>BTPI01000006.1:0-1355228 GCA_036584455.1 Tetratostichococcus sp. P1
CCCTAAACCCTAAAACCCTAACCTAAACCCTAAACCCTAAACCCTAAACCCTAAACCCTAAACCCTAAACCCTAAACCCTAAACCCTAAACCCTAAACCCTAAACCCTAAACCCTAAACCCTAAACCCTAAACCCTAAACCCTAAACCCTAAACCCTAAACCCTAAACCCTAAACCCTAAACCCTAAACCCTAAACCCTAAAACCCTAAAAACCCTAAAACCCTAAACCTAAACCCTAAAACCTAAACCCTAAACCCTAAACCCTAAAACCTAAAACCTAAACCCTAAATAGTAGCCCACATACACCACCTCCCGAGGTGCCACAGGCAAACAGAGAGCCGCTGCGCCTAGAGCGTCGGAAACATGCATGGTGGCAACCAACACGGAGTGTGTGGCACCTCGAGAAGTGCCCGCAGTTTTTTTTCTTGTCAACCGGCGGAGAAGCGCGTCCAGGGGCCCCGAATACCCAACTTCCCGAGGTGCCACATCTAAACAGAGGGTCGCTAGTCTTGAAACATACCAAATAGGCGTAGTGACACCCCACAGCGATTGCGTGGCACCTCGGGAGGTGCCCGCAAACATTTTCCGGAAACTGGTCGAAGTCGGCAATGAGAGCCGCATGCGGCACCTTGAATGACCCACCTCCCGAGGTGCCACAGTGAAGCAGTGACTCGCTACGCCTACCTTATCGAGAACAGGCAGAGTGAAACACCACAGCACTCCTATGACACCTCGGGAGGTGCCCGCAAACATTTTCCAAAAACTGGTCGGAATTGACGACCCGACACCGGTTCCAGCACCTTAAATACCCCACCTCCCGAGGTGCCACAGAGACACGGCGAGTCGCTACGCCTAGGGCGTCGGGAATAAGCGTAGTGACACCCCACAAGTGTTTTGTGGCACCTCGAGAGGTGCCCGCAAACTTTTTCGGGAAACCGGCGAGGATCGGCGGCTTCGTGCCGCTTCCGGGGGCTCAAATGCCCGACCTCCGGAGGTGCCACGATAACAACGAGAGTCGCTAGTGCTAGACCACCACGAAAGGTGCTGGAGACACCCCATAGCGAATCCATGACACCTCGGGTGGTGCTTGCAAACAATTTCCGAAAACTGACGAAGGCGGCGGTTCAAAACCACTGCCGACGGTTCACATAAGCAATCTCCCGAGGTGCCACAGGAAAGGAGAGAGTCGCTACGCCTAGAGCACCCCGAAAGGTGACTGTAACACCCCACACCTCTTGCGTGGCACCTCGGGAGGTGTCCGAAAATAATTTCCGAAAACTGGTCGCAGTGTGCACCCGAATGCCGCCTCCGGATTTCCAACTACTCCACCTCCCGAGGTGCCACAGTGAAGCAGCGAGTCGCTACGCCTAGAGCGTCGGAAATAGGCACAGTGACACCTCACAGCGATTGTGTGGCACCTCGAGAGGTGTCCGCAAGCATTTACCGAAAACCGATTGCAATCGATGACCCGACACCGCATCCGGCACCCCAAATATGCCACCTCCTGAGGTGCCACGGTGAAAGTGAGAGTTGCTACGCCTGGTGCATAAGAAACAAGCTTGGTGACACCCCACAGCGATTCTGTGGCACCTCGAGAGGTGCTTGCAAAAAATTCCGAAAACCGGCGAGGATGGCGGTTCAAAACCGCTTGCGGGACCCTCAATAAGCGACTTCCCGAGGTGCCACCGCCAAACAAAGAGTCGCTGCGCCTGGAGCGTCCATCATAGGCAAAGTAGCACCCCAAAACGATTGTGTGGCACTTCGACGGGTGCTTGCAAATATTTTCCGAAAAAGGTCGAAAACGGCGGTTCAAAACCACTTCCGGCAAAAGGGATACCCAACATCCCGAGGTGCCACAGCCAAACCGAGAGTTGGTACGGCCAAGCCAGTCCGAATAGGCGTAGTGACACCCCACAGCGATTGTGTGACACCTCGGCAGGTGCCCGCAAACATTTTCCGAAAACTTTTTGAATTTGACGACCCAACACCGCTTCTGGCGGCTCAAATGCCCGACCTCCCGAGGTGCCACAGTGCAATACCAGGTCGTTAGTGTTAGACCAACACGAAATTTGCTATTGACACCCCACAGCCATTGTGTGGCACCTCGAGAGGCGCCCTCGAAAATTTTCCGAAAACTGGCCGAAGTTGGCAATAACAGCCGCTTCCGGACCCCCCAAATGAGCCACCTTCCGAGGTGCCACAGCGAAACAGAGAGTCGCTACGCCTAGAGCGTCGATAATAGGCGTGTTGACACCCCACAAGAGTTCTCTGGCACCTTGGGAAGCGCTCACAAATATTTTCCTAGACACCGGCGAAGACGGCATCGAGAAGTCACTTCCGGCACCCGAGATGCCCGACCTCCCGAGGTGCCACAGCCAAACCGAGAGTTGGTGCGGCCAAACCAATCCAAATAGGCACAGTGACACCCCACAGCACTTCTATGACACTTCGAGAGATGCCCGCGAAGAAATGCTAGAAACCGGCGAAGACGGCGGTGCCCAAACGGTTCCGGGCCCTCAAATATGCAACCTCCCGAGGTGCCACAACGGAACGGCGAATCGCTAGGCCCAAAGCACCCCTAAACCTGATCGTGACAACTCACAGCGATCCCATGACACCTCGAGAGGTGCCCGCAATTGTTTTCCGGAAACCGCCGAAACCCGGCGGGTAAAAGCCGCTTCCGGCGGCCCAAATACACCACCTCCCGAGGTGCCACAGTGAAACATAGAGTCGCTACGACCCTGGCGTCGCAATTGGGCATAGTGACACCCCACAGGAGTTCTGTGGCACCTCGAGAGATGCTTGCAAAAATTTTCCGAAAACTGACAAAGACGGCGGGGTGAAAGCCGCTTCCGGCGGCCCAAATACACCACCTCCCGAGGTGCCACAGTGCAACAAAGAGTCGGAACGCCTGAAGCATTGCAAAGAGGCGTAGTGGCACCCCACAGCGATTGTGTGGCACCTCGAGAGGTGCCCTCGAAAATTTTCCGAAAACTGGCCGAAGCTGGCAACAACAGCCGCTTCCGGACCCCCCAAATGAGCCACCTTCCGAGGTGCCACAGCGAAACAGAGAGTCGCAACGCCTAGAGCGTCTGGAAAAGGCGTAGTGACACCCCACAGCGATTGTGTGACACCTGGAGAGGCGCCCTCGAAAATTTTCCGGGAACTGGCGAAACCTGTCGGTCAGTGCCGCTTTTGAACCCGAGATGATCGACCTCCCGAGGTGCCACAGCCAAACAGAGGGTCGCTACGCCTAGAGCACCCCGAAAGGTGATTGTAAAACCTCGCAGCGATTGTGTGGCACCTCGGGAGGTCCTCGGAATCATTTTCCAAAAACCTGGTCGGAATTGACGACCCGACACCGGTTGTGGCACCTTGATTACCCCACCTCCCGACGTGCCACAACCCAACCGAGAGTCGCTAGTGTTAGAACACCCAAAAGATGCGTAGTGACACCCCACGGCACTCCTATGACACCTCGGGAGGTGCCCGGAATCGTTTTTGCTGGAAACCGGTGAAGACGGCAACAAGAAGTCGTGTCCGGCACCCTCAAGAAGTGACCTCCCCAGGTGCCACAGTGAAAGTGAGAGTCGCTAGTGCTAGACTTCCCCAAAAAGGCGTAGTGGAACCCCACAGGTGTTCTATGACACCTCGGAAGGTGCCCGCAAATATTTGTTGGCAACAGGAAACCGCTTCCGGCACCCCACATACGCCACCTCCCGAGGTGCCAGAGCCCAACTGAGAGTCGGAAGGCCTAAAGCAACCCAAAATAGGCTATTGACACACCACATGCAATGTGTGGCACCTCGACAGGTGCCCTCAGATATTTCCTCGAAAGCGGCGAAACCCGCACCCGACCGCCGCTTCGGGTCCCCAAATATGCCACCTCCGGAGGTGCCACAGCCAAACAGCGAGTCGCAACGTCTAGAGCATTGCAAATAGGCGTAGTGACACCTAACAACATCAAAGTGGCACCTCGAGAGGTGCCCGCAAACTTTTTCGGGAAACCGGCGAGGATCGGCGGCTTCGTGCCGCTTCCGGGGGCTCAAATGCCCGACCTCCGGAGGTGCCACGATAACAACGAGAGTCGCTAGTGCTAGACCACCACGAAAGGTGCTGGAGACACCCCATAGCGAATCCATGACACCTCGGGTGGTGCTTGCAAACATTTTCCGAAAACTGACGAAGGCGGCGGTTCAAAACCACTGCCGACGGTTCACATAAGCAATCTCCCGAGGTGCCACAGGAAAGGAGAGAGTCGCTACGCCTAGAGCACCCCGAAAAAGTCGTGGTGACACCCGACAGCCATTGTGTGACACCTGGGGAGGTGCCCGCAAACAAATTTCAAAACCTGGCCGAAGTTGATGACCCGCCACCGCGTCCGGCGCCCCAGGTACACCGCCTCTCAAGGTGCCACGGTGAAACGGAGGGTCGCTACGCCTAGGGCGTAGCAAACAGGCACTGTGACTCTCCAGAGCAGATCTATGACACCTCGAGAGGGGCCCGCCAACATTTTCCAAAAACTGGTCGATGTCGGCGATGAAAGCCGCATCCGGCGCCCCACACACACCACCTCCCGAGGTGCCACAGTGAAACAGCGAGTCGTCAGTATTAGACCACCCCAAAAAGTTGTAGTGACACTTCTCAGTCTTCATGTGGCACCTCGAGAGGTGCTGACAAACACTTCTGAAATCTGGCCAAAGACGGTGAGCCAAAACCGCTCCCGAGCCCTCAGATACACCACCTCCCGAGATGCCACAGCCAAATCCAGAGTCGCTACGCCAAGAGCACCCTTGAAAACGACAGTGACACCCCACAGCGAATCTGTGACACCTGCCCGCGATCTTTTTTACCGAAACTGGTGAAATCGGCACCCGAACGCCGCTTCTGGGCCCCCACATATACCACCTCCCGAGGTGCCACAGCCAAAGCGAGAGTCGCTAGGCCTGGAGCACCCAAAACAGTCGTCGTGAACGCTCACGGATGTTTTGTGACACCTCTAGTAGAGGTGCTCAAAATATTTTGCCAGAACTCGCCGATTCCTGGTGATGAGATGCCGCCTGCGGCGGCCCAAAAGAGCGACCTCCTTAGGTGTCGCGGCAAAACCGAGGGTTGCTAGACCTAGAGCAACTCAAGAAGTGATGCTGACACCCCAGAAGAATGGTATGACACCCCGAGAGTTGCTACAACACTTGCGCTCGAAAATGGCAAACCCGGCACCCGGCTAGTGGTGCATGGGGGTTTAAAGTTTTCGGCTATCTGGTGGGGGTGTGACAGGCGATGAGACAAAGACATGTCGTAAGAGGTGTCACTCAACCATGTACTGTGTCTCGTTTTATCGATCCATTTCAAAGCAATTATGCAATGGGAGTATCGGCAAATTGGAATCTGCAAGGGAGGCATTGCTCTGATTGCATTGCAGCGGCGCTTTCCAATAGTGCAATGCCTCCGCGATCAGCGGCACACGCAGCCGTCACGAATCCTCATGGCTGAGCAGCCGGCGGCGGCAGCATGACGGGCGGGATGCTGCATCTGCGCGGGGCCGTGGCCAGCAAGTGTAGCACAAAGATGGAGGACGTGGCCGCCTGGCGGTGCCAGCAGTGAATCTGTCGCCGGTGGTTGTAGCAGCATCGGCGGTGCGGCGGCAACGCGGACAGCTGGCGACAACAGGCGGCGACCATGCATGTGGCGACGGCCTGC
This sequence comes from Tetratostichococcus sp. P1, assembly GCA_036584455.1. NCBI lineage: Eukaryota > Viridiplantae > Chlorophyta > Trebouxiophyceae > Prasiolales > Stichococcaceae > Tetratostichococcus > Tetratostichococcus sp. P1. The sequence continues at coordinate 5,701 of BTPI01000006.1, forward strand.
GGGTGCACAGAAATGATGTAGGTCAATGACCCTGCAACACTTGATTGCTATTGACAACCCGATGCAACCCTCGGCAATGTGCATCTTCCCGTCTAGCAGCACCTATGAAATCAGCACCTGTCGGGAGCAAAGGTGGCAGGGGCCTCTGCAGGCAGGCTCTGTTGGCGGCCGCTATGCGCCGAGTGCTGGCTGGCTCGGGCACACCCGGCTGAGGCGCCGCACGGCCAGTCCCTGCAAACATGATCACAACGATAGCGGTCAGACGGAGAAGCCCGCAACATCTCACAGCACAGCCTATGCAAACGCCAATGAGACAGGCTCCCATGGCCAACACAGTCGTCGATTTTGCACCGCGGGCCGGTTGAAAACCTCACAGATGACCGCGCGGCCGGCTGCCCACCATAATCCTCTCCTTCACCGTTTTATGGTACGTCCTCTCCTGTCAATATGTCAACAGAGCCCGAGAACAGGGTAGTAGCCCCTCACTGTGCATCAGGTAAAGCGCTCGCCTGCAAGCAGGCCCTGGAGAGCTGCGGCACCACGACCGCTCAGATCCAGCTAGCAGCGCCAATGCTCGCCGCCAGCCGCCCACTGCAAGCCGCTGCAGTGCAACCCTGCAAGGTGAGGCGATGAGCATGCTCACAAGCAGGCATCATGCAACAATCACAGCGGCAGATGGGGAGGACCCAGCGGCGGCGCAGCCAGCCGCCCACTGCAAGCCGCTGCAGTTCACTCCTGCAATATGAGGCGATGAGTACTAGCAAGATCAGGCATTGTGCACCATGCAGCGCCGCAGCTTGCGGGAAACCAGCCGCGGCGCCAGCCGCCCATTGCAAGACGCTGCAGCAGTGATGTGTCAGCACATTCAAGCAAACATTCCTAGCATGCACAGCACAGACATGCCCCAAATGCCCTGCATCATGCACCCGCGCGGCATGCATACTGACACGCACAAAGCATCATTGACGTCAGCTGCACAGTACAAGGCTGCGCCACAAACGAGCTGGCTCCGACCTCTTGACATGTGGTTCTGTTGTCGCGACGTGAGATCATGCTGAGTACGCCAGGCTGTGCACCAGTCTGCAGGGTCAGCCCCTCCGCTCGTTGCATCGCTGTCAGTGGAACCGCAGCACAGCACACATGTGTCTGCGGCACCGCTGCACAGCTCGCAGCAAGCTTTTGCACACCATGTGCGGTCCACAGGATGGTCAATCGACCTGAAAAGCCCCGGTGTGCAACATGCGTCAGAGTGGCTCCCCGCTCATGTTGCATCACTGCCGTCCGCATGACCTGAAACAATTATACTGTACACCAGGCGGCCAGCAGACGGCTGAGATGGCTCGCGCTGACATTGTTGAAAAGCAAAACCTAACTGCTGCCACCAACTGCCTAGCACGATCCTTGAATGCAGATCTGGACCTGACATGCTTCGGTGTCTCCACACAACAGCAGCGAGGCATCCCACTAGCAGCGAGGCATCCCAATAGCCCCTCACCGTGCAAAGCATTGGTGAAGTGCGATCGTCTGCTTGCGGGATCGGCTGCTCAGGGCGCCGCGGCCACTCCAGCTGTCCGGCCAGCAGGGCTGCTGCCTCCCATCCCACCAGCGCTTCTTGTCGTGCTATCCTGCAGATCAAAACTTGAGCAGGCTCAGAAGCAGTGTGCGCCAATGTGCTTCTCGTGCGCTGTGCAGGTGCTGCTTCCGACTGCAATGCCAAAAAGCCGGTGAGCAGTTTACCCAAACTGACGCAACCTTTCAGCAAGGGTGTCGCAGCCGTGGCAGCATGGTGGAAAGCGTCGACATATCCTGTGCATCATCACGCAGGTTGCCGCCGCACAGCAGGCGCAACAAGCAACGCTGGGCAGCAGCCAGGTCACCTGGACTGGCCAGCGCTGACAGCGAGAGTGTGTGGAACTGCTTCTCATCAGCTTGGCTGGACCATACGCCCGCCTTCATCTGTCCTGCACCGTTTGGCTGCCTGCCTGCTGGACTGCGGCCATCCTGGTGTCGGGCCTGCACACCTGCCTCACATGCAGCACCTGCTGCGAAGTAACGTTGCCACAGTGCGTATCTGTCCGCTGCAAAACGGCAAGCTGCTGCAAGTGTGAAAGAAGAAAGCTTGCTCGCTGGTGAGGCGGCGATGTTGCATGACGTGAGGCTTCCGCGGAACATCACATTGGCGGTAACCGAGGAAACTTGTGTTGCGGTTTTTTCGCCATAATCTCACCTACCGCATTGCTGAAATCGCTGCTACCTCAAAATGTCAAACTCCAACAAGACAGATGCATATTCGCTCTTCGCACACTCTTTGCGCCCGGCAGCCGTTAACCAAGCACGGCCTCAACCCGCCGCTCCTGCATAACAAGTCGCCTTTTGCGCGCCGCCTGGACACCCTGCAGCGCCGAGCTGCATTGCACATGACAGATGTGCAGGTCATACCATGTAAAACCTAGCAGCTGAGGGAGCGGCAGTCCATAGGCTTATGTGTCACAAGTCCAGCACGGAGCTGCCGATGCACTGACTGCCATGCTGCAGTTACCACCTTTCTGGTCACTGCACAAATGGAAAAACAACTGGCCGTTTCACAACGAATGTGTGTGAGTTGGGGGGCAACTTTGTTGCAGCAGCATGGCAATTTGTGGCAATGTTGTGTTGGCGCTTGCGGTTTTGAGGAGTCGAAGAGGAGTACAGCCTCTGGGCTGAAGCTCACATGTTACCGCATCATCGAAAAAGGCAGAAAATAAATCAGGTAACATATACCAACCAAAGAGCCAACTTGACATTTGAATCAAGAGGTCTAATACCCCTCAGTCTAACCAGCTGATAGTTGTGTTCAATGTAATGGTAACATCGATCAGCTAAGTCCCAAGGTGCCACAAAACTCAATAAATTAGTTATTGCATACCCGCACTAAAGAAGCTGAGAACACAATGAACTCTGTTGAATGAAGGCAATGACAAGTAACAATATGAACTTGGTACCGCTGAGTCTATATTGCAACACCAAATGAACGTTGCAGAAGCCTCTCACAAATGTGAATCTGTTTTCTACAACATTTCAGACGGCATCGATTGCAGAGCTCTCATTGCTGCCGCCGTCGGCGACGCTGCGCCTGTTTGGGCTCCTACTACTGTCTGGACCCTTGCCAATGTTCCCATCCTCTGCAGATGACGACCGTGGCCAACACAGCGACACACGTGCAAGAAGAGCCGGCCACGTCAGTGGCACCAGCACGAGCAACTCCGGCAGAGCAGACAGTGGGTACCAGTATTTATCACTCGTGAGCTGCATCTTTTGCGGGTAGAGAATGACGATGTTGTACAGTGCGTGCACTTGCAGCAGCAGCGAAACACCGGAGAGGACGCTTATCTGCAGTGCAAGCATCCTCACTACTTTGAACGGCATATTGTACGCCATCATGATAGGGCAGTCATGCATGATGGTTACAACTCATGTGTCACCATGAAAGACCCACCAGCCGCTGCTGTTGCAAATGCTGTTGTGAAGGCGTGCATGCGCTCGTGGGTGCATGACCATCCCCGGATGTGGAAATGTCGCTGTCGCCGTGCCCAGCTTTGGGCTTTGTCTGCAAGGCTGCCAGAAACAACCGTCCACTTGACACAGTCAAGGCCAATGTGCAGCCCCACAATCCCTGCATGACGGTGACGTAAGAGTTGCAATGTGTTCAGCCAAGGATTGATGGCACGACAAGCTTAGCAACGAAATTGCTGGCTGTACAAAAGCCCCGTGACAATCAAACACCGTGAAATTGCAGGCTTGGTGACAGTGGCCCCTACCCATGTGGCGATTGCACGAAGTCTGGATCCCACGCTTTGTCCGTGGGTTGTCAAATCACCTGCTCATGCGTTGCATCCAATGCATTTGCTTGATGCACCATGAACCTCAGGTTTGAAGAGTTGTAGCGTTTGCATCAACATGCCATTGTGAGCATATGTGAGATGACAATGAGCATCCTCACCGTATTGATAACCTGCTCCAACCACGCCGATGACGAATCCAAAGACTATGGTGGGAAGGAGCAGCATAGCGCTCAACACCATCCAGAATGTCTGACTGCGCATTGACATGTTGGGTAGCACTGCAGATCGGCACCTGTGAACATGACAAGGACAACGGTGTCAGGCCAGCTCCGCTTTCGGTTACATTGAAAGACCAATCAAATGCCGGCCTCATACAATGACGGAGCACATGATACACATTTGCTCCGAACCCACCACATCGTTTGCGCCAAGAACAACACGGCCACATTCATGGCATAGCCCTGGAAGGTTGCTCGACGAGGCGGAGTGACTCTCAAGCTTTGAAGGGTGTCCACACATTCATGTGCCAAAACTTACAGCACATCGTGTGCTTACCGCATTGGCAAACGCCAAGAACACGCCTTCCAAGCTCGGCCGGAAGTGTGATAGGTACGCCGCCCTATTTGCATATGCCACCGCCCGGACTGTGCATACATAGGAGCAAAGTGATGTGTATGAGTGCTTTGCGAAGCATGCTGTGGGGTTCACGTGTCACGTGACTCGCAGAGTAGTGTTTACGGTCGATGAACAGCCATTCCGCACTCACACGCACTCACAGAGGTTCGCAGCATTGAGGACGATGTAGAAGCGCCACTTCGTGTACATCATATTGGCAGAGCTGAGTATGGCAGCAGCAAAGAATAGGACGCAGACGACGATCGCTGGTGCCACTGCACTGCCCAGCTCCACTTGACCCTGCGCTGGAGTGCGGCCATGTAAGCGCGGCACATGCGGCACACACGTTTTCTCGATACACCACCTACTGCCGCAGTACGCATCCGATCTGAGGCTCAGATGCAGCACTGCTTCGCCTGCACCTCTGAGGGCTGGTGACATCGCGAATGTGGAGCGGATGCCATCAGACACCTGCAGTGCAGAGATTCATTTGGGAGCTCACGCACCTCCAATGGTGGCGGCTCCATCTCCAAATAAGCACTGAGCTTGAAAGGACCAGATTGCGCCTGGCGCTGCACTGGCGATATGGGCAGCTGCGTTTCACGGGATGCTGCACACAATGCACTCGCCCTGACCGCCCGAACGGTCACATCGCGGGTTCACGGCTGATGTCAGCACCCGCGGTGGATGTTTGCCGCAGGCTACTAACAGCAGGTACAGCAAGATTGCCTCCAGCTCCCGTGACTATATCTATCAGTGAGGTGCAGGTGAACTTTTCGATATTGAATTGCCACGCGACGCTTACGCTGGATTTTTCTGCCGTCAGAAAAGAGTCTGCAGGCATCTCAGGCGCCGCGCAGCTGCATGCAAACGAGCGCCTGCCAGCCTCACGTGGTGTCGCTCCACAAGGACCCCGCCTTTCAGCAAAACATTGGGTATTGCCTTTGTTTGCTTTGATTGGTGATGGCCACTTGAATGCAAATCAAGGGACTGCCGGTAATTTCAGGCCATACAACTGCTCGTGAATTGACAGGTGAAGTACTCATCGGCGCGTTGGAATCGGACACCCTGCAGCTCCATCAAAGGCGCAACGTCTGATCCTAGGCGGTCGCAGACTGGGCCTTGCACCGGTCCTAAGAGGTATCGCATACCGACCCAGGCAAACAACCCAAATAATGAACGAAATTATTATACATGTACAGCGCACTTGAATTGTTTGCACTGCTGCTGCTGCAAAACCTGCTGCCGCTGCTGCCGCCCAGCCCGCCGCATGGTGGACCAGGCACCAATTGAATCACAGCAGCGATCGTGTGTGCTCGTGCACAATCAATCCAGTGGTGACATCATGCTGATGGCCGCGCGAGGGTGGGACCGGCTGCGTCTGCATCCTCTGGGCCAGACCAAATGCTGATGGCGCCGGCGCTGTCGCATGTTGCCAGCGGCGTGCCCTGCAGCAGCCACGGAGTCGTCTCAAAAGGGACTTGACCTGTGCATTGCAAAATGCCGATTGCTGACGGTGTCCACACACCCACGCATCAGCACTGTGGCGTGGCACAAAACATCAGGCCTCGATGTGCTGGCGAAGCCCGCACTCAAACCTCCGTAGCACAGTGTGCCACCCCTGGCTGAGCATGCACAGCCGTTGGCGGTCTCGCAATGTGGTGAACGGCAATGCCAGCCCACCTGGGGGCTCCATGCAGCGCCTAGCACTGGTGAGATGCCCCCACCCCGTAGTGTAGTCGCCACCGCACCCTTTGCCAGCTCCCAGACGAAGACACTCCCGTCGAACGACCCTGCAAGTCGATCAGAAATGTAAATCTGGGCATCACCGTTTACTGCAAGCATGTCCCGGCACAACATTGCACAGCCAAACTTAGTGCCCTGCAGTGTTTTAACACAGCAGCGCATCCGCTGAGGAAGATGCAGGCTCACATGCAGCGGCATGCTTCTCAGTCGGCCCGAGCTGCGGCATGCTGCCGACATCATAGTGTTGCGCTGTGTGAAAAGACCGATGCTTGAACAGATGTTCATGCTTTCCAGGGCTGTCTCACCTGAAGCTGAGCGTCTCTTCTGGTCTGGTTGCAGCATCCCTCTAGAGGCTAGGGGCTAGGCACAGCTGGCCTTCAGATTGTTATGAAGCAAGCACATCACCGGTTGACCATGCGCAGCTGCATGCTTCCAGTCTGAATCCCAGGAGTATGAACTCATCCAAGCGCCGCCAATAGGTTAGTTGAGCACAATTGGGAGAGTCAGTCAGTCGTCAGACCTGCCTGCGGCGAGTACCTGAGCGATGGCTGCAACATCATGCTTTCCACTTGGCCCCAAGCACTGCGCCTCTCCACGCGCCGCCGATGACACAGCCGAACTGTCACGTTTGCTCCTGAGGTCAGGGACATAGCTATGTGTTCTACCTGCTGCAGCATGCTTCTCGTCCGGCCCCAGCGCTGCACCAGTCCAGAAGCCGCCGACGGCGTAGCCCGGGGCGCGAAGCGTCAGCCGCGGCTTCAGCGTGCGCAGGTCCACCACTCGCAGCGTGTTGTCCTTTCCTGCCGTCACCACACAGCCTGCAGGCAGGGAGATGGCAGTCAACTGAGGGCTGTTCTGAACTTGCATTGCAGCCCTTTGATGACAGCGCGCGCCGGCTCCCCTGGAAAGGCATTGCCGTTGCAACTGTCAGTGCACAGTGTGCCTGCGAACCAACAGCAATGGCTGAGAAGCAGGCATATGGGGTTGCGTTGCGCGCAGCACCAGCCGCAGCTTGTGCGCGCGCATGTCCGTCACCTGCACAGTGGTACCCATGCAGCATAGGATGCCTCAGCAACTGACAGACTCTGTGTCTCCAGCATCATGGTATACCGCAGCACCACGTTGCCACGAAGCTCGTGCAAGCTTGCATGTGTAGCCCGCTCGCACGCCATCAGGTAGCAGCAAGCTGCCTGACAGCATTGCAAGGCTGTGGAACATAACGACACTCACACACTGCAGCGGTTTGCTCGACGTCATACCAATCAGCTGCCAGAGTGCACACGCTGCCGGACTAGCCATCACGCGGCTTCGCATTGTGTTGCTGCTGGCAGTTGCTCAGCATGCCACTCAGCACAGATCAGGGCGCACTGACAAGTTCGGGGGCAACGTATGCCCAGACCGCCTGACTTGCTGTCAGGGAGGCCGGCCATCTCCGCGGCACAGCAGCTGACACAGCAATGTACCAACCTCTGAACGGTCTGTGTATACAGATATAAAGCAGGTGGCGCACAGATCTGTCCTTATGCCGCTGACAGCGAGCGCTTATGTTAGGCCCGGCCCTGCTATCATGAGGACCCCGCTCAATTGGCGCCAGTCACCCTCATCATCAAGCTGCCCTGTAAGGAGCCCCACCACTGACTCACCTCCAAGGCTGCCCGACGCCAGCGCGCACACCCCGCCGGACTTGCTGTCGTGCAGCCCTGCGACTTCGGCAGCTCTTCGGCCGCTGCGGGCGTCCCACAGCCGCAGCCCGCCATCAAAGTGCCCTGTGACCTGCGGATGGGGGTGCACATGATATTCACTTCTGGACAGTGACGCTATATTGAGCGCCACGAAAGGTTCATGCGGCAGCGGTCTGGCAGCTGTCGGCAACCCACCGTCGAGGGGCCCCATCTACATGATGCATTGCTTGTCAGTAGGTTCACAGGAGGCCACATCCACATATCAGCACACCGCTGTGCAACTGCTCAGAGCAAGCAAACCCGCTGCCCACCACTCACCACCCCAGGACTGACCTGCAGCAGAGCACGGTTGCACCTGTAATGTGCGCTCTGGAATATAGCTTCATCACGATGGCTCTTGAAACGACGGACTGCGGCCATGTGCTTATCAGCAGCACGCCATTCGGCTCAGCACTGCCAGCGTGTTGCGGTTGGACGGCATCTGAAGGGGGCCACGTCTCATCACACAAGCTCGCCAGGAGAGTGCCATTCATTGGGACAGCCGACGCATTGCAGCTGGAGGCGGTCGTGAAGGAGCCTGTGTTGCAACATTCATTCGGTTCCACAGTGTTGAAATGCTCGGCAAGGTAAGAGCTATGACCTCACCAAGAGGGCGCCGTCCAATGAGACCGCCAGCGCATTGCAGCTGGAGGCTGTCAGGAAGGAGCCCACATTGAAGCCACGATTCAGGTCCCACACCTGCACGCAGGGCCGGCGCCAGTCGAGCACTGCTTCGTGAAAGATCACCGACAAAGCCTGACTGCAGCTGCGATTTGTTCCCTCCATGACAGCTGACCAGTCATGGTTGGCGCACGGGATGCAGTTCATGCGGTTTGGCATGACGTTCAGCATGCAGTTGCACGATTGAAACAGCATCATTGCTTTGAAAAGCGCACAGCGGTGGGCAGCAGCTTGCAGGAGTCATTTTTGCACAGCTGCACGAGCGCACATGAGCGCCACTCACTGTAGCCAATTCAACACTAGAAACAAAAAAAGTTCAAGCAGTCACCTTCAAGCACCGGTCGGTGCCTGAGCTGAAGGCTCGGCCAGCCTCCATGGGGCTGCTCTCCACCACCGTCACCTGTAGACAGTCCCTGGCAATGATGTGTATTCGTTGTAACAACACATCCATATCAGAGTTGTGGAGCGTGGGCCACATGGCAGGATCCCTTCATCACCACAGAGCACAATGCATACAGCCTCAGCGTGCGTTGCTGCCAGGAAAATCGCTTCTTGCCGCTCTGATCAGTCACGGTGCCAGTGACGGTGGGCCCCATGTACTTTGTTTGGGAGCTTCAGACCCTGGTGCTGTGGAGTCACTGCAAGCTCCTTGCTCCGAGTGAGCGAGTCCACATTGGGTCACCTTGCCGGTGTGGCCGGTCATGGTATGCCGCACGCGTCCCGTCTGCGGGTCCCACACCCTTATGGACCTGTCGTTGCCTGCGCCCATCACCCTGCAGGCAGGTATCAGGTTTGTGAGACGACATAGCATTGAATGCCAACGAGCAGTTGGCGGCAGTGCTTCAGGTCACACACAAACAGTGTTGTGCGGCACTGGCAGCTGACAGCGTGTGCACAGAGGGAGTGAGCATGAGCAGGGCGACAGGTCCAGCAGCTGGTGGCACGCACGTGTTTCCGTCGCAGGTCCACGCCACATCCAGCACCCCTTCATGCATCCCCTGCGCACATGGACAGCGAAGCCCTGCTCAGTTGCATTGCAGATGCTGCTACAGGGCTAACTAACGACCAGTGCATTCCATGAGATCGCACGCATGACTTCTGCCATGCAGTGGGCGGCCTGAAGCAGGAACACCTGGCCACACAAGTGTGGCAGGGTGATGAGCAGCAGCCCCCAGCTTGGCGGTCACATCTGCTGCAGCAGTCATCAGCCACGACCACGTGCACAGCTCTGGCACTTGGCCAGGGTCTGAACGTCGGTGTGTACGCCTGCAGCCTGGTGAGGTGGCGGCCTTATGTGCGATGCGGGCCGTCAGTCTTATGTGCTGCCGCAGCCTGTACCTACAAGAGCCAGAGACTCGAAAAGAAGATCCAGCTTTGCGACGGGGTCTGCAACTGGACTCGCCTGCAGCGTGGTGACGTGGTGGCCCTCCGCATCCCACAGCTTGACCGTCCTGTCCGCCCCAGCAGTGGCCAGCCGCGCTCCCGACCGCTCCCAAGCGGCGCCAAAAGCGCCGCCGCCATGGCCGGGGGTGGAGCGCACCAGCCGGGTCGGCAGCACTGCTTGCAGAGCTGATATGATGGGCGCATCCTGCAGTGAGCAGCAGACCCGAACAGCGTTATCAATTGCGCAACCCTTTTCAATTGCACCAGATGGTTTTGAGTGGGCCAATTCCATGGCCGGGGGTGGAGGGCACCAGCCGGGTCGGCAGCACCGCTTGCAGCGTCGACACGATGGGCTCCTCCTGCAGCAGGCAGCACGTCTGAGCAATGTCCGCCTCGGTCTTTGCACGAGGCTGGCTGCCAGGTCTACTATCTTGTAAGCTGCGGACACCCCGACTGCATTGCGATATCAGCTGATCCGTAAATTCACAGATGCTTTTCTGCGACCTACACCGGAACACCGGCTTGTCCAATGGTCTGCTGCTTTTGCTGCTGCGCCTAGCTGCATCAAAGCTGCAGGACCTCCAGCTGCAGTGCATTCCGATTCTGCAAAACGTATACCCCACAGCCCGTTGCCAAGCAAGTGCATCTGACCTTTGGCATTTGCTCTTGGCTGGTACGCTGTCATCGCTCCCCTGTTGAGCTGCAGCGCCCCAAAGAACCCCATATTCATGTAATTTCGATCATTTGCATGTTATCTGCCACCAATCTCATTCGGAATGCCCACCTGTACTTCGGCATCTGTGCTCGATTTCCCGCCGTCGATGCTGCCTCTTGAGCTGCGACGTCCTGACTGCACCATGTTCATGAAGCCACGGGCGCCGGCGCCGGCCGCCAACGCCAGCCTACTTCCTGCTGCCGCCGCTTGCGCTGCCGCTGTCCGCTCCCACTGCTTTGCGTTGCTGATCTGTGGAAGCAGCAAGGGATTCGAGTGATTATCAGAGGGACAGCAGTGCTGCCAGCCCCACACTCCTGCTGCTTGGCGCCTGCGTCGCCACGGTCTGATCCTACTGGTCTGCTTTGCTGGTTTGCCGTGCTGGCGAGGACTTTCATAACTGATCAGTATGGCATATCATTGGGGTAGGTTTGCAGGTCTGCTGTCCACACTTGCTGTGCCTCGGCAGCCCACCATTACGACACCCGCTGGTCCCTTGCAGATTCATGACGACAGCCATTGCACTGGCACGTCCAAGCACCTGCCAGATTTCCATATGGCCGCATGTGATGCTTCAAGGTGTAGCAGCACTGGAATGAGACATGCGCTTGCTGCTCACCATCTGCTCGCACATCTTGTTGACCTCGTTCATGCGCTCCGCCTCTGTGGCTTTCAGCTCGACCAGCCGCTGTGCCAGGGCGTTGACCTCCGCCTTGGCATTAGCAGCCTCGGCTTCTGCAGCCTCCTTGTCTGCCAGCCGACCCTGTGGTAAGTGATTGTGGCAGTGAGCACCAAACATTTGTCGTTGCTGACTGATCAGTACAGCACGTGAGCGCTGGGTCGCGCCGTCCATTGGCCCCTCCAGCTTCTGCAGTGCAGTACCCGTGCGACAGACTGAGCCTGCATGCCTGTCAAAACCTGAATGCAATGCTCAAAACCATTTCGGCACACCAGCTACCAGGCAGTAGTCAGGCCATCGAACTCTGCCTGGCCATGACTGTGTCTACCTTGGCTGCCTTCTGTTCTTTCGACCAGCCCTGACACCATCGATGATGGCAGTCAACGCCAATGAGTTTTCAAAGAAGCCACAAAGCTGCTGCTCATGGTGAGCTCAGGAGACCACCTTGAGCCACAATTGCTCAGCGGAGCGTGCTCCAGGCAAGGCGGTCCAGCCTCTGGTGTTTCCTCTCAAGAAGAGTCTCAGACATTTCAGGGTCTTGCGGCTGGGAAAGCTGTTTCATGAAGGAGTTGCACCTCCAATTCTGAGTCCAACAGAGCGTGTGCCTGGCGAGCCAGGTCCACCTCCCGTTCCAGCTCTGCCACGCGCTGCCGCAACGCCTCCACCCGGCCTTGAGCCGCCTCCACCTGCGGCAGAAGTGTGATAGCCAGCATGACCTGACCCAAGAACCCTGGTGACGGCTTCTGTTCTGGTGAGTCTGGATCGAGATCTGCACAACGCGGTCATTCCATGGCCATGATGATTCATGAGATTTCTCACCTCTCGCCCGGTGCGCTCGTGGCTTTCCCGCACCACCGCCAGCTGCGCATTGGCCTGCAACAGGAGATGCTGGACCCCGTGACACATGGTTGCATGACTGCACAACGTGAACATGATGCCTCATTCTCAGCCGAGACCCATCCGAGCCTGGCAGGATCAAGCCTACCTTCAGCAGGTCCTCGCTGAGCTGGGCTTTGCTCTTGTACGCCTCCCCCAGCTCGGTCTGCAGCTCCTGAGCTTTGGTCTGCGCCGCTTCTGCCTGGATCGGCAGAGGTAGAACAATGAGAACCTCGCACTTCGGTGCAGTATCCAGGACATATTAGCTGATCTGTGTGGCCGCGGCTGGCGGCGCTGCCTGCGCGGCGTTGGCTGCGGATGCCGGCAATCCTTCCATCGGCTCGTGCACGCTGCCGTTCTACTCCCACATCTGACAGATCGCCCACCTCGTCTCCCACAGAACACGGCCGAGTTCAGTCTGGAGCCTGATGCTCGCCTGAGTGATGTCAGCCGCAGACGCCTGCAGTGCCTCAACATTGCAGGCGCAGGCTGCAACCCCCTCCCGCAGCTCGCAGCATGTACATATGATCCTCTGACAAAAGCGCAGGATGTTGACATTAGAGCCCATCTAAGCGGTGCCAGCTGCAGACATCTGCAATGCCGCCATGTGCACATGCTGGACGCCGTCCTCCTCCCGCATTCTGCAGCACGTTCCTGTGCTGTCTGTTGACAAGAGCAGAATGAGGACAGTGAAGGGCCACTGGCCTGGGCGGCGTCGGCTGCAGAAGCCCACAGCGCCCGTACCCGCGCGTGCAGGCTGCCATTCAGCTCCCAAACTTGCAGCATGTGCTCACGCATCTGGCAGCATGTCCTCCAGCTTCAGCTTCACAGCAGCCAAAGAGCAGAGTGGGTGCCACTTGCCTATCGGGCATTGGCTGCTGCTGCCCGCAGCGCCTCCACCTGCCCATGCAGGCTGCCATTGTCATACTGAAATTTGCAGCATGCGCCCACGCATCTGGCAGCGTGTTCTCTATAATCCAATAAGCAGGATATATGAGGTCGGAGCCGCCTGCCTGGACTGCGCTGGCTGCAGAAGCCCGCAGCGCCTCCACCTGCTCGTGAAGGCTGCCGTTCTCCTCCCGCAGCTCGCCCGCCTCCTTCTCCAGCTGCGCTGCTCGCACCTGTGGTCGGTACTCAATCAATAAATGCATTGTATGTTCGTTTCGCAGCATCCACTGCATCTTTGCCGTTCTCCTCCCGCAGCTCGCCCGCCTCCTTGTCCACCTGCACTGCGCGAACCCGCAGCACAGACCTCACATGGTTTGGGCTTTTCCCACTTTGGTCTGCTCCCATCTGTCTCTGCCGGACTGAGCGTGCGGCTCCTCTGCCTCCATCTGGCTGCAATGCATCCACAGGAATACCTCATCTGCGATGTGGTGCGATACTTCCAGAAGACATAGGCAATGACCTTCGACGCAGATGTGGCTACACGAACAGCACCTGGTGCTCGCGGTCCTCGGCGTAGATGGCCTGGTAGTCTTCCACGATGTCCGAGTACGCATCGCGCTCTGCAGCATTCAGCGCCTGCAGATCCGCCAGCAGCGCCGCTGCCGCGGCCTCCTGCTCCGGCGTCAGCTTGATGTCCATCTCGAGCGCAACTGGATTACAAAATGGTCCGCTGTCGGCCCGTTGCTGCTCGCTGTGTCGCCGGCTTGATCAAGGCTGCGGGTCAGAGGTATCCTCTTGCTCGGTTGCTAGCCTTATTGTCAATGGCGCGGCTGAAGGCCACTATGCCAGCGATTGACCCGTCACCGTGCTCAGCTCCAGTGGGTGACATCCAAACTCCTCCAGGCGCGGCTATGGGAGGAGCCGCCCCGCCGCAACCGGTCGCACTGTGCTGACGCCGCCGTGCTGAGTCGAAGTGCAGCAGTTCGGGCGCTGATCACCAAACAACCCTGGCGAAGGCATACAAAAGCGTTTCACCATATGATTGTAGGCTGCAGTTGCCTCGACGCGGTGCTATACCGCATGCATGTCATGCTGGACAAATGCGCCAAACCACTGGGCTGCCACACCATTTGCCAGCTGCGCGGGTCACGAAGCTGGATATCACCTGGACCGGCCTCGTAGAAGCGTACTGATAGCCCTATGCGGAGACGCACGAGTCAGTTGATGGTTGCAGACCGGCTGCAAGGCATTGAGGTTGCAAGGAATGTCTCGAGATTGGACCGCAAATCGTCTCAATGCGTGACGCAACGCATGTGTGTTGCTTGCAGCGGATGCCGAGACACATGAGCACCCCAAATGGCAAGGTGTAGGTGCGAAATGGGGCTGATTGCGGCAACTCTCGACATGTCGCGCCATGCACATTCGGCACAGGGTGGCTGTGTACCAGCACATATCGTCACTCAATTCCTCGGCATGGGCACCTGTGTAAAATACATATTCGGTCGCGTCTTGGCAATTCAGAGGATCCACCGTCTTGAGTCGCGAATCTCAGGTGCTGCCAAAGATGCTAAATGTTACGATGTCCACCGGCGCATCCATACAGCAGCGCACCTGGAGCGATGCTGGCGGTACACAGCAGCTTGCTGTGGTCCAAGTTGCAACTTCCGGTGAGATGGATCACTCCATGGCCAGTAACAATGGCAAGCGCTGCGAACTTCCGGTGCAAGGCGGCACCGTGAACTTAATATCGTTTATACACTGAAGCCGTAAACTCACGAGTTAAGGGTCACGAAGGCGTCCTTCATATGCATACTTGCCGCCAGCGGCTGTTTTCCAGTATGAGCGCTCAGGCGATCCGAATGGCATCTGCTATTGTGCTCATTGAATAGGTTTTTTGCCAGAGGCCAGCCTTCAGGGCGATACAGAGAGATGTGACACCACCGATGAGCCGTTGTCTTTTCGGGACCAACATCACTAAGCTCTAAAATTATCTGCCGTGTCTCCAAGTCATGTGTCATTGGTACGGCTGGCAAGCTGCAGGATTTCTGCCGGTTCAGCAGCACCACTAGAGGGCAGGTTCAGCGAGAAGCGGTCACTCATCCATGACATACGCCCCGCGGCTGTCGACTCGCACAACCGTCGTGAAGTTGACCTCCAGGCGGCCATGCTCCAGGAATGCGGCCGCCATGGCCTCGGCCGCGCGCTGACCAGATGCCTGTTTGGAGGCAGGCAAAGGCTCTCTTCCGGCCGATGCAAGCAGCAGCTGTGGCAGCAGCAGCAGGAAGGGCAAGGTGCGGCCCGTTGGTGTAGCATTTGGTACAGTCAGCACATGCACATCGAGTTTGTGTTCTGCAGAGTGTGCAGGTGGCACAGGAGTTGCTGGGCCGCACTCGCTCACCTGATCTGCCACGACGGCCACGCAGGTGGGCCCCGCGCCGCTAATGGTGCAGCCAAAGGCGCCCGCGGCCTTGGCAGCCGCCTTCACTTCCCTGCGTCAACATTGTTGGGAAAATATATGTGACAGCAACACGAGCTGATCCAGAAGGTGTTGCCTGCAGCCATTGTGCGGCGCTGCTGGCGATGCAGTCGAAGGCGCCCCCTCTGCCCAGGCTGCAGCGCTCACTGGTCTGCATACAGGAGGGTTTGTGAGAGGTTCCGCTTCAGCACGCTCTTTACCTCTGAAGGTGCTGCCTGCTACCACTGTGCAGCATCGCAGATGGCGCAGCTAAGAGTGACGGCCACCTCGGCCCCAGCTATAGCCCCCTGCATTCCTACACCGTGAACCTTTGCTGGCTATGGACCGTCAAGGGTGTCAACGAGGGAAAGCCCATATGAAGCGGCAGTCAGCGCAGTCAGTGTACTTTCAAGTGCCGCCATTGCCCCTCGCTACACCGATTGACAATGCAACGCGACCAGTTCGACAAAGGGACGGCGCGCTGTAGCTCGAGGACCAGCACTTGGCATGTTCTGCAGGAAGCAGCGGTGCGTGTGGCACGTTGCCGTGCTTCCGATGTGGTTCCAACGTGGTCCAATGGTTGGCGCAAGACAAGCTCTTGCATAGCACAATTATATCTGTTCTACCGTCCCTCACCTGAAGCCGGGGATGAGGGCGCCGCGCACCGGCTCCACGATGATGTCCGAGTCCAGCGCCCGCCCCAGCAGCTGAGCATCCCCATTGCAGATGGCTGCCACCTGGTCAATGGCAGGTGCACAGCAGCTGGATGCCGTTGAGATCAGGTGCGCGCTTCCATTCATCGGTCTGTGGCCAGGCTTGCCGCTCGAGCTTGCAGCCTGAACCCCTCAGACTGCAGTGGCAGTGTATGGATCGTGTGTGATAGCGACCTGTGTCCGGTCAGTTGGCAGCCGAGTTAAATTTGAAGATCACTCTAGGTGCAAATTGCGGGGCAGATATCCAGGGTGGCATGTAGGACAGCTCCATGGACCTACAATGCCTCCGGCACCGCCGCTTGCAACACTGCACAAGTCTCTGTTTCGATCAAATGTGGTGTGAATCGTTTCGCATTTCTCGTGTTCAGTACCGGCGCAGATCTCACGCTCACCAGGGTGCCGCCCATGGCAGCATTGTGGATCTGCGACGCCATCGGCACGGTCTTCGGCAGCGCCGCCCGCATCTCCGCTGTTGGCGCCTCGAAAAGCGGGTTGACCAGCGCAAACCAAAGAGCACCGCCCTTGAACTCCAGCCGCTGCACGTCCAGAGGCTTTGCACTCCTGCAGGACCAATGTTCAATATGCGCTTCAGCCACATTGCTCTTGAGAGTAGTAATGAAAGCACTGCAAGGCAGATCAGAGCGCCGTGGCTAATTCCCAGCCTCTGCACAGCCAGCTGCTGGGCCCATTCTCAAGAACATATCTACACTGATGCTACTTTCCAGCATCCAACAGCGGGCGGGATGCTGCCGCGCATGGCGCGCCACAGCCACTGCTGCAGCATGCCACCTTCACATGATGAGTGTGTTGGGCTTCCAGCAAGGACAGTGCCGACCTGGCAAGCGTGAAGCCGCCCATGATGGCGGGCGCAATGTTGTCCGCATGGTACCCGCTGACCACCGCTTCGAACATGAGCCCGACCATGAGTGTCAGTACTGATACTGTCAGCGCGGTGCCTTGTGCTTTTGAGTATCAGCACTGACCTGACCAGCGTGAAGCCGCCCATGATGGCAGGCGCGATGTTGTCCGCGTGGTACCCGCTGACCACCGCCTCCGACTGTAGCCCTGCCAGCACCAGCTGCTCGTCCGGCAGCGCGTTGCCGAACAGGCCGTTGACCGCCGCGGCGGCGGCGGCGGCGCTGGCCGCCGAGCTGCCCAGCCCGCTGCCCAGCGGCAGGCCCTGAGAGGACGAGATACCACATCTTGGTCATGGTACCACCAGGAGTTTAGCATCACAGCGCAGGCCGCTGAGCTGGCAAGCCCGCTGGTCAGCGGCAGGCACTGCAAGGGGGGTGATGCTACCTCGATCGTGTCTGCGGGTGCTTCACCACAGTTTGTGCCGCCTGCAGGCTGTGCGACATCAAGTGCCACCTGATCCGTCCAGCATCCACAAGACGATGTGTTGCCTTTAGCAGCGCGCGGCTGACAAAAGCATGGCACACCGAGCACCCACCTTCTGCAGCTGCGGTGTCACGCCACACAACGGCAGGAAGCCCAGACACGCCTCCAGCAAGGGTGGATTTACCGCCGCTGCGATATCGACTCTACATTTGATTGTATAGGCGGGATGCCAGCTTCCACCTACTTTGTTGCTTACGTAAAGCAGCTGCAGCGCCACACTCCAGGGCAACAACACATTGGATGTGGTCCTCAGCAGCGCCGATGTCTCTTCTGCTGCGACAATGGACAAGTGCAATGGTATCTTTGTTTGAAGTCTGCATGGGAAAGTTCGTTCTTTGTGTTCGACCCACCGTCTGCACTTGGAGTGTGGCGCTGGAGAACACCGAACAATCGGAAGAGGCTTCCAGCAGCGCCAGCAGCTCCACCAGCGCAATGCCGACAAAGGTCTTCATGTTTTGAGGAGTCAGAAGTAGGCACTACCGTCCACACTGCCACTCACCTTCTGCAGCTGGAGTGCGACGCCGCACGCCAGCGGCGAGCCAAAGGAGGCTTCCAGCAGCGCCAGCGTCTCCGAAGCCGCGATGCCGACGCAGTTCTTGCTTGCATCCAGGCTCAGCCGGCCGCCGTCTCCAGCAATGGCGTCAATTCGCACCACGCCCGGCTGGTCCGGCAGCACCGTCGCTGTCACGACGTCGCCGTCGCCCTGCGCATGACGTCACCAAAGTCAGGTTTGGGACATCCTCATGGGCAATGCCACAGATGAGCACCACGCCTGGCTGGCTTGACACAATGTCACCGCTACAATGCCGCCATTGCCTTGCTGGTCGTCTTACCGATCCAATCATCTGTCTTGCTCTACTTTTGTCTCCCAACAAGGGCATCAATGCACACGATGCCCCACTGGTTACTTGTAGCATGGCTGGGCCCCACCTCCACTGCGCAACCAAGCCAGTCAAAGCCGACACCAAGGTTGGCCACCGTCGCCGGCGCAAACGCCTTTGCCTGCTGCCTGGTCGGGTGTATCCGCCCGCTATCTGTCTGCTGCGCCTGCTGCGACGGCTGCGTCTGCTGCTGTGCCCGCACAACCGTGCAGGCGACATGCCGCCGCCGTCGCGCTTGCAAGGGCTGTGACTGTCGGCACAGTAGACTGCGGCAGTGCTGATTGCCGTGAGATGCCGCGTGCTGCTGGGTGTGCTGCCGCACTTGCCAGGGTGCATGCTGAGTGCGGTGCATGGTGCCTCGCTGCATGACGGTTGATATCGGGACCCGTTGCGCCAGAGGCTGCTGCACCTTTGAATCACCTCTTCAAGACCGAGTTGCCATGTGCCTCGCAGCCTGGTCAGCTCTGTTTGCTCGCTGAGGGTGGCTGCTGCGAGGGTCAATCCCTGACTGCAAATGGCCAAGCAAGTTCGCACGATCAGGCTGGATGGTCAAATGCTAGCAAGCACCCACAACAATCGTTTCAAGACGTGCAATCGACATCTGGCCAGCCTGCCTGCCATTCCTTGCCTGCAGTTGATCAAGGGTCGGAACCATGAAGAGTTGCACGATCAGAAGCTGATTGGCACCTTGGCAGGGCAATTCATGGCTGTCAGGCCATTGCCCGGCTCGCAACTAGCTTTCGTGCATTGCTGACAGGTCACAAAGCGCTTGCAAGAGGTTTTCGAAGCGTTGTTGCGCAAGCACGAACCGGATCGTGATGCTGTTTGGGTCTGTAGTATCGCTAGCAAGCTACATTATGGGTCGAAGAGCATGATCGATCACCACCAGCTGTACTCAGCAATACGGGCTGCTCAGCTGATGCCGCCGTGACCCTCTCGACCATTTCAAGATGCCGCATGTGCAGCAGCGCATAGGCGCATGCAACAACAGCATAGCGTGGTGCCGCATGAAAATCTCGCAGGCAGCATCCAAGAGAGCCCTCGGCTACACTGCTTCACATCTGCAGTGGGCCATTGAGGCACCGCTCAGCCCGCAAAAAAGTTTCGGCATCAGCATCAGCCGACGGAGGTTGCCCGGCGTCACGCAGCGACGGACCAGCTTACCCATACGATGCGAAACAACCACTACCAGCACCGACCAAGGCGAGTGAAAGCTGGCTGCTGTCCGCAGTGCACCCACACGAAACGACCACCTTCAATTGCTATCGCCATGCCACACTGGCGAGCCTGTCCTCTGAGTATGACGGTGCCCGTTTTCCAGGTGGGTCGGGCAGCATGTTGGCCAGGAAAGCGGCGCGCAAGCTGCCGCTGCTGGTGGGCCTCGCCACTGCAGTCGTTCTGACTCGAGCGCCTGATACACTGCTCGGCGCGCTGCACCTCAGCGGCAACCCTCTGGCGGCTTCAATCTTCGAGGTGCAAATCGCAGCTGGCTGCATTCTGCGCCTTAACTTCGGCAGGGGTTTAGAATGGGTCCGAGTTCCAAGGTCCAGACGGCAGGAAGTGTCCAGACACTGAGGTTTCGATTACATGACACATTGATGGGGCTCGGGCTGTGATCAATGGTTGGTGATGATGCATGCGCAGGTGCTGGCATTTGGGTACGTCATTCTGAGCGGCGCCAACATCCTGTCAGACGGCTCCGAGCTGCTGCTGGAGATCCTGAACCCAGGCCTCATTGGTGGTGATCATGAAGATCAGATTGCCAACATGGCATTTGCTGGGTTCGACCCTCAAAGCGGCTGCACTTCTGATGTGCCGACTGTTAATGAGCAGCTTGTGCTTGCAATGCTGTTGCAGGGCTGGTGCTGCTGGTGCTCGGGGGACTGCTGAAGCAGCTTATCGTTGCAGCATTCAGTCGCGATGATCGTATGCGGTGATGGAATCCATGATCTGCTGCAGGGCTGGTGCTGCCGGTGCTGGGGGCACTGCCAGACGCGCTCATCATTGCGGTGTCGGGTCTCGGCGGCAACCGGGAAGAGGTGGCAAAACAGGTGCGCCCAGGGCGGGCGACATTCTGGATGCTGGTGTCGTTCGGGGTGCGGCACAAGTCAGCAGCGCTGACTGCTCCAGCGATAGCAGTTGCACTTTGGGACGCCGCGGGATCGCACCAGAGGAGGAGCGTGCGACACGGAGGTGTTATGTCTTCACAATGCAACCTTTGACACATGGCGTGCAGGCGCGGCTGGATGCTGTCGGGCGGGGTGTGGGGCATGCTGCTAGCTGTGACATGGGGTGAGCCAGCTAACTGCAGGTTTGGTCATCAGCTGCATAGCCTGTGCACGTTGTGAATGTTTGCAACCCTGCGATGCAGGTAGCTGTGGGCCTGGGCACATTGGCAGGCAGCACCGTCATGCTGCTGACGCTGGCGTGGGGAGGGTCCGTGCTGGCCGGCCGCTGCGACCTTGATGCACAGGCACGCACCGTCGCAATCTACCCTGCAATTTGCTGCCTTGTGAGAATTGATGGGGCCTCTTTTATTCTTGACCTGCATGCGAACACAATACAGTGCCACACAGTGAGGGCTGTCTTCCGACGGCTGATGAGCTGTGCGTTGCCGAAAACAACAGCCCAGCATTCGATCACACCTGACACCCACTGACAACCCCACGGCAACTGAAGCCGTGGCGAGCGGCGGATGCCATCTGATGCGGTGCCGCCCTGGCCACAGGGACAGGCGGTAGACAGGACGCTGACGCGCACCGGCGACCTGACGGCGACGGGCGTCACGACGGACGCGGATGTGAGGCCGGGGGCGCGCATCATGGTGTTGAGCGTCCTGCTGTATGGTTTTGTCCAGGTGATTGATGCACAAGTCTGCACAAAGAAGTTGAGATGGTAGTCAGGACAAGAACAGGGTAGTCCTTTTCCGGAGGCTAGTCTGCGCATCGCATCGCGCAGCGAATGATGATGCTACGTTTGTTGCATAGGCGTCATGGTGTCGCAATGGCTTTGGCGGCACATGCTGCCTCGTTGCGCCTGAGATGCTGGCTGCAAACAGGCGCACGCTGGCAATCATGTTGATCTGCAGCATGGCGGCAGTGCGAATTCAGCTCTGGAGTGGCACCTTCGACTGTGCGACAGTTGTTTTGGCAGGTGCCAGCCATCCTGGGCGACGTCGAGGACCCAACAGCAGCGGCAATCGGTGGCGGCGCATGCCTGGTCACCCTCGTTGGCTACTGCGCTTATCAGGCAGGAACCTCACAAAAGCAGTGACCTCGATCTTCTCATCATGTGAGGACGTGAGCTGTTGAGTCTCCTGCTGGTGCTGAACTGCAGCTGCAGTGTGCTGCAAAGAGATGTGAGACATAAAAAATATTCCGACTTTTGGTGCTGATGCAGCAGGGGCGCATGACTGCTGCTGGCAGGCTATGGCACCATCCATCGGCCTCATTTTGAAGTAGATCCCCGTCCCTCAGCGCAGGTACTTGTGCCCAGGCTCCAGGAGCGCAAGATTGCTGCAGCAAAGCGCAAACGGCAGCGCATCTTTGCGGCTGCGGCTCTGCAGGTACAAAATGCACCATGCACTATTGCTCTTCTGCTGATTTTGCAGCTCTTGGCTGTGATGTGCATATCAGGCTCTTCTGCTGCAGCAATGTTCTCAGGTGTAAAGATTGTATGCGAATATTATTGGAGCTTTTCACAGGAGGCAGCGCGCTCAAAGGGGTCATTGGTGGACAGCACAGGTAGACTGCGGAGACAGGCAGTCTCATCGTTGTTTGCGCGGTTTGACACAGACGGCGACGGTGCTGTAGACACAGGCAAGCTGCCATGGGGCACCACATCTACCATTTCCCCCCTCGACTGCGATGTCAGTCCTGCTGCATGACTTGAGCGTAGGCTTGACCTTATCTCAGGTCTCAGTCGCAATTCGCTTATCAAACGCCAGGCGAGCTGGGCGCAATGCTGGAGCAGCTGGAAGTGACTACAGCCGCCAGGCTGCGGGAAGCAGAGGACGAGCTGCGGTTCTGGCTCAAGGAGCTGGACCCAGATGCCGACAAACGAATTACTGAACCAGAGTTCGAGGCAGCCCTGTCGAGGTGGTGCTTCACAATTTCACACCATGCAATCTCTATGCACTGTGCATGTAGACTGGAGCCTGCGTACGTCTTGTGCTTGGCTGTGTCCCTTGTTGCAAGAGCAGTGCCGTGCTGCAGATGAGTTGGCGTCAGTGAGACCCATCTGGAGAATCAACGTTGCTGTGGCTGTGAGTATGCTGAAGGAGATCGCTGATGCTCCGGCATGTTTCAGGTGGGTGCGGGAGAAAGATGCGCATGTGGCAGACGGCGGCAGAATCACCAACAGCATGCTGGCCAGGTATTTTATTGAGTGACGTCACACTGCCGGAACCTTGTGTCCTGTGTGCACAGTCGACTGCCAGGTTCCTCTGCTGAAGGATTACATGTGAGAAGTCAAACCGTCCACAGCTTTGTGGTGTTAAGAGTAGTACAGCAGTAGCAGACCCTGGCGTAAGGCCCCCTGACGGTCCTGTGCCACTTGCAATTCGTATGCAGACAGCGGCGCAGCAGCAGCAGGAGCAGCAGCAGCAGCAGCAGCAGCAGCAGTGGCGGCGGCGGCGGCGGCGGCGGCGGCGGCGGCGGGTCTATGACAGACGGTCGGTTTCGCTGAGCCGTGCTCACACGATTTCGTTTGCTGGCGCAGTGCGGATGGTGGAGCAGCGGCGGCGGACGGCAGCGACGATGAGGAGGTGGACGAAAACGCAGAGCCGCTGACGGACCGGCAGATCCTGGTCCGTGCGGTGGCCGGCATGGCAGGCGGCCTCGCCATCTGCGGCGCCTTCTCGGACCCCCTGGTGGATGCCCTGTCGGAACTGTCCCAGGTGTGCAGCAAATTGCAACGAAGCATATCTTGATTCTGCTCTGGTCTCATCTTTAAATACAAGTACAGTGTTGCTACAGCCTTGAGGGTCACATGCTGCCACGGCTGGCCAGCGTTGGAGCCGCAGCCTGTCCCATATTGTGTCCGTGTCCTTTGAACACGCTGCACACATGCTCATGTTGGCTGGCAGAGCAGCGCACACTGATGTCGCTGGCGGAGTTGGCTGCCCAGCAATACACTTCGCGAAAAAGAAAAACTTCCGTCATGCTCTCAGCCACACATGATTGACGATGACCATCGTTTGCCGCAGGCCAGCGGGATCCCAGCTTTCTTCGTGGCCTTCGTGCTGACGCCGCTGGCCAGCAATGCCAGCGAGCTGCTGTCGTCGCTGAAATTCGCAGCGAGGAAGCGGCGCCGCAACGCCTCCCTCACATTCGCCCAGGTGAGAGCTGTTTCTCATTGAGACTACAGTACAGGCTTCATGTCGACCATGCCTCAGAGGCTGCAAGCCGACCTGTGGGTGCACAGCGCTATTAGCATTGCCACCCCATTGTGCCTGGGCCCTTCATCTCGCAAGTGCAGTCGGCGCAGTTCCAGAACACACAGCTCAAGCCTGCCTACATGCTACAGGTGTACGGCGCGGTGACCATGAACAACACGCTGTGCCTGGGCCTGTTCCTGCTGGTGGTGTCGCGCCAGCGGCTGGACTGGGTGTACAGCTCCGAGGTCACCGCCATCGTAGGTGAGGCTGGTCAGGCTCTGTGGAGCATCTGCACGGCAAGATGTGCTGCATCTAAGCCTTGAGTCTCTTGCACAGGCCGAAATTGTGGCGTGTGGGAACATCCGCTGAGCGTGCCGAGCGCACTTTGGGGGAGAGCCACCTCATGAAGGGCCAAGTGCCGCCTGCTCTGATGACAAATTCTGAGTAGTCTGCTGTCGAGCAAGACAACACGTCGGGTCCTTCGGTAGAACACGTCACAGGAGTGCAAGTGCAAAAGCGCAAGTCGTGGGTTGCCAACTCACAGCGCCCTGTGATCACTGCGCAGGTGTGACAGCCCTAATCGGCTTCATTGGCGGCACGCGTGCCACCATCCCCGCATGGCAGGGGGCGGCGGCGCTGGCGCTCTTCCCGGGGGCGCTCGGGCTGGTGTGGGGCCTGGACACCTTCCTGGGGTGGCAGTGAAAGCACACCGCAAGTCCGGAAAGGCATGTTGCCATCCCCGCGTTGCAGGGGGCGGCAGCGCTGGCGCTGGTTTCCTGGAGCGCTCAGGCTGGTGCGGGGCCTGGACACCTTCCTGGGTGGCAGTGAACTCCGATGCAGAGTCAGCACGACACATAGTGTATGTGAACAGCGCCGGCGCTGTTTCCAGGGGCACTTGGGCTGGTGTGGGGCTGGACACCTTCTTGAAGTGGCAGGGAAGTCACACACTGCAGCTCTGGCGGACGCACTCAACATCTCAGCAGCACTGGCCAATTTCGCTCGACCTTGTGTGCGGCATCGAGGCCCTGCTGAACTGGCAGCAGCAAGCGTTCCTCATGTACTGCCGCCACGTCAGGGTGCGATGAATGAATTGAGAAGTCATCCTGCCAGGGCTGTCAAGGCTACAGAAATATAAATTGTACACCATGTGATCTGACAATCTGAATCTGGCGCCAAACCATGTCTTGGACACAATTTGATTGTAGATCGAACAGTTGTTGGGTGAACTTCACTGAGGGCGTGACACTATCGATGTTGAAGAACATTAATGCATTCATGAAGTTTGTGCTTGCTTGCGGAAGTATTTCGTAGCATTTCTCAAACATGTTGTGATCCTGGGGGGCTTGAGCACGTATCCGCCCATCTCCACTGGCACATCCTCTGAGTTGCGTTTCTGTACCACGACCGTGATTAGAGTCACATTCGGACCCGTTGTAAGGCCTGAAACCCTGAACCATGAACGAGCTCAACCACAATGCTAAAGAGCATGTCAGCGACCATCGCTCTGCAGTGACATTCATAGCAGCGGCAGTCATTTCGGACATACAATGACTTCTCAGATTCTATTGCAGTGCTGCAAGGAGGCCATCGACCGTCGAGCGGCGCTCCTGCAGTGCTGCCGAGTCTGCCGCTGTTGGCGCTTCCAGCTTCTCTACTTCTCCCAGCAGCTCGAAGTACAGCGTCTCGATGGTGTTCACCTGCGGCCGCAGCAAGGGCAGGCTGTCATGGCACACTCCCATGTGGTAAACACTGCAAATGCAGTGTGTGCCTGTCGGCCAAACTGCCTCAGGCAACGACAGGACTCAAATGTAGCAGCAACCAAGCCCTCGTGGGATTCCGCCGCAAACCTGCTGGTTGATGCCAGCGACAGCGTGCACGGCCGCCTGCCTCAGGCTGTCTGTCCTACTGCTTCCTGCTGCCGATGCGGCGCCGCCGCCCGCTGCCCGCAGTCCCTCGGTTGGCCGCCCTGCTGCCCTGCTGCTTCCTGCTCCTGGCGGCTCGCCGCCACCGGCGGCACTCTCGCGACCACTTGCCGCTAGCGGTGAGGGGTCTGCGGCGAAGGGCACCGCCGGCAGCCCGCCCAGCGGTGCTGGCAGCGCAAAGTCGCGGTGGTGGCCGTGTGCAGAGCCGACATTGCGCACAATCAGCCGCACCGGCTGCATGGGCTGCAGTGCATCATTAGCTGCTGATCAGTTCAAGGTCTACAAAGCTGAACGCTTCTCAGGCACCAGCACTGGCGCGCGACATGTACCAGAATCATCAAGGCAACAATCACCAGGGATATGGTGACAGCAGATATGGCAAGGAAACGGCATATGCACATGCCCAAGGGCACTGCATCCACCTCCGCAAGACTGTTGTTGATGTGAACAAGCGACCTGAATGCTGGTGTTGCATTCACCATGCCTGCGGGGGGTAGTAATGAGAAGCTTGAGCACCCTGGCCGTTCGTGCACAGCCCGTGTGGCATGGACCTCACCTCCGAGGGGCTGCTGTTCTGGTAGAAGCGGTACTGGAAGCTGGTGCTGGCGCCGCCGTGCTCGGCAGAGCGCGACATCGTGGCGAACAGCAGCGGCGAGCATGGCACCTCGCTGCCATGCCTATGTTCCCGCAGCGCCTGCAGCGCAGCCGGTGCGAGAACCTGCCCACAAGCGTATTCCAACATTGTCAACATGTTGAACATCTGCGTGTCGTGGGTCAGCGTGAAGTCTCTGCAGCTGGGCTGCACTCAACCCCATATGCAGCTTCAATATGTCGGCACCCAGTGGGACTGGCACAGCTGACACGACTGACCTGCTCACGCATAGACAGATGCAGCCGTGTGTCCGCGCGGAAGCTGAACCAGCCGAGCAGTGGCTCCGGGAATGCCGCAGTCAGCTCCCGCAGCCGCTCCGCTGCAGGCGCGACAAAGGCACTAGCTTCATTTCGACATACTTTTATTTAGGTCTCACATGACACTCAGGTTCTTGGACCACGCAGCTAAACTGATGCTGCCAGTGGTGCAGTGTCATCAAGGCTGCAGTCCAGCGCCTCGCCATCAGCGGCACTGGACAGTCGCAGAGGTGAGGGGCCCCAGGCATCCTATGTTTGCGTACAAATTTGACGCAACTGTCAACCTTTGGCATGGAGCATTCTCACCATCAATGGCGCCGGACGGCTCATAGAAGCTGAAGCTGCCTGCCAGGCACGGCAGCCCGGTGATCACGCCCTCGCGCGCCTCCGCCGTCGTGGCCTCTGCAAAAATTCGGTGCCATAGTTGGATAACACCTGATGTTGGGCCTGATGTTGGGCCTGGGCTCCATGGCAAACATGTGAATGCGGCATTGCGCATGTTTGCGTCCCTGAGCAATGCCGCCGTTCGTGGGGTTTGCCAGTGCATACCATACCAAAGCACTCCATACACAGAACAGAAGCGGACCTTCATGGTCCTGCAGTGTGGTCTGTGTTCGTGACCGCACGTTACCTGCATGCATAGTGAGAGGCAATGCAACACAGTGGGCAGGCGGGTACCACATGCCGCCCCACACATGCAACACACACACCACTGAAAGTAGATCAAAGTCATGGATGCAGCCGCGTGCACCCAATATGAAGCCGTCCACGTCTGAAGGTGCCGTGGCGAGGGACGTCAACAGCGCTGCCAAGGTTGCACCACTGGTGGACACGGCATCCAGTGCCATTGCGCAGCTACAGTAGGTCGAGAGGCACTGGTGAGACTTCGCAGGTTTTCGAATTCTCAAATGATCCAAGTTCAGCTGTTGAGGGTACTCAGGCTGCAAGTGGTGATTCCAAAGTCAGGTGAACCGAGGGTCCAGAATTGCACGGTAGCGCTGTGAGCGGCCGGCGACATAAAACAGGTAATGAGCGGCGTTGGGCAGGAGGTCACAGGGTCTGCGCCAAGGCTGCAATCGCAAGAGTGCTCCCACTAGCAGCATGCTTTGCGTGCTCACCTCACATCTGAGAGTCCCGGCTGCAAACGTGCAGTTCGCGGCAGCACAAAGGCGATAGGTTTCGCCGCGCAGCCGGCTTGTTGCGTTGCATGCTGTACTGACATCTCTTTCAGCAGTTGTGCACCCCGCGGCGCGTAAGTTTCGGCAAGCACGTCCTACATTTTACACCCTGATTTGAACCACGCTATCGCGATGCCAGCTTGCTCCACGGGTCGCGCTGCATGCTGATGATGATCGTCATGCATTGCTGGACTATCGCCTGATCGCATTGCAGTCATTGCGCAGCTTCCTGCCGTCAGAACCCACAATCCGGGTTGACCTCTGCTATCGATTGGGGAGAACCGACACGGCAGGTCCCCACTTTTGTGCGCCTGGGGCGCGCGCCGCCGGATGGTGGACAGCGTCTGGTCAGAGGAGGCCAATGACAGCGAGCTGGTGTCCGAAATCGCCGTGACCGAGGAGTCCTCTGAGGACAGCGGTGCGACTGACGCATCGCTGCGGCGCGGCATCAGCATGGGATTGCAGCGGCCGCCGCGATTCGCCACCCAGGCGTTCCGCCAGGTCATTGACGGCCTGCGGCGCATCACCTGGTGTGTATACCCGGCGAGCCTGGCGACATGCCTGCGGGATGCTGCCAAGCTGTCGCGCACGGATCTCGAAGACAGGTGAGGCAGCAGCATGCACGCAGCTCGTGGTCAGTGAACCGCTGAGCAACAGGCTGCTGGCATTCAGCAGGTGCAAGGTCTGCCGCAGGCTGTGCTGCAGGCGCTGTCACAGGCAATGCTTGCATTTGGCTGCAGCGGCATAGAGTTCATGGCGTGCAACATATCATTCCATGCGCCTTGCCGGATGTCAGCTGAAAGCTCGCCTGTGGCGTTTGCATGATGGTGCAGTGCGCAGACACTCCTGCACTCTGAAAATTAACCTCAACAGATTGAATATTCTGTCCTGCCCATGCAACAGGCTGAGCAACCGGCCAGAGAGCCGCCTCGTCAGGCTGGAGGTGGCACTGCCGAAGCAGCTCATCAACGAGGCGGTGCCCTTCGCCTTCGAGAAGTGCCTGGCGGACGTTGCGGTGCAGGGCTGGGCCGACAACATCCAGAGCGACATCCTCACGGTGAGCAACACAGCTCCAGCCTCTCGCCACGGCCCGCCCAACACATGCCATTTGTGCTGTTCTGCCCGCACCAGCCGAAAGTGGTTCACTCTGGGCACCTGTTGCACTTGCGTCGCCGCAGGCTTCGTGAAGCTGCTCCGCGGCCACAAGCACTGCCCATCTCCCTTTGCAGGCGTGCCTTGCGCTGGCGGAGCTGACGGCGGTGCGCATCCAGCGCTACACGGCGGCGGAGGAGTACGACCCCGAGGAGGAGGACGAGCTGATTGTGAGCGGCTGCCTGTTTGCTGTCTGCATGCACAACGGCACGCACATCTTGCGCATGCTGCACCTGCTGTACTTGCCATTGGTCTGCAGCTGCCCCATGCACAGATGCACCTGCAGAGAATTTGGTACGTTGTCCTTGATGGCACTCTCTTACAAAGGAAGCTTTGTTCTGTCCGCACAGACCCTGCTGACGCAGCTGAAGCTGGCGCTGAATTCCGACACCGAGTTTGCGCAGAAGAGTGCCAACCAGCTACCGCCGATCACACAGGTGCCCCTCTCTAGCCATTGCTGAGCAATAAGGAACCAGGGGCACCGCCCAGCCAGCACTGCTGCCGTCTGTGCTCTCCACAGCATGCTGGTGCCGCAGTTTCCTACGCAAGCGCTGCCACTGCCTTCGACTCCCTGAGCCAAATCTTGGCAGCCGCAGTGACCCTCTTCTTCGCTTATTCCAGCACTTCAAATGCAGCGCTTCCTGCAGGCGGCTGATGAGGCATCGCCGCTGCCGCGGCCGCCGGGGATCACGGTGCACATCGTCAGCTCCAACATGTCAGACTCAGACGATGAGGGGGCCATTGCCGGCGCCGCCAAGAAGCTGCTGGCAGACGACGGCGGCATGTGCGCGTGGCAGGCCGCGGTCCTGAACGAGTTCATCGCTGCGCATGGTTTCGAAGCGGCACAGGTACAGAGCGTGCCGGCACATGCGTAGGAGCAGACTCAGCGGCAGATTCAGGCTCACCTCTGCTTTGCGGCATTGCGGAAAGGTTCCTGCTCATGATCAGTGTGTATCGCG
The DNA here is from genome assembly GCA_036584455.1 of Tetratostichococcus sp. P1. NCBI lineage: Eukaryota > Viridiplantae > Chlorophyta > Trebouxiophyceae > Prasiolales > Stichococcaceae > Tetratostichococcus > Tetratostichococcus sp. P1. Next base: position 35,770 of record BTPI01000006.1, read on the forward strand.
AATGCAGACGCTGACGTGAAACGAACTGGTGCTGCAGAAGTTTTTGGAAGAGGGTCATGAGGCAATCCGCACGCTGGCACTGTATGAGGCACTGCTGGGCATGGCGGCGCAGGTGAGCTCTACAGGGTTGGTCCAACAGAGCTCTGCATCCCTCTCCTACAAGATCACTGCTGGCATCGCACATCAAACACGCAAGCGAGGTTACTGAGCACTGAGGTGGTGCATACGCACAGGCCATGCCGTACTTGGCCAACAGCAATGTGTCTGGGGACATCAAGGAGGTGAGGCTGCACACGAAGTCGTGTCTGTTGGTCTCGAATGCCAAAGCACTAGCAGAGCTTGAGCAAAGCGTCCAGCTTAAGCGACTTGTCGTAACAGCTTTGGGGTCAAACTTCCTCACACAGTCTTGCCATGAGATGCAGTGGGTGGAGGTTTGGCTGATGCGCCAGCTGTCAGAGATGCTGGCCGCCGATGACTCGGTGACTACCGACAGGTGCATGCCAGCCGAACCACTGTCTGTGCGGCTGATCCAGGTGGCGTGCTGGGTTTAGAAACCCTCAAACCAATGGCAGTCCAGTTACTGGAATGTTGCTGCTCACTGCAGACTTCGAATAACACGAATTGTGGTAGGCTGCCAACTTGTGCTGTGTTGCTTGTGCACAGGGAGAGGCAGCCGATGGTGTCCAGCATCTTTTCCAGCGTGTATGACATCCTGCTGGCGGAACCAGGGTACCGTGGCCCGGTATATGAGCAGGTGCTGTCCCCTGAGATAAATTTTCTTGGCCACTGGTGCCGCTCAGTGTTGGCATACGCACCCAGCAGCAGTAGATGCTGTGCAAGCAGACACGAATGCGAGGAGTCTTCAGCACTTTTGCAGAGCCTGTCAGCCCTTGGGTGCAAAATGCCACGAAAGGCACCTATGGTCGAATCATGATGCGAAGGTCGAAGCGCGCCGTGCCGCTATGGACGTCCTGGTCAAGGTTGTCTGCTCATGGGGCTGCGCAAGATAAACAGTATCGTGTCTGTCCATCCCGCTCCTCTCCTCACAGGTTGCGGAGGTGCACCATGCCTACATCGGCGCACTTGTCAAGAAGGGCCTGTTTGCGCGGCACCTGGCGGCGCTGCGGGAGCTGGAGTCGCTGGTCAGCCACGCCGAGCGGCTGCCAGAGCCGCAGAAAGTCGAGGCTGCCATCAATGTGAGCTCGAACTGCGTTGACATATCTGAGTGAAAGTTTCGTGAATGCCAGAGTGGCTCATGGTATGTGGACGTGCTGGTCAGCCATGTTGAGGGGCTGCCAGAGCCGCAGGAGGTCAAGCACACCATCAGCCAGGCCACGCCTCTGTCAAACGGAAAGTTGAAGTCGTCAGTCATGCGAATGTGCACCGGTAGACTTTAGCCGCTTAAACTGCCCAAGCAACACTGCAACGGTCGACTGCACTGTATGTTCTCAGAGTGGTCACATCTATGTTGAAGCGAGTGTCAATGCCATTCAAGTTGGACGCCGTCATGAACACAACTGTCGTGTGTTGATGTGTTCTTGCAACCCTGTGCAGAGCATCATCGAGTGGCTGGAGAAGGAGGAGGTGCTGCCGGCGCTGCTGCGGGCCAACCTGCACACGCGGCAGTATGCTGACCTGCTGGGCCGTGTGCTCAAGCGGCTGGCGCCCTTCCCCGGCGGCATCGCCGACTCGGACCTCACATTCCTCTGGGACCTGACGCAGAAGGTGGGTGGCAACGGGCCCAAGGTTCTTATGAAATTCCTTGCCACATGAAGTTGGTGACACATCCACACGGTCGCCATCGAGAGGAGTCGTGGCAGGTGTGCGTCTGATTTCCGGTACCATCTCTTCCTGTGAGACCCAACACAAATGACTCTGCAGCCGTCAGGTGGCATGGCAACAGCTCTCTGCCATATCCGCAGCCTGCCATCTTACCTAAAGCCTGCCAGTCTAGCCTGGACAGCGCTTTCACATCAAGCAGATAGCTGCAGCCCAGCTGAAGAGGCTCTGGTCTGTTGCAGACGGACACCTTCGAGGCGGTGCGTGTGAATGTGTACAACCTGCTGGGCGAGCTGGCGGTGCGCCTCAAGGGTGGCCAGGTGGGCAAACGCTAACCCCCCTGTAGAATCCCTCCACCCTGAAGACGTTGCCATAGAATGAACTCGAGTCGATGCTATTGCACAGCACTGGTCCCTGGAGTTGACATGCTGATGTGATGACTGGCACAGCAGCAATCTTATATTAATGTTGTGGCAATGTTATGCACAGGTGGACCTGCTGTTTAGCAAGTTTGAGGACGGCATTGCCGCGGGGGCTGCGCAAGGCGACCGGCTGCTGGTCGGTGTGCTGCGCCGCATGGTCGAGTCTGACCGCCAGGTGAGCTTCGGCGTTGTGTCACATGTCGGAGGCGTCCGGATCAGACAGCATACCTCAGCTTTCTGCTGCATCTGACCAGCCAATACTGAGAACATTCGCATGCTGGATGTTCCATGAAATGCTACAAAGCCGTTGGCCAGACTGTGTGCGGCCCAGCTGTGTCGCTTGGCCTGAATGCTGCGGGCGTCAATGCTCAGATTTGCTGTCATCGCTACAGGGCCGGCTGACGGACCGTGTGCTGCCGCTTCTGTGGCGTCTGGCGCTGGACGACTCGCCGGACCGGCCTGCCAAGGATGGCCCTACCAGGACCTTCGTTGAAGCGCTGTTCCTGTATGACACTGGGCAGCAGCAGCAGCGCCACCTGGAGCACGAGTGAGGCTTGTTGTCTGACGCTTGTGGTTGCCTGTAGCAAGAATCGTTACTGAAGCGCAAGTTCATCAAGACTGTCAACGATCTGACAGAAAGGTGTCGTTGTGTCTTGCAGCTGGATCCTGAAGTGCGTGGAGGAGATCCGCAGCGGTGCTGCTGTGCTGCAGACGCTCAACCTGCTCAGCACGCTGGCGTCATTGCACGATGCAGCCGTCGGTGACAAGGTGAGACGTGTGCTTCTAGCTTCCTGAGCAGTGATCCAAGACCCACTCTCCTGCAGTACAGGAACAACCATGTGCGTATGCTGGCTTGCATTCTGGACACGTCGTCACTCTGATTCAGCTCAGCAAGCTCTGAAGTGACAAGCATTGTCTGACTGTTGCAGCATGGCGCCTGGGTGCACCAGGCAGACATGCTGGAAACCAAGTTCGGCCTGTCCGAGCTGGTGCTGGCAGCCCTGGAGCGGTACATGGCAGCAGCTCGCGCCGCTGCGGCAGCCGAGCCTGCTTCGCCAACCACCGCGCCCGCTGGTGCAGCACACAGTGCCACCGTGGCGCATTTTGCCGCCTTTCTCCAGGTGCTTCTGTTGTTTCGTGGTCGAGGTTCGGGTGTGATGCAGTGTGCATTTCTGCAGACGTTGCAAGACATTGCCTGCTGTCTCAGCATGCCAGAGCGAAGCTCCCATTGTGGGAGGAGTCAAAACCACACCATCTGGGGCTCAGGCTGCGGCTGCGTGGCGCGCAAAGCCGATGCCGTGGGATCGCGTGCAGCGGCTGTGGACACAGCTGGTGGAGGAGCCAGTCTTGCCCAGCGACAGGTGGGTTTTGTTCATATCACTTCAGGCACAGAGTGTGTGGAACGCCATGCCTCACACAAGCGGACTTGACACAGATGTTTCGTCTGTTGTTGGGCTGGATCCTCGGTTTCTGCTGCGCAGCACCTGCTGACTAACCGTGCACTCTTGACTTGCTCCCGCTTGTGTTCATTCCATGTCCTCATGTAGCTGTGGGCAGCAGTACATACGACGTCATCAGTTGATGCCATCTGGCAGGGGGTCGTGGCTTTGTTGACTGCCTTGGTGCCCATGTGCTGCTTTTGACCCGCCTTCGTTGCGGGGCCCTGCATTCGTGTGTAACAGTACAGTGCCTCATCGTGCAGGGATGTGGGCTTCGACCTGTTCCGGCGCGCGGCGGAGCCGGCTGGTTTCCTGGACGACTCTGGGGCGCAGACGCTGCTGCGCGAGCACATGCCGCGGCTGGACCCCGCGGTCCTGAACCCTGTGGCGTTCTCCTGCTTCAACACCCTGTTTGAGAGGGTGCGGTCATGCAGCAGCCCCTGTGCTGCATGATCACCTGCATTCAGCTGCCCCTGCTGGGCAGAGCCATCAATCTGTGCACTAGTCACCTCCCCGTAAGCAGGGCAGCTGATGAGCAACCCTGCACATGGCAGATTGGATCCATTCACCTCTCACGCCAGATGTTTTTTATGTGCTTGTTTGCTGCCATGAAGGTTGCTTTGGACGAGGGCAAGGTGGAAGCGGTGGGCAAGGAGGACATCGCCACCGGTCTCCGAGTGACTGACATCAACCTCACAGGTGCAGAGACACTCACTACTCGCATGCTGGCAGGGTCACATGACAGCAGAAAGCGTTTGACGTCTCCATGTAGCCAGTACATTCTGCATTTCAGCTGTGCTTTCTCAAGCCCACTGCCATATTCCTGTGTTGGCATCTGCGCTCTACACATCTCTACAACCTACAGTCCACAAAGCCTGATGTGCCGTCTGAAGTTGGCCCTTCTGATGCGGCTGGTGGTTGAAGAGAAACAGAACCACATTCATGCTTAACAATCAGCCAGGGCTGCTGATTCTGGCATGTGGTGTGTGACGCAGGCGTCGACTTCCTGTGGCGTCTGGTGCTGGATGCGCCGGAAACTGTGTCCGCCTCCGCCCGCGCGCTGCTGGTGGACATGCACACGCAGTTGGGCGGCAGCATCGCCGACCACCGCCAGGCTGTGCGGACCGCCTTTCTCAAGTGCGCAGTCGAGCCTTGCGACCATCATGTACAGCATGTTCAGACACCCTTTGCACCCCAGCAGTCCCTGGCTCGTGTGGTAGAGAAAAGCACGCCGCGCTGAGGTCCAGACTGCATGCCAGGTGAGTCTTTACTTCTTTCCGTGGAACCATGATGTCTGTGTCACACGATGTGCCGGCGCAGTTGCAATGCAGCCGAGGTTTGTGGCAATATGTGGTGTCATGCAGACCTGCACGCATGGCTGAAGGGTCGACCCAACAGACGAGGACACATGCCACCATATCCTCTGCTGACACCGAATCGGGCCATGTACGCAGGAGCTGCACGGACAAGTTGCTGCAGGCTGCAGCGCTGGCGGGTCCTGGGCTGGAGGGCGAGCCAACCGAAGAGCGGCGGGCCGCGGCGCTGCGTTGCAGCCGCTGCATGGCGCTCATGCTGCAGGTCATCGAACAGGGCCAGGTGCGGCTGTGTTTAGCAAACCTATCAATCGAGGTCACTTCCAACATTGGTGGCACCAGAATCCAAAGGGCTGCAACTTGCGGTGCTCTGCTACGGCTGCTGCATGGCACTCATGCTGCAGCTTCGGTAAACTTTGCTGGGCAGTGTTTTTGGGTATCTGAGAACGGGACAGCTGCTTGGCTCCCTGTGCTTTGCGAGTGATGAAGACGTAAAGCCGGTGAGTTGCCCTACAACATGTTGATGTGCCAGCGCAATCCATTTCCGCACGGTCCCACAACACATTCAGGGCAACCTGTGCCCAGCAAATGTGTGTTGTCCTATCTTCCCCTGTATCATTTTGTATTGGACCTGGGTGTGGACGGCGTTGCTGAATACGAATTGTTTATGATTCCGCAGGGCAACACGATGCCAAGTCAGCCGGCGCACGGTGCCTCCTTCCGCGGGCAGCCTGTGGACTTCGATGTCCAGGCGCAAGTCGGGCGGCGCTTCCGCGTGGCGTCGCACATGAACGCCTACGTTGGCGCGCTGCGCCGGCAGGTGCATCTGCAAGTGTCACACTCTCAGGGCCGGCAGCCACAGTCTGCCCAGATGCAGGGCTGGGTTCCTGCGACAGCAGTCTCGTTGCTGCAGCCAGGTGGCAACTTCGCCTTGTGGCTCGGCTAACTGTTGCTTCAGGTCGCAGGCATCTGCTCAGGCTGAACATGCCAATCTGCTGTTGTAACCTGATGAAGGTCTACAGGTAGAGTTGGAGCTGCGCCCATTGCTATGCCATCCTCAATTGAATATGCCTATCTCATCTAGATCGTGAGATAAGGAGCACACATCACATTGCCATATATTCCTACCCTTTGATGTGTCAGGAGATTGCATATCGTTGCGTGTTTGCGGACATGATCATTGGCGCAAATCATTTTCAACAACGGCATTCCCATCTGGCAACAAACCATTGTGTGCATCAGAGGCAGCTAAAGAGCTCTCGGGATGTGAGCAACATGGGAGGCTCGTCATCATTATGGAGGTGGGTGTATGAGTATTAGCGGGGCACAATCATGCCGGAGGATCCTGCTATCTTCACTACTCCACTCTGCAGTTCAGATGCAGGCCGCTCAGAAGCTGGATATGGTGGCAATGGAGTGCGCCTGAATCTGCGGCAGCTAGTGCCTGCCAGGAGCTTCTACACGGTTCCCCTGATGCAACATCTGGACTTCCGACTACAGGTGGCTCAGGAGCTGGGTGTGGCGCCGGAGACGGTGCGCTTGATCATCAGCGGCGGCGAGCTGCGGAATGATGCGCTGCTGCTGCGTGACCTGGGCGCGCACCCGCCTTACCAGCTGCAGGTGAATCACGACGAAAACGTCAGCAGCCAAAGCCCTTACATTGCGTCAAAATGCTGGGTTGGCTTTGTGAAGGCGGTCAAGTGCTGGGTGCTGACCCTTGCAGGCTGCCGTGACTGTGGCTGCCAAATTTGCAAGTACAGGTCACCAAGTTGCATGGTCTTCTCTCTGTGCAGGCCATGGTCAGCCCAAAGGCGAACTCGTACACGCAGCTCAAGGACAGCGATGCCAACAGCTCCCCCACCCAGGTCCTAGCTTCCCAGGTGAGCTGCAATGGCCTGGCAGGAGGCGCATTCTGATTTGCCGGAGCTCCGGCCTTCCACCATCTGGTGGCTCAGAAACAGTCGTCAAATTCGTCCCACTCTGAGCTCACAGCCAAGGTCCCTGGTTTCCTGTGGCTGCGGCGGCCATGTCACTTTATGGAAGCCCAGTTTGATGATGGCGCCTTCTGAAGTCCACGCTTGCACTGCGTCGCCGCAAAAGCCTTCTTAAAATGTTTAGCTGTCTCCAACCTGATGTCGCCTCTGATGTGCAGCCACCCTTACTGCAGGCGGTCCCTATCGCAGATCGGCAGGACCTTGCAGACGCATGCCTGCTGGCTGAGGGCCATGAATCGCAATGTGCCTGCCACACAACCCTGGGAAATGCAGCAGAGCACCCTTTCACCTGTGACGTCACCCTTTACTGCAGGTGGGCCTGATGCAGGCGCTGCAAGACCTCGCAGACGCCTGCCTGCTGGCCGAGGGCCGCATGAGCGCAGTGAAGCTGCTGGAGGCGCTGCCGACGCAGCAGGCGGCGATCAAAACCCTGGCGGACGCGCTGACGGGCGTCGAGCCGGAGGGCCTGTACCGCTTGCTGTGCGAGGGCTGCAAGCCGCAGCGGCTGCTGTACTACATGCAGGCGAGCTGTGCTTGCGGCTATTTGGCTGCTGCCGGTGTGCATGCTGCTGCAGGGTTTGTGCTGCTGCGATTGTCCATCCGGTCAGCGGGACTTACAAGTGGCATCCCTGCCACTTGGTAGTCTTGCCCCTGCAGCAGCCTTCAGCATGTCACCCCGTCAACAACATGCATTTGTGGAACATGAGAGGGACCTAGGCCGTTGAGGTTTCCAGACTAACAGCATTGGTCAGGCCACTCGCTCGGCACATTCCTAGATGGTGGTCATCTCATGCTGCGTCTGTCGCCGCAGGTCATGGCCGCGCTGCTGTCGCCGGTCACAGCTCCTGTGGCTGCAGCAATCGACCTTGCAGCAGTGCGGGCGGCCATCCTGGGGGATGAATGTGCCATGGTGCTGACCTGCGCTCTGCACCAGCTATTCAGCAGAGACACGTCGAAGCATGGTAGGCGACTTCCAGCACACTGTATGGGCACATCCGGGGCCATGGCATGGTTGCGCTCTAGCACCGCAGCGTTTGCACACATGATGAGGCTGGTGTGGACCAGCATCTCCTGTATTTTGAGGCTGATGCTGTGCGGCTTGCAGATGCTGCCGTGCTGACGCAGCTTGGGAATCTGGCCATATCAGTGTTCCAGACCATCGTCATGCAGCCGGTGTCCGCCGACCAGGTGTGCTGCATGTGTTGCTGCCACTAACAGGCTGTGCACACCAAAGCCGGCTTGGCATCCACCGAACGTCACAGGCTTCTCCTGCAGCTGCTCAGACTTCTTGCAGCTTTGCACACGTCTTCAATGGCTGGCTGTGCGATGCTGATCTGGGCTCACCTGCAGGGCGAGGCCACGTCCATGTCAGTCGACGGCGCCGGCGGGGGCGCCAGCAGCGGCAGCGCCGCTGACAGCGCGCCCAGCTCCCCCGCTCGGGGCCCAGCCGAGCCGCCCGCAGTGTCGCCGCCGGCAGCAGAGGCGGGCAGCCAGCTGAAGCCAGTCACACTGAAGCAGCTGCTGGACACGCTGGCTGCCATCGCGCACGCCGCGGGGTGCGGGTGGGACGCCCTGCTCAGCACGCAGGTGTGCAGATAGACTGCAAGTCTGCCAGACTGCATGTCAGAAATGCGCTGGTGCTTCGAAGTTAGTTGCACAGCACTGATGGCGGTCGAGGACCTCTTTTTACATTCAGCTTGGAGGTTTGATAGTCAGTTATATTCGTCCATGTGCCTCATAACTCTGTGTTGATACAGGGCCTTGGCACAGGGTCCCAAGGGGTACTGCAAGTATGCAAAAGTGATGTGTTTGACGCTGATGCAGGCTTTAGATGGAGACCCGACGCTCCCTGCGCGGGAGGCGCAGCTGGCGCGTGCGGCATGGCAGATGCTTGCGGAGCTGCTGGCTGCACGGCCAGACCTGCTGGACGGCTTCCTCAAGGACGACAGTAAGTAGAAATGCCCATTTCCAACGATGGACCAGCCGAACAGTATCCAAAGCGATCAGAGCTTGTCAGGGTTCATGTTGTGTTGTAACAATACATCTACTGTGCTTTAATCCAGCCACAGCAGCCATGCTTCCATCCGCCTGATCATGATTGCTGCCAAGGCTGTGCCGCTGGAACGACCGATCGAGACTTATCATCTTCCATGCTGCCCAGGGAACGCGGCCGCGCTGCTGCGGGGGCTGCTGAATCCATTCCATGGGCATGTGCGGCTGGCGGCACAGTTAGTCTTGCAGCGCATCACCGCCGCCGAGCCGCGCTGCCGGGTGTGGCTGCTGCGGCTGCTGGGCACGGCACAGGCCTTGATCATGGGCTGCAGGCCCGAGGTGCGAAGTGCTTGATGTTGGTTGCTGTGCGCGCTTTGATCAGTAACAAAGCTTCGTCACTGCCTGACCTAGTTATTTGCAGCCTGCAATTCAACACATATTCAGGTTCTGCACAGCAGGCTCCCTGGTCTGCAGCGTGGCTGCTGTAACCCTCAAATGTTGATGTGTGCTCATACATGACCGCATACATCTCCACTGCAGGACATCCCCGACTCTGGGCTTGGCAACCTCGACCAGGAGTATTACGCCTCCGCCGCGGAGGGCCTGGAAGCAGACGACAGCCTTGGCGCACAGATGGAGCAGTTCTACAACTTGTTTGAGCAAGAGGCGGCAGCAGTCAGCAGTGCTCGTGAGGTGAGGATATCGTTTGCAATGGTGAAGGTGGTGAGGCCACACTGCATCTTCTGTAGTGGTCAGCCTAATAGTTCTCAGACAGCCATGTGAGTCTATTTTGAGGGTTGGTGGAATCGGACAACAGACGGCAGAGGTTGTGAGCTGTGCTGGATGCAATGCTTGATATGGACTCTGCGTTGCTGATGCCTGCGGACTGTTCTGGTTCAAACAAGAGCATCTGCCAGCAGGCTTCTACAAGCAGCGACTTGTGCACACTGCTACAGCTGATTCTGTGCCCCAGCAATGATTGTGTCTATGTACTTTCAAGCGTTTCTGGGGCCTTCAAGCAAGCTTAGAAGCCTTGCGGCGGTGCTGTCACGCCTGGCGCCAGGCAACGCCACTGGAAGACCTGTCTGCTCTCGTGGTCACGCTTTTCACCTGGTTCACGGTTCTCCTATCCATGCAGGGCGAGCTGGGTGTGGCCAGCGCGCTGCTGAACAGCCTGGCGGCGGCGCTGCCGCGAATGGCACCCGGCAGCCCCACGGAGGAGGCCCGCCTGGCGGGGCAGCTGCGGCTGCTGGCCGCCCTGATAAAGGCGCTCGACCGCCGGTCGCTGGGCGTCGCTGGGCGCGGCGACCTCGTCGGCATCCTCGTCCGAGGTGGGCTGCCTTCTTGGCAGGGGTGGCAGGGGCGGGGCGTTCACGCTTTCGGCGGGGTTCCCCTGTTCCAACAGGCGAAAATGGCATTGCAGGACGAGGCATAGCGGTGTCGTAGACTTTTGATGAAGCTGTGCATGGGTCTCGAGTGACAGCCCCTTTTCGAATGCATAACAGTTGATTGAAGTAGTTCAAAGGGTATGTACCTGGCATGTGGAAAGCTGAGGGATCTTATAATCTGAGGTGGACGCAGGCAAGCCTGCTGCAAAGTAGGTCAGGGTGGTGCCGCACTGCTCTGCTACCAGCTGATGCAAGCAGTTGTGTGTCAATCATTCCATGCATCGCAGCAGGGCATCATTACATAATGACAGCTCGTTGGGGGCTGCTGACAGAGCTGGTGACAAGATCTCACTTCATCAGCCTCCGTGTCTGAGTGCAGGTCTTCTGCGAGACCAGGGCCTCAGACCTGGGCCAGCGGCAGGGCTACGGTGGCAGCCACACTATCTGTGCACGATGACTTCTGACCCATCAGGAAGAAGCTTGGGTCTGACTCGCGTGCCGTGCTGATGTCCAGACTTCCTGTTCCCGGAGTCGGTGGCCCACGCCAGCCTCGAGGGGGCGGCGCTCACGTCCCGCTGCACCTCCGAGGACAGCCGCCAGGTACTTGCGCCTCAGACGTGTGCCGCCGCAGGCATTGATCCTGAAACTTCCTGCATCTTTGAGGTACTGTTTTGCACTGAATGTGGTGCGCATGTCCAGGGTGTCAGGCCACCCCAGGTTGTCCACCTGTGCCACTTGCAGCTTGTCAGAAATGTATTGGCACGCTGCGATGTTACAAGAAGTCAGATTCAGTTTGCAGGACGGCATGGCATGCCGATTCATCTACAAATCTTTGCTATGCTGCATCATGATTGGATGCACGAGGCGGCACTGAACTGCCGCATGACGTGACGGCTCACATCAAAGGCGCCACCATTTGCAACAACATCTGCAGACTCTGCAGTGACAGCTCTTACATATGGAGACGAGTACTTTGACGACTGAAACTAAGACAGTGACCGAGTTTTGGACCTGCTGCTGCCCTGATGGTAACCAGTGGCAGTCGCCTGCTAGACCCAGCAAATGCAGGTGCCAGGACATGACACGGAAAACGCATGTGCTGACGAAAGACACCCTTTGCTGTAGGCGGCGCTGGACCTGCTGCTGGACCTGATGGTGCACGACAGCGGCTGCCTGCGGGAGGGCACGCGTCTGCTGACGCAGGCGCACTTCCAGACCGCGGGCCTCGGCGGGCTTTGGAACCACCAGCCGCTGCCCACCTCACGGTCAGCAGTACTCACAAAGGGGTTGTGCACTGTGGCTGGTGTTCGAGATCCTTGCACTGCCTTTCTTTGGCTCATGTCATAAGTTTACATCTGCAGTGCATACACCATTTTATTGGTGTATTTGCATTTAATTGTTCTGATCATCTGCGCATTCACCGCTGTAGCTGCTTCATTCGTGTCATAGCATCTGCGCAGGAATGCGAGCGGCTATGTGGGCCTGCGCAATGGCGGCGCGACCTGCTACATGAACTCCGTCTTCCAGCAGCTGTTCATGCAGCCGACCATCCGGCAGCTCATCCTGAGCGGCCCCGAGGAGGCGTCTGACCAGCGCGCCGACTCCGTATTTTATCAGATGCAGGTATGGTTTCCTGGATGGTCCTCTGCTTGCACACACACAGCAGCCTTTCATGTATCTGTCCAGCCGGCAGCTCGTCCTAGGCGGCCCTAATTGGGCGCCTACCCAGTGCGCCGATTTTGTTTTCCACCAGATGCAGTTGCTCTGACTGTTCTAGGGTGTCGACACCAGTCTCTGCAGAAGCTCTTACACACCCCTGCAGCAGTATTTGCGAGCACTCGCATCATAGTTATCATCTTGGCTCCTGTTCTCGGCATTCTAACAGCAAGATCATGCACTGATCAGATCGGTGCCTGGCACCAAAAGTGCTGATGCCCATGTTGCACTTCCTGCACCCAGTTGCTGCCCTTTAGATACCTCTGCAGCTTCGATCAGCTCCCATGCAACCCTGTTGCCGTTCTGCAGTCCATCTTTGGGCACCTGGCGCTGGGACAGAGCGAGGCGGTGCACCCACGCAGCTTTTGGCGCGCGTTTCGGGATTACGACGGCTCGCCCATCAATGTGCGGGAGCACCAGGACGCCTACGAGTTCTTCACCCGCCTGCAGGTGAGGCATGTGGCTCCTGCACATCTTGCCAACTGCATGTGCAGCCCCGTACGAGAAACATGTGACCAACACGTGTCGACAGGCAGTGTCAGGCAGGGGAGTGTAGGGCAGGGGCAGGGAAGCGAATGGCATGATGGTAGCCAGCAGCAAACTTGAGCCAGTATACAGAGCAACTGCTTTCTGCCTCTGTGGGTTGCTATTGTCTGATCGAGCCCCGTTTTGCTTCCAGCTGGTTTGGCACAGCCACTGAGCCTGCCTGTTGCTGTGCAGGATCTGCTGGATTCTCATCTCCGTGCTGCGGCTGGTCGAACTGCGCTGCAGCCTGTCATGTGTGGCCGCTTTGCCCAGCAGGTGCAGACCACTACAGCGTGGGTGCTGCAATCAGCACACTTGAACCATCTGTCAGCGCCAGTCGTTGCCCTGCATCTCTCTTCTCTGGATAGTGTCAAGTGCTGTTACAGCAGTGTTTCTTTCCAACGCATTGTTGCTGAAGTTTGTGCAGGCGTCACTTGATCTTGCAGATTGCCAGCGGGGAACTTTGCGTTGTGGCTAGGAGTGTCGAGAATTGCTCACCTGTAGCTGTACGGCTTCAGATTGTTAAACGTCCAGCCTCTCACACTCCTCTCCTTGCGCCACAGATCATCTGCAAGGGCGTGCAACACCGCAGCGAGAAGGAAGAGGAGTTCTTTCAAGTTTCGGTGGACGTGCGAGGCAAGGCCAGCCTGGAGGCGTCGCTCGACTTCTACGTTCAGGGCGAGCTCATGGAGGGCGACAATGCCTACTTCTACGAGGACATCGGCAAGAAGGTGAGCTTCTTGGGTGCCAGGAGCCACAGCTGGGGCATACATGCAGCCGGAAACGCACGACAGGGTTGTGACCAGCTACTAGGGCTTCGTACAAGGACAGCCCTGCAAAGGTCAAATATTGTTTCTACGAACACAACAGTTCGTGGGTTCTGTGCAGCCACGGTCACAAGCTGGGCATCAGCAAGAGTGGTTCTCAAGAGCGGCCATCCGTCTGTTTCCCTTGCAGGGCAATGGCACAGAAGTCTTCAGAATGTCATTGCCAGCACTGCCGATGCACGTCTGCAAGAGCACATGGCCGACCGAATCTGGATCAGGGATGCTGCCGCACGAGCTGAAGCGTTGTGCAGCCAGTGTTCTGTACTGCACACCGCACCCCAGGGTGCTGTTTCCCTCCTCACCAGGTGGACGCCGTCAAGCGCAACTGCTTCAAGGTGCTGCCGCACACGCTGGTCGTCCACCTCAAACGCTTCGAGTACGACTACGAGACCATGAACCGGTTGAAGATCAAGGACCGGTTCGAGTTCCCGCTGCGCCTGGACATGCATCCCTATACTGTGGACGGCCTCGCCGAGGCTGATGCAGCCGCCTCCGCTAAGGTGAAAGGTCTCACAGTGCTTAGCCTTTGCATTGCATCGCGTCCACACACTACAGCTGGATCTGCACGCTTATAGTGTGAAGACAGATGCGTGGGCCAACAGGCCCCACATGCACAGAGGTCCTGCTTGTATTCAGTTTATTTCAAGTGGGCAGGGAGCAGTGCTGGTGTGAGTGTATGATGTGGCTGCAACATCTACCGCCTGCTGGCATGACAGAGCTCGCCCGGGCCTGTGTCTTCACGTCCTGCCACAGGAGTCTTCTCCTCACTCCCTGTGGGCCACCTGCTGACAGGCCTGGCCTCTCTTTCCAATCTGTGCCCAGCTTCCAAAACCATGGTGTGGGCCACCACAGGATGGAGAGGCGCCAGCAGCGGATGCTGCGGCGAGCAGCGCTGGCAGCAGCACCAGCCGGCAGGAAATATACCAGCTGAAGGGCATTGTGGTGCACTCGGGCACAGCCTTTGCCGGCCACTACTACTCCTATATCCAGGTTGAATCCCTGGCACTTATCGTGCCATGCCAAGAGCCATATGCACATGCTCCCTGAGAGACACACACCTTTGCAGTGCATCTGCATGACACACGAATGCGGAAGCAGCATGGACAGATTGCTGCTGTTGAGTGGCAGGCTGGTCAATGGTGCTCTTGCTGTCTGTCCCAGGAGCGGCAGCTGGGGTCAGATGGCACCGACGACGGCACGGGCCAGTGGTACTGTTTTGATGACAACACAGTGGAGCCGTGGGACGTTGCCGAGCTGGACAAGGACTGTTTTGGCGGCAAGTATGTGCCCGCCAGCACCTTCCCCGGCATGAAGCAGCAGGTGCTGCTGTCCGATGTGAAAATTTGTGGGTTGAAGCTTTGAGGAGTGCCCCGCTTGCCTGCAGCAATGCATCGTCAAGCGCCTGTATCAAACACCACATCCACCTAGAATAGCTCTGATGAGGTATTCTCTGTGTTGAGAACCTACTGGACGCAGTGTCTGCTGGTGCAGGAGTATGACAGACCCAACAGCGCTTACATGCTATTCTACGAGCGCCTGGGCGGCAAGTTGGTCCTGCCCGAGGCAGCAGCGGCGGCAGCAGTTTCGGCAGCACCAGCAGCAGCGCCGCAGCCGGCGAAGACACCGGCAGCCGGCAGCCTAGCAGCGGCGCCACAACTAGCGGCAGAGGCGGCCGACACGGAGATGGCAGGGTCGCCAGAGGCGGGACCCCAGCCATTCGATGCTGCCGGGGACGCGCTTCAGGCGGTCATGGTTGATGCGGACTCCGCCAGTGCGCGTGCCGTCCGTGCCATCCTTGAAGGCAGCCCGCAGTCTACGGTGGATGACGAGGACGCAGGTGCACCTGCCCATGAATCTGCACATTGCGCCCTTTTGGCTGTGTGAAGATGTCCCTTGTGATGTGAATCTTTCTCAAGGGTTCTATGAACGTTCGTCTTCGTGGCTTGATATGCACAACAAGATGGCGGCTGGCTCAGTAATTTTTCATGGCCTGCAGCCATGGCGACGATGGCAGCCGCAACCCCACCCGAGGCAGCAGACGCAGCTGCAGCAGACGCAGCTGCAGCCGCAGCCAGTGCACCGGCGGCAGCCCCCGCATCTGGGGTCGACCAAGCCGTGGCAGATGCCGACTCAGCCCCGCGGCCGTACGGCGTGCCAGCGTCGGTGTTCCAGTCCGTGATGCAGGACAACCTGCGGGTGCTGCAGGAGAAGCACACGCTGACCAAGTCGTACTTCAGGTGCGGCCACATGCCATGCTCGCGGCAAGGGTTTCTGAGGCCGCTGTGCGCAGTTGCAGTCTCCTGCACGAGTGTAGATGCATCCTCGCTTCAAATCGATTGACAGCAGCATGGGTGTCACCTAACGAGTGCACGCAGCAGGTGGAGGACAATCTGTGCCATGCATGGCAGCTTCAAGCTGCTGGTCCAACCCTGAGATTGACCTTCTAATTGGCGTGCAGTGCAGCGCTTTCTTGCTCTGCACAGGTTCATGCGGTCAGGTGGTGGATGCATGCGGTCAGGTGTCAGACCGTCACATGGGGTATGCAACCCGACATGGCCTGTGCTGTTCGATCGGCTGATCGCGCCATCTCTGCTCAGACAGGTTCATGCGACAGCTGGTGGAGGCGCGCTGCCAGGCGGGCAGCTCCAGGATGCAGTCCATGATATGCCAATGTCTCTTCCGTAGTGTCGACTAATTTGCCAGCGTGATTGCCACAGATTCATGCGGCAGCTTGTGGAGGCGCGCTGCCAAGCGGGCAGTTCCAAGATGCGGCGCACCACCGGCGCCTCGCCACAGCTGTCAGGGGAGGCGGGCTCGGAGGCGACGTCCGCCGCGGACCGGCAGCCGGCGTCGTCACGCCGCGGGGAGGACTTCGACGCCGCCGCCAGCGAGGCGATGGACATCGCCACCTCCTTCCTGTTCTCGGTGAGTGGGGTCCCTGGTGACAGTGCTGGATTCCCGTGGGCAGTGCACTTCACCTTTGTGGGCAAGGATTTTGACGCCGCCGCCAGCGAGGCGATGGACATCGCCACCTCCTCCGCGTTCTCTGTAAGCGGCGGTCTCTTCGACTGTCGGCCACTCAAAGACATTGTGCAACGACCTGCTGGGCGAGGACTTGGACAAAGCTGCCAAAAAGGCAACGAACATTGCCACCTCTAGTTCTTGATGAGTGCAGTGTCCCCTGGTGACGCTACTGAATGCTGCAGGGGTTTGTACTGTCATGGGTGGTGAACGCAGCGTTGTTGACGGTGCCAGCAGCGCAATGGACCTCGCGATCTCCCTCTTCTTTGGGCAAAGGCTGCTGCAGCTCTTGTTGCCATGCATGACCTCTTTGCACGAGGTCTGCAAACGCCAAGTCTCTGGAAACCAGATACCACACGGCGACAGCCAGCCTGTTCGTCTCTTGGACTCATCAGTGTGTATGACGTGCAGATCGATGTTCATGCACATGTGGTTCTGCAGAATACCACCAAAAGTGAGCGCCATCGCTGGGAACGCTGACGAACGACTATGGATAGTAGTGACCTGAAACCTACTTTGCGCTTCTGCAGCATGCAGTTACAGGTGCTCACACATCTGGGTTCAGGGCATTATGCAAGTGTGAGCCGCAGCTGCTGACGGCGCTGGTGCATGTCTCGATGCCTGGCAAAACGAGTATCTTATGCCTCGCGGTTGCCTCGTGCAGATCTACGTGCACGCGCATTTGGGGCTGCGGGACGACATGCAGGAGTGGGCCGCGGCGCTGGCGGCACTGATGGATGCATCGCGCCCCACTGCCGCCGCCTTCATCGCTGACTTCGTGGCAAAGGTCTGCACGATGCCCCACACCAACATGCACAGTTGTTGCACACGTCACATTTATGCCTTGCCATAAGGGCTTGCTGGGGAGGACATGGCATGCCTTGTTGCCCACTTCCGCCACCTGCAGTTCTTGCCCTCCTCCTCCTGCGAGGACAACCGTCCGTGTATGTGAGGCAACCAGCCCCCTGAACCCTTTGTTGTTTTGTTTACAGATGCCGGCGGGCGCCCTGTTCCTGGACAACGTGCCGCATGACGTGCGCGACTTCATCGTGCGGGTGCTGACCCATGCGCTGCCCATTGCCATGGACACCAGCCAGGATGCAGAGGTGCCTGGCATTCTTGATGCATGTGTGAGCATGAACATTGAAGACCAAGTGACAGTTGCGCCTTGGTTGGGCGCTTGCTGAGACACTAGCCGCTGTTTGCTGTGGGCATCAGCCAGGTGGCTGATGCAGTCATGGTCAAGCACGTGTGGCTCAACCCTGCATCAGCTGCATGCCTGCTGGTTTGCAAGGTGGACAGTGTGCAACCTGGCCCACGCCTCACACCGCTGCTGATGCAGACATGACAGACCTGTTCATGCACATTGACCAATGCTTTGCTGACGCGACGCTATCATGGCGTCAACGAGGAAGTGGCGGGCAGCCCGCTCTGTCGCATACTGCTGCCGTCGTCACTGGGTGCTCCAAGGTCACATGCAGGGGTTCTCATCTTTCCATGCTCGATTTGGTGCAGGACCGGGCGCGTGGCGACAAGGCGGTGGGGGACCTGGCTCGTGCCCTCGCGCTGCTGGTATCCCGGCCACTGCCTGCGGACGGCGGCCCGCAGGTGTCCACGAGCGTCGTGCTGGATACCCTGGAGCCATTGGTCAGGTACTACTCGCGTCACAATCCGATGTCACAATCCATCAGTGGGAATGGCGGCGAACTTACAGACTGAAATTAGGGTGTTGCAGCGCAACCCACGCACCTGCTGAACAACCGACATTTTGGTTGCACCAGCTGGTGTATCCTGACAGCTGCATCGCATCAAAACAACCCCTGGTAGACTGTGTTGTGCATGGGGCACTACTGGAGGCGGGGCTGTTCCTCCGACGGCCGGCCTGGCAATCCGACTTCTTTACACAGAAAGCGGCCCTTGTGTGACATGCATGTCTGCTGCTTGCAGCCTGAGCCGTGCAGCTCGCCGGGTTCTGCTGGAAGAGGGGCTGTCCCTCCGGCTGTCGACCTGGCTGGCCAGTTCTGACATGAGAAGATAGGCCTGTTCCGAAACCCATCTTTGCTGCCCGTTTGAGCCGCGTTGCGCGCCGCGCGTTGTTAGAGGAGGGGCTGCCGCGGCGGCTGTCGGCCTGGCTGTCCATGTTGTTAAACAAAATCTTTATTGGACTGAGAAGCGTGCTCGTCTGTCGCATTCTGAGCCGCGTGGCTCGGTGGGCGCTGTTAGGGGGCCTGCCAAAGCGGCTGTCGGCCTGGCTGTCCACCTTCTGGAACCAACTGAGTGAGAAGCATCTTCGTTTGCCGCGGTCTGAGCCGCGCAGCGCGCCGGGCGGTGTTGGTGGGCCTGCCAGACTGGCTGTATGCCTGGCTGTCTGGTTCTTCCAGAGAGGACGGCCCATTTCTGACATCCATCTCTTCCGTCTGCAGTCTCAATCGCGCGGCGCGCCGAGCGCTGCTTGAGGAGGAGGGCCTGCCAAATCGGCTGTCGCGCTGGCGGTCCATGTCTTGGAACAGATTGACTGGGAAGCGTCTCCGTTTCCTGCAGCCTGAGCCACGCGGCAAGTCGAGCATTGCTGGAAGAGGGGCTGCTGGCTCTGTCGTCCATGTGTTGTAGTAAAATTTGCACTTGACTGAGAAGCACACTCTATGGTTTGCAGTCTGAGCCGCGCAGCGCGCCGGGCGCTGCTGGAGGAGGGGCTGCCGAACCGGCTGTCGGGCTGGCTGGACCTGCCGGACCCGTCGACCGGCCGCTCCCGGCCTGGCAGCCACATCGTGCAGAGCGTCGGCCGCCTCATCGCGCCGCTGCTTCGCAGGTGCAACTGTGGGAAGTCCAAGAACACTACATTCTTGCTAGACTTGTTTCACAGCCCCTGGTGCATTGATGTCGTGGCTGCCATGTGACCACTGATGCTCTGATTGTTGCATGTTGTGTGCTGCCAGCCAGCGGCGTTGCTGCGCAGGTGCAAGTGATCTGTGGCTGCGGTGTACGAACCAAAGTCAAGTCTGAGTCGACATCTCGCTGCCGATGTTTTCCAGATGTATGCGTGTCACATGCGCAGCTCGGACCTGGCACTCGGCGAGGCGGGGTCTGGCGCAAACCCTTTCGCCCTGGACCGGGAGTTGGGCCTGCCGCCGCCGGTGCCGGCTTCGGTGTGGGGGCCATTGCAGGATCATTCGTACCACCACCTCGCCACCATCGTGGCCTGCACGGAGGGCATCTGCACCCCGGCGCTCGTCCGTGAGTTTCTGCTCAGGTTCCGCAGCAACAGCATGCGGTGTTTTCTGCAGCTCATGCATCTGCACAAGGCAGAGTGGCTCTGCGCAACGGTGACGGGGACTGAGGGTGGTTTGCACTGCCGAATGCTCTTGGGGTCGCTGTTTCTGTGTGCTCGGTGAATTGCTGCTGTGTGCAAACGACTGTGGCTGGTTTTGGCTGCTGTTGCGTCGCTGAAACGCTTGAAGGGCACTGCGGTGCATCCTTGCTACAGACTGTCCCGCATTCAGTTCTGCTCATTCGCTGTCTGCATTCGCTGTGCGCATCGGCCACAGCGCTCTGTTGGCCGGCGGTAAGGACAGTCCCTCAGCTGATAGACCTACGAGCTCGTCATTGCTTTCCTCTCTGGCAACAAACCGGTGACGAGCGTGTCGTGTGCAGAACTGGGCGCATTCCTGAGCTGGGAGAGCGAGGCCTTTTCTGCACGGCTGCTGCCATTGGTGCTGAAGGAGCTGGCTCGTGTCTCCGTACAAACGCTGCCCCTCGCCGCGGTAAGGCCACTTCACATAATGACACTGTCAGCCTTTGACTTGCGCTTTCTAGTATAGCACATTTATAATCAGTTGCCTGTAGCCACCATCTCTCATCCACAGGTTGTCCGGAGGCAGTAAAGCATGGACATTGTGACACACGAGACTGCAGGAGTATTGCTGGCATCATGTTCAGATGCCACGAAGCTTGCACTTTGGTTGTTGTGCGAATGCAAATCAGTTGCATATGCTGACAATATGGATTTGGTCGTACTCGTGCAGATGCACGCGGACTCGCTGCTGTACCTCGAGGACAGCCACTGCCAGATGCGCCTGGCCTGTGCACTGGACCCCACCCAATTCACGTGCGCTTGCTGGGTTGTGGATTCGTATACAGAACTGCAGCTTATTCGGCCCACCTTCTGTGCACTTTCGGCCAACAAATGCTCACCTGTTGTTTCTGCTGCAAGCGACCTGCAGCTCGTCTTCCTTACTGCACGCTCTCTGTAGTCTTTGTTTTCTGCTACGGTGCCCACAGCTAAGTACATCAGGCGGTCCTGCATCCACATGCCTTGTGCCATGAGCACACAAACCAAATTCTGAACATCGATGCGGTTTATGTCAGGTACAGAGCAGCTGCCCTGGGCAGGTGGGGCCGTGCACACCACCAGCGCCACATCAGCCCTCGCACCCTGGGCAGCCGCCTCACACTGCAAGCCACACGCTCCACTGCACCGGGGCCTGCCGCATACATAAACACTCGTGATGGCTGCGTGCGCGTGCAGGCGGGACGGCAATGTCCACGGTCTGGTGGACATGGCGGTCGCCGGCTCGGCGAAGGAGCTGTGGCCGCTGCTGGACCTGCTGTGCCGCATCGCCGAGCGCTCGCCGGCCGCGATGCAGCAGGTGACACTCCAGGCCATGGCAGAAGCAACAACTCTGCGGAGGTGTGAGAAGTATTGCTGCTGCTGGCGGTTCCTGCCTGCCAGGTCAGGTACTGCTTGTTGATACACGGTACCCTGCAGGCTCACATTCCTGTACAACATAGCTGCTCCTGCTGGGCCTTCGCTGGACGTCACGTCTGTGAACCCTATGCTGCAGTTCAAGAGGCAGACCGCCTGCGATGGCCGCTTGCAGGGCATGGCCAAGGGCTTTCAGGAGGGCTGGCGCCAGATTTTGGCATCACAGAGCGGCACACTGGGCTTGCCTTTGAGTGCGTTGACCTCCTGAGCAACAGAAAGTTTGCACAGCCGGTGCAGGTCTGGTATGGCTCCTCGAGCAGCGTCCTTTGGAGGAAATCGCCAGGGGTGTTGTGCTGGCCGGCTGCACAGTTGCAGGGTCCGTAAAGCCTATCCTCGATGGGAGCCTCAGTTGACACACTGTTGTTGCAGGTGCGGGATCACATTGCGAATGGCAGACCTGCAGAGGGCGTCAATCGCGGCTTCCGCCCGGGCTGGCAGAAGATGGTGGCCGGCCTGCAGCGCCTGGCAGCCCTGCCAGGTAGGCCCTCGAGCCACTTTCAGCTTCCTGCTTCCTGTGGCAGGCTTGCAGGCCGTGAGCAGCCACACCACGTAGGCTCCCCAGCTGCCTGCGCCTCACAGCTGCTGCCACAGAAGATACGACTGTCTTCTGCAACACTATGGCCCGGCATGCAGTAGCACTGCCTTGCCATTGTGAAGTGGTCTCTCTGATGTGACTGGACTGGATGCATTGGTGCTGCAGGTGCGGTCCCGGCGATGGAGGCGCTGGCTCGGAGGTGCGCGGCGCTGGCGCCGCCGCCGCTGGCGCCGCCCGCTTCAGCAGCACCTGCGCCTGCTGAGCCCTGAGCGCTCGCTGCAGCACCGGCGGCTGGCGACGGGCAGCCCTGGTGCAGCTACGAGACGGTGTTGCTAGCTTGGGTGTATGTGGCGCTGGCGCCGCCGACTAAACCTGTTCAGTCTCAGCATCAATTGACCACCGAACGGCCAGCTGCAGCCCAGCTCGGCGGAAAGCGGGTGTAGGGTTATCCGCCGCTGATGCCACCACTGCCGCTGGTATCACTAACGGCGAATTGCCACTGGCATGCGGCGGAGGGGGTGTGATGCGCTGAGCGCAGGCAGATCCTGGTGTGTAGCTGATCAGGCGCACCGTAGAATTTTGACGCTCTACAGATTGTGTGGCCTCAGTGGCGAAGTGGTGCCGGGATGTGTACAATCCCCGATCGTATGATGTTTCCTGGTTTTTGTTGCATGCTGTACATTGAGGTGCATTGCTCAGGTTGATGCCAGGGTCGGCAGAGCGTCTGCCGGCTGATTTGTTGTAAGAGAGAGGGCGGCAAAACTCGCCATGAAATGCCTACCTCGGCACAGTAATTCCACTTGCTGCACAACTGGGCGGCGGTGTCTGGAGCACTAAGCGTCGCCACAGCGCTCTTATCTGGAACAACAGGCATCTCACACTCCCGTTGATGGGCACAAATCGCTTTGATGACGCCTCAGCGTGGCGACTCTGAGTCGCAAGGAGATTTGATGAACCCTGCAAACGGCGATCGATCGGATATCCACCGGCGGAGCAGCTATATCCCAAGGGGAGTTCTATTCCCTTATTTCCTTCCAACACGGGACTATCAGCATGCACAACACTCTCGACGACCTCATGCGTGCTGCGCCCCTGCGACATAACCTCGTTTGCCATGCAAGGATTTGAAAGGAATCAGGACATCCTCTCGATGCATGTCTCCCCGCGGCTTCTCAAATCGAGTGCCATCTGGGCCTCTGATCAGTCTCGGAGTTGCACCTGTTGGCTGTGAACAGCAAACGCCGGGCGCTCGCGCCGACAGCACTTGCTTTGCATCATCTTCTGGCAGCTACTATGTCAGGGGGGGAATTGGATGAAGACCTGGCTCGCGCGCTGGCCCTGAGCATGCAAGAGGTGATGTCCTGTTTCGATACCAGCAATGATGTGTACAGCGGTACTTTGCGCCTGTTTGCAGCCAGAAGTTGCACACCAATCAAGCATGCCCTGTACGTCTAGATAGTGCTGGGGTGCATCTGCGGACTGTGCAGGCTGTGCACTGTACATCGTGGAACTGCGCAACACACTTGCCGCAGTCCACAGGCTCAACCAGCTTGGTTGCAAACGCCGAGATCCAGCCTCGTGCGTCACAGGTGACGGAAGCGGACCTGGCGGCGCCACGGCAGCAGGGCGAACGCACAGGTGGCGGTACCGCAGTGAGTGCAGCGGGTACCTCACATGGCAGCCGCAAGCGCTGCCACGATGGCAGTGAGACAGGCAAATTCTTTTTGCTTGCTCTTGATCCGAGCCCTCCAGCTCGATCCTGGAAGTCCACACCCACACCATGATTGCAACAATCGAGGCAGTTGGCTTTGCTTCTAGTCTTTGTGCTGCTTTGTCAAGGCGTTCATGGAGCACTCAAAGACGCCATGGGCTTCAGAGGAGTGCGACATTACGATGCATGTGCCACGTTCACTAAATGGATCTAGTGCACGACTTTCTGTCAAGACTGATGCCATAGCAGGGTGTAGCCCAAATCCTAAGGCGCCCTGTTAATCAGTGGGCAAGCATATCACCTGCGCCGCTGGCATGGCCCCCACTGAATTTGGCTTGGCGGATCAACACGTTCATGTCCTATGCATCGTCATGCAGGTGGCGACACAAACCCTAAGACGCCCCGGTCATCAGAGGACCGGGATGTCGCTGGCAGCAGCAGCGTCGGCACAGCTACTGCAACCTCGGCGGCCCCAGCCGCAGGTCACGGCACCCTGCCGGCGGCGCAGCCAGCGGGACCGACGACTAGCGTGGCTGCTGGCGCTGCAGGGGGGGACCAGCAGTCGGACGAGGCGCTGCTCGAGCAGGCCCGGGCGCTTTCGCTGCAGATGCAGGTGGGCCCGATCAGCCAGTATAACCATCGAAATCTGGAAAAGTAGAGTCAAACTTGGTCAAGATGCATGAATGAGAGTACAGCAGATTGGTGCCTGTGAGTTGTATGACTTCCCTGGCCGCTGATGCCCAGTGATCAGATGAGACGCTGCTGGAGCAGGAGCGCGCATGCTGTTGCTGCAG
Source organism: Tetratostichococcus sp. P1 (assembly GCA_036584455.1). Taxonomy (NCBI): domain Eukaryota; kingdom Viridiplantae; phylum Chlorophyta; class Trebouxiophyceae; order Prasiolales; family Stichococcaceae; genus Tetratostichococcus; species Tetratostichococcus sp. P1. The sequence goes on from BTPI01000006.1 coordinate 59,988, forward strand.
ATGCGGATGGCTGCATCGACCTCTGAGAGCATGAAAAGCTGATTCGCCTGTGCCTCTCATTGAAAAGGTGGACAGTTTGCAAGACCAGCTCGTTGGGCGACCAGCCTTGCAGCAGGCCTGGCTGGCTGGCATAGCGGCTGAACACAGTACCATGTCAGTGGGAAGGTTGAGCTGTGTGCAGTGTGTGCTGCCTTGGATTGCGCTGCCCTCGGGGTGGATCAACATGCAGATTGTGGCGCTGTTGCACAATCACCACTGATGGTTGCCAGACCCCAGCGCCATGTGTCTCGTCTGATGCAAGCTCGGGCACCACCCATCTGTGAGTAGTTGCCACAAACCGCGATGATGCCGCCCACAGGTCAAGCAACACCGGCTCTCACAGCAACGGCAGCACAACAATGGTCTACAAAGAAGGCAATCACATATGAAGAAGCTGGTCGATGTCGACATGAGCATAGCTGATGAGTTTGCAGACTGCCGGCGGGCAGGCAGGCGGCGGCGGCGGCAGCGGCGGCGGCAGCACAGCAGCATCACAGGCAGCACCAGCGCCGGCAGTTGGGGCGCAGCCGGGAGGATCGTCGACGGCGCCGCCGGCGGCAGCGGCGGGGTCGCGGTCGCCCCAGCCTGAAGGCGCAGCTGGCGGGCAGGTGACCATCGTTTCCCTGTAAATTATCTCCAGCATCCGGGCACTACAGTGTTCAGGAGTCACAGGCCGCTCCTGCTGCGCTCCAGGCGGCTGCGAGACATCACGCCAACCAGCGGCATGACATTATGACCCAGTGCTGGATGGACAGGTTGCCAGCCAGTGGATGCTTTGCCGGAATCAGCCTGTTGATGCTGAAGTGTATGTGTCATTCTCGCAATGCAGGCCGCACAACATAAGCATAGACGGCTGCGCAGGAGGCACTGACCAGCATCCTGGGCCTCGATGTGCCGCGACAGTTGGCCCGATTGGCCGAAGCCCAGCAGCTGCGATCGTTCTGTGGTTCACAGGCACCCCTTGTGCTGTCGTGCAGGCCACACAATCAGCCGCCCAGACGGCTGCCCAGGAGGCACTGACCAGCATGGGCCTCGACGCCGCGACTGCTGCTCAGACCATCGCAAATGCGCCGGCAGGCAACCTCGCGCACCTCATGGGGTTCCTCAACGCCCCGCCGGACGTTGCCGATGGGGAGGCTGCCAACCAGCCCAGTGGAGGTGCTGGTCAAGCTGCGAATCAGGCGCAGCCCGGGATGCAGCAGGCGGCCGCGCCGACCATCGACGACCTGCTCGCTGCGCAGCAGGTGACAAGCTGCTGCTGGCGCCTGCAGTGTTTCAGTTCAGTCCGGGTTCTCAGGTCCATGCACCAGCAGCTCCTGATGTACCCAGGGCACCTGCTTCGAGTCGAGGGAAATCTGATGCCGCCACACCCCTCCATGACATGCGAGCAGCGTCGCCGCCATTTAGCAACTGGGCCCCAATGCGGAGACGGCAACGGCGACGGCGTTTGCTTCGTGCTTTGCTTTATTGAACATCCAATCACCTGATAATGCTGCCTGGTTTTTCTGTCAGGCGGGCGGCGCTGCTGCCATTCAGCAGCTGGACCTCGACGCGGCGACAGCGATGGCGATGGCCCCTGCTTCGTGTCTTGCTGCTGACTACCCGAATCAATTGGACAAGAGGCGGCTTGGTTGTTCTGTCAGGCTGGCGGCGCCGCGGCCATCCAGCAGCTGGGCCTCGATGCGGAGACGGCGGCGGCGATGGCGGCGGCGATGGAGGCGGACTTCCCAGACGCCTTCGTGCAGGGCGGCATGGCAGGTCGGTGTTGTCGGCACCAGCAGCCTTTGGAGGCATTGGCTTACCATGGAGTCTATCAAAACGGTTTGATCACAAGCCAAGTCGTTTCGCATCTGTCGTGATGGAGCAGTGTTTGATGGTGGCGCCAGCCCCTGCCTTACACAAAAACATGAGCAGATACGCTCACGTCAGAGCAGCACGAAGCGCACGGAGGGACATGAGGGCTTGCCCTGCAGGCAGGGTGTGGAGTCCGCCCTTGCTCAACGCTCAACAACACTGTGGCTTGCTGCCTATGTGTCAACAGACGAGGAGTGCACGGTCGAAGGCAAGGGCCAGCCGACGAGGAGAAAGAGTGGCGTGTCCCTGCCATGCAACCTTTACAGCACTCAGTCGATGCGGTTCGGTCGACAGACGAGGAGTACACAGACGAAAACGAGGGCCCGCCGTACGTGGAGGAGGTGGATCCCGCGCCTGCCGGCAGGGCTGCCGCCGCCGCCGCTGCTGCCGCACCGCCGGCGCTGCCGCCGCCGCCGGCGTGGCTGGACAGCATGCGGCACTGGCTGCCGACCACGCCTTCCAGTGCGCAGTTGCCAGTCTGCTGCTGGAATGTTTCCTGCGCATCCAGAAGGGTGTCTGCCCATTTCTACTGAGATCACAGAGCAGTTGATGTCGCCGCCGCCGCCGAAAAATGCTTGACATTCCCTCTGAAAAAAAGCAACTGCAATACGGGCAAACACCCCCCATGCAGGACCGCCAGCGCCGGTGGAGCTGCCCGCGGGCTCTGCTGATGCCGTTCAGGCAGCGCTGATGGCGGCCATGGGCCTGGCGGTGAGATGCGGACTGCGGGATCTCAGGGGGCGTGTGCCCATGGTCGGCAACCCTGTGGATGCTCGTTTGTGGCGGCCCGATGGACGTGTGGACTGTTCTGCGCCCTTGCAGCTGCCACGACCCCGACAGCAGCATTTGCACGAGCTCATCAACTGCTCACTTGTGGCGTCTATCCTTCCCATGCTTGCAGGTACGGCTGTTGCCGCCTGGCGGCGCCGCCCCTGCCGCCGGCGCCAAGGACCCGCTGGCCATCGCGCTGCCACTGGCGTCTGCAGAGGCTGGCGGCTTCTCCATCAGTGAGTCTCGGAGGTTTGATCATGCGTCTTCGTTCTTGTCTGCTTGACGCGGCGCGAATGACAGATAGCAGCTTGTGGTATTCGCAGGGGACAGTGTGCATTTTCAGTCGTTGCAAGCAAGCATGTACAGGTCAGTGGTCATCTGCACAAGATTCGCAAGCCCAGCATGCATTGACGCTGCGGTTACAGCGGACGTGGCCAGCTGCCGGCTGCCGTGTGGGCTGCAAACTGGGTTTATGACGCTCGCCTCCAATGCAAATGGTCATGACTTGTCACGGCGTCCCAGACGGGTGACCCGCATGCCATGATGTTGGTGTGCTTGCTATGCAGGCTCAGCTGCCATGGATGCTGCAGTGAAAGCGCGCGTGGCTAACTTCCGGCTGCGGCGCGAGCGGCAGACCGAGCTCGTGGCGCTTGCAGCCATGCAGAGCCGCGCTGCTGCCCAGGCGGCAACGGTGGGGGACCGTGCACATGCAGCCGCATGCATTGCGGCCCTGGAGGTGTGTCTCTCACAGCATCTGGATGCACACTGGTGACGCTCGCCGTCGTGCATAGTCAAATGAGAGTGGTACTGGGAATCTTGTGATCGAGTTTGCATGCCTGCCCATAGAAAACAAACCCACTGACAAAGCTTGTGCGGCGCACCTGATGCAATCTAGGTATTGCTCACATGGTGAGTTGTAACAAGTTCGGCAGTGGTTTCTCTAGAGGGTGTGTCGTTGAAATGAAAGACCAGTCTGCCCATACGACAAGCATGGAGCTGCAGTGGTGACTGAAGCACGTGTTGCATAAGCTCCAGAGCGCCTGAAAACCTCTGCTTCATGATCAGCCTGCCATCAGAACACCTCCTTTATTTTCTCAAGAGGCTCCCTATGTGGCGACAGGACACTGTGCTCTGGCACATGGCGGCAAAACCTTGGGAGCCCTGTAGGATTTTTTTGCTTTGCGACCTGGTTGCTCACACAATGTGCATAGTCCTTGGTTCCCATTCTTCAGGCGCTTCAGGTGACACTGGCTCGCCGTGCCCTGGCAAAACCTGGCGGCAGAGGATCCGGAGGGGCTGTGCTTCACACTTGGACACTCAAAGAGAGAGTACGACGGTCTGCTTTGATTTCGCTGACAGTGGCCGAACTCTGTTCAGGCGCTGCAGGCGGCGACGGCTCGCCGTGTCCTGACAAACCTGGCGGCGGACGATCCGGAAGACCTGTACTTCAAGGAGGGAGAGCGTACCACTGAGCTCATCGCCGAGATGGTGCGACCCTATCTCAAACCTGCGTTGCAGCCTTGTGTCCATAGCGCAGCTGCTGTAGTGTGGACTACTTACACTTAAAGAAACACTCACTCCGACAAGGGGTGATCTGTGTCATCCGAGATTCAACCGAAGACCGGTGAGGAGGTTTCACATTCCTGCAAGTCCCATTGGTCCGCAACAGTCAAACATGGAAGGAGCTGTTGCTGGCTGGCAGTGACATGTTTGAACAGTGCTGAGCTCTCGGTGACCTAAGGCATACTCGATTTACACACTGTGAATGTGAAGCAGCATGCTGACACGCACGCGCTGTGACATTCTGGTGTCACAGCTCGCGTCGTGCTCACGGCAACTTCACATCTCTAACTCTGGATATCCCTCACTGCCAGGCAGGCGGTTCAGCGCGTCTAGCAGGCGAGCCTGATCGAAGTGCCGATACGCAAATGTTGCTGAGCAGGGTTGCATTCTGTCTGGTGTGCTTGCGCAGGCGCCAGCACCGGTGAGGTGGGCAGTTGTGGCGCTGACGCCAGTACTTAATGGTCCTTGACCAGGTTTTGATCTGTCATATGTGCTTGCACAGGCGGCCGAGCGCATCCGGCAGCCGTTCCTGGCGCTGCTGCTGGCGCATTCCACCCGTGAGCACGAGCCCATGTGGGAGCAGGTGCGCCGTTGTTTGTTATGCATATCGCGGGTGGCGTGTCTGAGAACTCTGCTGGCAAAGGAGCTGGATGCCGGGCCGTTCGCATCGACATATCTAACAGCCTTTGCCATACATTTTGCTCTTGCTCCGCAGCTGCTGCGGTCTGCGATCCGGTAGCTGACGGACCCGGACTTTCTGTGCGGAGAAGCTGCACGGCGTGCTGCTCGAGCTGCTCGATCGGCACCTTTTTCGATGCTGTCGCAATGTGCTGCGCAGCTGCTGCGGTCCGCGTTCCGGCAGCTGGCGGACCTGGACTTTGTGCGCGCCGAGACGCTGGACGGCGTGCTCTTCGTGCTGGACCTGCTCACCCGCGCTCCGCACCTTCAACGCGCTCTGGTGCGGAGCCCGTAACGACTCCTCCTCGCCGGCAGCCATGCAGCTCTCAGCGAGATTCTGACACAAGGCTTCCGGTACATGCGCTCTACTGCACTACAACTTCGCTCCTGATGAAGTCACGCTTCACGAGGAATGGCTTTGCATCTCCTGCCTTTGCGACCCAGCTGACTCATGAGACCCCCTCTTGTCAGCGCTGTCATCGGCTGCTCGTTGGACATCAACGTCCCAGGTGGCAATGAAAATACCCAGCTCTGCATGTTGTGCCTGGTATCAGCAAAAGCCTAAGCACGTTCATAACGAGAGAGCCGCCTCTGGAATGGCTCTTGCAGCGAATACGACAATATCAGGCCGCATGCTCATTTGGTCTCGCATCTGCGCAGGCGTCGATGCTGCTGCGGGAGGCCGAGGCAGCGGCGGCGCAAAATGGGCACACCCTGGAGCAGAAGTCGTTCCTGGCGCCCCTGCTGCAGGGTGGGCGGTTCAAAGTCTCTCATGAGCTTGATGGATTCCCATAAGTAAACCTTTGGAGCTGAGCGGGCGCCATGGTAGAATGGTCACACCCTGGAGCAGAAATTGTTCCTGGCGCCCCTGCTGCGAGGTGTGCGCTTGGGAATCCCTCATGAGAATCGTGTTTGCCAGTTTCAAAGCTTCTAGCTGAGCTGGCGGCACAGCAGAGTGGGCACACCGAGAACAGGAGCCGCCCTTGCTGCACGGTGTGCGTGTTGCAGTCCCCCTCTCTTGAGCTGGAGTATCACGAACACGTCTTCGCTGGACTTCCTTCGTTGACGTCACGGCCTGAACGTCCAGCATGCCAGAATCTACCCTTCTCTCGAGAATGCTATTGTCAAGTCTGCTGAGGTCAAACACAAGCAGGCAGCAGCGCAGTTCCGGATCATGGCGCAGAAGGCTTTCATGGCGCTTGTACGGTAAGGTGCGGCAGGATTTGACCAGGAGACGTGCACTTCATCTTGAACGGTGTCACGGACAGGATGCCATGCGAGCAGCGGCACCACGAGATGGCTGCACCCTGCAGCAGGTTTTAGGGTTTTGGATTCTGGCCCCTGCTTTGGGAGTGAGTCACCCGCGTGCTGCCGCAACGCCATTTGTTTTGAATTTGAAATGGGCTCCTTGCCTTCGAAGGAGTGACAAGTAGAGCCAGCTGACACCAGCGGCATGCAGCCATCTTGCATCCGACACCAGGCACCTTCTGCACACTAGTGCGGATGTTGGGCGTTTGAGAAAATGCCTGTAGCAGCCGGCGTTCAAGATATCAAAAGCTGGTGGGATGTTTCCGGCCGGCAGGGCACGCCCAAGCCTCTGTTTTACATGCTGCTTATTGTGGTTGTCTCTGAATTACTTCGCCATGCCTGCGCTTCATGCCTGCGTCCAGGAGCATGACCGATGCCAGAGCGGTGCTACAGGGCCTGCTGGCAATTGCCGGCTGAAGTCTACGTGGAAGCGGAATGTGACACGCATGTGTTTGCCAATGTTGGACTCCTCGTGCCTGCAGTCGGCAGTGTGGCAGACGCCAACTTAGTTCTACAGGGCCGGCTGGCCTTGTCGACTACAATGTTTTTGGAGCAGCTCAGCTTCTGGCCCCCTGACAATGCTATGACGTAATACCTCCCTGCCTGCTTACCACAGTGGGGAGCGTGCCGGACGCCAAGTCGGTGCTACAGGGCCGGCTGGCATCGCCGGCCAAAGCCTACTTCGAGGCGCTGCGAGGGTATCCCGGCAACCGCGGCGAGGCGGACGGCGCAATCGCCTTTGTGCGGCGGACCCTGGAACGTGTCCAGGCTGCCGCCAAGGAGGTTGCCATGCGCGTCATCAAGGCCAAGGTGCAGAACGCGCATGAATCTGAGCTGTTTCGGTTGTCTGTCGTTCAATCCCATGATTGTGGTAGAAGCGGCGGCCAGGCGGACGGTGACATTTCGTTTGTTGGATGCACCCTGGAGTGGGTGCGGGCTGCCGCCAAGGAGGTCGCCATGGGTATTGTCAAGGCCAAGGTCTGCACACTGCTGAAAGATGTCAACACACCAATCACGTGTGCAGAAAGCAGCACCTTGCAGCAGACCGTATTCACAATAGGCTGCGGTGCCACAAGCCGGCCAGGGTCTGTAGCTGAGCTGGCTGGCGAATGCTGGAAACAGGCAGCGTGAACTGCCCCCGTGTCATGCAGCGGCTCTGTTCATGTGCAGGAGAAGGCGTCGCCACAGCCAGGGCAGGAGGCGGTGCTGGCCTGGCTTGCGGCGGTGGCCGAATCTGAACATGCTTAGGTAGTGGATATGTTTTGGCTCTCTGCCACCCCATGCATCTGTGCAGGAGACAGCGGTGCCAAAGGCGGGGCAGGTAGCGGTGCTGGCCTGGCCGGCAGCTGTGGCTGTGGAAACCGTACCTTGAACACCATGTTGACTGAATTGGCGTCTGTGTTGTTGGGCAGGAGACAGCGGTGCCGAAAGCAGGGCAGGAGGCGGTGCTGGCCTGGCTGGCGGCGGTTGCCAGCGTCAACCTGGTCCGCGTGTCTGGCGGCGAGGTGCGGCCACTCTTTCGTGTCCCGTGTCTCAAACCCAACATCTCTGCTGCCAAGTCCTGCTGCTGCAACATTGGGCAATCGTGATGCTATCCACTCTGACGGTCTGCGCCGCCGGTGATCCAGAGCAGTGCACACAAAGATGCAGTGACTGACTCCGTTCCGTGTGAGGCTGCGGCGTTCTGTGGTGCGCCGCAGCCCTGCGGCCTCTCCTGTTGTAACAAGCTGTAATGACCGCAGCAGCTGGGCATGTGGGCTGCAAGGTTGACCTGTCACCCACTGGATCCAGACATGGTGCGTCAGTAGAGCTGGGGCGCACACCCCGGGCGCCTTTCAGCCGAGGAAAGCAACCGTGTTCGATGTTCGAAGTTGCGTTTCCCGCCTGCAGTGGCGGGCGTGATTGGGCGTCAGCCGCTCGCTGCTGCATAGCTTGGCCGACTGCTTGGCACTGAACGTGTTTTGTTCCATCACACCCTCACCTGGATCGCGAAAACTGAGCTGTCAATCAACAGGGGCGGGGCGTGATCGGGCGCGACCTGCTGCTGCTCGGCTCATCAGACCGCTTTGCGCTGGGCCCCGCCTCGATCAGACAGACACGAGACCCTCTGATGGCGTTACACAGGGGCGGGGCGTGATTGGCCGCGAGCCGCTGCTGAGCGGCTCGTCCGACCGCTTTGCGCTGGGCGCCGCCTCGGTCGGGCTGCAGCTGTGCCGCCCCTTCCTGGCGGGAGACGCAAAGCACACACGCTACCTGGAGCCCGATTACTTTGTGGCAAATGCCCACAGGCGTGCATTTCCCTTGAAACTTTTCGTTGAACGTCATGTCAGACGGATACTTCGCCCCTTTCCGGCGGGCAAGCCCAAGCACACGCGCTACCTGGAGCCCGACTACTTTGCGGCAAATGCCCACAGGCGCGCTTTGTGCTTGATAACCTTAGTCGGACGTTCTGTTGCGAAGACATCTCGCCCCTTATTAGCGGGAGACGCGAAGCACACGTGGTACCTCGAGCCCGACTACTTTGCGGCAAACGCCCACAGGCGCGCAGTACGATAATTTCCGTCCACCCTTGTTGATGCACACAAGCACAACGGGATAACGGTCGGCCCCTTCCTGGCGGGCGAGCCCAAGCACATGCGCTACCTACAGTCCAAGTACTTTGCGGGAAATGCCCACAGGCGCGCATTCTGCGTGACACCGTCTGTCGAAAGGTCTGTCAGGAAGATCTGGTGTCCCTTCCTGGCGGGCGACGCCAAGCACGCGTGCTACCTGGAGCCTGAGTACTTGGCGGCAAATGCCCACAGGCAGGCTCAGCCAGACAGCTTGAATTGTAATTCGCCAGTGTCTGAGCACAACAAGAAACTCTGCCTGGCTGATGGGCGAAGCACACACTGGCGCCCGAATCCTGTGCGACAAAAGTCCACAGGTGTCTATGCCTTCTGTTCTCGGCACAAGCTCTCTACAAAATGTTTTAGCCGGTGCAGCCAAATCTGCGAGTCACCTGATATCAGGAAGGTTTGGCGAGGCCCTTTTGATTGGGAGCTCCTTGCAACAGACGTTCACAGGCAAACAAGTTTCTGAGGCGCAACAATGCCGGACATGCTGAGGGGATGCGCTGGACACAAGCGCTGCCCTGAGCTGGCGCCTTGCTGAAATTGCTTCCCTGATGCTTTTTGCAGTCAGGGAGCGCCTGTGCTGAGTCTTACAAGGTCTCAAGCTGCCATACTCAGCATGTGCTGCCCGATGCTGTGCTGGCAGACTCCGGCTCCAGCAGACTTGGTTCAATGCTGCAGGTTGTACACAGCCAACGAGGTCGGCAAGCTCGCAGCCGCCCCGGGTGCCGCTTCAACGGCAGCAGGCGGCAGTGCAGCGGCGTCCGCAGATGCCTCTTCGGCTCAGTCACCAGCAGACGCCTCAGCAGATGCCTCACCAGCAGCCAGCCCAACGGCAGGCGCCGCCGCGGCAGCAGCAGCAGCCGGCCCACCAAAGCCTACAGCGGCCGACGCCGAAGATGCAGCAGAGGACATGGGTGCCGAGGAGCCGCCGCCGCCGGCGGCCAGCTTCTATGGGCGGCCGTACCTGTCTCCAGACCGTGGAGACAAGCAGCAATCTCCAGATGGTGGAGATGGCGCGCCGCTGCCGCCGCCGCCGCACTTCATCGCGGAGTGCTTCTTCATCACGGGGCAGCTGATGTCCACCGGCGTCATCCCTGCAGGTGATGCATCTGAGCGAGCGTTTCAGTCAGGCATCGATCAAACCTCCATGTTTGTCCTGTCCCCAAGTTGGTGGAGACTGCGCATGGTTGCCGCCGCATTTTGTAGTTCCCTGCTTCTCTAGTGTGTGGAAGCTGATCTCATCCCAGCAGCTCACCCGTGGCAAGTCTGCAAAGCGACTTCGAGAAGATCCAGCAACCTGCCAAAATGCGCTGTATTGCCTGAAGGGTCTTGCATTGCTTGCCAAACAGTGGGCATACAGCCGCGTGAGCGCTTCGTGGCATTTGCACGAGCAGCTTGATTTCACCGTCATGTCTGTGATAAGGTCTGTCGAGTGTATTCAGCTGCATGTCTGCTGCAAAATGGCAGTTTGATGCCAGACAGAAGTCAGGTGCAGGAACATACTGTGGCCTGTTTCTGTATCGCAAACTGCCACACCTGGTTCTTTGCTTCCCTGTGGCTACGCCGAGGATGTTGTTGATTTGCGACGGTTGTCAGAAAGGAATGAAGATTAATGCAGGTTGCAAGATATTGGTGGGAACATTCGCCAATCTGACTTCTGAGCCGCACCTGTCATGGTGAATCAAATCTGGGCTTGGCAGACCAGGGCCATCCTGTTGGGGTTTTGAGCGGGGTTTTCAGCGAGATTTTGAGCGATTTACATCCATTGCCAGGCATGGTGTGTCCAGGTCGTTCGCTTTCAGGGCAGCTAGCAAAGTTATACGTTGCATTTTGTGATGTGTTGCACGTGCACGCTGCAGCATTGTTGGATTTGGTGCTAGATTAGCATGTCACATGGTTCCTGAGTGCCATGGCACGCACGCAGGCGGGGAAGATGCCAACTCCAATGACACCTACTCACCTTACGGAACACCATGCCTAAGTCTGCTGACTGGATCCCGTCTGCTGCAGCCAGGTGATGCAGTGAGGTGGGGGAAAGCACAGCAGTGCGTCGACACGGCAAACACTGTCTACAGCCAGCTGGCGAATTCCATGTTCGTCAATGTGTTCGCTCCGTCTGCCGCAGCCAACCGGTACCTGCAGCTGATGGATGCGGTGCGGCGGGGGGAGCGCGGCAGGGACGTCGACTCGGAGGGCGGCGCCCACGGCATGGGCCGCCTCGCCTGGCTGCTGTACGACACCTCCGCCGCGCAGCTGCTGGACCCGGGGTTTGCCAGCGACGCGGTGCAGCTGGCGGTGCTGCAGGTGCTTTTGGATGCGATGATCGGCATAGAGTAGCACCCGAAAAGTCACTCGCACTGGCTGCTGTACGACACCTGCGCCGCGCAGCTGCTGGACCTCCAGGGTTTGCCAGCGATGCGGTGCAGCTGGCGGTGCTGCAGGTGTGCTTCGAAGTCTGGCAACCATGTGAGCTCAATCATATCAGGCCCAGAGGGAGGAGGTCTGGTTGTGAGACATCTCCTTCACTGCAGGACATCTGTATCGCATTATCATACCATCGACACCCAGATGTCGTGTTCCACCTGCAGACTCGGAGCTGACGTGCCCGCATGTAGTCGGCCGCGCGAATGGTGCTGTCTCTGTGGTCAGTTAGTGTCCCAAACTTGTTGCAACAGGTCTGACTCGATTTGAATCGAATAGCTATGTGTCTGCCGATGCAGATCCGGTAGCGGGCGGGCCTGATCAGGCGGTTGGACGCGCAGGCGGCGCTGTTGCCGGAACGTGACACCGACATGAACTTCAAGTGCACTGACCTTGCACTTCCATCGCCATCGATGTGGGTTCGGTGATTGGCAGGGCTGACCAGGCGACCAGGTGCACAGGCGGCGCCGTCCATGGTGCTGGACACCGTCTTGATGGTTGCGCAGCCTTGTCGTGTGTGTGCACAAGTTCCTGGCATCAACTCGCTGGTGAAAACCCCACAGATCCGGTGGCTGGCGGGGCTGATCAGGCGGCCGGACGCGCAGGCGGCGCTGTCGCTGGTGCCGGACGCCATCCCCAAGGACGCCGCGACGTGGCTGGCCTTCTGCGTCCAGTGCGGCCGCGCAGGTCTGGAGCCCAAGACCCGGAATGAGGCACGGAATTGTGAGCGTTCCAGTGTCTGGCAAGGCTGTTGCCGGTGCCGGACGCCACTCCGAAGGACGCGGCAGCCCGGCTGGCCCTTTGCGTCCTGTGCAGCCGCGCAGGTTTGTGCTTGCCTCAAGACTTGTTTTCTGCTTGTTGTAAGCTGGCTCCGATAGTGATACGATCTGTGAGCACGACACTAATCGGCTGGCCTTCTGCAGTTTCCGCGGCTATGCGGGTTCAAGCTGTTGCCGGGTTGTGGATCAGCTACCGTGTATGGACGCTGTTTTTATCGCCGAATGTCCACATCCAGCGGCACTGTCACCTGGCTGGGGTTGCACTCAGTGTCAGTTAAATTAAAACGCTCCTGTCTCCTGCAGACCTCGTGTCAGTGTCGGATGTCGGCGGCCTTGTGCACAGCATACTCGCAATTTTGGAGTGCCGTCATAGTGGAAGCCACATGGAGACGTTGACACAGCAGCACAAGCGCTCCAGACCTGGTTTTCATTTTGCAGACCCGGTGTTGGCCTCGGACATCGGTGGCCTGGCAAATGGCATCAACCCGATTCTGGAGTGCCGCCGCATCTCCAGCAGACTGGCAGCACTGAGCAACCAAAGAGATGACCTAGAATCAAGCCTTGTCTTCCTGCAGACCTCAGGGCAGCTTTGGACATCGGCGGCCTGGTGGGAGTGGACGGACTCGCCGCGGTCCTGCAGTGCCGCCACAATAAATTGATGAATCAATGTATATGATCAATGACAAAAAAATAAATAATTATTTCATTAATGACACCCATGTGGAAACGTTGACACAACTTGATAAGCTATTCAGACTTGGTTTCGTTTTGCGGACCTCGTGTCGGCGTCGGACATTGGCGGCCTGGTGGACAGCGTCACCGCGATCCTGGAGTGCCGCCACATCGCCAGCCCGCTGGCACTGTGGACAAGGTATCAAATTGAACGTGATTTCATTTCGGAGCTTGTGGTGCCTGCAGACCTCGTGTCAGCTTCGGACATCGGCGGCTTGGTTGACGGCATCACAGCGGTCTTGGAGTGCCGCCACATTGCCAGCCCGCTGGTGGCGGACAAGATGGTGGCGCTGCTGACGGCGATGCTGAAGGCGGACCACCGGCGCTCGGGTCCGTCTGCTTCGGCGGCGTCATCCAGGGCACTGCGCCTGGCTGTGCTGGGTGAGATACGACACATCTGCGTGCATGAGCCGGGAGTGGTGAAAGTGGTGGCGCTGCTGACAGAGATGCTGAAGGCGGACCTCCGGCGCTCAGGGCCATCCGCTTCGGCGGCGTCCTCCAGGGCACTGCGCCTGGCTGTGCTGGGTGAGATACGACACATCTGCGTGCATGAGCCGGGAGTGGTGAAAGTGGTGGCACCGCTGACGGCGATGCTGGAGGCGGACCACCGGCGACCTGGGCCGTCTGCTTCGGCGGCGTCTTCTGTGGCACTGCGCCTGGCTGTGCTGGGTCAAGACCTAAATCTTTCGTATCATTGCGCAATTTTGCCCACATCATAGTACCCCTGCGCTTCTGGTGGCGGTTACTGAAGGGAAGATCAACGGCAATTGGGCCTGTCTGCTTCAGCGGCATACTCGAGGGCATTGCGCCTGGCTGTCGGTGTGCACCGTTTGATATTCTGTGCTGCTCACCAGACGTGCAAGGTTTTGCACACAGAAGCTGTTCTGTCGTGTATGGCAGCTGCCATTCCATCAGAAGTGCATTGCCACTTAAGGGAAAAATCCGATGACGGCTGCAGGCACGGGCGCGGCGCAGCAGCACCTGCTGCCGGCGCTGATGCGGGTGTATGCCCTGGCGGACGCGGTTGTGGGCCTCGATGTGGACCGCGACAACTTCGACAAGTTCAGGTACGCCGACCTGTGCAGAATGCCGTCGAGCCCAGGCTCACAAGATCTGAAAGAACAGAAATTTGTACACGCTGACAGATGCGGTGATGAGCTGCAACGTGGACCGTGACAACATTCAACGACCTACAAGGTCAACTTGAGTGACTTTCACACATGGCATGCTGGTCTTGAAGCGCCTCAGGACAGTTCAGGTAGACGCAGTGGTGGAACCTCAACATTGGCCGCCAAAGCCTCGACATGTGCAGGTGCATAGCTTGATGCTTGGCCGGCTCCAACGGCAATAAGCGTGGCAAGTTGCCTCGAGATGTGGAGGAACCGCATGTCAGGCTGCTGCCGCTGCTCTTTCCACCTGCCGATGTCACGGCGGGGGGATCGACTCACAGGCTATTAGCCCGACTTGCGGTGAATTCGCAGCTGCAGCAGTCTGCAGGCGGCTGCACTACACTGCCCGGCTGCTGTCTCCAATGTACATGATCTCAATTGCATGCATCTGACATGTATCATATCGGAAGCTGACGCCTGCTGCAGATGAGGATGTTCAAGCTCCTGCAGAGCATAGTGCCCCCTTTTGAGCTCCAAGTGGACCTCTGGCGGGATCGGTGCGGCGATCACCAGCTGCTTTGCTACAGAAGTAACAGTACTAATAACAGTAATACAGGCACAAAACAATCACACAAAAGCTTTTGCATCTGGGTGTGCAGCATGTGGGACCACGTCAACAACCTGCAGCTGGACATCCGACAGGGCCCGGTGCAGGTCTCGTCAACTGGATCTTGGCTGAACCCAGCAGTGTTTGGTGCCTTTTCATGCAGCATGCGGCATCAAATTGACGAGCTGGTGCTGGACATCTGGCGGGGCCCGGCGCAGACGAAGGCGCATCAAGCCACCCCACCATGACTGTGTAAACTTTATTCTGATGCAGCATGCGGCACCACATCGACGAGCTGCTGCTGGACATCTGGAGGGACCCGGCGCAGAAGAAGGCGCTCACGCGGCTGGCGGCGGAGGCGGCGGCCGGCGCCGCCCGGTCTCCAGCCGCCGGAGACCCCGCGGCGGCGGCGGCGGCGGTCTCCAGCCCTGACGACCTGCCGGCCGCGGGCGGCGGCGCGCTGCTGGTGGACTACGCGCGGGCGATGCTCAACAGCCTGATGTACATGCTCGGGGTGCGCTCCCGATGGACGTCAAATTTGCGCCCTCCACTTTGTGCGTCCTGACCGACATCACATAGCATGCTGCTGCTGGACTGTGCGTGCGCGATGCTGATCAGCCTGATGTACATGCTGGGGGCGCGGTTCTCGGACCAAGCACATGCTCGGAGTCATGTTTGCACTGATTCCCATTGTGGGAATTCGGCAGGGCATACTGCTGCTGGGATATCCGCATGTGCAACTTCGTGCGGAGGGTCCGTGCAGCTGCTGTGCTGCCCGAGCACAGCAGCTGCATATGCAAAAACCCTAAACCCTCAACCCTACTTATTCTTGCCATAAGTAGGCCATGCCCAGGTGCACCTGCATATGCTGGCATGACGCAGCAGCTCGGGACCCGAGCCGCTAGTCATGTAGATCTGCGGGGCCACCTGTTTCACAGCAACTTGGGCAGCGGCATCTCCGCCTGTGAATATGCACAGCCTCTCAGGGTTTACGTGTGCCGCTGCAGGACTCGCTGGAGCGCTTCTACGATGTGCACAACATCGAGCGGGAGCGTGCCGACCGCAAAGCCTGGAAGGCGCTGCCCGAAGCGTGAGTGCACTTCTTTAGGTTTTAGGGTTTTACTGGATATTACTGGATGTTCAGGCTTCTGCGATGAGCCTGTGCGCATGTGTAGACGTCCGTGTTCCAGCCACCGCCGGTCCTGCTATGCTACTGGGCGCCGGTGCTGCCCAGCGGCATCACGCAGACCAGCTCACAGCAGAGCTGCACGGAAGTGCTGCTGCGGAAGCGTTGCACGTACAGACAGTGAAGGAGTCGCCAGCAGGTTGCACCAGCTGGTCACCTGCGGAGGTGGGACACAAGGTGCGGCTCAGCGTCTGCCGCATGGTCTGGGTGGAATGCAGTCGCTATCATCATTGACTGCACCGGTCCTGTACCAGATCCAATCAAACCGACTTGATTTATGGCATCCTGAGACACCGAGATGGTTACTGTGAAATGAATCTGCAGTTCGCAGGAGTCGCAGCGGGGGGCTGGGTGAGATGTAGACTCACACCCACTTTCATCAACATGTGGGTTCAACGCTGCTGAACCCCGGCACCTGTTGCTGCAGGGAGCGGGAGACGAAGCTGCGGTTCCGGGAGTCGCAGCGGGGGCTGGGCGGCAGCTACATGCGCACCGCCGTCACCACGCTGCAGCTGCTGCTGGAGCTGGTCTCCGACGAGCAGGTGGCCACAATCAGATTCGGCGGCCGCGCGTTCAGTACGAAAACAGGCTTTGTTTTGACAATTTTTGCAGAATTTACACTGCCTTGTCGCACAGTCAATGGAGGCACAGCCTGCCGCGCCACTCAAAGTCACATCATAGACGCCAATTTCACCACCTGATCCGATGCCCTTGGTGTTTGCAGGTGGCAATCACTGTCCTGTCGCCGCACTTCTTGGAGCTGCACGTGAGGCCCTATCGCCTTGGGAGACGCACATCAAAAAGTTCTAGAAGTTTCTTGCGTGCCTGCAGGTGGCGGTTACCTTCCTGTCGCCGCAGCTGGTGGGCCTGGCGGCGTTCTCATCGCTGCACTTTCTGGAGCTGCTGGTGGGTCCCAAGGCGGCGGGGCTCGCCATCCAGGACCCCGAGAAGCTGGGTGAGAGCCCCACCTAAGTAGGTCGGGATAACCAAACCTTAAATAGATTATTTGCGCGAATAAAATAAAAATATTTTTTGTTTGTGGTTTTTTTTTTTTAATTTTGTGTTATTTGAAAATGCCAGCCAGCAGGAGCCCGCCAATCGGGGAGTGTATTGTCGCGCTACCTGGCTCTCGCGAGCTGTGCGTCAATGACCAGCTCAGAAGTTTCACGAGGACTAGTATCGTGACATTGACTCTCCTGTCAACAGACCTTGGTATGGTGAAGCTGCCGGTGGCGGCCTCCGGGGGTCATGCTGCAGCAGGCGCACAAGTCCGGAGCTGAGCAGCTGCCTGCTGATTCAGACACAACTCTGCAAGTACTTGCAATCTGTAATGCGCCTGATGGTGCTGGCCGTAGAATTCGACCTGGTGAAGCTGTCGGTGGCAATCTCCGAGTTCATGCTGCACCTGGCGCGCAAGCCCAGCGACGAGCAGCTGACTGATACTGTAAAATAAACCGAAAGACTGTGCAAGTCTCTCGATCTTCGAGCCGCCTGCGCTGCTGTTTGCAGGCTTCGACCCGGTGAAGCTGTCGGTGGCGATCTCCGAGTTCATGCTGCACCTGGCGCGCAAGCCGGCCTTCGTGCGCGCCGTTGCGGAGGAGCCCGACTACAACGAGGCCGTGCTGCAGGTGTCACACCTGCAGATGCGCATTTACCACCAGAACCTCATTTTCAAAAGAAGCGCGCTGTTGCACCACCGCTGGCTGTTTCATTGTTGGGTGGTAATGCTGTGTGTGCAACTGCTGCTGGTCCTGGCCTAGTACCGCTGGAGTTGAAACAAGGGGAAGTCAGCAGGCTTGCTGGGTGCTGTTGGCCATGCTGTGAACCTGGAGGCATGCGCGTGCTTGTTCGAAGCTCGACAACTACTCAGAGCAAGGCGTCGGTATGGCATCGCAGGAGTTCCACGACAAGGTGTCGGCGGGCGCGCTGGGTGCCCACGGCCATGCAGTGGGCCTGGAGCAGCTCATGCGGCAGGTGTGTTGCCGTCTCAACCAAGCCGACATCTCAGTCAAGCAGACAATTCCACCAGGGAAACTGATGCAGCGGCTGCAGCCTCTGGGGTGCTCACCGCCACGCGGTCGGCCTCGGGCAGCTCATGCAGCAGGTGGGCAGTGTCTCGTGTTCTGGCGAGTGTACCTACTCAGTTGGCAACATCAGAAACACGTCACATACGAGGCAGACCAATTGCGTCTCGCAAGCACACCAATTGCGAATCCATGTCCCTGCCAGGCCAGTGGCCTCGCAGCGCCAGCGCTGATACCGTTTCGGACGCTGCAACTGCAGGTTGATCATATCCGCGGGCAGGAGGCTGCAGCCGCCGCCGCGGGTGGCAGCGCGGACAGCGGAGCCATGAGCGGTCTGGACCCCGCGCAGCTGGCATTCGAGCAGCCAGAGCCCGACAACCTAGACGAGGTGCGAGGCGAACACACCAGTGTAGGACGAGCAAAAGGTCTTGGCGCCGGGGGTAGTCTGGTCCCCGCGCTGCTGGCATTTCAGCAGTCGGATCCGGACAATCAAGATGAGGTGCGTCGCAAATCAACTGGCGTAGGCAGTAGCCTCCCAGATCACCTGGGTTGCCCATACAGCTGCAGGCGGTTCAGGGCAGCGCTGGGGCAGCTGACCTGTGACAACTTCGATTCCGCAGCTCCTTGTGTGCCAGCACTCATCTTTGCATCATGCCGACCACAAATACCATGACTGCGTCATCCTCAAAAAATTGCAGGCGTACAAGGCGGCGCTGGGGCCGCTTGCGCGTGGCGACTTCGACTCCACCGCCCCCCGCGCATACAGCAGCCTGTACGCCCAGCTGGCCGACACCAACCCAGGTCAGCTCCGTGCTGTGAGCTGCGCAGCCCGGTCTCATTTGTTTGAAACTCTGTGAAGGATCCTCAATCTTCACAACTAGCACACTGCATGCAGCCCCTGTATGTTCCACACATACATGTGTGTAGTCTGTCAGGGTGTCCTCATTGAAAGCAGCCATGACATTGCGGGCAGGATGCAGCTGTCAAGGAGCTGAAGCAGCTGGCAGGGGGGCACGAAGCTGCCGCTGCATGTCTTGCCATTGCCTGGTGGCACAATGCAGTCTCACTCACCACACCCTCCACCTGCAGGCGACACGGCAGGCAAGATGCGGAAGCTGGGGAAGGAGCTGAAGCAGCTGGCGGGGCGCACGCAGCTGCCGCTGCACGCGGCCGCGTCCATCTTCCTGCGTTACGACGCCGAGCGGATCGACAAGATGCGTGCCATCATCTCAGGCGAGTGGCACTGCTTGAATCTTGCACGATGTCACTGAGGGATATTTATTCAACATCGTCCTGGTGCAGTTCCCGCCAGCTGCTGCCCAGCATGATGAATCAGGGCCATGACCAAGATAGGCACATGTGTTTGCACAGCAGAGACCTGTCGTTCCCATCTCAGTGGTCCCAGCTCAGGAACCGAATGTGATTGCTCACCATCACATGGCGGAGGACACGCCGTGCGAGGGCGGGCTGTTCGTGTTTGCTTTCTTCTTCCTGGCGCAGTATCCCAACCTGCTGTCTGGCGTGAGACGAGAGTAAAGCGGCTTTTCACGACTGCTTTGGATTGCTGCAGGGCCGGAGGACACGCCATACGAGGGCGGCTTGTTCGTGTTCGACCTGTTCTTCCCGGCGCAGTACCCCAACCTGCCGCCTTCCATGAAGCTGGAGACGACCGGCCAGGGCAAGGCCCGCTTCAACCCCAACCTGTGAGCATTTCGTTCACGCTGTGACACTGAGCAATTTCGAAAGATCTGAGATACTCGACTGGACCCACACCAGTCTGCAGGTGCGCAGACGGCAGGCTGTGCTTGTTGCTGCTGTTCCCGTTCAGCTTCAAAGGACACACGAGCACACGATGCAGTGCAGTGTCCACTGTTGACTTTTTCCCTTCACTGCACAGACAAGCGGGCAGCAATGCGCGCCTGTTGCTGCTGGGCGCCTCCAGCTCCAGTCGCAACCGCAGTGTATGCAGTGCGCTGATATCATGTTATCGCATGTTGTTGCAATGCGCAGGTATGCCGACGGCAAGGTGTGCCTGTCGCTGCTGGGCACCTTCAGCTCCGCGGATGCCTCTGAGCGCTGGAACCCCGCCACCTCCTCCCTGTTCCAGGTGTGCCTGCCTCCCAGCGCTTGACAGCACATATGTGTAGCTGTCATCTGGGAGTGGTCAATGCTTCCGAGCGCTGGAGCCACCTCCTCAGATACCATGGATGCCATGCTGGGTCCTCCGCAAAAGGTTTGCGGGCGCCTGCTTGTGTTATGCCGCAGGCGCTGCCGAGCATGCAGGGCGTGATCCTGAGTGTGGTTGATAACACCAGCCAGCCCAGCGTGGATCATCATACAGCTTCCTCACTGGCGCCAGAAGTCAACCCGGGTTTAGGGTTTAGGGTTTAGGTCACTTGCTCGAGGTGCTGTCGCCCCTGATGCAGGTGCTGCTGAGCATCCAGGGCGTTTTTAGGTTTTAAGGTAACTTATGTAATTTATTAACGCCTGTGCTGCATCGCAGGTGCTGCTGAGCATCCAGGGCATGATCCTGATCGGGGACCCGTACTTCAACGAGCCGAGCGTGGAGCAGATGCGCGCCACCGCGCAGGGCGCCGCCACGTGAGGGCTTTTGTACTTCCTTTCTCCCCTTTCTTGTATCTCTGCCTTGCCTGATTTGGTGCTTGAGCTGCATCAGCATCGCAGGCGTGGAGCAGATGCGCGTCACCGCCCAGGGCGCCGCCACGTGAGGGCTTCTCCAATATGTTCTGTTTGTTCTGTTGATCACCCTCCTTTGCGCCCAGAAACGCGGTTGCATCGTCATTGTTGGCAGGAGATTGTTGGGAGGAAAAAAAAATAGGAAGAAAAAGAAAAAAAGAAAAGAAAAAAGATGCGCGCCCCCGCGCAGGGGCGCCGCCACGTCAGGGTTGGCATGCCTCTTTGTTCCCCTTCTCCTGTGTCTTTCACTCCTTGGCGGTCGGGGCTAGGGCTGCATCGGCACCACAGGGTTTTTGGTTTACAGGCGTGGGCCAGATGTGCGCGCCACTGCACAGGGCGCCTCAACATGAGCACCCTTCGGTAGCTTCCAGTGCAACATGGTGCTTTGTTTATCAGCTCCTTCCAGAGCTGGAGCGGGATTTCGTCGCCAGTTGGGGAGCAGTTGCAGATGTTCGGCAGAGTTTCCGACACGACGCTGGCGTGCAGCCAGGCACATGTTGTGGAGGACCCATGGACGGGCATTTGACCAGATGCTGACTCCTTCATGCCACTTCTCGAGCAGGTCTGCGGAGCAGGCCTGCGGAGTGCAGCTTGAACATGCAGCCACACATGTCTGCAGCCATGCGCGCCTGCAGAGATCCACGAAGACTTTTTTCCAACCAGACGCTTGTTTCCCGACCAAATGATTGTTTGGACAGGTCTGCGGAGTACAACTTTGGCGTGCAGCTGAACACGCTGCGGTGGGCGATGATCGACCAACTGCGCAGCCCGCCGCCCGGCTTCGAGGTGGGCACTTGAAGTGTGCCGGTGTGCCCGCGATTCCACTGACAGCATTGACGTGCTGCGCTTGGCGGCAATCAACCAGCTGCGCAACAAAAATTTTAAGAATGATTTCACCTTATATTCCAACCAAAAGTTGTTTATCAAATCCTGCTGCCGGGCTCATTGATGACTATCACACAGCCGTTTGAATTTCTGATTCCGGCAAGAGATCAAAAACAGTTTGTAATGTTGTATGCAGGAGGTGGTGACCAGCCACTTCCGGCTGCTGCGGCACCGCATCATGCGCACGGCCGCCGGGTGGCTGGAAGCAGCGGAAGCGCTGCCCGCCATCGACGATGTCAGCGTCAGCCGCATGCGGGCGACCATCCTGGAGCTGCACGCGCTGCTGGCGGCGCTGTGACAGCAGTTTCGTGCAGCGGAAGCGCTGCCCGCCATTGACAACGTCAGCGTCGGCCGCACGCGGGCCACCACCCTGGAGCTGCACGCGCTCCTGGCGGCGCCGTGACGGCAACCCAATCGGCAGCGAGGGGTGGCGCCATGTGGACTGCTCACTGATGGGACAGTTGTAGCGCCGTCCGGGAGCTGCATGCACTGCTGGCGGCGCTGTGATGGCAGTCTGATGTGCTGGCAAGGAGGCTGCAAGATCCCGAGGAACGACACCGCCATCAGGGTTTGATCCAGCACCCTGAAGTTGCACGCGCTGTGCAGCTGCTGGCAGTGCTGTGACGGCACCTGGGCCTGCTGTGAGTCTCCAGGCTGTGCTGCGCCCACAGGATGCAGTAGGTGTTTGTAGGCCGCATGCTGAAGGTCGTTGCGGGCAGATATGTAGATGTGGATATATTCTGACAGTAGACATGTGGATATCTAGTGACAGAAGGTGCTGATTACAGTCGAGTGGCAGGAGCCGTGTGTACATGTAGTGGTGCTGACACGAGGGCGGAGTCGACAACCTCGCCACGAGGAATGGAAGCATCCGCAGGACGTCATGTTACCGTCCCTATGTCATCTCTCAACCATCTTGACTGCGAACACCTTCAACAAACACGTTTGACAGAGTAAATGCTGGATCCGGCCAGACACAGAGACCTGAGCCAGCTTCCCTACTCACAAATAAAGTTTGCACAAAGTGCGGCACGTCACTTCTTGTGCGGCAGAGGCTGCGACTTGAATATTGCGCGCCTGTGAATGGCGCACACATCCACATCAGTCACAGCAACCCGTGTGCAACTTAGAGCCTTGATGATGCACATCATAGTCGGCAGCACAAAGCCAGCACTGCACCAGATGGTGGTGATTTGCCGCCCTTTCAGTAGCACAGCTGCCCAACGAAGCCCCTGGCGACCAAATGGCGAAATAGGTGTGCTATGCACGGAAGCGTCAACCACGTGAGTTGCAGACTCAGTCTGGTGCCCTGCCTCGCTCGGCAGCAGCGCGCCTGTAGTGGCGCAGCTGCCGGATGGAGTCCTGGATGTCGCACAGCGCCGTGTGCGCGTTGCGCTTCCGTGGCGCCTTGGCATACTCCGCTGGGTACCACCGCCGGCACAGTTCCATCACCGTGCTGACGTCCTGCGAAGACAGGATTAGATCCAATTCCAAGAGGGATACATGAGGCAGTCTGGCAGTTGCACCAAACGGGACGTTTAGACCCTCTGCGGGATGCATTCGCCGGCATGGCTCCATCACTGTGCTGACGTCCTGCAGTGAGACAGCAGACGATGACTTGCTGACCGTCGACTTCGTGGCACAGACGTCGCACTGCTTCTCTTGAACGTCCTCCAGCAGGAGTGAAGGCCCCGACACTGCGGCCTCGGACTCTGATGTAGATTTGAAGGCAGGGTCGTCAGATGCAAGGGATCATGCCACTCCACGGTGAACGCGGTGCGCCGCCGGCGCGGCATGCCCTTGGGCATGACTTAGAGTTCCAAAGACTGCGGCCCTGGTCCAGCGTCAATCAGAAGAAAGCAGCGGACCCAGAAGCGCACGCCACGACGCGGTCAGGCGGGTGCGCTGTTATATTTTCAAGCGCAGCACGGCATGCTCTTCTGCAGAAGCAGCATGACGAGGCTGCTGCGTTGCACGACGAGCAAATCCCCAGACGGCAACAGTGGGACCGGTGTGGGATCCGCACCACCACGCGGTAGGGCAGGTGCGCCGCGAGGCGCGGCATGTCCTTCCGCAGGAACGCCAGGTCCACGTGCACCGAGCTGCCTGCACAGAAGTAGGGAAAATAATCACGTGCCAAGCGTGCAAAGGATGCTGATTCCCCTGTCGGCAAGTCCTTCCGCAGGAACGCCAGGTCCACGTGCACCGAGCTGCCTGCGTGACAAACAGGGTGTTTCATCAATCTCAGATTTCCGACGCCCACGCTTGGGGGCAGGGGCACGACAGCTCGCCTGCGTCTGTAGTAAACCCTAAACCCGAAGCATGCGGCTGTGTGGCATGGCATTCGAGGGGCTTGCGGATCTGCACAAGGCGAGGCAGGATTCCCACCTGCCAGGTGGTGCCGCGTGCTGCCGTCGGTGTACCGCTGCACGAAGGCCAGCACCTGGTCCTCCGCCTCCTGCAGCAGCGCAACAAGATAAATCCACATCCACCAAAACCCTTGTTCAATGCAAGACGGGCAGCTATATTGCAGACCAGGACTTGCTCCTCCACCTCCTGCAGCAGCGCAACGGAACACATTCGCAGCAAAGGCTCAGCCAATGCGAAATCGGTGGCAACACTGGGGGCCAGCCCCTGCTGCTCCGCCTCCTGTCGGCAAGCGGCAGCACGTCAAGGCAGGCTGAAAGACGGTAAACTGCGCCTGCCATTCATCATTTCTGGAATCAGCAACAGCAGCGAAACAGGTCGAGCGCACATAGTGAACACTCACAAGATGCCATGCTGCAAGCACCCGCACACCTGCATGCTGACGGTGCCGGCGCGGCAGCGGTCGTTCAGGCCAGATCTGCCATGGCAGATCCAGTCAGTCCGTGCACTTGAACTCTCCGCTCACCACAGGAATATTGATCAAAGACCATGACGTTGAGCATGCCGAGCGCAGAAACACCCACGCACCTGCATGCTGACTGTGCTGGCTCGGCAGCGGTCGGTCAGCCCGGACGCGCCGTGGTGCTCCCGCGACCACTCGTTCATTGCGTCCAGCACCGCATCCGGGTGGTGGATCGCCAGCTCCGGACCCTGTTGCCCAAGTGAAGTGAGGCTGAGCCACGGTGGAATGTGCATCACAGAACGACTCGTTCACGGCGTCCAGCACAGCGCCTGGGTAGTGCGTCGCCAGCTCCGGGGCCTGCTGCCGCGACGACATTTAGAAGTTACTCATGCAGCAAAGTCTCATGTACACACCAAGTATCGGTGCCTACCGCGGTCAGCTCTGGAGTTTATATTGGGCAGAGCGTGCGCGGCGGAACTGAGTATGCTGCTACAGATTGGACTTCAGAGCACTCCGCTGAGACATCACTTTGGCGCTATCTGTCAAGCTGATGGCGTCGTCAATAATGACATCGGATTACAGGCCCTCTCAGAGAGCCAGCTCTGGGGCTTTCTGTTGTTGTGCGGCTGACACTCATCCCTTCCCGTAGTAGCTGGGCGTCTTGACGAAGACAATGATCCTGATGACAGCAGCAAAGTGCGGGCCTGTCTGTGTACGTGTACCGTTTGGATACCAGTTGTACATCTCGAAAGGGTGTCGTGCAACTGACACCCACCGCAATCTCTTCCCGCAGCTGGGCGTCTGTCACAATGACGGCGATCTCGATGACGCTGTCCGTGCGCAGGTCGAGCCCCGTCATCTCCAGGTCGACCCAGATCAGCGCGTCCTGCAGCAGCTGCGGCCGCGGCGGCGTCGCGGCCGCGGACGGTTCGTCGTCCAGCGGGAATGGCCTGACTGTTGCGGGGCCATCCGAGACGGCTGCATTGGCTGTCACGGTGGCTGCAGCGCCGGCCGCGGCTGCATAGCTGCGGCTGGATACTGCAATGGGTGCGACCCTGCAGTGCCAGGTTGATGGAAAGTCAGGCCACGGTGGTTGTCCTTTACAGGGTCCAAGAACCTTCAGTTGCAGTGCGCGGCGGTTGCGATGCAGCACTCGCCTGCGGTCTGCAGGTGAGGAGTGCGCGCCGGCGTTGTGAGCCGGCGGTTCAGATGGTTCCACAGGCTGCTCTCCGTCCAGCGACAGCCGCTGCAGCGCGGCGTAGTAGCTCATGTGGGTCGCTGCATGTGGCTTGCCGGCGCCCAGACAACACACCGGACACGTGTTCTCTTGCAATTCCAGACGGCTCGACAAGCTGTGCAGGTTCCTTGCTGTGACCACGGCAGACTGATGGACTTGAATTGTGTGCAGTGCCACTGAATGTTTCCGATATCCTCCACGAGTGATCTCGACTGTGCGTGTGTGTTAAGCCTACGATCAATGTATGTGCGCGAGGAGCTGAGCCGCAAAGTAACGCAGTAACAGGATGCTGCGAGTGATTTACAAGCTTTGAAACGCAAATGTGATGGCTGTTGCCGGGCCCAGCAGGGCTGATGGTTTCATGGTATTGCTGCAGGGTGCCTACAGCCGTTCTTCGCTTCCTCCTGGACCACCTTGCAGGCTGGACACGTTGTGACTGTGACTGCTGGACGTCTGTATCGTCGAGCAAAGTGTTGCACCTCACTTGAACGTCAAATGTCTCATCTCTCCCTCTCCGTTTTCATGTCAGCCAGTAACAAGGCGCCGCCACACAAAGCAGTTTTGTGTGCAACAAAGGCGCCCCAAGCCCTCTCCAAACGGACAGCAATACATCAGCAGCGGCACAATGTGTGCGCTGCAACAATGATGTGATAAAGCAAAGCAAGTTTCCGAAAAATTTCTGAAAATTTTGATCTTCTCGGACTGCCGTGTGTCCGCCCAGCAGAACGGTTTGTATCATCCTCCAACCAGCCGCATCAAATGGCACCGAGCCTGCCATGTGTGGCCGCGGCCAGTTCACTTGTTCTCCTGCTGCCACATGAGGTCCTCGTAGATGTCCCCATTCTGCGGTGCAGTGCCAGAAGAACCTTTGGGTAGCGACACACAGTCTCCATTGTCCCAACAACAATGGGTGACACATGGCGAGATGGCAGATGCGTGGATGACAACATGATCAGGTGCCGTCCGCAGGAATAGGTTGCTGAGAGGTGGCGCGCCTGGCAGGCGCGCATCGTCTTGACATGCTCTCCCTCGTCATCCCGGATGTTGACGAACACATCGTGCAGGTTTCTGGAACGCGGAAGCAGCAGAGAACGTCAAAAACACTTGGCAACTCAATGGTTCGGGTCCCAAGTCATCACGTAGTCGTCAGATGGCCCAGCGAACGAGATGATTGCATTCTGTTGGTTTGGCTATGCATGGCTTGCCGTGGGGCATGGTCGAGGGTTATGACTTACCGGCAGGGAGGGCGGCGCGGCTCCACCCGCTTTGACGTCTGGAACTCGTCAAACCTACAGGATGCCCACAAGCTGGTCATGCCATGCTGTGGAGAGACTGCAAGGTCATCATCTATCTGTCTCTATAGCTGCCGTCTTGCGGCACAGCAGATTGGCAGCACGCAATGGCGGCCGTGCGGCAACGGTGAAAAATGCCAACAGATGCTCATGCAATGCAGCTGGGGGGAAGTGTGCGGAGGCTCACATGTATGGGACGTCGCCCGTGTAGAAGTGAAGCTGGAAACCGTGTGAAGGCTCACATTAGGGGTGATGATTAACTTCTTCAAGTACCCTTAACTTCTTCAAGTACCCCTACTCACATGTAGAGGTCGTCGCCCTTGTAGTATTGCAGCGCCACCAGCGGCGGCGGCATGCTGCTGAGCACCTCCTCATTTTCGTCCGCGAACTGGCCTGCATGAGGATTTCCAGCAGAGGTTCCAGCAGAGGCTGCATCAGGTGCCTGACGTGTGAGAACATAGCTGAACACGACGTTTCAACAAGGTGTGCAGCAGCAGATTCGGGCTCTGGGCCCTGGATCTCGTTGCTTTGCCGCACCATATGTGTCCACTGCGTGCGCCTGTGGGCACCGTGTGTAAGAATCAAAAAGATGAGTGGCCAGCACCACTTGCAGGTTGACATTTCAACGTAGGAACACAGGCCCGACTGCATCCCGCTACCCAGATGGCAGCAGCGAACCGGCAGCACATGCATACACACACATGCAGCCAGTCTCACCTCGATGAGTTCGCTGAAGTTGTACGCCTGCGCAGTAAGCACATATTGTGGAGTTGTCCTAGAATTGCGCATGCGAAAAGTGATGTGCTCATCCACTCTGCACCTCGTATCAAAAATATGGCGAATGACTTGCTGCGCTGGCGGCTGAGGCATTCACCAGGTCGGGGTCGAACCAGAAGAGGACCAGCAGGATCCAGTAGTACACGATGCTGGCATGCTGCATCGGGCGAGACAGCGGCTGTCGTGTTTACTCCTGACCAATTTGTTTTTCACAACTCTCTTTGAAAAGGACAGGACTTTCAAGCGGGCCTCTGCGGATTTCGTACAACAGGCATGCTGAGGGATAGGTGTATGGGCTTCGAAGAGCATTGTGCCCCACCTGCGCGATGAAGCGGTCCACCCACAACTCGTCACCCCCAAGGCTCTCCATGATCTGGTGGGCGAGGCTCAGTTGGTAACAGATTCAGCTGGTGACGGCCATTTGCATGAACGACAGACCGACAATGCTTCAGCGCAGCTTCAAGACGGTCGAGTGTGTGGCTGTAGCGTCTAGGGAAAAAGCGAGTGTATGACGATTCTGCGTACCTGCAGGTGGTGCAACTCATTCCACTCCTGCAGCGCGCAACACCAACAGCATCAGAGGCTCGACTCCATCACAGCTGTCGTGCAGAATCTTCTTCCTCAGACGTCATGACAGCGATGCCAGCTGCGAAAGCATGTCTGCTGGAAACGGAATGCTGCTCTTCAGCTGCTATCTGCGGCTGGAGTGCGCACCTCCGCAAAGTGCACTGCACGGCGACACGTAACGCATGTGAGCCGCAGTCAAGACTCGCACAAAATCAGAAGATAGGCAGTGCTATGCCAAACAGAAGCCGCCTCGATGACCTGCATGCGGTCCTGACTTGCGAAGAGTACAGGACTTGCACGATCAAGCACACACAGGTTGCAGCGTTTTATACTTGTGAACCATTTGTTGCAACTCAGAAAAAAGCTGAAAATACGAGGCCACACCTTTGCGCAGGTCCGCGCCGGCCCGCCACCAGCCAAACGTCTCGTACAGGTGCAGCATGCTGATGTAGCTGAAGTACGGCATCCTGGCGACCGTCTCCAGGAACCTGGGCCGCATCGTGACGGGTCAGACGACACACGTCACATGCGCACAGAGCCCCGCGGCCCGCGTGTGCTGCCATGACCTTTAACGTTGTTTGATGTGCATTTGTTTGCAGCTAAATGGGTCCCGCACCAGAAGCGCTGGATCGGGCGGTTGGGGAACACCACGTCCAGCAGCCAGCACAGCACTGCACGCATGCGAAACAGGGCCGCGTCAGCAGGACTTGGACGTTTGCCACAGCGCCGGCGTCAGGGGTGCAGACGAGAGCGCCGCCATTGGACACGCACCAGAGCCTGCCTCAATGGCTGCTAGATGTGATGCAGACAGCATGAGGCGATGGAGACTCACTTCACGTGACTTTGGCAGCAGACATGACCCACTCCGTGTTCATTGAACAGGCCCTGTAGTGCTGAGAGAGGCTTTCTGGAGTGCGCACCGCTGTAGGGGATGCGCACGAACCAGGGCGTCTTGACTCCCTGCCCCAGGGCCTCCCGCCGCTTCTCACGCGCCGCCACCGCCCTGTCCGACAGCGACAGTGCCGCCAGCTTGCCGCGCAGCTGCAGCAGAGCATGTTCTGATCAGATGACATGTAAATGACAATTTGAATGACGCGAACATGCCACGACCGCCCTGTCCAACGGCGGCAGCGCTGCCAGCTTGCAGCGCAGCTGCAGCAGAACAGGATCTAATCAGATTATGTGTATATGATAGTGTTGATGACGCACACATGCCACGATCAGCTTATTCGACAACGACATTGCTGCCAGCTTGCAGCGCAGCTGCAGCGGAGTAGACTCTGCGAGACGTTGTGTGCATAAGTGATAGGGTGTGCACAAACAGGCAGCAGTAGTCCCTGCTTCATCACCGATGGCGCCGCCGCTTTGCTGCTGATCTCCAGCAGCACATGTCAAAAGCAGTGACGACACGAGTGCACCAGGGGCCCCATCACCTTGTGCGCCGTCAGCTGTGCTAAAGTGTGCAGCTGACTCAGCTCCAAATCCATGTAGCTTGAAAAAGCTGTCACGCCCACCTCCTTGAAGCGGGGGTCCTGGCAGCCGTGCCCCCTCACCTGCGGGTCGGCGCTGCTGCAGACAGCTGTAGCTGTGCAACTCTGGGACAGCTGCATGACCTGCAAGCTTGATGTTCACGGGCTGCCAACGCTCACATCCTTGCTGCGGGGGTCCTGGCTGTCGCGCCCCATCAGCTGCATGTCGGTCTTGCTGGCGGTGATCTCCGACAGCAGGCCCCGCTCCACCAGCCAGGTGTCGATCCTGGCGAACTGGGTGACGATGCCTGCCGCAAAGCTGCGCCACGCCTGCGCACAGCACAGTCAAAGGGTCGAAAATCATGGCACTGCAGCAGGGCTGTGATTTCAAACAAAGCCCTTGCAAAGAGTGACACCATCAGATTCTAAGGACTCCACTTGATATGGACATGTTCAGCCTCATGTATTGTGACTTCACAACTCTGCAAAGTGCCGACAGCTCGCACCTTGATGATCGGATTCTTGGATGGCGCATTGTTCTCAAACTCCCGCCACTCGTCAAACCTGAAGGACCGCCGCAGCGACCTGTATTCGTGCTGGAAGTTCTCCAGCGCCTGCGTGATGCGCATGTCTTGCAAAGGTGTCTGTAACCGCATGTGGACCACTACAGGAGTCTCAGGCACCTCGACGCAACATTGCTCAGCGGCATCTGGTCAGCCAAGCGGGGCGCACCAGCTTCCACCCTGACGCCGGAATCTTGCCTGCAGCACGCATGCAAGATGATCAGTCAAGCCACCGCATCTTTCGCCAACACATAACCTTGTGACCAGCGAAACAGCAGCGATCATGCTCCTGCACAACACACGACTACTCCAGGTTCACAGCTGCGCACCGTATCCCTCCATGTACAGCCGGCCGTGGCCGGAGCGAAAGCCGTAGTCGTGGAACATGACCTGCATGACACTTGCACCCTTGGGCTGGTCCATAGGATGGCGAAGCCGTCGCTGAAAGGCGCAGAGTGTCAGCACCACCACAGGAGCATCGAACTGAAACCTCTCAACTCCCGCACCTCGATTTTGTTGCCGTCCCTGTCTACCACATAGGACCTGCCGTCATGCTCCTCGCTGGGTCCTCCAGTCTGCTGCGGCCCGTACCGCAGGCCGCGGGACCAGAAGGCCCTGGACTGGTCATCCCCATCCTGCCCTGCTGGCTGCGTCGCTGCCGCCACATCATTCGCCTGCGCCCGACAGGCCACCTGCCTGCTAAAACGCTGGACGCTCCTGCACAGGAGCACATCAGGTTTGTCCGTGCCTCACCAGCATCTGCTTATGTGGAGCTGCAGCATTTGAGATGTTCCGCAGGCCTTCAAAGATTGTCGGTACCTGCGCGCAGTGCAGGGTAGCTGAGGCCGCCTGCATGCCGCTGGTAAGACTCTGCGGCAGCTGACTGGCTGCAGCACACCCAGGACGTCGCCACAGGACGACGTCATCGAGGCAACTTGAGTGTACAAGGGCTTCCGACAGATTGCTGAGCTGGCTTCCCAAACTCGAGCTTCGAGGCGCCTTGTAAACGAGGTCGGCCGCAGGCACGTCGATTGCGATTTTCAAAATACGTCGAGACGCCGCGACAGTGGCGAAAACGCAGAGTGATACGCTGCACCTGCTGTCAAGGATTGATCAGATCGAGATTCCGGGGTCGTTTGGCACTGAGATTCCAGGTGCTTCGGAATGCCAGCAGGCGATGTCTCGCAGCATTATCCGCTGCTTGCACTGTTGCGGAGGACGACATATCATGTGAATATCATCACCTGCTTCGCTGTCACCGCTGACGGCCTGACGCCCTGTCAGACTTGGTGCATCATGTCAAGTCGAGGACGCCGAGTCAGCGCGCGTCCAGCCGTTTGACATGGCCTCCAGCTGTTTCGTCCGAATGGCACGAGTCTGTTGAATGCGCTGGTAGCAGCCAGCCTCTTGACAACAGCGCCTGGCCTGGCAGGCTAGCAGCAAAAAAAACAAGACAGCGCGTCGCACGTGGAGCAGCTCCTCTGCAGCGCTACAATGCGTGCAAGCGGCCCTGCAATGATTGCCTTGCGCAGCTCTGCCAAGTTCTCCTTATCCGTTCGGCATGTGCAGTATCGCATGCCCGCAGTGGTTTGCAATGGCGGTTGGCAGCAGGTTCCATCTCGTCCGCAAGCGAGCCCAGCAAGCCAGACCCAAACCCAGCGACAACAAACCCTGACAACCCAAGCCCAGCAAGCCCCAACTCCATCCGCAAGCAAGCCCAGCCTTTACATGTGTTTCTACTTGTTTTCACACTGTGTGATGGATGCTCAAACAACTGCTCATGACAGTAAAAGGTCTCAGGCGGGTTATCTTTGCAGGTTTGCGTACAAAACAAACATCGATGTGCCGTGACTTCGATTGTCAT
Organism: Tetratostichococcus sp. P1; assembly: GCA_036584455.1. Classification (NCBI taxonomy): domain Eukaryota; kingdom Viridiplantae; phylum Chlorophyta; class Trebouxiophyceae; order Prasiolales; family Stichococcaceae; genus Tetratostichococcus; species Tetratostichococcus sp. P1. The sequence goes on from BTPI01000006.1 coordinate 91,855, forward strand.
GAAGCAGGTATAATACCACAGGTGGCATTGCTCGCTTCATCATGCGTACTTCACTCAAATGTCATGTGACATCGAGCAAGGCCCTTTGCGGCAGTGCAGTGGTGTATGCAAGCCGCGTCTCGGCACAGCCACGTTGTGCAGCACAAGATACATCCAAACTGGCTGCAATTGCCATGTGTACAATTTGGTGTCGGTTGCCTTTTTGGCTGCCGCGCTCAGGCCGGCAAGCAACATCTGGACTGCTAGGCTGTATTCAAAGTCGCACATGTGCGGTGGTGCAACCATCCCGCGCGGCGCTCAAGCGGCGGTCGCGGCACCGATGGTCCGCAAGATCGGCGCAGCAGAGGCGGCGGCAGCACCGCCGGTGCGGAGAAGCGTGTAGTTGGCCGCGCACTGCCCTGCTGCGCAGTCGGTGGGCGCCGTGGCGGCCTTGTGGTGGGAATAAACAGGTGCGTAAGCCGAGAGGCCGTCGCCTCCAATGAGGGCCGCCTCGATGGTGGCGGGCATGCGGTTGTACAGGAAGTTGAAGACCAACCCAAGAAGGCGGAGGGGCGCTGAGGAGCTCTGCGCCATGATTTGGGCCTGCATGTGGCAATAGCACCGATGCTCATGAAGAATTTTCAGGGACAGGTCTGCAGCGTCAATGCAGTTGGCGGCCAGCGTCAATGCTGTTGGCGGCCAGCCGACGGGGTTCACGGTTTGTATACGGTGGCGGCTTGCACAAGCGGATCCAGGGTCAAGGCTGGCATTGCACTGAGGCATAGCATTGACAATTTGTGCGCGGTGCCAGGTCGCTAGCGCAGCCCAACCAGTGGGCGTGAGGTCTTGCAACTTCTGTGTGACGCAAGCTCGCAGTTGAGTGTGCAGACGCCCCCGACGTCCAACTGGATCTGCCAGCCGCACACCACCGCTCACCTGGACGCTGGCGGCGAAGACAGGCTTTTCGAGCGATGTGAGCAGCCCCCAGGTGTGGAGGCGGCGCAGCAGGCGGGGGGCGACATGGAAAGCCAGCCGCATCTTGGCGTTGGCGATGTACTTGACGATCTCGGTGTGCGCGGGCTGCAGGTGAGACGCGGTGCCGTAGTTCGAGGTCGCCACGCCGTCCACGACCGCATTGCCTGCAGTCAATCAACCACCATAGATGAGCAAATGAGAACATCAGCGCAGTCCGATTGCTATAAGCGCTGAGGGCATGTGCTTTCAGAGAATTGGTGCAGCCATGATTTGGCCCGCAATCTCCACACAAGACATGACTTGTACCCTGAAGATGAGTCAGCAACAGCTGCGGCAGCGTTGCTGCTGCCCAGCAATGTGGTGGAAACTGTTGTGATGACTCATCAGTGACATCACACGTTGCACGCAATGCTGCGCACGCACCGCACAGCGTATGCAAGTTGAAGGCACTCTGCACCCAGAGCTTCTCAACGGACACCACGGAGCTGGGTGTCACCGCAGAGGCGCCCGGCAGCTCCACAAACAGGTGATCGCCCACCTGCAGCCGCAATACCCATTTTCATGAGGGCAAGCTGGGCGGCGGGATGCTGCGTTTTGAGGGCGACTGCCTGCTGCCAACCAGGTATCACACGGTTCATTTGCTCGTACGCACGCAGCATGACTAAGGTTGACAGGTCAGCGGGATCATATGCCACTTACGATCTTATGTCAAAGGGGATGCCACGCTGTGGCCAGCAGGAATGGTTGGTCACCTCAACATCTGTTGCAGCTACCACGCGGCGTGTGGCAAAGCTGGCGGCAGTGCTGTTGCCCTCCGCATTAGCTGCTGGAGCACCAGATGTGGCGAGGTACAAGAAGTGGTTTGGCGTCACCGTCAACACCTGTGTGAGCGTGTTTCCATCCGCATCAGGGGCATGGACACACAGGCATCTTCAGCCGCTCTAGAACACATGGCCCACTCACAGCATTTACCATGTGTCACACCTGTTATAACGATTTGTGTGATGGTCACACCGCCACAGCATGTGATGCAAGGCATGTGCCTCGAGGGGTGCAGACAGCGGCCAGGGATGCTGCATATTCAGTGTAAGCTTCTGCACGAGTTGGTTATGCCACGGACCTTGCCAGAATCTGTCGTGATGCGGCGGTAGGCAAAACGCTGCTCCGGCTCGAAGGTGCAGAAGTGGGTGATGGGTGACCACGAAAGTGCGCCATCCTCATCGACAACCTGTGTCCACACAGCGATCAGTATTTGCATTTGGCCTCTTGCAACTGTAAAGCGGGACCTATCGCACAGTGCTGACCACCGAGCCTGCAACTTGGGAACATGACATGCCGACTACCACATGACATGATGCCATGATGCACACAAGCAAACATGACGCCACTTCCATCGACGCAGTGGCAGTGTTGTCAGCTCATTCGCCTGGCACACCGTTGCAGCAAAGTCATGATATGTAATGAGCCCACCATGATCTCGTCGCCTGGCAGCGCCTCTATGATGCGGCGGGGTGTGGCGGAGCCGGTCATAGGGTCCCGAAGTGTGAGCAGGCTGTCGGCGCGGAAGCAGACCGCTGCAGGGCACAATTTTGGTGCATTGGTCATGAACACTATATGATTTTTGCATTCGGCTGCAAGGTCGGCCTCGGCATCGTGCGTCACAGGACAAGGACGCCGGCATGTGCAGGCGGCCATGTCAGGAGCAGCGGCATCCACTTGCAAGTCACACAAAGTGACTAGCGCCAACATGTCGCATCCAGCCACTCACGAGGCGGCGGGGATTCTGGCGGCGGAGAGGGAGGAGTGTTAGGGGGAGGCGATTGCGGGGGGTCTGGTGGAGGCTGCGGCGGTGGAGAGGGAGGAGGGTTAGGGGGAGGCGATGGCGGGGGGCTTGGTGGAGGCTGTGGCGGCGGAGAGGGAGGAGGGTTAGGAGGAGGCGATGGCGGGGGGTTTGGTGGAGGCCGCGGCGGCGGAGAGGGAGGAGGGTTAGGGGGAGGCGATGGCGGGGGGTTTGATGGAGGCTGCGGCGGCGAAGAGGGAGGAGGGTTAGGGGGAGGTGATGGCGGGGGGTTTGGTGGAGGCTGCGGCGGCGGAGAGGGAGGAGGGTTTGGGGGAGGCGAAGGTGGCGGTGCCGGCGGAGGGCTGTGCATCGCAACCAGACACGGCGTCAGATCGAGATGAGCTTCGATGGAGCAGTGGGCAGGATGCCGGTGTCAGTGAGCAGTGGCAATGAACATAATGGCTATGAGGACATGAGACTGTAGCATAGACCAGTGCGGCACCTAGATGGCGGGGTCGCTGGTGTGCCTGGCGGCGGCGGAGCTGCAGATACACAAAGGAACCTCATCAGTTCGAAAATGAGCTGCTGGACATATTGCTGGAGCATACTTGCGAAACCCCAGCGCAGCTATGATGGATGGATGGATGGATGGATGTGCTTTGGGAAGGAACATGAGCCAAGCAAAATGCGCAGTGCCATCAGACAGTGCAGCAGAGGTGAAGGCCAGAGCTCACTGCACGATGTCCTGTTGCCGTCCACAGTTCCGCCAACCGGACACTTCAAAACAGGGACATCAAATTGTTTGACTATGCCGCATCAATTTGACATGCATGCCAAGTTGATAGACCTGCAAGCACTGTTCAGTGCTGCGGCCCGGTCATTCCTGTGAAGACAGCACCACACTGCCATCACCGCGCTGCCCAAGTGCAAGTAGCCAACAAGGTACTCCAACCCATTCACCCACCTCCAGGCAAGTTGTCGCAGCGAAGTCCGGCTGGTACCTCTGCCCACCGTTAGGTCCTAATCCGGTGCATGCAGTGCACGCAAATGCTCCTGCAGACGGCGCACGTCAGCAGCAGTCAGCACGTTGGATGTCCAGCAGCACCAGCGTCTGAACACAAACTAGCGGGAATGCTGACACAGCCCAGAGCCGCGACGCCTGTTTGACTGAATGCAACCGAGCACATGGAGGACGGCGTTTCTGAGGGACTCACCTACGCCTGACTTAGCAGACCCAGGCGCGCAGGGCTGCGGCACACCACGTGTGGACGAGGGTTGGTATCCGGCACCGGGTACACAATTTGTGTAGGCGTTGGTCACTGGGCCGTTCGAAGGGCATTCCTGGACATGTCACAAGTGGTTGTCAGCGGCAGCTGCGTGCAATTGCACGGGCAGCTCTGGAGCGCCAAACGCCATCACACACGGGGCAGCACATTGCGCCAATCTGCCGCACCAGGCAGGAGGTTGCGGCGGTGTTAGGCTGATAGCGGAACCCGCCATTCGGACCCACTCCATCGCATGGTGAGCAGGCAAAGGCTCCCGGCCCCGCTTTCGCCAAGCCGGCTGCACCAGAGCAGCACAAGCTCAGGATGGGCTGTCGATGGACTCAAGCGTTGCTGGAAGCGAAGCGCACCAGAGACTGACACGTTGGGTATGCCAAGGCAGATTGATCTGCACGACTGCGGCACCACTGCTTCGAACACCAGCGCTTGTGCGTAGGAAGGCTGTGGGCGTTTTGCAGCTTACCAAGAAATTACGACGCACCTGGGCAGGGGGAGGGGATGCCATCCGGGCCCGGCTGGTATCTGCAATCGAGCAGGAGATGTGCAAAGTCAGCGTGGTGGGTTTGAAGCAACACTCATCAACATGGCTCATTGGCGCCGCAGCCATGCAAGCCAGCTGACCAACGAGCTATGTGCAGCGCCTCAGCGCTAAACTGCCATACCCGGCTGCGGGTGTGCAGCCGCGGTGGTCAGCGGTGGCGGTGCCGTTGCCGCAGGTGAGGCAGGACGTGGCCCCCGTGTCGGGCTGGAACCGCGCCCCGGTGCAGAGGGAGCAGGCGAAGGCGCCCGCGCCTGCCTTGGCGTAGCCAGCCTGGCCTGCACGCACACACTGTAGCGCATCAGCTGGTCTTGACCAGTTGACTGCCGGGGCCTAAGCTCTACGTGCTACAGGTCATCCAGGACGCATACCGCTAGGCGCATTTCAATATGGGCTCCTGGTCAGGTAGCCGCAGTGCAGCAGGAGATCATGTCCTATCGCAAACAACGAGCAAGTGGCGGACACGCTGGCTGCTCACATGGTGTTGGCAGGACCCCGGATGACGGCTCCTGACCGGGCCCGGGGATGCAGGTCGTGTGCGCAGCATTGGGCGCGTTTGGCGAGGGGCAACTGATGCATGACGTCTGCCCGGTCCTGGGCTGGAACCTGGCGCCGCTGCAGAAGCCGCACCTGCACAAGCACACCGCACAGGGGTCTACAAGCATCCAGATGTGGCTCGAAATTTGTTGGATTCGAGAAAGGCGTCGCAAAGCACACCCGACATCGGCGTGGCTGCACGTCTGATCGTATGACCATAGATGCGAGAATGGCAGGGCAGTGTCAGCACGACTGCATGGTCGCACGACGAGCCAGTGGGGCCCGCTCACTTGAAGGCTCCAGCGCCGCTCTTTGCATATCCGGCAGCACAGGGTCTGGGTCCATTCGCGCTGGGCTCCATGCCCGGTCCAGGCACTGCGGGCAGTGCAGCATGTAGACTTTCAGCCGCACGTCGGGGTCTGTGAGGCGGGTCTGGCTCCGACGGAGATCCTTCATGCAATGTGCATGAAGCACAGCGGCACGCTCAGCAGCTGCGGCGCAGGCTGCACCGCAGCCGCCTGAGGTGTGCGCTGCACCGTGCAGCGCATGCACAACCGCGGCAGAGGCTGCACGACACACATGCTGGTCATGCTCAGATGCTCTATGCAAATCACAGGCAGCATTAAAACTGCGACCATCGCTTTGAGAGGGGACTTTGCGCACCTGCGGCGCTCACCATTGCTGCACCGCTGTTGAGCAGCGCAAGCAGCAACGCCGCCAACAGGGCTGGGCGACGGCCCATCATCGCCGCAAGTTCCACAGCTCAGCCTGCACATCCACACGGGAGAATGATTCTGGAGCAAGGACCAACAAATGTCCACATGCTTGGAATCAGCACCGCACATTCTAGCTTCTTGTGGCTAGGTTGGCTTGGCATGATCAGCCCTGCCATGGCATGGCTAAACAGGAAGCTGCTCTGCCGTCTGATGACTGAGTGCCAGCTCAGATGCACACTGTGAGCGGCCAGTGCCAGATTCGAGAGGCAGTCCTCTGGCCTGCCAGGGCCTGGCAGTGTTGTTACTGCTAAAACCTAACGATCAACGGGTGCACATGAGAGGTGCAGGCACAGAAGCGACGACACATGAACAACAGCGGTATTGTGAGGCCAGCTTGCCCTTGAATCATTCAGAACACGCTGCCGAGAGCCGAGTCTGTGATTACAGTACACCTGATTGCAGCTTGGCTGCCGCTGAACATCTACCAGCTCATCGTAGGGCTCAAAGCCATATGCTGTGGGTCACTATCAATCGATTTTTATGCCTTCGCCCGGCACAAGCGCAGCAAATGCTGCGTAACAGCTGCCCCATGGCTCGCTGCCATGCTGTACTACTACGGACAGCATAGTCGCGATGCGGGGCAGGCTCATGCATGTCCTGCTGTCATGGTGCAGTCTGTCTGTTCTGCTGCACCGCAATTTTACTGTAAGGCGTGGCAGACACGGAGAGAGGTTGTCTTGCTGCACCGATCGCAAACAGGCTGTGTTACGACCATCGCCAAAGGCAAGATACGCCCACCTAACCGAGACACCCAGCCAGGTGTTAGCATGAGATTCATGTGTGGAACTCAGATGCACTGAAGGCGGCCTCACCAGTGGGTTGTCCGTGCGCAGCCACCCGAGACTGACCGTGGAATCAACCAGGTGGCTGCCACGGCGGCGCCAAACCAGCGAATGTTGCCCACTTCCGAGATGAGGCTCAGATCCGTCAGGCACACGACTGGAGCACTGCTGTATAAGAACGGACTGTCCGGTTTTGACATCCAGTGCACATTCGGGATCTCCATCTGGGTTTACTGTTTGTACGGGCAGTACAAGACAGCTGATAAAACAAAGTTGTGAGTCCGTCTCCAACTTCATTGCCTCCATTGCCTGCAACGAAGCAGCGCCAAGAGTGATGCAGGTGCTGCAGACTGCCGGTATATGAAGCAGTCGCACAGTGATGGAGGAATCGGAATGGCACGCAGGTGGCAAGCGAGACACTCTCGACTGCGGGCGCGCGCGCGGTGAAGTGATTCAAGCAAACATTCGCGCAAGTGCCACAAGCAAAGTCGCAAAGCTGCGAGGCCGTGACGTCAATTGCCATCAACACGTGCTGACGACACCAACAGCTACCGTATGTAGTACCCAATAGAATAGTTCCAAAAAACATTGATGTCACGACACTTGGTCCGACATCCTGCCGAAGAGGCCGTGAAAAGAAAACGCCGTTAGGCACTTCCGTGCCCCGCACCCCACAGCACCAAGCGGCGGTTTGTTTGCACCCCTTGCTTTGACGCCGCCGTTGCCGCCTCTCAGGCACATGTAGGCACGACTTTCATGCGGCCATGAGGCGGCAACACCTTGCACTGCATGCTGCTTCTGGGGCAGGCCGCGGGCGCTGACCCCGAGTTGCTCGGCCCGCAGAGCAACTATTCAATTGAAGAGCAGCGGGACATAGCTTCACCAAAATTCAAATATGTTTAGCACGACACCGGCTGGGAGACAGCAGCGGCGCTGCTTGACCATGATGAAAAGTATGAGGCGGCATATTCATCATCTAGTCGACGCTGAACTGTGCGTCGAGGGTGTTAAGCCGCGTATCGTATGCAGATCGGCTGGGAGGCGCCAGCGGCATCTGTGGCAAGGGCGGGGTGGCGGCTACCTACGTGCTGCTTTATGAAGGTGGGGGCGGCGCCGCGCAGTCCAGCTGATGGGCGGCCGTTTCATTGGCTAGCACCTTCAACAAGTTGTCGTCTGCAAAGCTCTGCCTGTGCCGATGAGTTTAGATTCTGAGGTGCCAGGCAACAACGGCCTCCGGGGGGCGAGCTTGCATGAGTGCAGGGGTTAGCTGATCGGTAAAATCACATGACTTTCGAGATTGACAATTCATCTCAAGAGACAGCAAAGCTGACTATACAGTGAGCATTTGATGCATGTTTTGTCATGATGCATTACGAGTGTGGGCAGCAAAACGATCAGAACGTCCGTACCGGAGTCTGCTGCCAGACCAAATCAATGGGTGCCGGCGTCGCAGTATGCTCGCATGCCTGGAAGTTCAAGGACACAATGCAACAAGCTGGACCACAAGCGGATTCACAAGACACCGGTCAATCTCAGAGATGACGGTGTGACCGGCGGCTGCACGCCGCCAAGGTGTGACAGGCGGCTCGTCATCAGCAATACATCCTTCAAATCATCCTTGGTGCATCAGTGCAGCAAACCTATCATGGTGTCAACGGCAGCAATAGTGACGCGGGAGGCATCATGGCCATGACTGCCGAGCGGGAGCCCCTCGCAAGGTGCATGGCGACAACGGGATCGCGCTGCCGGACTCTCACACCGTTGCAACACCACCCAGCATGGTGCGTGTGACAGCGCTGCTGAAGGTGCACACATAGGCCACCAGGCCATGGCCGCTGCCGGCGGAATCGGCAAAGTGGAGCCGGGCGTCCAGGTTGCGCATTGCCTTGGCGCCGACAAGGTGGTACATGGCCCGCACTGGCGTCAGAGCAGCCTGCAGGGGACCGCCGACATATTGTAACATGGCTACCTCGTCGATGATTTCGTGAAGAGACACCAGTCACGGGTGTAGTCAACCAGCAAGAGGTGCATCGTTTCTGCGTTGAGAAGTTTGTCAGAGGTTTTGCATTGGCGTCAGGGCAACCTATTTGCAATACATAAGCAGTCGGGGTCAACTGACAGCCAGCCAGACCCGATTATCTCGACGATCCGCTCGTAGTCACAAACGTGTATGCAACAACCTGAGATGATGGTGCGACTTCACACCTGGTAGATGGCAGGCAGGTGGCGGACCATGGGCTGCGGCGCCACGCTGTCCAGGAACCAGGAGCTGTGGGCGGAGGCCAGGGCGCCATTGACCACAATGTCGCCGCCCAGGGTGTACGGGTTGAACAGACCCTGCTTTGTCACGTTGGCCACCTGCACATGAGATCAGGCAGTCTGGATGTTCGTTCAATCTAGGCAGTCCTGCACATCTGAAGCATCAGTGGTATACCAGAAGCAACATTCGAAGTAGACCGGAAGCATGCAGCCACGCGTGCACATAGCATTCAACCAACAATGTCCTGCAGCAAAGTCATGAGGCATCACAGAGGGTGATGAACCCGCTGCGAAAGGAGTTCGCCTGCTATGTCACCTGCAAGATGGTGTCGATGCGGAAGCCACCGTCAATGGTAGGGCGCCAGATGCGTTGGCCGGTGGCGACGTTGCGGGCGCGGTGCATGACGCGGCTTCCGCCGCCGGTGGCGATGGGGAGGAAATGGTCGCCGGTCAGCTCCAGCGGGTCCTTGGCGCCCTGTGGCGACAATGGACGCCCAGAAGCTGAAGGATCATGTCATGGGCGCAGCGCATGACGAAGCTGCCGCTGGGTTCATTGCCGGGAGAAAGCAGTCCACCGACAAGGTGCATGGGTCCTTTAGATGCCTTCATAGCTGAACATTGCACCCGTCCAGTGTAGGCATCTTACACGTTGTGCCTTCTGGCCATTGGCAATGGCAATTGGTATCAAGCAGCCATCCCATGGCTGAATGCTTGAGTACTCGGGCAACAGTCATTCGGAAATGGTGCATCAGTACTGCTGCAAGAGCTTGCTGCGAGTTCATAATGCCGCTACTCTTCCCCGGCATGATGGCACAGGGTGGATACAGCCCTTGCAACCACATCCGAAATGCAGCCACACCACAAGCAACAGCTACCTGTCTGCACGGCCTTATGAAACGATTGCAATTGTCATACACAAGGCCATCTGGTTCCTGCTTGAAACACACCTGGATGTGCAGCTGCACAAAAGTGGCGGAGGCGTCAGAGTCCTGGTGCCCGAAGATGTACACAGGCTCGAAGGTGACGCGGCCATCCTGGCCACGAGTTAGCACCTGCGCATGCCAACATGCATATTTGTGAACTAGCCGCCAGCCAGTACCTCAATAGTATCACCAGTCCTGGGTGGCCTACCATGTACATCAGCTCAGAGATGACGCAGTCAGCCTGGCCACCAGTCAGGACCTGCGCTAGAGATGTCAGGTGTCCTATGAGTGTACATCAGTGGTGTGCACATGAGTTTTATCTGTTCTATCAACATCGTCTCGCACTACGCCAGCGGTTCAAGCGGCGCTAGGCTGGATCGACACTGCCATGTGGTTCGAGAATGGGCAGATCTCAAACCACAAGAACTGCAGCGACCAGATCACCGGGTCACATCACATTGCATCGGTACCAACAACCTACCAAGACTTGCTGCTTGCTGAAGCGCCGCATACTCTTAAGCGGCCGCTGACACGGCCCTGTCACCAGAGCGCTGGTAAGTAGAGACCTGGGACTTCACCACCCAGACGCCAGCTCATCTCGAACATTGGGGTGAGTCTACCTAGCTGCTGTGCAGCGTACCCATGAACAGCGCTTCACTGGATCAACAAGGCACAGCTTGGACTCGAGGATTGCAGCTTGCCTCGTCGCCGATGCGCAGGGCGTCCATACGGCGGGCGACGGCCTCGCCGCCGGCCAGCACCGTGACGACGGCGTCGCCGGGGAAGCAGCAGACGGGCGGGTTCCCAGTGCAGGTGTTGCCCGTGCCGCTGCACTGCGCATCGTTGCAGGCTGGGTCGCATGGGTCGAGAGTACCGATGGAGCCAGGCGCCGGGCAAACTGCACCGACATGCATGCATGTTGGTCTACACCAATGTGGACTTCACAGAGGCGACACGTCACAACCAGGTGGCTAGCAAACAGGGGTCGGGTGGGATTTCAGGCTGCTGTGGCAAATGTCGTGTCCCAGCGGGAACAGCGGAGATGATGTGTCAAAAAGACACCAGTGACAGGCAGCCATCAGGATCATGTGGCCTCGAGCAGTGCAACAGTGCCGAGGCGACCGCAGCAACCATGTATGTCATCTTGACACCAGCGTGCATCCGATGTGTCAAGAAGTTCGAGTTAGTTCTCACCTGGTGCGGTGGGCTCCGGTGTGGTTGGCGCTGGTGTGCTTGGCGTGGTGGGCGCTGGTGTGTTTGGCGAGCTGCTGGCTGCACCGGCCGCTGCTGCTGCTGCGCCAGCTGCAAGCATCTCAGCAGCAGTTTTGTAGCATCGCAGCGGAAAACGAAAGTCGATTTTAGAAATTTTCTGCGTTTCTGCCTCTCCCAGAGGTCCAGCTATGCACAGTATGTAATGCACGCCAGATTTGGGCTTGGCGCTGAACATGAGCACTGCATGCTTTGCATACACGAACACTCACGTCCAGCGGCTGCAGAGGTGGTTGATGTCGAGCCGTCGCCGGCAGCGCTGCTGCCTGCTGCCGCGGAACCACCTCCGCTTCCGGCAGCGGCAGCAGTAGTGGAAGTTGTCCCGCCGCCAGCGGCCGCGCCGCCTGCCGCCGCGCCGCCGCTGCCACCAGCAGCGGCGGCAGTAGTGGTAGCGGCCCCGCCGCCAGAACCTCCCGAGGACCCGGCGCCAGCACCTGCCAGATGGGCCGCATGTGATGATGCATATCATAACGTAAGCTGTATGTATTGTCCAATTGTTGCCACTGGCGGTATCAGCGGAAGGTGGTGAACGAAGACGAGCTGCCGCCAGAGCTTCTAGGCCCTCCCGCTAGCACCTGTTATACTCAGAATCAGAGACCGTGAGACATCAAAGAAGCTGGAAGACCTGGCACGACCACCTGTGTGCCGTTGTATCCTGCCGTCGAATCCTCTCGTACTGTTTCGATGGCGGTCCCAGGCCCGCCTACCGGCAGCAGACTCCTGTTACAGAGCAGCGTTGTCGACCGACGGGATGGCAGGCACGACCACACGATCACATGGCTTCGTGCATGCAGGCAAGACTTGCCTGCGGCGCCGCCGCCGCCGGCAGCCACGGCCGAGGTCGTCGAGGTGTCGTCACCCTGCAGCAGCTCCCGGCGTCCGGCTGTAGTACACAACAGCAGACTTTGAGATCTGCACCGCTGCTGGATTCAAAATACGTGCAGAATGCTCACGAATTGGGGATGGGCAGCAGGAAAGCTGTCCTCAGGCCGTGGTCTCTACATTGGTTCGCCCTGGGACTGAGCCAGATTGCAGGCAGCCTGTCGAGCAATCAGGAAATACTGCCAGCAGGCTGGCAACCCGCCATCGGCTATATATGAGCAGAGCAACACACTCGTGTGGATGCAATGACACAACGGCTGCTCGGTGATGTCAATCGCGGCCCAACCCGCCAATTGAGTCTGGTTCACCTGAGGCTTCTACTGCTGCTGCGCCCACTAGCAGGAGGACGCAGGCCGCCGCAAATCCGACTCGTGAGTTCGCCATGTTGCCCTGTCGTATGTGGAACCCCCACTGCGTGGATGTTCAGTCGGGTTGCAAGGCATTTCTGCAGATCTCGAAATCTGCTGATAATCACCGCATCTTGGTTGCACAGGAGCATCTCTCGGTCCAAGGTGACGACATGGACTCCGTAATCAAATATAGGGTCATCAACCCTGCCTGTCTTGCACGTTCGATGGTGCAGGCCGATGCATGCGAAGTACACGCACCACAGCGTCTCCCAGTCGACTTTGTGTGCATCATGCTGCATGTAGAGGCTGAGGTACCTCTCCGCCGAGCGTGTGGCTTTCAACGTCTGCCTCGATACCCGCGGCGGCTTATTCGGCGGCTGCTGTTGATGACTGTAAAGGTTGGATATATATAATTCTGTGATCAGCACCTCCCTGGAGCCCTGCAGCCAGCCAAGCGCTGGCTTGCTGTCGCCGTGTCCTGTTCGCTCTACAGCATCGCTTGGGCAGAATACTTTGTGTCACGGTGCCGGAACCTGAGCCAACAGTGTGTTGCTCGGCGGTCTACAGGATGATAGTCAGGTGCATGCATGGCACGTTGCTTCAGCAAGGTTCGCGTTCTCGGTGATGATGCTTTGGTGGCGGTGGGCATGTGGTCGGTATGCAGGTGGCGGATGCGTTGAGGTAGAAGGAAGAACCGTCAGAGCCGTGATGCCACTGGTCTGTGCAGGTGCTCCAAAGTTGTAATGAACTACAGCGGCAGTTTGCAACTCTACTCATCAAATGTTGATACCACAGATGGACAAAACCAGATGTCAACAAGTATCCAAGTCATGTCCTCAGCACTAAGGCGTATTAAGACGTCCATACCACAGGAGCGCAATATCTCCAAGTAAGAGCAAATCCTGAAAAAAAATACATGGGCACAAAGGAAACAAACAGCTTTGTATGACCGAGTCCGTGCATGGCTATTCTTTAGCCGCATCATGCCACGTCCTTGTGTAGTTTGCACGGACAACTGCCTCCCCTGCATCCAGAAAAATCAATGCCACCAGGTGCAAACCCAAAACCGAATGCTCACTCACTGCTGCTCTTCATGCTTCGTCGCCCGGCTTTTGCGGCTTCCCAAACTCTTCCCTCTCGCCCGTATCCTTTGCAAAACCCTTTGGCGGCAACACTGCACCGCCGTTGCCCAGCTTGCCGGCCTCGCGCCCTGTGCCGCTGCCCTGCGAGCCGCTGCCAAGGCGGCGACTGCTGCCGCCATCACCGTCACCGGAGCCCCCTGGGCCCAGAGACGAGCGGCGGCGGGCTTCCACGCTCGCGCGGTTCAGAGGCCGCCTGCGATGCACGACAGAGCAATGATTCGTTGGTTTCATTATCAAGAGCCGTGCTGACCTTTTGTAGAGCCCGAAATGTTGCGGGGTTGAATGTCGCGGGTGCTGTGTGCCCCTGCACCAGGCACAATGCAATTGTTACTTCACCGTGAAACACAGTCCAATGATGGACCCAATAGAACCGTCATGGGCAAGCGTCAACAGGCGCTTGCACCGGCACAGCCGAGCAGCTGCTTAGAAACTGACATGGCAGCCTCTTCAAGCCCTCGATGTACTGCTGGAACCAGACAGTTGTGCCATGTGCCGAGCCCGGCGTGAAATAGGGCACAGAGCACACACGCTCTTAAACCCCGCGCAGAAAGGTCGATCACGGAACAGATTGCCTGATCACAGTAGCTGCAGACATACTGCAACACCTGCCGCCTCAGGGGCTCAGGGGTTTAAAAGCCCTAACGATAGCACTTCGCGGGTGTTGATGGGACAGGAGAAGTGGCGCAGCCACTGTGGCGTTTCGAGCTATCGAGCCGGGTTCAGCACCTGATGCGACGGCCGTCCCAGTCTTCCGGGCCCAGCTCCCGGGATTGCGCACGGCCGCCGGGTTGCAATCCGTCAGCCTACGCAGCAGAAGCAGTGCCACGACGTGAATTGAGACCACAGAAGCACGAGTCATAAATCCTGTCTGCCAAACCCTAAACCCTAAAGCAAAGTCATGGGTCGCGTGGCAGCGACTTCGTGCCATGGTGTGCAGTGGGCAGCCTGGAAGGGGCTCTGCAGGCACCAGAAATTCCGAGGATGCAGCCGCAGGAACTGCAGCGCTCGCACTACAGCAAACAGGACACGTGATGACAGCATCAACGCTACGCGGCCGGAGGCATGCGCAAGAAGGCTGCATGCTGCACAGCTGGGACACGCACCACAGATGGAGAAGTGCTCTGCGAGTTCTTCTTACCTCAGGCGTCGGCACCAGCCGGCTTCATGCGCCGCGCAATGCGCCTTTGCAAGGCTTCAACAGTGAGTCATGTGGATGAGCTTCAGGCTTAGAATCCCCTCACCTTGGGCGACGGCTTCCACCCAGCCTGCTGCGCCTCGCCAAGCACCTTGCCGATGCAGAGCCAAGCTACCTAAGCTACCTAAGCTGATGAATGCCACACTTGAAACGCCTCACCTCGGGTGATGGCTCCCAGCCAGCCTCCTGCGCCTCGCGGTGCGCCTCCTCGGGGCTGACCGGCGGCGCCTGTCGCAGGAGATACAGCGCCCCTGCTCAGTAGCTGTGCTGTGAGATGAGTGGTCAAGCTGTTCACGCTTGCAAAAGCCAGAGCGAGCAGGCCGGGGAGAGCACACACAGTCATGACGGACGGCTGACACAGGTGCGCTGAAGCTCGGCAGATCACAAGCTCCAGACCTCGCACATCAGCAGCTTGATGAAAATCATGTTTGTGCCAGAGCTGGTAATTCGGCAGCTGTCAGCAGCACATGTATCCTTGCGGGGCACGCAGCCACTTGCTTGATCGACACACAAGCCTGTCGGAGTGCATGTCTGGGAACACCGGGCATCACACGCAGCCTCGTACCTCTTCGTAGGGTGCGGCATCGAGTTCGCGCAGGTGCTCCCGCTTAAAGAAGCGCGGCATGACGTACTGGCGGAAGGGCACCAGCGCCATGATGAAGACTGGGAAGATGACGCCCACGATCTGCGGAGGGGACGAACGGCAGCTCAGGTCAGTATTGTGTATCCCTTGACGGGATCGTGCAGGTCACATGCATGAGTCTACCATGGAGCCGATGAATGTGGATACAACCACTTCCTGCAACAAAACAGTGGCGCTGATGGCGTGGCGACGCACTGGTTCCTAGGGGATGTTTGCTAAATCACGTTGAGCCTTAGGTTCAGACCCCACTCAGCCCCAGTGATGTCACACACAGCATGGGAATCACAGCCGCAGCAGCGTTAGCCACGGCATAATGCAACCTCTGCAACATTTAGAACTTGACCCATACAACTGTGTTGACTGCCCAGACGATGCCATCCACGAGGCCACGCCCACCGGCTCTACAACATCGGCAGCATCAGCACAAACAAGTGCAGATGTCAGAGGAACAGCACGATGGTCTGGAAAACTTTCTGCAGTGAGTACAGGCCTCAACTCCTCTGGCCCAACCCGTCGCTCACCCCGGCCTTCGTGATGCCATACACGGCGCCCAGCCCCACCAGCTGCAAGTTGAATGGCGGCGGACAACAGAACAAGCAATGAATTTATGCATGCAGAGCTTGTCGCTCACCCCGGCCTTCGTGATGCCGTACACGGCGCCCAGCCCCACCAGCTGCAGCAGCGTGAACGCGAAGATGACGCGGAAGGGCACCGTTTCGATGTACGGCGAGTGCCCGCGCTCCAGCAGCCTGCAAGACACGAAGCCCTTGGTTGATGGACCCACAACGACACAAAGATCGCACAGGGTATGCCCTGGATTCCACAGGGTCTCGGGGGCAATGGTCTGGCGCGTAGTCTGCATGATTGCAAGACCGCGGGTCCGAGGCGAGCATCAAACAGGTCATTCTGTGCCACCTAGATGCAAGTGTGACAGCACAGGCGGCTGTGCTTGCATAAAGGTTGCAAGGCGCTGCCTGGTCGAATGTGCACCAGGGTACTGGCACATGGCGCATGCGAGGTTGTAAAGCAAACAGCAGGCGGTCCGGAACATGATGGCACTGTGATTCACACCATTTCACAGATGACACACGAATTCCTAAACCCTTTTTTTTCTTAAGTGAAGAAAACGAAGCAGTGGCAGATGCACTCACACAAAGCGCTTGCGGGGGTCGGTGAAGCACAGCAGCAGGCGGTCCCAGAACTGCGAGCCGGGCAGCGAGTCGGCCGCCATGTACGCAAAGTAGCCCCACAGTACGGCGCTGGGGATGAGCTTGATGCCTGGGCTTATGCCTGTGCAAAGCAGCGACAGCTTGTCAAGAGATCTGAGCACTGACGGGCGGGTGTTGTGATGTGACATGAAGCCTGCAAGAGGCGCCTGCAGCACGGCGCTGGGGATGAGCTTGATGCCCGGGCTGATGCCTGCGCAGAGTGGGAAACCGGCTTGTCCACATCCATGTAGCTGTCAGACACACAGGGGTTGCAGTGACTACCACAGCATGGTGCTGGGAAACAGCTTCATGAATTTCCACACCATGACGCTGAACATGAGCTGCATGCATGAGGACAGATTCGTGCCCTCACCCAAGCAGGCGCCGCATAGAATGCTCTGGATCAGGCCGCTGAGGCGCTGCTCCTTGACCTCCACCGGCAGCATGGCCGCGTCCAGCTCCCGCTCCGCGTCAAAGTCTGCGGCGCATGGAGACTCGACCGGCACGTCGCCGGTGCCGTTGGTCGTGGTGGCGCTGGGCGTGCTGTTTGCGAAACCGTCTGCATACAGACGCCAATGCAATCTCAGCAACCATGCTTGCACGTCAGAGTCTGCGGCGCGTGGAGACTCCACCGGCACGTCACCGGTGCCGGTCGTCGTCATGGCGCTGGGCGTGCTGCTTGCGAAATCAGCTGCACAGAGACGCCAATTACATCTCAACACACCACACGTTTGCACGTCAGAGTCTGCGGCGCCTGAATGCTGCGACGGCACACTGCCAGTGACATTGATCGTGGTCGCACTGGGCGTGCTGTCGGCAAGCCCGTCTGCACAAAGGATGCCAATTTCATGTCAGCAAAGCGAACTTCGCGTTGTCTTGAAACCCGAAGCGCCTGAGCACTTCATCAGCACATTGCCGGTGGCAATTGTCATGATGGTCGCCGGGCGTGCTCTGATGAATCCATGTGCAACAAAGAATGCCAACTTGAGTTCAATCATCAGCTTCGCAGGTCAATGTCTGCGCCTGCGGGTATGCGTGCGCACCTCCACTAGCGCGTTGCATTGCCAGTGCGATTTATCGCAGTAGCGCCAGGCATGCCTGTGGCGAGGCCATCGACGACATGAAGCCAAGACCACACACCCGAGGTGGTGCAGAAAGCACACCGCCATCCGATGCCGCCCTTCGTGCGGCCAGTGCGTGTGTTTTCCGGCAGAGCACCCACCGCGCCGGCCGTATCATTCACAAGCTTTGGAAACTCTTCTCCACAAGTATCAATTAACAGGAGGTGAAAATGGAGGAATCTCACCGCCAGTGCCGTCCTCCATGCGGCTGGCGCGGGTGTTTTCTGGGAGCGCCTCCAGCGCGCCTGCTGCCAGCGAGTTGAGCTCCTTGCCGCGCTCAATCATGGCGTCAAACACTGCGCCGCGGCTCTCGCCCTCGTGCTTCTCCGCAGCTGCAGCCAACGTCGTCGAGAAGGCTCAGCAGTATGCAGTGAACGCTAGCGAGCTCAGCTGCTTGCCCCGCTCGATCGTGGCGTCAAACACTGGGTCACGGCTTGTTGCCCTCGTGCTTCTCCGCAGCTGCTGCCTGATGATGGGGGTGAGGTTCAGCAGCATGTGTTAACCGCGAGTAATAGGAAGTGCGTGTGCTTCCCAATCATGCAATCACCTGCAGGGCCACCTGATGCACTTCATGATGTCCGGGTGTGCAAGAACGACATGTTTGTTGAGCATCTGACAATGTTGTCAAATAATGAACATGTGGTTGGCTTCTTACTGCTGACACGATCAGCCATGGCAAGCACTGCAGCAGGCAACGCATGTGGATTCGTCTGGATGCTTCACATGACTTCGTCATGGTGGGTTGTCAAGGGAAAACAGAGGCGACTCCGAGGCTCAGCTTGACAGAATGGCTCACTCTTCTTGAGGGCATTGCGGACGATCTGCTGCTTCAGCGTCGCCAGGCTGCGGGTGTGCATCGGCGCCTGCGCATGGAAGCGAGTCAAGGTCTCATAGCTGTCAACCCTTGCCTCAGATTTGCAGGTGTCGACCACTGCAGGCCAGCCCTTCAAACCAGAGGCTTTGTGAAACTTGCTCCAAGGTAGGGGGGTGCGGCAGTGTCCCCTGCTAGGGCTTTAAGATGATCTCTGGCCGTGCTCGTTTAAGAGGGCAGCACACCATCACACTGGGCAGCAGGCGAATGTGCCACGACAGGACCCGCCATCAGGTCTTCCAGCCCAGCGGCAAATCATGCAGGTGAAGCAGCTATGAGCACGACCGTCTCTCACGACGACCGCGGATTTTGTTACCTGTGGGAGCACGCCGTTGATGGGCGGCAGGCCAATGAGGCCGAATGCGATGGTGATGATGCCGAGCAGCCCGAAGTCGTAGTTGTAGGCTGACGGCTTCTTCAGGTTGAACTCCTCTGTCTGCAAACGGACAAGCGAGACCTGATGTAAAGTGTGTCTGTCCTGATGTGATGATGCTAAATGATTGAAGGCACATATTGTGAACATGTGCAGATGGTTTCTTCAGAGTGTACTTCTCCGTCTGCATGCCAATTTGCTGCACCGAGCACGCAAACAATCATGGAGGATGTAAAGGAGGTCATTGCCTGCGCCAGCTGGGAGGAGACGCTGTGGTCGAAGTAGAACAGGATCGTGATGATGAGGCCCGGAATCAGCGCGCCAGCAATGTAGGCCCCAGGAACCTCCCCCATTCTCTGCAGGCCAGAGGCAAGCTACGATGTTGGTACTGCCAGGGTGACGAGACCCTGGAGCAGCGTGGCAATGGTGGGGTGCATGGCAATGGTGAGGTGCAAAGGCCCATGCAAAAAGGCATGCAAAGCAGCGCTGGCGCGCATGACTAGTGGTGAGACCATATGTCAGACCCGCGATGCGGTGCAAACAGTTGTTTACCCGTCGTCAGCAGCCCAGGATGCGACTGAGGTCAAAAGTGGGGTCGGGACCCACCCCGGCAATGGTCCAGGTGGACTTGACGGTCCAGGTGTTGGGCATCTGCACGAGGCGCGGCAGGCCGCCGGGCGAGGGTTTAGCAATCGCGTACCCCAGGCCGCTCCACACCACCACCATTAGCGGCACGCCGTAGTCGGCGAGGAGGGAGCGCAGCCAGCCCCTGCCGAAGCGCCACGACCGAGCCTGCGGGAGGGTGACTGGCAGAGGTGTGCATTGCTGCTACATGAGCATTGCGCAACATGACTATGACACAAACAACACCCAGCAGCAACAGGGAAGCATCGCCTGGCTGCATCATGCTCGGACGCCGCTCAGAGTGCACCAGCGCACGAGAAGATTGCGCTGGATGTGTACAGTATGTTAATAACAACACAAACTCTGCTAATAACCTGAGCTGCTGACCAGAATGCTGAAAATAGCAACACAATATGCCGTGCAGCTGCCTTTTAGTGCCGGTGCCACTAGCAGGCTGAATGTGTCGGAACAATAAATCCATGTACCAGGCTCAATGCAGGGCCCAGCCCGTTTTGTTCCCAGACAAACTGCAGCTCGGAGTGCAGAGCCTCACTGACGCCCAGCAAACATTACCATATGGGATCCTACCTGGCGAACCAGCAGGGACGTCAGCACGAGGCCGAAGGCCAGGAACAGCGACCACACGCCATTGACGAGGCACCACTCCGGCTGGGTCGCCAGCCCGGTGGGCGCGCCCAGCCCCGTCGGCTGCCTGAACTCCTTCGCCGTGCCCGTGATGGCCTCTTGCAGGAACAGCACCTGTGGGGCACTCAGCAGCTGTGTCGAGAGGCTGCAGGCGGGTAGGGAGAGCAATAGTCATGATGTGATGCTATTAGGTGGGGCAAGCCCCTCCAACTTGTCGCGCATATCAGTTTGCGAGTCACACACAAGCTTCGAGGGGTTGAGCAGCAGCTCACAGTGGACACTGCAATTGTCAGACAGGATGCTCACCGCAATGAGGGCCCCGAAGAGCTCTCCAGCAAAGCGAGTGAAAAGATGAATGTAGCGGCAGGCGCCCACAGCCGTCAGCATCAGAATCATGATGCCGGCCCACAGGCATGCCCACCCCGCCCACGCCAGAAACAGGTCTGGGCCTGCATGGTCACAGTAGAACCACGGTTGCAGAGTTTCTGAGTAGTGTCGGCTCGCATGCCAGGAAGAAAGGCTGTGCATTTGCGCGATCAGATGTCAGGATGGAGTCATCCTCGGTTGGGAGGAGGCCTGTCGACAGCATGCCACGCTCGATTGACAGTCTCCAGCCAGGCAAAGATATGCAGCCAGAGCACGGAGCACAACGCTCACCCAGGTCGGGCTTGCCCTTGGCAAAGTCGTACATGTAGGTGTAGATCAGAACAATGGGCTCCGCCACGCCCACAATCAGCAGCGGCTGCCCGCCAATGACTGCCTGCATGGTAGATGCGAGCATGGCTGCAGCCAATATGCGAGCTCGTACATACACAGGTTTCTGGATATATATGACAACAATACGCTGTTTGCGGAATAGGACCCATGGTGCACCTGAATGATGCCAGCCAGCCCAGTGGCGGTCAAAGTGTGGACCGCCGAAAGAATCCCATCTGCATGACACACACTCTCAGCACTCTTCACAATCGGCTTGACGACGGCATGGCGATACAACAGCTTGGGCAGTGTCAGCGTCCCATGGAATACAATCATCAGCGTGACGGTGCCGCACCCGTCGCAATGACCAACTGTTCGCCAAAAGCCAGAGCAGGAATTGCGCTGCAAAAGAATATGTACACAGCAGGAGCAAAGATTCTGCGAGCACAAAGGCCTCGATAAGCTCCACTTCCAGCAATGACATGCATGCGATGCTGCATAGTGACATACAGTGGTCATCCACAGCATGCATGCGCGCTGACATTTCCCACGTGCCAGGTGTTCAGCAACGCTAGTCACATATGCACCGCTATATATACCATTGCAGAGTCATTGTCAACAATTCGTTTGCTGGCTGTTCAGACTGCTCGCCTGTAGTTGGAGTTCCATCCCTCCACCCAATCATCCTTGTACCACCGCAGGCGGCCCCTGACGTCTTCGGGCACACCAGACTTTAGCTTGTACCACTTCGGACCCCGCCGTCTGCGGGGCTGTGCGAGGTTGGATCCAGGCTGACACATGGCTGCTTCGAGCCCACCCAATGTGCGATGTCACTCGGTGAGCGCTCGCCTCTCAATTGTGACTTTTGGCTGTATCTGCAAACCAAAGGCTGCCGATACTTCAATGCAATCGCCTCAGCCTGGCCCTGCGCCCGCGTATCCTCGCTGTGCTGACTTCCGCCTGGTCTAGCCGAGCGACCATGCCGCGATCCGACACTGTTGTGTACTCAGTGGAAAGCAGCAGCCGCAGCAGCAAGCCGACGTGTCTGAAGGGCTGCCTACCGCTCGAAATGTATTCGGAGTGAACAAGGAGCTGAAGGTCAGGACCAATTTCGCAGGACCTACGTTGTAGACAATACGTTCTAGACTTAAGTGACGGGGAGTCCTAAACATACTCGATGACACTAGGCGTGATTCGCCTCACCAATTCCCCGGGGTGTTGATGAATATTGGAAAGTCCGACACGCAGCACACACGTCAGCGATGCATCATGTAACGAATCATGTAGCACACATTGATGCAAGATATGGCAGGTGCACATGCCCAAGACAATGAACAAGCAAGGGGATGTCCCCTGGTAGGCCTGCAGCGTGCTGTTTAGCGGCGTGCTGTTCAGCAATGCGCGAGCTTGCATCTATATGAATGCCGCCGATGCAATGTCAAGCTCTCAATGCCACTGGCGTCATTCGGCTGGTGTGACGAAGGTGAGTTGGGCCGCCAGCATGTGTAGGGCCCTCGCGCCTACGCTGTCAGTGCTCTGGCCCCAGAATCCAGAATAATATGCAGTTTATGTCGGTGATCATCCGGAGAGTGACGGCGCTGCCGGGGATGCCGCCGGCTGAGCTGGCTGGTTTGGAGGGGGGCACCAGCGCTCTGTGGAAGTGAAGGTGGCCGCATTGCCGTGTTTGCTGCTTGCTGGCGCTGCTGACTCCATCATAATGCCCGGTCAAGCTGAAAACTGATGGTGGATGCCCTAGCTGCTCCGCCGCATCGCGCTGCCGGCAACTGTGCTCCGTAGGGGCTCTGCCAGTGGTTGCGCCTCACATTACGCCGCAGCGGCTGGTCTGGGACCGTCACGGGAAGGTCCAGACGGTCTGGAAGCTGCTGGCTGCCGCCCTGGCTGCTCTGCTACATCACGCTGCTGGTGGCTGTGCCAATTGCTTGGTGGGCCCTCCGCCGGCAGGTGCGCATCACACCATGCTGCAGCAGCTGCTGCGGAAATGTCACGGGAAGGTCCACACGGGCTGGAAGCTGATGGTGGCCGCGAGCGCATTGCATTCGCCACAACCCGCAGCGCCTGCGACCCTCAGTCGGCGCCTGTGTGTGATGTAACAGAAGCTGTCAGCGATTGGGTCCATCAGCGAGTGGGTCGTCAAGGTCGTGTGCTGCATGGTGCCACTGACTGCCACCTCCCACAGCGCCTGCGACTCCTCACACGGCACCTGTGCATGTTGTGACACAAGCTGTCGTCATGGGTGTTCTCGAGGTGAGGTTTGCGTAGTCTCGATGACCAACACCTCCCGCAGCATTGCGAGTACCTCGGCCGGCGCTTGCAGAACATCTGCTGGAAAGGCCTCCGAGGTGACGGCGGCACTGCTGCCCAGAACTTGCTTCGCACATTCACCTCTTTTGTGAACGTTCGTTGGCACCAGGGGTCGCATCGGCGGGCATTTCTGCTGCCCACGTGCAAAAGCCATATGAGGAAGGGGTAGGTCTTCACCTCGTTGAACAGCGACTTCGGCAATGTCGCCATCTCCAGGCGCAGCGAGCCGAGGGCCGCATCAGCGGCCACCTCCAGCCAGAAGGGCCACGTCTCGGAGCCCTCGTTGCCGGCGAAGCGCATCGCAGTGTGCACACCGCTGCCGCCCTGGACGCATGGTGATAGCAATGTTGTTGCTCAGCAAGCGGAGTGATCAGCTGCAGAGGCAGGACAGAGCGGAGGTGCACTCGAGCATTAGACGCCTGCATGTTTTTCCTTCAACATCACGCAAGCAAACTCCTTATGACACCAAAGCCAGTTCAAGGTCTGACGGAAGCTCGAGGGGTAGAACGCGCACCGGAATGGGCGCGGTCGGCAGCGTGTCAGTGAAGCTCCAGGCCAGCAGCGGCCCCGTGATGTTCAACACGCCCCAGCTGGGCCGGCAGGCCCGCATCTCCACGTGCAGCTGCTGCCTGTTGTTACGTGGAGGACTGAATTCAAAGCGGCCCCTCGAGACATTGTAGTTATGACTGTGGCGGGACCCTCACACAGCGTGGATGCTCTAACATCAGCTGGCAGCGGGAGTCGTCGCCAGCAGATACGGTGCAGTGCAGGTTCAAGCTCATTTTTACTGGGGACTCGTCGGCTCTGCTGCTGCTGCGGCATTATTCCATGGCCTCTGCCAGACCAGTCGCATGAGCTTCGGGCTTGAAGCTTGCCAACTGCTCACCTGGCTGCCATCACCGCCTCTGTGCGCTGCAGGTGTATGGAGGGTAGCTGCCGCATCAGCGCCGGGTGCGGTGGCGGCGCAGCAAATGAGATGGGCCTAAAGATCTCAGCTGCTGGCCACAGCATCTGCATTGATGCAAGGAAATGGCTGCAGTCAGCAAGCGGTTACCTAGACACACAACTCACTGAAAGCCAGCAAGTCAATGGTTGAAGACGAGGCATTCCAGGTCATGCACAGCATTTGTGACCATGCCACATGCCAGCTGCTACAGAACGAGCACGAGCGCAAGGCATCTTCAGCAATGGCCAGTGGCAGCGCAGCACACCTCCTGCATGGCCGGCAGACTTGCATCGGCACGGTTTGCCAAGCCACCCCGCACGCCAAGGCCTCCCTTTGACATGCACAAAGTGTTGCTGGGGACAGGACACTCCTCCACAAACAAGTGTCAACAACCTGCACCTCGCGGGGCTGCCCGTGGGCAACGCGCTTCCACAGGGTGTGCCGCGGCATGGCGCGCTCCACCGAGCCGCTGTCGAATGATGTGATGCTCCAAGCTGAGCGTGTGATGGTGTCGTTGAAGCTGCCGCCACCGCCGCCGCCGCCGTTGCCGCTGCTGTTGCTGTCGCAGGTGCCGCTGCCACTGATGCCGCTGTCGCATGTGCCGGCGACACCGTCAACAGTGGTACCGTCTAGGCGGGCAAAGCTGCCGGCTGCTGTGGCGCCAGGACCGTGGCTGTGCACCTGATTCAGTTCAAATGCAACCAGTGGACGCAGCAGGAGTGGCACCCCAAAATAACATCTCATGTGCAGAACTTGTGCACTGCTGGTGGCAGGTGCTGCTGGTCCGTGCATTCGCACCTGGTTCAGCACGATCTTCTGCGGCGCATGGCTGGTGTACGGCTGCAGCGTCAACAATGCCGCAGCGCCTGTCGAGCCCAAGGCCAGGATCAAGAACAGCACCAGCGCCTGCAGAAAGGAGCAAACTACATGATCTTCATTTCCCTAGGGACATGCACTGGTCCAAGCGGAGCATGGCCTGCATCCTGCAGAGCACTATTCACGTGCGGACCCTGCTCAGTTAACAGGATGTAAGAGCTTACCTTGCAGCGTGGGACCCGAATGCTGCCACGATCGCGGGCGCCAGGGCACTGACCGCCGCTGCGGCACCTGCCCCCAAAAGCGCGCCGGCTGCAGCATCACCAACAATTGGGCCGAAAGGCGGCGGGTGGCTGCCACACATGGCCACCTGCAGGTAATGAGCAGCAATGCCACGGATGTCATGCAGATGTTATGCAAACGCAATAGCTGCTCACATCTCAATCTACAGAGACATTGCTAACGTTCACACCCACAGGTGGCTGGGGGCTGCCTCACATGCCACCCTCAGGACATGCACAGTACTGAGCATCTCCTGGGGCACGCCATACGCTCAACACGTTTACCTCAGCAGCTGACCTCGTTAGTTCTGCGAATTACGGAGAGAGCTAAGAAGCAAACTTCATATTGGCACCTTGTCCAGCACGTGGGTGTTGTAGCTGAGGGCGCCATTGACCATCAGCAGCGTCACCGGCGTCGCCATCGCCGCAGCTAGCGCCGCCTGCCAGTGCGCACGCACCTGCAGCAAAACCAGATATGAACCATTGTTGCAGGCATGAAAATATTGCATGGCGATGTGTGTATGCAGCTCACGGCTATGGACTTATCAGGCCAGTGGTCATTCATGGCAAAACCCTCAGTACCACCGCCCATCAACTGATGGACGCCCGTCAATCGAATGCCAACAGTCTAGCTACAACAGCTTGTCAGATGTCGCACCTGGCGCAGCACGAGGGCTGCCAGGGTGGCGACGCCTGCCCAGATGGCGAACAGGCCGCCCGAGGACAGGCCGGCGACCAGCATGGCGGCGGCGCCAAGGAGACCGCCTGCCAGTGCCCAGCCTGCGGGATATGTGAGAGGAGAGCTAACGACTGGGAAGAGTCAGAAAAGGTCAATGGGACATGGGAGCACCACGTGGTGCGCCTAGTATGCTTGCCTGCCAGTCCCCAGCCTGCATCTGCAAGGCATCTTCCGCAGCAGCATCGGGCTGGTACTGATGACGAGCCACAGCTCTGCATGTGATGCTTGGCATGCCCAGGAATCATGTGCTGCAGGAAAGCAAACACAGAGTTGCAGCATGGCCAGACGTGTTGCACGCATGCAACTGCAGAGCAACCGTCTGCCTGCCCGTGCAGCTGCTGCAGACTACAGCAGATTACTGTTATTGCCTCAGCAGAGCAGCTCACCCAGTAGGGCTTGCGGGAGCCGCAGCCGAGGCAGCCGCGCAGCCGCGAACGCCGTGAGCCCCACAGGCGCAGCGCCGCCGTTCGCCAGGCCGCCGTTCGCCTGGCCATTCGCCTGGTGTCCGTTTGTCGTCTGGTGGCCGTTGGTCGGGCCAATGACGGTCGCCTGGACCAGCTTAAAGCCGTGGGACGCCAGCGCTGTGGAGAGGCAGAAGTGGCAGTGCGCTCTGCAGTACTGCGATTGAAGACGCCGGCGTACGGCAGCAGCGGACCGGCCAGCGCTGCCGGCACGTACACCACGTAGGCCACCGAGTGCTTGCCGAACCACACCATGGGGCTGCCTGCACATGAGTGGACATAACAGCTCAATCAACACCATGATGCGAACCTGTGCCTGCACAGGCAAGTATCAAACAGCCCAAGAAAGCCCCAAGAAAGTAAACGGCGACAAGCAGACAGGTGGCGGGCGCATCTGGTGCACTGTTGGGACAGTGCGAGCCGCACCAAAGAGCGGCACGCGCAGGATGCCGACCAGGGCCGGCAGCAGCACCGACAGCAGCGTGGCGGCGACTGCGCGCCCGGCGTCTGCAACCAGCTGCAACTTCTGCACCCCGAGCTGCCCTGCCACAGAAACAGAGCAGAACTGATGAGAGCATGTCACACAAGTAGCGTCGCAAAACGGTCGACATGTACAGCGGGCCAAAAGCTGACGACATAATTCCCAACACAAGGCCCTCGGGCAACATAAATTCCTTCTGAGGGATACCTGCTAGCAGCCAGGCGATCACGGCCGGGGCGGCGTGCAGCCAGCGCGCGACCTCTGGCGACCATGTGACCTGCAGCCAGGTCAAAGTTAGATGAGATGCTCGACGTTTTGCGGTTTTTCGAAGTTTGGGAGCATGGCGTGTTGCAGGCCTGCAGCTGATGCGGCTGAACATGTGAGGGACTATCAGGGTGCACACATCACCACAGCCGGGGTGCCCATTGGACCACAGCACACAGACACTGACTTGGGACAACCAGGCACCAAGCCAGACGACCCGTGTGCAATGCAGCTGAAATGAAGTCGCACCATAGAAAAGCCCAGGAAGCCCAAGTAGGCTGAGGCATTCTTGCTACCGTGGGGCCGCTGTGCAGCGCCTGCCGCGAGCTCCGCAGCAAATGCCGGAACCGCACGCAGCAGGTTGTCCCCAGCCAGCTGCAGGTGAACATCATAGGTGTGCTCATGTTTTGACACCTTGGTTTGCATCTTGCATGCTGAGCACAGCAGCAAGCACCCCTGTTGTTATCTTCACATGCATGTAGGCTGTGAATGCCATAAGCAAATGTGCCATTGCCCAGGTGCAGCACATGAGACGACACAATGCTGTCACCTGCAGCGTGCCGAGGCGAATGCGGTCGATGGTGTCGCGGTCGGTGTGGTATGCGGCGGCGTCCAGCAGGAAGGCCACATCGATGCCCGGCCAAGCGCCCTGGTGCGCGTAGCTGAACATGCGGATGTCTGTGTCCGCCGGCAGCAGCCCCGTGTCGAAGATGTCCTGCATGTTGCACGAGCACAGGTCGGTCAGGTGACAACGGACGTGAGTCAGGTGATGAGAGAGGGCACAAAAAGCAGCGGATCATTGCAGCAGGCGCAGTGCACTATGAGCAGCCGCCACTGAAATGCAGTCTGACGCGGCGGGAGCGCTGCTTCAGGCCCGACACATGCGATGACTGAATTGCTCGAGCATACTCAAGCAGATGGCTTTGCGTGACCACACCTGGCCAACGACGCTGCCGCGGGGCGCCAGGGCGTGCTTTGCATACGCAGTCACCGTCCAGTGGGCAGTATGCTGGAACAGCACGTTCGGGCCGCCGTTGCCTGTGGACTACAGGTTGATGAAGGCGCCAATGTGGGGCGCCCACTTGCTGCTGGCGGCACAGCCGTGACTGGCCTGGCGACAGAATCCGAGGCCAGTGTCCTCAAATGCTCAGAGCAGGTGCCTGTGGCTTGATTCCTGGGCTGAGGAAGTCGTGTTGTCGCATTGTGCATTCCACATCCTTGCCTTGCCAGCACGCGGCGTCGTGGCTGTCACATAGTCGCCGGCATACATGCTGGCACCTGTGGCATGTCGGAGCTTGCAATTATGGTGCGATTTCACTGATGGTACTTCAGAGACCAAACTGGGCTGCTGAGTGTGTTGTCATAGTGGGCATTCAGCAGCACAGCCTTGGTATCATGCGGCAGCGCGGCTATCAAAGATCCAGCAGCACCCGCAGGCAGGTGTGGCTTGTTCAAGCTCTGACCCTTGAGCAGAAGAAAAAACCTGAGCTGCTGAGCGTGTTGTCAAAGTGCGTACTCAGCAGCACCGCCTTGGCACCCCGCGGCAGCGCCTTGGGCGTGATGGCCACGACCACGTTGCTGACGTTGCGGTAGGCGTTGGTGATGAGCTGGTGGATCAGCACCATGTTGACGGCGCCGGTGGCCGTCTCCCAATCCACCTTCAGGCATGCATGCGGGTACTGAGCAGTTGGACAGTGCGGACCATGCATGCAGACGCTCTGGACGCATGCGCATGTTCCAGGTGCCAGCCACGATCTGCATGAGGCAGCTTGCAAGAGCATGTATGCAGACGATTGTTTGGCATGCATGCAGCATCATACGCAACTCACTGTGACATCAAGGTCCGGCCGCTGAGCCGCTGCCAGCTGCTTCAGCTTCAGCCCCTCGTTGTACAGGTACGACGCGGCCACCCTGTTGCCGGGCGTGGTCACCTGCACGTTCACATCAGCTCGCTCCTCCTCCCAATGCATGCTAAGCATCAGGCAACAAGCATCCCACAATGAACTCTAACCTGCCAAACTGCACCAAAGTTGATGTGAAAACACGTTGCTGCGAGCAAGCGTATTTGCCTGGCGGCACTGCTCACCGCTCTATCGCCGATGTCGTCGGCCAGCGCGGACGTCTGGCGCATTGTGCGGCCCCTCTGAGAATGTGGTGGCAGGCGCATCGGCGGATTGAGGCTCTGGCACCCACCAGACCCGATGCCACGAGAAGGCAACCTGCTCGTACAGACCGGAGTGGCTGTGGAGTCACGGCATCGCTCTGGAAGGACATTGTCAAGTGCTTGTGCATGCAAGGCTATGTCAGCACACAGTCCACTGCTGGGAAGCCGCACCGCTGCGGCATAGCACAAGACGAGAAACGCCACGCCCCATGTCTAAGATGTCCTGTTGGCAGACTTGTCATTGGTCGGCTGTTTGGTGGACATAGTCGACACTGCCTGAGTGCGTGTCGAACACAGCAACACTAGGTCATGGGCAGTGCGCTGGAGGCTGTTATGACATCAGGCACAAGTCTGAGATGCGCAGTCTCTTACAGCTGCTCTATTCTCTTTCAGTTGCCAAATCAAACTCAAATGTGCTGTTGGCCAGCGAATTGCTGGCTGGGTGGGACCAGCATTTGAAACATGCTGTCGCTCAACATACCGTGGCCCCCAGCACCTACGCTGCTGCTCTGCCTGACGTCCTCTTGCGATGCATGTGCTTCTGCAATCCTTTGCTAACCTGCAAACTGCGAATCTGGAAGCCGGCGGCAACGCCACGCGCAACGCCACTGCTTTTGTCAGAGTTTGGCGTCTGCTCATCCCCTGCCTTTCCTGCCCTTTCCTGCCTTTCCTGCCTTCCCTGTTTCTCAGAAACGCAGATGGATTCTCACACTTCTAACCATTGTCCTGCCATCCACGGTGATTCACCTGCAAAAATGCAGCAAAGCAGAGGGGCACAAGTCCTGATAACGACGCCACCAATTCTTGACGACATCCGAAGAACACCTACCGGCATGGTGTCACACACAGGGCATCCCTTTACAGTCCTGAAACAGCGACGTGGCATATGCCTACATGCACGAATGCACCATCAAATAATGTTCTAGTGCTGCGGCAGTGAGAGCAGCCCCTGGGGCGACAGCTAGAATGTAGCTGATTTTCCTCTGACATTGCGGATGCGCGCCACAGCGCCATGGTGAGGACCTGCACCCAGCACTATTGGGGATTGGACAAAGAAGACGCAAGCTTCAAACGATCAGAAGGATCATGAACTCTTTTGCATTTGGACGGGGTTGAAGAAATGGTTACCTCTCAGCATTTGGATGTGTTGTTGCGGCCCTTGGCAGGCCATGCCAGCTGGCCCTCGTCCAGCGCCTCCCGCACGTCAATGGTCTCGATGTAAACCTGCCCAGACTGGTCCTCTGCAGCATTCATCAGATGCAAATGGTGCACATCCTTGCAGCACAGTTTCTCAGGCAAGCGCATGCAATATGGCCCATCACCGTGTAAGCCTTTCATGACACGAATGTTTGCAAATTGTGTCAGCATTTGACTGTGGCTAGTGGCAGGCTGTTGACACTGCATTTTGGCCTGCCGCTGAGAAACAATGCTAACTGCAACCGCAGTCGCAGAACCTCACCTTCGTCGTACACGACTTTCATGGTGCTGCCGTCTGCACTGACAAAGGTTACCGTGGCGGGCCACCACTTTCCATCGTCAGGCCATTTGAGCTGCACATGCTGCAGCAGCAACTCCGAACTGCGTACATGTGCAATACACGTCAACAGGGGTCATGAAAGAGGTGTGAGCATGTGCACAGGCATGGAACGTTTCCTTTAATGTCATTTGCCATAACTTTGCCAGCTCACTTGATGTCAGCTGCGGCGAGGAGGAGTGGAATGGCAGCCTTCGACTTCCGGGCAGACTTGCGCGGGGCCTGGGCCGCCGGCTTGCCGCCACCTGTGCCATGATGCAACAGTCTCTGAGTGCCGCCACACTGCTTATACCGTGGATGTTGCAATCATGCACACATATATGTCAGCAAGTGCATCTCCCCTCGGCCCAATCTGATTAGCTACCATCAAACACCTCTGTGCATTTGCATTGGGAGTCTGGCTAGTTTTCACCTGAAGCCCCAGACTTGCCAGCCGACGGCGCGGCTGACCCTTGTGCTGCGCAGCCTCGACCTCGTGACGCCGCTGGGCCGCTGCGACCACTGCTGCCAGCACTGCCATCGCGATCACGTGCGTGGGCGCCACGGGCACCTATGGCTACATAGCATACTGCAATGGCTGGCCGGCAAACACATTGTGGTCACATGATCTGCAGATTTGGGATTTGATGCTCTATCCTTCCAGAAAGAATTGCCAAGCCGCTCTGCGCAAAGTAGTGACTGAGCTGGACATACAACAAGAGCTGCACCTGTATACGGTGCTGGCCGCTGGGCAGCTTCACCTTGCGTTCCCGCCTGCACCGCAGCCTCATCGTTTGTGGCGGCGCTTGAGCTGCGGCCATTGCTGTCACCAGTGCTGTCAGCAGGCTGGGGTCCTGTGCATATCAGAGACGGCAGGGCTCAGCAGCACTCTGGATCAAGGGATGCCGCTGCCATGTGCAAAGCCTTCCTCGCCACAGCCTCATCAACCAGTTCGTGGCAGTCAGGGGCATGTGCCAGCAAACCCGCATCATCCGTGCAGACGCGGGGCTGCATCAGGTCCCTGCTTGTCTGCGTGGCGTCCCAAGCTGTGGTGCTCAGCACCTCATCTGTCTACGCACCGGGCGGGGCTGCGGTGCTTGGCTGCCCGCGGGAGGCGCCCGCGCCGGGCTGCTGCGGCGGCGGCAGCGGCACGGACGAGGCGCCAGGACTGGAACCGCCGCCGCCGCCGCCGCCGCCGTCAGCGGCGCCACCGGCAGCGGCGCCACCGGCATGGCCATCAATGCCGCCGCCAACAACTGCGCCCGGCCGCCGCTCCCCCGGCTGGCCTGCAGGGCACGCAGCCAAGAGCTGTCGTCGCAGCACTCTGGATCAAGGGATGCCGCTGCCACGTGCAAAGCCTTCCTTGCCACAGCCTCATCAACCAGTTCGTGGCAGTCAGGGGCATGTGCCAGCAAACCCGCATCATCCATGCAGACGCGGGGCTGCATGTAAGCTGCGAAACTGCTGACCGTTCAGACCAATCTATGTGCACCACGCTGCAGGCTAATCGCACCTCGCATTGTCTCTAGACGGGCTGCTGGGAGAGGATGCAGGCGAGCAACGTGCCGCTGCGGTGCCAATCCCGGCAGTGCAGCCGCGGTGCCGTGCTCATCACCGCGGGCGTGGCCATCACTGCCCACAGCGCCACTCGTGCCAGAGCCGGCACCCAGAGGAAGGTGGGGCTGTCCATCTGCATGACAGGCATGACGCTGGTGAAAGCAACTCTGGGAAAGGGCATGAGAGACACATGAAGATTGGCTGTCGCTGGCACACGCGCATGAGTCCGCCCTACCTATCCTCCTCCCCTTCAGCAGCAAGACCTGACGGCGCGCAAGCTGCGCCGACTTTCACTTGCGGTTGTACTTTGTGCACATCTGCATGACAGATTGCACCAAGAAGGTACCGACAGTCCAAGCGCTCACCTGCCTGGTTGCTGCCCTGGCCAGGAATCGCTGCGGCGATCAGTGCAGGCATGCTGCCGCGGGCGGGCCCTCCACTGCTGCATCGTCATCATGTGCGGGATGTCATTGACAGAGCTATCGATTGTGTCGAGCAAGTTGAACACAGCAACAGGAACACCGTCTTGCTGCAGAGTCCTCTTTTTGCCGCAAATTTAGGGACAACACTTCGAAAGCGAAACGACTGCAGATCCTGACAGTATGGGCAAGTGTCTGATGTTCACCTGATTGGCGGCGATTGGCGCTGTGGTGGCGCCTGCTGCACCTTGGACGCCGGGAACTTATCCACCTCCCCCATCACTGCTGCAACGTCTTCCAGTCCCCAGCTTTTGCTCGCTCTGAAGTGCGCTGGCAAGGCCATCTGAGTGGAGGCCAGCGCCGCCGCCGCCATGCTTCTGCGGGCGATATCATAGTGCGAGCTGAACTCCTGCTGCGGGGCCGGCCCAGCGACATGCTGGTGGGTGGCTGCGGCTGTCAGAACTGCTGTGGCAAGAGCCAAGCCCCCGACTGCTGCGGCGGGCAGCTGTTCATTGCCGGCAAGGGCCACTGCCGCACTTGCGAGCCAGCCCACCAACGACGGGGGCAAACTGGCAGGAAGGGGCGGCATGCTGGCTATGGCGGCGGCGCACGCCACCGACCACTGCGCCGGAGGTGGCGCCGGTGCGGCTGTAGCAAGGAAGCGTTTTGCAGCAGGGCTGACCTGACTGAGGCTCGTGGCGCCATGCTGCGCTGCTTCAGACAGCACTGAAGCAAAATCTGAGCTGCCAGCTGCCTTGACGATGCCTGGCACCAGCTCGTCGGCTGCCGCCAGCATCCGCGTCGGCATTCGTTCAGCAACATCGCCAGCTGACAGCATAACGGCAACTGGGATGGCCAGCTCTGCATATGCTGACGCCAAATGCTGCACTGTGGCTGGCGTGCTGCATGGCTGGTGCAGCCTGACGATCATGTCAATGGCTGCCACTGCGCTGTCCATCAGTTGGAGCATTGCCCGCCGCTGTGCCTGCCGATGAGCCGCCGTCTCTTTGAGCGCTGCTGAACGTGCGCCACGCCTCACAGCTGCTGCGGTCTCGCCCTCTGCAGCTGCCAGCACTGCTGCCAGGTCGGCATGCGGAGGAGCCGGCTGCGGCACCTTGCTTGCAGCTGCCAGCCTGGTCTGTCCTGCGCCGCGGCTAGCATCCCGTGCTGCAGCCTGCCTCGCCCGCTGGCGCTGTATGTCGTGCTGCAAAGCAGCGCTAAAGCGATCTCCGATTCGCACAGTGCCGGCATGCTGCAGCGTGTGCTGAGATGCGCTACTCTCGGCTTGCAAAATTCGCTGCAGCTCCGAATTGCCAACTGCTTGCTGCGCGCGAACTGCGAGGGTCTGTGCGGCTAGCGCTGCATGGAAGTCAATCGCGGGCACGGCGCCTGCATGCCAACAATATGATGTGCTGTCAAGATTGCCGACGCTTTGCATGCCTCTCCATTCTGCACCATTGCACAGGAAAGGGCTGCAGCAGTCACCAGTGACACATCCACTTCACATTTCACCTGAGTAAGGGCGTGTTGTCTCAGCTACAATGGTGTCATCGGCCATTGAGCTCAGCTCTCCCCTTCGGTCCGGCACGCTGTATGTCTTCCCGCTCATGAAGACCGGAGCGACAGCACAGGCCCCTACACACCAGGCGTGACACTATCATTGAGCACGCTCATTCAATCCAGTTGCAGCACCAGTGCGTCACTGTACAAAGCTGCATAAATGCACACCAGAGTGCATCAATCATGTTGCCCGTGCACCTGCAACCTTGGGAAGTCCGGCCTCGAGTGCATCCAACCGGTGCTGCACCACCTCAGGCTGCCTGCGCAACTCCTGCGAACGAGGTCAGATAGTCAATTGTAGCATGGGCTATTGTGGTGGAGACTGACTTCTGTGCGCATACGAGTGGACTGACAATGCAACCTGTCTGCGATGCTACACATTCCGGCAACCAGAAAGGCCGCCAAAAAGGCCGTAAAACGGCAGGGTGCACGACCTCCCATACCAACCTGGTCAAATGCAGCTTCGTGTGACAGCTGTTGGCCCTCAGCACGTGCATGATCTTCGAGTGGCGTTGCCGAGTTGAACACTCCAGCAGGAGCATGCTCGATCTGGTGCTTGATGCCCTGCGAGGGAAAGCAGAGAAAACGGAGTGTCGATGTGCAAGCTGCAAATCATGGGGTTCAACGGTACAGAAAAACGTCCAAAGTGTAGTCCCTCGCCGCCACAGCCGTGACATACACACCTAATCAAATGCAGGTATCAATGTGACGGACGTAGCGCATGCACCTGCACCCAGTCGAGGGCCTCAGCACGATGCCAGTCGCCACCAGCCCCGCCTTGCTGGTCTGCATCGTCTGCCGTTCGCTGCATGTCCAATTGGTTCGGATGCCGCAATTGTGGCAGCGGCGTCTTCCGGCCATCTGGCTGCAGGGGCGGCGGCAGCGCTGGCTGGCCGCCCCGCTGCAGGGAGATCGCCGGCGGCGGATCCGTCTGCTGGCTGGGGCGCTGCACGGAAGACGCCGCAGGTGCGGGCGGCGGCAGCGGTGCCGGCGCCGGCTGGCCGCCCCGCTGCAAGGAGACCGCCGGCGACGGATCCGTCTGCTGGCTGGGGCGCTGCACGGAAGATGCCGCAGGTGCGGGCGGCGGCAGCGGCGCCGGTGCGGGCGGGAGCGGCGCCGGCTGGCCGCCCCGCTGCAGGGAGACCGCCGGCGGCGGATCCGTCTGTTGGCTGGGGCGTTGCACGGAAGATGTCGCAGGTGCGGGCGGCGGCAGCGGCGCCGGTGCGGGCGGGAGCGGCGCCGGCTGGCCGCCCCGCTGCAGGGAGACCGCCGGCGGCGGATCCGTCTGCTGGCTGGGGCGCTGCACGGAAGACGCCGCAGGTGCGGGCGGCGGCAAGGGTGCCGGCGCCGGCTGGCCGCCCCGCTGCAGGGAGACATCAACAACCGCTGCTTGGCACTCTAGCGTGCAAAAATGAACGACATCCTTTGATCAGGGTGCAGTTTGCTGGTGCATCCAGCACAGCCACTCTCGAATAGACAGCAGTGCAGGGCAGACATGCTGGCTGTACTTATCAAATCCGAAACCTGGTCTGTGCCGGGAGCTGAAGTCCCGCCAGCTGCATCCAGGGCCACAGCAGCAGCATCGCCTCGAACTCTGCTGCCACTGGGCTGTGCCACGGCTGAGGTGATTGCTGAATCAGCTGCAGCCGCTGCCGACGCCATTTGCTCCCTGGGCTGGATTGCCGGGACTGGGCCTGCAGCAGCGGTGGCTGCGGCTGCTGTCGGGGCCTGTTCTGCTGGCGGGTGGGCTGCAGTCAAGATGGCCGCATCGCAGGCTGGCGCGGCTGTGTCACCTTCGCTGTATTTGGCCCTTTTTTGCTGGCGTTCGGCCTGGGCTGAAAGATGGGGTTGCTGAGCCTCCGCAAGTGCCGCCTGGGCTGCTGCTGCTGCTGCTGCTGCTGCTGCTGCCTCGCTCGGCTGCACAATATGCAGCGGATTGGGCGCTGCAGCCGCCTCCTTCTGCAGGTGGAAGCGATAGCCGCGCAGGCTGCGCTGTATCCCCTTATTCTTTTTCCTCTTTTTTGCGGCGGATTGCTCGTTGGAGCTAGCTGCGAAGCCGCCTGTTGGCTGACTGCTGCCTGCACCGCTGCCGTTCACCGGAAGGCTGCCAAGCACGGCCCGCTGCTGAGATGCACTACCTGGCCGTACCGCCGCCGCAGAGCCAAAGCCTCCTGACGGCGCAGCTGTGCCATGCAGACCAAATGCAGACGACTGGCTCAGGGACCCTCGAGTGCCAGCCCCTGCTGGCTGTTGCGCACGTCCTGCTGTAGAAGTCCAGCCCTGCAAGCACACGGCTTGAGACTCCTGCACTGACCTACATGAGAGAATTGCCACATCAACAATTTTCCAGCGGAATGGCCGCCTGATTGTCAGTGATCTCGTTGTTTGTTCCGGTATAATTCATAATTCGCAACATGGTTTCATATCTTACAGCAGATCCTATCCTCGATGGCATGGCTGGTGATTCTCAAACCGAGAGACGGGCTATTTTTGAATCAATATCGCCTCTGACAGCTCCAGCGTAGCTGTCGATGCCCTGTCTCACGCTGAAAATCAGCTCTGATGTAGCACAGCTGCTGCCAACAGTGAAAGTGTGAACGCTGTATGGCAGGATGGCGCTGTCTGAGGTATCTTTCTGTGGCGACAGACTGTCAGCCTAAACCTTGCAGTGAACTGGAATCAGGTCGGTTTCTGCCATCCGTCTGGTGACTGATCACGACTCTCTCTGCTGCCCAGCCAAGTTGGTCATGGAGAGTGCAGCTGCGAAAAGTTTGCGCATAACGGCACTGATGGCAGCTCCATTGATGGTAGCCACTGTCTCTTGACCCATTGATATATGGCGGTGCAGAGATCTTTTGCTAAATCGGCCTTGAGCAAAGCCGAAAATAAACAACAGTCGGCAAACATGCCAACTAGCGCCGCATTGGCAGTAGCGGCGATGCTGAGCACATGTGCAGAAGCTTTTGCCCGCGGGGGTGGCACAGACAGCACAGCTTCATGCGTTTTAAACGACAACTTAGTGGTGCTACAGCGACGGCAGCGGAAATAACAGACATCCTCTGAAGCATTTTCGAGCGCCCCCAGCTCGACATGGACAGCGCAGCCGCTAGACACAAAGTGTGTGTCAGTGGTCTGGCTGCTGCCGGCCGCGCAGGCGGCGGCGGCAGCGGACAACAGACATCTTTTGCAGCTTTGCAAAGCGCCCCCAGCTTGACATGGACAGCGCAGCTTTCCAGGCAAAATGTGTGTCAGTGGTTCCAGGCTGCCGGCGGCAGCGAAAAAAGGATACATCCTGTGAAGCTGTCGAAGCGCCCCCAGCTTGGCATGGACAGCGCGGCCTCTAGAGGCAAAATGTGTCACAGTGTTTCCAGGTTGCCGGCGGCAGCGGAAAAAAAGGATACATCCTGTGAAGCTTTGCAAAGCGCCCCCAGCTCGACATGGACAGCGCAGCTTTTCCAGGCAGTATGTGCGTCAGTGGTTCCAGGCTGCCGGCGGCAGCGAAAAAAAGGATACATCCTCTGCAGCTTTGCAAAGCGCCCCCAGCTCGACATGGACAGCCAGCTTTTCCAGGCAGTATGTGCGTCAGTGGTTCCAGGCTGCCGGCGGCAGCGAAAAAAAGGATACATCCTCTGCAGCTTTGCAAAGCGCCCCCAGCTTGACATGGACAGCGCAGCTTCTAGATACAGAATGTGTGTCAGTGGTTCCAGGTTGCCGGCAGCAGCGAAAAAAGGATACATCCTCTGCAGCTTTGCAAAGCGCCCCCAGCTCGACATGGACAGCGCAGCTTTTCCAGGCAGTATGTGCGTCAGTGGTTCCAGGCTGCCGGCGGCAGCGAAAAAAAGGATACATCCTCTGCAGCTTTGCAAAGCGCCCCCAGCTCGACATGGACAGCCAGCTTTTCCAGGCAGTATGTGCGTCAGTGGTTCCAGGCTGCCGGCGGCAGCGAAAAAAAGGATACATCCTCTGCAGCTTTGCAAAGCGCCCCCAGCTTGACATGGACAGCGCAGCTTCTAGATACAGAATGTGTGTCAGTGGTTCCAGGTTGCCGGCAGCAGCGAAAAAAGGATACATCCTCTGCAGCTTTGCAAAGCGCCCCCAGCTCGACATGGACAGCGCAGCTTTTCCAGGCAGTATGTGCGTCAGTGGTTCCAGGCTGCCGGCGGCAGCGAAAAAAGGATACATCCTGTGAAGCTGTCGAAGCGCCCCCAGCTCGACATGGACAGCACAGCTTCTAGATACAGAATGTGTGTCAGTGGTTCCAGGTTGCCGGCAGCAGCGAAAAAAGGATACATCCTCTGCAGCTTTGCAAAGCGCCCCCAGCTCGACATGGACAGCGCGGCCTCTAGAGGCAAAACGTGTCACAGTGTTTCCAGGTTGCCGGCGGCAGCGAAAACAAAGGATACATCCTGTGAAGCTTTGCAAAGCGCCCCCAGCTCGACATGGACAGCGCAGCTTTTCCAGGCAGTATGTGCGTCAGTGGTTCCAGGCTGCCGGCGGCAGCGAAAAAAAGGATACATCCTGTGAAGCTGTCGAAGCGCCCCCAGCTCGACATGGACAGCGCAGCTTTTCCAGGCAGTATGTGTGTCAGTGGTTCCAGGCTGCCGGCGGCAGCGACAAAAGGAGACATCCTGTGAAGCTGTCGGAGCGCCCCCAGCTCGACATGGACAGCGCAGCTTTTCCAGGCAGTATGTGCGTCAGTGGTTCCAGGCTGCCGGCGGCAGCGAAAAAAAGGATACATCCTGTGAAGCTTTGCAAAACGCCCCCAGCTTGACATGGACAGCGCAGCTTTTCCAGGCAGTATGTGCGTCAGTGGTTCCAGGCTGCCGGCGGCAGCGAAAAAAAGGATACATCCTGTGAAGCTTTGCAAAGCGCCCCCAGCTCGACATGGACAGCCAGCTTTTCCAGGCAGTATGTGCGTCAGTGGTTCCAGGCTGCCGGCGGCAGCGAAAAAAAGGATACATCCTCTGCAGCTTTGCAAAGCGCCCCCAGCTTGACATGGACAGCGCAGCTTCTAGATACAGAATGTGTGTCAGTGGTTCCAGGTTGCCGGCAGCAGCGAAAAAAGGATACATCCTCTGCAGCTTTGCAAAGCGCCCCCAGCTCGACATGGACAGCGCAGCTTTTCCAGGCAGTATGTGCGTCAGTGGTTCCAGGCTGCCGGCGGCAGCGAAAAAAGGATACATCCTGTGAAGCTGTCGAAGCGCCCCCAGCTCGACATGGACAGCACAGCTTCTAGATACAGAATGTGTGTCAGTGGTTCCAGGTTGCCGGCAGCAGCGAAAAAAGGATACATCCTCTGCAGCTTTGCAAAGCGCCCCCAGCTCGACATGGACAGCGCAGCTTTTCCAGGCAGTATGTGCGTCAGTGGTTCCAGGCTGCCGGCGGCAGCGAAAAAAAGGATACATCCTCTGCAGCTTTGCAAAGCGCCCCCAGCTCGACATGGACAGCCAGCTTTTCCAGGCAGTATGTGCGTCAGTGGTTCCAGGCTGCCGGCGGCAGCGAAAAAAAGGATACATCCTCTGCAGCTTTGCAAAGCGCCCCCAGCTTGACATGGACAGCGCAGCTTCTAGATACAGAATGTGTGTCAGTGGTTCCAGGTTGCCGGCAGCAGCGAAAAAAGGATACATCCTCTGCAGCTTTGCAAAGCGCCCCCAGCTCGACATGGACAGCGCAGCTTTTCCAGGCAGTATGTGCGTCAGTGGTTCCAGGCTGCCGGCGGCAGCGAAAAAAGGATACATCCTGTGAAGCTGTCGAAGCGCCCCCAGCTCGACATGGACAGCACAGCTTCTAGATACAGAATGTGTGTCAGTGGTTCCAGGTTGCCGGCAGCAGCGAAAAAAGGATACATCCTCTGCAGCTTTGCAAAGCGCCCCCAGCTCGACATGGACAGCGCGGCCTCTAGAGGCAAAACGTGTCACAGTGTTTCCAGGTTGCCGGCGGCAGCGAAAACAAAGGATACATCCTGTGAAGCTTTGCAAAGCGCCCCCAGCTCGACATGGACAGCGCAGCTTTTCCAGGCAGTATGTGCGTCAGTGGTTCCAGGCTGCCGGCGGCAGCGAAAAAAAGGATACATCCTGTGAAGCTGTCGAAGCGCCCCCAGCTCGACATGGACAGCGCAGCTTTTCCAGGCAGTATGTGTGTCAGTGGTTCCAGGCTGCCGGCGGCAGCGACAAAAGGAGACATCCTGTGAAGCTGTCGGAGCGCCCCCAGCTCGACACGGACAGCGCAGCTTTTCCAGGCAGTATGTGCGTCAGTGGTTCCAGGCTGCCGGCGGCAGCGAAAAAAAGGATACATCCTGTGAAGCTGTCGAAGCGCCCCCAGCTTGGCATGGACAGCGCGGCCTCTAGAGGCAGAATGTGTCACAGTGGTTCCAGGCTGCCGGCGGCAGCGAAAAAAAGGAGACATCCTGTGAAGCTTTGCAAAACGCCCCCAGCTTGACATGGACAGCGCAGCTTTTCCAGGCAGTATGTGCGTCAGTGGTTCCAGGCTGCCGGCGGCAGCGAAAAAAAGGATACATCCTGTGAAGCTGTCGAAGCGCCCCCAGCTTGGCATGGACAGCGCGGCCTCTAGAGGCAGAATATGTCACAGTGGTTCCAGGCTGCCGGCGGCAGCGAAAAAAAGGATACATCCTGTGAAGCTTTGCAAAACGCCCCCAGCTTGACATGGACAGCGCAGCTTTTGGATACAGAATGTGTGTCAGTGGTTCCAGGCTGCCGGCGGCAGCGGACAACAGACATCTTTTGCAGCTTTGCAAAGCGCCCCCAGCTCGACATGGACAGCGCAGCTTTTCCAGGCAGTATGTGCGTCAGTGGTTCCAGGCTGCCGGCGGCAGCGAAAAAAAGGATACATCCTGTGAAGCTTTGCAAAGCGCCCCCAGCTCGACATGGACAGCACAGCTTTTAGATACAGAATGTGTGTCAGTGGTTCCAGGCTGCCGGCGGCAGCGAAAAAAAGGATACATCCTGTGAAGCTTTGCAAAGCGCCCCCAGCTCGACATGGACAGCGCAGCTTTTCCAGGCAGTATGTGCGTCAGTGGTTCCAGGCTGCCGGCGGCAGCGAAAAAAAGGATACATCCTGTGAAGCTTTGCAAAGCGCCCCCAGCTCGACATGGACAGCGCAGCTTTTCCAGGCAGTATGTGCGTCAGTGGTTCTGGGCTGCAGGCACAGGCAGCGAATGCGAATCAATCCACTGGCACCACACCATACACCAACAGCAGCATCAAAGCTGTTGTTGACCCCTCACATTTTCGTGGAAAGGTGTGGCATCTGCTAATGTTGAGCGCAGGTGCCCATTGCCCGGGGTCGGCATCAATATTGTCAGACACTGTTTCGTTGCATGCGCAAGTTGCAGAAATGTGATTCAAATTCTTCGTGAAACTATTGCTCACGACGAAATTTGATCAAGCACCTTCTTTTGAGATCTCCAGAGGAATCAGTAGCACCTCTGGATCTCAGGGCCGCTGCTCACCCTTGCTTTGGCTCAGCTCGCTGCTGATACAGTATCAAGGCTTGAGTTCAAGTGCAAGATGCGCAACCAAGTGACTTTTCATGGTGCCAAGAAGGTTCGCCTGATCAACGGAGAGGTTGGTGTCCCAGTCCATTGGTGCTGCTGTTGCACCGCTCTGGAATGGGGTGACCTGTTCAGCGGATACCACATCGCTCGAACAATGCAACGACTGGTGTGAACTGTCACGTCATGACCAGCTCGATCACCACCCCACATCAATTCAATGCTGAAAAACAATCATAACACGGCGTACAGTCACACCACAGTACCCTCACCACTGGGGGCGTGACGTGTCGCGCGGCTGCAGGCGAATGGCTGCCAAATGGCAGAGGCGGTTGCATCGGCTGGGCAGCCGAGTGGTGCGCCGGCCCGGAATCTGCATGGCTGCTCTGCTGCTGCCAGGGCCTACCCAGCGCAGGAGCATCAGGCCAGCCTGAGGCAGCCGGGAAGTGGCCGCCCTGCTGCTGCTGCTGCTGCTGCTGCTGCTGCTGCTGCTGCTGCTGCTGCTGCTGCTGCTGCCACTCTGGGGCATCTGCGAATGGGCGGCGGGCCCACACAGGAGCATGGCCGCTGGGACCATCGCCAAAGCCGGCCACGCCCGCAAGGCTCGGACTGCCAATGTGCTGCGGGCGCGGAGGTGGGTGGGCAGCAGCGCCGGGGGCGTGAGCCTCTGGATCCCAATCTTCTAGCAGCTCGGGGTCTGGCAGCATCCGGTAGCCATCGGGCCCCCTGCTGCCCACCTGCTGGCTGCTGGAATGACGCGGTGGCGCTGGGGTCCGAGGTGCAGGGAAGCCATATCCCCCGGCGCTGGGAACCGGCTGACCGCCATGCTGCCCTGCTGCTGGCCAGCTGTTGTAAGACCTGGTGCAAGGGCCGCCTTGCCGCATGCCAAAGGACATGGCTGGTCGCAATCTGCAGTGCAGCCAATCAGACACAGCTTTGCTCCTGAATAATTCGAGAAGGGTCGTACAGCAGCAGGCCATGCCATGCAAAACAGCATGTTGGTGTCTGCGCGAGGTGCGGTACCTGGTACAAAGGTCCCAGATGCGCTCACTGACGCAGGTTTACATTATGTTCCCTGCATGCACAAAATCTGTGCGAATCTTCACAACGTCGCAGCTTACGCATTGTACTACATATATGCAAGAGCTGATGGCGCAGCTCGCATTGCACAGCACATTGCTGTGAGGCTGGTGCATGCGACAGGAAACAAAACATGCAACGTGCAGATAGCAGCTGCCACACGCACGCAGTTCTCTGAGATCGTGAGGTGATAGCCTGGCACAAGCAGGTCATCTGCATGCACCGACTGATGTGACGCCTGCTGCATTGCGCAAGCATGGCGCACCTGGCAGTATTTAGCGGTGGCACACCACAGTGCCAGAAAGCGCATCATTCGCCGAGTGCGTCGCGCTCCGTGTATCGCTGCCTCGCGTTGTGCCTGTCATGTGAGCGAACACTTCACGTGTGCATAGCTCACAGCGTACCCGCCTGCAAAGTATACCTCCTTGCTCAACGCTCACAGCACAACAATCTCGCCAGCAGACTGCATGCATACAGTTCATTCCTTCGTCCGATGGCGAAGCATGCAGACTACAGCAGCATTCGTCGGTGTTGACTCTGCCCAAGTCATGTGTTACGTTGGACTTGCAGGTGCATGTACCTGGGGCTCAGCAGTGGCTTCGGGACCCGTGCGCACCTCAGTCGCCAATCCAGGTCCTGTGAAACGTATCAGGTGGTGTGACGCTGTCACGGATGTGCCC
The DNA here is from genome assembly GCA_036584455.1 of Tetratostichococcus sp. P1. Taxonomy (NCBI): domain Eukaryota; kingdom Viridiplantae; phylum Chlorophyta; class Trebouxiophyceae; order Prasiolales; family Stichococcaceae; genus Tetratostichococcus; species Tetratostichococcus sp. P1. The sequence goes on from BTPI01000006.1 coordinate 135,499, forward strand.
GAGGCTTAGCGGAGACTCTGCACCATCTGGATGTGGGCGGCCTCTGCGAGCTTCTGCAAGCAGGCCCACACTGAGCCTTGCTACTGCCGTCCAGATGCTAGTCAATACAGAAGAACATCTGTGCAAATGCTGAATGAAAGCATCGTGCCCTGAGAGACTGGACTTTGCCACATGAGAGGAGGCCCTGTAGCTCCGAGTGGCTCAGCAGGCGCAGCACTGCTGCGCCACAGCATGCACACTTTAGCCTGCGGTCTTCCCGCTAGCATGTCAACATGTCGTCGACTGTGGCGGCGCAGCGCGAACTGCACACTGCCGCACTTGCTGCAGTCAACAGTGGATATCCGTTCAAGCCAGACAGCTCTCAGATCCGCGATGACCTTGGTCACCTGCTGACACTGCTCAGAGACAGCGGGTGCTCTGATGAGTCGTACTCGAGGCAGCTTGCGTACCAGCTGATTCGGCTCATGCAGATTGAGGACTGCATGCCCAGCTTGCCGGGCCTTAACTTCAAAGTGATAAAGTGTCTGCTGGAGCTGGGCAAGGCCATGGACTGGAATCGCATGCCGCTGTACATGCTGCAGCGAGAGGATATCCTCGTTGGCAGACAGATTGCCTGGAATCGGCTCGTCACGCTGCTGAACAAGATCTGTGACATCCGCGACATGACCGGCGGCGTTCCGCATGTACTGCTGACGGTGCGCCATACCAATGGCAGGCATCACATGCCCTGGCAGCACTGTCTCCCGCGCATGTCGTGCTGCAAAGTGTGGGCTGCTGACGGCACTGGGTCAATTCATCCAGGGCGGCTCAAATGAGTATGTCCTGACTGACCACGGCGTGGATACCCACCGCTTCCATGGCAGCCTGCTGCGGCCGCTGACGCGCAAGTACACGTTGTTCATCCGCGGCGCATTGCTGTGCTACGAGCTGCTGCGCGTGGGGGCAACTATGAGTCCGCGAGAGGCTGACTACTGCGGTGACGCCAGCACCGATGATGAGGCCGCAGATGAAGACGGCGACATAAGCGACCAGGAGGATGTCGACTTCAGCGATGAGGAAGACAGCCGCGAGGAGCATGCGGGTGAAGATGCTGCTGTCCCACTTGCATCTGCCACCACCACTGGCAGGTGGGACCATAACAGGACATTGGGTACCCAGCACTGCAAGTACATTATGTGCTTGCGCACACACGTGTGCTTCACCGCATATATCATGTCAACCTACTGAGCTTGTTCTGACTGCAGGTCATACAAGCTGTCCTACGGCATCAAGCTGGTGGCGAGGGCCCTCGGCTGCAGGCGACCCCACCTGGGGCTGACGATCACAACGCATGCACGAATGCTGGGCCGAATGCAGCTCGTCATCAACAACGAGCACACTGTCGACTGCTCGCAGTTCTCGCAGGGCCAGCTGATGAGTGAGCACGCTTCTATTCGAGCCCATGTTTCATTTTGCAGCTAGCACGATGGCCAGCTGCCCATGGCGCGTGATGTGGGCTTGTACTGTATCTGCAATGCACTGGCTGCCCGTCATCCTTAGTGTCTGCAGCTGTACTTCCACTGCATATATCCTGGTGCAGGCGTGCCTGTGCCCGAGGTCATTGCGGCAGACACAGTGCAGTTTGTGACGCGGAGCGGGCGGCCACTCAAGTACTGCATTGTGTGCGAGGAGCAGGCCCCATCTCAGGTGGCACTGGTTCTGTTTTCAACTGGCTGTCAGCTGCGCTTGAGTGTATGGGTAGTCGAAGTAGGCACCACTGACGCTCTGCCCTGCAACAAACCCATCTCGTGGCACTCATTGGTCACTGCAGTGGTATCGGGAAATGCCGCCGGAGCTGCAGGAGGACATCGTGATGGTCTTCACCGGTGGGCGCGCGGATGAGATCGTCAAGTATCTGCTGGACCACCTCAGGGAGAGCCACCCACGCATTGTCTTCATGGGTATGTCACTCATGCAAACTGATGCTGTGCACATGCTGCTACAAGAGCATGGGTATGGGTCATCACGAAGAGCAGACTGCTCGTATGCTCTGCCGCTCCCATATTCTCGGTCGAGGTCCTCATTGTGCACCGACTGCTCTGTGCAGGCATTGTAGACTGGGGCCCCCATGGGGCAGACATGATCGCCAACTGGCGGTGGGGCAGCCGCAGCTCCGATGCCTTGCCCGACCTGTGAGTATGCCAGGGTATGCAGAGCCTGCCCACCATACGGCACGGCCGTGCAAGGATGAGTATGCCTCCGCTCACATGTGCTAATCTTCCGATTGGACAAGCTGATATCTCGACACCTACCAACACTGACATGTGTCATTGCGCATGACAGGCCAACATTCCCCACGCTGTACTGGCTGGCCATGGATGCCGACTCCCTACAATCGGACAAGGTGACAGGCAACCCCGTGCCGCTGCAGCCGCTGAAGAAGGCAGACAGGCAGCTGTTGCAGAGCTCGCTGGCTCTCGACAGCAAGTGGCGCAGCGACCCGCGCGGCCTGCACCAGCTGAAGGAGATGCTGCGCCTCAACAGCAAGTGTGACATGGAGGCGGTCTACCATGTGGGCACCCGCAATGCCACGGAGCTGGCGAGGCGGCTGCAGGAGGCATTTGACAAGTTCAGGTCTGAGGTATTGCAGCTGCGCTCGTGAATTGCAGATGGCCGGCAGCGGCACCTTGCCAACAACGGTGTTTGTCAACACCACCAATGCAATTGGATACACGCACCATCATCATGTGTGAGAATGTGTGAGAGCATGTAGCATGTTTCTCAGGAAATTCCGGGAACAGACGTCAGGTGTAGTCATACCGACGTGGCAGTGCCGGTCGCGTCTGAAGGGCCGCCTACTCCTGACAGCAGGCATCATTCTGCCTACCCTGCTCCTGTGAAACATCATACCTGCACACAGGCGCAGGGCCAATCTTCCGTTTGCAAGCGATTGCAGACCTGCGGTGAGGCCTGAGCGTGTTCTCGCAGAAGGCGCACGCTGCACAGGCGGCTTCAACGCAAGGTTGCTTCTTTCATCAAGCTGAGCAGATTGCCATTCCGGTGCAGCAGAAGCGGAACCTGTGGATGATAACTGATTGATTGCACATGGCGGAAACGATGAACAAGCAGGCAGCAAATGCGGCAGTCCTGCCGCAGTACGCTGCTGAGGCGCGTGCAGCTGCCCGCGGGCGTCTCCGCCGCATGGGGCACATGCAGTGAGCGCGCAGCTCTGCAGCCGTTGCTGCAAGTGTCGGCAGATACGGCCAGGCGAGCAGCTCATCATGAGCAGCGACCAGCGGGACCGCAGCAGCAGCGATGAGGACAGCGATGGCGAGTCAGGCGGCCGGCCAATGGTTGGCTTCCTGTTTGGCAATGTCGACAGCCGCATGCAGCTGCAGGACGACTACCTGGACGAGGTGCATCTTAAAGCTCCCCTTCTGGGCTGTAGTAGTCTTCAGCATGCGCTGGGATTGGCGGCGTTCGTCATGACCGCCCAAACATTTTGGCCGAGGGAACCTCCTGCTCCACCAGTGTGACAGGCACGAAGACATTCAACCACCTCAGCGCCTAATCAGCGTACATGCACGCATTTCAGGATGCGCGGGAGAGTCTGGCGGCGCTGGGCAGCGAGCGGCTGGGCGGCGACAGGGGCGGCCTCTCCCTGGAGGTCTGATTTCGTAACTCAACCTCTGGCTGCCTTCACCAACACAGTGCTTCCTGGTACTGCACACTGCTCATGACACGGTCATTCGTGTTCGTACTGGCTCCAGTGTACAATGTCGCTGTAGGCTGACCACCAGCCCTGGCCAGTGAGCCCTTGCAGACATGGAGTGTGGAAACTTTGAAGCATAGCCAGCTCCTGCACGCCTCTGTATCAGGAGCTCGATCGTGGAGAGGCCGGCGCTGCTGGCCAAGGCGGCGCCAGCGGCAGCGGGAAGCAGCAGCCCGGCAAGGCGCCGGCCGCGGCGGACTACAGCAACGAGACGGAGCTGATCGAGGATGCATCGGAGCCCGCCGCTGCCCCAGCCGCTGCAGCCGCCGCTGCAGCTGCCGCCGCAGCCCCGGCGCCCGCCCTGGACTCTGCGGCGCTGCTTGCGTGAGTGTCCAGAGTCTCTGCTCTTGCAGGGGCCTGGGCCTGGCCGCGAGGATGCCTCCACATCGATGCTGCCTGGGTTCAGCAGACTTGCAAGCGGGTGCCTGCTCTGCTCTGCTTAGTCAGCGTGCCTGCTGCGCGTGCAAGGACATGGTGGCCCTCGCAATCTGAGCTGCCACTGCCTCTGGTGAGGCTGCTGCAGAGCAACACGAGACCAGGATGTCAGCCTATCATCTGTTCTCGGTCACGGTACGATGGCAGTATGCATCGCGGGACAATTGGGTCAGTGGGGTGTATGCCGGCCGCAGGCATATGCCTCCAGTCAGTTGCTTTGAGTAGAGCATCAGCGGCAGAGGCTGTCTGCTTCCAATGATTGGTGCTGCAACATCAACGTATCACATGCTGAGCTGTGCCATGGAACCTACCCGCGCATTGCCCCAGATGTGCGTGGGCGACATGCATGTGGGCCACTGTGTTGGTGATGTTGGCGCTGCCGCCCCACATCCATCTGCCCTCCCCTGCACAGGCGGTTGCAAGCGGCAGCTGCTGCGGGCGGCGCCGCTGCAGCAGAGGAGGACGACTACGATGCGGAGGACGACGACGAGGACCTCCTGGCAAAGGCCGCGCCCGCCGTGCCGCCCGCTGCTGGCTCAAGTGCCCCTGCAGCAGCAGCGGCTGCGGCGGCTCCAGGCGCTGCGGCCGACATCCTGGGGTGAGCCCACTCTTTCTATCGCAGTGCCTTGCAAGCTAGGGACTTGATACACACGTAGCTGTGCAGATTGGTGCTTCTGTCACTGCGTCGCATTGGACCCCATCACCGCCGCTGTTGCTGCAGCGCCAGCTGCTGCTGCGATTGCCTTGCCTGTTTATGCGGTTTTTGCTCAGCTACATGTGACCCAGTATAGATGGTAAGAAACAGCTCACCAAAATGCACTGGGTCGTTGCTTCAGGCGGCTGAGGGCGGCAGCCGCTGGTGCCGCCAACGACGCCGAAGAAGACGACTTCGATGCGGACGATGCCGACCTAGACGACCTGCTGAAGACCGCTGCACCCGCCGCCGGCCCCGCCGCTGCCGCTGGCGCCGCCCTCGATGCTGCTGCTTCCGCTGCTTCTGCCGCTGCCGGCGCCGCTCCCGGCCCCAGCGCCGCGCCAGCCGCTACAGGGCCGGTGGTGCTGCCGCCGCCGCACGCGCAGGCTGTGGTGCTGCCACCCGGCGTGGCGGCGCCGGCTGTGGTGCAGCCCGCAGTCGGCATCCCAGGTCAGCCGCAAAAGAGCGTGCAGCTGGGGGCGGCTCCGCAGCCGGGGGCATCGCAGCCGCAGCAGCCGGCACAGCCGCCACAGCCGCAGCAAGCTCAGCAGCAGCAGCAGCCGCAGCAGCCACCCCACGCGAGTGCAGAAGAACTGGAGCGGTCCCAGCGCACAGCAGCCGCCGCAGGTTTGCTTCTGTTGCTGCCGTGCACAAGACAACCCCATGGTCCTCATATATAGCATGTTGCAGCATGAAGCATGCCAGGTGGTCCATCCTGCGACAGTGCAATGCAGCGTCACAGTTGCCAGGGTTTGCATTGCACCATGCACTGGGCACTGCTTTACGGTCCTGAAGCCGGGTCTTGCACAACTCGTCCATGTTTGTGCTGCTGCTGCTGCCAGTCTTGGGCTGCACTGCTGCAGCCCATTCAGGCGCTTACAAAGATGTGTGTCAATGTCTGTCATCGTCAGACAGCGACATGCACGAAAATTGCTATTCTTCTGCGCACGCAGCGGGTGTGCGGCTGCCGGTGTTTGGGCGGGACCGTGGCGGCCCGTAATTGTGCTTGTCATGCCCTCTGTCCAAGCCAGATAATGACAGCATGCTATTTTGGCCATGTTGTCATGCTCTCGTGCTTGCAGCGGGCCTCTGGCTGCCGGTGGTCAGGCGGAATTGCGGTGGCCCAAACTTGCGCTTGTGAAGGCTTCTGTCAATGTGAGACAGTGCTAGGATACCATTCTGAGAGCTACTTTCTTGCCTTGTTCACGCAGCCGGTGTCAGGCTGCCGGTCCTCGGACGGGATCGCGGTGGCGCGATCCTGCGCTTCTCGGACCTGTTCCCAACGGAGCCGCCTGCGGAAACTGCGCCGCCGCCCCGCCGCCGCCGCGTGCGCTTCGCCCGCCCAGGTACCCGATGTTTCGGTGACATGTGCACATGTGAAGTCATGAAAACTGTGTAGACGGGGTGTTCTTGGTGCCGCTCGCACAAGCTACGCCAACACCCCGCCGGCTCCGCATGCTCTTTGCCGCCCTGGCAAGCGATTTGATTAATGTTTATCTGTACCTTGGGCCTGTGCACTGAAGGGTTCGGTTCCTCACAATGCTGCCCACAGAACCCGCTCCTGCCCAGGTATCTACTTGTGGGCGTTTACAATCTTGAGATTGCAATGACATTGCCGGTCATGCTTCCTGAGGCGTCATGCCTTTACAATTGAACCTCCAAGTGGGGTGAGGCAGCTGCAATCTGTCTGCTTGCTCAGACAGCTCAGTGTTTGATATCGTGCTGATCGGCACGTGACCAGTGACACAGCGGCTGCAAAGTTCATGGCGGTATGCTACTCGAGGAGTTGCAGCAGGTTTCAGGGTTCAGGACGATGTGGCATTTGCATCGCACCTGCAGCAGCTGCACTCCATCTGATGAGGCTCCACCTGAGGTGGTCCTCATCTGGCCCAGGACTAGCTGCTGCAGGGCCAGCAGCAGATGGCGATGCAGCACTAGCGAGACTCAGCAACGCCACCAGAGGCAGTCCGGCCAATTGGAGCGGCTTTCACTGAGATGCGTGGAGCCCTGCCTGCATCCACCTGCACAGTGTCGGCAGCGGCAGCGGCAGCCGCAGCCTGGGCTGCAGCACGTCACAAGACCGCGCTGACAATCCCATGGAAACGAACCTGTCTGCAACGACTGTCATCACATTAATCTAAGCCGGCTTTGCGTTCACCTGTGCAGAGCCGGCAGCGGATGCGGCAGCCACCACCGACGCCGCAGCAAACGACGCAGCAGGCGACGGGGCGGCGCTTGCAGCCCCAAATAGACTCACAACTGAAACATGTTCTCCAGCAAAATGTCGGGCCATCTCTGCATCTGCGATGTGCAGAGCCAGCAGCAGAGGCAGCGGCAGCGGTCGATGCCGCAGCAGGCGAGGAGGCGGCTCTGGCGGATCCCAAGGACACTCACAACTGAACACAACATTCAAAAACTATGCGAGGCCGGTTCCGTCTTTGCCACGCGCAGAGCCGGCAACGGACACGGCAGCCGCCGCCGGCGCCGCAGCGGGCGAGGAGGCGGCGCTAGCGGATCCGGACACCACCATGTACGAGGGCGACTCCTCGGGCGAGGAGGAGGCCGAGGAGGAGGAAGAAAAGCCGCCACCGGCGGCGGCAGCGGCGGCGGCGGCAGCAGCGGGGAAGCAGCGGCGGCGCGCCCCGGAGGCGGCAGCTTTGGGCGATTTCACTGCTGTGCGCACGCTGGAGGCTGCTGATGCTGCCAAGCGCCCGTGCAGGTGAGCTGCAGCTGGCTAACCCCTAAACCCTGAAGAAACCCAAAAAAAAACCCTGGGAGGTTGTTGGCAGCCCGCCTGGTTCACTTGCATTGTCGCCGTGATGTCACAAGTGCATTCTCTCCCGAGAAGCCTTGCCCTCGGCAGCTCACAGGTCTGGGGCCCACAATCCTCCCGGCAACGGGTCTTGAGGACGCACGCAGCAGTTGCTGCAGCGTGCAGCGTGCCACCTGGGTGCAGGCACCAACCCCCAACTCTGTGGATGCCTGTCATTGGCGCCAAAAGAAGGCGCGCAAAAAAAAAAAAAAAAAACAATTCATGGAATCCGCTTCATGTGCCCGCGCAGTGAGCCCGCAGCGGCGCGTGGCTCGCCGATGGAACCGCCTCCGGAACGGCAGCCGGCTCGGGAGCCGGGCGCCAACGCGCTGTCGGATGAGGACGACTCGGCGCTGTCCGACACCTTCTACGAGGTCAGAGCTTGCTTGAATGGCAAAGCGTCTGTCTGGAAGTTCGATGGTGAACAAGTGCTACTGCCTGCTGGGATTTGCGGTTGGGCATCGACATGCTGTCAGATGATGTTTGGGTGGCGATGTTCATCGTGTCCTGTTTCTGCGTCCTTCACAGGTGACACACTGTGTGGTTCGTGTGGTTTTCTGTGGTCTCTGTGCTCCTTGTGACGCAGTTGTCACCAGGTGGACTCGCTGGCCAACACACGCCCTTGGTTGATGTGGTGTGTCTCTGTTGGCACTACAGGGTGCCCACACGGCAGACTGGGAGCGCGGCATCGTATGGGACTCCGACGCCGAGCAATCGCAGCTGGGGCCCGAGTCGGAAACGGAAGCAGACGAGGAAGCTGCCGCGACATCAACGGGTGGCGCCGCCAGGTTGCTGCCCAGTGCTGCCATGAGTGGCATTGTGGCCTCGGCGCCCTTATCGGCAGCACCGGCGGCGGCTGCCATGGAAGGGGCCTGGCAGCTGACAGACAGCATCAGGCGAGGCTGAGCGGACGCTGCATTGTATCGCATTGGAGACATGCACTGCTCTGCACATTGCACATCGCATGGGAGATGGAGCCCTGTTGTGGATCACTCGGTTGCCCAAGACCTCAGTCGAACTCTTGCCATGTTTCATTTGACAGGCTGGAGGCTTTTCGCCATGGTGAAGTTTCAGCGTCGGCAGACGGCGTGCACGCGCAGATGCTGCGGCTGGAGCGTTTTGGCATCGCCAACGGAACCGCAGCCGGCGGCTCATCGGGCAGCGGCGCTGCAGCTGCAGCTCCGGCAACAGAGAATGGCGCAGCAGAAGCAGAGGAAGCAGATGCTGAGGCGCAGCGGCCTCTGGGCCCTCCCCTGCACGAGCGCACGAAGCAGGTGCGCTTCAGAGCTTGAGTTTCGGCTCTGTTTGTGTCCAACTACCGTTGACCTGACCTTTCTGACCAACCTCGTCGCATGAGTCATTGCTTTGCAGAGCCGGATGTTCCAGCTGTTGAGCTGGATTTCGAGCCCCCGATAGCCCTGCTGATCTTGTGCAGCCGCGCATTGCAGGACACAACCCACAGCATCCAAAGCCCTCACCCAGAACGCCGACTCAGACGATAACTTAATCGTCCCGCAGATGCTGCGGCGGGCGGCGGGGCAGGTGGCAGACGCGGGCTGGGAGGCCGACGTCCGTTGGGACGGCAGGCCGCCGCCGCGGCCGGCGCGCCTGCTGCTGGACATGAACGACGCGAGCCTGACCTTCAGGCAGGGAGCCTACCGGATGCTCGTCTGGTCTCGTACTAGCGTCGGGTCCAGCGCGTCGAGACGATCAGGTCGCGACTGCGGTCGGCGTGTCTCACGCTGGACATGCAGGACGCCAACCCAGCCCCCAAGCACGGCTGTCACATCACGAATCACACTGTGGTTTGCGTAACACATGTCACACACTGCACGGGTGCGTGCACAACGACGTTGGGAGATCAGCCGCAGCCAGCATGCCTGCTGCTGGCTGATCTGCACTGCTTCTCGCAGAACACACAGGCCCTTTCGTGGGACGGACGTCGCGCGAAGGGCGCACTCGCCTGCTGCGGTGCAGCCGCTGCTCGCCGCAAAGTTCAAGGCGGTGTTGGTGAAAGGGCACCCAGTGAATCTATCAATCACATGACACCCGTGTTGCGTTGCAGGGCGTTCAGAGGCGCAGACCTGGCGAAGTGGGCGCACTCCCCTGCTGCCGTGCTGCCGCCGCCGGCGAAGGTGAAGACGGTGGCGGCGCCAATCGTGGGCGAAGGCGACGCTGCGCTGCAGCTCGCGCGCTGCAACGTGTCCAAGGACGCCTACTACTCCGGCGCGGTATGTCGTTGATCCTTCAGCGGAAACTCCAGAAACCAACGAATTTTGCTGGGTGACAACCCGAAAGAAGGCGCCGCTGGTGGGCGAAGGCGACGCGGCGCTGCAGCTCGCGCGCTGCATTGTGTCTGAAACTGCCTGCTACTTTGTCGCAGTGAGCTACGAACCTGTAATATTAAGGATCCCCGCGCTGCTGACCGTCCTGCCAAAGCGAGAGGACAGCTGCTGGAAATACAGTTTCACATCAAAAACCATCCACATATGCAACCCTGCCAGCTTTCCCACAAGCAGCTTTGTGCAGATAGTTGTTGAGGAGTTGCTGCTTGCGTGCTTGCAGAATGTCATCTGTGATTTGCTGCTGGCAGGTCAAGAAGAGAGGCGACTCAGGTGCAGCAGCGGTGGGCGCCCCTCATGCCACCCCCATGGCCACACTGGCAACGCTACTGATGCGAATCGATGCGACGCATCAGTGCTGGAGTTAGACTTAACTCCTCGCTCCTGTGTTTGTGCAGGTGAGGAAGAGGGGCGACAAGGGCGCGGCGGCGGTCGGTGCCAGGCACGCTACCCCCGCAGCCACGCTGGCGACGCTGCCGACGCGGATTGACGCCTGGGTGCTCGCGCACCGTCCGCGGGGGCTGTGGGCGGTGCCCACCACCGCAGGTGGTGGCGGCGGCGCCGGCAGGGGCCGCGGCGGAGGTGAGACTTGGAGCAAAGCAAACTTGAACAATAGAGGCTCCCTGGCGGTGACTCCTGCAAACTTTGGCAAACAGCTGGCGCACCGGCAGCGGGGACTGTGGGCGGTGCCCAGCACTGCAGGCGGCGGCGGCGCCGGCAGGGGCCGCGGCGGAGGTGAGCTATGCAGCAGCACAGCCGGAAGCAGTACCAACCGCCTAGTGGTGGTGTCTGTGGAAGCCTCACAGTGGATCAGGCGCCCCGACTGCGGCGGCTGGGGCCTATGCTTGAGACCGTGACCGACGGCAGCTGTGGCAGATGCTGTGGCGGGGTCATGAATTGTATGCCTCTGATCATGCTGTGCATGCAACCTCAGAACGGACATCAGACATCCTGCCGGGCGCGTCACCAGCGGAGGACAATCAATCACCATTTCGGGCTCCTCCACTTTGTGCAGGGGCTCCGACGGCGGATGCAGCTGCCCAGTGCCGCTGCAAGGTTGCGTGACAGGTCGCTTCGGGTCAAATCCTGATTGAGTCCTGTGCACATCTTCCTGTCAGGCGAGGGCCTGGCGAGCGTGCTCATGAAGAGTCTGCCGGGCGCCTCTGTGGTGTTTGCGGACGTCAAGCTCGCCATCACCATGGCCTCGCAGCTGTGGGAGAAGGTGCGTGTGAAGGCTGAGTGCGGAGAGCATCTACAAACTGTTGAAATCATGCCTCTGGGACTTGGACCAATGTTTCCTGGCGCACGTCAAGCTTGCCATGGCCATCGCCCTCCAGCTCTGTTGCAGAGGATGCGTCTGCTGGATCTGCATGTCTGACATGGCTGTCATGCGTCTCATTCTGCATTCAGTGGCTCATCAAACCGAGGAATCTCGTCTTCGCGGAGAGGTGGAGAAACGTGCTGCTGGTTGCCGGCGCAGGCTGTGGAACGGAAGCAGTTCCTGCCGGAGGGGGACGCCAGCGAGCAGCCGCGGCTGCTGGTGCCGCAGAAGCCGGCGGCCGCGCCGGTGCAGCTGGACAAGCCGCTGACGGGGTCCGGCATAGATGCTGCTGCAGCAAGGGTGAGCCAGCCATGGCCTCATTCACACAAAAGGTCGACTGACCGGCAGCAGTCACTATCAACACCCATCATCCTGACCGTCAAAATGTGGATCCACCGCTGTGCAACATGGCGGAAGCAAATGGGGCCCCGTTGTGTGGGCAGGCCACACACTGCCTGATCGAGCGTACTGATCGTGCCCAATGCCATTACATGCAGGTGACGCTGTATGTGGTGTTCGGCAAGATCGCGGCGCTGCAGACGAGGGTGGCGGCTGCGCTGCCGGCGCCCGACTCCAACAAGCCGCTGCGGCCGCCGGGGGCCTTCGGGGTGGGCGTTTGCTCTTTTCCCCCCCCTTCCGGCTGGTGCCTGGTGTTGTTTAGCTTGCAATCGAGCAGACTCTGATCCTTCGACCAGCATACTGCCTTTGAGCTGGTCAAATTTCAGCACACGCAATATCACTTCGTCATCAAGCTTCTTCGGCTCAAAACCCCTGCAGTGGAGTATTCGGGCCGTGCTTTCCTGGGCTGGCATGCACCGCGTCACCTCAGTGCTCCTTTGGATTGCGACTGCAGAAGCGGAAGGAGCTGGCGCCGACTGACGGCCACGTGCTGCTGCTGGAGTACTTCGAAGAGCACCCGCCACTGCTCGCCCGGCCAGGTGAGATGATATTTCACCTCTGGGCATACTCTGTCTCAGCTGCTGGCCTATTACTTGAGAATCTTGCATCTCATTTGAAATCGCAGGCGAGCACCAGCTGGTGTCTATTGCATGGCTTACATGGCCGGGCACGAGCGCCACAAGCCGTGGCTGTGCTGCTAACAGCGCATACGGAGCAGCTGCATTGCATGTGCGCAGGCATGGGCGTGCGGCTGCAGACGTTCTACCGCAAGCGTAGCCCAACGGACGCCGCGCACCAGGCCCTGCTGCAGGGTGGGTCTGTGCTTGACTGCTGGCGGCCTGTGCCTCCTTCGACGGATCCACTCCTGGACGGGTTCGCATGCTTGATGTGGCGTTTGGAATGCTGTGCTTTTCGTCAGGCCGCCCTGACGGTATGCGCGGTCTATGCTTGCGTGTAACTGGTGGCATCGATGGACAGGCGCATGTGAGTTCTGCAGCGCCTCAGGCGTCTGAGCAGGAAATGATTTTCACATGATCAGGAAACCAGCCACAGGCAAGTTGCAGTGGCGACGGGGCTGCCTGTGCCATAGCAGCCGGAATATGTCGTAAGCATGACATCTGACAAAGCTCAGTATGTGCAGTGATTGTCTTGTGTCTTGCTGTCAGGCAAGGAGCGGTGGCGAGTCGGCGCAGTAGTGCCGCTGCAGCCTGCGGACGAGTCGCCATTCCTGGGCAACCTCAAAAGCGGCACCCCCCAGCTGGCTGTGGAGGTGCGCGTCTTGGCGGGGCAAGGTCTGGTTCGTGCATGGCATCTGCGGTGTCGCAGTAGGGTTTACTATGCAGTCACATGTCAGGCGGCTAATCAGCTGCCCTGCCTGAGGCACCCCGAAGACCAACAAACCCCATCAAAAAGTGCTCCCCCAGCGCAACGGAGCAGGACTGACCTGCAACGCTGCTGGGGAGTGGCTTCGCCACTGGGACTCAGTCACGGCAGTCATGACTCCAAATCTGTAGGCGCCCACACATTTTGATGCATGCACATCTGCATGTGGCGCGATGCACGCCGGCTTTGTGCTGGCGCGCCAGGCAAGCGCACAGAAGTCATCACTGGCGATGTCAACCATGTATGTGGATCCCACACAGGCGCCGGCGCTCAAGGGGACAGCATTCGCATGTTGTGCCGGGCACACCGACTTCCTGCTGTGTTGGCAGGCGAGCAGGCGGATGAGCTGATCTCGACCGTCCGATCCACGTGTGTCTGCACCCGCAGGCACCCATGTTCAAGGCGCCGGCGTTTGCGTACGGCGCCGGGCGCACCGACTTCCTGCTGGTGCGGCAGGCGAGCGGGCGAATGGCGGTGCGCCAATTTCAGGGCACCCTGGTGTTGGGGCAGCAGGAGCCGCATGTGCGGGTGCCGGCGCCCCAGTCCAAGGAGAAGAGGTGCGGCCACTCGTGTCGGCTCAGAACTCAATGTCGCTGCACGTCAGGGCATGGGGGCGGTGGTACCGTAACTCACAGAAGAGATGTGTATAGGGGACCTCAAGCTGCAGTCGTTGGTCTCAAGGCTACCGGGCATCCTGCGAGCTGAGCATGTGCTTTCTTGTGCTGCAGGGTGGGTGTGTCCACATAGTGCACCTGCGATTGCCGCTTCGCATATGTTGGCACCTGGCAGGATGCAGCAACCTGCGTGTCCCATGGTGCAGGGAGATCGAGGAGCGGCGGCTGGCTGTGCATGTGTGGCGCGAGCTGCGGGGGCGCGCCGCCCGCCTCGAGAAGAAGGGATCCCCCGGGCCAGCCACAGTCGGTGGGAAGAGCCTGCCCAACGATGGCAAACACTGCAGAACAGACTGACAGTCCTCGCCATTTTCTGTCTCCCTGCTCATATGGTCTCACCGCCACATGTCTACCCTCGTTTCTTCCAGGCATCCAGAATTCGACAAAGCGGTCCCCAGGCCCTCTGAATGCGCCAATCCTGCATATTTGATGATTGTACACGAGATCGCAGACCTCTAGCGTGAGGCATCGACGCTTGTACGCATCTTCTCCAGGTATCCGGGAGCTGACGGAGCAGTTCCCTGGGCTGTCGGATGCCATCATCAAAGTCCGCCTGCGAGACCGTTGCGAGTGCATCCCCTTCAAGGCATGCCATGGCCGTGTCTGGCCAAACGCCTCGCTTCCCAAGTCAACATGCACACCATGCTGCAGCACACCCAACATCACGCCATGTTGCTGTGGTACACCGCCACGTCGCTGATGCGTCATCCTCTAGAGGGAAGAGTCTGGGTGGTGTCTGTTTTAGGCGATACCGGACTCACCTTCTTGGGTGAGGAATCAGCAATGTCCCCTGCCGATGCGCTCCCGTTGAGCATGTTGTATTTGTGAAGCCACGGTGCTTGCTGCTTCATGCAGGGTGACGAGTCGAGGTGGTGCCTGGCGGAGAGCGGCCGCATCCCGGCCGAGGGCGAGATGAAGAAGCTGGCCACGCCCGACGCATGGTGCGGGATCAAACCATATTTAGGGTCAAGGGTTTAGGATTACCTGCTCCATGTCTTTTCCCAGTTATTGCGCCTGAACGTCTGCGTGGAGTACTCACCCCTTGCTGCGTGTGCAAAATGCACTTGAATCGAGAAGGACATCGGCGCCCTGTCATCCAGGCCATCGTCCACTGCACGCACCTGTTTTCGATCGGTGGTTCTCTTTGTCAGTTTCTGCGTCTCCCACTGTAGGTGCGCCTTCGAGAGCATGCATGCGGCGCTGAACCGCTACCACACGCAGGGCCTGTATGCGATCGAGCGCTCCAGTGCCGCCGCCATCGACCGGCTGTCTGTGGCGGCCAGGCAGCTGCCAGATGCCGACAACGAGGTGAAGGCTTGTTGGAAGCGAGGCTATCACATTTCGACAGCGGCACGCGGCCGCCTGAGTGCTCCATTGCCGCCGCCATCGACGGCTGTCCGTGGCGGAAGCCGACAGTGAGGGGCATGATCTATTGGAGGTCAGGCTGCACCAATGTCGCCAACGTCGACCAGCTGTCTGCAGCTACGAAGCACCTCCTGGACGGTTGAACCGAGGGTATTGCCTTTCATCGGAGGAATGCTGCAAATGCCTTCATATGATAGCAGACCGCACATCAGTTAGAGACCTCGTCCAGTTCCTGTTTCTCTGCAGGATGTCTAGAAGGCGCTGTCATCGTGGAGGTGGCAGCGCAAGGTGGCCCCTGGGCCGCCATCGACACCTTCGCAGCAATTTCAAGCGCAGCATCTCAAACCCACCTGACGCTGTGCAGGACATGTGTCTGCAGGATGTCAAGAAGGCGGTGTCAATCGTGGAGGTGGCAGCGCAAGGTGCCCCGTGGGCCGCCACCGATGCCTACGTAGGCGCGGTCCGCGAGGGCCGCGGCAGCCTGGCTCTGACGGGGGCAGGCGACCCGACAGGGCGCGGCCGCGGCTACTCGTACACCCGCGACATCCGGCGGGTGGGTGCAGTTCAGATTCTGAGGAACCGCCGTGACTTTCGTGGTTGAGACCATGTCTGGCAGTGTCTGACGCTGACGGGGCCAGGCGACCCGACAGGGCGCGGTCGCGGCTACTCCTACACCCGCAACATCCGGCGGGTGAGTGAAGACGATATTTTTCATGAGTTGCCAAAGTATCTCGAAGGAGGTGCTGGCGAGCAGCAGGCTCGTTTCTTAATGAGACTTGTGGATTTGACAGGATGTTGCCGCATGTAATCCTACATTTGTCTACATATCATGTTGAGCTCCAACCTTTGTATTGCATGCTGAGCGCTCTTGCCTCTGCATCACCACGTGCAGCACCAGATGGAGCAGCTGGGGCGCATGGCCGGGGAGCGCGGCATCACAGAGACGGGTGCCAAACTGCGGAAGTGCAGCTGATCCACCCCGTGCCATCACTCTCACTTGGCTGTGTTTCGTTTTGCAGCACCAACTGGAGCAGCTGGGGCCCAAGGCTGGGGAGCGCGCCATCACTAGAGCATCGTGTGCACAGCAACACTTTGATGATCTGATGTCTGCTTCGAACTGACTACGCTGTCGTCACATGCAGCAAGTGGAGCAGCCGGGGCCGAAGGCTGGGGAGCGCGCCATCATGGGCACGGGCGCCGAGCTGCAGTGGTGCAGCTGATGCACCTGATCGTTTGGCTGATCGTGCTCGTTGTTGCCTTGTGCAGCACCAAGTGGAGCAGCTGGGGCCGAAGGCTGGGGAGCGCTCCATTACCGGCACGGGCGCCGACCTGCGGCGGCTGTCCATGGAGGACTCCAAGCGCCAGCTCATGGCCATGGGCATGTCCGAGGAGGAGGTCGCACGTGAGTTGTTTGGTGCCTTGATTCGAACGCAAAGCGCTTCCGGCAGCTCTCCTGGCCGTGACCTGCTGTGGCTGTCCTGGGATGTCACCCAAGCGCCCGGCTAACCAATATGGACATGGACGCGACGGAAGTCGCACATTTGTGGCTTGACATTCACTGCAGTTGTGAGCTCATCTCCGAGATGGGCCAGTTCGCCATCGCGAGCCACTGCTGTGGTAGAGCGATTGAGGATTGTCCTGCCTGCACTTCTGGCCCGCTGAACTTGCGCCCCTGCTTTGATGAGACGCTTGTCGGTGGCGGCGCTGCTGACACGCATGATATGGAGCTTGTAGTCAGCACCAGACATGCTGCGCTCACGATCACTCCTGGTCCCACCTGCAGCACTCGCCCGCTGGAGCCGCATCGCGCTGATCCGCGAGCTCAGCAGCGCCGCCGCCGCTGACGGCGGGGCGACAGCGTCCAAGTTCGGCACCAAGTTTGCGCGGCAGGCGCGGGAGTCGGCGGCCGAGCGCCAGAAGCGGTACCAGCAGAAGTGCCAGATCATCTTCGACCGCCAGGTGCAATCAGCTTTGCCTTCACATGTGGCTGTCATGTTATGCTGGGGCTTGCATTCCAGTCGCACTTACCACACGAGCCTGTGCTTTTCAATATCCACTTCATCGTTGATCACCACCCGGTCGTCACATGTCAGGTGGCTGCATTGGGCGGGGTGGAGGCTGCGTCGCCGCCGCGGGAAGACGGCGGCGCGGCCGCGCCCGCGGCGTCAACGGCGGCAGCCGGAAGCAGCGCGGCGGCATCAGGAAGCAGCGGTGGGGACGCTGGCAACAACAATGCCGATGGCGGAGAGGACAGCTTCGAGGACGAGCTGGAGGGGCTGCTTGCGGGCAGCGACGATGACGCAGATTCCAAGCCTGCCGGCAAGGCCAAGGTAGGAGGCATAGAGCATCCACACCACTCAGTATATGAGGTGACTCGACTCTGTAGGACTTATACACCAACTGCTGTTGGCAGGCAGCAACGACGATGCGGACTCCAAGCCTGCCGGCAGGGTCAAGGTAGGAGGCGTAAAGTTCTCATGTTGCTCAGTGTATT
This sequence comes from Tetratostichococcus sp. P1, assembly GCA_036584455.1. Taxonomy (NCBI): domain Eukaryota; kingdom Viridiplantae; phylum Chlorophyta; class Trebouxiophyceae; order Prasiolales; family Stichococcaceae; genus Tetratostichococcus; species Tetratostichococcus sp. P1. The sequence continues at coordinate 153,166 of BTPI01000006.1, forward strand.
GGGTGACCCAACGCTGTAGGAGGTCTCAACACGGCGTTTTCTTGAAATGGCAATCAACAGTCGGCGATAGACAGCGCTCGGAGGACCGCCGGTGTGATCAAATGGCTCGCGACGTCGGTAAGTGTAAATAGTCGCCTGGAGTTGCCAGGACTGGCCAGGACGAAAGGCCTGGCACAGGGCAGGACAATGATACCAGAGCATTTGCTGCAGCAGGGCAAGGAGCTGACTAAGCAGGGCGTGGATACGCAGCTGGATATTGAAGCAGAGACCGAGGAGGAATCTTACTGATCAAAAGCATGAGATTTGGCATGGGCATACATGTCTGCTGTCACAAGGCAATCAGCGGACTCAGCAGGCCGCAAACACGCAGCTGGATGGAAATGGTGGCAGCATAAAACGCCTGAGCTGCGGGAAGCCTCCAGCCGAACATGCTCGTGTCTCTGCGGCATAGGGCAAGAAGCTGACCAAGCAGGGTGCAGGCACACAGCTGGATATGGAGGCGGGAGGCCGAGCACGAAGCCTACACTGAAAATTGCATTTCAAATGAATATGGGCATGAGGTCTTCTTGTCACAGGGCAAGAAGCTGACGAAGCAGGGCGCGGATTCGCTGCTGGATGTGGAGGCGGAGGCCGAGGAGGAGGCCGAGCTGGCGCGCATGCGCGCTGCAGGGTTTGCTGGCGGCGCCGAGGATGCAGGTGCGGGGTGGGTGCGGCTGTGTCAGACCTGTGGCCGGTTTCACGGCGCTCAATGGTCAGACACATAGCAACAGATAGTTCATGGCTCCATGGTGACCACGTGTATGTGCAGCAGCCAAGGTAGATGCCGCATGGACAACATAGTTACATGGAAAGTGGGATGGAGTGGGCGACATGGTTCTCTTCTCGGGGCTGCATGGCTGCTGAGGACCGCGATGTTGGGAGTCCAGGACCAGCCCACTGCTTGCCCCTCTGATAGCCCCTCCCGACGTGCATGACTTTGGTCGTCCCTGAGTGCAGAGGACGAAGCTGCGGAGAAGCCCAAGCTGGAGGCGGCAGCCGGCGCACGGCGGATCCGGCGCACCATCAAGTGGACCGCTGCAGACGGCACCCAGGCCACCAGGCGTGTGAATTCGGCATCTGAGAACCCGTCTGTCATGCTCAGCCGAGCACCCTGTTGAAGCTTCTTCTGCATGCCGCATCTGCCGCACCATCAAACGGACCGCCGCCACGGACAGCCAGGCCACCAGGTGTGTTGACAGTCCACTTGCGAGGCTCAGATGCAGTCTTTCAGGAGGTCCGGCTTCAGCACGTTGGTCAGGTGCATATGAACCCTCGTCACTGCTTGGTCCTTTCGGGTATGTAGGGAGATAATCGCCGCCAAGCGCGAGGAGGTGGCGGCGCTGCACGCACTCACCGCCGCCGGCCGCGACATCGGCGGCCCCTGGGGCTTTGGCACCCGCCACATCAAGGGTGTGCGCTTTTGTCTGGCTCAGAGCTGCATCTGTTGTTGTATTTGTTGTGTTTGAAGTATTCTGCATTTCCGATGACGAGCTGCTCATGCCGCCACATGGCTGTCGCAGCCATCAGGCTGTCGACCTCCCACATGCAATCTCCACAACGACTTGCGCCAGATGTTGACGTTGCATGGACCGTCTCGTGCACTTTTTCGGTCAGCCTTCAAGCTTCTGCCAGGGGTTGCGCCTCTCATGCTTACTGCGTTTTGACATGCGCAGCCTGGCACCACAGACACCTAACCCAATACTGGCCTGCTTGCAGGCAAGGCGACACGCAAGGGGCACAAGAAGAAGGTGGGTTGCCGTTCACTCATGCAGCGACGCGGTGTGATGTCGCACTTTCACAGCTCATGTTCGCCAGCATCACCCGGCTGCCGGCAGGGTACCATATCGCATGTGTCATGTTTCTCTGTTCACTCGCAGGCCCCGAGCTTGTCAAAGGCCCCATCAAAGCGCAAGCCCGTCATTGAGGTGGGTTCCTCTGGGTGCGTGCCGATGCACTTCGTGTACCTGGATTGGGCTGCTCTCGGCATCATGTGCAGTCTTCTAGGAACCGCTGGGCATTCAAGTCTATGAGCTGGCAGGCAGCAGTGGAGCCAGGAGTGTACTTGACCTGCAGGACCCAGCATACCATCGTCGTGATTGTCTTGTTCGTTCACCCTGCCCACTCGCGATGGATAGCGTGAACCTGAAGTCCGTTTCACACGTTGCTGCAGTACGACACGGAGACGGAGGAGGAAGACGACGAGGAGAACCCGGAGCTGGCCGCCATCTCATCGCCCCGTGCCACCAAGGTCTGGAAGATATCCTGATGCGGCCAACTTCAGCGGTGACTGGGCAATACCCTCTTCCAGTTCTGGCGCAAGAGTTGCAGGACTCTTTGCTGAGGCGCGCCTGCTCCGCCCAAGTTGAACAGACAGGCTCGCTACAGCATGGTACCTGACCTTCCCACTTCCATTCACATGCTCTCAGACGTAAATCCCATTGCCGTTTGATGCAGAGCGGCCGCGTCAGCAAGCGCAAGCGCATCGTGATCGACGACGATGACGACGAGGACTTCGAGCACGATGCAGCCGGGGAGGATGGCGGCTCGGAGGGCGGCGCCGTCCGCAGCTCCTCCGGCCGCGCCCCAGCAAAGAAGGTGGGCATCTAACCGCCGATCGTCAATTCCGATTTGACGTTTGACTCAATGCGGGGAGGATCGCGGCTCGGAGGGCGGCGCCGTCCGCAGCTCCTCCGGCCGCGCCCCAGCCAAGAAGGCGGGCATCCGACTGCAAATCATCCTTGCTGATGCAATCAGTGTAGTCGTTGGATCTTGGAGGGCGGCCCCAAGGGCTGCGCCGTTCGCAGCTCCTCCGGCCGCACCCCGGCAAAGAAGGCGGGCATCTGGCTGCCCACTTTCGTACTACAGATGTTCAGGCTGGCCATCGAGAGATGGAGCCTTCAAGTACGGCGCAGCTGAGGGGGTGGTCAGTTCTGGGCGTCGCTGCTGGGACGCCTGTTGGCCAATGAGTATCGTGAATGCGTCAGCATTTTGCCGGGAGGCACATGCCGCCCCCGGACTGTCAGATCGTCTTGCACCCCCTAACTGATCTTGGCAGGCGCCAGCTTGATGCAGTTAGCTTGCACACCTGCAGTACACGGGCACAGCTGAAGTGCTCTGTCTTGACAGCTGTCGCCTGCATGTCTGTGGGACCTGGGGGGCGCTGGCTGATCACTGCGGCCCTCGTTTGCTTCGGCATATACCATGTCGTCCGACTGCAGGCGGCCAGCTCAGCGTGGTTGACTATGCGTGGCCGCGCGCACTGCATGCAGCAGCTGCTGCTTGGCAGTGCAAGGTCGTCACCCGAACAACCAGCTGAAGTGTGCTCCGTCCTTCGCCTGCAGGCGGCCAGCTCGGCGCGGGCGGCGACAACGGGGCGGCGTGCGTTGAACGCGGTGCTGCGGCGCATCGTGACAGCGCTGCGCAAGCCGACGCACCCGGACGCGCAGTGCTTCCGCATCTTCATCGTGCGGTTCTGCCGCACCCTCGGCCGAACTCCCCCCCGACTCTGCCGCGAGTGCATCTGCGACATTCGATCTCATCACTCAACCGCACTTGGAAAGTCTTGGGGGTGGCGTGCAAGCTGGCGTGTCCACACACACAGTCAAGCTGGTGTGCGGGACCTCCGCGTGATTGTTGTACACTGCTGCTGCACCTTCTTCGGCATTGCAGCGACTGCGACTGACAGATTCGCAGTCAGCTGCTGGACATCAGTCATCATGTGCAAGGCAAGCAGTTTGCCGCCTGGCGCTGCCACCTGCGCTGCGCAGACCCTACATGCGAGCTCTGGTATCGCCCAGGGTCGCTTCGATGGTCAGGTCAGCTGACTGTAGCTCGGCGTTGACTGCAAACGGCGGTGACGGCGTCTGCTGATGGTCTGTTGGCAGCCAGACGTCAGCTGCGGCCTGAGTGCCCATGTGCACAGTGCAGCCGGCTTGCCATCTCAGGTTTCCATCGATGCAAAAGCGTGCACTCATCAGTGTATTTGACATGCACAGGAGCCCGTGTCGCTGGAGACGGCGCCCGACTACTACGACTTCGTGAAGCCGGCGGACGAGATGAGCCTGGTGATCATGGAGCGGGAGGCGCGCGCCGGGCGGTACAACGGCCGCGGGGAGTTCCGCGCGCACGCCGCCGCCATCGCCGCCGCCGCGGCGGCGTACAACACCCGGGGCGCCTGCGCCTTCACACGTGGGTGGTGTTGGTCCAGTCGTAATTAGCTGCTGTTCCGGTCCCCATGTGCACAACTTCAGTGGCTGCGGCAATATCAGAGAGTGTGTGTGGCCGCCATCGCCGCTGCGGCGGCGGCGTACAACGCCCAGGGCGCCTGCGCCTTCACACGTGAGGGTTTTTCACGCAATTGGCACTGTCTCCCTTCAACTCGAGCCCGGGCAACAGTGATTCACACAGCGGCCGTGGCGAGTTCCACGCGCACGCCGCCGCCATCGCGCCGCAGCGTACAACACCCAGGGCACCTGCGGCTTCATGCGTGGGTGTATTGGTCTGATCGTGATGTAGTGTTCTGGTTCTTGTGTGCACAACTTCAGTGGCTGCGGCAGTAGCAGAGCGCACGATGCCGCCGTCGCCGCCGCCGCGGCGGCGTGCAACACCCAGGGCGCCTGCGCCTTTATATTTGAGTGTCAGCAATTGTCTTCGTCGTGATGCACGAAGCATGAGCCCTGCTTCGGTGGCCATGGCTGCGCTGGAGTTGATGCAGCCGCCTCGCTGGTGTTGTGCAGAACGGCAGCACCCCTCAGGCTGCCGCGACCTGGCTTGAGATGGGCAATGCCTCAGACCGCCTACGTCAATGTTTACCTGGCAGCCGACTCTTGCAAGGGGTCTCTGCTGACGGCTGCTGCATGAACTGGCAGCCTGACGCTACCTCGATCTTTGATGCCAACCGATCCGGGAAAGTTCCCAATGGTGTTCCCCTGCAACGTCACTGCTTGCAGGCGGTTATCGAGTGGGGCCAGAAGCTGCTGGCGGCGGCAGATGCCGAGCGGGAAGGCCTTGACTGGGATGGATCAAATCAGCTGACTCAAGCTTGGACTGATTCCCGAGTTCCATGATGAGGTTTTGATAAAATTGAAATCTTCATTTGCAGCCGCCATTGAGTGGGGCCAGAAGCTGCTGGCGGCGGCGGATGCTGAGCTGGCACGCCTCGCGCCTGAGCTGGACGATGCGGAGCAGCGGCTTCAGGAGGAAGAGAGCATTGGTGAGGCCTCTGCCTTGCAGCTTCTTTGACAAGCTCGAAGAGAAACACTGCACTTGGCGTCGAAGCTGGACGATGCGGAGCAGCGGCTGCAGGAAGAGGAGTCCGCTGTGCAGTGAGTTGTCTTGAACACTGTGAATGTTTGATAAGGGGTTTTCGCCATTTGGCCTTGCCGCGGAGTCGACGATGCGGAGCCGCAGCTGCAGGAAGCGGAGGGCCTTGACGGGGCTGCTGTGCAGTGCCTTCCTTGAGCACTCTTGCACAGTCGGGCCCTGGTCACTTGCCGCCCCGAATCCTGCCCAGGTCATGCCTGATCAGATACTGCCTGCGCACGCTCGCTGACCTCAGCGAAACCCTAAAACCTAAAGCCTCGTTTTTTTGGTGTCCTGCAGTGCCGGTGCCTATGGAAGGCGGAGCTCCCGCCGCCGCAGCCCCAGCGCCGGCGGAAGTCGTCGTTCACTGGGTGGAGGTGCAACCTCTAGGCTAGAACCGTGATTAACCCTAAACCCTAAACCGTGATTATACCTTTCGTGCTGCTGGTCATCGCGTCCTTGCACTGCCGGACGCTTCTCGAGAGCCCGCTGCAACCGCAGTCCCCGCAGAGGTGGTCATGCACTGGGGGGAGGTGCGTGTCCGTGCGCACCTTCGTGGCTTCCTGTCTGCGTTGTCCCAATGGTTCGAGTGGTCCCCGTCGCATCTCTGCAATGCCACACCCGGCAGCTGCGCCGTCAGAGATCGCTGGAGGTGCGGCCAGCCTTCCTTGCTTCTGCGGTCGCTCGTTGCCCATTCACGTTGGGCCAACTTAAGTCTTCGGTCTTGATCCTCCGGCTGCATGTGCTTGGCCCAGGTGGCGCATCCGATGCTGCCAGCTTTCTGCACAGCGCTCGCACCCTGAAGCAGCATTGTTGAAGTGACGACGAGCACCAGCACATGTCGTTGTGTGCTGTCTGTGGTGTGTTGAAACTTCCTGAAGACGCAGCGGTTGCAGGGCGCGACGTTTGGCTGAGGGAGGTGTGTTCTGAGTTGCAGTGCTCGCGGTGCCAGAAGTGGCGGCGGCTTACCGACGCAGGTCACGCCGCAACGGTGCGCTTCACACCAAGCCATGCCCAGACGCACTGCAACGCCTCGGCATGAGCAGGTCGTGTATGATGGACAGCCAGCGGCTGGCGACACCCTCGACCCATGTGTGAAGTGCATGGGACAGCCGTCGCATTCTTCACGCACCAGCGGCAGCACCCTTGCGCACATGCCGCAGGTGCACGAGGACGAGCCTTGGTACTGTGAGGCCAACCCAGACCCGGCCTTTGCCAGCTGCGAGGTGCCCGAGGAGACAGAGTGACAGGGCAGGGGGACTGTGCAGGGAAGCGCATTGTCGGGGAGTCTGCTTGGGGACAAGCCACGTGGGGTGGCGCCGCCAGTTGGTGCAGCCCAGGGGACTGCAGGAGAGAAGGCTGTCTCGTGCCTTGTTTTCCTCATTGCTGGGCGCCCGGCAATGCCCGGCAATGCCACTTTCACCTGGCTGGCAGCGCCGCAAACATCTTGGTCAGCGGCAGGGGGAACAAAGAAACCCTGGCTCCTCATTTGGGCATGTCATGCATGAGCGTAAATGTCAGCTTGGTTGGCTCTGCCTACACGGTTTGCCATCTGCAGTGCAAAGCGTCATATCAACATGTGAAGGTCAAGAGGTAAATGTCCCTTGTTCAGTGATCAGCACATCCAAAAGTCTCTAGGCCCCACACAGATATCCACTCCTGCGCACACAATCAAACACCCAGGTCAGAGCGGGCCACTAGTCAGCCAACGGCCTTGTCAGCAGCCAACCTGCAACGACAGCCATCCTGACGCACAAGCCCCTGGAAGTTCGTGCTGCAGCCACGCAAGACACTGCCGCTGCTCAGTATCGGTCTCCGCTCTCAAGGAAACGCCATTGGTGACCACTGCAGCCGCCAGCTCTGCCAAAACTCTGCTGGGGCTGCCGCAGACATGTGGACATCCGACCATTGGTTCGAAAAAGCGCATCGGCCTTCAAGCCGGGCCCAAGAGAGGGCCGCCATCAGCTGCGTTGCCCACTGGCTGTTCCTCCGCTACTGCACCTCCAGCCACTGCCGCCGCAGCCTCGGCTGTTTTCACAATGGGCCGCTGCCGCCGCTGCTGACATCACCTGCCGCCACAGCCTCGTCTCCTGTCACGTTGGGCCCAGAATGGAGCTGCCTTTCAGCTCCACCGCTTGCGGCCGCCCCTCCACCAATGCGGCAATCAGCAGCCGCCGATGGCTTCCGGTCGCTGCGCCTGCCGCCACCGCTCGTGACGTCATCTGCCGAGGCTGCCTTCCCGTTGGGTCCAGAACGGGGCTGCCGATGGACTCAGCCAACCGCGGCCGTGCTCCACAGCGGCATGCAGTCCTTGAGTATGTTGTGCCACGGCCGCTGCCGCCGCTGTCGTTGCCGGTACCCACTTCTGCTGCCAGGTCTTCAAGCTGCGTCAAGAAAGGGGCTGCCGATGAGCTCCACCGCCCGCAGCCGCCCCTCCACCGAAGCAGCAATCAGCCCCTGCTGTGACTTGCTGCAGGCGCCGATGCCGTCGCTGCTGCCGCTCGCTGCCGTCATCTGCCGCCAGGTGCTCAGGCCGGGTCCAGGAAGGGGCTGCCCATTGGATCCAGCGCCCGCGGCTGCCCTCGACAGAGCAGCGAACAGCAGCCGCTGATGGTGTGCTGCCAGCTGCCGCGGCAGTCGCTACCGCCGCCGTCATGTGTGGCCAAGCCCTAGCTGCCTTAAGCCGGGTCCAGGAAGGGGCTGCCCGTGAGCTCTACAGCCCTTGGGCGCCCCTCCACCAACGCAGCAATCAGCAGCCAGCCCGCCCGGTGCTGCTCGTCGAGCAGCGCCACCGGCGCCTCCCACCCCGCCTCCTGAGCCGCGTACCGCCTGTGCGTGTCAACCATGACCTGGTCATCTGGTTGATACATGGACCAACAGCGATTTGTGTCATGTCAGCAGCCAGCCAGCCCGGTGCTGCCCATCAAGCAGCGCCTCCGGCGTGTGCCAGCCCGCCTCCTGAGCCACATACCGCCTGCACGTATCAGAGGCAACTCATCTCTGAGCAACACACGGCTGCATAGTTGCAGACCAGCAGCCAGCTGGTGTGTTGCTGTTCGCCGGGCAGCGCTGCCGGCGCGTGCCAGCCCGCCTCCTGAGCCGCATACCTCCTGCGCAAGGCGGAATGGCAACAGTCTGTGCTTGAAAATGCATTCCGTGCTGGCAGCCACCCGGCCCTGTGCTGTTCGCCGGGCAGCGTCACCGGCGCGTTTGTGCCAGCCCGCATCCTGAGCCGCATACCTTGTGCGCAAGTTGATTCCAGCTCAAGGTGAACACTCGCATTCTGCTTGTGTGCAGCCGCGCATCCCTGGCACTGCTCGTTGGGCAGCGCCGCCAGCACCTCCCGGCCCGCTCTCTGAGACGCTGACCGCCTGTGCAAGGTGATTGCAAGATAGACCTGTGCTTGAAGATGTGACTCCACTGTGGCCACCCGCACTGTGCTGTGCTGTCCATAAAGTAGCACCACTGGTACCTCCCAGCCTATGTTCTGAGCCCGCCAAACCTCCCGAAAACCCCGAATGCAATACACAGGACACGTCGAGGAGCTAGCATCGAACATGTCACCCGAATCGTATCGCTTGCATTTTTTCAGACCTCATTGCCCAACAATGTGGGAGACCCTGCAGCAGTGTATGCGGAGGGATGGCGTCCAAATGTGGAAGAGCAGCACAAATGGTAGAGAAGTGGACACTGCCCATGGACACGCACTCTTGAGGGCAAATATATATATATATAAATTATAAAATATATATGAACCTCCAAAGGCAAGCTGCTGGTCTGTCAAACCGGGGCATCCGGGCCCTCACCCTGCCAAGGTGTCCCGCCGGCTGGTGCTGCCACCTCAAGCAACAGACACTGCAGAGCTGCTGTTGTGCTCCGGAAAGTTATGTCCTGTACCGCTGTGACGGGTGTTGATTTGTCACCCGATTGGTCGCAGCTTGCTGGGAAATGGGCACATATACCAACCAAAACCCAGCTGATGGCATTTTGCTGAGGCGTCCAACAAGCTGATGCCGCCGCTGCCGGCTGGTAAACCACCCAAAACATCCCCACTGCCATTCTGGAAGATGGAGGCGCCTGCATCCCACCTGAGTGCACGCACATTGCGGCCGAATATATCGACCAGCAGCCGGCTGAGGGCGTCCGCTGAGGTGTCCCGCCGGCTGGTTCAACAGCTTCGACCAATAACCTTTCGAGACTCGGAGGCAGATATGACGCTCTTCATCTTGGTGTCTCCGACCCACCTGAATGCCCGCACGTCGCGGCCGAACACCTCAAACAGCAGCCGGCTGAGGGCGTCTGCTGAGGTGTCCCGCCGGCTGGTGCCGCCGCCGCTGGCTGCGCCGACTGGGCCCTCATCGTCTGAGGAGTACACCTCCGGCTCCACAGCTAGTGACGAAAAGATTGTCTGCAGGCACACAGGAAACTTGGGAGTTTGAAGCTTCAGGAGGATTTCGATGACATGAAAAAAATGTTGCTGGCTGCGCCGACTGCACCCTTGCCGTCTGAGGAGTACACCTCCGGCTCCACAGCCAGTGACGAGAAGATGGTCTGCAAGCACACAGGACGCATGAGGGTCTGATGCCAGGAGGGTTTGACATCACAAGAGAAGAGTTTGCTGGCCGTGCCGACTGTATGTACTCGTCTCATGAGTACACCTCTGGCTGGTGCATGAGATTGTTGAGGCCAGGTGAGAGGAATGTTGCTGGGCTGCACCGATGGCTCTCGTCATCTGGAGAAATGACCCTGGTTGCATTGCCGAGGCCAAAGGGGGTAGTCGCCAGAGACCTATACAAGTGCTGCAGGCACAGCTGTTTGCCGACAAACACCCGCAGACTGTGCCACGTGTGCCCTCGTCACTTGAGAGGGTAACCTCCAGCTTTCGCCATCATGGCCAGGAAAGAAGAGACCAACACATGGTCTCCAAGCGACAAAAGCGGCAAGGGCTGCATTGCACCGCAAGCATCTGTTGCCCTGACCGAGCTGGCTGCCCCTCGGCTTGGTCACGTCTGCATGGCCTCGCCCAGGAGGAAGTTTTAGTTCCTCGTCCTTGACAGCAAAGGATCCATACGAAGCTCGTTTCTGATATTGCCAGATTGGTATGGCAAGGCCAGCAGCGTCGTACGCATCGTTGCCGCACACCTGGCGAGGAGCATAACAGACACACTGCCGACTGGAACGTCGACTGGCGCATCTGTCAAGCTGTCGAGCTCAAGTGAATGGGCAAATCTGCAGAGATGAAGACGTGGGGTCACCCCACCTCCAGCTGCGCCGTGGCCGTCATGAGCTCCTCCCGCTGCGCCGCGGCCATCGATACTGAGATAAGCCACACCCTCTCGAGCGCCAAGAGGTTGCTCGTTGCCATCGAATGAAAAAGCGGACATTCTGAAATATCACCTCTAGCAGCGTGACGGCCATCGCCGCCATGTCCTCCCGCTGCGCCGCGATCAGCGGGTGGTCCTCCCCCAGCTGCGCCGGCCATGGCGCATCTCCAGAGTCTACGATCAGCAGTCAACAAACCACAGTCAGCAGTCAGCCGATGATCAGCAGGGCAGATCGCTGACCGCCACGCGGATGTAGGGCATTAACTTCAAGCGCTGCGCTGCGCCGCGATCAGCGGGTGGTCCTCCCCCAGCTTCGTCGGCCATGGCGCGTCCCCAGAATCTTCGATCCGCAGTCAACTGATGATCAGCAGGAGACGTCATTAAATACTATGCACATACACACATGGGCTGACCAGAGGCGCTGCGCCGCGATCAGCGGGTGGTCCTGGCCCAGCTGCGCCGGCCAAGGCGCATCTCCAGAGTCTGTAGCAAGCATGCAAGCGAGCGAGAATCAATAGACAGCACTGTTGACAGATGCACAGTGTGGTCTCAATGAGCTGCGCCGTGATCAGCGGGTGGTCCTCCCCAGCTGAGCAGGCAATGGCGCGCCTGCAGCGTCTGCAGCGTGCAACAAACTGGAAGTCAGCAGGAAGCATCTTTGGCGCTCATGTAGGTACACAGCGCAGACTCACTGCGCAGCAGCTCGACAAGCAAAGGTGTTGTCCACCTGTGCGGGCCACGGTGCAGCGCCAGAGTCTGCGCACTGCAGCGACGGCAGCTGTGTCGAATGGCTTGCAAGGGCATGGCGTACGCGTGCGCAAAGGCTGCGTCCTCAAGTGCTGCTGAGCACAGCAGGCGCATCTGCTGTCTTCATCCAGCGGTCCTCGGTCCTGGTGACCTGGCAATGTCCCTCCAGCGGTGCTCCGACGCAATGACTTAGAGATTTGCATTGCATCGGCAACACAGTGCAAGGAAAAACTCGCCCGGTGGCAGGATGGGCGTGAAGCCGAAGTTGTCCAGCTTCACCACCACCTGATCCGTCGAGCGGCACCGCTGGGTACTCCATCAGCAAAGAACGGGCGCTGCAGTCGGGTTAAAGTGATTGTTGAGCTTGCATTTCTGATTCGCCTGGTGGCAGGATCTGTCGCTGCGCAAACCCGAAGTCGTCCAGCTGTCACCATCAGCTGAACCGCTCTGCTTGGCGGTCGTCCAATTTGGCTCAGCAACATGGCTGTCGATCTGTTTTATGCAAATTTGAGCATTGCGCTGTACGTCCCTGACAATTTGCTGTGTCAGCACAATGCTGAAGAGAACCTCGCCTGGCGGCAGAGGTTATCGCTGCGCAAAGCCGAAGTTGTCGAGCTTCACCACCAGCTGGTCCGCCTTGCGGTCGTCGACGTGGCTCAGCAGCACCGCTGCTGAGTATGTATTGGTGCTAACACATCCACTGCAAATAGGCTGCGCGACTCGAGAAGCTCAACTTCCATATCCCAGAGCCGAAGGAGACTCGCCTGGCGGCAGGACCTGTCGCTGCGCGAAGCCGAAGTTGTCGAGCTTCACCACCAGCTGGTCCGCCTTGCGGTCGTCGACGTGGCTCAGCAGCACCGCCCCAGAGCCGATGGAGCCGTGCGCGACGCCCCGCTCGTGGATGAACGCCAGGGCATTGACGCACCCCGCACAGATGGACCTGTGGCATGGGGACTCAGAGATCAGGAACCGCGATCATAATGTGAAACCATCCAGCAGCACCGCCCCAGAGCCGATGGAGCCGTGCGCGACGCCCCGCTCGTGGATGAACGCCAGGGCGTTGACGGACCCCGCGCAGATAACCCTGTGCAGGGAAACAAGGAGATGTTCATGAAGTGAGGGGCTCAGCAGCACTGCCCCAGAGCCGATGGAGCCGTGCGCGACGCCCCGCTCGTGGATGAACGCCAGGGCACTGATGCACCCCGCGCAGATGGCCCTGTGGCATGGGGACTCAGAGATCAGGAGCCGCGATCATGATGTGAAACCATCCAGCAGCGCCGCCTTAGAGCTGGCGGAGCCGTGCGCGACGCCCCGCTCGTGGATGAACGCCAGGGCGTTGACGGACCCGCGCAGATGGCCCTGTGGCATGAGGGCTCGAAGAAAACAAATCGCGATGATGATGTAAAACCGTCCAGCAGCACCGCCCCAGAGCTGCCGGAGCCGCGCGCGACGCCCCGCTCGTGGATGAACGCCAGGGCGTTGACGCACCCCGCGCAGATAACCCTGTGCAGGGAAACAAGGAGATGTTCATGAAGTGAGGGGCTCAGCAGCACTGCCCCAGAGCCGATGGAGCCGTGCGCGACGCCCCGCTCGTGGATGAACGCCAGGGCACTGATGCACCCCGCGCAGATGGCCCTGTGGCATGGGGACTCAGAGATCAGGAGCCGCGATCATGATGTGAAACCATCCAGCAGCGCCGCCTTAGAGCTGGCGGAGCCGTGCGCGACGCCCCGCTCGTGGATGAACGCCAGGGCGTTGACGCACCCCGCACAGATGGCCCTGTGGCATGAGGGCTCGAAGAAAACAAATCGCGATCATGATGTGAAACCGTCCAGCAGCACCGCCCCAGAGCTGCCGGAGCCGCGCGCGACGCCCCGCTCGTGGATGAACGCCAGGGCGTTGACGCACCCCGCACAGATAACCCTGTGCAGGGAAACAAGGAGATGTTCATGAAGTGAGGGACTCAGCAGCGCCGCCTTAGAGCTGGCGGAGCCGTGCGCGACGCCCCGCTCGTGGATGAACGCCAGGGCGTTGACGGACCCCGCGCAGATGGCCCTGTGGCATGAGGGCTCGAAGAAAACAAATCGCGATGATGATGTGAAACCGTCCAGCAGCACCGCCCCAGAGCTGCCGGAGCCGTGCGCGACGCCCCGCTCGTGGATGAACACCAGGGCATTGACGCACCCCACACAGATGGCCCTGTGGCATTAGGACTCAGAGATCAGAGACCGCGATCATGATGTGAAACCATCCAGCAGCACCACCCCAGAGCTGCCGGAGCCGTGCGCGACGCCCCGCTCGTGGATGAACGCCAGGGCGTTGACGCAGCGCACACAGATGGCCCTGTGCAGGGAAACAAGGAGATATTTATCAAGTGAGAGGCTCAGCGGTACCGCCCCGGAGCCGATGGACCCGTGCACGACGCCCCGCTCGTGGATGAACGCCCGCGCCTTGACACAGCCCGCACAGCTTGCCCTGTGGTGAGAAGAGAACACCATTACAGGCTGCAGTTTGCAAGTGTCATCAGCTCACAGCACTGCGCCAGAGCCGAGGGAGCCGTACGCCACACCCCGCTAATGGTAGAACGCCAGGGCATTGACGCGTCCCGCACGTATGGCCCTGTGCAATTGAAACGAGGGCCTCTTCGTGACCTGAAAGGCGCAGCAGCATCGCACCAAAACTGACGGAGCTGTGGGCAACCCCACTAGTGAGTGAGCGCCAGTGCATGGACTCAGTGCGCGCCGGCGGACTGTGCAGGAATGCCAGCGTATGGAACAGCCCGCGCAGATGGCGCTGTGCACGAAGAGTGCGTGTTTACCACAGATAATGTCCTGAATCGCTTGCACTGCTCCAGATCCAGTGAAACCATAGGAGGCATCCTGCCTGCCGCCGCGTCACGCGGCCCAAACCTGTGCAGGCAATAAAATTTATTTCATTTGACCGACTCTGGGACCGACTCTGGAATTGAACTAGGATATTCACCCAAAAGCGCCGCGCCAGTTGCGAACTGGGCGCCACATCCCGCTTGTTGGGGAAAGCCATTGCAGAAGATTGCGCTGTGGCAAGGAGCAGGGTGAGTTGACACATCCCGGGGGTTAAAACTCGCACGCTGTTGCTATGCCAGGACCGTGTGAGCTGAACGTGACCCAATGGAGCTACCGCCATTGGTGGGAGACAGGCAGAGCAGTGATGCATTTAACACAGATGGTCCTGTGTACATACCAAACGTCGTGTTTTGAGGACAAGCACCACATGGCTCAGTCGTGTGAACCCTCATCCCAGTACTGCACACATGCATCATGCTTCACTGATGAGCGTATGCCAGAGCGTTCGCAAAACCTGACGAAGATGACAGCACAGAGGCTATGCACTGTAAGTAGCGCACATGCCTCATGATTTGCATGGAGATGCTGCGAACTATTGCGCATTACATGGTTGGAATTTGAACGTCATCGGCACCGCGAGCCGCTCCAGGCAGACAGCAGCGCTGCCATCAGAAAGAGGTCGCCGCCATCATTTCACAGGGTTCGACAACAGTGCAGGTGGTCTCGTTGACGCAGCATCATGGCAGGCCACCTTACAGCTTCAGCCCTCACCCGAGCATCTTCAACCGGTGTGGAACGCCGCCGCGCTGCATCCAAAAGACTGCCACAGCCTGCTGCTGGGTCATAGGACACAATGCTGGGGCAGAACACCTTCTGTTCGGTTGAGTGGCATGGCATGCCGGCCGACGGCTTGTGAATCTTCGGCTCGGCTGCGCAAGGCACAGGAAGACCGGAACCGTGTCACTCGACCAACTGCACCTGAGCATCTTGAGCCGGTTTGGCACGCCGCCGCGCTGCATCCAGAAGAACGCCGCCGCCTGCTGCGGGGTGGTAGGGTACAGCGCCAGTGGCTGCATGCCCTCCCATTTGAAGGCCAGCCACAGCGTCGCCTGCTGCCCTGGCTTCACATCTGGCACCACAGCTGCGCCGTCTGGGCTGATGCCAGCCTCGAAATAACCTGAATTGGAGGGATTTCAGTATAAGTTCAGCACGTACTTTGAGGAACGTTCTGGGGATGTACAGTCTCTGCCAATGGCTGCATGCCCTCCCACTTGCAGGCCAGCCACAGCGTCGCCTGCTGCCCCGGCTTCGCATCCAGCATCAATGCTGCACCATCTGGGCTGATGCCGGCCTCGAAGTAGCCTGAAACATGCATAACCTCCGCATGGTTTGATTTGAGTACCTCATAGGACGCCTGCCGGCCGCCTTCGTACATCTGCAGTATCAAAGCATATTACGGATGTGGCGGTCATATTGAACACATGGCAGCCTCCTCCAGCAGGGGGACGACAGGCAGGCGGTCCGTCAACGGCAACACCGCGGCCAGCCACTTCTGCGCTGGCAGCTGACCCAGAGTACAGCACTGATCTGATGTGGCCCAATGTGTGACATGTGGTAGCCTTGCGGCCTCGCCCAGCAGGTGGACGAGAGGCAGGTGGTCCATCAGCGGCACATCTGTGGCCGTGTGCTTTCATCGGCAGAAACAAGGACCAAATTTGTTGCACAGGGGGCCAAATAGCATAGGGGGCCAACAGTGTTGACGTTCGCAGCCTCACCCAGCAGGGGGACGACAGGCAGGCGGTCCGTCAGCGGCGACACCGCGGCCAGCCACTTCTGCGCCGGCAGCTGCCCGCCCATCAGGTAGTGCACGACCGCCAGCTCGTTCACGGCCACCGGCCGCGTCCCCGGCAAATACTCCTGAGTCGTGATTCAAAACCCTTGAAATTGACGAGCATGTCATCATACATTTCTGCGCCGGCAGCTGCCCACCCATCAGGTAGTGCACGACCGCCAGCTGGTCCACCACCACCAGCTGCGTCCCCGGCAGGTACGCCTGAGCAGTGAGACGCATTGTGTCTAATCTACAAACGGCAAAAGCTTCCGATTGCGTCGGCATCTGCCTGCCCTCGTAGTGATTCAGACTCGCCAGCTCGTCGACCGCCACCGGATGCACCATTGGCCGTGTTCCAGGCAGATACTCCTGTGCGATGGAAAATGACATTCTGTTTGTGTCCCACAACCTGACGCATACATCGGCTCGAGTGTTCTGCTTGGCACCGGTCCCAGGCACCTCACACTGCCAGCCTGACCACAACAGGCCATATGCCGGCAGATGCGCCTCAAACATGGAAAGGCAGCACGAGAGCAAAGCAAACTCTGGATGTTGCAGAGGGCACTGCGGCTTGGCAATCGACCACTCATGAGACAGCGCCCGACTGCCAATCCACAGACTGCTTTCTGTCACATCCCTGGCACATGCAGGACCACACAAGAAGGTGCACGAGCCATCCACCGCCGGATTCGAAAGTGTGGGGTGAAATTCCGAGAATGTAGGCACATGCTGCACTGCTGCAGGAATAAAGCACACCATATGGAAACAGCAATTCGCCAAGTCGGCCATGGGGTGATGTTCAGGACAATCTCTGATGGAAATTTTCATCAGGAAAATGCACCAGAAAAACAGATACTCGTTTCGACACGGTCACAGGGTCTTTGTAGGGCATGCCGCTATGATAGCATCTCACAGGAATGGGACTGATTGGGGTTCAGCGAATGATGTGGCAAAGTGCGCAGCGGTGTCCTCCGGGAATTGGTCAAACACCTTGAGGAACACGGTCGCGGGCTCTTCGTAGGGCATGCCGCTGAAGTAGCGGCCCGCAAAGATGACGATCGCGGCCGTCTCCCGCTCGGTGGCCGCGCCAGCCATCAGCGGGTTAGGCGCGCTGGTGTCTGCTGTCACCTGAGTCCAGCAGCAATGCCAATCACCGCGTCATGACCAACTACATTATGAGCAATCAAACAACAGGTGATTGGGGTGCAGGCGGACCCCTGCACTTGTGCTCCACAAGATGACTTGGCGGCGGTCCTGCTGTCTACAGCCATTCAGGACACTGGGCATGCTAGGGGTGGTTGAACGTTTCATCTGAAGACTTACTCTTTCAGTACCCCTAGGCGTGCAGCGCCTGATCCATGACTGGTTCTGCATTCCGACAAGAGGTCACCTGCTGCGCGAACAGCCGCGCCAGGCGCTGCGACAAATGGAAGTCGGAAGCGACACATCCATGGGTCATGAAAGATTGCAAGTCGCGGTGCTTTAAAAGTTTTTCATGCAAATCCAGCTCAGCTGCTGCATGGATAGCCGCGCCAGGCGCTGCGACAGCTGGAAGTCAGAGGCGGGGAAGCCGCCCATCCATGCAAAGCAACTCTGTTCTCATCGCCATACACGTGTTTCTCATGATTATCCCAGCCCACCTGCTGCACGGACAGCCGCGCCAGGCGCTGCGACAACTGGAAGTCGGAGGCCAGGAGGCCGCCGGGGCCGACCTCCGCCATAACCGCCGCCTCCCGCGCCGCCGACTGCACATTCAGGTGACGAGGGCTTTGTCAGACTCAGGCGGAGAGTCCCAATATGGAATGGAGCGAATCGTGCAAGCAAGCACAGCAATGACGCAGCCGACCTCCGCCATGACCGCCGCCTCCCGCGCCGCCGGCTGCGGTTCAGGGAGGAAACACTCTCCTTCAGACTCTGCCCCAGGAGGTGTGTTGCGACGGGGGCTCAGGTCAGCAAGACATAGCAGGTCGGCGCGATCACCAGGCGTGCCTGTGCATCCAGCGCAGCAGACTGCATGTCAAGAATATCACTTTGCACTTCCGGTTGCGAGATTGCGACCTTTCAGGAGGGAGCAGGACCTTGCAGCATGCCACTGCAGAATTTTGATAACGGAACCCTCTGCACTGCCCATGCCAGATGTGGCCACACGAAGACGCCCTAAGACTCATATGATGCTCGCATACTACAGCTCAGCAGCATGGCAGATGGTGCACCCGAAGGTAGGTGCGCAGACACTCAGGAGGCTTCACGCACCACCCTCCTGTGTGATAATAAGAATGAAGTCGATGAAACCCAAAGTGTCGTGGGCAGCACACTCAAGAGCCCGCTGTTTTGGGAGAACTGTCCATGCCAGCGGCGTCCATTCTCTTCATCTAAAACATGGTTGCAGACATTTGGAATCTCTTCAAATGAAGTTGGATATTTGGGATGTGCAGGTCTCTCACGCCTGCAAGTTGCTGCCCTTTCACCATGAGTGCAAGGCGTTGCACAGCAGAGCCCACCCCGAGGCCGAAGTCGGGCATCGGAATGTCCAGGTCGCCTGCTGCAGCGCCCTGCTGCCAGCGCCGGGCCACCTCGTCGTCTTCAGACGCAGAAGACACACCATCCTCCACGTCCGACTCCGCATCCGACTGCACACGGCATGCATTAGTTTGTACCTCTCAAAAGTTGAGCTCGCTAAAGCATGCCTGCCACCATGCGCTGCTGGCAGAACAGGTGACCACAGCGGAGTGTGTTCCTCACCATGGACCGCATGCTCTCTGCTGCCTGCCCAAGCTGCCGCGCCAGCGCGTCAATGTCGAAGCTGCCCTCGCCGTCGCTGTCGCCTTCCCCAGATGGTGGCGGTGGTGCCGCCGACGCCCGGCATGCAGACCTGTGCCGCCGCCGCCGTGCTACGGGAATGGCCACTCGCACCCGCAGGTGATGGCAGCCAAACTGGTCCGCAGTGCCGCTGCATGCCGTTTGGCTGGACGCTAGCGCCCTGGTGACGCTTCGGTGCACGGCAGATTGACCCGCAGGGCCGCATGCAGGCAGCTGTCGGCATGCGTGCGCCGCGGCAGAGGCGTGCGGCGCTGTCGCCATGTTGCAGCCCTGGGGGCTGGTTCAGCTGCCGCACGGGGCGCACAACCGCAACGTACTGCTGCTCAAAAGAGCGAAAGCCGGCCAGAACAGGAGTAACACAGGAGTGTGGTGCCCGCAGGCGCCCAGCAAGAGTTAGGCTGAAGTACTTGTTGAGTTGCTGGGCACAGCAAAAGGTCAGAGGATTCGTTTCCTTCTGGGATCCAGTAATCGTAGCTGAGGCACTTTGGTAGTATGCTATTTAGTTCGGCAACTGCACCAACACAGAAGGATGCAGAGCAGAAGCTAGCTTCGCTGGGCTTGTCAATGACGCCTTACACTGGCGATGTTACCTGAGTACCTCGGTAACGACCTATGTAGACTGATCGATTTGCAACAGTGTTTTGTGGGAACCGCCGTGGCGCATGCTCTGCATGCGATCGAAACACGCACGTGCATCCTCCGGAACACATGCATGCAACGCTCGCAGTCCATGCGCACTATGATGCTTGAGTGTGTACAATCCTCTCGAGCCTGACTTACCATGCTGGCGAGTAGACTGCGACAGACCAAGAGACGCAATCCACTTGGTTTGCAACCCACTGATGGCCAAGTGTGCAGCTTCGACGGACCTCGCAGGCGAACCATCAGCACCCAAGCCCCTGATTATCAACAACGATGGAGCTGTTTGATGCACACTGTCACATCCAGGTGCCAGCACTGGCCCAGCTGCTTCGCACTATTGCTTCCATCGCAGTCAGAATGCGCCGTGTTGCAGATGCTGTGACCTCTCATAGGTCAGTGTTCACCAGTGGATGCACAAATCGTGCTGCTTCTGAAAGGTTATTGCAGCATCTGTAGGATCCGCGGCTCGAGGGGCATGTGGATGAGGTTATAGCTGCGGCGCATGCGGCGGGCGTGCGGCGATTCAGTGTCAACGGCACAAACGAGGGAGACTGGGACAAGGTGAGGTGACGTGTCATGTGCTGCAACGCTTTGAGAATCTCTCCTATGACTATTAAAGTTCATGTGGAAGCGCCAGTTGAGGCGGCTTGCAGCTTTTGCACGTCAGATCAGCTTGAGTGCCGCGAATGAGATCATTCGAAATGCGGGGAAGTCGTCCTGCCTTCTTGCGCTGCACGAGCCGTCTTGTGAGAATTATGAGGCCATCAGCCGTCTCATGAGGTCAAAGGCTTGCCTGTTCGACAGGGACGCTGCACTGCATTCCTGTGCGGCAGCAGATGTCCTTTCCCGTTGAACAATCGATTCAGCATGAATGGTAGCTGCAAGGCTGACTGGGACAAGGCGAGGATGCAGAGCGACTGTGCAAGCAACCTGCATCTACGATGATGTTGCATTGGTCCTTGTCTGAATGAGTGGGACGCCGAACTTGGGGAAAGTGGTGGTCATCTTGCACACCGATCCCTCCTGCGGTTATGGGATCGTCTGAAGAACTCTTTCGCTTGGCAACATGACAAATGCAATGGGCACATCACAGCACTGGTGGTGACTGCTTATTGTAGCGATGCAGCCGGGCCCCATCACGCGACCGCACAGGTCGTGCTCCTTGACAGCATCGCTCTGACGGTGGCCAGTGCTGCACAGACATTATAGGTGTGCGGTGCTCATCGGCATGTGCGTCTGCACCGCAGGTTCGGCGGCTGGCGGAGCGGCGCGCGGATGTGACGCCAAACTTCGGACTGCACCCATGGTAAGCCACATGTCTAGACCGGTGTGGAGTGCATTGTTCAAGTGTGTGGTGCCGGTCATATGGCACTGCCAAAGCAGTGCTGCTACAGTGGCAGACACAACAGCAGGAACTGCAATGGGTTCACAACGTAATGCATGCTCTCGCGGCTGCGGACGTAGGTTTGTGGCGGGGCGATCAGAGGCGTGGCTGGAGCGGCTGCGGGAAGCGCTGGAAGCAGTGCCTTCCGCAGGCCTTGGGGAGGTGAGCCAGTTGATCAAAAGCTTGTTCTCTGAGTAGTAGCTGATTGGTTAGCTCCCGAGCAAGCCGACGGCGTGTCGAGCTGTGTCATCGCTGGTGCCCGGCGCATTCAGTGGCAGCCGCTGGTCTGCAGCGGCTGCGGGTAGCACCAGAGGCTGCGCTGCTGGCCTGTTGTGTGGAAGGGGTCTTCCCTGTTGCAAGCCTGCTGCTGGGCCAATTAGCTCGCCGCCTGCCCCCTGCCTCATGCATGTGGACCCGCCAGTGCATCATCCAAACCTTGACGCATCTTACCCCAGGTGCACAGCTCGTGACTGCGCAGCTGTGCAATCAGGCAGTCAAGCAGCCCCACATGTGGTGTGGACTGAGGAATGTCCCTGGGTCGCACAGCTGTGCTGCGGTCCATCATGAGATTGCATGACATGGGTTCTGCTGTAAACAGTTGTTCTGCACCTTGTACAGCCGGCAGCCACGCCGCCCAGTAGTGGTCTCTGCCTATGTCACATTGGGCGGACCAATGCCTGATGTTCTTTCAGGCTGAAGGTCTGATGATGAGGGAACCCCTCCACTTCTCTACAGCGGCGACTGGACAAGGCATACCAGGCGGCACACCTGGCGACCCTCTGAGAGCAATTATGATGGCAGCGCAGCAACTCATGTCACACCAAGGGGTTTAAGGGTTGGCCTGACTGCGGTTCCCGGCTTCGCAGGTGCTGTTGAAGTGCGGCCTGAAAGACGCGCGGCAGGCGGCGGGCACGGCCACCCAGGAGCACCTCTTGATTGCCAGCAGCGCCTCTATGGACGCGATCATGGTGCCTTTGCAACCGCACGCATACGCCGCCAAAAGTGTCTGTGCAGCACCGATCGGACGAGGCATGCCAGCCGGCAGCCCTGGTCACAATGAAGAGGCGGTGTCGCAGTCATGATTCATCAGCACGAAACTTCCTCACACCCTGATTGCGGTGTGGGCAGAAGACAGGGCCACAGATATGGCCACCCTGGAGCCGCTGGCCGGGCAGCAGCCGCAGTGGATGTACTGCACACCTTGCTGCTACCTCACCACACGAGTTTTACTGCGCTGCGAGGCCTGTACTGCAGGCGAATACATGACCAAGTCTCATCGAGCGTAAGACAGATGGCGACCCGAGAGGGCCTCTTCAGGCAGGATCGGTAACATGGACGGCCATGCCCTGTATGACAACATGTTCCCACTTATATGTGCAGTGTGGGCTGGACAAGGCGCGGCAAGCGGCCGACATGGCCACCCAGGAGCGGCTGTTCCGGCAGCAGCTGCGACTCGGGAAGGAGCTCAGCCGCCCCATCTCCGTGAGCTGCACCTGCCCACTGCTCATTGAGACTTCCGAGGCTTGAGTGAACGCAAAACGCTGCGGTTCATCATGTCGAGTTGCCACATGCCAGGGACTCAACATATTTGTCGAAACTTGCAGGTGCACTGCGTGCGGGCGTTTGGCAAGCTGCTGGAGGTTGTCCAGCAGGAAGGCCCGTTTCCGGCGGGCCTGGTGCTGCATGCCTGGGGTGGGCCTGCCGAGATGGTGGCGCCGCTTGCCGAGGTCAGTTTTGGAATATATACCTGTTGCACCATTGGGCTGGTGTGTTCCTGGAATGGCCTGGGTCCCTGTTCCCGCCGGCCAGGTGCTGCATGCTCGGGGTGGGACCGCTGAGATCAAGGGCTTTGTCTGAGATTGTGGCGCCGCTCGCCAAGGTCAGCCTGGAAACGTTCTCCTGACATCACTGAGCTGATGCGGTCCCTGGGAGTTCAAGGTGCATGACCTGTAGGCCTGGGCATCGCTCGCCAAGGTCAGCCTGCCTGCAAACATTGAAATCGACATGCTCTGTTAAACAAACCGGAACCTGGGGTCCCTGTTTCCACATTCCACGATTGGCGTGCTACTCGCACGCTTCAGTGGGGTCCGCCGATATGAGGGCGCCCCTTGCCCGGATTCAGAATCCCACTGCCATGTCATGCCGCCATCAGCACAGCATATGCAGCGCTCACCAGCTGAAGCTGACGCGCAGTACTCAAGGGAGCGCATGTGTGCACCAGTGGCCGAAAGTTCCCACATCCGACTACTTGATGTTGCGATTGTCCTTTCCCATCCTAAGCATGCGCTGCCAGGACATATGTTGCCTTGCTGCATTTCACAGCATGGCAAATGTTACTCAGTGCGAATTTTGAGGAGGGTGTGCACCTGTCCATCTCAGGCACATGCCTAAGGATTCCGGCACATGCCTAAGAATTCCGCAAAACGGCACCGACTAGAACGGCCCCGACCTTTCCCACACTGCAGACACACTCCTCGCGTGAAGCTGTGCGTATCTGTTGCAGGTTGAGGGCGTGCACTTCTCCATCGCTGGACACATCACAAGGATGCCGTCTGACAAGGCAGCTGCAATGGTGAAAGAGGTGAGCGAGGCTGCACGACACTCTGATCTCTTGATGCAAGTGCATGGCGCACGCTGCTCAGTTAGAAGGCCATATTGCAATGCTGCGAGTACTGCACGGCTGCGGCTGAGGTGATCGCCAAAGATTCCGTTGCTGCTGCCGGAGAAGCTTACCCCGACTGGCTCGCCGCGGGTCTGTGATCTGGTGTCCACATACCAGCATGTCAATGTGCAAATCACACAGACCTGTCGCTGCTGCGCTCGCAGATCCCGCTGGACCGGTTGCTGTTGGAGACCGACGCGCCTGACGGACTGCCGCAGATAAGCAATGCCGGCCTGGCACGGAAACTGGAAGCGGCCGCCGGCAGCAGCCTGCGGGTCGTGGCGCTGCCTGCAGAAATGGCGAATGGACACCACAGCGGCTGCTGTACAGCGGACAATAGCAGGAGTTGCGATCACAGCAGCGGCAGCCACAGGACAGGCAGCGATACCGCAGACGGCGGCGGTAGGCATGCATCTGAAGTCGCAGCAGGTGGCCGGGACAGCAGCGGCAGCGGTCAGCTGGCACCAGACAGCGGCAGCAATGCAGCAGCTGAAATGGGCGGCGGCGCTGCGAGGAGCAACACTGCTGCAACGGCAGAGGGCAGCAGGGCAGCGGTGGAAGCTGGAAGCAGTCGCAGTCTCGAATGCAATGCCGCTGGCGGCGTAGCCGCTGTGCCGCTGGGGTGGCGGTGCCCATTGGATGTAAATGCAGCCGGCGGCGCCGTCCGCATCGAGGACCCACGGCAACTGCTGAACCAGCCAGCAAATATCAGGTGACCAAATGAACACTTGATGCTGGCATTGCGTGAGATAGACTCGTGGCGTATCGACACCGAGCTGTATCTTGTGCGGCAAGAGGAGCCATTCAGCTGCGATGTCTAGGTTACTGCTACTGGAGCGGTCACATGGCACGCCTGCTGCCAGCCTGCTAGGGTGCGAATTTTTTTTCGTTTATTCAGAAAACAATTATATAAAAATATCAGACTATCGCGAGTCTGCTGCCCGCCACAAATGGCTGCCGTTTGGAGCTGCAGGCACTGTGGTGCTGCAGGAGTGCTGCAAATGCCATCTCGTGGGACGCGCACCAATCCTGCATGTGCTGCTCTCCTACAAGATAGGCTGAAAGGGCAAGCGAAATGAGGGATGTTGTACATCAAGGTACACGCATGGCGTGCGCAGGCTGATCCTGCACCTCGTGGCGGAGCTGAGGGGCGAAGACGCGGCGGAACTGGCGGCGGCCTCAGTGCGCAACGCAGAGCGGCTGTTCTGCAGGAGATGGCACGCGTCCAGCTGAAGCGCGGGCGGCCTGCGTGACTGGTGGGCGGCCTCAGTGTGCGATGCGGCACAGCGTTTCTGCAGAGGGCGGCGCCAGATGGGCTGAACCGTCGGGATGCCACACGACTGAGCATGCCACTGATCTCTGCTGGCGGTCGCGATGTAAAGCGCCGAGCGGCACCATCGGAGTTCGCAGAGGACGCTCCAATGGGAATGCCTGCAGCGCCGGCAGCAGCTGCGGCGCCAGTGGCTCACAGCCAAGTGGCTCATGGTGGCTCACATGCAGCATGCTCTGCGGCGTCTGCGGCAGTGGAGCTGCTCAAGCTGGACCGCCGTCTACTGGCGCCAGTCGCAGCTACACCAGTGTATACTTCTGCCCAACGCCTACTCAAACAGTGGTGGACTGCGGAGGGTGGCACACACATGGCCAGGCGCAGCGCTACTGTTGCTGTGATTGTGTTAAGGGCGCAGCGTGTTGGAGTGCGGTTCATCAAATCCGTCGACCAGTGTCTCTCTGCTCGCCCTTGGACGAGGCCAACAAACGGCTGACGTCAGCTGTACTGAGTGTTGGGCTGCACAGGGATTGGTGTGGTTCAGGCTTGCAAATCTGTGGGTGATTATCTGAGGAGGTTCGATGGCTTTTGTGTTTCTCATCGTGCGGCCAATGCTGTCCACCTTCAGCCCTTTCAAATGTCTCTATGCAGAAAGCTTTGAAAGCAGAGGCAAATCAAGAAGCAGCCCAGAATCATGGGCTGCCAAAGAATCACAAAACGCCAGTTGCACCTGAACCTCAACAGATCCAATCGATTCTGCCAATAAATGTAGCTGTATCCGAGTCAGCTTCCCCTATTGTTTTTGGTGCAAAACAGTACTGAATGCCTTCGTCCTGGCACCCAGGTTATCGAGGTGCCCAGCTTCCTGTGCTGCCGCCCATGGCCAGGATTTGACATGGCGGCAGCACCCGTTGTGTTGCAATGAATAGTCTCGAAAGATGCACTCATGAGCGTCGCATTACCATGTGAGGGTACGGCTGGCTGGCTCCTATTTCTCAAAGCTCTCAGGTGCAGCCGGCACAGTTGGGCGCCTCGTTCAGACCGAAGATAGGGAGGATCTTGCCGTAGTAGGTGCAGCGGACCTGCGCACAGTGGATTAGCATCAGGTCGTCAGACAAACGACCGCAGTTCAAAGCAATTACTGCTGTATGTCGAGTGCATTACGAGACACACGCATATTCATCGGCAACAGGTACGCGACAGGGTTTGCAAACATTGACATTGACGGTGCCCTGCAACAAGGGCTGCGGGGGCCTGATGACACTTCAGCCAGGCAAACATGAAATCAGCATCGGAGAGAAAGTTGGTGTCATGTCAACACCTGGGCGCGCTCAGGGTTTGCCGTGCACTCGCCTCCGTTGATGCCCCTGTGGTCGAGAACCACAACACCAATTCCCCTCTGGCGCTGTGTTGTATCACATGATTGCACTCATGAGGATCAAGTTTCTCCAACACGCAGTGTCTGAACCCATTCCATGCTGAGCTCATGCAAGTGGTGTTGGTGGGCCGCCTGACAACCAAACCCTTAACCCTTATTTCTGGGGCAGGGTGGCGGCATCAGAAGTCTACCGGGTGGTGGCGCCGAACTCGCCCTGGGCCACGCCGCCGAGGTTGTGCACCCGCGTCTTCCAGTACCAGCTCGTGACGCCCCATGCGGTGGCGTCGTCCTGCGGAAATGACAACATCTCATGCATCAGTGTGAAGATGGTTGCAAAAGATGTTGGGGTAGGACCCCAGCTTACCAGTTTCCGATGTGTGGCATGTCATGCCCAGCCTCGGTGCAGCATGGGGAGGCGTCGAGCAGCTTCTCTCTGGCGGTACCCATGAATCAGCGCACACGCACCTGAGTCACCAGATCGGGGTTGTTGACCAGGCGGTTGTCGCCGAACAGTGCCCTGCGGCACAATAAGAAACAGCAGCTCAGCGCATCGCATCACGAGATGAAATGCACTGACTCACCCCCGGCAGTATTTGAGCTGAGAGGTATGACGCAGTTGACGCAAACATTGCGCGCACACTTTGGGCAAGCAAGCGTGCTGACAAGAGGACGCACTGCGAGGCGGCAGCGTAGTTGCTCTCGCCCGTCAGTTGGATGTAGCCGCGCCCTGCACGATGCCAGCAGCAATGAGTGAACACGATGTAGTGTGATGTGCCGAGCGCCCAGGACGTCTGCAGAAGGACCTGACATATGGTAGCGCATCACGGCAGCAGACTGCGCTACCGCAGCATATGATGATGGGAAGTGCAGTGCCACGATTGTAGATGCCTCTGCAGGCCGCCGACGTTAACGATCCCGCCACAACACACAATGACGTCTGTCTTGAGGTTAACCATGCAATAGCACATGTGGCAGATGGCGCACCGTAGTAAGGGGCATAGGAGGCCTGGGGGCCGCCGATTTCGCTGATGATGCCCAGGCCGGCGGACTCGTGGATGATCTGTAGCAACACATCACCACATCAGTCTGTGGCTCAGCACAGTTGATGTTTCGATCACATTCAGCGAGCATCAGCAGCTTGCAGGGGTCCGGGCTCAACTGCAAGTGAGCAGCAGCATACGCGCTCCAGCGGCAAGTGGGATGTGTCACCAATCTGACACATGCAAGCTGGAGGCTGGCAGCGTATCCAGAACATCGTGACAAGCAGCTGCCACCGCACCTGGGCCATGTACATGGCAAGCTCGCGCTTGGTGGACACGACCGCGCTGCCGCCCAGCTGCAGAGCAACAGCCGTTGGGATCATGTTGATTCTGCGCGGTCGAACAGACTTAAGGGGTCTGGCATGCAGGCTGTCCATGACAGGCAGGAGATATTTCCTAATGTGTAGCCAAGAAACACCACTTGTCACTGGCTGTGCATTGCAGGCCTGAAGCGGATGGCAGAGAAGAAGCAGACATACTGTGCTGACACGCTCTCAAGACAGGCCGCGCACCACATTCTCCACAGCCACATGTTAGGAGTCAGCTTGGGTCTGGCTGTTGTGTGAGGTCCAGTGATTGTCACCTTCGAGATGGAGGCCAGCATGTTGACACGCTTGGAGTCGGGCTGCGAGCCGAAGCCGCAAGCGGTAATGGCGCCGTTGAACTCTGAATTGGTCAGCGTCACGCCGCCGCCTGTCGGGATGGAACGAACACTGTTCAAAACAACCTGCAGAAACTACGCTGTCAACGCCGTGTGTGTCCGAGAAAGGCCCGCATGCGGCATTGACAGCGCGTCAGTGAGCTCCTGGTCGGTCAGCAACACGCCGCCGCCCATGGAAGTGAAGACACACGACCGGTCAGTCATCTCAGAGGTGCATGCAGTGATGCCCCTGGAGAACCTTGTGGTGCTGCCGTCACTGCGCTGTCTGCACCTTGGCAGTAAAAGCAGCACCTCTGCTAAAACACGGCCTGTCGCAATGGCAGCTGAGCAGTGTTCTGACTGCATAATCCGGTGTTATAAATACAGGATCTGCACACCTGTGAAGACCTGTACAGCCACACTCAACCGACAAAGACATATATTTTCCGCCAACCTTTGACCAATTTGAGCAATTTGATCAAGATTTATATTGTACCAGGGGCGGGGCAAATTGGCCAAGGCGCAGTGGACGCGTGGCGCAGCCCACGCCTCTTTCACACCTCAATCAGCACTCGAGTCAGTGGTTTGCAAATGGCTCCCAATTTGGGCTACACACATTGCGGCAGTGTGTCCGAAGTGATTGACTGCGAGCAGCGTCACATGATGACTCACTTGGGGCGGGTCCGGCCGGCACGGGGGCTGTGGGCTTTGGTGCTGTGGGTGCGGGCCCTGAGCCGCCGCCACAGGGTGGGATGTTCAGCACCTGGCCCACCCTGCAGTTCAGCATGCCGGTGGTGAAAATGATTCTCAACCGGAACAGCGCCCCGGTATCAAGCTATGATTTCTCACAGATGCAGCAAGTGAGTGAGGCATCACATGACGTCTAGCTGCTACATGTCGGCGGGACTGGCACTCCCAACATGGCGGCGGCCACGCCGCACACAGCGTGCAGTGACGCGTTGGACCAGCCAGGGAGGGCATCCGCACAGCAAGGGTCGAAAAGGCAGCCGACTGGTCACTGGACGAAGTGATTTGAGCTAGGTCTTTGCGCCGCCGGAAGGTGGGGGTTCAAATCCGAATGGTGGGTCCCAGGCCCAACACTGCGTCAAAAGAGGCCCACCGAATCAGGTTAGGGTTGGTCACGGACGGGTTAGCGGCCAGCAGGGCGGACTGCGACACGCCCTTGGAGGCCGCGATGCCCGAGATGGTGTCGCCACTCTTCACTGTGTACTTGGCCGCGCACTGCAGAACACACTTCAGCGCGTCTGAAGTGACTGCACGACGCTGCAGCATGTGTCGCGATGCCCCTTGAGATATGCTCAATCCGCAGGGCAACAGCCTTGACAGTCACTGTGCTCGCATGCGCTGTGCAAAACGTTGCAGGATGACTGATGCAGCGTCTCAGGGCTTCTATACGATGAGCGCACCCCGCCGGAGGGGGTGGAGCCGCCACAGGGTGGAATGTTCAGCACCTGGCCCGCCCTGCAGGCAGCCCCTCAAGGTTTCGACCCTGTCGACTGCTAGGAAGCCACTGTGGCCGGCATGACGGCACAGCACTTGTGCATCACGTCATGCAGCAGAGCAGGTGCTCCATGCACAAGGATGCCGGGTAGGCCTTCTCCAAGGCATGCAGCTGAGCAGCAGACAGGGTCTCGGTCAGCGGATGGACTGTGGGCCAACACATCGGGCTACAACATGTGGCGTCGCCGCACAAGCAATTCACCTAATCAGGTTGGGGTTGGTAACAGACGGGTTGGCGGCCAGCAGAGCGGACTGCGACACGCCCTTGGACGCCGCAATGCCGGAGATGGTGTCGCCGCTCTTCACTGTGTAGCTGCTTGCACACTGCGGCATGCCATCACATACTGTTTGCACAGCACGTGTTGCAGTGAGCATCTGACTGATGACATCCGTGACGTCAGTTGTGCCCTTGACACTCACTCCTGGTCACTTCACATACAGTGCCCACGAGAAACGACACTTGTCAGGTGCCGTGCAGATAGAGCTTGGGAAAATCGGTGCAGCGCACCCCGCCAGAGGGCGCAGATCCGTCACAGGGTGGGATCTGAAGCACTTGGCCCACGCTGCAAAAAAAAAAAAGGCAAAAGCTCAGATGCGTTGCCGTCTGCACTGTCATTGCGAGCCCGCATTGTAATGACTCTTCTGACGACAGAACGCTCGTGCAACATGCATGCATCCGCACAGCGGCATGCAGCAATGGCGGCTTTGATTTGGAACGGTCCATGGCCACTTGGGTGGAGGTACACATCCGCTCACTTGCTTGCGACAGTGCTGTGCGAAATTGTGTTCACCGGATCAGGTTGGGGTCGGTGACGGACGGGTTGGCGGCCAGCAGGGCGGACTGCGACACGCCCTTGGATGCCGCGATGCCAGAAATGGTGTCACCGGACTTCACAGTGTACCTGCCGGCGCACTGCGCGGCAGCAGTACAAGAGCTCTACGCAAGCCTTGAAAGCTTCTGGCATGTTGCGGAGCCGTTCAGAGCCGTCCGCGTGGCTCACGCCCATTGGTGCAATATTGCCAGCACCGATACTCTGCCGCTGTGCAGCTGCCGATGCAGTGTCGGACAGGTCAGCCGCAATGGCGAGCACAGCTTCGAAGCTGCATGCAATGCGTAGTGCAGACACTTTGGACTTGCTGTAGGGAGCTGCCCCCTGGATCCATCTCCCTGCGGCGCAGTGCTTGCGGAGCTCTACACCCCCCTGGATGTGCCGCTGCACGCACAGCAGCCTGACAGCCAGATACCCGCCCGGTCAACCCGCGGACCAGCATTGATGCAGGTTTTTGAAGCCTTGCAGCGCACCACCAATCATGTGTCTTGAACTTCTTCAAGTCGCCAATTGTGACGACTTGCCAGCTTCGATCCAGCAGATCGCCAAATGCAGATGCACAAGACGCTCTTGACCGATTCTGTTGCCGCTTTTAGGCTGCATGCAGTCTCAACGCAGACAGCAACCGCAGTGAAAGCTCGACGGACTTGGTCAACAATGATCAGATACAAGTCATTATCAGGCCGGCTAGCGCAGCAGCCGCCGCAACGGCTTAGCAAGGCAATGCATTACCATGCAGCCCCTATATCCTTGCAGCTGTGGGGGAGCCCACCGGTTGCTTGATGACGAATGTGCTTAGGAAGATGATCTGCAAGGTTGACCAATCTCGTGCAGTACAACGAGCGCTGAGGAAACGCACCGCGGCGTCGGCGCTACACAAAGCTGCCACCACAGTCAGCAGCACCAAAGCCACAGAGGCTCTTGACGTTCTCGCCATGCTTTCAGCTCCGCGACGAGTTCAGCACACGGCGACTTCTGCACAGCAGTGAACACCAGGTTTCAGGCCGCTGCCAGGGGCTCGACTGTAGCGCTTCAAAGCGAGCTGCGCCTGCAGGATATCCTCCTACACATTCAGACCATTCGATGATGCAAGTGACCTGATATACGGCCAGCATTGCCATTGCACCTGCCATGAAGGGACACATTGCACGACAAGAGCACAAAGCGTCCGCAGCAGCGCGACTACGGTCACAGGAGCCGCAAACGTTTCATAAGGGGTGCATGGAAAGCAAGTTGCATGGCTGTGGATCACATGCGCGCGCACAAGGTTAGACCCCGCGTCACGACCGTGAACGACATGCGTTGGAACACTGCTGTGCACCTCACCGCGCGTCGTCAGTGAGGTCCGATCGATGGCGCGACAGCGGTTGTGATAGATGACGAGTATAAAAGCTGCACGCTGGCGTGGTGCGCGGAACTTGCTCTTGTGCGGTGCGAAAACGATTCGTGAGGCAAGTCGCTCGGAAGATGCAGGTTCAGATGCGGCACCTGGATGCCAACTATTCTTTTAAAAAATCTCGCAAGAAATTGACATGATCCACTCATCCGTGAGTACAGGTGTAGCAGAGACTCCTTCTGGTCATACCACCCCAGCAGCACTCACCGCTGTGGTGCCGGCAACGGCAGCGGCAGTGCTATCTGATAGGTCAACATCATTTTGTGCAATGTATCTTGCTTCCATTTGCATGTGGAGAAGTGGATCTGGTTGTGTTCCAAATTCCGACTCGACAAGATGTGATGCTGCACACAATGCTGCTCACTCGCGTGACCAGTCCTGTGCCCAATGCCCCCAATGGCGGCGGAATATGGCGGAGCACACACATTGAGCAGAATGGCAGCGCAAAAATACCTTGGACATCTCGAAGTGCAGCTTTCGCACTGCGTTGCAAATTCAGCACCTGACAAGTTCTGCAGCATTCGCCATTGGGCGAAACATCTGCAAGATATGTGAGCTGCACACCTGGAGCCCGCTGAGCACCAAATGCACCGAAAGTCTGCAGGTCCCGCCCGCATGCAGCCAGATGTAGTCACCATGTCAGCAGGCCGCATGCGTATGCACCCACTACAATGAACAGCATGAACAGCAACCAACACGAAGAGACGAAACACACATTGAAGCCCTGTTTCTCGGGAAGTAAAGGGTTTGCCAATGCTTGGACGCCTGCCGCTAAGCTATGTAGATAGTTCGATTCATGTTTCTGCCACTCCATGTTGCTGCAGCATCCAGCCCCACCGCTGCTACATCACACAGCTGATCAGCTGGGGTGAATTTACCAGCACCTCGACATTGCCCTGCTGCGTCCAATGCCGTCGCCAGCCAGCCGCACAGCCAGAGCACCGATCCACTCCCGTGCTGCAGGTTTGCACAGGCGGCGCGACCATGTGTGCCGCTTCACTTCCACAGCACCAGCAGCTTCTGTTTCATGTTTACCGCCTGTCGGCGCATTTGCCGGCGATGGCGTAGTGTCCAGCTAATGCACCGCAGCAGGGCTGCGTGCGGCCGCCAGCGCGATGGCTGCGGGCAGTGATGCTGCTGGCTCCTCCGCCGACACGAACGGCGGCCAGTGCCGGGAACTCGACTTGTTCACACTCCTCGGCAGATGCGGCTGCAAACCTACTGCGTGCACTAGCTTGCTGACAACATTGACGCCAGGCCACCTTTACCGCTGGCCTCAAGCCAGCAGCCCCCACCGCTGCTGTAGCCGCTGAGCTGTCGCAGATCAGCCGTTGAGGCTGCTTGTGCTCGACACACCGCCGCCGGCCAGCCACGCAACCGGCGCTGGACGGCCGCTGCCCTTGCGCATTGAAACAACGGGCGGCTGTGCTACACACTGCGCCAAACCGCGCCATGAGCGAGGTTGGTTGGGCTGCAAACCGGCTGCAGCTGCCGTGCGCTGCCTCCGCTGCTGCTGCCACTTCGTGCCGCCACGCCGCCGCGAAGCAGCGGCGGCCTCAGAGGAAGCCGCCCTTGCGCTTCGGCCGCGAGGGCGCGTGCCCGTTCGTGCCATTCGCACTGCCGTTGGCATGGCCGTTGAGCTGAGCATTGCCGACGACCGCTGCTGATGGCGGCCCAAAGCCGAGCGGGTCCAGACCAGATGCCTGATACATGAGACAAGTGTGTCACATGGTCAGCAAGGATCAGAGCACCTCTTGAAGC
The DNA here is from genome assembly GCA_036584455.1 of Tetratostichococcus sp. P1. NCBI lineage: Eukaryota > Viridiplantae > Chlorophyta > Trebouxiophyceae > Prasiolales > Stichococcaceae > Tetratostichococcus > Tetratostichococcus sp. P1. The sequence continues at coordinate 186,574 of BTPI01000006.1, forward strand.
TGCAGGCGGCAATGCAGAGAAGAGTAGCTCAAGCAAGCTGCAGCAAAGGGATGTCGGCGGATTGCCGTGGCACGCACGCACGGGTGCCGCAGCCACGCCGCCCGTGCAACATCCGGGTCGGCGCCAAGCGTTCACAGGAGCCGCTCGAAACACAAACGAAACCAGCAAGCGAGGGCGCACACCATCTCCAGGTCGTTGAACTGCTTGAAGCCGCGGCGGCCGCGCGCCCTCGGGTCCAGCATCGCCAGGCTGAACTTGTCGCCCCGTTGCTGCAGGCACGGAAGAGCCAACAGCTCAAGAGCAGTCGATACCACAAGGGGCTTGACACCTGTTGGTGACTATGCGAAGGTGCCTATCTGCGGGTCCAGCACCGCCAGGCTGAGCTTGTTGGCCCAGTAGCTGCGGGCACACAGGTGCTGCTTGTCAGCGAAGAGCGGGGTCCATCACAACGCGATCAGTGGCTGTATATGCCAGGAAAGCCAATGGAGGTTCACAGGCAGCGGCACATCGTGTTGCCAAGGCGCCTCACCCTGGCCCGCCAGTAGGTGAAGCCGACGTAGCCCACCGCCAGCGCGACGACCGCCACCACGCCAATGCTGATCAGCGCCGCACCCCACCCAGGAACCGGCGGGCTCCTGCGAATCAATTTGCCAGGGAACATTCAGGCGACCACGCGACTTTCCTGCGACAGCACCCATCCATTGACATGCCGATGCTGAGCAGCGCAGCGCTCCATGGCGGCATGCTACCCGACGGCAGCTTCCCGCTTGTTTCTGTACGAGCCCAGTAGCCTGCCCGTGCTGCGGTCGCTGGGCCGGCAAGGACGAAGCCCCGAGAAGCACTTCTGCACATGACCGCATCGCTGTTCTGGTGGCATAGCAGGGTGTCTGTGTGCGGCTTTCGGCAGGACCTCCGCAGTTGTGCAAACTTTTCCACCCTGTGTTGCCGGAGGGCTCGCCCACGATGCCCGCATCGATGTTGGGTCCACGGAGTCGCTGCTGGACGACACCGTGTCGCTGGTGGCACTGGCTTTGCCAGGAGCTTGCAAGCACCTTCTGGCATACATCCTGACGATCTTGCGGCAGGTCCATCTGCCTTTGCAAGTCCCACCCTGTCTGGCTGAGGGGCTCGCCCGCGGCGCCCTCGTTGATCGTCGGGCCCGCAGAGTCGCTGCTGCCAGACACCGCATCGCCGGTGGCGATGACATGGCACAGGATGTGCATGCACCTGTTGGCGCAACTCCTGAAAATCTACTTGTGCCGACTTCAGAGCTTTCAGGAGGCTCACCCCGTCTGGCTCAGGGGCTCGCCCACGATGCCCTCGTTGATGGTGGGGTCCGCGGAGTCGCTGCTGCCGGACACCGCGTCGCTGGTGCCGGTCGCGTTGCCGTCGCCGGTCACGGGGGAGGCCTCCGCCAGGGGCGGGAGCGCGCCGGCGGGGGGGTACTGAGGGCACAGGTGCACGCTGTCCGCCAGGTACTGCAGCTGCGCCGGCGGCGGCTGCCCCGAGCACCGCACCGTCAGCTTGTTGTACTGCAGGGCGGACACCACAGCTGCTGGTTTGAAGGCTCATCGGTCTGCCAAACAGTCCAAATTCAGCTGCTCATTTTGACTGCTACTGCAGCTGCTGATTTTGACTGCTACTGCAATTTTGACTGCTGCTGCAGCTGCGCCGGCGGCGGCTGCCCCGAACACCGCCCCGTCAGCTTGCTGTGCGGATCTGCCGTATGAAACAGAGAATAGACGGCCACCTGAAAATCTGTGGACCGAGCTTTGAGGATTCCAGCTTGCAGTTGAGCCAAAATTGCAGGCACAGGTGCACCCTGTTCGCCAGGTGCTGCAGCTGCGGCGGCGGCGGCCCGTACAAACACATCACCATGCCAAACTCATTGAATACCCCGCTGCTGGACAAAACCCATGCCGCCAGGGGCTGCGGCCACGCCAGCGGCACCTCAGCGGGGTTGCAGGTACTGGGCGGCGTCAGGGCATGCATAGTCAAGTGTTCCACGCAGGCCACTGTGTGGGCAACAGCATTGCCCCGCGTGCTGAGGAATATCACCTGGATGTCGATGATCGGGAGCAACATCCCGACACAGCAGTGCCAAGACAAGCACAGGTTAGATCACACCACTGTCAGCCTTGCATGTCCTGATACATACCCGAATGTTGATGTTGGGGCGCACAAACGAGGGCACGTTGTTGGCGTACAGGAACGATGGCACAGCGCCCGTCAGCGAGTTGGCCGACACGTCAAACACCTGCGGCATGACGGTGCTCGCAAATCGTACATATGCTCCCTCAACCAGCCACCAGCCACACATCGCGCACTGTCAAAGTCCCATTCGTTGACATGTCACACCCAGGCACCCAGGCTTGTGCCATCACTGCCGTGCAAGATTGTGTAGTCTCGTCTCGTGCAGACACCCAGGATAGGCGCGCAGTCACCTGCGGCTGCGCTGCCAGCGGCAGTGACTGCACGCCCTCCTTGTTGGCTTCCGTCGGCTCCTCCAGCAGCTGGATCCCCAGCGCATTGATTTGCGCCTGCACAGCAGTGTAAGATGGTCAAGTAGTGTCAAAATGCATGTGGCGCCGCTCAACGCTTCTGAACACAAGTGGGAGCAGGCTTTCCGCGCCAACTTTCAGTTGCTCTCCTAGATCCAGCGAGCATGAGGCTGAGCCTGAACGCCCAACCACACAGCATTGTTTATAAAGATGGCACACGGGCAGGACTTGGCAGAATGAACTGCACGCGGTGCATGTTGCACACTGTGGCCGTTTTCAGCATCACCGACTGACACTCATTGCACAAAGCTGCAGCCCAGCTTCGCCATGCACCTGCGTGGACCAGCCAGCGTGAAACATTGCAGGCCGATGTGGGGCGTATGGCAGGCTGAGGCGCCATCATGTCGATTAAGTAGCACAACATCGTGCGCACCGGCGCAAAGATACCAGTGTTGCATATGGTTCCAGGATGGCAAGTCAGCAGGGTTGCAAGCGGGGTGTGAAGCTCGCCCCACTCGACCGATCTGGCATGACGTCAACCGGAGTTGGTGCCTGGACAGCTCTTGCAAAATCGTCGCACCAGTGTGAAGATGCCGGCGCCGCCAAAGGTGTTGGGGATGGAGCCCGTCAGCAGGTTGCGCGTGATGTTGAACACCCTCAGCTGGCCAAACATGCCTGCAATGTTGGGAAGCGATCCCCTGCAAGGACAAATGGCAAATGTGTTTTTGGATTTTGTTTGTGATTATTTCAGGAGACTTGCAGATGTGATCAGACAACATGATCTTTGCATGTCAGCGTATCATACCGTGCGGCTGAGGCACAGGCAGGTCGCAACCGCTACTTTCGATCAACATATGGTGCTTCGTTTGATGTCAAAACCGGCAGAATTGCCCGGTCGTGCGCACCGAAAGCGGTTGTGGTCCATGTAGAGCAGCACCAGATCTGGCAGCAGCGGGAATGCCGTCGGGAAGGCACCCTGCAGCAGAATGCGGCCCCCCACCGTCAGACGTCTGCTCATGAGTTGCCGATGTAAATAGCATTGGCATTCGATCATCCACACCAAATTGCTGGTCACATGGCACATCGACTGCAGCAAGTCCCTGATAGCTGAACCTTATGCAGACTGTCTTGGAACGCCATGTGCAAAGGAGGCTTCTCACCCCGAACAGGTTGTTGCTGAGCTTGAGGTTGCGCAGCGGCGCGGCTTCGATCCTGGCAGTGGACGCTCCGGCGACGAACGCCGCCGGCAGCGTGGACAGCCGGTTGTCGGACACGTCCAGCGACTCCAGCGCCTCATGCAGCCCCAGCGAATCCGGTATTGCGCCTGTGTCAAGAAGAATGAGGTCGCCTTGTCTCTGCCCAAGGCCTGCCAACAGGGTAACAATCACATGTTCAGATCGTCTTGTCTCTACTTGTGGCGTACCACAGGGGTAGTCATAAACAGGCAGAAGTCATCCGAAGAGCAATCAGATTGCCGGTGGCAGCATACATAGCCGGTTGGCAGACACATCTAGGAGTTGCAGCACTGTGTGCAGCTTCAGCAATTCTGGGGATGCTTCCACTATCAGCAGCACTATGTTGACATCAGCAGAGGCATCGGCATCAAGAAGGTGAAGAAGCCGAATCAACTCAACAGGTAGGCAGACGCACCCAGCAACAGCATGCCTGCCTACATGGGCTGCTGCCAATGCCTGCTGGATTCATGCTCACGAACAAAGTTGTGAATATATCATGGTACGAGGTAGGTTGATCTTGAAGCGCACGTCTGAAAATAATTACCTGTCAGGTTGTTGTTCATGAGGTACAGGTAGCGCAGGTAGCGGCTGTTGCCAATGTCGGCGGGAATGGTGCCCTCCAGGAAGTTGTACCCGAGGTCCAGGATCTCCAGCTCCTTGCACAGCGAGAAGCTCGCGGGGATAGTGCCCGTGAGCCCCGCGGACAGTGCGGTGAACACGCGCAGCGGCGACGTGTCCGTCAACACATCCGGGATGCTGCCGCCCATGTTGTTGAACTCTGCGGAGTTGCACAGGCACAACTCAGACCCCGAATGCGCCTGTTGCACTTCGAGCTAGGTGCGACCTGTGGGCACCATTGACAGGCAATGCGGCCAAGACGACATGAAGACAAGCGTGTGAGCACAGCACCAGCTGCACAAAGTTACACAAAGACAGGCAAGTGATCCTCACGGTGACTCACCCAGTCGCAACTCCTGGATGGAGCTGCTGCCGTCCAGCAGGCAGTCCGGGATGGTGGAGTCCGGCAGCCCTGTAGCCGAAAGTAAACCCGCGATCAGCAGCCTGAGAAGTACGAAGTGCAGCCAATCCGCAACACAGACTGCTGTCGTATCACATCGTGCCCATCAAATCAGTTGGGCGTGAATATCGTCTGAAAAAAGAGCAAGTCAGGAGACCTACCAATCTCACGCCAAATTGAGGACCTGTGGGCGGCTGGTCAACCAGCACAGCCCGCTCTCGCACAGGCCTTCATCTATCCCAAACCTCAAACACAATTTGCAGGAACCAGCAGCAATGCTCACCAATTTATCGCCATGTTGATGACCTGCAGGCGGTTGGCCAGCAGGCACAGCCCGGTCTTGCGCGAGTCGGCGCCCTCCTTGTTACAAACTTGAATGATGTGACATGAAAGCATCTCACATGACTCACCAATTTCCGCTGTGTTGAGGACCTGCAGCCAGCTGGCCAGCAGGCACGGCCCTTCCTTACGTACGTCGGCCAACTTCCACAATCCGAAGCGGGTGTGACAAACTTGGATATGAGCAAGTGATGCACGCTCACCAATCTCCGGCATATTGAGGACCTGCAGGCGGCTGGCCAGCAGGCACAGCCCGCTCTCGCCCAAAGTGATCCAACTCCATACCCTCAATGCGGCGAATTTGCCGTCGATGCATTGCAAGGCTCACCAATCTCCGCCATGTTGAGGACCTGCAGCCGGCTGGCCAGCAGGCACAGCCCGCTCTCGCGTGAGTCCGCGCCCGGCGTGATCAGCGGCCCCTGCAGCCCCGCCGCATCCGACAGGTCCAGCAGCTGCAGGAACTGCAGCGTGTCCAGGCCCTTGAAGATGGACGTCAGGTTGCCCTGTAGCGGCAAGAGGAGAACAGTTTGATGGCGAACACATCTGGAATTGTTTCCGACAAATCCAGCAGCTGCAGGAACTGCAGCGTGTCCAGGCCCTTGAAGATGGATGTCAAGTTGCCCTGTAGCGGCAAGAGTCGAAGTGTTTGATTGTGAACGCCTGTGGAGATGTGTCCGACAAGTCCAGCAGCTGCAGGAACTGCAGCGTATCCGGGCCCTTCAGGTTGGACGTCAGGCTGCCCGGCAGCGGAAACCACATCTTTGCTGACGAGGGAACGCTCGAGGCAGCATCGGCAGCTGCAGGATTGCGATGTGTTCATGACATTAGAAGATATCCAGCAGGGTCCTGCAGTGTTCAAAGCAGATCTGCAGCACATTCAGTCTGATCACAGACGACCGGCAGTTTGCTCTGAAAACCCAGCAATCTGTTCGCCGCCTTACACTGAAAGAGCAGCTTCAGTTTCCAAGCAACACCTGCAGCTGCCACAGCCCACTGCCATGATGAAGATGTACAACAAGCCTAGGTTATCATAAGCAGCAGATCCATGTGCACAAAGAGCGGAGCGCAGTCTTTGCTGGAACTACCACTGTCCTTGGCGTCTCACCGAGAGGTCGAACTTATCGGACAGGTCCAGCGACTCCAGGTACTCGAACGCGGCAGATGCGGGTGATGCTAATGTTTTGGTGTCCTGCCCTGACAAAACCAAAAATGAAGTTGCTTGCGGTATCAGGAGAGCATCTCACCGAGAGGTCGAAGTTGTCGGACAGGTCCAGCGACTCCAGGTCCTCAAATGCGGCAAAGTCGTCCACCGGGAACGGGCATACCAGGCCATAGCTGCTCATGTCCAGCTTGTACAGCCGACCTGCAGAGTCCAACATGCAGAGTCCAACATTTGCATGTTTGACGGAACCACGGAATGTCTTGCGAGTCCTTCACAGCTTCAGCTCTATGACATCCACGTGGTGCGGCATGTCGAGCAGGACCCGTTTGTGTGACACGCCCGAAAGGAGCATGGCAGCAGCGTAGGCGCACGCGGCATGAATGTGCACTTGGGGTGCCGCTGGCGTGTCAGACTCTGGCTTGCCTTGCCCATTGCACTGGTTGCCCGCGATCTGGCAGAAGTCCAGGAACGGCTCCAGCGCGTTGCCGCCGTACAGGTCGTTGTTCTGCGCCCAGCGCCCGCACTTCAGGTCGTCGATCGTGTTGTCCAACCCCGAGCCTGCAGCATGTTTGCACACAAACGTCACCAAGAGCATTCGCGGCGCATTTTCCGAGTGCCAGAGTTACATTCAGTATCTGCTCAGCGCCCGCATTTCAGGTCATCGATCAATTGTCCAGCCCCGACCCTGCAGCGCACACCCATGAGCGTCACCACCAAAATCAGGCGTGTCGTCCGACTGCTGAATCAAGACTCGTTGAGTGCCAAGCAATCACACTTCAGGTCCTCAACCATGTCGTCCAGCCCTGCGCCTGCCGCAACTTTGTGCACAAGCGTCACCAGCCATGCCAGGCACTCAAATCCAAGAGTGACGTCGGACTGTCGAAGCAATGCTCCCTGGGTACCCAGCAGCGTCACACAAAATGACATTGGCGCTGCAGCAGCAGCCCAGATGTGCTGCCGCATGCTGCAGAACCCAACCATCGCTCGTTGTTAACATAGAAGCTTCGACAGCTCTCTCACCATTGCCTTCATCCACAAAGGCGCGGGTAATAGAGTTGACGCTGCAGCACTGGTCCCCAGTGTGCTGCTAATCATTGCTTACTGTCAACAACGGCTTCAAAACCCCTTTAACCATTGCCTTCGTTCACAAAGGCACGCGTAATGGAGTTTGACGCTGGCGCTTGCAGCACTGGTTCCCAGTGATAGTGGCATGCCGACCTCAGTGTCCACTTGTTATCACCGGGAGTGTCACCACGACAGACCTCTCACCATTTCCTTCGTTCACAGAGGCGCGCGTGGTGGGATGGACGCCGACGCTGCAGCACTGGCCCCAGTGACAGTGCATGCCAGAGGTCACTGTCCACTTGCTGTCACCAGGAGTGTCATCACTATAAGTTTTTCACCGTTGCCTTCGTTCACGAAGGCTCGGGTGGTGGAGTTGACGCTGGCGCTGCAGCACTGGTCCCAGATGCTGCGCAGGGCGTCCTGCTCCGTCGCGATCAGGTTGATGTTGCGGTAGTTGTACGCGACGTCGATCTGGAAGCGCGTCTGCATCGGAGCACAGCAGGAAGTTGAGGTTGCGGTAGTTGTATGCGACACTGATCTGGAAGCGCGTCTGCAGTGGGGCCCGAGCACGACGCATGAGCTTTCATGCGTAACCCTATGCGAAACCCTAAACCCGGCGGTCCTGCGCCTGGCCATGCTGCCGATGCTCGCTTGTGCAAATTGGGACATTGAGGTCCGACTTGGGGGCACATGGGAGACCTTGCAGGCCGCCTTGCAGGCTTGCGTTTGCTGTGATGCTGGAAGTTGGAAGCGGGCATCCGCAGCGGCGCGGGCGCACTCACCCCCTGGGTGGGGTCGTTGCTGACCACGGAACAGTTGAACGCGGGGACGAAATCATTGTACGCCATCGTGTTGGGGTCCCGAGCCGTCGGCGGCCGGATGATGTCGTTGTCGCGGGCAATGAAGATGGTGTTTGGCAGGATTGCCTCCTCTGCAGATGTAAGGTCAGGTGCTCAGCGGCCGCCGCACAACCCATTGGCTTGCCCCAACATGAGGGGCTGTTGTGGTGCTGCATTCGATGGATGTTCTCATAGCAGCTCCAACGCTGTGAATGCACACGCAGCCAACTCATGCACGACACCAGTGACCAGCCACACACCTGACTTGAAGATTGCATTCGAGGGCTTTGGAAGGCTGTTGCCCTCGGTTGCGGAGAACCAGGCGGGGTTGCAGTACATATACAGCGCTGCGTCCACGGCGCCTGACGTCTTCAGCGTCAGCAGCACATCCGGGATGCTGTGGTTCTGGTAGTTGTACGCGACAAAGTCGTAGTACAGGGAGCGCCCCTGTGCATGACAAACGATGGCCGCGGTGACCTTGCAGCTGGACTGAGCATACAAATGGTCATCAGCAAAGTCGGCACAGCGAGGCAGAGCATTGGGGTGTGGCAGTCCATCACGAAGCGCGCCCTCACCGCGGGCACGAAGTTGTAGTCGCTGAAGGAGTTGCTGATGTCGGTGCCCGCCGTCTGCGCCGCCGCCGGTGCCGTCGTTTGGCACAGCACCAATGCTGCCGCTATGGCAATCGCCACCATGTCGGCATGCCGCAATGCTGTGCAGCCACTATGCTGAGTGCATCGCCGCCGCTCTGGTGCCGCCATGCCGTGCTGTGCGCAGCCAGCGCGCCGCCAGGGGGGCTGCTCGTCTGCAGCCAGCGCAGTGCAGCGGCTGCTCTGCCAGCTGTGTGTCGCCTGAGTCGCCTGTGTCGCCTGTGTGTCGCCTGTGTCAGAACCGCCTTGCCCAGGCGGCAGATGACGTCGCCTGCTGCAGCCAGGTACGCTGCAGGCATACATGCAATGGCCCAGTGTGCAGCAGGCTGGCGTGCAGCAGCCGCTGCTCGTGCGCCGAAGCTGACACCGCACTTTCTGCTGCTGATGCGGCAATACGCTGATGTGTCAACCTTCTACACTATTGCGCCAGCCGCTGCGGCACCGCCACAGGCCCTGGCGCTGTCAGTGCTGCAGATGTGCGAACACCCGCACAGCCGCTGGCGGTCGTCAGCCAAGCTGGCAGGGGTCCGACTGACACTGACACAGCGCAGTGCGCGCACCCGATGACACCTGTGCATAGCACATTGCATGAGGGTTATCAAGCCCAGGTCTTTGCAATGGCACATCCTGCTCATTGTGACATATCATCCTCAAACCACAGGAGGACCACTGCTGACCGGAATGCGGGCGGGCAACCTTCAGAACTCAACAATCACGTGATACGTTGAGCATGCCTCTGCAACTTGCCTGCAAAAACGGGATGAGCATTTGATGCAAATGAGCAGCACTGCTGGCACAGAAGGTGTGGCACCAGCAGCACCGGAGAGCATGAGCATTTGCGACAACACTGACAACCTCCTGACGCGTCCTCGCAACAACACAATCGAGCGTGCTAGGATGCAGCTGGGTCAGGAGCTGGTGCACAAGGGCTACATGTGCATCCGTGCCGAGCTGTACAGGCTGTCAGCGTGTGGCAGGCATCCACACCTGACGCTACGAGCAGCTCCCTGCAGGATGTTGTTTGGTGAGCTGGCAAATTTGGACGGCTGACAGGCGAGACGCACCTGCATCCCAGACGCAATCGGAACGGCCGGCAAGGAAGACGGATCAGTTGCGGGCAACGCGCTGATTGGAGGCTCTGTGCGCCCTGCAAAAGCGTCCCCCGGATAGTTTGCAAGCGCAGAACATACGTCGGCGTGCGACCTCAGACGCGAACGCTTGCGGAGCAACGCACACCAGCAGCAAAGGCAAGCTAGATCCAAAACATATGCGACCTCCCTCGCTGACGTACGATGTCGTTGCACGCGGTGCTCAGCACAGTGTCACAAAATCGCGGGGGAAGAAGCAAACCTGCGATCGGTCGTCGCATGTGACGACTCGCACTGCCGCGTGTCCGCCAATGCAGCCGCCGTCGAAGCTGCCTCCTCGTTCTGGGCAGTGTACACCCCACCTGTACTGGTCCGAGAAAGCAGGCAGCACGCCACGATTGACAGTTGCATAACGGGACAAACCGGTCTAGCGCGTGAGCACCAGGATCATCAGAGCTTAGCTAGTGACCCCTACACCTGCTGAGTCTGCACTAATCTCAGGTGCTGACGCCTGCAGATTTGTGTCCAACACTGTGTGGCAGCATGCCGTCCGACGACAGGGACGACATCATCGCAGAGTGGCGCCAGCTGATGAACATGAGCGTCAAGGAGCTGCAGGACTTCCTAGAGACGCCAGAGTCGCAGGACTGCGGACAGAAGGAGGATGACGGCGAGGCTGTCGGACACAAGTCCGGCCGGTGAGTGGGGCCAAGTTTGTGCGAACGTTTGTTGGCTGATCCAGAAGCGTGGTACTGCCGTCGACAACATACGGCACATCACGCTTGCGTGGTGGGCGGGTGCCGGATCGGCTGCTTGAATGCCTCTCCACATAGGCACACCCGCGGTTTCCTTTGTGCCATGTGCAGCTGGAGTGATTAGCCCTATAACGCTGCGATCAGGGCTGCATGTGATCCTGACTGTCGAACAAGACACTGCAGACAGCATTCACCAGCAGCATGCATCTTTATTGGGTCTGGTTGATGACTGCCGCATTGCTGATCAAGCGTGCTCTTCATGCCGCAGGTACATCGTGGAACTCCTGCAGAAGGACGACGACGATTACATGGTGCGCTTCAGAGCATCAACTTGTGCGCTCCCTGTCGGCACACATTGTACATTCTGTCTCTTCGCCTGTGCCGCAATCATTGCGTGGGTGCCGCACTTGGCGCCTTGCAGCTGCATGTGCGCTGAATGTGCCACATAGATCGTTATCACGTTGCAGGATGACGACATCGCGCACATGAAGAAGGTGAGTGTGTGTCATCAGCGTCAGCTTGTTGCTGATATATCTGGTGTGCGAGCATTGTCATTACTATTCAGGGTTTGACTTCACTGCCTGCATCACTGCAGGTGCGGAGTTACTGCAATCGCCACCTGAAGCAGGGCAATTCAAAGGACCCAGAACACAGCAAGTGGCGCTACAGTCTCATGAACTGGTGAGCAACTCGTCTGCAACATGTTAGCAGTCAGTGCATGAGCAATCAGAAGACCGTCCTGTTGTGAGTGATCACGAATGGCGTGCTGATGATATTGCACCCTTTTACTGCAGGGGACACGACCCAATGAAGGATTGAGGGCGACATTGTGGCATGTCCTATCGTTCTGCAAAGTTTCCGTCCAAGATGCATGAATTGTTTTTAGGGTCTGACAGGGTACATGGGTGCCAATTGTTACACACATGATGCAATCCAGGCACATACACAACTTCTGCCATACCGCAACAGAGCTCAGTGGCCAGGAAGAAGAGTTGCACGAACTCTGCAGCGGTGCACTCAATGCGCACAGATGTTCATCAGTTGATGCTTCCACCACGTCCCGCGACACATGCGCCTTGCACAAGAGAACTGACATTGGTTGGCATGGTCGCCCCGACATGCGCCTTGCACAAGAGAACTGATATTGGTTGGCATGGTCGCCCCAGAGTCCACATTAGCTTGCTGGCTCTCCAGCCGTCTAATGCGTCAGCGCTGCCAAGGAGCTTCGTCATGCTGCCCTTTTCCCCGTCTTGAGCAGGGGCATCGCATGCTGCACAGACGGTGCGCTGCATTCTGTTGCGCGGCCGGGTGGTGATGCCTGCAATCTGCTTGCCTGCGCGGGGTAGGCGCCACCTGCCGACACACTGTGCACACTGCTCTGACGACGCTGCCTGACTCAACTGGCGAGCTGCTTCGACTCTTCGGAAGTCTGGTGCATGGTTTGAAACTGCAAGCAACCCAAAAGCGGGCGGCGTGCTGGCGACTCGAAAAGGGAGATGGCAAGCTGGCCTGCAAATTGGCCGCCACTGCTTCATTGCGCCGGCTGCTTCGGGTGCCTCAGCTCCTGGATGGCCTGCTGTATCTTCACGATCTGCATGGTGGTTGAACAGTGCACGGTCAATGTCGATGGCGCAACCTCTTCGCCGCACGGCGCATATGTAATCTACTGTGTACTGTTCTTGAGGCCGGCTCAATCGCCGAGCCCCACCCTGATGGACTGAGCACACCAGCAGTCCTGCAGATATCCAGTAGCCAAACCTGGAGTGCTCGTGTCAGCTAGCCTGCTGCTGCATGCAGCTCGGCTGTCGCCTGCCTCTTGTCAAGGCTGCCGGCCCCTCCAGGTGCCAGCACTTCATAAATGACAGAGAATGTGCCTCTGTCCTGAGTGTCTACCCACCTGCTGCTGTTCACGGGCCTGCTTCTCGCCTGGCATGGTGGCCTGGCCCTCTACGTGCCAGACATGCAGATCAGCGGGGACTGCCAACAGGAGTGTTGAATTTGCAAGCTGAAAATCGTGTATGCCCACCTGCTGCTGTTTGCGGGACTGCGTCTCGCCCGGCGCGGTGGAATGGCCCTCTACACGCCAAGCATGCAGATCGGCGGGGGCTGTCAACAGGGACGTTTGGATTGACGAGCTGAAAATTCGAATCTCATTTTGTATGCCCACCTGCTGCTTTTTGCAGGCCTGCTTCTCGCCCAGGAGGCGACCTTCACCTCTGCATGCCAGGATTGTAGTTCGGCTGAAACTTCCCAAAATAAGCTTTGGGGTCCTGAGCGTCATCGTATGCCCACCTGCTGCCGTTTGCGGGCCTGCCTCTCGCCCAGCGAGGTGGCCTGCCCCTCCATGTACCCAGAATCAAATGTGCGGGAGCTCCCGTTTGACGTCTTTGAAGTGAAGAGCTTATAGAATGTGTGCCCATCTGCTGCTGTTTGCGGGCCTGCCCCTTGCCCACGGAGGCGGCCTGCCCCTCCATGCGCCAGGAACACGGTCCAGCAGGGCCCCCAAATCGGAGTTGGAGTTCCGGCAGTGATCATCTACCCACCTGCTGCTGTTTGCGGGCCTGCTTCTCGCCCAGCGAGGTGGCCTGCCCCTCCAGGCGCTCCAGCTCGCGGCGGATGAATTCCAGCCGCTTGCCCACATTCGAGCGCGCCTGCACCACAACGACCAGAGCCCATTCTTCAACATGCTTGACAGGGTGGTGTGGACACCTTCACGCCACGTCAGCCGGTCTGCCCGGCCGCTCAAGCTCGCGGAGGATGAACCCCAGCCGCTTGCCCACATTCGAGTGCGCCTGCACCACAGCGACCAGAGCCAGTTGTGACACATGTCTGACTTAGTGATGCGGACACCCTCATGCCACATCAGCCTGTCTGCCCAGACGCTCCAGCCTTTGGCAGATGAACTCCAGCCGCTTGCGGGGTTCCTCCAGGCCCTGTTGCAGATTCTAGGCACTGCCCCCAGGGCGCTGTACCTCATCCGACAAACTTAGTCACGCTCGCATAGCGAGGTGTGAGCATCGATTGCATGTGCGGAGCGTCTCACATACTGGCAGGAGCTCCCTCAATGTTCACAATCATCACGTCGGAGCTACCCACCTCAATGGGGTCCTGGCGGATGAGCACCGGGCCAATGAGCTTGAACACGCCAGTCGCATCCTCCAGACGCTCAAACTCCTGAAGGTTTTCTTAGACACACATCTCAGATGCTTGCAGTATTCCTGTGAGATTTGGCAGACGGCGTGCGCGAAGGTCTGAGCATAACTGACGTGATCGTGCACGCTCGTCATGTCGAACAGCATTATGAAGCCCGGCATCTACTAGGAAGCGGCATTTGCGCATTGGCACGAGTGGCTGCTGACCTGCAGCACCATCTCATTCTCCTGCAGCTGCTGCGTGAACTTGCGGCGCGCTTCCCCGTTCTTGTTGATGTCTGCATTGGGCACAGCAAGGGAGTTATCGTACCTAGTGCTGTCTCGTTTAGCCGCAACCCACGAACATGCGCCCAAACATCAGAATGCAATTTGAGCATGCGGCAAACCCTTCTGGATCTGGTTGTACGCGTCCGCCTCGGTCTTCAGGCTGCCGTCCAGCTTCTTGAGCTTGCTTTCCATGGCTGCTGCCTGCTGCTTGTACGGCCAACAGACCCGATGGCTTGGGAATCAGCGGCGTGGGCGGCGGCTCGCTGCGGACCTAATGAATGATGTGCCAGAGCACCCCCAATCAGTGCTGCAAATCGGCTGTGTCTGGCTTTGAACGATGTTGCTCCGCCGTCTAAGGAGGCGCTTCTGCTCAATGCGAGCTCAGAGTGCCCTGTATGTGATTGATCAGTGGGCAGCGCCTGCCGCAGTGGGCTGCAGTTTGTCGATATTCGTTCACACAGCCGCCAGCGAGCTGACGGGGCACTGAAGGTCGATCTTCTTGATGTTGAGATGGAAAACGGCTACTGATTGACTGCTGTCGACATGCTGGTGAAGAGGCATCGGTGCGATCACGTGATGAGCACATTGCGCGGGCTTGCAACAGGCTTGGAAGCTCATTTCGACCTTTCACAGCGGTGCCGATAGGCCTGTTTGCATCCGCAGCAATTTCTGTATGGTTCTGCAGTACCGCTATATGCTTGCTGGACGTGATGCTGGCGTGCTGATGCGCATGCATCCCTACAGACGTCACTGCTTCAGTATCCAGCAACACCATTGCTGTGATTGAAAGTGCTGTACCTCTTGGTGATGCCAGCGCAGCTTGCTGCATCTGTAGCAGACAGTCGCCGCTTGCCACTGGACGGGTGCCACAAGGCTGGCAGCTGCCGCACACGCTCAGCATTCACTGTGCCCAACTGTCGCCGTCAGCCGTTCGGCGGCAGGGGACGGCTTCCACAATTATATGCTGGGCATCGGCCGGAGGCTTCTGCAGATCCCAGCCAGATCACCTCACAGTCAGAGCGGCAGCTGCGGCGGGAGCAGCACAGCATGGCGCTGTTGGCGTACCTGCAAATGGCGATCTTCCACCCACTGGACCTGCTGATGCGCGGCCGGATTCGGCAGCAGTACTATAGCAGCACGGCGCTTGCCGACATGTCTGTGGGGCAGGAAAAGGGTGGCAAAGGTGCGGCAGGCTTTGTCAACAAGATGTTCTGTGCCAAAGCATCAGCCTTCTCTTGCATCCAAGTGCTCACGCATGTGGCAGCGGCACTGCAGCACCACGACGAATCAGGCTGCAGATTGGAGGTACAGGCCCCGAAACTTGACACCGCTTAAGGGGCCCATGGCAGCACACCCGTTGCCGTGTGCTCACTCTCGTCTGATTGTGGTGAAGCCGTGTAGGCGAGGGCGGCGAGGTGCAGGTGGAGTCGCTGGAGGGGCCCGCGGCGGCGGAAATCACATTGCCGTGTGCCAAATCTCGTCTCATCGTCATATCTCCATGTATATTCATGCAAAGGCGAGAGCAAGGCGAGAGCGGCGAGGTCAAGGTGGAACCCCTAGAGGCACCCGCGGTGGCGGAGAACCCCATGGCTAGATTCTGTCACAGGAACGTCCAACACTTCTCTCCTATCCCCATAACACTGACTGATCTCCCCATACAGGCGAGGGCGGCGAGGTGAAGGTGGAGCCGCTGGAGGGGCCGGCAGCGGCGGAAGACCCCGCGGCCAAGCGCCACCTGCTGGTGCTGGTCAACGGGCTGTTCGGCAGCGTCGACAACTGGGACGTGGTGGTGGAGTGCCTGCAGGTGGGCTTCCACGGAATGGAAATGCGCCATGCCTCATTGTTGCACCGGAACTTTACGAGTAAGTGGGCTATTCGGCAGGGTTGACCAACTGGGACGCGGTGGAAAAGCACCTGCAGGTGGACGTTCTCGGCAGAAACGAAACACAACGCTTTTGGTTGCAGCAGTACTCTACAACCCATGGTGCTGTCCAGCCGCATGGACAGCTGGCACGAGGTGGTTGAACGCCTGCCGATGAGCTTCAATAGGCATTTGCAGCTGATGGCATCGGACATTTTTGAGGAGACATCTGCATTGCATCCGTGGGTACTGGTGCTGGAACGCCTGCCCAATAGTCACTGCATGCGATTGCAGACCACGTTCAGCTTGCTCTATTGAACCCTGATCTGTGAATCAGTGCTTGGAAAAAAGGTGGAATGATTACAGATGCATACTCTCAGGACCTGAGGCAGTCACGTGACACAACCTCGCAGTCTATAAACAGCAACAGTATTTGAGTGCCATGCGGCAAGAAGAGCCAAATCTGTCATCTTGCGCTGAAAACAACGTGTGCAAAACTGCGAGTGCGCATTATCGACACCCACCTCCAGTAGCGCCTGGGGCTGGAGGTGACGCGGGAGCTGCTGGTCAAGGAGCTACCTGCCAACCTGCATAGGACAGCATGCAATCACATCATGCGCGCCTTTGGCACGAGTCTTTAAGTGCTGCTGCAGGAGCGTCTGGGGCCAAAGGCAAAGCAGGAGCTGCTGATCGCGGCGTCTAAGGCCAACAGCCGGCGGCAGACATACCAGGGCATCGACAGGTGCGTGCCGCCCTGTGCCCAAGATGCACAGGCCTGAACCCTGCCTAGAAGCGGGTCCAGGCTGCGCCATCTGACGAGGCCAACTTGGTGTAGACAAGCTAGCAGCAGTAGGGCCACAGCATGGTGAAGAGCCAGAATGTATCCGACCCTTGTGTGGCTTGATCTCGTAGGAAGTGCCTCGCTGCTCCTTGCTGCAGGTGCGGCCGTCGGCTGGTGAAGGAGATCGAGGCCCTGAAGAAGGCGCATCCCAACCTGCAGCGCATCTCCTTCATTGGTGAGACGCACCTGAGCTGGTCTAATTGTGTCGTCGTCCCTGTCCCGTGATGAGACGGATGAGACTTTCAGCCGCGTCAGTTGGTGACTTTGGCAAACATGACAAGCGTGTCATGGACATGACATGCTATTGATATGCATATGATGCCCCAAAGGTGCTGGCAGGTCTGTTTCCGGGCAGTCAGTGCCCGTCCCTTGACAGCTGCACTGGTTGAATGGGATAGGAAGGTGAATATCTCCACGACGTGACCGGTCAAGGTCACCGATGATCCGCGCCTGGTTCACCAGGTCACTCCATGGGCGGCCTGATCGCGAGGCACGCGGCGGGGCACCTGTTCGATAAGCGCACCGGCCTCATAGCAGGGCTGGAGCCCGCGCACTTCATCACAATGGCCACCCCGCACCTCGGCTGCGAGACGGGATCGTCCCCCGCTCAGGTGACCCCTTTGCGCCGCTGGTGCAGCTGCAAGTCGTTGTGTTCAAGAAAGCGTCAAAAACACACAGATGCGCGCCCATATGTACTTACAAGCATACACAGCAGCTTGAGTGCTGCAGCCCGAACCTGGCGACGGTCTGCAAACCATGCACTCCATATGGTGGCCAGGCTGCAAATGTGTTGCGGTCTCAGTGTGGAATGAAGGCGCACGAGTGTTGGCGGCTTGACCGACTTCTGATGCTTGCAGTCAGCATTTCTGCTGCTGCTGCAAGTGTGTCCTCGCTGCTCAGGCATCAAGGCTGCAATGAAATGAGGCTGAACATCCTGTGCGGATGCTTTCGACCACTGGTTCTGGCTGCTGCTCCAAGTGCACGGCATGGTCATGAGGGTTGGCCAGTGGCCAGCATTTTGGACAACTACATTCTCATGCTTGGAACCGGCTCCATATCAAATATGTTATGAAACAGGTGCGGTGCATCCACTTGGTCGGCAAGCAGGGCCTGGTCATGACGATTGCGCTGGTAGTGACACCCTGCCTGTGTACGGCAACGATGCTGACAGAATGCTATATTGCCATGCAGGTGCCGTCCATCCACTGGTTTGGCAAGATGCCCCGCGTTCAGGATGTGGTCATGACGGCGGCGCCGGTGGTGACGCCATACCTGTCAAATACCAGAGCGACCACGTTGACCAGCCGTCTCACCGCAATGCAGGTGCCATTCATCCACTGGTTCGGCAAGATGCCCCGCGTGCAGGGCGTAGTCATGACGGCGGCGCCGGTGGTGACGCCGTACCTGTTCGGCCGAGCCGGGCGGCAGTTCTTCCTGGGCGACGTGCCCGACGACGGCGAGGCTGAGCCCCTGATCGTATGTCTTCTGGTCTCTGCTCGAGCCCCTGCATCGCTGATGTTGCGATGAGGTGACTGGGTCGGGCGGCAGCTCGATCTAGGGGACGTGCCCGACGACTGCGAGGTGGTGCCCCTGATTGTGCTTCTTCTCCAGCGGGGTTTCTATCACAGCCACTGCATTGAAAATGCTGCAATGAGTCAGTTGATCAGGCGGCAGCCTTCCTGGGCGGCGCGCACAACGATGGCAAGGCTGAGCCCCTGACCGTGAGTCATCCCGACGCTTTAGAGAACCGTCATGCCAGAGCCGCCCTCATGACCAGGGCTTGCTGAGCGGCGATCTCGATCCTCTTGGATGATGATGGAGCTGAGAGTCTGTGAGGGCGCAGTTACTTGAATGCGAGGAGATCCCACCCGGAGAGAGTGCACAAACAGCAGGTCAGCTTGCACCGTTGGCAGGACTTGCAACAGTGGAACATGAGATCAATGACAGCCTGGCTGACCAGAACTTTCTGCCGCAGGTGTGCATGCCACACGGTGTGCAGGATGAGGCGCTACTTTCCTAGTGCTTGCTGGTGTCTGCTGCGTCTCACCAAACCAGAAGCCGTCTCTTGTGAGTATGCAGGTGCGCATGTCGCGGGATGTGGAGGGGGAGGCGGCCTACCTCAGCGCGCTCAAGGCATTCCGCAGCCGCACTGCCTACGCCAACTCCGGCGGCGACCACCTGGTACGCTTTCTGTGAACACGGTGACCTCATTGGCATCTTGTGCTCTCACGAGCGCCAAAGTCGTGCAGCAACAACGAGCCACAAGCCTGCTGGATCCGCAGCGCTTCTTCCAATCCTGGCACTGGCCACCTGGCTTGATGGCTGCTTATCAATCCATGTTGGACTGCTGCACTCTGCTTGCGAAATTGCTGTAAGCGGGCGTCTCCTTCTTCCCTTCAGTATACATCCAGGGCTGCCTTCATCTGTCTCAGGTGTGCCGAGCCACCACACCAGACTGCGACGGCAACAGCAGCTGCTTCTTTACAATGTAGTTAGTCCTTTCTTCCAATCTCGTCTTGCAGATGGGTTGGAGAGCGTTAGCGCCTGCTACACCTTCAGCAGATGCTAGCCCTCCTTGTCAGAGGAGGGACTACTCAGATACGGGCCTATGTCGAGACCTGCTCGTAGCTGGCGGGGCGCCTGCATTTTGACGACTTGGCTTCCGTCTTATGCTATCCTTGCAGGTGGGCTAGGCCAATGCCAGCCTGCGGCACCTGCAGCAGCTGCCAGTTATCCCAGATGTGCCCGGGAGCGGCATCTACGTGGGTCTGCAACCAGCCAAGAGCGTTCCAATGTTGCAAGGCTAATGGTGTGTTCGGCAATCTTGCAGGTTGGCTGGGCGAACGCCAGCCTGCGGCACCTGCAGCAGCTGCCGGCCATGCCAGATATACCCGGAAGGGGGCGTCTACATCAAACCTCTGTGGCTTCATCCCGATGTGTTGTGCCTCCCAGAGCTGACGTCGTTGCGCGTAGGTGGGCTGGGCGAATGCCAGCCTGCGGCACCTGCAGCAGCTGCCGGTCATCCCGGACGAGCCGGGGCGGGGCGTGTTCCGGGAGGACCCCGTGACCACCGGCATGGCGCCTGCGGTGCGCTCGGCGCTGGATCCGGCCACCCTGGAGCGCTTGCGGCACGGCATGTCGTCAGCCTCAGACCCGTCGGGCAGCTTCAGAGGCGATCCAGGGGGCAGCTTGAGCACTTCCGATTACAAGTCGGCCACCATCCAGGACGCGGACAGCCGCGACAGCTGGCACTCCGCAGCTTCCGGCAGCAGCCCCAGTCTGGATGGCAACAGCACCGCAATTTCCAGGAGCAACAGCACCGGCGCAGTTGCTGCCAACGGCGACGGTGCTGCAGGCAGCGGCAGAAGCAGCGCTGCATTCGTTGGCAGCAGCGGTGGTGCTGGACGAAGCGGCAGCCCCGGCGGCACAGTCAGCGGCAAGGGTGGCGGACTGGCAGCCGCTGGTGGGCTCGTGCTGTCGCCGGTTGCTGCGGTAGCAGCGGCGAGCCCAAAGGAGAGCACCTCGAGGCCTGCCGTCGGGTTGCAGGTGCAATGCACAACCCTGTGCACACACCACCCTGCCTGCACTGCGATCCTGCTAGTACCTGCACAGCTGTTCCGCCCTTGCATTGCCGCACGCTCTCAATGATCTGAACCCCCGAAAAGGACACTGTGGAAGTCTGTGCAGGGCGTGGCACTGTTTCGAATTTCATCACGCTGTGCATTCGGGTTGCTCATCAGTTGAAAGCCATCTCTCTTACCGCAACTGATGCAGGCCAGCAGCAACCTCAGCAGGCAGGCCGGCAATCCCGCACGAGAAAGCTCCGCTGGCGGCACAGAGCCCGAAAGGGCGCGATCCGGCTGCTGTGGCGGTCGTGACGGCGGCGCAGCGTCTGACGGAGGCGGCACCGGCGGCATCAGCAAGGGTGGTGCAGCGGCGGCGGCGGCAAGCAGCGGCGACGCCAGCGGCCGTTCAATTGACGCAGTCCCCCTCAGCATAGAGGTGCGTCCAGACCGCTGCTGAACAGCACGACTTGCTGCCGGACGGCCAGCTTGGGATGGGTCTGCTGAACTGCGCAGTGGTAACATTGGTAATGAGTTGCTCAATTCCAGATTGCAGGCGGTCTCGCAGCCTCGTGGCTGGCTGTCAATGCTGAGGTTGTGCCTGTGCCTGCTGAGCCGCAAATTGGCTTTCGAGCATGGAAGGTGCAGGCGGTCATATCTCGCTGTTACGTCCGACTGCATTGTGACGTCAGAGTAGGTGGAGAACATGCTGCAGCGGCTGGCCTCACTGCCACAGGACCGATCGGGCTCACGTGTGTGGCAGTTGGTGCCTGCGAATGCCTGCCAAGCGCTCCTGGTCTCACATGCTTCCAGGTGGATGGCAGGCGGCAGCGGCTGGCGGCGCTGCAGCGGCAAAGCATCCACCAGTCTGCAACAGACGTCAGCAAGACGCCTGTTTTGCTGACGTGTTCTTTGTCAGTCTGCCTCCCAGGTGGAGGGCATGCTGAGGCGGCTGGCGTCACTGCCGTGGCGGCGCATCGACGTCAGCTTCACCGGCACCCGCATGCCGTACACAGCGCACAACCTCATTCAGGTGGGTCGACACGTGCTTGGCTTCGGCACCTCCATGGCAATATTTGATGAATCGTAAGGGACAGCACTGTGGCTCAGATTTGACAGATACCCGCATGCCGTACACCGCGCACACTCTCATCCAGGTGCCTGCAATCCTTCGGCACAATAAACAGAATTGTACACCACTCAACGCGTGTCGTGTGCATGACCGTGGCACCTCCTCGTGCTGGTTTGCTGACTGGAAGGGATGATTGGCTGCCCCATTATACCAGCTGCCCTGTCAGCTGCAGCACCTGCATGCCGCACACTGCACACAATCTCATTTGAGCGGCCTCACTTGCAAGCTCTCCTGCACTCATGCTCTGAGGCTCGCACAGCGATTTCTCATGGAACAGGCTCGCCATTTGCTGTTTCATCGAGCTCCCATGGCAGCTTGCGCTGCTTAACAGCTGCAGGCGCTTCCGCGGAACCTAAAACTTCTCATTCTTACGGGTCTGACCAGTGCCTTGTTCGTGGCTGCAGGTCACACGGCGGTGGATCAATTTCGAGGGCGTGGCCGTGCCGCGGCACCTGGCAGACCAGGTCGCCGCTCTGGAGGCCCTGGATCGGGGCTGCAGGGTTTAAGGCACCATACTCGCCGCGCAAACGCCGGCACCGCCTGTCCGCCATTGGCGGCGGCGGCGGCGGCGGCGGCGGGGAGTGCGCATTGTGGCCGGCAGCAAGCAGCGCTCGACGAAAGCGCGGTGGCGGGCGAGGCGGCTGCGGCACCTGCGGACCGTGTCTTGGCACCGGATGGCCTGGACACTGGATGGCTCGTCCGCAAACCCTGAGGCGACAGGGTTCAAGGGGTCAGGGCATAGGTCCGGTGCTCGCCAGCGGCGAGCATCCCGGCACTGCTGCGGCCTGTCGATCCTCTCTCTCACACCTGACATACTGTTCCAGCTCACAGTGGACTCCAGCTGTGCACATGTGTCAAACGCGCGGTGCAGCAACTGGTTGGCTAGCATGCCGGTAAGATACATTCAGCAACTGGGTGTTCACGGATATATATGGCTGGCGGCTAGCACAAGTCAGTAGCCTGAAATTTTAGCAAATGCGGACTGCTGTCATTGGTGGAGTGGGCGTGATGTCGTTGGACTCGGTGATTGAGAACCTGGTTCACTACGTACCTGGGCAGGTTTCGATTGGCACTCTTGCCGCTTGCAGCAGGTCGCACGGCGCCCAAAACAGTTCATTGGAAGGGCGAGAAGAGTTTTGAATATGAAGTGTTGGGCCCAGAGTACCCAAGTACCCTGGGTGCATGTGACAGCAGTTTCCAAAACACAACTACAATTGCGATCGAAGCAATGCTGATGCAGTTCGCTTATACCCTCACTCTGCCCTCAGCTGCATTGCTGTGCTGAAAGTGAAAGGAGTACCTGCTGGCAGCAATCGTTGCAGCGTATCCACATCTGCACCCCTCAACACCTGCAATCAGCCGACCCCTGAGCACAAATCTGATCTAGCCCATCCTGAAAGTCTATCTTCACGATATAACATGCATGCAACATTCGGACAAACTTCTTAACAATGACGCTCAAACATACATCTGCAGCCGACCGCCTGAAACTGCCAGACGCAAGCCTGCCGGCAAGGACTGACTCCTCGTCGCCAGTTCCATTATGGCCGGCTGGGTCTGCAGCACTGTGGGGAGGCTGTTGTGGCAGCCTCATCGTGCGCTGCTGCCGACAAGCATCGTGTGAAACTTATATGCGCGCCCATGTAGGTCCTGCTGCCAGCAGTGCTTGAGCAACATCATTGGCTCACTTCTTATCCGGGGGCGGAGTACAAGGCAGTGGCGGCGGACTGCATGTCAAAGAACAACGTCAGGTATACAATTTGTTGCGTTAAGACGACCATGCCTTTGCGCCGCATGCTTTCCGCATCTTGGCAAAGCACAATGCTTGGAGGCTCCCAGCTAAATGTATTTCGTCAGCTCCAAAAGAGAATCGTGCCTGGCCGGGCATTGGCACGGAGGGGGAGGAGGCGGCATAGGGGGAGGGGGTGGATCGGGAGGTGGGCTGCAACAAAAATAAACGAGGTGGTCAGGATTCTGTCCAAAAGATGGAGACTATGTCCTTGAGGCGGATGGCAAAGTCAACTTTAAATTATCTTGGCAAGCAGAATGGCCGTGTCGGGTCCTAAGCTGCACCTTGGCGGAGGGTTTGGCGGTGGCGACGGCGGAGGGTTCGGAGGTGGCGACGGCGGCGGGTTGGGCGGCGGGCTAGGAGGTGGGTTAGGAGGTGGTGATGGTGGCGGTGGAGATGGAGGGCTGGGAGGTGGATTGGGGGGCGGCGAAGGCGGCGGGGCAGGTGGAGGGCTCGGTGGCGGCGACGGGGGCGGTGATGGCGGCGGGGCAGGTGGCGGGCTCGGTGGCGGCGACGGTGGCGGTGATGGCGGCAACGGAAGTGGAGGGCTCGGTGGTGGATTCGGGGGCGGTGACGGCGGCGGGGCAGGTGGAGGGCTCGGTGGTGGCGATGGTGGCGGCGCTGGTGGTGGGCTGGACGGTGGACTCAAAGGTGGGCTTGGCGGTGGCAATGGTGGCGGCGCTAGTGGTGGGCTGGACGATGGACCCGGAGGTGAACTTGGCGGTGGCGATGGCGGTGATGTCGGCAGCGGCGGCGAGGGAGAAGGTGGTGAATATGGCGCTGCAGCAATAGACCGACCACACTTGTCAGCAAGCGCGTGGGCAAGAAAAACGACCCGCAACAGAGGAGATGGTCGTCCCATGCACTCAAGGTGAAACAGCAACCAGCACTGTGCATGCAAATGGCCGCGGACCCAGCTTCTGACACCATAGGCAATGCACTCACGAACATGCTATTCACGAACATCATCATGGCAAAGAAAACTGGGGGCAGGAGCAGCAGCTCACTGCAGACGGTCCTCGTGTTGTCGACGGTCCCAGCGCACTGCAAAGCAGAACAGTGGGCAAGGTGTACCCCTCCATCTGGCTGCAGACTGGTATGGACCAACAGCTCTGCGCTGAGTGTTTCCTGAGCACCCTCCTGATGTGCCCAGTATGGGTGCAACCAAGCACACCAAACCAGTGCATCACCGCACACACCGGAGGCCGGCTACATCGTTTGCCGACTGCCTGCGTACCTCGAGGCAGGCTGTTGCACCGGTCGCAGGCTGGTACCGCGGACCCCCATTGGGTCCCGTGCCGTTGCATGCCAGACAGGCGAAGTTGCCCACTCCAGCCTTTGCCGTGCCCGCCGTGCAACTGAAAAATGGCAACAACGACAACGACATCGTTCACATGTTTCGGACAGTGAGGTCTGCATGGCACGTGATGTTGCAAGGGCCCCAGGCGCACACTGTGCAGCTGCGATTCTTGTGGTGCAGGCTCGACAAGGTCAGAAAGACAGGCCATTGACGCACTTCACAGGGACGGGGCCGCCGGCAGGATCTGGCTGCATTCCGGGTCCAGCTGTGCATGTTGTGGCCGCACCGTTGACCACTGACGCTCCTGGGCATCTGCGCAAGTAGAGCTGTTTATCCTGAGCCCGGGCTCCCTACGCTTTTGGCAGCTTGCACATGGCAACAGCGCTTGCTGATCACGCATGCGGCAGGCACACGCAAAGCTGTCTTCCGAAATTGAGCAAACACAATGGGTCAGCTTACGCGAGGCAGGCTGTGGCGCCAGTGTTGGGCTGGAACCGCTGGCCGCTGCAGAACGTGCAGAGGAAGATTCCCGGGCCAGACTTGGCATATCCCGCTGCACGGCGCCCCCGGTTGAATCAGTCAGTCTAACTTGGGCTGTGAACAGCTTATCATGCACCACCACAGCAACATGAGGCCATCACCTACCTTGTGCCAAGGTCACTGAACTGGTGCAACTCACCGCTGCACGGCTGCGGGACAGCATTCGGACCCGGCTCATAGCCCGCTGCATCTATGCAAGCGGTGTGTGCATCGTTAGGTACGTTGGGCAGAGGGCAGGCCAGACAGCTCGACTGCCCGGTCTTGGGCTGGAAGCGCTGGCCGCTGCAGAGGATACACCTGCGCAGCGACAGCCAGTAATGCATTAGTAAAGACGTCCAAGTGATGCGCTGTGACGGGTCCCAGAGGATGTGGGCAGATGTGTTTGATTTGGCCCGGTACCCTGAGACTGTGGCACATCGTCCTTGCGTCACACCAACATGCTGATAGTCGATGCATTAGCAGGCCCACGCACAGAACGCACTTGTAGGCGCCGGTGCCGGCTTTGGCATATCCCGCCTGTGCAAGCAGGTGCTCATTGGCGCGTATGTTGATCGTGACAATCCATTTGATGTGCAACTTGCAAATGCCGGCATGCACTCATGAGCGCGCCAGACGATGTCTGATGAAGCACGTGCACAGCAACGAGGTACACCTGGCAGGGAACAGGCCCATTTGGTCCTGGCTCATACCCCGGCCCTGCCACTGCACAACGAGTCGCAGAACGACTGTCTCAGCCATGCTAGCATGTGCGCGGCGTCGAGACGGATGACAGCAGCCTGGAAACGGATGGGACAAGCCGTTGCAGATGTTGACCAGCCGGCCTGAACATACCTTGCGCATGGATTGGCGCAGCGCAGATGCCCAGCAGCAGTGCCGTCAGAAGGCCGGCCGCCAGGGTGGGCCCCTGTGCCGCCATGGCGGCAGGCGGTGACGCAACAGCGTCGCCCGCCCTGCACACATACAGGAGCGCTACTCATGACATCCCGACATCCAGCACAGGAGCCAGCACCTGTACTGCCAACCCGTTACATGCTGGCGCTGCACATGTGCATGGCGCGGCGGAAGGGCTTAGCGGCGTGCCATCTACCTATCATGCGTTCAGCTATCGAGCTGCGAAACTTTCTGTGTCGCTGTTCCGAATCAAGCTGGCTGGTTGCAGCGTGCGTATCGGACGCGGCAGGGCGACTTGGGGTTCAACCTTTCTACACCGACCCGGGCCCCAGCCTGCTGGTTCGACAGGTGGTCGGCGTCGCACGAAATGGTGCTACGTCACGGAAACAAAACTACCAAGATGAAAGGCAGATGTGGATGCCAGAAAGGTGCGACAAGCTTGGCGTCCCCTTGCTGTTCCTTGCGTGCGTATTTTGTTGGTGTTGTCGGTTTTCACATGTACTTCCACAAGTGACTACCAGATTATTGCAGAGCGAGGTTCCACATGTGAAATCAACTGTATTCACTGGTGCATATCGATCACGCATGCGCGGATGAATGGTAATGCAGGAAACACGCAAACGTGCGGACCGGAGACGATCGCGTCCGGACTCATCGGGAAGGGATACAGCTTCGTGGGCATGCGGCTGGTGTGCAGCTGCTGCAAACCGGTTTACATGCTACCTACGATCCTTCACGTTTATTGATCTGCGCATGTATATGATCGTGCGGGCATCGCGCGCGCCTGAAACAGCTGCCCTCCATCCCAACTGATCATCTTTCAGAGTGGTGTGGGGCGGCCGCTCAACTCAATCAGCACGGATATAGCGTCATTGCATCAATACCATCAACTCCATCAAAGACGGGACATTTGGCATCTTTCTCACCGTTCGAGGCGACTCTAGCTTGCTAGCGGGCAAATTCTGACGGCCGCAGAAAGTCGACTGGTGGTGACGCGGCGGTGCGATGGCACGCTGCGCCGCTGATCCAGGGTGTGTCAAACGAACGTACAGGAGTGCGGAGCCAAGTTGCGAAGGTTTTGCAACGACGCTGCCGTACGGATCTCTTGCAGCTGTACCTCCGCAGTACTTCGGATCTCGGCTAGATTACTGATCTACTGTGCTGGTCATGACAGAGCTGCATCATCGCAGCAGCAATCATCGCAGCGCATCTACATGTGCACCTCTAAACACCCAAAATCAGTCGAACCCTAAGCACAAGTCTGATCCAAAACATCCTAATAGCCTATCTTTGAAATACCACAAGCATGCAAACAAGATCGGACATTACAGACTTCTTGACAACATTGCACACACATACATCCGCTGCCGACCGTCTCACACTGCCAGACACAAGCCTGACAGCATGGGCTGGTTCCTTGTTGCCACGATAGATATTGCTTGGTCTGCGGCTCAATACTCAGGCTGCCGTGGCAGCCTCATTGTACTCAGCCTCTGGCAAGTGCTGCAGCCGCTGAACGCACGACAGTGTAGGCTGCAGCTGAATTAGCGCTTGCCAGTATGTTGACTCGCCATGCGCTGCAGCTGGCCATTAATGTGGTGGTAGTATAGGGTGCAGGGCCGGCGCCAGGCTGCGCTCAAGAGTTGGCAGCCGATGGATTAGATGGGGTGATGATTTGACACGTCAGCCGCTGCTGGAAGCTGCAGCGGCCACTGCAGCATTGGCGCCGACATGGGGCGCGGCGCAGTGGTGCGCTTCAAAGCCGGAAGCCGGCACGCTGGCGGCGTCATGAGCGCGGAATGGTGTGCCCGGGAAGGTGGCGTCCCTGGTGAAGGCTGCCTCGATGGCGGCGGGCACGCGGTTGTGCAGCAGGCTGACGGCGGCGCCGATGAGGCGGCGCGGCGCGGAGGGGCTCGTTCTGGCCGCGATGTCCGCCTGCATGGCAATCAGCAAGGCCGCTTGTGCGACCTGGTCTCGCTGCTTTACAGCATCGGGTATATGATTGGCCAAGAAGCCAATAGCCGGGCCAATGAGGCGGCAGAAGGCATAGGGTGGGGCTTGGCAGCACCCAGGTACCAGCCTACACAAGCCGACCGGATTCCGAGGCGGTTGCTATGAGCTTGCGCAGGAAGCTGGTAACACAGCCAAACGAGCACATAGCAAACAGGAGCTGGTCATGGTGTCAGGATCCAAGTGCCACTTGTTGGGCTGCTACAATTTTGCGTTCGTGGGCTCACCTTCTTGCCAATGCGTGCAACATGGAAGTGGATCGGCGTCAGCAGGCGCCAGGCGTGGAGGCGGCGCAGCAGCCAGGGGGCGGAGGCGAAGGCCATGCGGAACTTGGCGCTTCCGGCGCGCTTGACGGTCTCGATGTCATTGGCAGGCAGGAAGTCACCGGCGGTGCAGTGGTTGGACGTCACGATGCCATCGACCACGGCGTTGCCTGGAAACCCAGATGCATGCACTGAGCGCTCTGTGTAGAAGCAGCGAAGCTCTCCGCAGGAAAGTTTCACGTATGCACACTCGTTCATTGGATCAACACAGCACATGTACATCACTCCTGTGCGACCACATGACGGGCATGCGGGCATGTTTTGTGTGCACCGACGCACCTCGCAGGGTGTGCACGTTGATGGCGGTGGGCAGCATTACACGCTCGATGGACACCAGGGTGCTGGTGGTTACAGCGGCCTCGCCTGGCAGCTGCACAAACACGGTGTCGCCGACCTGCACGTCAGGAAAAGGGCAACGTGTCAGAGGGGGTGAGCGCTGCGTCATGGTTCTTCCATCATGTCCTCATGCTGCAAATGAGATGATATGGGGATGATCCCACACTCATACAAGCCTAGTAGCATATCAAGGTGGCTTCGTGGTGTATCCCAGTGGCAAATCAAATTGACACACCCCATACGTGTCGAGCTTATCACAAAGATTTCGACAGCAGGACGCAATGTAGGCGGCCGACCTGCATGTCCTGTGCAGCGACGGGGCGGCGGGTCGAGAACAGGGCGGCGGAAGCATTGGACTCTGCCGTTGCCGGCAGCGAAGCGGCTTGGTATAGCAGGTGATTTGGCGTCACGCGCAGCACCTGTGTTGCACGTGAGTAGAGCAAGGTCAAGCACAGTCTGGCAGAAAGGTCCACGCTGAGGTGCTGTGCTTGTGAGCATAAACGTCATGGTGGATCACGGGATGCTCGCTCACGTGAAGGCAAGCAATGCAGAGCCGCTAGAGTTGTCTCCGTCCACCACACGATTGAAGGGGTACGAGCCTGGCCAGAGGCGGAGGTCATGCGTAAGTAGGGCATAGCGGGCGACTCCAGCTTGAAGGTGGGCAGCACGGTGACAGGCGACCAGGCCAGGGCGCCATCCTCGTTGACGACCTGCGACAGCAGCGAGTGCCGGCATTCGTGACATGATGCACCTGTCTAAGCAAGTGCGGAACGAAACGTCACAACCATGGCCTCCCTGGCGTGTAAAGATCAAGTCTCCTGCTGAGATGGTCCGTATCGAAGTCCCATCAGCATACATATTACCCACGTTGCATGGGTGTCCTTAGGTGGCAAATGCAAGCAGCACGAAGATGGGGTGAAACCCGAGTTGACCAGTTGCAGGCCTATAGCAGCCTGATTGACATCAGCATCATACAGCAGCCACTTCTTCTGTACTCACCAGAATCTGATCACCCGGCTCGGCGTCCGCAACGCGGCGAGCGATGGCTGCGCCGTTGGCAGGACTCCGCAGTGTGAGCAGGCTGTCGGCGTGGAAGCACGACGGTGCTGCAGAGCATGAAACACCTTGGTCTACCGCAGCATGGATCAACAGCCAGCCAGCCAGGCCTTTGACGATATTGCCGGTGGATGGAGGCAGGTGGATTCGTTACGCATTTGCAGGCAGTGAAGGCGATTCAGGAGCGCACGAGGGGGTGGTGGTGCTGGTGGTGGTGACGGCGGCGCTTTTGATGGTGGCGGACTGCATGTCAAAGAGCAGCATCAGGTATGCAATTTGTTGCAGTGAGTGGCCATACTTCATTGACATACTTTGTGCAACTTGGCAAAGCTGATGCCTCTTGAGTACTCCATGTCTTGTCAGCTTCACAGGATTGCCGTGCCTGTTCGGACAGACACACGGCGGAGGTGCTGGTGGCGGGGAAGGAGGGGGTTCAGGAGGTGGCGGTGGTGGAGGGTCAGGGGGTGGACTGCAATAGAATTGAATGGAGCGGTCACAAGCCTTATCCGAAAGATAGAGGCCACGTCCTTGAGGCAGACGTGGAAGTCAAACAGGAATCATGTTGATAAGCAGAATGGCCGTGTAGGAGCCGTGAAGCTGCACCTCGGCGGAGGGTTGGGCGGCGGCGGCGGCGGGGGGTCCGGCGGCGGGCTAGGGGGTGGGTTGGGTGGTGGCGGTGGTGGA
The DNA here is from genome assembly GCA_036584455.1 of Tetratostichococcus sp. P1. Taxonomy (NCBI): domain Eukaryota; kingdom Viridiplantae; phylum Chlorophyta; class Trebouxiophyceae; order Prasiolales; family Stichococcaceae; genus Tetratostichococcus; species Tetratostichococcus sp. P1. The sequence goes on from BTPI01000006.1 coordinate 216,971, forward strand.
GGGTCGGGCGGAGGGCTGCAGTGGTGACATACCAACTTGAGGGATGCTCCTCACTCGTCACGGCAGGTGACATTTGTGCCCGTCGGCGTTCGCGCAAATTTGCAAGGGGAGAGTCGCAAGCTGAACGAGCATCGCTGATGAGAGGACCTGAAGCTCATACCTGGGCGGCGGGTTGGGAGGCGGCGGAGGGGGAGGGCTGGGCGGGGGGCTTGGTGGTGGGCTAGGTGGTGGTGATGGTGGCGGTGGTGGTGGAGGGCTCGGAGGTGGACTCGGCGGTGGCGAGGGTGGTGGGGGAGGAGGCGGGCTGGGCGGTGGACTGGGCGGTGGTGATGGTGGTGGGTTAGGCGGCGGACTTGGCGGCGGACTTGGTGGCGGCGGTGGTGGAGACGGCGGTGGCGGTGGCGACGGCGGCGGAGGCGGCGACGGGGGTGGAGACGGGGGTGGTGGGTATGGCGCTGCAGCAAGGGAACGCCCACAGCTGTCAGCAAGCGCACGGGCAGGGAGCGGCCTGCAGCAGAGGTGACGGCCATCCCATGCACTCTTACAAGAATTTCCATAGCAATGAGAATAGGGGGCGGCGGCAACAGCTCACTGCAGACGGTTCGCGTGTCGTCGACGGTCCCGGCGCACTGCAAAGCAGACCCGTGGCAGATTGTGAGTCCTCGTCTGGCTGCAGACTGGCATGAGATAATAGCTCTGCACTGCAGCATTTGTGAAGCACCCTCCTGATTTGCAACATGCGTGGGGTCAGATAGACACACCAAGCCAGTGTGCGACCGCACACACTGGAGGCCGGCTGCACCACCTGCCAGTGGCCGCACCTCGAGGCAGGCTGTGGCACCGGCTGCAGGCTGGTATCGTGGACCCCCATTGGGTCCCGTGCCATTGCATGCCAGGCAGGCGAAGTTGCCCACTCCAGCCTTTGCTGTACCCGCCGTGCAGCTACGAAATGGCAACCACAAAAACGGTTCAGATGGCGAGGCACCTTTCGAACAGTAAGGTCTGCATGGTACATGCATAGCAAGGGCCACAGGCACACACCATGTATCAGTCAATTTCTGTGGGCGATGAGGTTAGAAAGACAGGGCAGTGACGCACTTCACAGGGACGGGGCCGCCGGCAGGATCTGGCTGCATTCCAGGCCCAGCTGTGCACGTGGTGGCCGCATTGCCGACCACTGAATCTCCTGGGCATCTGCGCAGGCAGAGCTGTTCTTCCTGAGCCCAAGCCCCCTGAGCTTTTGGCAGCTTGCACATGGCGACAGCACTTGCGGCAGGCACACGCAAAGCAGGTTTCAGGGATGGAGCAATTATGAAGGGTCAGCTCACGTGAGGCAGGATGTGGCACCAGTGTTGGGCTGGAACCTTCGGCCGCTGCAGAACGTGCAGAGGAAAATGCCCGGGCCAGCTTTGGCATATCCCGCTGCACAGCACCCACGGGTGAATTCAACTAGTCTACAATGGGATGTGCTCAGGTCAGCTTGTGTCAACATAGAAATATGAGGCCATCATTGTTTCCCCGGCACCCAAGTTCGCAAAATCTTTGCGACTCTGGTACTACTCACCGCTACAGGGCTGCGGAACAGCGTTCGGACCCGGCTCATAGCCCGGCGCATCTATGCAGGCGGTGTGCGCATCGTTGGGTACGTTGGGCAGAGGGCACGCCAAACAGGTCGACTGTCCGGTTTTCGGCTGGAATCGCTGGCCGCTGCAGAGGGTACACCTGCGCAGCTACAGCCGGTGTGTGAGTGAACGATGTAGATCAATGAAGGTTTATGGCAAGTAGTCCCAGAGGATGTAGGTGTATGTGCTTGCTTGTTTTGGCCCAGCATCCTGGCGACTAAGGCACATTGCTCTCACATCACATCCACATGACCTCTGCAAAGCAGGTCACACTGGCATGCCAATGTTCGCTGCATTAGCAGGAATGTAGCACGCACTTGTAGGCACCGGTGCCGGCTTTGGCATATCCTGCCTGTGCAAGCAGATGAGCAATCGTTAGGCGCTTGCGTCGGGCACAAACCGCTTGTTTCGCAGCTTGCAAATGCTGACATGTACGCATGAGTGCGTCAGCTGTTGACTGATCGTGCACATGCGCAGCGCTGAATACCTGGCAGGGGACAGGCCCATTTGGTCCTGGCTCATAGCCCGGCCCGGCCACTGCAAAAAAAGTGCAAACCGGCTGTGACAGCCATGTTATCATGGAGGCAGCGCAAAGCAGACTTCGATCAAGCCGTCGCAGATGCTGACCCGACAGGCTGGCATGTACCTTGCGCGTGGGCTGCTGGCACGGCACAGATGCCCAGCAGCATTGTCAGGAAGCTGGCTGCCAGGGCCGGCCGCTGCACCGCCATGGCGGCGAGCGGCAACGCGACAGCGTTGCCTGTTCTGCACATATGCAGCGATTCCTCTGACGACAGTTACATATACAGCATACAAGTCATCAACTAGTACATCGACCTGTTGCTATGCTGGCGCTGCGCATGTGCATGGCGCGGCGGAAAGGCTTAGCGGTGTGCCAGATGCCTTTCGTGCAACTTGATACCCCGTTGGAAATGCTTGTCTTGCTGTTCCAGCTGGCAGGTTGCGGCGTGCGTCATGAACGCATGAGTGCCATTGGATTCAAATTTCCACATCTCCATCGTCCCGGGCCACAGCATGGTGTGAGAGATGGTCGGCATCAAGTCACACGACACGGCTCTGCGCCACGAGGACAGAGGAGACAGAATGAAACGTAGATGCGGATGCCATGCGACAAGTTGGCAGCCCCTTGCTCTTGCTTGTCTGCTTGATGTTGTACTCAGACGTGAAACCGCGCTCAGCAGTGCACACTGCTGCGTATCATGATGCATGCGCTGATCAGATCGTATCGAAAGCTCTGGAGGCGTGCCGTGTGGCACGAACGAGCGCGAACCGGCAACGATTGCGTTTTGACTCATCGAGTGGTTGGGTGCAGCGTCATACTGCTCAGCTGGACCTTCAGCTCCCGCGAACCGGCTCAGATGCTACGTTCAATGGTTAACTTTCAGGTTATGCGTGCTTCTAGATGACTGTGTCGACCATTGTTGAGGCAATTACCCTCGCTCGATGCAACTGATCAGAGTGGTGTGGCCGCCGCTCAGGTGCTCACCAAGGGTGGAGCGTCAGCCTGCCAATGAATCTTTGCATTATTCTCACCGTCTGAGGTGGCTCACGAGCCGCTAGCTTGCCAGTGGGAGGATCTTCACGGCCGTCGGCAGTCGGTGGGTGACGCGGCGGTGCCGGCTCCCTTTCCCCCCTAATCCAGAATGTACCAGGCACATAAGAAAGTGGAGCGAATTTGAGGACTTCCAGCTGCAACGATGCTGCCGTGCGGAGTGTCTTGCGGCACTGCACTTCGGATCTGCAGCCGGGCAGCGGAAGCAGTAAAGAGCTTCCTGCTGCCACTCATAGCTATCTCAGCTGACCCCCTCTTACAGCAGTGAGCATGTGGCAATGACTGCATCACACGGTACTAGAGTTCTCTCGTGCACACCGGCTGACCGTCTTGTGGGTTGTGAAGCAAATTTGATGGCGCTTTGTAATGTACGCCGCGAATGCAATCTGATTGTGAGGATGGAATGTGTCTGGATTCGCGAATCCAGGGGTAAACTGGAGGGAGTCAGCTCCTGGAGTCGGGCTGTGTGGGCCTCAGGCGAAGATAAAGTGCACCGGCATACAGCACAAATTTTCCCGAATCTGAGCTTTGCTTGGCTGAAACAGCAGCGATCATGGCCTCGTCCCTGGTGCTGGGATCTGGCGTGGGCGCTGCCGCTTCAGCAGGCCGCAAGCAGCCTGTGCATGCACAATGTGCACTGTCCGGCGGCCTCGCTGGCTCCAGCTGTCAGAAGGTGCAGCGGCAAGCCATGCAGGCTGTTTTGTTGAGTCTTTTCGAACCATCAGATGGTGCTGTCCGGTCACGGTTCGGGCCACGAAGAGATCTAGTGTAGTGATGCCTTGACAGTCAACCTCCTTGTACACTCATCACTGTACACGGTATGATCCCTTTGTTTCAAATGTCATACCGAATCGAGAGCATCGCATGTACCAGGTGTCGCAGACAAGGTGTCTGCGTACTAGCAGTGTCGGCAGCCCCTTCCGGCAGGCGCGGCCATGCAGCGGCAGGCGCAGCCTTCAAGTGAAGGTGCTTTTCGCGGATGTCAGTCGCATTCCTGCAAGCGCTGCAGCTGCTTCGGCAACGTGTCCTGATCAAGTGTGCGCTCGGCCTCCTGTGGACGTGAGCTACAGGTTCAGCGTGATGGGCGGTAGAGCTGACCCTGAGATGCCTGGTGGCAGGCTGCTGGTGATGAGGGATACTCCATGTCCACGCTCACCACCTGGCTGCTGAAGGTGAGTGGCAATCAGGGTTGCAAGATGCCCGTCCTCATGTGCGGGCATCGAGCACATGCATGAAAATGCACATGTGCGGCAGACCCATGCAGCGGCATCACAATTGGCTATCAGAGTTGACGCAGCATTGCCTTCAGCTGCGCTGCCGATGCTTGCTGTAGGAAGAGGCGGCGGGCAATGTGGACAGCGAGCTGGCAACGGTCATCTCGTCCATCGCAGTCGCCTGCAAGCAGATTGCCAGTCTGGTGAGTGACCGACGGGTGTCACAGTGACTACACGGGTTGCTGGCATTGTGGCGGGAAAGGCGGGCAGTGGCGGCTGCGTCGGCGGCGGCAGCGGCGGCCCTCACAGCAATAGCAGGAAGTTTCAAGGGAATCAGCGCGGCAGCCAGCAACAGCGTCTGAAACGCTGCAACCAGCAGAGTCTGCCATCGAAGGCGCAATACTGGAGGCACAGCCTGTGCCGCAAATAGCATGGCGGTACTGTAGCCTGGGGGCGTTACCATCAGCACTGCCCCTCAGCTTCTGAGGGCTGCCAAAACCCTCAATTCGGGAGCCAGCTCACGATGCAATGCCAGGGTTGCCATCGATGCAAACCATCTGCCACGTTCGTCACAGCGCTTAGAGCACTCCTGACGAGGCTGGCGGACGCCGCATGCCGACCTGCACGTGGACATGTTGTGTCAGTACCTGTCTTGGTGTTTCACCATTGTCCGACCATGTCGCAGGTGAATCGCAGCGGCATCGGCAACCTCACGGGGCTGGCGGGCGTGCTTCAAACCCATGCCACGAGCCACTCTCAATTGTGTCAAACTGTGCCACCTCACACCATTTCACTACCTTCCCCGCAGGTGAACCGCAGCGGCATCAGCAACCTCACGGGGCTGGCGGGCGCCGCCAACATCCAGGGCGAGGACCAGAAGAAGCTGGACGTGGTGTCCAACACCGTGTTCTGCAACGCGCTGCGCGCCTCTGGCCGCACGGTGAGGGCCTCATCAAGGATGTTGGTCAGACCCGCCAGAGACCCCACAGTGACACTCAAGGCGGTGCCTGGCACCGTGTATTGTGGCATTGCGGTTTAGTGCTACACCGTCAGCAGAAGGGCATTGCAATGTATACTTTCTGACGCGCAGTTGGATAGGGTGTTAGGATTAAGGGTGTTAGGATGAAGGGTGTTAGGATGAAGGAAATTTACTAGCTGCAGATGCCATCAAGCACCCTGATGCCGGATGCAGGGCACCATCGCATCAGAGGAGGAGGACCTCCCGGTCGCGGTGGAGGAGACCTTCAGCGGCAACTATGTGGTGGTGTTCGACCCGCTGGACGGCAGCTCCAACATCGACGCCGGCATCTCCACCGGCTCCATCTTCGGCATCTACGACCCCAACGACGAGTGCAGCCTGGAGGTGGCCGCAGCAGCCTGCAATGCTTTGGCCAATGTCCACACTGATGATCAGAGACATGATTGACGTCGGCATCTCCACCGGCTCCATCTTCGGCATCTATGACCCCAACGACGAGTGCAGCCTGGAGGTGGCCGCAGCAGCCTGCAACGCTTTAGCCAATTTCCACACTGGTGATCAGAGACATGATTGATGCCGGCATCTCCACCGGCTCCATCTTCGGCATCTACGACCCCAGCGACGAGTGCAGCCTGCGGCAGGCAGCTCTTACTGCCCAGTGCTCTGGTCTTAGGCTGCGTTTGAATCGGAAGATAGAAACCTAGGCATGCCTATTGGTGAAATCTTTTGCACCTGTGACTCAGAAAAGCTTGCAGCCTGCAGGCGGGCAAACTGTGGGGATAGCAACAGCAGTAGCACCTGAGCAACGATGCTGCTGATGGCGCACCTGCGTTGTCTGGCGGCGATCGCGCAGCAGTGTGCAGGCCGCCTACTACCCGCCATGAGCCATCTGGCAGAAGCACTGATGGGCAGCATGTTTGTTGCAGGATATGGATGACCCCGAGCAGATGATGAAGAACTGCGTCCTGAACGTCTGCCAACCAGGTGGGCACACACATGACAGGGGTCGCCGCAGACTGTATTGGTGCACAGAGCCGTGCCGCCACCGCACTGAAGTGGTCTCAGTCTGTTCTTCATTGTTTGTGATGGGCGTCCGCCGGCGAGTCACAATGTTCAATGCCCAGCGCTGCGTGCAGTTTGCTCCATGCCGGGGATCAGGTCATACGATCGAGTCGGAGTCAGCATGGTCATGCACATAAACCTGCAGGCACCTCGCTGCTGGGCGCGGGCTACTGTCTGTACAGCTCTTCCACGGTGCTGGTGCTGACGCTGGGCAACGGCGTGAACGGCTTCACATATGACTCCAACGTGGGCGAGTTCATTCTGAGCCACCCGGATGTGAAGATCCCGGAGCAGGGTGCCATCTACTCCTTCAACGAGGGCAACTACCAGGTGGGAACACTCCCTCCCGAAGACTTGTCTGCTGATGGTCCTTCTGAGCCACCAGGTTGGCGCTCGGGGCTTGCGGGGCACAGCTCCAGGGGTCTCTTCCCTGGGCGACGCACGCCAAATCTCGTGGACACAGAGGCAGATGCAAGGTGCGAGCTGCACCAAGGGCTGGAGCGAAGCCCGAAGAAGTGCACGGACCGTCGGAAGCTGAATGGCATGTTTCCCAGGACCTGTTGTGCTGACAGACCATCGTGCATTCTCGCCGCAGGGCTGGAGCGAGGGCCTGAGAAAGTACATGGACAGCCTGAAGACGAAGGACAACATCAACGGGAAGGCCTACTCCTCCCGCTACATCGGCAGCCTGGTGAGCGACTGAAGCTGGGCGTCAACCCCGCTGCCGCCCGCAACAGACCTGCTTGTCAGAGTTGCATGTTGCAATTGCTGCATTGGCGCGGTTCCTGGGGTTGTCAATCCGAACCGGGCTGCTGCTGTATGAGCCTGGCTGGCACTGCGCAGCAGCAGTCATAGGCTTTTGACTGTTCTGCAGCAGCGCATGCTGACATTCATGATGCACGAGTGGATGCTTTGTGTTTGTACCAGTCGGGTGATATCCGACCCTCAATGTTGTACAAGCTGGGCACTGTGCAGCACTGATCGCGAATTGCTTGCGACGGCTTTTGGTGTGCTCCGAACAGGTGGGTGACTTCCACCGCACAATGCTGTATGGTGGCATCTATGGATACCCGGGCGACGTGAAGAACAAGAACGGCAAGCTGCGGCTGCTGTATGAGTGCGCGCCCATGTCCATGATCGCAGAGCAGGTACTCTGTTCCTTGTCGTCTTCATTGTTTCCCCTGTCTCACTTTTGAAGTGCCAATCAGAAACAACAGCAAGCTGCAGCTGCTGTATGTGTGTGCGCCCAAGTCCATGGCTGCAGAGCAGGAATGCCATATCTTGCTTTCTCGAAAACTCCCTCGGTCCTGACAAGCATGACACGCTGCGGCTGTCTTTGGAGTGTGCACTCATCTCTGACTGTGGATCTTGGTTCTGCTCGAAGTTGCACACTCATACTCACGAAACCAGCAAGATAAGGGCTTATGCTATCTGGCAACTTGCGCCTCATTAGCAGCAGCGGCGCACCAGCAGCGGCCACATGACAGATGCATCTGCCCCATGGCGTTTTCGCGTCCATTTAGGAACACACATGCCTGATCACTTCGACCAGACATCCCAAACGGATCTTCCATGTGCAGGCTGGCGGTCTCGGCTCAACTGGCACCGGCCGAGTCATGGAGGTGCAGCCCAACGAGGTGCGCCTGCTGCCGCGATTAGCGTCACTGATTATGTGTTGACATGAGCTGTGCCGTGCAACTGGTCATGCTGCATGTGACGTGCGTGTTCCTCTGCCGCCCGCTGTGTGCTGTGCTGCTGCACTGTGGAGCCTCTTGGGGCACAGGCGCTGCAAACTGCGCAGCGCACATACAAAACGGCATGTTGACACGTCCTGTACCTTGTCGAGTCGAAGTCACTGCGCATCTCCATGCCACATCCAGCACTTTACCAAGTCAACGTCGCTGTCCTTCCGCAGGTGCACCAGCGGGTGCCGCTGTTCGTGGGCTCCAAGAAGGAGGTGGAGTACCTGGAGTCGTTCCTCAAGTGAGGCGGCGGCAGGCCACCCTGGAGCGGCAGAGAGGCAGCAGCAGGCCCACCCTGTTTTGGCGTCAGCTCAATTACATCACTTGAGTTGACCGGCAGCAGACCCGGCAGCTTTGCTCCGCCGTGGACGCAACAGACAACTGGCGCGGCGGCAGCCATGCTGCCGCCGTCAAGCCGCCCTCGGGCGGTCGATCACCATGACGTGATGACAGACTCTGTGCTGCGATGGCGTGTAGCCTGACAAATGCTGGCAAGGCACCGGCCAGTGTGATGCCGCCGAGAGTGCCAGACGTGTTCCATCCTCCGTCAGATGGCACTGCCCTTGGATTGACCGAGAACAACTTTGTTTGTCGGCAGGTTTCGTTGCTGGTCATGGTGCAAATCGGCACTGCTGCAGCGCTCGGACCCTCGTCTGGTGGCACACCCCTCCGCAGCAGGCAGTGACAATGTGGTTGATGTTCCCTATAAAGCCTAGTCCCCATCATACAGAGTGCAAGCGCTGCTATGGCTGAATCCTATGTGCGCAGAGAGGGGCTTCATGATCGCACACACCGACCGAGTTCCAATCCATTTTGCACAACCTTCACAGTGCGGTACAGATGTCCCAGATTCAGTGCAGCACCTGCGCACTCCAAGATGTACGGGAAAAGGCCATCTGCCATGCAAAGCATGCTTGTCAGGTCAAAGGAAGCACATGAGCCTATGTCGCACAGTTCGCCATGCTTGCTTCAGCTCTGGCCATGCCCTGATGATCATCCAAATTGAATGGGCTGCTGAACCTGACGGTGGGACCTTTCCCCAAGAGGGTATGCTCCAGCAGTGCAGGCAGGCTGTTGAACAAGAAGCTGATGGTCGATCCGGCGGCACGTCGTAGCGGCGACGGGCTGAGAGCCATGACGTCAGCCTGCATGGCAGCCTTGAGTTTGGCATTTGTTCAAGTAGACACACCTGTGTAGACATGATACGAGGAGCCAATTGAATGGCATAACCAAATCTGCACAGCTGCAGGAACGTTCCAATATGTACGTTCTTGCAGATGTTTGAAGGAGGATCTAGTGTGGCTCGGCACACCTGCTTGCCCACGGCACTGATGAAGTCGTGCAGGGGCGTCAACAGGCGCCAGGCATGCAGGCGGCGAAGCAGCCAGGGGGAGATGCGGTAGGCCATGCGGACTTTGGCACTGGCGGCCAGCTTGACGGCCTCCGTGTCCTCGACAGGCAGGTGGCGGTCCGCGCCAAAGTTGGACACCGCCACGCCGTCCACGATGGCGTTGCCTGCAGCAAAGTTGAAGGCCGGTTCTCGCTTGTTGAGAGCCCGGTCTCGCTTGTTGAACGAGCAGTCAGGAGGTTGTTGCCCCTGTCAGCTTGTGGAGGCAGAGCGGGTCACCCGGCAACTGTTATCTGTTCATCATCCGATTGGAAGCCACAGAGCAAGGCGAGCACAGCAGCCGCCCCTGTGCTGTGTGCGACAGCAGCCAGCACAGGGGGTCATGTCACGAAGTAGGTCGCCACCTTGCAGGGTGTGGATGTTGATGGCGGACGGGCGGGTGACCTGCTCGATGGACACCACTGGACTCGCTGCCACCTCAGCGGCGGCCCCCAGCTGGTGCACATACAGCTGATCGCCAACCTGTAATCAGCAGTGTGACCGTCCAGCGGCAGCGTGCAAGTCAATGTGCAATGTCAAAGCTTCAGCCTGCAATCCCTGACTTCGATCGTGCTTCATGCTGCCGTCATCTTCACCTTGACGGAGCCCGCGGCTGCTGGCTGACGTGCCACAAAGGTGGCCGCGCTGCTGTTGCCGTCAACAGCGTTGCCCAGCAGGCAGGTGGCTGCATGTGGTGCTTTGTACAGGATGTGGTTGGCTGTCACCGTCAGCACCTGCACATACCGAAGCAGGACCCTCAACAGCTGTTCCATCTGACAACAGCTGCATGCATGCGGCACCATTTGGGCCCGCATGCAATGCAGGCGACCTGCAGCTGGAGGGAGGCGCGGGATTTTGCAGCAGCTGCATGGCTTCTCACAGCCGCACTGGTGTTCACCCGGCCGCTGGCGCTGGTGATGCGGAGGTAGGGGACGGGCGACGGCAGGTGAGGCTTGAAGGTGCGCAGCAACGTGACGGCCGACCACGCCAGAGCGCCACCCTCATTGACAACCTGTCGTCACCAACATGCAGCTGGAACATGTATGCTGGAGACTCGGGTTCTTGCCAAGCACGCTGTGCTTCAGCCTCTCATACTGGCTTGCAACATACATGCGCACAGCAGCAGCATCATTGGGTGAATACACGTAGTCATTCCGTGACAGCCTGCATCTCCAATGCCCAGAGGGTTTGCTTTGTGGGTTCTGTTCATGTCAAGAGACTATGCAGGCAAGGTTCGCATGGAAATCGCCTCACCAGCACGTTGTCGCCAGGCATGACGTCCGCGATTCGGCAGGCGATGGGACGTCCAGTCAAAGGGTGCCTCAGCGTCAGCTGGCTGTCCGCTGGGAAACACTCTGTGCACGTCAGATACAGTTGCATGTGCTGAGTCCCATGCACGGCTGCTGTGTCCGTGTTTGAGCAGTGGAAGCACCATCTTCGATATGCAGTGTGATTTGGCAGCTTGAAGCATCCGCATATTTGGTTACATTACATTCTATCACGACAGTGAAAACCTGGTGTCACGAATAACAGATCCTTTCATGCAACTCTCACCACACATGCCGATCGGCATTGCAGCGTAGGCATCGCAGCCGCTACCGGCGGCGCAAACCAGCGGGCAGGCGAATGTGCATGTGCCGCCAGCCGCCACGCTTCCAGCCGGCGGGCAGACTGCATGGTGCTAGCACAGACAAGTAACCACATGTGGATGATGAGAAACACGTTTCTGACACTAGCACTCAAACGCATCATGTGGCAAACAAAAAGCACGACATATCAATACTAGGTGCACGAAATGTGACGCACTGGATGCATGCACGACGGTCGGCGCAAAATGAACACGATGAAACAACATGGTGAGCAGTAAGGAGCCCCGATGACAGATCAGTGGACATGCTTATGCACCAGTCGTGGGAGCCGCCGTTGGCATCGGGGTCGGCCCCTCTGTGACCAGCGCCGGCGTCGGCGCTGCTGTTGTGGGCGGGGCCGTCGCTGATGGGGAAACTGGCGTCGGCGCGGCGGTCGGCAGCAGGAGGCTGGCGGCCGGCATCGATGTGGGCAGCGCACCAGCGAAGGGCGCCGCCGTGGGCACCAGGGGGATAAGCGGCGTGGGGGCTGCCGTGGGCACGGGCAGCGCCGTGGACAATGCACTGGGCGCTGCGGTGACTGACGACAGCGGGAACGAAGTGGGGGTGAGCGTCGGAGTGATGGCGGTCGGTGCAGATGAGATGAAGGGAGTCGGAGCGGCGGTGACTGTTGGCACAACGCCGAACGGCGCCGCCGTGGGCAGCAGCAGCGGCGTGGGTGCGGCGGTCGGCGTCGTGGTCGGTGCTGCGCTCGGCGCTGTCGTGGGTGCGGCAGTCGGCATCGTGGTCGGGGCTGCAGTTGGTGTCGTGGTGGGTGCTGTCGTCGGTCTGGCTGTGGGTCGCCTGGCTCGGGCGGAGGCAAAGGCGGCCCAATTTCCTGCATGCAGCAGCAGCGTCAGCGCGGGCGCCCTGTTTACGACTTGCATAGATCTCCACAGTCTTCACCTCGTATACACACACATGTAGTCGAGAGGTCCATCTGAACGCTATGGTACCGCAGCGTTCACCAGTCACTAGTCATAGGTGTGACTGCTCTGTGGTCAAGATAGCCAAGATAGCCAGACAGCGTGAGCCGCGTCACAGCAGTTGGGCAAGTGGCAACCTGTGCTCGTGAAGGCTCCCCAGCTGTTCAAACCGCTGGTGCCAAAGCCTGGCAGTCCATTGCTGGCAAACGGACCACCCAAGCCAAAGCCCACGGCATTGCCTCCCGGCGAGCCGCCACTTCCGAGCTGAGTGGGAGGGCCAAAGCCTGGACAGCAGGAGCAGCAGCCCAGCCCTGTGCATGTCTTTTTGAAACCTCCTACCCATTGAATGGCAAGGTATCAGGTGCCAGGTAGGTGTTCGCCAGTATTAACCCCTTGAGACGCAATCCATAGCAATATCAGACGAGAGCCTGATCAGATGAAAAGAGGTTTTTGTTCACGAACCTCCTGTTCCGCTTTGAGCCGAGACACCTCCTACAAGCTGCACCAGCAGCAGGAGAGCGGCGGTGGCTTTCTGCCAGACCTTCGACATTGCATCAGCAAGATCACGCGCAAATGAATTACATGTGTGACAGTCAACATCGGAGATCCCGCAAGTTTGAAATGGCCTTGACAGAGTTCTTGACGCCGTGTAGCGCAAGGTGCCATGGTACGCACACGGTGTACTGCAGAAAGGTTGTAAGGCCGCCAAATGTTCCGCTGCGGCATTTCACACGTGGCGAAACTTTCAACAAAGTGGCAGTCCAGCCGTGCCATCAGAGCTGTACGGGAGACAGTCTCGTGATGCCTGAATCTACACTTGCATTCCTCAGCCGCCACGTGCAGCTGTTCATGTCACGATGTAACTCGCTCCGTCCAAGGAAACACGGCATTAAAGGGTGGCGGCATGATCACCTTTGAGACTACAATCATGAATGCGGCTTCGCTGTCTCAATCTGGGCCCGAGAACACGCATGCTGGACGTTCAGCAGGCGTCTGTATGTCTTGAGCCGTGGGTACGCACATGCTATGAGCAGGCACTAAACTGCTGCCGTCGTTGCCGCGGTGCAACGCTTTGGCATAGATGCAATTTTATTAGCACCCAACAAACCCACTCGTTCACGACCACTGCTGCCAATGCCATGCCACGCTTGCTACGCTGCCCCGCACGTCACCATGGTGCAAGGCTGCAGGTCAATCGTGCATGCAGATGTTGGCGTTGCATGATGCCCAGGATACCGCAGCTGCGCTTGCAGCGGCCCATTGCCTGTGACGTTCCGGGTCCCCAAACCAGTGTGTGACTCGCTGCTGTAACGCCATGACCGTCGAGTGCATCAGCGGCGAGTACCGCCTCGCCTGAAACACTGCAAGAAGCGCAATGTCTTGCCGCAGCAATCCAACTCAACTTGCCGCCCGCACCCGCACGTTGCCGGCTTTCATGCCCACATTGACCGGACGCACCGTTCGCAAGACATCGATCAGATGCTGCCGTAGGGATATATACGCGACTCAGATGGAAAGCATTTGCATATGTTGCCACCTACCGGCAACAATGCTGTAACCATGGGCCCTGCACCCATCACGCGCACATAGCCATGCCTGGTGCCAATGCGGGACTAACACACCTCAACAAACGACCAAAGCTCATCTCACATGCGGCTGGTGCTTGGCGACTGCTGTCTTTGGCCGGCAGACGTCAGTGTCGCCCCTACTCAGAATGCGAAAGGGAACAGGGACAGAGCTGGCCCTGTTCGTCCGGGTCAACGACCACTCGCGTCAATGCGCAGAGGTTCGCTGAAACGCCCAACATTTGTTGTAGCCTTTGATCATCTTGAGCGGATGCCGCATGACCATGCCGCATGCTGATCGGCTGGTGTGAGCTGCAGATCAGCGCACATCAAGCATGATAGCAATAATTGTGTTTCAGAAGTATCCTAAAAGATGCATGAAAGGGTTTGTGGTCTTATGGCGGTACTATGAACAACTGCACCTCAGAAACCTGTCTCGAAACCGTCTGTACTCTTATGCAGCGATCCATCTGCAAGCCACTGCGCGCACCTCGCGAGGCCTCCTGAGCCCAGTTAGAATTTGCCAGGTTGCGATCGTGCAATGCATGGGCGAGGCGATGAGCCAGTGCAGGACCTTTTCGGCGCATGAGGTGAGGCAGGGCACGTGCCGGTGGGCACCCAGACCGAGGCTAGGGCCATTTTGAGTCAGGTTTAGAGCCACATAATGGCGATTTGGCGACGCTGCATGACCACAGACGGCGTGACGTTGGCAGAGACTGCGCTCAGCACCGCCGCGCTGCCAGACTTGGTTGCCTCGCGACACGCGACCATGCAGAGGCACCCTGTTCGTCAACTCTCCAACATGCGGCCGAGGCTGCTGGGTTGACAGGAAACGGGCCAACACACATCAGAGGTTTCAGCTGCTATGACCATCTCGCAAGTCGAGGCCCGCAACTCCGGTGGGAACTTGCACCTGAGCCTGCTTTCGTCTGTCGCTGAGGCATCCCCTTGCTCTTGATCTGCAACTGGCTTCAGTGACAAGGATCACAAGGTCCAGAGCCCCGTTAGGCATAGCAGTCTGTCATGGCATCTCAAAGCTCCACATCATGCGCTGTGACGGTTCATCACAGCACTGCTTCGCCCTGCAAATGCGCCGCAGCGGTGCATCATTGAAGGTCGGATGGTGATGCAGCAGGGAACATGCTGCTTGCAGCTGCGTGCAACTCACAGCTCGACCGAGCCGCTCTGTAGAGCACTCGGTTCCTCTGCATCACCGCCATCCAGGTTTCCTGTGCCCTCCTCTGCAGACGCAATCGAGCCGGCAGCGTCGAAGCCAAACCCTCTGCGGCGGCTGCAAACCAAGCTGCGCGTCTCCTTCGCCGCCGCCAGGGACCGCGGCGGCGACGGCGGCAGCACGCCCAGCTCCCCGGAGCTGTCGCCGTCGGACGACGACTCGTCGCCTGGCGGCTGGCAGCGGCAGCAACAGAGCGGCGGCGGCACGGCCACTGCTGGAATGCCTGTCGCCCGGGCCTCGACTGATCCCGCAGCGCAGCGGACTGCTGTTGCGGCGCACGCGCTAAGCCACCACGTCGGCCAGGCGCCACGGCACCAGGTGACTTGTGGCAGACAGCATCACGCGGCCAGGCTTGCTGGGAAGGCACATGTGTGTGGCTCACGCTGTGGCAGTGGTGGCTTCCATCGAAGGCAGCAGGACCTGGCCGGGCAGGTATATGCTGTGCACCTGCCAGTGTCTGGTTGGGTGGCGTGTTGTTCAGGATCCCGAGAGAAAACGCCAGATGGATGTGCACATGGGGTTGAGCAGAACCACCCGCAGTGCTCTCAATCTAAAGCATGTCGAGCCGCGATCACACCGACCTTGCAGCTCGGCCCGCCTGTAGAATTTTACAGGACCAGAGGCGCAGACGGCCAGGTGGTCAGGCGCATGAGAGGTTGGCATAGACCCCCCCCGACGTTGGATCTCACAAGCCGGCCCATGTCAGCGCTGCCCACCCCTGCAGGAGCCGGAAGGGTCAGGAGCTTGGGCACATGGTCAACAGACAGCACTAGTCTCGGTGTAGAACAGCGCTCATCACACTCTTGCCCAGAGCATACTCACACCTCCTTGCTTTCGATGCCCGCAGGAGCCGGCCGCCAAAGGGGCAGCTGGTGGGGCGCGTGGGGGTGGACATAACCACTTTTCGGTATCAGATCAGCACTCAGATCAGCACGCCTTTCCAACATGCACTGGGCTCCGCCAATCCCGACGCGTGCGCACCTGCTTGTTTGCCCGCGGGAGCCGGAAGAGGTAAATTAATATAGTTATTACTATAGTTAATCACCCCTACAGCCGGTGGCAAAGGGGCAGGTGGTGGGGCGCATGGGGGATAGGCGCCACCACTCCTGGTGCAATACTGAACACCAATCCACAGTGGTCCAACTCATTGAACAAACCTCCTTGCATTCCATCCCCGCAGGAGCCGGAGGCCAAGGGCCAAGTGGTAGGGCGCATGGGGGTGGGCGTCGCCAGCCGTGGCATCACATTAGCGTCAATTCGCAACGAGGCCCAGCAACCCTCAACGCTTTCTACACCCGCAGGAGCCGCAGGCCAAGGGGCAGGTGGTGGGGCGCATGGGGGTGGGCGTCGCCAGCCGCGGCGTCGGCGGCCTCGGCACAGCGCAGCCAGCCGGCACGGCCGTCGGGTGAGCCGGACGCAGCAGCTCGCTAACCTACTTAGGCTAGTTTAGCTGCACTCCGGCTGTTGCATTGGCCACCTCCGGCTGCGGTGGCGCAGAAATGTTTCACGAATTTAACACCAATCTAATTTCAAGTGACACTACATTAGTTGAAATTGAGATCATTTCGCTTCGCTTGGTCATGGTGTTGGCACAGTGAGCCTGTTGGGTTGTCCGCAGCTCTGGCGGGGCGCCGATGTGCCCAGTCGGGGGATGACGATGTCCGATCTTGCTGTGTCTGACTCGTCCATTCTGGTGGAGCCTACTGCAGGGGCAGAGCTCCATACCGTGGACCTCAATGTCTGGTGCTGGCGAGCTGCTCAGTCATAGAGTCCTGAGTGCACGTCGGCACACTGGTTGCAGGGCTGGCGACCCCGACGACTACGGTGTGCACCCGACATGCGTGCCGCTGCCGAGCCCCACCTGCATGTCGCCCGGCACCGCCGCCCGGGCCGCGCACCACCACGGCAGCGGCCTCGTTTCCAAAGCCCTGCACGCTGTCAAGGTGGGTGGGGATAATGATGGTGGGAATAATGGGAACAGGTTTGCTGTGAATCCGAAATGCAGTAATCCTGATGCACCACCACGGCTCCGGCCTGGTGTCCAAAGCCCTGCACGCTGTCAAGGTATATATACCCCTGGGTTCAGCACCCTGGTGCGCTGCATCATTTGATCAAAACGAGTGCCAATGCTGCGCACAATGCCACCTGCAGTTATCGCCGCAAGAGCTTCTACACGAAATCTGAAACCAAAGTATCAGACCTCACCAACTGCAGAGCAAGGTGACTGGGCACGATGGCAAACCACCGCGCTCGGAGGCCGGCCACGTCCGGGAGACGCTGACGGGGTCGGCCAAGCAGCCGAAGCCGCCGCCGGCCATCCACGTGGCGGTCATCGAGCCGGTGCGCAGCGGCAGCGGCAGCGGCGACGGCAGAGGCGGAGCTGAGCAGCTTACAGCCAGCTCAGCCGCTGAGCGCTTGCCGCAGGTGGGGATCCTCATCTGCAGACCTTCTGCAGCTTCATTCCTGGTATACCATGGAACACTGCTCTCAATTTGCCACGTGTGGTAAACCGGGGCAGAGTAACAGCAAGGTTCACGAGAGCAAGCTAACAAGAGGGAAAACATGCAGCAGCATGCATCAGATACTGCTGCGGACCGTCTGCATTGAGTGTCACGTTCAGTGTCCTGCCTGCACCGCTCCCGCCTGGACCCGCATGATCGAGCAGATTGTGGCGCATGCATCCGGCACCGGCAGAGCTACCAGCCAGCAGCCAGCTGGTAGCTTCGGAGGTTTAGGGGTGGTCGACTGACCTTCTGCATTCCAATGGATATGACTAGTTGCATTGACAGTGCGTATGAACGGTGCATGCTCGCAACGCCCAGGTCATTTGCGTGCCGAGCAGGAGGAGTCAGAGGCAGCAGCAGCGGCGCGCGCCGCACATTTGCCGGGCTATGACATTGGCCCGCAGCAGCGGCATGCCGCCCGCGCAGGCAAGCACGACGGTTGATCACGTTCAACATGTCACGCAGTGCATGTCTGTCTTGTTGTAGCTGTCCTTCCGGCATGTGTGCACTGCTGTGACGTCAGCTTGCGGTGCTGGTGCCAGACCACATAGTCAAAGCAGCCTCGCTGCCGGCTGCTTGTGCCGATCATATCGTGTTGTTGCATGAATAAGAAGTGCAGTACTGCAAACATTCAGGAAGTTTGTGAAGATTGGTCGTCGGTGGTCTCGCAATACAATTGCGCTCCACACACTCTGTGTGTTCGCATGTGGTGCAGATGCGGAGGCGGATGTCGCGGCGGCGACGGCGGCAGTGGGCGAAGTGCACGCCAGCCACGCAGAAGCGACGGAGGCAGCGGCGCCGCCAGCTGTCGCCCCAGCACCGGGCATCACGGAGACAGGCATGGCGGGAGGCCCTCGCCGCAGCTAGCGACATCAGCGGCGCTCGTGGCGTCGGGACCCTCGACTGGCACGCTGGTACCAAGCGTCCTGGCGCAAGGCTGTCCACACAGCTGAGCAGCAGCGGCGGCGACACGGCCGCTTCAGCCATGGGTCAGCGGCATGGACGGCTGCCACATCGGCACAAGGCCACAGAGAGGCGCACCTGCCCCGCAGCGAGCAATGAACAGGGCCAAATGGCGGTTGTTGCAAATTCAGCATAGCAGGTGTCGCCACGGCGACAAAGTGCAAAGGTGGAGGTGGCGAGCAGTAAGGCAAAGCGGATTGGGACGCTTGCCCCCTCGACTGGGTTGTAATATGCAGACGGCAGTGTGCCTCCATTGCAGCAGCAGCGCTGTGTGGCGGCAGCACTCGACTGTGAAACGTCTTTCAGGGGTCACTCGCCAACTCCAGTGTCTCTTGCACTCGCTAGAATTGGTGTCGCTGCCGCAGCGCGACCAGCAACTAGTAAACAGCCAAACAATCAAGCTGCGTTTGAGCGAGCGCAAATAAGTGCGCCAAGCCAGCATAGCACCGTCCGCATCAGGCGATGCCGCAGCAGTGGGAGGAATCGAACATTGTAGATCATGCTGAGTGTTCTGGGGTCTCTTCTGCCTTTCCTCCTTTCAGACTCTTCGGGTATCAGCAGCAGGCATTGTTTGTTTGACAGAGTGTATCAGCTTTGCTTCAGTGCAGTTTTGCAGCCGGTCTCTGAATTGGTGCAGCGGCCGCAACTCCAGATGTTTGTCCATTTGCATTTGCAACATCGCCGGTGACACTCGCATTTTCAGCTTGATAAAAACATAAGCATGCTGTCGTGGTAAACACACCATCACCACGTCTCCACCGTATAGTCAAAGGTAATCAACGTTTTGTCTTGTCAATGTCAACCATCTTGCCTGCTCACACCAGATTTCCACACAAAAGTTCGTGCCAAGCTCGTTTCACACAATACAGCTGACCGCGTCGAGGCTGGACAAACAGTGCCATTGCCGCCATGCCGATGGCATCAGGTACACACCTGTGCTCAGGCAGCAGACAGTCATATTGTATAGCAGAGTACTTGCTTCGGTGAGTTGCCGTCTTTGCCGCTGCCGCTGCCGCTGCCATTGGTGTCCCGGCCACTTCAGCTGCGCCAGACGAAAGGCTGGCTTGGCCAAAACTGCCGCGATTCTGCAGCAGATGGCTTAACGTTTGTGTCTGCCGGCTGAGCGGCCGCCGCTGACGTCAGGCGCTTGCACCTGCAATGCCGCCGCTGCCGCCGGCCCCGCCGCCGCCGCCGCCGCACGACACGAAAGGATGGCTCGCCCAGAGGTACAGTCGCCGCAGCAGCGCCGCGAGCTGTGACCACACGGCCAGCAGCCATGCCCAGGCGACGCCGAACTGTGATTCATCCGCCGGCTGAGCAGCCGCTGACGTCAGGCGCTTGCGCCTGCAATGCCGCCGCTGCCGCCAGCCCCGCCGCCGCCGCCGCCGCACGACACGAAAGGCTGGCTCACCAGGAGATACAGTCGCCGCAGCAGCGCCGCGAGCTGCGACCACGCGGCCAGCAGCCATGCCCAGGCGACGCCGAACTGTGAACTATCTGCCGGCTGAGCAGCCGCTGACGTCAGGCGCTTGCGCCTGCAATGCCGCCGCCGCCGCCGCCGCCGCCGCCGCCGCCGCCGCCGCCGTGCGAAACGAAAGGCTGGCTCGCCCAGAGGTACAGTCGCCGCAGCAGCACTGTGAGCTGCGACCACGCGGCCAGCAGCCACGCCCAGGCGGTGGCGAGCCACGCTCCAGCGACTGCGGCGGCGTGGGCCGTCGCATTTGCGGCGGCATGGCCAGCAGCCTGTGCACGACCGCCTGCGACCTGCGATGATGACAGCGGCATGATATCGATCCAGCGCCACAATTGACATGGCAGTTCAACTGAGTTGCAACATTGACGGCGTGGCCGGCGGCCCCCACATGACCGCCCGCAGCCTGCGGCAGCGACGGCAGATCTTGGGACAAAACCGTGCGGGCTTGAGACCAACAATGCCAATATACGGGAAACTGCCCCAGCCACAGCACCAGCAAACGCCAAAGCTGCCAGCCGTCCCCGTGTCAGGAGTGAGAGGGTTTCAGGCCAGGGGTTCCCGCGACAAGGATTGCGGCTGAAAACCTTCACACGACACCTGCAGCTTGGCCCGTGCGGGAGCCGTCTTCTCGCCCACTGCCGCGCCCAGCTGCTGCCCCTTGTGCTTCACACGCGCCAGCTGCTGCGACCCAGGGAAGCTGCTGCTTCCTGCTTCCACTGCCTGGCCGCCGCCCTCGGCCGCCGCCTCCTGCTGTTGCGCAGCCTGCGACGCGAAACATGCAGAGGCTGAAGCCACTGAGCAACGGATCTAAATCACCGTGTGGACCGAGTGCTGGCAGGTCAGGCTGCGAGCACAGCAGGTCAGGTTGGAACTGATGCAGGAACCATTGTGCAGAGGGTTTGCCGCCAATTTGTAACGTGATCCTGGTGCAGGTGGCGCACCTGCTGCTTGAGGGTTTTGACGTCAGCAGCGGCGGCTGCCTGGGCGGCGTGGGCGCCCGCCGCATCCTCGTGCGCCGTCGCCATCGCGGCTGCCTGCGCCGCCTGCGGCCACACAAGCATGTGATTAGGCCTTGACAACAGCGGCCGCTGCCTGGGTGGCGTGAGCGCCCGCCACATCCTCGCACGCCGTCGCCATCACGGCTGCCTGCGCCGCCTGCGGCCGTCGCGCAGGAGTGGTCACCATGTGAAATGGTCACGACTTTGAGGACACTGAACAAGCCTTGGAATGCTTCGGCCTGGCATGTCAGATGACAAGCCTTGGAATGATTTGGCTTGGCATGTCAGATGATCGACCAAGCCTGACCTGCAGCCCACCTCCAACAACAGCCAAATCGTGATGATTGGACTGCAGCAGGTTGTGGTTCACCCTGGGTTCACTCGCATGTAATGTGGCTGCAGCTTATTTGCTTCTATTTGCCAGCGGTGCGAACCATGTTTGAGTCAGCGGGGCAGCGCTCAAACACTGACAAGATGCGCGCACCTTGGCTTCGCACTCTTTGGCTGTGGACAGCGCCGCCGCCGCGCGCCTCTCGGCCTCGGCCGCGAGCGCCGCCGACCGCTGCAGCGACGAGATCGATTCGTGCTGCGCTGCGCGCGCCGCCGCGCCGGCCGCGTTCGCCGCCCTGTCACACCCCGGCGGAGGTACACAGTGAGAGACACGGGTGGTTGCATGTCAGGCTGCGACCCCGACAACCGCTGCCTGTGCAAAACCAGGCGCTGCCCCTGAGCTCTGGCTGGCAGCACGCCTCCCAGCGGCGGCGGCGGCGCGGGCGGTTGCTGATGCCGAGGACGCGCTGCAGCCAACACCGTGCACGCCAAGGAGTACCTTTCCAGACGACCTGGAAACGACGGTGTCGAGGCGACCAGCGCACCTCTCAGCGGCGGCGGCGGCGCGGGCGGCTGCTGATGCCGAGGACGCGCTGCAGCCAGCGGCGCGGCTGGCTGCGTCGGCGGCGGCGGCGCTTGAACGCCCGGCCGCCTCCGCCCGCTCCCTGCAGCATTGCACTCGAGTCAGTGAGCAGTATCAGGGTTCGGGAAACAATCTTGACATATGTAGCTCGTGGCGTGGCCAGCGGCGTCTGCCTGCCAGTCCGCCTGCGTGTGCTTCCTGCAGCAGCGCCTCTTGGTACCTCAATGTGACCGGACTAGCCGATGGCACACTGGCGGTGTCGGCATCGGCAGTGCTGATGAGCCCAGCCGCCTCTGCCCAGACCCTGGTACGAGGACGTAGTAGCACAAAGCCAGGCTGGTTGAAGGGGACGGTATTTGCTTGGCCACTGATGAATTTGACGTCTGTTCATCTCAAGCTAGTCACGATTTCGGTCATCCTTCTGCTGGTCGCCTGTGCCTCAGGTGGCTGTACAGGCCCATCAAGCACCACACGAAGCTACCATCATCCACCCACACCACACATTGCACATCTGCACCCACTGCCAATGCACATGCACGTTTGCAGCTGCATGGCGCAGTGATGCGCTCCACTTCACAATGATGTGCGGCTGCGGCAGCTGCATGGCAAGGCTAGATGGCTGAAACGCACATGAACTCTTGCCAGGCCACATTCGCGCTATGCATCTGGGTACACAGACAGACCCAACTCCACAGAAAGCGCTGCTGCTGCCGCCGCGCCGATGACCACCCCACAACATCTCGATAGAATTGAGACGAGAAACACATGAGACCCACGTCAAGCGCTGCTGCAGCAAGCGTATTCTGACCGCTCACCTGAGTGCAGACACGCTCCACTCCACAGGGAAGCGCCGCTGCGCCGGCTGCTGCAGCGGCGGCGCCTGCTTCCGCCCCTGCGACTGCTGCGACTGCGACGTCAGCTGTGCGGCCACCGCCTGATCTGCCAGGTAGTCTGCGTCTCAGACATGCGGTTCAGTGGGACCTACGCCGCACGTGAAGCAATGCAACATTCGTGCATCTGTCAGAGGACAAAACCAGTGCATGTATCTCAAGCAGTGACCTTCAGTAGCTGGCCCCTCATTCCCTGAGATCTCACAGTGGCAGCATTTCAGGCGCCAGACTGCCAGGATGAATGAGGGGTCCGAGGCTGCACACGCTCACACTCCTCACACCAACATGGCGTCTGGCGCTCATGCTCCAAACTGTGGCGACAGAACTCAACGGGTTGGAATGGCTAAGATCCACCTCCATGCATCGCCACGTGTGTGGGCCCGCCTGCAGCTTTGCCTGCTCGTCAGCTTTCTGGTGCGCATTTAGCCTCATCGTCATCGTTATTCTAATCTGGATAGGATCGAATACCTTCGTGCAGGGCCAGGCGCATGCGCTCTGCCCGCGCCCGCCGCAGCTTCTCGCCCATGTCGTCCGCCTGCTGCGGGGTGGGCGCCAGATGCTGCGGGTTCTGCTGCTGGGTGGGCGCCGTTGCTGTGGCTGCCGACGCAGCAGCAGGGGCAGCGGCAGGGCCCTGGGCGTCCCCTGCCAGTGCTGCCCGGGCTCTGTCTGTTTCCGCACCTGCGTGCCACAGACCCACAGCAGTTGTCGCTCGGACCGCACTGCTTTGTGCTGCTGACCTGCTGCGTGCAGGAGCTTCCGTGCATCGCACAATGTGCAGCAAGAGCTTTCGTGTCCGTTACCATGCAGCAGCACACCACCTGGGGCGGCAGCATTGACTGCCAACGGCGCAACTGCAAGCGGCGGAGCTGCGGAGCCCCGACCATCCTGTGCAGCCGCCAGCCTGGCCGCGTCCGTGGCGCCGTCGCCGCCGCTGCCCCTGCCGGTTCTGCTGCCATGTGCAGTGCCGCCGGCTTCTGGAGGGGCCACGCCATTGCCATCGCTGCCGCCGCCGCGACCTTCGCCACCGGGACTGCTGCCATCATCGTTGCTGCTGCCGCCCCGACGCCCGGCGGCCTGGTCCGCAGCGGCCGCCGCGTCCTGCGGCCGGCGGCGGCTACTGCTTCCGGCTTCCTCTGCTGCCGCAGCCGACGCCGCCGATCCGCTGCCAGTAGCAACGGCGGCGCGGGCTGCCAGCTCTGAACCTGCCTGTGCCTGCGCAGCCTGCCCAGCCTGCTGCCGCTTTTCCCTCGTATGCGCATCTGTCTGCCCCTGCGCTGCACCCACCGGCTGTGAAGGGTGGGACGAGTCCTGGCTGCCTGCTGCTTTCTGCTGCTGCTGCTGCCGCCGTTGCTGCTGCGCCTGCACCTGGGTGACGCTCTGTGCCTCGCCGGTGCCAACATCACTGCTGGTGCTATCCTGCCTCTCGCTACCCTGTTCTGCCGTTGCCACGGACCCAGCTCTTCGCGCCCAGCCCTGCAGGTGCCCATGAATTACTTGAAGGTCAGGTCCCATGCGAGCATAAGCCATGCAGCAAACATGGCTTCAGCTTGCTGGTGCGTGTTGCACACCTGCCACGCAAGACATTTCAGCCACCCGAACTGCCACATCACGCCATTCTCAATATCTAGAAAGCAACATGTAGCCTGAGCAACATCTGGGATAGTGGGTGGTCTGGCAGCGGCTGATAGCCTGACAACAGCGGCGATCGTGGTGCGCCTTGACATCAGTGCAAGAGGCAGGATCGACTTGAGCTCTGCCTAGGATATAGGTAGTGCACCTGAGAGTGCACGGAGCCTGGTAGCGGCTGGTGGCCCGGCACTTGCGGCTGCGCCACTTTCTGGGCTTCAGATTTGTTGCTTGATATAGATGCAGCGGTGCTGACAAGCAATCACCTGAGAGTGTGCAGAGTCTGGCAGCGGCTGGTGGTCTGGCACGGGCGGCGGCACAACTGCCTGGGCTTCCTGCTCCTGTGCCTGTTGATGCACTGCTGATGCCGCTCCGGCTTTCACAGCACGATCCTGCGAAAACAAAGATGCAGTCACAGTGAGAAAGCAGGACGCCACCGCCTGGGCTTCCTGCACCTGCTCCTGCTGGTGCACTGCTGATGCCGCGCCGGCCTTCACAGCACGATCCTGCAAAACGAAAAGCACAACAGAAATGGTCTCCAGGACGCCAATGCCTGGTTCTTCGAATATGCTCCTGCTGGTGCACCGCCGATGCCGCCCCGGCCTTCACAGCGCGATCCTGCAGAAAGACTAAGCAACATTCAGAAAGTGGGACATGGTGGCCTTCGCTTCCTGCAGCTGCTCTGCTCCTGCTGGTGCACCGCCGGCGCCGCCCCGGCCTTCACGGCGCGGTCCTGCACATGAAAGGCAACGTTTCATCGTCAACTGCGATAACACTTGCCGAACGCCACCGCCTGAGCTTCCCTGCACCTGCTCCAGCTGGTGCACTGCTGATGCCCCCCCGACCTTCACAGCATGTTCCTTTAGACAAAGAGATCCGCCAATGAGCATGTCGCAACCACTTGGTATGCCTGCATGTGCTCCAGCCGTCACTGCACAATTTCGCACGGCATACGTGTGAACCGTCACTGCCCGGGCTGTCTGTGTGATCCTGCAAGTGCACTGGCGACGGCGCTCTGACCTTCACAGCATAGTACTGCAAGAAGGGAGACCGCAAATCGCCAAAGCTGTGCCTCCTACATGCAATCCTTGGGTGGCCACGTCAGAAACCACAGCGCGTCCAAGTGTTTCGTCAATCGTATTCAACCCGTCATGTGCCCTGCCTGCATTTTTGTCAAGAAGGTTCGACTCTTCAAGTGCTCTGCCCCCCTTCCAATGTTTTGTCCGGTGTGTGTATACAAGTGCTGTCAGGGCTCACATGTGCGGCGTCGTCCACAGCATCTGCATCCGACTCCGCCTCTGCATGTGTGGCTTCGGCGCCTGCGGCTGCGGCGCCCTTCTGGGCTGCCGTCTGCGGCGTGTCGCCGGGCTCGGAACCTGAATCTGCCATGGCAGAAGCACATCCCGATGTGCTTACGATCGGTCTTTGGCCCCCTTCGCTTGCGCCATCACAGCCAGCCAGCAACCTGCCAACTGTCAAGGGGTGTTGGTTGCGCATGTGACCACAGCTGCCACTTCACAAGCAGCCTCCACAAGCACTGCGGAGAGACCTGGAAAAAGGACTCTACAAGCATTCCGATGACCAAATTTGATTTAAACTCCAGAAGCGGTGTGGGCTCCACAAGCAGGAGCGGCTTGAGCGAGGCGGCACCTGCGTCTGCCATGCTGAACGCCGAGCCGCCGAAAGAGCTCCTCTTCGCCCACCGCTGGTCCATCTCCGCCTCCCAGTCGTCAGCGGCATTGTCCCTGCATGTCATCAGTCTTGCATTCACGCACAGCAACATGACATCCAACAGCTGTGCATGCCCAGCGCCAGTGCGTCTCCGCCTCCCAGTGGTCAACGGCAGTGTCCCTGCACAGCACGGCAGTATGTCGACATCCTTTTGAGTGATGTTGATGCAACGATTGGAACTCGTGCTATGCCCACCGCTGGTCCATCTCCGCCTCCCAGTCGTCGACCACAGAGTCCCTGTATGTTGTTGGATATAGCGTTGATGTGCGTACTGTGCACAATGACTGGAAATTGTGCATGGCCTGCGCCGGCACACCTCCGCCTCCCAGTCGTCAGCATCAGTATCTCTGCGGTGTCCGGCAGGACGTTGCTTGCTGCTGGGTTGTTTCCCAAGTGGTCTGTAAAGTTACAGCCACGAACTGTACAGTATCGCCCACCGCTGGTCCATTTCTGCCGCCCAGTCGTCAACGGCAGCATCCCTGCATGTTCTTGGATGTCAGGTTGCTGTGCATAATCACTATAACCGGAAACTGTGCATGCTTAGCGCCGGTACACCTCCGCCTCCCGGCCATCAGCAGCATTCCCTCTGCAGATTGCTGTGGTCAACAAAAACAGGACCGTTCTACGAGGTTGACAAACACTGCAGTTGACAAACACTGCAGTCACTCAACAACGTCCACTCTCAACAGCCCATCAACCGCAGGGTTGGAAAACACTTGGCTCTTTCGAAAGCTGTGTTGCTTGCCGGCGCCCAAAAGCACGACGCCTAGAACGCGGACTCTGGCAGACTTTCCTGCAGGGAGCGCTGCCTCAGCAGCTTTTCGTGAGACGGCCCCTCAGTGTGCTTGACTGTGTGCCACTCGCAAATACCCATAATGCGCGGCACACAGCGTCGCGACCATTCCCTTGCTGACAGCGCAGGGTGGGGTCAGCCAGCGTACAGAAGAAGGATTTCTACCTGCTTGCCGGCACCTGGAACGTGCGCCGCATGGAGAGAGCACATTTTGACAGTTCTGCCTGTTGATTCTACACAAACGCTGCCTGCCTGTGCTGGCGGTGACGCTTGCCGGCTCGCGGAAAGCGCGGCGCCTCCGCTGCCGCCTGCGGCCGCTGCGCCGCCCTCACCGCCGCCCGCCTCGACCTCTCACGCCCTGTAGATAGATTTCAAAATCCAGCTTCAGACGCGCGGACTTGATCCTCATAGAGTCCTGTTTCCTGTGCCACGGCAGCTCAAGTGTTTCAACCTCTGCAACCGTTCTCAGGGCCAGAACCCATGAGCAGGTGGCATGATGCGGGCAGAGTGCCATGTGAATCGAACGCAGGCAGACTTGCCTGCGTGCCGTGCAAGGCTGAAGGACACGCCGCCGATGAACAGCACGGCCGCCACAGTGATGACCTTGCCTGCATGCCAGGGAACAGATGCTGTTCCCAAACTCTGCCGCAAGTGGGCAGATGGGGCAGCAGGGCGATGCAGGTGGGGCATCTGGGGCTGCACAGCGACTCCAGACACACTTGTGTGCCGCACCAAGTCGCACGCTGCGCAATCGGTGAGCCCGACCAGCTCACCCATCAGGTTGCCGGCGGGCGTGTCCTCATCCCAGCCGGCCTGCCCCGGCAGCCGGCCGCCGTCCCAGCCGCCGAGCGCGGGGTCCCCGAAACCGCTGCCCGGCTGCGCCGCCGCCGCTTGTGCGTCACCGCCGCTGAGCTGGCTCCCCGCGGCAGATGCGCCGCCGGCGCCAGTGCTGGCTGTGGTGCTGCCAGTGGCTGCTTTCGCCGCTGCACTGCGGAGTGCCGCCGCTTTGGCGCCACCAGACGCCGCTGCCGAAGCAGGCAGCTGCACCGGCGACGGCAGTGCCGCTGCGGTGCCGCCTGCTGACGCATGCTGCCTATCGATCGGCGCGCCTGCGGCCCTGGCGGCGCGCTCCTCTGCGGCACCTGTGCGATTGCCAGCAGGGGTCTGAAGGTGGACGAACTTGTCTTGGCACGACCTGTGGCGGTGCCGATTCGCAGGCACGACGCGCAACGCACCGAAATGATACAGCAAGCTGCCTCCTGCATTTCTGCACTACTGCATCATACACACCTCTGTTTGCTGATGGCGGCGTCCGCTCAACCGCCTGTTTGCTGGCTGTGCTGCTCCCGCTGTCCTTCGCCTTCTGCCCGGACATCAGGTTCTGGAACCACTGGCTGAGCCAGCCACCGCCGTTGTCGGGTGTTGCGGCGACGATGGCGAGGTGACCTCGCCGTGCCATCCGAGAGCCTGTCTGACAAGATCGGCCGAGTGGCCGCCTGCTGCACGGCTGCCTGATCAGGAATCTGCATCTGTGCACACGGTCTGGCGTAATGGGACTGACAGGCGAGGCGAAAGCCCCCAGAGCGACTGTCTGTCTGCTCGAGATCATTGCTGAGCTGTCCAGCCTTTTGGTAGAAGCTGATCTTTTCTCGGCACCATCCGCCGGGCTGTGCCCAAAATCAAACTGCAATGCACCGATATGTCTATGACGCAAGTGGCGATGTGGGACCTGCAGGCCTCAGGCGCAGAAGCTGCTGACCAGCCGGCAAACGCAATGCTGACGCGGCATTGTTACTGTGCTTGGCTGCAAGTTTGACCGTGCATCACTTCCTGTTCTGATCGGCACTGTTCTGCGACGCTGCAGCGCTGTTGATGTCCCACGCGCACGTGATCAAGTGCTGTAGAGGCCCGCTCGCTGCCGTCTGTCGCATCAAGCTGAGGAGCACCAACGGGGTTGTCGCCAGAGGGAATCTTTCGGACAACAACAGCACCAGCCGGCCTGCGCACCAGTGTCAGTCAGTCGCAGCGGTCAGCAGCTTTGCTGAAGGCCAGCACTCGCAACAGGTTACGCCAGCAGCCGCTGACGCCGAGCACGGCGCGCCCGCAGCAATGGCGGACATCAGGACGATGCTCATAGATCTGGACGACTGCCTGTACGACATCCCGGTGAGTGTCGTGACGTATGGCTCCAGATCAGCAGCCGAGCTGCCACTGAGCGACTGATCGGACCGTCGATTGAGCAGGGTGCGTGTCTCAACCTACATCTTGGTCATCAGGCACGATCAAATCTCAGTCAATCAAAGTGCCGCCTGCAGGAGTTCCCCAGCCTGATGGCGTCCAACATCCAGCGGTACATGGAGCACCGCCTGGCCTTTCCCGCGCACAACATCCAGGAGGTGTGTGCGGACCTGTACATGGGCCATGGCACGACGCTGGCAGGACTCGTGGTGAGCATTTCGACAGTGCTACTCTAAACCTGAATGTCGTTCAAAAGATCACATGAGCTCCGGCAGCAGCATCCAGGAGGTGCGCGCGGTGTCATTCACAAACCAGAGGGCCTCATCTGTAGGGACGGTGGTGAGATGTTGTCGCTGAAAGGCTCCTGTTGTGACAGACAGGTGATATGTGGGTCAGCAGCTCTATCTGGCAGGCACCAGCGGATATGCACGTGTCACACGGAGCCAGCCGGCGCATCAGATGGTGCAAAGCTTCGCATTGGAACTGTCGCCTGTCACCCCCTCCAGAAATACACAGGGGCTTGACTAAGCGGTTTTGTGCGGACCTGTACATGGGGTACGGCACACGCTGACCTAAAGGTCAGCTGCTGGGATTCCATGCTTTGCATGGGAGTCCGGCTGGTCGTGTGCGGAGACCTGGACATTCGTGAGGACCTGCTTGTTTTCGTCACAGCACAGCCTGCACACTGTGCTCCCGGCTGATGGAATGTGGTGTACCTGTGCTGCAGTCCAAGGGCTACAGGATCGACTTTGACGACTGGCATGCGCATGCGCACGGCGTGCTGCCCTACGAGCTGGTCAAGCCTGATCCGATGCTGAGGAAGGTACAAGTCGCACCTGCTGAGGATGCTGGTATTGCCATTGACTTTGAGAACAGCGTCCTGAACAGGAAAACTTTTTAGGAGGGTTAATGGCGCATTCCAGGGCCGCCATCTCAGTCACAATCCACATGACATCCCCAGGTCTCCATGTGTTGCGCCGCTGCAACCGCAGATGCTGCGGTCCGTGCCGGTGCCGAAGTGGGTGTTCACGAATGCTGACATAAAGCATGCGGAGCGCTGCCTGGACCGCATGGGCATCCGCGACTGCTTCCAGGTGCGGGCTGCGGCCGATACACAGCTGCCATGCTGCCGCAGGCGGCGAAGGCACTTTTGAAGCATTGCATGTTCTGAAGCCCATGACAACAAATCATGTGTCATTCAAGCAGCACGCCAGAGTCTCTGCCGCTATTTGCTCTGCATGGTGGGACAGCTGACGAAGCAGCGCCAGTGATGCAGGCTGACTTGATGGCTGCCGGTGGCTGCTTCAAGTCCTGACACAGCCCACTTTGCAGGGTGTCATCTGCTTCGAGTCCACCATGGCAAGCCATCTCAGCACCGGAGACATGCTGATCTGCAGGGCGTCATCTGCTTCGAGTCCACCATGGCGGCGGGCGAAGCGGCTGGCATCGTGCAGAACGGCCGCCCGGTCATCTGCAAGCCCAGCGCCGTGGTGAGCTGCCACGAAACACAGCCTATGTTATTCCAATCAGTCTGATACTAGAGAGGCGGTCACCATGCACTCCTGCAATGCAGCACTGAATTTCAGCTTTGCAAGCACATCCGCTGCTGATCCGCTCAAGGCCAAGCTACACAATGATAACGACAACCATTTAGTGACCCTCATTCGGTAATCATTCTGGCTGCCACAGGCCATCAAGCTGGCACTGGAGGCGGCGGACAGTGCGTACGTGGCAATCACGCCATTCTGCAATTGCAGCCTGTTGCCTGGAAAGGATTCCCTCAAACCCTGACTAACCGCCACCCATACGCTTTCTGTCGGACACAGGCTATAAAGCTGGCGTTGGAGGCGGCGGACAATGCGGATGCGGCCACCACGCTGTTCTGCGATGACAGCCTGCGCAACATCGCGGGCGGCAAGGCCGTCGGCCTCCGCACTGTGCTGGTGAGGTCCGACTGATTGTTGCAAACACTTGGCAAAGCACCCCTGCTGGTGGCAAGCCACCACGCTACTCTGTGAAAACAGCCTGCGTAACATCGCGGGTGGCAAGGCCGTCGGCCTCCACACCATGCTGGTGAGTCCCTGAGTTGTTGAGGCAGAAGCTGGCATGATCCTGCCGGATTTGAGCCGCCATGATGTTCTGTGTCAATAGCCTGCACAACATTGCGGTCGGCTAAGCTGTGCGCTCCCGCACGACATGGGCGCTTACGAATTCAGGAATCACAGTTGATTCTGCTGGTGCTAAAATAAGACGCCATTCTGCAGAGGTACTGGTAATGGGTGTCCTGCTCTGCTGAAGTTTGGGTACATGTGCTGCCTGCATCAGCTGCTCACTCAACAATTGTGTCTCCTTCTGCCAGCTGAGGCACAGCAACGCTGTTTGTGTGCGAGGTTGCAGCTGCATGCACACTCAGCCCTCAAAGGCTGTATGAGTCATGATTGTTTCACTCTTTGTGCGCATAGTCAGTCCAGAGAAGGAATGCAACAATGTGAACTATCATGCAGCCTTGCCCGCACAAGCTTTGTCATCCTGCAGCTCTGCCGACCAAATGCACCTCATTGTCTCAGGAAGTCCGATGAAGTGTTACAATTGTGAGTATGCAGGTGCGCAGTGGAAAGTAGAGTGGCAGCACAAACTGCGCCATCGCCTCGCTGCACGCATTGTCAATTCCCACACTCTGGAAGTACTGCGCTCATGTATCTGCTCATACATTCGGACCTTATGTGATGCTGCAGGTGGGCAGGGGCAAGCAGAGCGACAGCGCAGACTACACCGTCGCCTCGCTGCACGGGCTGCCAGCTCCCATGCAGCGGCGGTATTCCGCTCACTTCAGGGTTTAGGGTTTATAGTTGGACTTTGATGACGCAGGTGGGCGGGGGCAAGCAGAGCGACAGCGCAGACTACACCGTCGCCTCGCTGCACGAGCTGCCATTGGCGGTGCCGGAGCTGTTCACCGCGCGGGCACCGGCGGTGCCTGACGGCGCCTCGGCGGCGGCGGAAAGGCCAGAACCCACTGGAGCGGTCACGCTGGCGCCCGGCGCCAGCCTGGACGAGACCGACCTCAGCATCCAGGTGAAGATCCTGCCCAGCAAGTTGACGAAGCAAAACACTGACAGCCAGACTCTGTGATGTCGGCGACTGTGACATGGCGGAAGTCACCACTGCAGGCATGGTTGCACCCTGGGTCAGATTGGAAAATCGTTTGTGTCACCACCACCCCACGCCATTGTAGGCTTTTGGCAACCCGCAATGCTTGGTTCTGGCTACATCTCCATTCCAATAATCATGCCGGCTATGTGATTATTAAAGCCGCGTGACTTCAAAGCTGCATTGCAGATCAGTCGACATCATGGCTGCTCACCATCGGTTTTCATCCTCATACACAGGAGGCGCTTCAGGCGGAGTGCGCGGCGGCAATGGCCGGTGTGCCAGAGTGCGACCCGGACACTGTGGGATCAATGGGCCACAATGGCAGCTCGAGGATCGCAGCCTGCCGCACAGACGGCGGCGGCGCACATGCTGAGCGTGATGGCAGCGCCAGGAACGGCGGGATTGCCGAGGACGGTGGGCAGCCGCACAGCCCGAAACAGGCGGTGACGGCGCAGCAGCAGCGGCAGCAGGCGGCGCCGCCGTCCCCCACCTGCAGGCAGGAGGCCCTGGCCGACGAGCAGCGCCCGGATGCGCGGCCCGTGGAATGAGCAGAATGAACGGAACCGGCGGACTGAGCCGTTGATTGCTCAGCCCGTTGATCGGCTGGTGCGGCTGCAATTGGGACGCGCTGCCCTGCCGCATGCGCATCCGGGCGGCGGATGACTTGGCCATCGCCATTCAGGGACCCAGACATACGCCCGCACGGCCAACTGATGAGCGCCACCAGATGACTGCGTGGGCGCAGCAATGGACCCCTTGCATGGTCTGAGAACACATTACTAGATGGGATTCTGGCGCCGCGTGCGTGACAAGTGTCAGTAT
Source organism: Tetratostichococcus sp. P1 (assembly GCA_036584455.1). Taxonomy (NCBI): domain Eukaryota; kingdom Viridiplantae; phylum Chlorophyta; class Trebouxiophyceae; order Prasiolales; family Stichococcaceae; genus Tetratostichococcus; species Tetratostichococcus sp. P1. The sequence continues at coordinate 250,002 of BTPI01000006.1, forward strand.
TGTTGATCACAGCATTGATCAGGAGCCTGTTGGCCTCCCACTCGTCACTCAACAAGGTTACATCTTATGAATGTTGGGTCTCATTATCCAATTATTTGAAGTCGGCTGGTTACATGTCGAGAATGTGAGTCTTGTTCTGTGATCGTTGTTTGGACATTGCGCCACAATGGCATGATGCAAGATCATGCTGCAGCAAAACAGAGCACCTCACAGACACCTCACGATCCAGCACAAGGTGCTCACGTCACAATCGGAAGGTGATTGCTGCGCACATTGAAACACACAGAATGCAGGTGACCATTCATTCTGCCCATAAGATCAAATCCAGTAGCGTTGCGACTGTCAAGGTCCCACTTGCATCGTGCAATTGATCACCAATTATCTGTTGCAGGACAGCTGCAAGGTGCTTTGCGGCGCGTGCATGCTTACAGAAAGCATCGCTCACTTCACGCATGGCCTCCCTGATATCCGGAATCTGCGAGGCACATACCAGAATCCCGGTCGCATATGACATGCGACAAGAGGGCATACGAGCACGTGGAAACAGTACCAAGGACAACAGCGGGACATGGCTTGGCACATCTATTGCCAGCACAGGGTGAACCAGGAGCGAGTCGGAGTGCGACACATCGCACCTCGCGTTCCGCCTCAACGCCCCAGTCGAGCGGCTGCAGCAGCTGAGACCACCGTGCGTCCTCATGTGGCCCTGAAGCGCAGGAGGCTGAGGTCAGCTCTGGTGCATCCCTTCCATCACAGCCTCTACGGCTGCTGCATGCTGCAGTACCGGCACTGATGTCCCCTGCGGCTGTGCATTTGCAAACGATGCTGTTCTGGGGTTTGTGCCGGGCAGCTCACGAGCAGGCAAGCTGACAAGGTGTGCGACCACATCCAACAGATCCTGCAGCCGGGGCGCCACATGCCAAACGGCTGCATACCCGGCTGCGGACGGTGCGCAGCTGCTGACGGTACGGTGCCGCTGACAGGGCTTGCGGCCGCTTGACGATCGCCGCCGACATGTGCGCGTCGTGCCTGCTGGCCGGGCTCACGTCGCTGCTGCGACTGCCTCCGCTGTTGCTGCGGCTGCTGGGACACACCAGCGTCGTGGGGTTGCGCGTGCGGCGGGTCCGTCGCAGCGCCCGCCGGCGCAAGACGAGACAGCACAGCCAGCGACGTTGCCTTTAGCGGGTCTGCCCGCCTGTTTATGGCCACCTGCAGGATGACGTGAATGCAGTCAAGATCGACGGAGATGCCACATCCTGTGTGCAACAACGCCATGTGTGCAGTAACGCCAGAGATCCTGTTTGGCGATTTTCAGCACCTGGTGCGGCACCGGCGAGTTGGCAGGCGCGGCCGAGCCCAGGAGAGATGGCGACAGGAGGGTGCCGCCGCCACCGGCACCGGCGGCGCCGGCCGTGAAGCCTGCCGTCGCCGAAGGCGCCTCCGCAGTTCCCGCAGCGTCTAAAAGCAGGGCCGGCCCGCCTGTGCTGCGGGGAGGCGCGCTGGTGCGCACGCCAGCATCGCCGCTGCCTGCGGGGTGAACGTTCTGCGACTCGGCGAGGCTGTGACGCAGCAGTCATGCGTAGTCCTGCACAGCGCCCTGGCCACAGGGCGCAGCCCAGGCAGAGGCTGTTATTGCGGGCGGACCAGGGTCGAATTCGACAGCGAGAATAACATACACCAGCATATACATGTTGTGTCAGCGTGTTTGCACAATGGACATTGTGAGGCGGAGGTTGCGCAGCCCGATGCGGTGGCGCTCACCAATGTTTCGCTGCGTCGCTGCTTGAGGTGGGCCTCTGGCCTCAGGTTCTGCCGCCTCGCCTCTGCGCTGCCTTTTCGCCGCGTCCTGGAAAAAGGACGGTGACCGTGGTTTTGACATGGATAGAGCTTCAATCTGTCAGCTGCTGCACCCGATAAGGGTCGTTGCAAGCTCTCTCTAGGTTGGCCAGGTAATTGCAATGCTGGAGCTGTAGCGCGATCTTGGTCCATGCAGATCTTGACCTGATTTGACGCGCAGACTTCCCATGCTTTCACACCATCACCCAGTGCCTACATTCTCAGCCACTGACAGCCGTGCACCTGGCCAGCGGCCACAGCGGACTCGGCATCGCCCTTGCGCTTGGCCGTGCCTGCCATGCCTGCATCCAGGCTGTGCCCCGCGGCTTCCTGGCTGGGCTCGGGAGGGCCACATCGCATGCGCTCAAACAGTGACTCGCCACCACGGTTCATGCCCCAGCCGCGGCTGTGCCCCGCTGCTTCTCGGTTGGGCTCAGGAGTGCCCCATCGCATGCGAGCGACCAGTGACTCGCCACCACTGTGCATGCCCCAGCCGCGACCATGCCCCGGTGCCGCTGCAGCTGCTGCTTTGAAGCCGGCTTCGGTGACGCCGCCGTCGAGCTGCTGTTGGGTCTGAGCTGACAGAGACCATGGCTGCGGCTGGGCGGCCTGTGCCGCTGGCCGCGGCTCGCCTTGGTCTGCTGTGCGCTGTGCGGCCATGCATGGCCTGGCCTCTGCCGAGAGTCCAACAGCAGGGAATCCGGACTTTTCCATCGCTTCATTCCACGCGGGCCGGCAAATTTATTTGCCTAGATGAGTCCTCCTTCACTGGAGGCGCCTTGCGTCTGACTTCAAGACTTCAAGCCATGTTCGCTGCGGCTGTGACGCGCGGCGAGCGTGCTGCGCGGGGTACCGCCGCATATACCGCCACAGCCTTTTGCGTGGGTTGCTGCTTCTTTGGGGCCGCAGAGTGCAGGCCCGCAGCGGCGCCGCAGCGCGGCCTGCAACAGCGTGGTCCGCCCAGGGCGGCGATCCACCGCAGCCATCGCCTCGGCTGGCGTCGGCTCCGTCACCAGCCGCCCATTCGGCAGCCGCTGGTCGTCGAGGCCAGTCATGCAGGTCGCTTGCTTGGCGCAGGAGGTGCTGGTCCAGCCGATGCACCTGCCCGGTGGTTCGCAAGTGCGCATCAACACGTTGGGCTGCGTCCAAGGGAGTACAATGCGCATGCAGATGAGTCCATTATAGTCCAATGTGCAATGTTGCTAACTCCACAATCTACATATATGTCAATCTTCCACACTTCCAGCTGCTCCAAATTGCTTCCCACACTTGGCAGAGTTCGTCATCAGAATACCGTTTTCTTGCCATCCATCTGCCTAATGCATATTTCTATGCGAGCCTAGCCCCTGTAGCAGCCTGTTCACAACGCAGAAGGCTTTGCTCCACACGTCAGGTCCATCAGCGGATGCGAGTGCTTGCTCTCCGACACCATCGCGCATGCTTGTAGCCTCACCCCATTCGGACCGAACTAGGCCTCGCAGCTTTCAGTAGTCGTCAGCGTAGCTGCTCAGGTCGTATCAGGTGCAGAACTGCCACTATGTTTGAGTGCGGCGACATCGAGCCAACAGAGTTCGACCTTATTGTCGTTGGCACGGGCTTCCAGGAGGCCGTGCTCGCAGGGTGCGCCTTCTCAACAGCTGAAATATACACACGGCCTCAACCCAGCGCATGCGCGTGATTTGGCTCCAAGATGATCAGCGTGTACCGCATCTTGTCAAGACATGCGGCTCATGCTGCACAGAAAGGCAAATAATCTCTGCATGCTTTGTTGATGTTGGTCCAGGCTTGCGTATTACCTTCAGCTCTCAGATGCAGCAAAATGTGCACAGCGCGGCGGCCCCGGCCTGGGCCTGCAAATCGGCGCTGCAACGCTTGCCAGGTGGCCCCCGCTGGCGCAGCTATGTATTCCAGGCATGGCACTCCAGAGGCAGCCCACGGTGTTGATCACATAGGCAGCTGCAAATGTGGTGCAGGGTGGCACCGCAGGCTGGCAAGTCAAACCCCACGCTGGATGCGGCCGGCAGTCACCCCGCAGCTGTGGCTGCAGCTGGGTGATGCCCTCCAGAACCTGAGTTGGAACGTCTCAACGGTCAGGTTTGAGAATCGTCGCAGGGCAGTGGCGCAGTTGGGCAAGTCCGTGCTGCACCTCGATCAACCCAGCTGGCTGCTATGGCTCCTATCGCCCAAAGAACCCTTCATCTTGCTGCTGATGCGCTTTGTCGGTGATGAGTTCAGGGCGGCGGCGCAGGCGGGCAAGTCGGTGCTGCACCTGGACCCCGCCGAAAGCTACGGTTCCCATTGGGTGTCCCACCGCCCATCAAAATCCTGTTCCTTGCTGCTGCTGATGCACTCTGTGTTGGTACTGTCTTCAGGGCGGCGGCGCAGGAGAGCAAGTCGGTGCTGCACCTTGACTCCTGCCGGGAGCCACAGCTTGCATTGAACACATTTTCAAACGCTGTCAATTTCGTTTCTGCTGACTGGCTTTGGTTTGACTATGTGCAGGGCGGCGGCACAGGCGGGCAAGTCGGTGCTGCACATCGATCCGGCGGGGAGCTACGGCTCTCACTGGGCCTCCCACCGCCTGGATGGCTTGCTGGACTGGGCGGCGCAGCAGCAGCGGCGGCAGAGGCAGCACAGCCGGGACGACGGGCCCAGCGGCGGAATTGGCAGCGACGACGCTGGCGGCGATGGCGGCAGCAGCGACGGTAATGACGGCGGCGGCGGCGACGGCACCGCGGCAGGCCCGAGCCCAGCGGCAGCAGCGGGTGCGGAGGCGCCTGCAGCATTGGGAGAGGTGGCGGTGCCGCCCCAGGGTGCAGCGGTGTACTCGCACGTCAGCGTCCGCCGGGATGCTGCGGCAGATGTTGGGGCTTCGCGTGACTTCAGCATCGACCTGGCGGCCAAGGCAAGGGCCCTGACCCATTGCACGTTGCAATGTACAAGGTGACCTGCACTCTGGCGATGGCCTGACCCAGGCCCTGTTGCCACCATGCACAGGCAGATGCACGGCGTGCCGACAAGTGGGCTGTGCCCAGTGGACTCCTCGCTGCTCTGTATCTCAGTCGAGCAGCGGCAAACCGCCAGCTGCCTGTAGGCGCAATGATGTTTCGATCTACCCTCCTTCTTGCAGGCAGCGCTGTGTGCGGGGCCCCTCGTGAAGGCACTGTTGGCGTCGGGCGCACACAACTATGTGGAGTTCAAGGCGCTGTCCTCCAGGTGTGAGGACGTCTGCCATATGACGGCATGCTGTGCTCGCAAGTCGATGCAGTCACCAGTGCTCCAGCACAGCATGATTTTGCACTGGTGACAACCACAGCAGCGCCTGGTGCAGATGTGCTGTGGATGCTGCTGCCTACATCCACGACAGGAGAGCTACTTTGCTGACAAATGCATTCACCTGTGGAGGGCCACCTTTGCGGCAAAAGACCTGATGCAGCCGCAACCCTTCGACAGCCGAATGCACCATAGTTGAGCTATGCTTGACGCAGCTGCCTGTGGCATGATGCCTTGGTGCCCGTGCCGGCCACAGAAGCAGACACCTTCGCGGCGGGGGTACTTGACGCTGCTGAGTGATGAATCAAACAAAGCTGCAAATATGGTCACGAAAGCGCTGTAATCATGCAGCCGCCTGTGGCGAGACGGTGCTCTGGATCGTGGTGGAGGGCCTGACGCTGCCGAGGGATTGGTCAGCTACAAGTCGATATATAGCATGGGTTGTGCTGGCATCATGCAGCTGCCTGTGGCGGGATGGCGCACTGGTGCCGGTGCCGGCCACGAGGGCGGACATCTTTGCGGCGGAGGGCCTGACGCTGCCGCAGCGGCGGGCGCTGACGCGCTTCCTGACCGCGGCGCAGGCAGCCATGCAGGGCGGGGGCCCGCTGAAGGTGAGCCTTCCTGCGGACCAATCGATCACAAACTTTGGCGGCAGTTGGCGCTGCCGCAGCGGCGGGCGCTGACGCGCTTCCTGACCGCGGCGCAGGCAGCCATGCAGGGCGGGGGTCCGTTGAAAGTGAGCCTGCCTGTAGACCATCCGATTACAAACTTTTGCGGCAGTTGACGCTGCGCAGCGGCGGGCGCTGACGCGCTTCCCCACCGCGGCGCAGGCAGCCATGCAGACCGAAGGGCCGCCGAAGGGGAGCCTTTCTGCTGGATGTCCCATCACAACTTTCACGGAAACCACAACGTTTGTGGCAGCTGACGCTGCCGCAGCGGCGGACGCTGACGCGCTTCCTGACGGCGGCGCAGGCAGCCATGCAGGGCGAGGGGCCGCCGAAGGTGTGTGTTGCAGCAAATCCCAAATTCGAACCTTCGGGATAGCGGACCAGCTGCAGTGGCGAGGGGCCCGCTGAAGGTGTGCATATAGGCCGGCATCTGACCATGACCTGTCGAACAGTTTATGCCGCTGCCGCGGCAGACGCTAATGTGCTTCCTGAATATGGCATGCAGCCATGCTGGACGGGGGACTCTCGAAGGTGAGCATCACAATGGGGTGTCTTAGACACTCTTCACATGCACTGTCACGTGTCAGCATTCAGGTCACATGCAAAGAAAGCAGACGTCTTTGTAAGAGCAGTGTTGCAGGATGTCCTCTCGTGACAGCTCAAAGCCGTTCATCAGGTCACACCACTGATGCGTTCACAGCAATGTCAGTGCCTCCTGCAGCATCCAGGTGTGCAACGCTCTGCCTGTTGTGAGGCCGCCTCGTCGGCAAGCGGCCGTTAGCGCTCCTGCCGTAACAGCAGGTCACGAGGGCTGACCTGTCTCTGTCGATCTTCACCTGATCGGAGCTCGCACACGGCCTTGCTGAGAGCACCGTGCCTCCTGCAGGACGCATTCGATGGGCGCCCCTTTGCGCAGCTGCTGACAGAGCAGGGTTTGGGGCCGGACGTGCGCTCGCTGCTGCTGTACGCGGTGGCGATGCTGGAGACCGACCAGGTGATGGGCAACACAATGCGCAAGCAGACCTGCATGTGTAGTGTCATGGCTGCCCGTGTACAGATACTTGTACTTGGCATAGGTCTGGCGCTCATGTCCGGTTGTTGCAGCTGCGCATGGCTGCCCTGCTAGAAATATCAACCGACCAGGCCAGTGCTTGCACACCACTCCACACCATGACCATGCGTTTCCATCATGTGGTGCTGCCATGAGGTGGCCCTGAGCACAGCAAAGATTACCTGCAGTCTTGCATTTGACGATGGGACTTCAAGCCACTGCAGGAGCCGGGACCAGCCAGCCCGACGCCGATGCCGCTGGCCGCGCTGCCGCCGGCCGCCCGGGCTGCGGCGGCGGCGGCGGCGGCGGCGCCTGCTCGGCCTGCGGCGTCGCCAGCGCAGCCCGCGGCGTCACCAGCCGCAGGCGCGCCGCCAGCAGCGGCGGCGGATCCAGCGGCACAGCCAGCAGCGGCGGCAGCGGCAGGCGGCGGCGCAGTCGGCCCGGCGCCGGCGGCGGCCGCGGGGCAGGCGGCTGCCGAGCACGCGGCCGAGGCGGCGGCGGCCAACCCGGCGTTTGGCGGCGGCATCGCCACCGCAGCGCAGGTGCAAGCCTCTTGTCGCCTGTCCATCTCCTGCTGCCACGACTGCACACCGCAGCCGAGGCGGCAGCAGCCACTCCAGCGTGTAGTGGCGGCGACGGCGCCACCGCAGCGCAGGTGCGAGCGTCTTGTGTGATGTATGCATCTGCACCCGGTTGCTGTATACCAAAATTTGCAGCCGAGGCGCCGGTGGCCAACCCGGCATCTGGTGGCGGCGGCGGCGGCATTGCCACGGCAGCACAGGTGCGAGCCTCTCATGTCGTCCTCGCACCTGCACCTGGTTGCCGTGAAACAGAACTTGAGGGCAATGAGGCGGAGGCCAACCCGGCGTTTGGCGGCGGCATCGCCACCGCAGCGCAGGTGCAGCCTCTTGTCGATTGTATGCCTCTTGTTGCTGCGGTATTGCATTGCAAGTAAGGCGGCAGCAGCCACATTCCAGCCTTGAGCGACGGCGGCGCCACCGCAGCGCAGGTGTGTGCCTCGTACACCCTGTTTGCATTTGCGCTTGGTAGGCACCAAGATCTGCTGCCGAAGCGACAATTGCCATTCCAGCTACTGGCATTGGTGTCGTGGCAGCAGTACAGGTACAGTCGCTTGCTGAGCGACCTGAAACCCAACCTTGGACACGCATGCTTCTGCAGCATCCTTTGGTGCAAACACAGGCACGGTGGCCAGTGCTGCCTCTGATGTCAGCAAACTGAATGCAGCACACGCACAGCAATGCTATCTTAAAGTACACCAAAGATTTTGAGTAGCTGCCATGCACCGTGCTGTGTGATGAGGTCGCCAGATGGTGGGACATCTGCTGGGCAGACCGTCGGCAACTTTGACTGCTGGCTGAGCGGCGTCAAAACATGCGAAATTCACACCTTCGCTACAGGGTTAGCCTTAGAAATGCTGCGGCTAGGTGACCAGTCGGCAGGAAGTTCGGGCCTAGCCCCAGCGGCTTTTTTTTCTTTCTATTTGGTGCTCCGATGCTTCTGTTCAGGTGCGCTGCATACGACGATCACAATGTTTGTGGGTCTCACTACAGGGGCTGGAGGCGTTGCGGCTGTATGTGGTGTCGGCAGGGAAGTACGGGCCCGGCACCGGCGCCTTCCTGCTTCCATACTATGGCACCGGCGAGCTGCCTCAGGTACAAATGAGTTTGTCGTGCCTGCAGGAGAGGTGCATCCCATCTGGATGCATTGGATCATGCGAAGTGTTGAACGTTTTACAATCTAGCAGATGCAGTCAAGATGCTGTTGCATGCCTCCAGTTGGAACACAGACTGCCAGCCATGTGGCTCTGCTCACGTCTATTTCATTTAGATTCTTTTTAATATTCATTTAATTTCACTTTGCAGGCCTTCTGCCGAGTGGCCGCAGTCGCGGGCGCGCTGTATGTGCTGCGGCGCCCAGTGTCGGCCCTGCTTCTAGACCCTGACTCCCCAAACCCTGGCCCGGTAAACCCTGGGACCACCGCCGTTCGCGGTGTGCGCCTCGCCAGCGGCCAGGAGCTGAGGTGCGGCGCCTTGGCAGGGGACGTGGACGCCTTCGCAGGCCTGCGACAACAGCAGCATCCGCGGCAACGGCAGCCTGGCGGCAGCGGCAGTGCCGTGGGTGTCACACTTCCAGCGGCCGCCGGCGGCGCTGCAGCATCAGTCGCGGCCGCGGTCGTGGGTGCCGGCGCGTCTGGCGGCGGCTCGTCAGCCGTGGCGCGCGCGGTTGCGGTCACAGACGGCCCCCTGCTGCAGGTGGCCTACTGCTGCAGCCATCCCTGCTTTGTATGAAGTTGGGATGTGGTGATCTTGCCCGCCTCAGGCAGCAGCTGGCAAGCAGCTCGTTGCTGCTCAGCGGTGCACTGGATGTTGCATCTGTGCTCCACTCCAGTCAATCTGCACTCAGTCAATCCGCACTCAGCGATTGCGCAAAACAGCCGAGCAGGGCCTCGCAAGATTGACTTCGAATTCATTCTGCCTATGCAGGGGTCCGGGGCGGCACTCGTCGTCTTCCCGCCCCGCAGCCTGCCCAGCGGCAACGCGGCCGTCGTGCGCGTGCTGCAGGTGGGCTGCTCACGCGCTTACCTTGTTCCCAGCTCGCATTCTGCTCAGCCAAGCATTACCTGCATGATGCACTTGTTGTGGCCTGCCTCAACATGCAGGCTGCTTGTGCAGGCGCATTGCAGTGCGGGTGCTGCCGCTGCACTGCCGGTCATGCTGCAGGTGTTGCCGATATTGCTTGTGGTGCTGCAGCGCACTCAGCGCACTGGTGAATGCGATCTCACGGATGTACGCCAGGCGTGTTGCTGCTAGCAACATCCTGGCGTCCTTCATTATCCAGCTGCCGGCACTCCACAGTTGCAGCTACGATATGCAGGTCGGGCCTGGCACAGCCACGACGCCCCCGGGCCGCTTCCTGCTGTACGCCACCACAGCCGCCGGCGGTGCCGCCGCCGGCGGTTCGCCGCCGCCAGGGCTGCAAGATGTCGAGGAAGCACTCGCGGCGCTTGCGCAGCTTCTGCCGCCGGCCACTCCGCAGCAGCAGCGGCAGCAGGCAGCAGCGCCCGCCAATTCCGGCGGGAGCGGCAGCCAGCAGGGCGGCAGCCAGGAAGGTGCGTCTGGCAGCGGCAGCCGCATAGAGCAGCAGTCAGGTCAGCGGCCGGGGAGCCCCCCTGCAGCAGAGGCTGATGGCAGGCCGAGAGCGCTGCTGCTGGTGTCCTTCGTCCAGTCCACGGCAGCTGTTCCAGAGGTGAGAATGTATTCTGTGGCGCCTGGCAGTCAGCACTCTTGCTCTCTGCATACTCCCTCCAGCATTGCAGGACCGATATGGCAGATAGCCACAGACACTTGTAGGAATCTGTTCTGCAGTTTGGGTGCGACAGGAGTCTTGCACGCGCACGTCTGCCTGCAAATGCAGTGTGCAGCGCCCTATCAAATGGGGGCATGCCTGTGCCACCCTTTCAAGTTTGACACACCGCTGACAAGCTTCAAGTGCCGTTCACGCAGGCGCTTCTGCCGTCAAATGCGGCCTGCAGCGCGCCGCCAGACGGCAGCCTCGACTTCCGCTCCGCACTCACCGCGGCACAGGCGGCATTCGCAAAATTGTTTCCCGAGGCGGCGGCGGCACGGGGCGGAGTGCTGTTCGGCCATGTAGCGGACGTCACGGGCGATGGGGCTGACACCACCGAAGGTGAAGCAGGCGTGGCAGGGACTGACGGCGGCGGCGGCGGCGGTGACGACTCGGATGACGACACCCTGGCGGCGCTGGAGGCAGCGCTCGCCGGCATCGGCGGCGGCGATGTCCAAAATGGCGTGCCTGGCGGCGCCGCCTCACACTGATGTATCAGGCAATTCAGAATCGTTGAACAAGAGGACGAGAGGAACATTTCCGAACTTTGTTGTGACAGTTACATAGACTGTGTGGCAGCAACATGGCGGTGTACCGATCAGGCTGTCTTTGCGCCAAGTCAGACATGAGTGGGCCTTGATGTTTTGTGGATACAGGCGCTCCGCATGTGCTTCTTTGCACATCTTGCCAAACCCTGGCAGTGCCGTCTGCATGCTGTCACTGGCCTCCTTGATGTGCCAGCGAGTCCACCAGGTGCTGCGAAGCAGTGAGGGTGATCGTCATGCCCCTGCCCACCACCATGCATCAACTCAGCTGACTGTCTGGAGTGAGTGAGTGAGTGAGTGCGGACCCCCAAGGGGATGTCCCACATGGATGTCCCACATGGATATCCCACATGATCGGCACTTTTGGCGCTTTTGCCACCCTATCGAATCAAGTCGGCATCCAATCAGGCGATGGGAGTCTGTTGCCCACGTGATGGCAGCGGCGATAAGATCTCGGATTCCGCCTCAAAGGCCAGGACCAGATCGGGCTGCCCTCACAACTCCCCGCTTCCACAACTCTTGGCTGCTTGAGCAATCCTCTAGCGCCGCACCACAAACAACTGCTGCAATGGCGTCCGCTGTGATGAGCAAGGCGTTCGTGGGCCAGAGCCTGCGCGCCGCGGTGCCCACCGCCGGCCAGGTGAGCCTGCCCACCGCTGCTGGGCTGCGCCAGCGCTCTGAAGCTTAAGTATCGCTGTCGTGGGTCACACAGCTTTGTGCAGGGCGGCGTTGAGGCGCTGTCCCTCGCGCTCTCTTAGACGGCTGGCCTTGCTGCATCGGCCACGCTCGCCGCGCGTGCTGGTGTGCTGCGGGCCCGCCGGCCAAGCGCCCGGCACACGTAGTCGCGCAGTACTCTTTCGAACGTCATTCGATCGTCGTCGGGTTGAGATCCATGCCTCCGCTCTGTACTGGCATTGCAAGGACGGCGTGCCCTTGTTGGTGGCGTTCGTGCTTGCCGCATCCCTGCCGATCGCCGGCCTGCACACTGCAAGCGCGCACTTTCAGAGCAGCACTTCACTCATTACTGCAGCGCTCGGCCGCTTGCAGTGTTCCACCATGATCCGAGTGTCGATATCATGGTTGCAACCTTGTCACATCTTTACGACCGCCAACCTTTGCTACACAAGATGCTCTAGAGCCGATTGCCGATACAAATGTGCTCGCGTTTGTACACGCAGCGCGGCCATTGCCAACATGCTGATCGCAGTTTGAAGCATGGCTGTATATGGCCTGCAAGGCGCCTTCCCATATAAAAATCTCAGATGTTGCCTCAACCTGAGGCCATGACGATCAGCTGCAGCTTGTCTGTGCTGTGCCATGCTCATTGTCTTGATGCAATGTGGCTGCAGGGTAACAAGCAGGTGACCCGCGCCGCCATCGAGTGGTACGGCCCGGACCGCGCCAAGTGGCTCGGTGAGGTTTTGCCTTCTACTTTTTTTGGTTTCTTTCTGCGGAAGAGTGGCTGATGTCTTTGACTCGCGTGCATGCTATCCCTGCTGTGGGGCATTGCTGCCTGTCTCAATGTCGTCGCCACCTCCCATGCGTCAATTGCGCTTCCGCGCTCGTCCCACAGAGTGCCAATCCCTCCAAATCTCCTGACGCCTTGTGCCTCGTGATGCAGGCCCGCTGTCCGAGGGCTCCACCCCCGACTACCTGAACGGCGAGTTCCCGGGTGACTACGGGTGAGCCCACCTCCCAGCCTGTTGTGCTCCCCTGAATTGTGCTGCACACGCCGAGCCGCCATCACAGCTCACTGCAGAAGACTTATCGCAAGGGTGTCCACACTACAGTGCCGCCTGAGGCGCCTACTGCCCTCCTGTCAAACCTGATGTGCAAGGCTGACTTGAGATTCTCCATGCCGCTGCAGCTGGGACACCGCTGGCCTGTCGGCCGACCCCGAGACGTTCGCGCGCTACCGCGAGACGGAGCTGATTCACGCACGGTGGGCCATGCTGGGCGCCCTGGGCTGCGTCACCCCCGAGCTGCTGGCCGGCGTGAGTCCCCCGTGTCACACAGAAATATGCGCTGTCTCTGTGATCTGACCTGCGGAATGGGGTGTTGAAGGTTTGACGCACTACCCGCATTGCCACCTTGCTGATGACGGCAGCAGAAGCCAGCAGCGCACTTTGTGGTTGCCTGGAATGCATCTCGTTGCGTGCTGCTGCTATTTCCTCTGCTGCACCGCACTATCAGCTGAGTTTTTCACTGTTTTGCAACTGCAGAACGGCACCCCCTTCGGCGAGGCCGTGTGGTTCAAGGCCGGCTCCCAGATCTTCGGCTCTGACGGCCTGAACTACCTGGGCAACCCCAGCCTGGTGCACGCGCAGAGCATCATCGCCACCCTGGCCTGCCAGGTGCGCTGAGTTTCCGCTGCGATGGCTCTGTGCACTGCTGGCATCGCTAATAGTGCTGCAACGGTTTTGTTGCAGCATTTGATATTAATTACATGGCTTGAGCACACTCTCACACGTCCGCACCATGTGGTGTGCCTTTGATTACTCTTGCTCAGGGGGGGGCAGACCTTCTGACATGTCTGTCCACTGCACTGCACTGCAGGTTGTGCTGATGGGCGGCGCTGAGGCATACCGCGTGAACGGCGGTCCCCTGGGTGAGGGCCCCGACGCCGCCACCTACCCCGGCGGCTCCTTCGACCCCCTGGGCCTGGCCGACGACCCCGACACCTTCGCTGAGCTGAAGGTGTGAGCATCGTCATGATCGCAGCTGCACCGCACTTGGCTGACATGTTTGCAAGACTGTGTTGCTGCACTTGAGCGCTTGCATCAACCCTGCCTGCACTGGTGGCTCTAAAGAGTTGGACTTTTGATGACCGAGCGCAAAACGACTGCTGCTGACACGTCTCTTACTGGCTGCCGCAGGTGAAGGAGCTGAAGAACGGCCGCCTGGCCATGTTCTCCATGTTCGGCTTCTACGTGCAGGCCATCGTCACCGGCAAGGGCCCCATCGAGGTGCGCATTTTTTTTTCTCTTCTCTGATATACCGACCAACATTGCATGTACACATGCCGGGTGTTCACAACGTGCTGGCCATGGCATGCGTTGATCACTGCGGACCCGCATCTTCTGCATGAAATTAAGTGACACCATAGCTGGTGGAGTGCCACGGCAGCTTGCATCTTGTGTTTGAGAAAGCCTTTGCGCTGACATGCTTGCATCTGCTGCCGCAGAACCTGAACGACCACCTGTCTGACCCGTCTGCCGTTAACGCCTTCAACTACGCCACCAAGTTCACGTGAGAATCCTCCCCTGCTGTGCAAGGACTTGCGTGAAATATGCGTGTTGCCTGGCCGACATCGGAGTGCAGAATGCTGATGCCATTCATGATGGCAGACTGCTGACGTCAATCATGTTGTGCGCGCAGGCCATCCAACTAAGCTTTCCCGAGCTTTTTGGACAGTGGTGTACCCAGTGCGGCGTACCCACCTCAGCAGGCAGCCCACCTCAGCAGCTTACTCCATTGTTTTGGCGCCGCGGCGGGCTTTTCCGCCGGCCCTTGTTGGAGTGCTCCACCCCTTTGGACCTACCATGATGCAGCGTTTTTGCGCCTTGCAACCGATGTTTTGATTTCGTGTGACATGCGAATTGTTTTTTAAAGCATGGTTGAGCGCAACACACGGATCAACAGGCTTGCGGCTTGTCAATTTCGACAGTCCTCATTCATCGCGCTACTCCTTCTACTTGGAACCCCAGTTGCACGTCACTGGCCATCGAGAAGATTGCCAGACTGAAGTTCGACAGCGGCAGAAAGGGACTGAGATGGGGGAGTGATGATTGGCAACCCTTTGCTGTCTTGTTGAATCTCCTGCTCAATTTTCAGGTGCAGCAGTGAACTTTCAAATGAACGATTTGTCCACTCATGAGTACGAATTGATCAACCACCACCGGGTTCTTCCTTGCGACCACTCCGATCTTTGATGCCGCCTGATGCACTATGTAGTCCGTCTGCACTGTCTTCCTGCGCAGCATTGGCGCCTGCTTGTGCTTGCCTGTTGCCTTCGCTGCCGCCGCCGCCGCTGCCGCCAACACTAACCCGCAGTGCGTCTGCTGGAATGGCACTGCCGTTCGCCAGTATATCTTCCAAGCCCTGTGCGGTCAAATCATCCAGCATAATTGAACATATCCCCAAAACGCAGTGAACGCAGTGTGCAGGCACGCGACCCCCTTTCCCTGCCGTCACATCTGATGCTGCTGCCACAGGGCGCTGGTGGGATGAGCAGTTCTGCTGAACCTCTTGCACAGTGCATCTGCAGCTCCCGGTGGATCCTCGTCATTGCTGACTGGGGCACAGGTCCCCCACAGCTGTCGAGAATCTCTATGTATAAAACCCCCAGCGAAGAAAAGCGAAGAAAAGGTTCGTGACTGCAGCCCAATGCTCCCAATGAAATTGGCGCCGGCGTGCTTCCGGGACGCGCACCGGGATGGGCAGGAAGGTGGCCGTGGCGTTGAGGTCCAGCCCCGCGGCTCGGGAGCCCCTGCGCAGGTCCAGCACGTGCTGCCGCAGCGCCGCATTCTCCCGCTGCACACGCACGAGATACATATATACATGCTTCGATGGGGTAAATGACGGTATTTCTTTCGATACCCCTATCAATGGCGCGATGCTGCGGTCACGTGACTGTGAACAAGGCGGCGATGCGCTGCTGCAGAACTACAGGAAAGTTTTCGGAGTGGCACACCAGCGGCTCACCTCGAGCCTTTCATTGCCGACGCTGAGTTCGTAGATGATCTGCAGAGAGCAAACCCCATCTTGGCAGCCTGCAGTATGACCATTCCACAGGCAGACTCCACCGCGGCATCTGCTCGTGTGCCGCCTGATCGTGCATTGTACATCTCACAGTGCGCAGGTCTACCTCCCCACGCCAATGCACAGGTGCTGTCGCATGACAGCGGCACCACTTTCAGCAGCACCCGCCTGTGGATGCCCTGCAGCGTTCTGCCGACGAGCGGCTGGCGCCAACTGCGGATGTGGTGAGTGTGCCTCTCATTCCAAGTGCTTGAAAGGGCGACAGCCAGGCACCTTCTCGTGGACGCCCTTCTGCACTTCGGCGCCGGCGGGCGATGCTGCTGACGTGCCCCGCTGCCCGATGGCTCTTATCTCCTGGCCATGGCGGTGCGGCGCCCAGTCCGTCTGGTACAGACACAAGGGAACCCAGCATCGGCGCAAGTGACTTCGATGGTAAGCCAGTTCCTAGAGCAGCGAGGTCGGCCCAGAAGTTGCCAAATCTCAAGCCTTGTGCCCCTGTCCATGCGGGGGACCCATCGCTTTGCAAAACAAACTCCATGCACCAAAGCTTAGGATGTGACCGACTGGGCCTTCAGGTTCACAGTCCAACACGACAAAGGTCTTCACACACATGTGTGATGCCCAATTTGATGCCTGGCATATTGTGGAAGCACACCGCACTTTGCGGCAACTGCTCATCCAGCGCAGCCTGGCCACTGCCCTGGGAGAATCACCCACCGAGATGGTGAGGAACAGCAGCAGCAGGACGGAGCCGAGCAGGAATGGGCGCGCCCCCGGGTTGCCGGCGGCGCCGGGGTGCATGAACATTGCGCCCCCGCCGCAGGGTAGTGCAGGAAGCCGCGGCTGGGGCCGCAAGCGGCGGCGGCTCCGGCGGCAGAGTTTCCTGAGCCGCTGTGGTGGCGGGATCCAGCGTCAACGGCGTCTGGTGTTGGCGGTTTCCTGAGGTTGCCGGCGCCGCGGCAAAAGCAGATGCCGCAGGTACAATGTGACAGCACCCCTGCACAGCAGCTGGTCGTGCTGCGGGCGCCTGGCTCGTGCGGCGCCTGCCAAGCCGCGCAGCGGCTGCTGCCTGGGCCAAATGCCCTACGATGTGATCAACAGCTGGCTGGGGGCTGAAGCGGTGGTCGCCAAGCAGCACACCGTGCACCGCCGGCCCTATGCCCGTTGGAGATCCCACGCACAGCCTGCGCCGATGCACCACCTGGCAAGGGCCCTGTCCGGTTGCAAGGGTGCACCGCTGCCGGTGCCGCGCAATGCGTCTTGGACTGCCTGGAATGCAAAGCACATCTGGACTGCATGTCGACACACTGATCAACGATCAGCGGGATGATTCGGTGTCTTCACGTGTGTGATCAGCATCGACAGCAGCTGTCTGCAGTCTCAGAATTGCATGCACATGCGGCACCGCGCCCAAAGCATGCTGTGGCTGCAGGACGACATCTTATCGGTCCTGACGCACCTTGTCAGGCGAGCAGAAGGTTTCAGTCGCTCTGCGTCAATCAAGCCGAGCCAATGCAAAACGACCAGAAGGCTTCCGACCCGCGACCTTTCTGCTCGGGATTTGTAAACGTCAAAGCAACGTCTTGTGGCCTAAGAATTTGCAGAAACTGCATGCAGATGCAGCCGTGTGCAGCAAATGATCTGCACAAGTTGTTATGGGCCAAGAGGCTCGCTGCGACAGTGCAGTGCTGCGTGTTGAGACCGAGAGGTGATGCTGCAGGGCGGGTGCTTAGCAGCCCTGTATGCAAATATGTCAGTGCAGCTGGCCAACTGCGGCCTCTCCCTGTGGTGCCGTGCATTGCCGCCCCATCTCACCTCACATCCATGCAGGCACAGCAAGACTCAGACCAACCCCTCCGCTCACAAGCTCAAAGACGGTACCGGCATTGCAGAACCTTGCCCAAAACTGGTGCCGTGCACAACCACATCACTGTGTCTTGATGTGCCAGCGGGGCTTCAATGGTCACAAATGCTGCCAAAATCGAAGGTGTGTAGCCTCGCACCAGCCGCAGCCTTCGTCCTGTCTAACCTTGTCTCCCTGTGTGACCGCTGGTGCAGTTGCGTGCGTTGTCAGTTTCACAGATGTGTGCGCGGCATGCTGGCATGTCGGGTTCCGCTGCGTGTTGCCTTTGCCCACTCCCGCCGCTCAGTACTTGTAGTCCTTCACGTACAGCGACTCGCCAGTGCCGTTTGCCTCGCCGTCCAGCCTGCGGATTAGCAGCACAGCAGGGTCCACTATCTGAGTCTCTCAGTCAAAGTGTTGGCTGCATGTCACACCGGCCAAGTGAGCATGACAAGTATGTTGACCTTGGCGCCCTGCCGAAGCCGGCCTCGTGTTGATCGCCCCAAGGGCAAAGGTGCATCATACCATAGCAAAATTTTCTTCACCAGCCGAGTGTGGCGAGGCTATTGGCCTTGACATGCGCGATGAAGGCAGCCTGCATGAGCTTCTCATTGTACATTTTGATATGAAAGTCTCACTCGGATGACAGATGTCTCACCGGCCGAGTGTAGCAAGGCTGTTAGCCTTGGCGCGCGTCACGAAGGCGTCCTGCGCCGCCCTCTCGTTGTCCGATTTGCCGCCCCATGCCTTGAGCGCCGACGCTTGTAGCGCCCGGCCGTAGCTGAGAGATCGCCCATGGCTTGTAGAAAACCAAACCCGCAACAGCGCATGTGATGAATGTGATGTGCACCGGAAGGTCTCGTCGACATCCTATAGCAGGCGCCGACACTCGAGCATTGAGGAGGTGACCTCTCTATTCAGCACGTGACCTTGTTCCAATGACACACCTTGCTGGAGGAGACGTCTATCTGCATGCACGGCAGCGAGCACTGTCGCTCTCGCAGTGAGTGCACAGCAAGTGTGAGTGCCAACGAAAGCGGTCTTATCTCATGGAAAGCGCGCCTGGCATGCCCCAATGCATGTGCAATACGTCCTTCTGGCTTGCCAAACTGGCTGCGATGTCTTAGATGATTGCATCATGTACGGTAGACGTATTTTCATTGTCTTTTTAGCGGGTGCTGAGGTGAAACACGTATTGAGACCGCCTGTGCTTGCTGAACCACCTCTCCATGTGGCGCCATTGGCGTCGTTCATTGTGTAGGTAGCTTGTCTCACATGAATTGTCTGCAGAGGTGTTCGTGTTGGTGGGTTTGCCTCTTGCAAGACCGGTCCAAATGCTTACAAGGCAACTCTATTCTATTGTGACAAGGCATCAAGCCGGAAGGACAATGAGACTGAGTCCGAAAGAGTAGTAGTAGTGTGTGCCGTGTAACGTGGGAAAAGCAACGCATCACCGGGACGCAACACGACTTCCCTCGGCTGTAGCAATGCCGACTTGGGATATTGCTTATAGTCCGGCGCATCCAAATCCACGCGTGCCCTGCATGCAATGCGACACACGTGACGAGAGAAGCGCCAATGCCTTGCGCCATATAATGCTTTGCCCGCATTTGCACAATGATAGCTCTTCAGGGTCCGTGAAATCTGCTATGTAGACCATTTTGAGGACAAATGAATGTCAAGCAACCGTGAATGTCAATCATGTGCCATACGCACCGCCTAGCAAAGACGTGGGATGGTGGGTATGGGTAGGTGTTCCCCAACTGCGAGGCTGGAATGAGGCGCACCCGCTTTTTGCCGCTGATCTGTGCCATGTACCATTTTTCTGATGGTGATAACATTTAACATGCAGCGTGTCTAATGGGAGAGTAGGCAGCCGACTTGGCAATAGAACCAGCCTACTTGCACATGAGCAGATTTGGCATATCAGCAGTCTTGCTTGGTACAAGCTCTAGCTGAAGCAAGTACCTGAAGCAATAGTGTGCTGCTCCAATCGTGATGCAGTACATGCTGCGCACCCGCAGCGGCAATACGCAACCGCCCATTTGTCAATAGCACCACATGGCGGCCAAAAGCGCCACTTCCGCCGGTCCCCAACCCAATCTGTGAGGTCATATTTGCCACTCCCACAGCGCCGCCACCACCGACATTGGTGTGGCCGCCGGCGCTGTTGGCGACGCTGATTGCGGTGCTGCCATTTAAGCAAGACAATGGGGCGCGGGGTGCTTGTAGCTCCTGGGCAACGCTGGCGGGCACATTGCCCTATGTTAGACAGTATAGGGGACGCTTGTCAACCATGAGCACCTCTTGAACACGCATTGATCTGGACTCAATTCTCATGCGAAACACATAATGGTAGTTGTCCTTGCAAGCGTCCTTGTCGCTGCGCGTGCGGATATATGCCAAGTCGTTGCCGAAAGAGCAAACGGAATCCCTTCTAACCCCATGGTCAAACAAATAGACGCATTGCCAGGCTAGCAGGGGTGACATCAGCAAGCCAATTATGTATGCTTACCTGCTAGATAGCAAGCTGCTGCCAAACTCTTTGGTACATCAGCCACACCACGGAAGCGTCATAGAATGATGGACATCCGACAAGCATCACGCGGTCGTCCTCACTTGATAGTAGGCGTGCTCTCCAGTGCCATTCCTGTATACCAGCGGTGGCGCTGCGGCGCCGGCGCGCATCCGGCCTATGTACTGCGCGACGCCCATCTCAACATGCGCACATTGCGCTGCCTGCATGTTCATTGGTCAATAGGCGATGTCAACCGTCACATCTCCTTTGAGGTATGTACGAGTCAACTGAGACGATTTAGACCGCGCTTGATGTGTTTTGGCTCATCTTTGATTGTACAAGCTATGATCAATCTGCTCTTATGTTTGAGATGTAGCTTGGCTGCAAGAGAGATCACTAATGATGGCGCAACATAAGCGCACATGTTTTGTCAGCAGCACAACAAGTGTAACATGTGCTGACTGGCATTGAGGCATGATACCTTGGGGTCCTGATGCGAAAGTGCTTCGAATGCTGTGGCGTTGTTGAAGACAGTGAAGTGGCGGTTTGGCGACAACACCACCAATCCCCTGCGATGCAGACACCAACACGTGAGGCGGCAACAGTTAGAAGTCTGTGTGGATGCCACTTGCGAAGGTGTTCACACGAGGCAAGCAGCAGCGTGCATCTGCCTCAAGCTTCGTCCTGAAAGATGTCCTCTTTAGGGTGCCTATGCACGCTCCACAGCCCCGCAGAGTCACGAGAGGAGAAGCTTGTTGTTGCACGTTGTGGTACACCTGCTAGCGTCTTCGCCTGTTGCGGCCTCTAGTGCAGCCAACGTGAGGTCCACGACCGGCACAACATTAGGCCCGACGTCCCGGACCACGACTGCGAAGCCAACAGTCGGCAGACGGGCCGCAAAGCGTGCCACACTGGCGCAAGCGGCCTGTTGCTGGTGTGGCGCCATCCACGTGTGCTCCAGAACTTGCCAGCTGTTCAGGTGCAATTCCGGCGGCTTGCCAACACTGTTCGGCCGTTGCCTTGCAAATCGCTCATTCACACGTGCACCCAATGGCGGTGGCAATCGCAAGAACTGGCTGCCCGCCGTCATCGCCATCAGCAACGCTAGACCCAGCAGAAGATGGCGCATAGCATGCAGCATTCTGCTCATCTGGGCTGCCAGCGGTCACCTGCTGTGCCAGGTATGTGATGGCATGTCGGCGGCAGAAGTGCCATCCCAAGTACGGATGCAGGCAAAGCACTCACATTCGTGCACCTTGACAGAAACTTACGCATGGAAGGCTGCGCTACCACCAAATCCGCCAGCTAAGCTGGGCTTGCCAAGTGTGGGACGAGGCCCTGTCTGACGAGGGTCTGCCTCCGCATTCACCTACATCAGGGGTGTGTGAGGGGCGGCCGCGCGTCAATCCTCAACGTGACCAGCATTGAAACAAGCCTGCGGTGGGAACAAGCTGACGTTGGAGCGTAAGTCGGACTCGTGTAACGAAATCATGTAATTCCCCGGAACGCGTGGAGGTGGAACGACTTGAAACGCGATTAGTTATGTATTTCCCCGGAACGCGTGGAGGTGCAACGACTTGAACCGGTCAGAGGCACACAAGTTAGGACACCCTCGGTCAGGCCCCTCTGCCAGCAGCTGTTCGAGGTCAGTGAGCACCTGCGGCGTAGATTGCCAAGCGACGTGGACGCGACCATCACTCGATATGCGGTAAGCTGTGAGTGATATGCGGTGAGCTGTACAGCCTACGCAGTGGGCGCAGGTTGAGCCGTGTGCAGCAAGCCATTCAAGCTTCACGCAGCTGCCTCGTTTAGGATGTCACTTCTATCTACTGTGCTCGGCTCGGCTCGGCCGGCCAGTGCTGCACGTGCAGAAACGTCCCGCTACACATACACGGGCTTGTTCACAGGCATAGAAGCCGCGGCTTGACATGTTGACGCAAGCTGTGCAACCATTGCCGTCGATTGGGCAAGACTGTCGACTGTCCGTGGGCTTGAAACGCTGCTCTCGGGCGGTTTTGCGCGTAGGAGAGCCATGTATGGTGTGCGAGCATTTCCTTGTGCAACCTGAGCGGCCTCGGGTCATGCTTCGCCATGCTCATGCAAGGTGTCTGGGCCCGTCGTATCTGACCTCAATGCCCCGGTCAGCTCTCATCAGAGCTTCGATCAGCAAGGCTTGCAGCAGTTGTAGCTGCCCCACCACCGGGTGAACCTACTATGTTCCCTCAACAAGCGCTCGTAGCGCTAGCGCCACCGTCAGCAAGGAGCGTTCTGCTTGAGAAAACTCTCAGAACCTCAAGCGTCAGTTAGAGCCACTCGTCAACGACCGAGGCGACGGATGCGCACATTTTGAGGGCCGACTTTCACGTGAGAAGAGTCGCATATATAAACGCCTTGTCTCCGGTGCAGCACCGTTGAGAGCTGCAACAGTCCACCGTTGAAACCCCTTGCATCGATAAGTACGGCAGCTGTCGCTCATCAACATGGTAGGACTCCGGCATATGCATGAAAGTTGGCGTAGCTACCTATGATAGCTGGGTTCCGAGGGTGCTTCAAAGTTGGCGTAGCTACGTGTCTGGGTTCCGACGGCGGTCTGTTAGAGCACTATCCTGATTGACGGTCGTGGCGAATGTGGTGAGCAATCAATTTCTTTCTCATATTGTGCTTTTGCCCTGCACCAGGTTCACCATGCGTCAGAATGTTGCCGCCGTGGTCAGCATCACGTTGCTCTTGGTCAGCAGTGGTCAGGCTATTGATACCACCGGTGGCGGCATTGGGTCCAACCATGCCTCTGAACTTGGTGATGAGGTGAGTGCGCACAGCATGATTGTACAGCAACACCATTGCGGTCATCAGGCCCTAACACTCGGGCATCCGGTTCATCCTGGAGGAGTTGCCGGTGATTCGTCCCATGTTGATGTTGCTTGCACTTATCCAGGCAATGTTGCAGGCGGGACATCATGGCAACAGGCCTTTGCAGCTGTCAAGCTTCCACCGCTCGCTGATGAGTGTCAAGAAGGCAAAGGAGGTGGTGCCGAAGAGGAAGACTTTGCCCAAATGCCCGTTGGCCAAACAAGTGCGCAACCAGAAGAACATGTGCGGTGCGCAATTGTTGATGCCGTTGTTGACAATGAGTGACTGCGGTGCAGTGCATGCCGAATGTGCACCCTTTAGCACCTTGATGTTGATATGCAGATGTGTTGTGTACTTACTCATGTGCATGGCAGCGCTCAGCTAGCTCAACATGCAGTATTCAGCTATCTTTGCATGCATTATTTCTAATGGCAACATCCGCTCCTCATGTTTAGCAACCACCATGCCGAAGTGCAACAACATATGGACTGATACTTTGTCAAACCGGCGGGCGTGCAGGCAGTTGCATGTCATGTGCTCGAATCCGCAAATTTCTCAGTAATTATGGTCAACCATCGCCCCAACGCACATGTGTCCTCCATTAACAGGATATTAACAAAACATTTCGAATGTTGCAGTTTGCATTGGCGGCTATACCCTGAAGACGGTCATCAAGACAAAGAAAGTCGTGGAGAAGGTCAAGGGCAGGAGAGTCATCAAGGTTCTGAAGAGCAAGGTCGCCCAATGTGTCAAGAGCATTGCGCGCACCCCTGCAAGTGCGTATCTCTACAAACATCTCAAACTAATGGTGCATTTGTGTCACTGCAAGTGTACCCTCGAATTTGAGCTTGAACACATGTGTGGCACTATCCGCATGCTGCTTATCCTGCCGCAAGGGGCTGTGACCTGACAAAAACATGCAAGCTGTTTCCTACAGGCCTGTGTAAGCATGTATTGTCGCATTGGCGTTGACCAATATTGACATTTGCATGCAACTGTGCCGTCGCAGAGCCTGTCTCAAGGGCGCCGACCTTTGCACCAACGCACATGCCCACGCATGCACCAACACAAGCACCGACCCCAAATCCAACACCTGCACCGACGCCAACACCAACCCCATCACCGACCTCGGCCCCAACATCGCCGCCACTGCTAGATTCAACACCGCCGCCACCGGTGATGCCCAAAAACGACCACATTATTTAGACAACATGTGATGCAAAAGTTTTTGAGATGAAGTCACAGCTCATTAGGATACAGGTTGCACCTATGTGTGATGCGGTCAATTGCAAGCTATTAGAGACAGAATTGTTGTGAGTCTATGTGGTCCAGAACTTCCATTGCTAATGCTCCACATGTTGCATCATCAAGCTCCATGTACACAGTGATGCTCGGCTGCCTTGCAGCCCATACCGACGCCCAAAATCACGTCATTGACCTTCGATGCCCCAACCAATGGTAGCAATGGCATCTTGGGCGTCTTCGAGTAAGTTTACACCCCGATTGTCATCGTCATTTGAATTGACTTGACTTGATCTGGTTGTCAATCGTTTCATGCATTCTCACAATGATTCAAGGTTCAGATAACCTTTGCGCAAGAGATGCGAAGCATAGTCGAGTGTGCCAATGTCTGATTCTGAATCGTGCTACAGTGTGCTCGGAATGCATCGTTGTGGCTCAGCCCCTTGCGAAACCATGATTTGTGTGCAAAGCAATCTGAATGCGTACCAATGTGTGATACGGTGATTCCTTGTGCCTGGCATAGTTTCAAGTACTTCTGCTATTTTGTTGCTTTGCAGGGGGGTTTTTGGCGCAGACTTTATTGTTACAGGTTCTAGTGGCATCAATTCTACACTCCTTGGCGGTCCATTCAGCCTTAACATCTTCGGCAATGCCACTGATGGGCTGACCTCCTTCATCCTCAGTGCGGGCGGTGGTGTGCAAAACTTCATTGGTGCGTTTCGCCAATCACCATCACACGGTTGCTGATATGTCTTGCATCTTTGATGAAGCCTTCACTTGCACGGTGTTGCTGCAAGGGCAATTGGCGCATCCAACTAGGGGCAAATGCATTGTGATTGAGAAGTCATAGATTGTTTGATGTTATGTCTTTGGACTTGGGCCCATCGGCCCAACTCTTCATATGCTGCCTGAATCCTCATGTGCTGCACATGCTCAAGGCTCGAATGGGGGCCAAATCACTGAGGTGGATGCACAGCTCACCGGCCTGCCGTTGCTTGCCGATAGCCCGCCGCCTGTGAACAGCCCGCCGCCAGTTGATGGTCGCCGTCGTCAGCTAAGGGTGTGCACTCACCCTCCCTATTTCATTCTTTGTTTTGTTCTATAGGAATTTTGTTCTATAGGAGATGTCACGGAGACATAAATTCAGGGTCGACTTGAGGGGTCATGCAATGTGCTGGGCAGATTGTCGTTCATGCAACCAATTGTACACAAGGGTATTCGATTGGCTCATTGATTGACGTCTTTCATGCAGAGTACCTCACCGCAAACGACTCAGACGTTCACAATAACAATAACAAACTGTGATGGCGCCATCGGGGAGGTCCCACCGTCATACCTCATTGGCACCAATGCAGGCGAGCTGCATGCGCGCAACATGTCACTCATGTCAAAGTATACTGTCAACATAAGAGCACCAGCCTTGTTATAGCCATGGAGCACCATGTTGGTGTCTTCTGACGTTGCCGACTTGCTTTTTAGGTTTCGGAACATCCATCAGCGGTGTGCTCAACATGGTGGGGAGCAACGATCACCCCGATGGCAATGGAGGAGACTCGGTCGACTACACCTACTCAGGTCCGCTGCCTTGGTTAAGTTTGTGCTCAATCGTCACACATGAAACGGTTGTGCCTGCCAACCTTGAAAGATGTAGGTCTCGATACATTGTGAAGATTTGCAAAACAATTTTATCCTTGATGTAATTCTTGCTTAAGGATGTTGACGTTTGCAGGCACCGTGGGCATTCCTGTACCCTCGGGCACATTTTCACCCGCCAACGCCTTCTGCTCAAACACGTGAGTTCCTACGGTCGACTTGTCAAGCTATCTCGTGGCTCCATCTTGTAGGACCTACAAGGTGGAGTCGTAGGTCTGACCGTAATTTAATCAAGTGATACAAGTTCCCTCCACCTAGTTGAAAGCATGCGTGGAACCACACACATTTTGGCAAACACACATGTGAACAGGAGTCACAGGCCGGCATTATTGCAGAGTTTTGAGTGCTTTAACGCAAATCTATCATAGCACGCTTTGTTCGCCAATTCACATGCCAATCGACTGCCATCCTTGACTCTTTGCTTTGGCGATTGCAGGTTGGCCGCTACTTCGATTGATGCATTTGCTGGAGGAGTTGGATGCGCCGCAACTGGACTGATTGGCAGCCCCTTAGTTGCTGCCGGCGCTGGGATTATCTGTGGTGTTGCAGCAGGCATTGCAACCTACGAGGCTTGCACCGCAACAAACACCATTCATCCTTATCTCGGGTGTGCAAATATTACGACTCGTCTGCATGTGTGTTCATATGTAAGTCAAAGCTATGTGGTGACGCCCGATCAGGGTGCCATCCTCGTGGACATTTGCAAGGAGTCGTGTGCCATGTTGCTTGCAGACCTGGCGGTAGTGGGCCTCCCATTCCATTTCCTAACGACGATAACTCTGGGGCTGGGATACAAACAATCAGTGAGACCGTCAATGGCGGCGATTTGGGTTATTGCACACCCTACATGCCCCACACAAGTGAGACGTGTTCCGCTACTTGAAATGTGACATTGCAGTGAGGTCATGTGTTACCTAGAATGCTCAAGTGCGTGCAGCTTGATGTAGACCGCAATGCTATTTTGTCACTTTGCTGCATGCCATAGCATAGGCAAATGCTGACGTCCCTACTCACATGTGTGCTATGTGCAGAAACGTGTGCCGATGATAATGGCCAAGACGATAGTTGCTAAGGCTGCAAGCAAGATTTGACATTTTGCGTCCAGCATATTGTGCTACTGCAGTTGTGACAGAAAATAAACCCTAATCTGCAAAGACACCCACATGGCGCGTGCCAGCTGGAGCACATGCACTTGGGAGCATGGGGGAAATTGAAATGGATTTTCATGTGCACTCTGCTTTGTTGATACGACTCCTTTGACTCTGCTTGCGAGAGGGCGAACATTTCCTTGTTGAACCTAGATGATTCCTGATGTGCAAGGTGGCAAGATACACTCCCGTTGATTTGGACATGCAGACATTTGATTTTGATGAGACCATTTACATGTCTCATACTGCTCGCACAACCCATTTGCACTGCCTTCACAATACCACGGCCTTGTAAGCAAAAGCAACAAGGGCAGCAGCAGTGGCAGCATTCAGTCCTTGTCATAGCCATAAAAGCAAGCGAGGTTATTGTTGACCCTAGCATCTTCCGCGCTCCGCCCATGATGCAAGTCCCTTTCCGCTTTAGACGAGCATACACCAACCTATCGTCGCGGACTATAGCCGGTGCAAACATATCGCAAAATACCCCGGAGGCTTGCGCCATTTGATCAATGCTCACCACTTCGTGTCATTGGAGAGGTTCTGGACAATATCCCCATTTCCATTGACCTGAATCTTAACATCTGCACATTGTCGCACCATGAGCCGACAATCTGCAAATAGCAAGGCCGCAGCTCAACAACTCAGCAAATCCCGTGCAAATCGCATCATATGATTTGAGACATGCAAGCTCTTTTGCAAATTCTCATGCAGCGGCGGCAGCAGCAGCAGTGACGGCGGGACAGCAGACCTTCGATACAGCCAACATTACTGCACACCGTTGCCAGCTAGTGAGTTGTGCCAAAACCGGCAGGAACTCATAGTAAAGGGTAGCAAATGCGCACCTTCTCATAGATGCGCTTTTGCGCGCCGCCGCCGCTGGCGGGCGACTTTGCGGATCGTGCCCCGCTGCTCGATTGCATGGATGTCCTGGCCTTGGCGGTGTAGCGCGCAGTTGGTCTGCCAAATGAGTACCAAAGGAGGTCATGCAACACCTGTGTTGCAGGGTCAAGAGTGCAGACACAACGTCATGGCAGAGTGGACCAGCATTTTGTCAGCAAAGATTTCGGCTGTCCAAGGCAATCGATCCCTAGGTAGATGGCATGTGCCGGAGCCATGCCCAGTACGCTCACGTCAATTAATGAGTACAGGCGCAGCGTCAATACGCAACGATGCAGGGCTGGTGCATAGCCGTGCACTTATTTATGCAGCGTTCAAGACTAGATGTGGCGGATGCACACATGGCAGCAGACAGGGTGCAGCAGCGGTTGCTCCGCTTCAGTCATGCGCATGCAAGTGTAGGCTGCCCACCGCCAAGGAGTAGTAGGGCTGCCCATCGGAAGTGATGAGGAACAGCAGCAGCAAGACGAAGCTCAGCAGGAATGGATGCGCCCCCGGGTTGCCGGCGGCGCTAGGGTACATGAACATGGCGGCCGCTGCGGGCTCCGAACTGCAACGCAGGCCGCGGCTGGTGCCGGTAGCGGAACCCCTGAGTTGCTGTGGTGGTGGGGACCACTGTTCGCAATGGTACTTACTGCTTTCGGGGGTGCCAAGGATACCGGCACTGCAGCATCAAAGCAGTGGCTGGCAGTGCGGTGGGGCAGGCTGCTTGGCACTACCGCAACAACAGCCGGCTGCGCGGCGCAGGCTCTGCCTCATGCGGCGCCTGCCAAGCCGCGCAGCAGCTGCTGCCTTGGCCAAATGCCCTACGATGTGACAGCTGGCTGGGGGCTGCAGCGGTGGCCGCAATGCAGAACACTGAGCACCGCCCGTTTTGTGGTCGCTGAAGGTTCCGTGCAGAGCCTGCGCCAAGCTGCACGCCTGGCAAGGGCTCCGTGTGGCTGCAAAGGTACGTAGGTCTTGCTGCCGATGCCGTGCAATGTGCCTTGGACTGCCTGGGCATGCAGGGCACGTCTGATCTGCATGTCGACACACTGATCAACGATCCGCCGGATGATGCGGTGTTGAATGTGAGTGTGCGACGTCAAGCAATTGTCTGCAGTCTCAGCGCTTTGATTGCACGTACGGCACCGTGCCCAAAGCATGCTGTGGCAGCAGTACGACATCTCATCCGTCTTGACGCACCCTGTCAGGCGAGTAAACGGTTTCAGTTGCTCTGCGACAATCAAGCCGAGCCAATGCACAACAGTCAGAAGGCTTCCAACCCGCGACCTTTCTACTTGGGAGTTGCAAACATCAAAGCAATGCCTTGTGGCCTGAGAAGTTGCAGAAACTGTGTGCAGCTGATGAATTGCACAATTTGTTAAGGGCCCAAAGTGTCGCTGCGACAGTGCAGTGTTGAGACCAGGTGATACTACAGGGCAATTTGTGTGCAGCCCTGTATGATTACGAGCAGTGCAGCTGGCCAACTGCTGCCTCTCCTGTGGTGCCGTGTTGTTGCCAGTCTATCTCAGATATCATCTCACACCCATGCCGGAAAGCAAGGTACAGACCACCCACTCCGCTCGCATGCTCAAACACGGTACAGGAACTGCAGCACCTTGTCCAAAAATGGTGCCGAGCGCAAACACACCATTGTGTGATGCGCCAGCGGGGCTTCATTGATCACAACTGCTGCCAAAATCGAAGGCGTGTGGCCTCGCACCTGCCACCACCTGTCTTCCCGTGCTTGCTGGCACGGTTTGCAATGCATATGTTTCG
Source organism: Tetratostichococcus sp. P1 (assembly GCA_036584455.1). Taxonomy (NCBI): domain Eukaryota; kingdom Viridiplantae; phylum Chlorophyta; class Trebouxiophyceae; order Prasiolales; family Stichococcaceae; genus Tetratostichococcus; species Tetratostichococcus sp. P1. The sequence continues at coordinate 279,414 of BTPI01000006.1, forward strand.
CCATTGTGTGCGCGGCATGATGACATGCCGGGTTCTGCTGCATGATGCCTTGCCAGTTCCCGCCGCTCAGTACTTGTAGTCCTTCACGTACAGCGACTCGCCAGTGCCATTTGCCTCACTATCCAGCCTGCATTTCAGCAGTCATCACAGTTAGCTCTTTGATCAACCTACTTGAAGCATTGGGCTGCGGTTGAACAGTGCTTTGACGCATTCAACAACACAGTTTCCTTGCAGCCTGCATGCTATAGAACACACCCACAGACAGCGTGATAAAGGCGGCCTGCATCAATCACATGTCGTGCGTTGGGGTGAAAGCGGGCTCACACAACAGATGTCTCATTGGCGCAGCAAGCCTGCTGGCCTTGGCACGCATAACGCAGGCGGCCTCGAATGAATGAGTATCTCATGGGGAATGTTGAGTGGTGCAGCATGGTGAAGGGATTGCATGTTGGCCGAGTGTGGCGAGGCATTTGACCTTGGCGCGCACCGTGAAGGCATCCTACATGAGCTTCTCATTGTACATGTTAGAGATGCAGATCTCGTTCGAGCAACACATGTCTCACCGGCCGAGTGGCGAGGCTGTTAGCTTTGGCGCGCGCGAGGAAGGCGTCCTGCGCCGCCTTCTCGTGTAATACACAGACATCAGATCTGGCTAAAGCTGCAGATGTCTCACCGGCCGAGTGTGGCGAGGCTGTTGGCCTTGGCGCGCGTCAGGAAGGCGTCCTGCGCCGCCTTCTCGTTGTCCGACTTGCCGCCCCACGCCTTGAGCGCTGACGCCTGCAGCGCGCGGCCGTAGCTGAACGACAGCGCCCACGGCCTGCCAAAGGGTACGCACAAGTTGACCCACTACGGCACACATTGATGGCACGAGGCGCACTGGAGGATCTGACAGCCGCCCAACAGTTTGGGCGTTTGCTGACGCCTGCGGCGCGCGGCCACACGGGAGCGACAGTGCCCACCGCCAGTGCATGGGACGTAGAAGCTCGTTTATATTGTGTATCCATTTAGATAACGACACATCCTAGACAGAGAGGTTGCCTTCCCACTGCTTGCCGGTGCCTGCCGTGTGCGGCTTCATGCGGAGGACAGTGCCCACAACATGGACCAGTGTGTCAGCTGGTACATCAAATCGTGTATCAGCATGCACAACGGGGCCGGCTGGCTGCACCGTCACAGACTATTGCATCATGCCGGTAGCACTTCTGCTGGTGACACCAACTGAAGATAAGCATCAGGTAGCCCTTAACCTCATGATTGCTGGCGAGCGCAGCGACAGCATCAAGGTTGCGGACACTAGCCACCAGCAAGCAGGTCAGCATTACGGTGGCCACAGGCAGGGGGTGCAGAAGACAGGAAGCGCACTTGTTGTTGCCGGCGAGTGCGTTCATGGCATTGAGATTGGCCGACGCCTGCTCCTCGGACTGCCCGCCTGACAGGAAGTGAATGCCTGCACACATAGCACTTGCGGCTCCAAGACATCTGGGTGAAACAACCAACAGGGAAGGAAGGTGGGCAGTTGTGGACGACTGCTCCTCGGACTGCCTGGCCAACAGGTACTTTCGGCTACAGGCACAGCAAGGCGCAAGTGTGACCACACAGCAAGTCAGCTGCAGGCAGGAAAAGAAGCAACTGGATCATGGGCCGGACGCCCAGGGACAGAGGGGGCAGACCACCCATAGAGAGACTTGCAGAGCGGACTTGCTGCTTCTGATCCTGCCGCATGCAGCGCAGCCCCGTGCAGATTTAAGGACAAGTCTGACCACGGCAGATCGCAGCGCACCTGGCACAGCGGGCGGCACGGTGCGCAGCAGCGACTTGAGGGTCGCAGCGCCGATCTCCTGTGGAGACGCCTGCTTGCCGTCCACGCCTGGAGTCACCTGTGAGACAGACCATATGAATTCCATGAGCGAAGGGCAAGACTGACATGAGCCAGCTAGAGTGCAGCTGCTGCTTCCTTGTTAGGGAGGCACGGGCAGAGCGGGCAGGCAGCAGGGGGCATGTAAATTTGAGACAGAGGCCGGACGCACCATGTTGGGCTTCAACAGAGTGCCCTCCAGCAGCACATGGTGGTCCGACAGCGCCTGCGCAGTGTGCAGATGGACAGAGTCTCACAGACGACATGCCTTGGAGATTCTGCATCTGAGCTACTCATCTGACAGCATGCTGGCAGGCAACTGCAACAACCAACTCGAAGCTGTGACAATACAATTCAATGCGCCCAGCAACAGGCCGTGTGACAGCTTAGCCAACCTCGATGTGTGCTGCACAATCGTGAATACCAACATCCACATCGGGCAACCAGATTTGCTGTGCTGCACCTTGTAGCAGGCGGCGATGACGCGCTCGGTGGCGGCTGCGCAGGTGTTGATGTCGTGGCCTCCGTCCATCAGGATCTCCGGCTCCACGATGGGCACCAGGCCATTGTCCTGCAAACAGCAGATCACTCGAGTCGATGGCGCCGCATGCAGTTTTCACGAAGTTCGAGCACCTGACCCACTGGCGACTGTGCATCAGGATCTCCAGAGCCCCGGTGGGCGCCGGGCCAGTGTCCTGCGGACAGCGCAGGGCTGTGTTCGACAGCAGGTGAGTGGTGTTGTGCATCCTGACCGCCTGTGCTGCTGCTGCTTTCCATGCCTAACAAGATGTCTGGTTCCCCAGTGGGCACCAGGTTATAGCCCTGCAACGAGCGTGTCATGCGATCAGAGACGGGAGACGTTCGGCAGCGACTTCGTTTGGCAGTGACTTCCAGGACTGTTGGCCATGCAGCAGCACATTCCGAAAGCGCAGTGCGACTCAGAGCTGCAGACACTGATGGCGGCGTGGCATGCCAGGCCATGCACAACCCCCTGCATGCTGAGCTCGGCTGCCTTGCAAGGAAGTGCACTCCCGAGAGCACCAACAAGACATCCTTTCACCTGACAGATGGCGGCGTAGCGGGCCAGGCCGTAGGCGTTCTCGTGCACGCTGAGCTCGCTGGGCTGGCCGGCGCCGATCTTCAGAACCGCACGCCACTTTGCAAAGCGGGCGCCCGCCTTGTAGTAGTCTGCGCACCGCGCTGCGAGGCCATCAAAGCCCTGCAGGAAGCGACCATCTGTTGAGTGGCTGTGCACGAAGATGGCGTCGAGGGAACACAGCAATGACCCCCGACTTGGGTCGGCAGTGCATGCGCAGACGTGTCAGCTGCATGAACCTGGTATGTTCTGACTTGGATGTAACAGGCCATTGCGAGACGCAGATGCAACAGGGCATCGCGAGCTGAGACCCTGCCTGCAGGCTACTGCAACATCCCTGGCCACCTCAAGGCCCTTGGCCGCCTACTGAATTACTCCTTGAGAAGGAGCAACCATCGGCCGCCACGCACTGCTGAGTGGCCCCACCGACAAGGACACTGTGACTCTGGCCACCTAGACACTGCTCACTCCACAACACACTTTTTGCTTACTGTCTGACATCCTCAGCTGATCTCGCCGTCAATGCCGTACAGGGGCGCCATGCCCCAGTCCTCCTTGATGTCCTTGCTGAAACGAAAACAGCCTCTGCTGATGTTGATTCATGTGCAGCGTCAAAGCCGTTTTGACATAGGGAAAGCACTCTCGACAGCTGCAAGGTGGTCTCGCCGTCGGTGCCATATAGCGACGCCACGCCTTCACATCCTTGCTCTCGACAGCGGCTGCTATCAAAAGGTCGCGATATAACAGTCTGAACAACCATTCTGCATGCACAGTGGTCTCGCCATCGGTGCCGTACAGCGGCGCTACGCTTTTGTTCACCTGGGTGCCCCATGCATTGGAAACATCAGGGGTCTAGATGATGGTTTCGAATGGGTCCTGGCACCTGCACGGCGGTCTCGCCGTCGGTGTCGTACAGCGGTGTGACGCCCTTGTCCACCTTGATGCCATTGCTCTCGACAGCGGTGTCTACAAAAGGGTTAAATTGCACGTTCAGCACTCCTCTGTACCTGCACGGTGGTCTCGCCGTCGGTGCCGTACAGGGGCGCCACGCCCTTGTCCACCTTGATGCCCAGCAGGATGCCCTTGTCCTGCAGCTGCTTCACCAGCGGCGTGCCGTCCTCCAGCTTCTGGAACAGCGTCTCCTCGAACAGGATCTGTGGCAACCAAGAGCAGCGCGTGAGGGGCCAAAACATGGCAGATTATGTCAGCAGCTGAGGCTGCTCTGATAAGGTGCTTCAACAGAAGCACGGCTTCTTCCGTCTGCTGGCACAATGTTCAGTGACCAGACTCTGCAGAGTGTAGAGCGTGATCTTTGCTTTTTCTTTCATTCGCGCGCCACCAGCTCGATCGTTACATTGCATGAAGAGCATCTGGACGTGCACAGCATCGGCATCTGTCATGTGGATGCGGATGGTGTGTGGATATGTCAAGGTTCTGACACAACGTCGCACCACGCCACTGATGTATTTCTCAATGTCGGGCGCGCTGAACAGCAGGTTGCGCAGCGCCCGCCGGTGGGGCTCCTCGTTGGCGACGCCGATGCTGGATAGCTGTGTGATGCAAGAGGACACGAGGCTGAAAGAAGGGCGCAGAATCCGATAGAAGGCATCTGCACGATGTGCACATGCATGCATCCAGAGCACGTCAGTCGGATGCGGCAACCTGCATGTGCTATGATAGGATACCACTGCGGCGCGTGCATGCGAACAACCATGCTGCATCCACTGGTGGGCAGTCAGCAATTGCAGACGGGCCCGCGAGGGCGAAGATGCAGCTGATTGATTGACAGGTGCCGCAGCACATCATTGCGGCGCACCCGCTTGCCAATTGTGCCTGTGGACTCGTCTGCCGCAAGGATACCTGCGTTGAATCAAGCACGCATCTGAACTATCGCAAGCTCTGACGGCAAAGGCGACAATCAACCGGTGACAATCAGCATTGGTTGGAGGTTGTGCTGTCGAGCCATGCCAATCATGTTCACCACACGGCCGCTCGTCGTGCATGCTTAGCATGTCGCTGCAAGTTCTGGTCGTGCCAGCACTTACGAATGTGTTGACAAGCTACCTTTCCCAGCGGATGCAATGGCTTTCGCCGTCTGCTGCAGCTCCTCGTGATACTTGCCGCGGAAGGCATTCCCATCGTTAGCGGCCATGTCTGCTGCTGTGATCGGGCGAGCTTCCGATTGATCAGAGTAAAGTATATGGTGGATGGACTGGCAAAGGAAGGATGCGAGCAAACTATCTCGCAGATATTGTCTGTGTCACTAGGTCAGTCACTAGGCCCAACTAGGGAGCCTAATCTTGCATCTAGGGAACAGGATAGCGAGATTGATCCGCCTTGCTTGGGCTTGCGCACAGCGGCCACAGCCGATCACACGCCCGCTCCGCCGCGCCGTCATCTCCACAGCAGCCAGCAGCCAGCATGGCCATGTCCAGCATGCTGTCGAAGTCGGTGCTCGCCGGCACGCCGGTGCTGGCTGCCCGCCCCTCAGCCCAGCGCCCCGCAGCACGCGTTGGTGTGGTAGTGCGCGCCGCAGACCGGCCGCTGTTTGTGCCGGGCGCTGATCCGCCGCCATACCTGGATGGATCGCTGGCGGGTGAGGCGTGTGAGGCTTGGAGTTGAGGTGTTTGTGCATTTGTTTCTGCCCTGATGTATCGCAGCTTTCATTGCGAGGGGACCTGCAAAGTCTGACGGCATCATACGTCGCTGACATGCAGGTGATTACGGGTGAGTGAAAGGGCAAAACGCTGCCTGATTTGGAGGAGCTGGGAGAGTGGGCTGAGATTGTGTATGCCAACGTCTGGTGCATCGTTCACATCCATGCAGCGTGTGATCAACAGCTGCTTGCACATGGTCCTCAAAGCTGCAAATCTTTCTTCTGCAGCTGGGACCCCTTGGGTCTGGGCTCCGACGAGACAGCTCTGCGCTGGTGCGTGATTTGGGCCCGCACATTCTCCATGCTGCCGCTGTGCAAACGAGTGCTGAGTGCAGTCCCAGCGCCTGAGATCAAGGGTTCAAAACCTTTAGCACTGCATGGTGTTATGCATGGGAAATGGTCCGTCGGCATTGCATGCAGCGGCATGGGGCATGACCCTGCAATTTGCCATGCATGTGCAGGTACCGCCAGAGCGAGCTCCAGCACGCGCGGTGGGCGATGCTGGGCGTGGCAGGCATCCTGGCACAGGAGATCCTCCGCCCAGACGTGTTCTGGTGCGTTCACTGCCGCCACAACACACCTCCCAGCTCCCAATGCATCGTCCGAGCCCTGGCTGTCAAGCAGCACAGCATCCAGCAGGGGTGTAACAACAGCTCAGCTGCCCAGCTGCATGTGCCCAAATCAGTCCTCTTTCAGAAATTGATTAGTCTCAAGGCATGACCTGTGCCTTACAGGTACACAGCGGGTGAGCCCAAGAACCTGCCAGACCTGTACTTCGGCCCCAACGGCGTGAATCTGGGCGGCCTGCTGGTGAGTTGCCCCTGCCAACGGTCTGCATTACTTGCTCATGAATCAGATCAGACGTTGCAGCAGATGTTACGGCATCCAGCTGTGCATGATGACTGGTCAAACACCCGCTCCGGCCCACGCCTCAGCCCTGACTCTGAGCGTGTCAGGGCTGAGTGACAGCAACTCTGCATGCCTTGCCGCAGGCGTGGGAGTTCCTGCTCATGCACTGGGTGGAGGTCCGCCGCTGGCAGGACTACAAGAACTTCGGCTCGGTGAATCAGGACCCCATCTTCAAGGGGAACTCGGTCCCGAACCCGGAGATGGGCTACCCCGGGTGAGTGCCACTTATCTTCACATGATGCCGCAACTGTGCAAACGGCTGACAGGCAATCAATATGTGTGATGCTGCTTCGAAAGGCCATGCTGGCACCATGCGCCATATGACATGACATCAAGTGTCAATGTGGCGTGCAATCACAGCAGTGCAGCTAATGGCCGTCATGTCCACATGCGCAGCGGCATCTTCGACCCCTTCGGCTTCTCGAAGGGCAACTTCAAGGAGCTGCAGACCAAGGAGATCAAGAACGGTGGGCTGGCTGACACGCCATCATACTCTCAAACACCTGCAGCACGGCTGACATCTTGTGGCACTCCGCCGGCACATGCACACCTGTACGCACATGCTGTGTTTTCCGATGTTCTCGTGCCGCCTCCTTGTGACTTGGAGCTTAATAAGGAGCTTGCTGATTGGCACGCAGGCCGGCTGGCCATGGTCGCCTTCGCTGGCTTCACGCTGCAGGCGCAGGCAACGGGCAAGGGCCCGCTTGCCAATTTGTCCGACCACCTGTCCTCACCATTGTGAGTCCTCCAACCCATCCCTGCACATGGGCTTACGTTTCTCCAAGTTGATGGCTCGCCGATATCAGCAACCGACCTGTGTGATTGCATGTGGGCTTCAGAGTTCAGAGTGCTCACGCCTGGCTGATGCTTGCGTTTCTGATGCAGCGCTAACAACATCACGACCAACATCGGCAGCTGCAAGCTCCCGTCCAGCGTGGATGTCCAGGCAAGCATCAGTTTGGTTCCTTCGTGCTCTGCAGCATCATGTTGCTGTCGTCTGAAGCACCGTGTGGCCGTCTGTATGGAATGAGATCACACTGAGCTGTGTGTTGCTGCAGGGCATCTCCATCCCCATCACATGCCTGTGGCCCGGCCAGCACGGCATGTAACCTAGCACATTGCTTTAGGGCGGGCAAGAGCGTTTTGCGTGGGGGAGGTCAGCGCAAGCATGTGGCACTTCGTTGAGTTGAGACCGCTTCATGCAGCGGCGCACAGAGCAGGAAGTTGATGAGACAGCGGTCTGGTAACTTGTCGATGAGGCGCATGTGCATGCTTGAACATGACCGATTCGGCACTCAGAGAGCCAACGGTGTTCAGGACATGCACATGCAGTTGTTATAACATGACTTGCAAGGACATGGTGCTTCCCTGAGACAGTTGTGACCTCACTCTGGCAACATCTAACACCCTGGCATCGGGGCGCACTGTGGGAAATCATATGCAAAGCACTCCGCAGTGCGCACGCTTCCATGCAGTGTCGGGAGACGTTACCTCAGAATGCTGTGTGCTGATCTAACGAATGACCCATGCAAAGCACAATGATACCAGGAACAAAGTCGGCCCCGACTGTCCAGATCGTCTGACATGCCTCTGGATAGTGGCTGCTGCCTGCTGTATCAAATTCTGGGCGCTGCCCAGCTGGCCAATGGTGACTCGGCCACAGTGCCATCTGAAGGGTCTCACGACTTTCACACGCATATTCTTCTGTTTTCATCAGGGCAGCGCCAGAGCTGCTGCCGACACGGCTAGAACCGGCGTGGCAGCACTTCCCGGGGAGGGCAGCCGCTTGTGGCCGCGGCTCTGCATGTACGCCTCGGCAGCCGAGAGCGGCGTAGGCTTGATGCCCTGTGCACACGTTAAACAACAATATGCTTAAGAGTCAAGGGGCAATTCTCCAAGAGACACCATTCGTCAGGCAGACTCTTGCAGGCCGAAGCTGGTCAGGATGTCAGCAGGTCCAATCTGCTGACCTCAGTATGTGGCCTGGATGCAAGGTGTCATAGATACTTTGCAGTTGCAGTGTCCAAGCCAACGCAGAGCCCTCATGTGCATCACGTGTTGTCAGGAGCAATGCCGGGCAGGGCAACAGCTCAGCGACCGCCGTCACAGCGACTCCTTCTTTCGCTCTGATGTGGTGGCCATCACCAGGTGATCGGAAAGACCTGCAGACTGAGCAATGCAGTCAAGCTTCTCACCTGGGCATCAAGGGAGGACAGCAGCGACGCCAGCCGCGCCGACAGCTCCGCGACCGCCGGCCGGGCGGCATACCCTGTGCCGGGTTTGCCAGGGTTTCCCCCGCCGCCTGCTGCACCGGCGGGTGCAGCATGTCCTGTGTGGCCCATCACGGCAGCTGACTTTGCGGAGCCAGCAGCGGCGCCTACGGCGCTGCTGCCACCGCCGCCGGCGCTGCCGCCGCCTGCGGGCGCTGCGCTCCCCGAAGACGCTGCTGGTGACGGCCGCAGCCATGCGAAACCGTCTGCCGCGGGCGCCTGCGGGCCGCTTCTGTAGCTGGAGGAGTCTGGTGATGTTTTTGGGCCGGGGTGCTGAGGCGGCTGCTGGCCGGAGGCGGTGTCGCCGGCGACGCTGCGGACGCTGCTGGCTGGGGTGCGCACTGTGGAGGCCCGGCCGCCCACACCCTGCGGCGCTGCGAATCCTGCAAGGCTTACACGAACTCAGGGACTGGGTTGTGACCAGCCACATGCCAGTGATGCAGCTGCCCGGGACGCAGGCGATGCAGCAGCCTGCGCCTCACAAAGTGCAAGCCTTGACCTGACTCGTCTCGCAGTCTGACGAATGCCACAGCATCATCGCACAGCAGAGGCTCAAGAAGATATTCTGCGACAACCAACCTCTGCTGATGCAGAGACAATGTCACCTGCGGGAGGGGTGTTGAAGGGCGCCAGCCAGCCGGCAACCGGCAGTGAGCTGACCGCCGCAGCAGCTGCCGACGCGGCCGCAGGGGCGCCGCCACCGGCCGGCGCCGCCGAGGACGCCTGCCCCGCCCAGCTGTCAGCACCGGCCCCGGCGCTGCCAAGGACGCCGCTGCCCGCACTGCTGCCAATGTTCCCGCTGGCGCCACCGCTGCCGTTGCTGCTGGCGCCGCCACTGCTGTCGGCGCACATGTTGGCACCGCCCAGCCGGGTGGGCCATGCCGGCAGCGGCGACACTGTGCACGGATTGGGCGAGCCAGCAGAGAGGACGCTGCTGGGAGTCGCATCCTGGACGCTGCTTGCTGGCGTTCCGTCGCCATCGGCGGGACCGTCGGCAATGCCGGGACTGTATGATTTGCTGCCGGTGGGACTCTGGACGCCGCCCGTAAATGAGCGCTTTGCCCGCGCCTGCCGCTTGGCCAGGCCGCGCCACCGGGGCGGCAGCGACGCCGGCGTGACCTCTTCAGGCCGGGAGTTGGCAGGTCCCCGGCTGCCGCTGCTGCCGCCTGTGCCGCTGATGTTGGGGCTGGCAGCGGCACTGTTGGGGCTGACACCAGGATGCTGCAGTTGCGTCAACGGTGTCCGCTGCTGCGCCGGCTGCTCACCGCCATGGGAGTGCCGCCGCTCTGCCTGCCGGTCAGCAGGCGGCAGCTGGTGCTGCGGGGGCTGCTGCTGCGGGGCTGGCAGCTCACACTGCACCCCAGCATTGCTGGATCTTTTGCGCCCCGCCTCTGCAGCGGCGGCAGCGGTCGCGGCAGCAGCAGCGGCAGCGGCCGCCTGCTTGCGGCGCATGATGGCGGCGTAGCCATACTCACCAGCAGCATCAGCGGGCGGCTCCCTGGGGCATGCAGCTTCACAGGCGGCGCTGCGGAGGGCATGTCTGCCGCTGGCGCTGCTGCCGCTGCTGGCGCTGCCGCTGCCAGTGTCAACCTGCATGTGGTGCCGCCCGGGAGCCGCACCATCTGTAGGCGCGCCGCATGTTGGGCAATCCCGCCCGTGGTGCCATTCTGGCGGGGCCGCATGCACCGCTGACGGCTGCTGCGCCGGATGCTGCCAAGGGTCTGCCCCCTGCTGCAGGGGGTGTCGCCGTCGCTGCTCTGCATGCCGCTGCTGCGCCGCGTGCTCTGGCGTCGTCAGCATGGCATCGCCAAAGCGCCGCATGCATGGTCTGTTTTGCGGCTGCGCAGCGGCACTGAGTGATCTGCTGCCGCACGGCTGGCTGTGCTGTGGCTGCCCAGGCATCTGGCATGTCCCAGTTGGCCATTGTGGTGTTGTTGGCTCCGCAGCCGCCGCGTCAGTATCCCATGCGCCGCGGCTGCCATGGCGAGCGGCACCGCTGTTGTCTGCTGCACGCTGGAGCGGACGCCGCAGAATGCGCTGCAGCGGCCGCTGCGGGGTGGGCTGTGGCGCAAATTGCCGCCTGGGTCCGCCGCTGCCATCGCCGCTGCCATTGCCTGACAGCCGCGGGGCGTTGCCAGCCAGTCCAGCTGAGGTGACGTCTGCCGTGCTGCGGGCCGAGGCGTACACAGTGGACGGCGTCGGCGGCAGCTGCCACACCTGCAGAACAGACCAGAAAGTCCCCGTTGAAGGACCTTGCAGTCCATCTGTCAATGGATGCGCTGTTCACTGAAAGACCAACGAGAGCCAGGCAAGCAGTGCAGTTTCCCTCAACGCACCGTCCGATTGATGCAGAAATGCTAATTGACTCCTATGCACGCACATCCGTGGCGGACAATATGTCAGAACACCAGAACAGCACCAGCAGCCGCCACTGCTCTGACGCTGCAGCCGCAGACAGAGTCCCTGCTGCGGGGGCACCACTACGGGCAGGTCTTCTTGATAAGGGTCTCGTCTCCCATCAGAGACAAGGCTTGCGTCCCACCAGAGCTTCATCAGAACACAGCACCTGCTCGGACTGCGCAGCCTCCGACCGCCCATCCCAGCTGCGGCTGGGCGTCGGCGACACCGGCTGCAGCGGCTCGGAGTTCTGCCGCCAAGGCTGCGGTGGCGAAGGGCTCTGCTGCCAAGGCTGCTGTGACTCAGCCGGCTGCGCCGGCCCGGGGCTTTGCTGAGGCTGTGGCGGCGAAGGGTGTTGATGCCACGGCAGCGCAGGGGTCTGGTGATATCGCTGCGCCTGTGGCCGCAGCGCCGGCGGCGTCGCCCGAGGCCGGGGCCCCCCGTCTGCAGGCCCTGAGGACTGTGCCGCCGCGGGCGCCGCGATGCTGATTGCTGCCGCACTGAGGTCAGGCACGACATGCGCACCCCGCTGTCGCGGAGTCTCCTGCGCTTGGCTGCCAGGGTGGTGCCGCTGCTGCAGAGACTGCTGGGCTGTGTGACACGCTGGCGACAGCAGGTGCGGAGGTGTGTCACAGGTCAGCCTCGGCGGCTCTGGGAGCCACTGCGGCTCCGGGGGCACTTGCGCCTGTGCCTGATGCTGTGGCAGCGCCTGATGATGCTGCTGCTGCGGCTGTGACTGATGCTGCGGAGGTGCATCAGAGGACGGTTGCCGCTGCTTCTGCCGCTGCGGCGGGGCTAGGGTGCCCGGGCTCGAATGCCGGGGCTGCCACGGCTGCTGCGGTGCGAGCTGTCCGGCAGGCGTGCTGGCGTGCTGCAGCGGCCGCGGAGCTTGTGCCTCTGACATCGAAACGCCAGGGGCACTGCTGCCCTCAGCCCTGGGGGTGCCTGCGGCAGATTGACATCTAGCATTGAGCTGTACGGTGGGACATCTGATGAAGAGGTCTCCGTGCTTTCGGGTGCAGAGAACTCCAGAGATTCCAGTGCGACTGGTGCATGCTGCACACCTGAGCCTCAGGACATCTTTGACAGACTGACCTGCAGTAGCAGGTTGGTCAGCCAACAAGCACAGATGGGATCCCTGAGTCCGCAGCTAACGGGTCTGCTGTGATCACATAATCAAAGCTAGGCTGCTGTCACCTCAGGAAATCGCTGCTCGATTGTGCTCATCGACCAAATTGTGTCGACATCTTCGGTGTTTGTAGAGCAGGTCAACCTCGTCGGACGCAGCAGGCACAGATACACCGGCACTGGCCGATTGCAATGCTGTGGATCAGGTTCCGTGACTGTGTGCAAATGCGGTCAGGCTGCTCCGCAGAGCTGGTGCAAGTGGCCACAGCAAGCAGCTGGAAGGCGTTCAAGTTTCGAAGGGGTCAGCTGCCAGCAAAGCAGCGGCTAGGGTTTACGCAGGCAGCAGCGCACTTCGTATCGACAAGTGTTAGAACTGCTAAGGTGGTGATCCAAGAAAAGACTGATAAACCAAACGCCAATTTGGACCGCGTCCGCAATGAGAAAACTTTTGTCGCAGAGAGCTGCCGTCACGTGTTGGGCGCGCCGACTGCTGCATGTCGGTCTGGCACGCAAGCTGCAGTTCTGATCCGATGTCACACGGTCAGCAAGCTCAACGCACTCGCTGCTTTTACCTATAGTGTGCATCACGTCAATTGTGTGCCGGCGTGGTGGATGCACCTCGCCCATTCTGATTGTTCAGCAGCGCTGCTGCAGTCGTCAGATCATACGCCGCTCTTGTTGGTGCCTGGAAACGGAGACGACTGCTTCAAAGACCACACACACTGCATCCGCTGCCAGAGCCCATGCTTGGCTCTGTCAGAGTGAGCACTGATTAAGCAATGATGCATGATGCGCATGGTTTGCCGATCTGGACAACCCCACCTGTGTATGTCGAGTGGTCGTCGTGCAGCCGCACAGAGCCTGCGTGGGTGACGCCATTGCGGGTCGGCCCCCCGCCACTGGCGATCAGCGCTCGCACCTGCAGGGTTTGAGGAGGACAGACCATCACAAGGTGTCGATCCATATGTTTCCTGTTGCTAAGGGATGCACCTCCCTGACGCCTGATGCCATGTCCCTCGATCGCGACACAACATGAAGTATGCAAGCCGTGTGCGGTCATTGAGCAGCGTGCAAGCAAAGTATTCTGAGACCGCAGTGTACCTCCTCCACGCTTATGCCGCGACCCTCGTCCGTGCACTTTGAAGAGCTCCAGAAATGCACTGCAAACGTCAGTCCTCAGGGCAGATGTTCATCTCAGTGCATCGCACCTCCTCCACGCTGATGCCGCGGTCCTCGGCCATGAGCGGCAACGCCGCCATGAACTCCCTGAACCCTATCCTCCTTGCGCCCTGTGATTTGTGTCAAAGTCAAAGTTCCAGGGGAAATTCCTTTGCTAGCACGGGCCAATAATGATACTGCGGCCATGAACCCTCTCTGGGTCACATTCCTGCTCATCTGACCAGTGGATCGCATTCCTGATCCTGGTTGGGGAGTTTCACAAGTCGGCAAGCTGTCGCTCTGAATGGCAAAGGCGCATCATGACTGGACCTGCAGAACGTTTGTTCAGCTGTTGCCACTGCTGTGATCCTGAACACACACCTTGGCCTTGACGGAGGAGAAGATGATGTCCACTGCCACCGAGTTTAGACGCCCACCCTGCAGCACACCAGCCATCCATTTGAGCACTTCAGAGCGCAGCCGAATGCAGCGCCCCACCGCAAGTAGCAAACATCACCATTTGTCATGACCAGATGTCCGTGAACAGACTTGGGCAAATGCACGCTAGTCGTGCGGCACAGCAGAAAAGGGTGGCTTGTCCAAGTCGGCCTGCTTGCTGATAGACGTTTAAGTAGAAATTATTCGTCTCAACAGCCAGAACGACTGCGCACTGGCATCGCGAAGCAGCATGGACCAAGCGCAACAGAGATCGTCGCCACCGGCATGGCCCCCAGTGGGTGGTGCCTGCACGAGCGTGACACTTGAACACACAGGCCCATGAACACGGTGCTTGCCTGCACGCCGGTCTCGCAGCACAGCTTCGCAAAGCATGGCCCTTCCATCTCCACCGATTTGCCCGGCGCGGTGGCAGCCGTACAAACGAAATCTTACTGGTTCATAGCTTCATGTGCAATAGCTCACCTGCACGACGGTCTCGCGGCACAGCTTTGCAAAGCGCGGCCCGTCCATCTCTACCGGCTTGCCCGGCGGGGTGGCAATTGGACAAATGTTATGTTGTTGTTGCATAGCTTCATGTACAATAGCTTGCCTGCACGCCTGTCTCGTGGCACAGCTTTGCAAAGCGCGGCCCTCCATCTCTATCGGCCTGCCCGGTGGGGTGGCTGCTGTACAAACAGCAATTTCTGTACATGCGACTTCGTAACTACAATGCTCGACTGCACGCCGGTCTCGCGGCACAGCTCTGAACAGCGCGACCCGTCCATCTCCACCGGCTTGCCCGGCGGGGTGGCAACTGCACAATCGTAACTTCTCAGCCTGCAGCTGATCGAGAGAAGCTCACCTGCACGCCGGTTTCGCGGCACAGCTTCGCAAAGCGCGGCCCATCCATCTCCACCGGCTTGCCCGGCGGGGTGGCGGCGGCGGCTGCGCCGGCGCCGAACGTCGCAAAGCTGCGGAACACCGACAGCAGCTCCTCGTCGTCGACGTCGTCCGCCACTGCCTCTGCGCTGTGGATGGCCTGCAATTGTGGCATGGACAAAATGGTTGTTTAGCAGTTCATCTTTCCCGCGGTTGAGCTGCAGCATCTCTGCATTTGGCCCATCAGGCTGTCCGTTTCCGACTACGAGAGCAGTGTCAATGCACAGCAACTGCCACAATGACAGAAGACCATGTCTAGACCGGGGCGATTGCTGTGACGCTGGCAGATTTCACAGCCGCAGGCTGAACCAGGCCCAGCAACAAGGCTGCAGGCTCATCGCATGCATTGATATCCCAGCGAATGTGCAGAGGACGGCGCACTCGTGGCCGTCGCTGCGACAGCGGCGGCGTCCGCGGCGGCGGGCTGAGCGAGTCCCTGCCCTCGCCCGTCATCGACCCCATCTTCACGCCCCGCACGTCGGCCGCCGAGCGGTCCACGAACTGCGCCAGGCCCTTTGGGGCATCAATGGCGGAGGGGCCTCCCCTCGCCGACACACCAGTGTACGTATTCTGCAGATGGAATAGAATAATGGTCACCATAGGCAGCACCCCGCCGAGCGGCCCACGAACTGCGCCAGGCCCTTGCGGGCGTCGATGGCGGAGGGGCCGCCCCGCGCCGACACACCAGTGTACATGTTCTGTACGATCAGAAAAACCTTTTGCCCGTCCCTTCTTTCTACTGCTGTCCTGTTTGCGAGTACGTCAGAGGTTGTTTTTCACAGCTCTTCTGCTTCAGTATGCAAGCACAGCTTCACCTGCTACCGCGCTCGGGTCAGCCCACAGTGGTCATTTCCACATGCTGTGCTGGCAACACTGCCCAGTGCCACATGGAAGATGCCGTATGCAGGATCCTTTAGGTCTGGTGAATCGGGTGTGTTTAGCCGCACCTTGTCATCGAACCACTTGACATACTCTGCACGCGTGCCTGTTGATGACGGGCCGCCCGACTGCAGGATCTTTTTCACCACACTGTCCAATGGCACCTGCGATGTCATAAATCTGCAACTTGAGGATTTCTCATTTCAAACATCGCATGTTCACTCCTCATTCTCGCCACAAAGCAACATTGGGGAGGTGGGGAAACCCTTGGCCAGTGCAGTCTGTATGCACTGTTCATGAGCTGCTGCATGCACACCATCATTCACAGCAGCTCCGATGCCGATTGCAGCCATACCTGCTTTGTGTCTGCAATGGCTGCGAGCGCTGTGAGGAACTGCTCGAAGGTGATGCGGCGCGCCCCCTTTTGCTTCACCTGCACACTTCAAGCGGTACGTGAAGTCCCAGCACAGTCATTCTGCGCCTACCTGAAAGGTTGCAGTGCCTGGGCACCTGGAGAATCGCAGCTGCGCATGGTCAACCTCAGCATCAGGAAGCGGCGCCAAAGGGAGCTGCATGTCAGCACACCTTCGCGAAGATGATGTCGCAGTCGATGGCGGTGAAGCGCTTGGACAGCAGCTTCGACTCCTTGCACAGCTTGAAGAACTTGGCGCCGTCCATGTCCGCCGCAGCTGTGCGCGTGCCGAAGGCCGCAAACTCGCCAAACATTCGCCTCAGGTCCTCTGCAAGGCGTGGCAACAGGCATCTGAGTGGTGCTGAGATTCCCTCGCCCAGCCCTTGAAAGAGGACCTCTTTCCAAACATGGCACCCAGGTAGTTATTGGTTGGCTTGATGGCTGCTGCCTGCTGTGCATGTGCTTGATGCACATCAATGTTAGTCTTCTTACGTTTCACCAGTGCATCGCTGGCGGCTTGCGCACATACTGTTGCATGATTAGTCAGGTTGACCCTTCTACAGCGTATTCGCAACCGCACCGCCCAGCACTGCCGGCAGCTGGATGCGCGCTTTGCTGGCAGGAGGCAGGTAGATGATGGACAGATCATCGACACACTATGTGAGTCCCTTTGACATATGATGCTAAGGCACTCACTCTCGACTTTCACGCCCAGCGCAGCGCGCAGCTGGCTGTGCGCCTTGTTGGTGGACACCGCCGGCAGGTGGTTGAAGGACAACTGACGGGCACTGACAGGCCACAGCCTTGTTGTTTGGAAAATGCTTCTCTAGCGCTCACTCTCTACTTCGATGCCCAGCGCGGCACGCAGCTGGCTGCGGGGCTTGTTGGTGGACACCGCCGGCAGGTGATGGAAGGACAACTGACGGGCACTGACAGGCCAGAGCCTTGTTATTTGGAAAATGCTTTTCCAGCGCTCACTCTCGACTTCGACGCCCAGCGCGGCACGCAGCTGGCTGCGGGCCTTGTTGGTGGACACCGCCGGCAGGTACGCCGCGAACTCGTCGAAGGTCACCCGGCCGTCGCGGTCCGCGTCCGCCGCCGCAAAATGCTGCGCCAACAGCGCGTCCTGCTCCGTGAGGGTCTTGTTCTCCTGCGCACATGTCAGCAAGAGTCTTTTCAGTGCCGCACAGCGACACGGCTGAGAGCACGCGGCCTGCGAGACCCTGTGGCAAGCCTTTGGGGTGCAGGCCCTCCCACAGCGCAGGTGCACTTCGATGACTGGTCGTGGAAACTCTATTTAGGGTTTCCATGACCAGGCATATTCATGAGATTTGCGGGTTTGGTGGGACCTGAACCAAGGCTCAGGTCCCCCGGGCAGAGTTGCAGCATCTCAACCTCTGCTATGCCGGGCTTTCCTAGCAGCAGGCAGTGTGGACCAAGCATGCATGCAGACGTTGTCAAATTCGCATCATGGGGAACAGGTCTGTAATGCAGGATCACGGCTCCTCAATCTCCACAGCGCCGCTGCAGTCGTCAGCAGCTGCGAAACTGCAGGCAGCAGCCGTGAAAGTGGAGGGCATCGACCCAACACGAAAGTCGTGCAAACATGGTGGCGTACCATGAGGCCCAGGTCCTCGAGGCAGGACTGCAGCTCCTCGATCTCCAGCGCGCCGCTGCGGTTGCGGTCGTAGCTGTTGAACACCGTGCGCGCCTCCCGCGACCGCACATCCGCCTGTCATGCAGTAGGGTGAATAGTATCTATGCAGCAGGGAGGCACCAGTCACGTGCTTGGTCAGCACTTGTTGCAGCAGATGTCCAGATTGCCAAGCTGCTGCGGTGTGCCGCATCCGTGCGCCCGTCTCGCACCCTTTGCCTGGTTGCATACCAATGCATCGCCGCCGTGCGAGTCAGCGAGCAGCACATGCACTGCAGGCAGGACTTTCCCAGGTGACCTCTGGCGGGTTTGGCTTGTACTACAGGGTAGACCCACCTCGTTTGACAGATCCTGGTCTGCGCCAAAGGTGCCGGCCGACAGGCCGCCGTCGCCAGCCGCCAGCGACTCCAGGTCGCCGCCCGCCACCACCGCATCCAGCTCCTTCCGAAGCGACTACACCAAATTGGTGAGCGTGTCAGGAATCAAATTTCGAACAGTGCGGACTGTTGGCAGCATCGTGCTGGCGCAGCACCGTTCCTGCTGCCAGTATTTGCCAGCCACTGCCACTGTGCCCGTTTCCAACCACAGCGGCTGTGTAGAGGACGACAGTACATGAAAGAAGAGAATGAGCATGGTTCGGTATCTTGTTGCTATGATATTACTCCTGCTGCTGTTCGGGCGGAGAGAGACACGAGCAGCAGGAGCAACGGTGCAGCATCACGATGCTGTTGACGGCACCTAGTCCGCCCACAAATCCCAACAGACTCCAGGCTCTGCAGTGACAGGATGCTGCATTTGGCACATTGCAACCCGGCCCCACAGAACATGATCTCCTTGCACCGCCGCCGCACGCAGCAAACCGATCCCCCTGCCACCATAAAGGTTGGTAACACTGACTCGCGCTGCTATGAAGCTTCTGCTGGCTCCCACCGGCAGCCAAAAGACTGTACCAGCAGCCACTTGGCCTGCGCACTGACCAGAGGCAGGACAATGGCCGCGAACTGTACCGCTGGCATGTTGGGCTACATATCATAGGCCCTGATCAGAGCTGCTCCCACGTCATAATGAGGAACATGCGTCAGCGAACCTGCAGACGCACACCTGCTTGTCGACAGACAGCAGCGCGATGGTCTCTGACTGCGCCGCGGGCGTGTCCGACACATAGCGCAGCCCCTGTTCGAGGCTGCCGTTGCCATACTGCTTCAGCAGCCGCCGCAGCGGCCGCGAGGCGTCCTTGTAGTCCCCGGTCGCCAGCGGCCGCCCGTTCCCCAGCGTGTGTATCCGCTGCTCCTGTCGACACGCAGCAGAAGACCGTGTGGAAGGGCCCTGGTTTCATGGTTGAGGGTTGTCTCGGCACCAGAGAGTGTGCATGATTCCAGCATTCCAAGGCCTGGCATGGTTCCTCATCATGAATGGACAGTCGTGCCGGTTGCTTTGCGGCCCGTCTCATCTGGGTTCTCAACGCACTTGTAGGATGGCCAGGATGGTTTCGTGCACGTGTTTGAACTCCTCGAACGTCTTCTCGTTGAGCGCCATGCGCGGCAGCCAGCCAGGCCGCCCGCAGCCGTCCGCGATGTCGCACCCGCGCTTCAGCAGCTCTGCAATCTGGTCCAGCGCGTGCGTGTCCACGAAAGCCAGCTTCTTCCCTGCAACAGGTCGGCAGGACTTGTGACTTCCATCTGCAAGAGCACCCGCGCTTCAGTAGTTCCGCTATCTGGGTGCAGCATGTGCGTGCTTAACACCACCAGCTCCGGCAGGCAGATGTCTGGTTTGAGGATGCATCAATGTGTGTGTGGTTTTGGGTTGGGAAAGGGAAGGAGTTGCATGCCGCCGGGGAACCAGCGGCTGCCAACCTGAGACTATATGAGTATTTCTGAAAGAGCTGTGCAGCCAGGCCATGGTGTGGCCTGCACACTGCCATTGGCTGCTGTTCAGCATTACACACAGCTCACGTGCAAATCCGATTTGCATGCCCACCTTGGAAGTCGAAGGCGCGCATGATGTCGGCGCCGAAGGCGGCGAGGGTGTTGCAGTTGGCGCGGTTGCCCTTGGCGGCAGCCAC
This sequence comes from Tetratostichococcus sp. P1, assembly GCA_036584455.1. Lineage (NCBI taxonomy): Eukaryota > Viridiplantae > Chlorophyta > Trebouxiophyceae > Prasiolales > Stichococcaceae > Tetratostichococcus > Tetratostichococcus sp. P1. The sequence continues at coordinate 299,267 of BTPI01000006.1, forward strand.
CAGGTCCCGCAGCTCCCACAGCGCGCCCACAATGTGGCCGACCGTGGGCACACGTTGTGCACCCTGCATGTAGGGTGACAACCTGATAAGTTGAGCTCTGCATGGATGTGTCCTTGGCGGCAGCCACCAGATCCCGCAGCTCCCACAGCGTGCCCATGATGTGGCCGACCGTGGGCGCACGTTGGCTCACCCTGCAGACAGTGAAACTTATCTACCAGCTTTGTATCTGAAAGCCATCGGTTGATATGTCTTTGACCTGCCCTTGGCGACCGCTGCCGGCTCCGCCGCTCCCACAGAGCGCAACTTCCGGTCGTCAGACACTCAAAAATGCCATCGGCAACTCACACGAAATTGAGACGTCAAGCAAGCTCCGGCCAGACAATGTGTGGACTGTCTGCCATGCATAGATCCGAGCGCTTCTGAATGGCTGCTGGCTCAGTTTGTGCTCACCTCCAGGAGGCCGGTGCCCAAGATGCCGAGCTTGTTGAGGTACAGGAACAGCTCCGAGGCGCCGTCATGGCTGCCCGCGAGCGCGCTCAGCGCCTCTGCTGTGTCCCCCACGCTGCCCTGCAGGCAGGGGAAAGACAGAATCATTCGTTTTAGTTCGCTTGCCTTCACTCTGCTTGTCTTCACGCCTCCGTTCTTGTTCAGATACAGGAACAGCTCCAAGTTGCCACCATCGTGGCTGCCTGCCAGCGCGCTCAGCGCCTCTGCCGTGTCGCCCACGCCCCCCTGCAGGCAGGTGGTTGACATGTTTGTATCACTTCTGTTGCTTCTTTTGCGCTTCTGCTTGTGGTCAGATACAAGAACAGCTCCGAGGCGCCACGGTCATGGCTGCTCGCCAGCGCACTCAGCGTCTCCGCCGTGTTCCCCACGCTGCCCTGCAGGCTGACATCGGTGTGCTGTCTCCCAAGAAGAGCAGCCATTGCTGCTGGCCAGCCGCCGATCGACCCAAGTAGTTGAAGCAAGCCCGCGGCAATGCCCACAAGCTCACATCCAGCTCACATTCTCACAGATTCAGCACATATAGCCTGTCGATGCAAACGCCTCTGGAGCTAATATCAGCAGTGACGCTGCACCATCCCGCATCCTCAAAACCCACCATGCTGGGTGCGGCGCCCACCTGGGCGAAGGAGCCAGCATGCACTGAGACTGCTCTGTCCCGGGGTTTCAGTATGAACTATGCCGGCGGCACCCACCTGGGCGAAGGAGCCAGAGCGGCCCGTGACCGCGATGCCGCTGCCCTGCGACTGCAGCCGCGACATGTCGCCCGCCGAGGCGGCCGCGCTCTCCGGTGCGCTCGGCGCGCCCACGCCGCTGCACCGCACATTCACCAGCATGGTTGGGGGTCATGGTTGACTACGGTGACGAACCCTGATGACAAACCCTGCTTGCAAACCCTGGTGCAGGGGAGGTGGCCAGTGCACAGTCACTCATCAGGCAGGGCTACGAAAAGGCCAGGCAGGCGACTGTCACACCGCCGCACCCGTCATTGAGCGCGGCCGAGCTGGCTGTGTTGGCGGCGTTGAAGGACGGCAGCGACTCCGCTGGGGCGTCCGCCAAGCGCTCCGGCGGCGTCCGCGGCGGCGCCACACCAGCCTGTGATATTCCAGCATTTGCCATTGCTGTCACCAGTTGACAGCCAGCAGCGTATTCGTTTGCAGCATGGCTGGCAGTTTTACTGGGCCCAAGGTCGCTACCACCTGCCGGTGTGCATGACCACTTTGCCTGGAGTGCTCAAGAGTGACCACAGCCGACCCACCGCACGCAACTTCAGGTCGTGGATCGCGTCCGACAGCAGGTCGGCGTCCAGCCTGGTGTCCACCAGCTGGAACAAGTCCGCCTGCGTCAGCGCCAGCAGCCGGCGGCCCTGCAGTCACAGCAGCAATGAGCTCATGTGCTCAAGAACCATGCAAGGCCGCCAACATGTGATGAGCACTGCAAATCTGTCATGATGTGCGTGTCTGTGCGGCAGGCAGGGAGTATAAGTGCCAGGCTGGGAAGGATTGGGCCCCTGCTCACCGCAATGGGGCGAAATGGCTCTGCGTAGCGCTCAAAGCCCAGGTGGCCCAGCCACTGCTGCACATCCTCCCGTGTCCAGTCCTCCGGATTTGCCTGTTGATGCGCATAGTGACTCTGTTATTGACAGTTGCATCTACCCCACAGACAGTGGAAGACCGCGGCAAGACCTGCATCATCGTGCGACACGATGTACACATGGCAGCGGCGATCTCGGTGGGCTGCACCCGCACCTTTGGCATAAGCTTCTTCTTGCCATTTTTCTTTCCGGACCCGAAGATCCCCATGGCGGCTCAGTCCGGACAGGCCTGCTGTACACGCAACACGATGCTGTGATAACTCACACCATCACCCGAACAGCTCCTGCTGCACCGCTATGACAGCTGCCTGCCGCCGGGGCGCACAGGCCATCTGGCAGTGCCATTGGCCCTCTTACATCCATCTCGTGGCCTGAAGAAACGTTGCTGCCCACACCATTGTCAGAGTAAGTGTCTGGGCTTCTCGATGTCGGCACAGGTGCAGCGTCGGGCACCGGCACGCATGACGCATTCAAATGTTGAGGCTGCGCTTGGCACCAAGACCGCATGTGGCTTCCCCAATGCAGCCTTGGACGAAGAGGCTGACCACTTGTCAGAGCAGCCAGTGAATATATACACTTGATGCAGCTGGGTTCCAGTGTTAGCACCACGATCAGTATACTGGCCACATGCAACCGCATGACGCCGTGCTGCTGTCTGAATGACCATGTAGATGGATCCGCAAGCTAAAGAGCACGATGTATCGTAACGTCGGGCGTTATGTGCCATCAGCGGACGGCAGTCTTTTGCTTGGAAGACTCCGCTCACCGTCAGCCGCGCCCTCCGCCCCCGGCGGACGTCGACGTGCAACGATTGGCCTAGCTGCCGATCGAATCCAGGCTCCTGAACCGACCTGTACTGGTGCGGCTCGCCGAGCCAGCACAAAATCCACTGGCCGCCTGATCCAGCGTCTGCCTCAGCTGCCTCGAATTCCAACTGATAGGGTCCGAATTCGAGCCGAAATGGCACGGCTACCCCACTCAACGTGCGTGCGAAACAGATGTTGTATTGTGAAACACTGACAAATAGACTGGCGTGCCTGGCAAGCAAATGCATGGTCTCCTGGATCCTAGCGCAATGTGTAAGGTATTACCTCAAGAGCAGATGCACCAGAGGGGCAGTTCTAAGCAACCGAGAAACTGGTGTCAGTCATGCCGTCGCTGTGAGACGCCATGTGTATGAACTTGGCTGCCAGATTGGCAACAGCTCTTTCCGCTCACCATATGAGGCGTTTGAAAGCAACCCTCCCGATATCTGCTCTTCACACACAAGCCCCCTCTGCGGTACCAGCGGCACAGCGAGGTCTGCCTGTTACTGTGACACGTGTCCGGCGGCCAGTCGGCTTCGAGGATAGGTCAGCACAGCAGATGGTCCTGGACTGCCGCTGACCATTGACATGGCACGGTTCATGATCTTCTCAACCTCCTCGCCTGCCTGTGCACAGCCGGCACACATGTCAAACCACAGGTTGCGCATCAATCCGGCATCAGAGGATGACACGCAAGGGCCACACTGCATGAGTACGATGCAGCCATATAAGAGCAAAGGCACTCGCGAGCAATTCCTACCTTGAGCAGCTGCTGCTGCAGCTCAGACAACTGCTTGCTAAGGGTCTGCTCCGTTGTGCGGGCATCCGTATACTTTTGCCAGGCCTCCTGCCTGCGGTCCTTAGCTGCTTTCTGCATGTAGCAATGCACCGTGTGTCAGCCCTTCACACCGTGTGTCAGCCCTTGGAAGTGTCAGGCTGCAGCAGGCACGCAAGAATGTGCACTCCGCAGCAGCACATGCCGCCCCATGCTGGTAGGTGCGGCCGCCGAACCCCGCATGCAGCACGCAGGCAGAAGGGTACATCCCACAAGCGCAGCACACTATCACATACGTGAGCCAGCAGCAAAAAGGAGCATGCCTTCTCTGCATCGGTGGCCATCTCCTCCGCCTTGTACGCCAGGGCAAGCTGCTGGTTGAGTGCCGAAACCTCGTCTGCCTTGGCGTTCCAGTTGGCGTACGCCGTCTGTGTCGTCTGATGCACTCTGACCTGCTTCAGTTCCGCCTCCTTGATCTGGATGAGGTAGGAGTCCATGGTCCTGCACAGTGAGTAAGTTGCGGTGCTGATTTGCAGTGCAGGCATACCCCAGATGCAGGACTACAACACCTGACTAAGGCTCGGCGTGCTGACGCGCACAGCGCCGACAGAAATTGTCAACGATGGCGTGCCATGCCACAGCTGCAGACTAAGGGGTGACTTTTCGAGTTGGGGCCACTGCCTCGAGTAGATATGGCAAGCAGCGCCCAGCACCACAAAGCCGCATGAGCTCTATGAATGCCCAGAGCGGTCCGTGGCATCGTGCTGCGCGCTCACCTGTCGGCGTGCGGCCGTGCAGAGCGTCCTGGGACGGGTTAGATCCGTCCAGCAGAAAGTCGAAGACAGCAGGCTGGCCGGGGCGTGGCTGCCGTTCAGATGCCTCAAAATCGACGCCTTCACGATGTGCAGTTGGGTCAAGGTGCTTGCTGAACCCGATGTGTCGGTCTCATCAGGCAGGGTCTCAGCTCTCAGTCGGTATTCCACTGTGGGCAGAAACTGGAGCGTGGAGACACCCCAAGGGAGGCCAAACTCAGGAATCAGGGTATGACATGCCCAGAGAAAGCTGACTGATCAAGGCTTGTAGGCAACGGCGTCTGCTCTGATGCATCACCTAGCAGCACAGTCCACACGACTGATGTGTTCTGCAGGCCAGACGCTCTTGAAATGATACTGCAGGTCAGACTCTAGGCCCGCTACTTGGGCTCTGTACTTGGGTCGAAATGACACAGCACCCACTCCCTTGCCGGGATTTCTAAGAAGGACCCCTCGGCCTGCCCTGGAGCCCACTCCCCAACCACCAGAATGCTGCACTGTTGGGCACGGCCACGGATAATGCGGTCACCCTCTAGCTTGATCATTGCAAAGTTCTGTCGTCGAGCGGTTGGTGCGCTCAGCTCAATTGGAAGCTGATCAACAGGCGCGACACCTCACGCTCTGCAGCGGTGCTGACCGCCCCACAGCATGGCCGGCGGGCCGCCGTGCCTGCTGCAGGAGAGGCAAACCTTCGTCAGAGGGTCAGATGGCTGCTTCCGCGGCAGGCTCGTGCTGCAGCCCAGGCAGAGGCAGTTGCACCATCTAGACAGCAAACGAAGACCGCAGCTATTGAGGTGCCTGGCACCAGACGCAGCCGGAGGCAGCATCAGGCGAGTCTTGCCAGTCCTCCACCCCGCATACCCATGACAACACTCGCTGACAGCTCAGCAATGAGACTAGATGGTTTGCTGACTCGGAGCGCATTATCCATGCTGGACGTTGGACCGCTGCTGCTCCCGGGTGCAAACACTTCTTTCTGCTTTGCAAAAGTGACTTGCGGTCAGAATGACGTCGCACGCCCGGTTCTTGGACATTGCCTCGTCGTTGCGCAGGCGGCCACGGACACAACATGCAGCGTGCGGCATGCCAGTGGCAGCAGCGCTGCTACTCCCGCTGTCTTCGTTCCCTTCCCGACGGGTTGGTGACAGCGACGCGGCGGGAGCTGCGCATGTGGCAGCCCGGCGACGGTCGCACCTGTATGCCACCACCAGTAGGTGTGCGGTTGCGCACCGGCACTCGTGACTGCTTTGAGGCATGCTGGCATTTGTAGATTCATCACGTAGCAGCGTGCCGGGCGGACATGATCAAAACGCTCCCAGCACCACATGCTGCAGCATCCCTCGCCGCATATCACTCAGATCATTTGCGTTGTGTCGATGCAGTGCCCCTGCGGCATCAGTGGATGTGGTGCCGGATGAGGAGCAGCAGAAGAGTGAGGCGCGGGTGCGGCGGCTGAAGGTGCTGGTGCAGCTTCGGCGGCTGTACCGCAACCTGATCCGTGGCCAGTGCTTGCTGGACTACCCCAGCCCTGTCTACAGCCAAGCAGGTGCACATCGTGTTGCCATTCATTTCCTTGCATCGCAGTGCCCCATGTGGCGAGCCGTCATCAGCAGCAGATTCGGGAGTGGAGCTCTGCTCTCCCGATGGCTCTCTACATCAGCATGCTCAGCTGAGTGTTGTTCTGCAGATTCAGTCTGCCGAGGTGAAACATGAGGGTGTTGCCGGCACGGCAGCTGCCAATGCTGAGGCGCTCGCCACGCAGCAGGTCGTATCATGACTGCCCAACCAGTCCAAAGTCTCGACCTCGGCTTCATGCAGAGGCCAAAGATGAGCTTGCCGGCATCGTGGACGCCGATGTGGAGGCGCTTGCCAAGGAGCAGATCGATCGTGCAGTGGACATCGTGGCAGAGATGCAGCTCACCAGCGATCAGCTCAAGGTGGGGCACGCTGGACGAGAGGTACTGCTTCAGTCAGCTTAGCCGCAGCCATGGCATTTGCTGTCTTTTCCACTGGCAGCATTGGCATGCCAATTGAGGGTCGTTGAGGAGCTGCCACGAGCAGGAGTCGGTGCGGAAGCTGAACTCGCTGCGGGGCGGCTTTGCCGACGCCTTCTCGCATGACAAGGGCAGCAAGGCAGCCGACAAGAAGGACGGCAAGGCGAGTGGTGCATGCTCAAGCACCTGCCTGACACCCAAGTGCGCTGACATGGATGGGATTCTAGTCAAAGACATCTGTAAAGCGCGCCTGCTGATTGCGCAGCCTCTGTTCGATGGGCAGCCAAATCTTTCATCTGCAGGCGGCGGGGTCAAGTGGGGATGCTTCGGCCTTTGAGAAGGTCGTACGGCAGCGTGCCATGGACGCAGCGGACGCGCTGCGGGCTCGGGCGCGGAAGGAGATTGCGGAGCTGCCCTTCACCTCGTGAGTCTTGCGGCAGTCGGAGGTCGTATTGCAGAGTTTGAGCGCTGCAAAAACAGCAGATGCGTTACAACATGAGCGCAGGAGCGTGGGCTTTCCTTTGCAAAAGAGAGCTGGGCTTCTTCCTTCGCAAAGGAGCCGAGCAAAGGAGCTTTGAAAAGGGAGCTGGGCTTCTCCTTTGCAATTGCAGTGACGCCGGCCATCCGCTTGCCTCCTGTGAAAGAGATGTTTGCGCGGCGGATGCATCTGACCGTGCTGTGGGACCATCTGATTGGCATATTCTAGAGTCAGCAGCAGGCAGCTTCGATGCAGGCCTTCATGCCTGTATGCTGCACAGGAGTGTGGTGGCGCAGGCACCCCTGGACAGTCGCAAGGTGTGATTCCGGCAGCGGGACCCCGCGCTGCAATCCATGGCAGGGGACGAGGCGGCTTCTAGGGACTGCGACGCCGCCGCCGGCACTGAACTCGCCTTGTGCATTGCGCAGGAGGGTGGTGGCGCAGGCAGCCCTGGATAATCGCAAGGTGTGCTGCCGGCAGCGCCGGCCCGCGCTGCAATGATTCACTGCCTGCCAAAGTCCAACAGGTTGGCCCTTGGGCTGATCACAGTCGGGTGCGTGCAGGAGGGTGGTGGCGCAGGCAAATCTGGACAGCCGCAACGCGCGATTCCGGCAGCGGGATGTGTTGCAGTGCTGTATGACCTACAGATGGCAACATCTTCAGACCTCTGCCAGATGTTTCCCCATCGTGTGGCGCAGGAGGGTGGTGGCGCAGGCAGCCCTGGACAGCCGCAACGCGCGGTTCCGGCAGCGGGATCCCGCGCTGCGGTCCATGTCGGAGGACGAGGCGGCCTCTAGGGACGGCGGCGCCGCCGCCGGCACTGAGATGGAGGCCTGGGACAGGTGCACGATTCCTTGACTCCCCTAAACCCTGAAAATTTTGGAGGGGCCCACAACCTGGCAAGGAGTGGTACAATCTCTCTATGTTCAGCATATCTGGACAATAGCAGGTGCCCTCGCACTTGATGGACTGTGTGTTGACGAGGCAATTGTATGGCCAACTGCCATTGTCTTCATGGGCTGCAGACAGCGGTCGGCAGCGATTGAGCGGCTGGAGGCTGCCGAGAAGGTGGCAGGTTCCGTCGCCAAGCGCCTGCCCAGCGCTGTGCAGAAGGTGAGTCGCACCGTATAGACGATGTCTTAGCTCCCCGACTCAGTGATTGAGAGTGCGGCAGCTGCAGGTGTATTGAGTCAGCTCCAAATATCTGCATAATGCAGCCGCAATGTCCAATCAGTTGCAGCTGAGCAGGACTGTGTGCAGCCCCAGACTGTGTGCAGCCCCTTGAGTGTCCGTCAGGGCCGGGGAGTGTAGCCACAGCTGGATCAGCATGTCTGCCGTTGTATGCCAGTCATTGGTTGCTCTTCAAATCATGCATGTCAACACACACTGCATCACCTTTTCCTGAAGGGGCATAATGGTGGAAGTGATGTCATAGACATGGCATTGCACAACATGCCGGAGGGCCTGCAGTGCGGTGTGATGTGTGCGTCAGGGGTGTGGGTGCGACACAATTGGCAATACACTCACAGCAACACCCCGCACCAGCTGACACAGGTCTGCTGTCAATGTAATGTGCGGGTGCTGCATTCTCGTGGGCATGCTGTCGGGCCTGCAATGGAGCGCCCTGTATTCGCACGGCGTGCGGGTGCAAGTCTGTTGTCGGCACTGCTCCTCAGGCCATCATGTCGTCATTTGCTGACCCTCAGGTGCGGCGTCTGCCGCCACGGGATGTGCTGTCGGGCCTGCAGCGTAGCGCCCTGTATGCGCAAGGGGTGTGGGTGCGGCTCAATGGTGGGAGTGTGCCTGGCGGCGACGGCACTGTTCACCTGCCCAAGGGCTTGCCGGTGCCGACATCCACCAAGGTGATCCTGGACCGCCCTCTGGTCTGCCGGCTCTCCTTTTGTACCGCAAACTTCGGGATGCGGCTCAGACTTGAGCAGCGATGGCACTGTACACCTGTCTGATGGCTTACCTGCGCCAAATCTCGGAAAGTCATAGCTGAAGCTCATGCCGCATTGCACAGCCGATGTCACCAGAAATCGTGGGATGTCCCCTGGACATGCCACTCGCATGCGGCACATCTCAGTCCAGTGCAGCAGCTGTCCTCGACTGGCTTCGTCCTGCCTCTTTCCCACTTGCTGGTCCTGTTTCCAATGTGATGTACTGATACCTGCAGGAGCAGCAGCAGCGGCGGATAGCGGAGCTGACAGCGCGGGTGGAGGGCCTGGAGAAGCGGCTTCAGGACGCCAGCAAGGTAACATGCACAGTCCTGTTTTTGTGCAGTAGGAGCCTGCAGGTTCGTCAGTCGGGGTTTTGGCAGGATAGAGTGCGATCCGACAGGGTTTTGTTGTGTGACTGTCATCTGAGATGCCTGCCACCGCATGACGGCAGCATGCGCCGATCAGCTTCGCGGTGCACCGAACTTGAGCTCACTGGCTGTGTGCGGTGTCTGCAGGCGCGGGAGAGCCGGCTGCGGAAGGCTGGGCTGCCAGCGAGGGCGCGCATGGCGGCGGAGCTGCGCGACATGGACACCGACATCCTCACCCTCACGCGCACCCTGGCGGTAATGCTTTGGATCTTCACCGATGCTCAGGAGTACAAGCCTGTCAAGATGAGCCTCGTAACATGTGGTCAATTCCACACTGCGGCGGAGCTGCGCGACATGGACACCGACATCCTCACCCTCACGCGCACCCTGGCGGTGATGCTTTGGATCTCTTAACCGCTGCTCAGGAGTACAAGCCTGTTAAGATGAGCCTCATAACATATGGGTAATTCCACACCGCGGCTGAGCCGCGCGACATGGACACCGACATCCCCACCCTCATGCGCACCCTGGCGGTGAGTTGCCTTCGCAGAAACTGGTATCAGAAACTGGCTTCACGACATACTCATCTTTCCGTATGGCGGCGGAGCTGCGTGACATGGACACTGGCATCCTCACCCTGATATGCACCCTGGCGGTGAGTGTGGCAAGCTCCAGTCGATGCCTGAGATATTGACTCGATCGACAGCTGCATGACATGAACACCAATATCCTCACTGTAACACGGGCCCTGGCGGTGAGTCAGTGTCTCAACGACAGCTGCTTGACGAAACAACTACTGCTCGGAGCTGCGCAACACGGACACCGACACCCTTTGTCCTGACATGCAGCCTGATGGTGAGGTTGCACAGCCTTTGCACAGTCGAATCGATGTTGGAGAGACTAGCTTGACACCATGACGATACCTCATGGCAACAGAGTTGTCTGACACGATACGACCATCATCACCCTTACACGCATGCTGGCGGTGAGTGCCCAAATTCACATTGGCGTTCTGCAGTCATTTGTGCACCTTATTCGATATTAGATTGCAGCTTCCAATGCATGCGCAATCACACCGACCATTCTTGACCTCGTGAACGTGAGGCTTCCTCATTTCTGGTCGAGAGCAGTGCATATCTCCTCTTCTCGATGATGGGTTGCGCAACTGTGCCGCACAGGTATTCTAAATGTCCAGTTGACTTCTCTTGCGCTCTGTCAGCACAGTTGATGCGCACAGGACTGGCGCCCCAGCTGCTGTGCAAAAGGTCTTGCCACATCAGTCTTGTACTCCCTGTAGAAGCCCATCCTGCATTTGCGCTGGCACTGCACTGCAGCTGGCAATGATGCTGAACCTTGGTTGCCCCATGCTATGAGGCGCTGGGCTCTGCCAGCCGTGGCTTTGACGTGTTGGACCAGCTGCAGTATCGCCGCTTGTGATCATGTGTCATACTCAGCCAACATGGCACATCCCCTGACATCTGATGCATGTGGCACACTTGCTCATGCCGCAGGTTGCAACGCTGCAGCTCGAGATGGAGTTCATCCACGGCTCGCTGGAGGACGAGGTGCTGGACATCGCGCCGGAGTCGCTGTCCAAGACGCCCAACGGCTTGCTGGCGCGCTCAGGCACCAGCGATGAGGTGTACATCTACAAAACATGTGGCGTCTTGATGTCTCCTGATGTCCACAGTGGGTCTGCGCGCAGCCGCTGCCACCCTGGTATGATTTGGCAACCGACCCATCTGGCGGCTACGTGGTACCCAGCACAGGCTTGCGCAGCTGCAGTGCGTGACACTTCGAGCCAGGCCAGCTCATCAGGCTCTGGCGCCCGCAATCTCTACAGGGGCAGTCTGCATATCTAGTCACCGCTGTGACTACAGCACAGGGATTCGAATCTCTCTTCATCCTGTTCCAGAGGTTGTGAAACTGATGTCTCTGGGGCCCCTCCTCCCTCAGGTGGAGCTGCTGGTGGTGGAGTTCGCCGATTTCGATGCCGCGCTGGCGATGCTGGCGGACGGCGTCGCCCGCGGCGAGGCCGGCCTGCTGAACGAGGACGAGCTCGACCGTCTGGCCATGGAGATCCCCGACATGCGCACGCGCCTGGGCATCAGGTGTGGCAGCCCTGGATATGTACAATCAAATGCTCTGCTTCGCAGATGTACATCAGGCCTGCTCAACACAGGATGAGCTCGATCGTCCAATCATGAGGACTCCCGACATGCGTATTCGCCTGGGCATCAGGCATGTGGGAGCAACCTGTATCCGGTGAAATCAGGTGGCGGAATATGCCACTGTGCCGCATGTATCTGCGCTTGCTTTCATAGCAGCTGACACAGCAGTGCTCGTTATGTATTGTCACGCGACTTGGTCGGTGTTGACGCGCTGGGATGAGCTTTTGACTTCCAGCTTTGGGGATCGTGCTGCAGGGATGACACAGTCTTTGCTGGCAGCGGGCTCAGCCTGGTGAAGGTTCAGCTGCAGTTCCAGGAGGGCGTCGCCAAGGCAAGCATTCCACAGTATATACCATTGTCTTTGCGCGATGCAGCTGCTGCTGCTGCTTGTCACCCAGTGTACATGTTGGACAGCCAACCCTGCCGAGTTAACGGCTGGGCTTGTCCACATTGATCCTCATGCGATGCACCATGTCGTTTGGTGTGGACTGCTGGCTGACAAGCCTGCAGCTTCCCTCGCCCGCCACTCTGGGTAAGCTGTGGGCAGTGTGCCGTCGCAGATTGGCGAGGCCGCCAAGTTCTTCAGCCGGGGCATCCGCCTGCTGGTCAGCGACGTCGGCAACTCCAGCCGCCTCTTCATGAAGGCAGCCTTTGGTGCGTGTCAAGCCAATAGCGTCTGCACTGCGCGTGCCCTGCTGCATCTTGAGCATCTGCTTGTGATATTTGGTCGGTGAAGCGCTCGGGTCCAAGTATGTGTTCCTCCCAATGTGTGCCATCTCACTTGTGGTGCACAATGCAGGCGGGACTCTGAAGCCGCGGGAGGTGCGGGGGATCCGGCAGACGGCGAAGGACATCGTCGTCTTCATCCCGTTCGCCATCATCCTGATCGCGCCGATCACGCCCGTCGGCCATGTGCTGGTGTTCGGCTTCCTGCAGCGCTACTTCCCGGGGCTGTTCCCCTCCCAGTTCACCAGCCGCCGCCAGGCGCAGATGATCAAGTGCGGCATTTACTTTCACTTAATTATTTTTTCGAGCTTGGACTAATCTTGAAAATATTTTTCTGTTAGTCTCGAGCTTCATGCAGCACTACTTCCCGGGGCTGTTCCACTCCCAGTTCACCAGCCGCCGCCAGGTGCAGATGATCAAGTGCGGCCCTAAAACCATCAACTCATCTATCAAGTCTCAGACCATGCTGAGTACAATCTTCTGTTGGTCTTCAGCTTCCTGCAGCGCTACTTCCCGGGGCAATTCCCCTCCCAGTTCACCAGCCGCAGCCAGGCGCAGATGTTTGAGTGCGGCAGGGTTCTCATCAGTACATCTTGGAAGTGCCATGCATACAACCTTCTGCCATCTCCAGCTGTGACCTGCAGCTCTTGATCTTGGGGCTGTTCCCATCTCAAATTCGCTGGCCGCAAGCAGGCGCAAATGACGAATTTTGGCGACCTCTGGTCATCTGTCACATCAAGCATTAGACTGCGACTACTGAGTTTCAGTTTGGTCATAGGCTTCCGGCGGCACTGCATATCGGGCCTGTGATCTTGCAGCTCAGCGGCTGACGCGTGCAAGTGGTCAAGTGCGCTGGCTTGCGTATGCGCAACAACCTCATTACCTCGTTACAAGTGTTGCCACTGAAGTAAAATCATCTCTTCCTTTACCAGCCGTGGCACGCGAATAATAATGGGTGGTTGTGCTGCACGAAGCTTGCAGAGGGTGTGTTGAAGTAGCCCGGCCATGATTGAGCCGGTGGCAGCATTTGCCGCTGCAGCCGCTCATTGCGCAGGAGACGGCCCAGGAGGTATCAACTGAAGCAGAGCTTGCCATGGCTCTTGCAATCCCATCAACTCCGACACATCCGGCTCACTTTGCTGATACCTCCTGTTCCTCGCCTCTCAGGCGGCAGAAACTACAGCGGCAGGAGTTGCAGCGGCAGTTGCTCTTGGTGCAGGACGCTGCCCAGACAGAAGTTGATGCGATGGGAAACACTGCGACGCCTTTGATGCCACATCCCTTGTTGCTTTCGAATGCTGCAGGGGCCAGGAGCTGCAGCGGCAGCTGCTCATGGCGCAGGAGGCTGCACAGCAGGAAGTCGATGAGGCGAGAGTTGCTGCAAATGTTTTCTATGCGACTGAGTGTGAAAAATTTTGTATGTTGCAGGCGGCAGGAGCTGCAGTGGCAGCTGCTCATGGTGCAGGAAGTCAACATGACGGCATCTGCTGCAACCTCACGTGCTGTGAATGAGTATGCGAGGCTCCAGATACTGCAGGCGGCAGAAGCTGCAGCGGCAGCTGCTCATGGCGCAGGAGGCAGCCCAGGAGGAGCTCAGCAAAACGGCATCTGCTGCACACTTCTGAGCTATTACTGAGTCTGCAAGGCTCCGAACGTTGCAGGCGGCAGGAGCTGCAGCGGCAGCTGCTCATGGCGCAGGAGGCGGCCCAGGAGGAGGTCGACGAGGCGGAGTTTGCGGCGGCGTCGGCGGCCGTCAGCCGGCTGACGGAGGTCTTCTCGCCCTCGCGGGTGCTGCAGCCCAGCCTCGTCGGCCAGGTGGGCAGCAAAAAAAACCTGGCACACCGAATTGGGGTTGTCGGCTGGGGTCGCGTCGCATTCGCATGCTGTGGGCTGGTCCGCTGAAGCTGTGGGATGCGCATTGCCGAAGCCGCTCCCGCAGTCGTGTCTCTGGAGTGCCGCAGCATGACACAGGCTGCATCGGCACAGGAACATACAGACATACTGACTTGCATGCTGTATGTCATGCAGCCCAGCAACGGCAGCGGCGGCGGCGACAAGTGGCGATCCACCGCCACTGGCGTGGCCGACGACTCAGACGCAGCGGGCCCCGCAGCCAAGCGCCTGCGGGACCTGGAAGCCAGGGTAAGGGCTCAGGGATTTTGTTAGTATCATTTAGTTGATATTGGAACTTACCATTGCCCACATCCATAGTCTCTTCACGACAGCAGCATATATGCATCATGTAGTCAACCGTCCTGCTGTCGGGTGCCGTCACAGCATCCTGAAAAAAGTGCAACCTGCGGTATGTGTGCGATGTGGAATTTGGCACTGATCCAGTGCACTGGTCTGCTCACGTACGCCAGGCCAAGGCTTTTGGCGGTGACCAGCGAGCACAGCACCAGGGCACACGTCCTGCAGGTCCACGGTGGTGGTCCATTAATGATGTCCGCAGATCGTCCGTTTCGCTAGCATGCACAGGTAACGCCGGCGGAGGGGTGTCGCCAGCTTACCTGCCAGCAAGGCGGCAACAGATCGAGTTGAGCAATGAAAGGCGCACTTTGTAATAAAAAAATTGTGTCCTGAGTCATTGCTAGGCGGTGAGCAGATGGCGAAGGCCGGAGCGGAGGACTTAGGCAGACGATGAGGCAGAGTGCAAATTTTGCAGTGCAAGGCGTTGTGTGATATGTGGCAAACTGTAACCTTACTCATTGTTGAATGATGTGCAGATGGCGAAGGCCGAGGCCGAGGGCTTCGACAGCGACGAGGAAGCAGAGCACGAGGAGTCTGGTGCGGCGGCAGAAAGGGGCGCGAGGTGATGCGCAGCCGCAGCATAGCTGCGGCTGCAGGAGCAGAAAGGGGCGCAACATGGTCGGCGGCCACAGCCCGCCCGCTTTTTGCAGGCCTTTCGGGCAGCGGTTGACAGGGGC
This sequence comes from Tetratostichococcus sp. P1, assembly GCA_036584455.1. Lineage (NCBI taxonomy): Eukaryota > Viridiplantae > Chlorophyta > Trebouxiophyceae > Prasiolales > Stichococcaceae > Tetratostichococcus > Tetratostichococcus sp. P1. Next base: position 314,362 of record BTPI01000006.1, read on the forward strand.
ACGAGGTGATGCGCAGCCGTCAGGCGGCTGCATTGTCAGCAGCGGAAGGGGCTGCGAGATGAGCAGCCGCCAGGTAGCCATCTTGGCAGCAGCCGGAAAGGGGTACCTTAAGGTGATCGGCGGCCGCGGCACACTCACTTTTCCGCACTCTTCCGGCACCAGAGAATGAAGCGTGGCGACACTCTCCAGCCGCCGCACAGCCTGAATTTCAGCAGCAGCGGGAAGATGGGGTCACGGCTTCTGGTAGCCGCTGCACAAAGTTTCGCTGGTAGAAGTGTGGCTGGGTCGCCGACATGGTAGGAACCCGGCAAGCCTCACCAAACATAACTGCAAGCCGCATTGCCAATGTCACTGTGTGCACACACCGGCAGGAACTGGAGATTGCTCTGCAAATGACTCACAGAAGGCACGGCGCAGGCTTTCAGTTTTGCACCGTTGTCCATCAGGTCAGGGTGTCCTGACAAGTTGTAGACCAGCGCGATCGTGTGTAGGTAGCTACATATGCAATTGCGGGTGTCAGCCTGCTCCCTATGGTGCGATCACCGGATTAAACGATACCTCCCAGAATCTTAATCATGAGCAGAACTGCCGTGATCGAACAGAGGAGGAGGTAGTTGTCGCTACCGATGCTACCTCTTTGAACAACATACAATTATTCCAGTTGCAAACCTGCCGATCCTCGGAAATCGAAACCCCGTGGGATAACGACATGGCGGCCCACCTACCGGCATTTGCTGCCGTGCTTGTGGCCGCCTGCTGGCTGGTCGCAAGCTCGGCCGGGGTGACTGCAGCTGAGACCACTGCAGGTGCGTGCCTCTGCAGCGGAAGTGACATGTCTCTCTTCGGATCCGCAGGGGTGCACCAGTGCAAGATGGCTCAGCAGAAAGATCGAAATAGTCAAGTTCCGGTCGTCGTCATTGGGCAAGACTGGCGTTGTACTGACAATCTCTGACCGCTTGCCATCCCCCGGCATGGGTTTTGGCTGCTCTATGTTTGCCATACGACCCATGGCCAGCTGCCACAGGAGGTGGCAAGCTTCGCCCACCTGGGCACTTTTGCCAAATGGGCTCTTCTGTGTTGCAGGGACAAAGAGTCGGAAGCTGGCACAGAACGCTAATGCTAATTCAAACCCTGGTGAGCTGTTTGCTTGTCTTGAGGTGGCTGTGTAGCAGCCACCTCAAGACAAACACATCTTTAGATTAAAGGCAAATGACAGGCGTGTCCCAGCATGAACCTTGTGGACGATGCACAGAGCATGTATCAAAACCCAACTTGTCTGAGGACTCGCAGCCCTTTGTCGGCCTGCGATCCCGTCAATAGGTACCTGAACAAATATGACGGTGTGTTCACACATTGCGAGTCCAGGTGTCGCCGCAGCAGGTGACATTTTTTAGGGTTTGCATCCATTGTTGATGCATCCATGATGACACGCCAGCCTGATTTTTGCTGCCCAGATGGTGACCGTCGACAATGGTCAAACCTGTGGTTTCCAGCAGGACTGCTCTGTGCATTTGGGCTAGCAACAACGTCTTTTCACCAGCACGATTGCTTCGGCGCCGAAGTCGCAGCCTCAGTGAGGATGCGCCGCAACGCCTTTTGACCTTCTTCGTGTGTATGTGCATGCGTATGCAGAATGTGCGAGTTCCCGCAATTCTGTTGGTCCTGGCGGCAGCTGCGATCCGGAGTGAGTGTGGCAGCCTCGCAGCATGTGGCAAGGCCATTCACATTTTGCCTGCCACCGAGCATGCATGCATATCATGTTTGGCTGCGACATATGTTGCACCGCTGGCTGCGTCTGCTCTCCAGGTGCGGCAACATCCAGTGCACCAATGGAAACACCTGTGCACCAAGTCGCGGCGGCTCGCTCAACGGCCAGTGCTGCTTCCCGGGCGACGCCGCTGTGACGGCGCTGCTGCCCAATGGTCGCATTGTGACCCGCCGCATGGACCAGCTGCAGATCGGCGACAAGGTGCGACCCTGCGCCACGGTCAACTGCTTCCTTATCGACTTTGCCTGTCACACTGTCGATGCCATGTCACTGGCAGTTTGCGGCAAGGTGCACCTCCTGTCTGTTGCTCAGCTTCCATGTCCGCCAGAGTTCTCCTGTGATTCCACAGCCAACCTCCCTGCTGGCTGCTGGCACCGCCGGGGCAGCTCGTGGATGACTCACAGTGACTCTGGTTCGAAAGTTTTCATGAGAAGCCCAGTCATGTGGACACCAACTCCAGCGCCATCCCATATGATCTGAATTCCACCGTCGGATTTCACCATCACCAAATTTGTGACGATAATTTGGCCGACCTCAGGTGCTGACCCAGGACAGCGCTGACGGCTGCGCCACATTTGAGCCCATCTATGTCTTCGGCCACCAGGATTCTGGAGCCGTCGCCACCTTCGTGCAATTGCACACTCAGGTGACATCCTGCAGCACATCGACTTGTGGTTTACCAGATTGCCGTGCAGACCTGCCGGGTATGCACTATTGTCACATCCATCTCATCAATCGTTCGCAAGTATTCATTTTGAGATGTCAACAGATGCATGCACGCGCACAGAAGGTGTTTCGCTGACAATGTTTGAACATCTTGCTTGGGAGTAGGGTCTCACGGCTTCATCTGGCACCAGACAGTTCTGTCCTTGAGTGCAGGATTCCAGTGCGCCCTTGGAGCTGACGCCTGATCACTTCGTGCCTGTGGCGGATCCCGCCACTGGCGGCAGCATCATGCACCGCGCCGGTGCTGTGAGAGCTGGGCAGAGCATCTGGCTCGCAACTTCTGGTGGCGCCTTCAAGATGCAGCCTGTGCTGCAGGTGGGTCGTGCGCTGTGTCGCATGTTGTGCAGTCCACATCGAGCGTGTCAATTGCTGGTGTTGCGGCCTCAGGGTGTCAGAGTCGTGTTTGTTCACACATGCGAGAGAGCTCTTGTTGACACAGCTTTGCCTCTCAATGTGGCTTTGCTGTTGGATGAGCAGGTGGCCAATGTGACAAAGGATGGCCTGTTCAACCCATACACCTTGGGCGGAAACATCGTGGTCAATGGCGCCCTGGCATCGTCTCATAGCTCCTGGTTCCTGGACGGCGTCGCGCCGCAGTGGATGGTCCGCCACCTGCCGTCCATCTATCAGGTACGACGCGACGGTTTCAGCGCCACAGTCATCGGAGCCCTATCAGTGAGTTGTGCCTGCGGGCTCTCTCAGCCAGCACATAGCCAGCATCGTGCTGCCACCTGCCCGCCACCTGCCAGGTGCACTCTGTGAGACAGAGGATCTTGGCGGTGCGGCTTTCGGCCTGACGTGGCCGCCTCGACATGCTTGACTCTGACAAGCCATCCCTTGCACAGAGCCAGGTGCAGCCGGCCGCTGTACACTCATGGTCGGAATGCAATGCCACAGAACAGCCATGTACTCGTCCACAACGAACGCCACACAGCCAGCTCCATGCACCAAGCACTGTGGCGCATGTCTCCAGCCACGGATCCTGGAGACGGAGGTGGACGATGTGCGGTGTGCACAGGTGGCACTGGCTCCCGCGCGCTGGCTGTACCACGCAATCGGAGATGAGGGGGCACGCCGCCTGGACGCCCGCCTCAACTTTGCAGCCGCAGCCGGCAGCGGCAAGGGCGTGGCTGAGTACATGCGTGTCACCGCAGCGGCTGTGGCTGCGTCCATGACGACTGCCTCTTAAAGCGGCATTCATCTCGAAGCTTCGCACGGAACCCGTAAGCTGGGGCAAGAAGTATCACTCACATGCCCTCATCAAGCCGGGACACTGCTGTGATGACTGATATCGGGTTTCAGGTAAAGGTGGAGATTTCAAGCCAAAATAAACTTCCAATGTCAGAGAAGCATGTCTGAAAGGGTTGTCCATCAAATACCAAGGCAATGTGGCATCTGTGCACACACACACTCTTGCCCACCATGTCTCTCATAAGACACACAGCAACCTGTTTCCCTCCTCTCCCCTCCGTCTCCACACCTCCAAATTTCATCATTCAGGACCCTCACACAACTTCGTTGCATTCGCCACTGTGATCACCAAACCCCTTCTCCAGCAGGCTGACTTTGCGGGTGGCAAAGCCGCCGCTGCCTCCGCTGTTGCCCGCAGCAGCAGTGGCAACACACTCACTCAATCTTCTTTGGCGGCAAGTCCGCTGCCGCCCGCCCATATGTCCGCACGTAGAAGTTGAAGAAGAGTGCAAAGAATATGGCGCACTGCAGCCAGCACGACAACGAAGTTCAGGACAAAGCGGCAGCATGTGACCTACGCGGCAAGCTGATAGCAAACCTGGTGAGGAGCTACTGAGAGGCTCTACTAGCAGTGAGCTTGCTGTATGACTGCACCTGAAACAGTAGCATCCATGGTGACAACCGAGGACGGTAGCAGTCCTTGATGAAAAGCAGCCAAATGCTCTGCGTTGCGTAGATCCAGATGTTGACTCGCAGAGGTCAGCCAAATGTCGTTCTCATCAGATACATGCAACTTGCCGGAGAGACAACGGTGAACGGCGAGCAGATGCGAGAGACATCAGCCGTGCAGGGTGCACACCTGCGTCATGAACAGCAGAAACTGGACCATCTGGCTGGTGGTGGTCAGCCGCTTGACCGTGTTGTTCTTGTACCCCAGGCTGGCTGAAAAGTAGTACCCGTACCTGCAGATCGGTTCATGACATGCAGTCCGCTGTCGCACTCAGCACCTTTGACGGCTTTTCCCTTGTGCCCAAGATCGTGTGATGCAGGACCAGGGTGCAGCCGATAGCGTGCAGCATGGCTGGGTTTAGGGTTTAGGGTTTCGGTTAGTCGGTGCGCTGTCTGCTGCAGGGTGGATGCACCGTCTCACACGAGATTATGGATTCAAATGGCATCGTGGCCGAGAATCCGCGCTGCTGCTGCAGGGTGGGAACGCTGCCTCACATGAGCACGTGGATGGCGGAGTTGAGGGCGCAGCAGAACCACGCCTCCCCGCCAGGCCCAAAGCGCACCACTGAATACCACACCTGCAGGCGCAGTCGCTTCACTGCATGAATGCATGATCCGCATGAGACAGCCAGCGCCAGAAGACAGCTGCTGGGGTCAGGTAATGCCATGCTCCGTGAAAGCAGGCAAACAGCATCTGTACGTCATGTCTGTGCTCATCACCACAGGAGTTGGCAGCAAGCGGGCAAGCGCGCTCACTGGGAAGAAGGTGGTGGCATGGTGGTACACATGCAGGAAGCTGATCTGCCGTGTGTTTTTCTTCAGCACCATGATCATCGTGTCCACGAACTCATACGCCTGTATAGATGAAGTTGGGGGCTCGCAAAAATTTCACACTGTTGATCATTCTGCATGCCTGCTTGGCATTGTGCTGAGTGTGCAGGGCCATCTAGAGGCTGTGCTGTCAAACACTCACCTTTAATAAACACTCACCTTTGAGACGTAGTGCACCCACAGCACATTGGCCAATGCGGCGCCGCTGTCGCTGAACCCTGAGCTGGCGACCCTGCCGCCATCATTCGCATTGCACCACAGCCGGAAGCTGCGGCCCCAGCCAAAGTTGCGGTACGACTGCCGCACGCACTCCACGCACATGTACAGGCTGAGCGAGAACAGCAGCGCATTGTGTGCCATGCTGAAGCGCCGCAGCTTGAAGGGCTGCCGGTTGCGCATGAGCGCATTGCCGATCGGAATGCCGACAACGTCTGCACCGTGCCAGCATGTTGAGTGATCGAAGGGCATTGCAATGCGTGCAGCTATTCTATAGCATGTCTATGCCGGATGCACAGGCAGCATCGTGCCCGCTCTGCGTTTTTCCGTGGAGCAGGACAGCGACATGACTGCTGAGCACAGTGAAAAGTCACATGCGGCGCCGATGGAGGCTGACACCCGCCAGTCCATCAGCGGCCAGGTGACTGTGCGCTCATCTGCGGGCGCCATGTGCAAGATATCAGATGCTGATGCTGCACAGCATTCGTACGATACAAGCATCTGTATGCATGCTCTACATCATGACTGGAAGTTGGATTGCAGCGTCATACCTGTGTAACCTGGTCCGACCAGGTATGCCCACACCGCTGAAGCCATCGAGGCGCGCATCACCAGTAGCCAGCTCAATCACCACGTCGACTGGCGCTGCGCCACCTCAGCAATCAGCTGTCCTGTTGCAAGCCAATAGCGGCATGTGCAAACATGTATCAGGTAGCTAGCGCTGCGCTGCTGTCTTATCGAGCATCTGTCACGTGTGCTGCATGTTGACGCAGATCCCAGCACTCAGCACTTCAGACAGCGTTTGCGACCCCACCTTGTGTACAGGCTCGCAGCATGGCTCACCTTGCGTCGTGTGCAGACGTCCTCCGCGGATGTCACAGTACCAGCATCAGCTTGCATGGGCATGCACAGCCATTCAGGTATGCACGATGCTGAGCCCAGCAATACACGTGTTGGCAATCCACTTGCACTATCAGCTGTATCAGAACCAGCATTGGGCGCCCGCGGCCGCTGCAAACGCTCAGCAAAAGCTCTGCACGCAGCCGTTGAGCACCAACATGATGTGCACGCAGGACCTGTCTGCTGACTCACCTGCTTCCTTCCCAGCAGGGCTAGCAGGCAGCCGCCACGCGTTGCACACTGCGCCGCAGCGAGAGACCACGCCGCAGCCGCTGAGCCCGAGGCAGCAGCATGCAGCCGCCGCGCTCTGCTCGCCGGCGCTGCAGCGGTGGTGGCGGCTGCCGCAAGCGGTGCACAGCCAGCCTCGGCTGCCGCGACATGCTCTCTTGCAGCTGAAAACACAGCAGCAGCAGGCGCTGAGGGCGCTGCCGCTGCATCAGGGAGCGGGCTGTGGCAGCCGGCGTATGCAGCCGACAGCTCGGCGGCGGCGGCGCAGCCGGTGTGGGAACTCGCGGCGGCCTCCGGCAACATCAAGCAGGCGCCCGAGGACACCAGCGAGCTGCTCCCGTTCTCGGTGGCCGACAACTTCACGCCGGCCCAGGCCAGGGTGAGTGCCTGCATGCCGCTTGATTGATATCTTCTCCAGGAGCTCGTTAAGAAGAGCTCGGGGCAGGTCAAAAGTTTTGAGCAGGCGAACATGCAGCTCACTCCATGCATCTGGCGCAGCACAGCCACTTGCAAGGGGTGCCTGGTCTTGTCTTGCCCCAGGCGCTGGAGCTGAACACGCGCATCCAGCAGCAGAATGCAGCGCCAGTAGGCTTCCCGGCCTTCGTGCGCGAGGGCTTCAATGTGAAGGTGCCCACTTTGCTGTGCACCATTGCCTCATGACCAGTGGCATAACACGTGCAGTGTCCGTATTTCTTTCCTTTGCGCACATGTCTGCAGGCGAATCACCACATCCTGTATCTGCACCACCCTGAGTTCGGACATGCATAGGTGTTGGCAGACGGCTACACAGAAGATAAGGACGGGCTGATCTACCGTGACTACACAGAAGGCAGCGGCGACATGCCTGCCGATGGACAGGAGGTGACTGGTCTCTCGTTTGCATCTGCTGAGCCTTTGGGGGCACATATGTGTCGCGGTGCTTCTCCGCAAACAGTTGGCTGTGCCGACAGAAGAGCTTTCTGGCCATAAGACGCCGAGTGACGATCCCAAGGCTTGCACTGTGCTGCACGGCAGGTGGTCTTTGACTACACAGCATACAACGAGCAGGGGCGGCGCATTGACACCACATACAGCAAGGGCGCCCCCGCTCGCACCCGCCTTGGCATCCAGGGGCTCATACCAGGTGCTGCGGATCTTTTGGCTCCCTCTGCAGAGTGGTCGGAGAAGGAGATACCTCTGATGCAATCTTACTTTCTGCGAAATGCCGCAAGTGGCTGTGCCCTGCACGACGTTCCTGTTGCACAAGGCGGGGTTGAACCTGCTGGGGTTCCGATCCGACATCGGCTTCGAGCTGAACATCAAGGGCACACGGGTGGGGTTGCGGCGCACTATGGGCTTGCCACAGCTGCGCGCATGTCAGGATGTGGTTTAAACAGCATGTTTTGCATCCAACTTAGGCTTCGAGCTGGGGAGCAAGGGCATGCGGGTGGGCGGCAAGCGGCGCCTTCTGGTGCCGCCACGGCTGCGCGCATGTCGGGATGTGATTTGAATTGCATTTCCCGCATTTCCCGCATCTAACTCAGGCTTCGAGCTGGGGATCAAGGGCATGCGGGTGGGCGGCAAGCGGCGCATCGTGGTGCCGCCGCAGCTGTCTGCATGTGATCATTCCTTTCCACCAACACTGGTTCGCCTTGGATATAGGCTTCGAGCTGGGGATCAAGGGTATGCGAGTGGGCGGCAAGCGGCGCATCGTGGTGCCGCCGCAGCTGGGGCCACCCACTGGGCCCTCCACCTTCTTCTCCGCCAAGCAGTGCGAGGTGTGACATTTGTTATCAAGCGGTAGCCCGGAAGTGTGTCAGACATGGACTCCTAGACAAAATTTCCGACGCAGCTGGGGCCGCCCACAGGGCCATCCACCTTCTTCTCCGCCAGGCAGTGCGAGGTGTGCGTCTCGGTGGTGGAAGCGTCACCCAGGTGGTTTCATGGAAATGAAATGCGGTATGGCAACATTGCTGCATCTGAGCCCGCCCGCGGGTCCGTTCACCTTCTTCTCCGCCAAGCAGTGCGAGGTGAAGCCCAGAGGAAACGGCAGGCTGCCCAGTTGTGGCGCCTGTCCGATGTATGCCCCGTGGCCGCCATAGCTTGTGTGGAACAGCTGTATGTGTGACGATTGCGCTGCTGGGGCGTCGTGGTCCGCCATGGTGGTACCAGTGCACATTTCACAGCATGCATGCTCCTGCACAGGTGTTTGACGTGGAGCTGAGGGCAGTGCGCAACTGCCGGCGACGGCAGGTGGCGATGTTCTCAGACGTAGTGTGCGAATGAGCGCGTGTGCCTCGGCAATGGAACATGGTCGGCGCTACAGTCCTAGCTGCTGCAGCGTACATGATCTGCAATCGCCAGCAATGTGATGCGGCATGGAGAGCTCAGGATGGCAGCATATGCGGACTGCAGCGTCTAGACTCGAAAACCTGAGCTGCCGATCCTTTTTGCTGCCGCGTGACACGCAGAGCGGATCATGCCACTGCCCATGTCAAATGAGCGGCATCTGACATGTGAGGGCATTGTAATTCACAGTGCTGCAGCTTGCATGTCAATAGGGCGGGTTAATAAAACATCTATGGCGAGTTCTGGTGTGCAACCGAATCAAAGGAAACTGCAGAAATGTACGAAGTTTGCAACATCCGCCGCCTGCAACTTGGCGGTCATTGGGAGCTCATGCATGCAGAATTGCATGCGGAGCACGCACAGTGTGATCCATTTCGCGGAAGCGCTGCAAGTGGAACAGAAAGTTCACATTGGAAGCACCTGCAGCGGGCAGGAGGGGAGCCTGCAACGTCGATCACACATTGCCAATACCAGCCTGCCAGCTTCCGAAACACAAGTCACATCGAGACTTGCGCAGTTGTCACGCCAAAGGTGCAGCGTTCGGCTGCTCACTAGCTCCAAGAAATCTACAAGAGCGGCGCATGAACGCACCAGCTCAGCCGGGCACCTTTGCTTGCAGGCCATCCTGCGGCATTGGCGCCCTGGAAGGAGCGGGCGACCCATCGGTAGTCGATTGACTGAAATTCTGATGGCTCCATCACCTTTGACTAAGCAGGTGGTGCGTTGACTGGCTATGTCGAAGCCTTCACTATGATGTGGTTGCTGTTTGGCTTCTGCGGCACGCACCTTTCGATGCTTGCAATGCCAGGCCTGCCTCCTGCCGTCCCTCATAGCACGACACAGAAACGCGCTGCAGCTGGTGACTTCACTCGGCTGTCCCACCAGGAGTTCCTGCCGTTTCTGCCGCAAGATGACACCGGCGGCGCCGATCCAGCAGCAGAGGAAGTTGTGCAGCTGATAGGCCAGGTCAGCGGCCCAAAGGAGTCGGCAAAACAAGACGACTCAAATCTCCAGTCCACCTCAGCTCCACGTTGCAAGCTCACGCAGAACCATCGCTGTTATAAGCACTTGTAGATGCAGGCCACTGCCGCACCCAGACTCAGCACATCACTCGAGTGCAAGGGAAGCGACGCCTATTTCGTGAAACAGGATCTGCAAGCGCTGCTGGCGGCGCCGGACGCGGACTTCTGGGCGGCTGTGACCGGCAATGCTTCATTGGCGGCCTGCCTCGACAGCTACCTGCAGAACAGCAGGTAAGGCAATGCACTATGTGGTAAAATATGCATGGCCAGTGCAGGACAGGGTGCCCTTCTAGACAGCGACCTGCTGTTCCCCCGTCAGGAGGGCGCCTTCAGAGTGCAGCTGCAGCTGTGCACCGTCTGATCCTCCCTCCGTGCTAGCATGGCAGATGCGTCAAACTTGCAACGTGTCATGATTTGGGCGTACAGGCGGCCACATGACGACGGCCATGAGGGCGCGCTGCCGCCGTCAGCCGCCCGGCAGCTGCTGTCGCGCAGCGTGTTCATGGTCCTGCTGCGCATGTGAGCTCCGCTGCCACTTGCCTGATTCGCTGCATTGTTCGCAACCTGTCCTGCGCAGCCGCTGTGACACGAGCATCTGATGTGGGTCATTGGCATCCATCGTATGACTCCGAGTTGGCATCCATTATATGAGTGCATTCCCACAAATGGGTCATTGGCATCCATTGTATGATCCATCATGTGAGTGCATTTCCACAAATGGGTCATTGGCATCCATCGTATGACTCCGAGTTGGCATCTATCATATGACTCAAGTGCATTTCCACACATGACATGTTGGATGAATTTCCTACGAGCAATGAGATCGTGGACTGTCTGCTGGGCGGTGTGCAGAGCACGGGCGGCGGGACGGCAGCCGGGTGGTGGTGCAGCCTTGGCACGCCGCGGGCTGCTGAATGTGCCGAAGTTGCTGGATGTCGCAATCCTCTATGGCGCCGACAACCCCGCGCTCACGCAGCAACTTGTGACGCAGGTGGGCGGCTCCTGCTGATTTCTTGACATGTATCGAGCAAATCGTAACTTTTGCTGAACATCTTCGAATTGCTGGGTTTGGCAATCCTCTACGGCACCAAGAACCCCATGCTGATCCAGCAGCTGGTGGCTGAGGTGGGTCGGAGTTGTGACATGAACAGCCGATGGCCTGCAGATTGGCTGCCAACCAGGGACTTCATCGGCACGGTGCACAAACACCGCCTGCAGGCCTCTTTGCAGTGCAGAGCCGCTGATGCAGTCGATCAAAGGGTGTGAAGTGCTCTGCTGTTGCAGTGTGCCACACGCTTGCTTCAGGCAGTTCTGATGTTTGAGCGCACAGGCGCTGGCGGCGGCGCCGGACGCTGCGACGGATCTGCAGCAGCTGGCCGCCACCACGGCCCGCAACCTGGCAGACGTGGTGTCGACATGCTGCGGCCGCGTCAAGTCGCCAGCGGCGCTGCCACGGGACGTGATGGAGGGGCTCACGGGTGAGCAGGCGCTGAGTTTGCACCAGGTCGTCACTCGTTGTCATGGGGAAAGAGATGCATGCATGATGAAAGGATGGCAGCCAAAGGGACGCCGTTGCGAGGCATTCAAAAAAAGCTGCTGTCATGAGGATATAGCTTCAAGGTGGCGCTTCATGCTTGCTGCATCCAGTGAGATTTGATGCGATGCCGTGCCTGTCCTCAATGTACATGTTGAATGTGACACCACAGATGGCGTGTTGTACCTGCGGGATGTGTGCCTCACGCTGGCCGCATTCCTGTCAGCAGCACCTGCAGCTGCTCCCCATCTCATGGTGTGTCTGCTCTTGTAGCTGTTTGACACGCAAGGTGTATCCAGCAATCTGTCGTCTGCATTGAATCCTGCATGATAAAACCTCGCAAACCTGGCAATGGGAACTTCTCAAGGGGATTGTTCCCTCTGGGACTGCTGGGAAGCCACTAAAGGCTCCCTATGATGTGCCGCACAGGCCGGCACGGCTGAGGCTGGTGGCCTGCTGGCTGCAGTGCATTCGGTGCACGATGAGCTGGTGCCGGCGCTGTCCGAGGCGGCGAAGCGGCCAAAGTCGCCGGCGCAGCCCGCAGCACAGGTGCACGTCTTTGCAGAGCGATCGGCTCAATGCAAACAGCTACTTCATCAGTCGTGACAATGAGCTGTTGCTCACGCTGTCAGAGGTGGCAACAAGCATGAAGCCGCTGGCGCAGCTTGCGGCATGGATGTAGTGAGCCTGCGTCGAGCAGGGCTCGAGGAACTGCCAAAAGTCAGTAAATGAGATGGCGTCTGCAAACACATTTAGGATGGGTACTGGCCGACAGAGGATTTCGCCCCAGAAGTTTTGCACATTTTGGAGGCTCGCAATCTGCCTGGCTGCAGATGCTGCGGCTTCTGGACCATCTGCAGCCCGCAGCAGCGCACGCTGGGTCGCTGCTGCTGCGCCATGCATGTCTGACGGCGTCGCAGCCTCTGAACAGCAGCAGCGGCAGCAGCGCGGGCGGCAGCAGCAAAGGCAGCAGCAGCACTGGCGGCAGCTCCAGCGCAGCAGTGGGCCCAGTCGGGCGCGGGGAGCTGCTGCTGTCGTCGCTGATCGCCATAGGCGAGCCCCACGACACAGTAACATGCCGAATGTCTTGTCAGCAGACTGTAGATTCAGGACAGAATGTCTTATGGGGATACAGTGTTCCGAATACTGCCATGTAGTGCATTATGATTGTAAAAGTTGAGCTGTTGTTGGTCTGCTGCACGATGCTCATGGCGCCTTGCTCTGCAGGGCATAGCCAGGGCAGCTTCATGGCAGCACTTTCAGCGCGGCTGCAGCTTCCCGCCGCCATTGCGGAAGCGGCGTCGAGTGGCACCCTGCAGCTGGACGACATGCAGCGGGACTACCTGTCCGCGCTGCTGGGAACGCAGCTGCCGGAGGCTGGAGATGCAGCAGGAGCCTCCGCTGCGTCCTCAGCAGGCATGATCTGTTTCATTTTTGGCAATCAATGTGAGTCGGTTGGGTGTGTCCAGATCAACGCTGCCGGGGATGCGCCGCCAGAGCGCAGCGAGGACAGCAGGTAGGTCGACAACGACTTTGCAATTATGATTGTACAGTGTTTGAATGGTCTGTACCCTTCACCTGGTTGCATGCTGAGAATGCCGGCTGACGGGTGAGGCGCAGCAAGCGCAGTACACAGCTCCTGCTGCGAGCTCAGCAGGCGTGTGCCGGCTCCTCACAGCTGGTTCGTGAGCTGCGAGCTGGTTTGCATTGCTGGGGAACTGAAACGACGAAGGTTTGCTGTGTTTTCGACAATGCGCCAAGCCGCCGGTACACAGGCTCAGGACATATTGTGGACGCGCACAGCTGCACAGGCTCGATTGGGATCTGTTGCTGCAGCACCCGCCCCGGATTCCTGTGCTTCGGCGGTCCACATGGCTGGCCTTGCCGCTCCTGCTTCCATGTAGACATGTCGCGCTAGACTAGACATATCTCAGCACGATGCTAGATCAACATTTCTCAGCACGATGGACAGAAAAGTGAATTCACTTGAAAACCTTCAAGTGAATCGAATTTGTGTCCGGGCAGGAGCTGGGCCCAGCAGTGGCGTAGATGCCGCTACAGCCGCACAGATCGCGCAGATTCGGGATGTGCTGCCCGACTATGGCAATGGCTTTCTTGCAGCAGCACTCCAGGTGCGCTTTTTGTCAGTTTTGTTTGCTCTTTCGCCCACAAAAGTTACCCGGATGTGCTCATGCCACTTCCCTGTCAGGATGTGCCGCCTGGCTGTAACACTGGGTACTTTTGTCGGTGTGGGAACTTCTGCAGCTGCTGCTTTTTGTTAGGACTCACCAGTCCTGTCAACATGGCAACTGATATGGCACGGTCCTGCGATTTGCACCGATCGCACCGATGGTCCCCTTGCTGCAGAGCTGCGGTTGTGCAGCTGCCACCTTTGGTGCCTTTAGGTGGGCTGGCATGTGTTGAATAGGTCTGTCTGCATCAATCTTTGGCGCTGTGGCAGTGAGTGCACGACACACGGAAGCCGTGCATCAGACGATTGCTTGCAATGTGTCTGCACATGCTGTTCTCGAGCCGCTTGCAGCCCCTGCATCTGATTTGGTGATGCCCCCGGTCGCAGCATTCAGGCAGCCGCCCGGGCCAGGTGATCAACACCCTGCTGGCGGGCTACCAGAGCTTTGCTTACGTTCAGTGCTGGTGCATCACATCCTGCCGCCATCTGACTGTTAGCATGTCATACTTAAAGATTAGCATATGGGCCATGAATACCATAAGGAGAAAATTTATAAATGCCACCAGTTTTAACAATTGAATCAACATAGCTAGAGCGTATTTTTACATCGCCCTCATGTTCAGTAATTTCAATGTTATCCTTATTGAAATCATCAGCGATTTGCCATCTGCAGTATTTCGGCAGCCGCCCCGACCAGGTCATCAACACCCTGCTGGAGGGGTCGCTGCCGCCGGAGCTCGCTGCGCTGGACCCCCAGGCGGCCACCCTGCAGCAGCTGCCGCCCCCAAAGCCGCCTGCGGCCGCGCCCTCGAACAACACAGGTACATGATCGGCTGGTGGCTATGGCAATGCCGCAGTCCACGTCCATGACTTGCTTTGCTTGCTTGTGTGCTGCGCAGCCCTGGCAGGGCGTGAACTCAAATGTTGTGGCGACATCTGCGTTCTGTTGACCTGGGTCCTTGATCTGCTGGTTGATGTCGACCTTGCTGTGCCTTTGTGCTGATCCCGCCGGTACCGACGCTGCAGGCGCTTCATCGTGGCAGGGCCTCGCTGCAGACGCCGCAACAGCAGGCACAGCTCCCGCAGGCAGAACCGCGCCGGCGCCGTCTGCCGCCATCCCGTCTCGCAAGCCCCACCGGGTGAGTCACATGAGCCGACGTCTGAAGTCGGCCGCCAGCAGCGATTGAATCGCTTCAAAGGGTGATCATGTAAGCTCCCGCAGGCAGTGCCGTCCCGGCGCCCTCTGCTGCCGTGTCGTCGCCGAAGTCGCGCAAGGTGCAGCATGCGTGACCTGCAGTCTGAGGCTGATCTACAAGTCTTATAGATCTCCTGCGCTATCATGTAGAGCCTTTCAGAAGGTTGCTGCCTGTTTCAGCAAAATGAGGACGTTGTGTGTGTGACGTCATTGCGGTTGTCTCACGACGGCGTTGTGCGGGTCTAACTGGTGAGATACAACGAAAGGTGTAGGGGACTTCGTTACCATTGTTTACAGGCGACTGCGAGAACCCTGGACTTGGCACGCAGCGGTGCGGAGCGCGACGCCATCCGGGCAGCTGCAACTGCAGCACAGGTGCAACTGTTTTGCCACTTGACACTGCTGATTACCGTGGATTGTTGTGCCTGCTGTGCCATGGGTGATCCCAGCAGCAGTTCGCCAACCACATAGCTGATGATCTGTTGAGGTTGCGGGTGCTTAGGGTGTGCACCTACAATTAGTCCTGCAATATAGTCTCTCACCTCTCGGCTGGCCAATTCGCAGTGGGAGTACGAGGATGAGTACGACGACTCGTTTGATGCATACGATGCTGGCGGCGCAGCAGACGGCGTCGCCGATGCCGAAGGTGCGCTGCTCTGCAAGCTTTGCGCCAAGTCGCATCTTCTGTATCACATACCCACGGCCTCCTTCAACAGAACGAGGACGCTCATGGCGGAGAATTCGTCCGTCAATGCTGTCCTCCAGACAGTGGGATGCTGTGCTGAGAGGAGCTGTGTGCTGCAACTGGTAGCTGAGCCAAGAGTACACCAGATATTGCTGCCGCACACTAACCACAGCGGCAGGTGCTTCAGTTGATGAGTGTTATTGCGGTAGCGTGACAGGGTCTGGCACAAGCGATGCGAAGAGGCCTCTGGCGGGCCCAGAAACCGCTGCAGCGTCACTGCCCCCAGAAGGGCCCTCTTGGCAGATCACACCTTCAAAATTTCATTCGCAGCTCTGCACGCATCAGTCGTTTTGTTTGTTTTAGGTGACAAGGACGCATACCGTGGCACCCGGCTGCTGTTCGGGACGCCGCCCTCGAGACGCCCCTTCAGCATGCCAGTCTCTCAGCGCGCTGAAACACCACGTTGGACCAGGTCCATCAATGGAGTTGATGTGGTCCGCGCAGGTGATGAGGACGAGGCGCTGGCTGCGCCACGGCGGCGCTTTGGGGCTCCGCCCCCAAGAGGCGCCTTTGGCGGCGCCGGACCCTCTTCTGCCGCCACTTCAGCGCCGGAGCGGCAGCAGCAGCAGCCATGGCAGCAGCAGAGGCAGTCGCAGGCGGCTGGGCGAGGCAGTGGTCGCGGTCGCGGCCAGCAGCAGCAGGGCAGGGCCTGGGTGCTGGACGGCAAGGTGTACAACTACAGGTGCATTTCATTGCTTGGGCTCAAGGATTACTTTGCACAGCCTCGGTGTCCTCTGTCCGCATCGCCGCAGTTGAAAGTGGCCAGCAGCAGCAGAGCAGGCCTGGATGCTGGATGGCAAGGTGTGCAACTACAGGTACGGTGTTCCTTTAGGATTCAGGGTTCACTATGCAGCGCCTCGTTAGTCTCATCTCACACTGCTGCAGTTGGCCGCGGCCATCAGCAGCAGTGCAGGGCCTGGATCTTGAGTCACAAGGTGTGCAACTACAGGTGCGATCTTCTCTATCAGAACAACCTGCTGGTAGACTTGAAGCTTGCATGTGGGTCACAGCACCGCATGAAACCAGACGCAAACCCAGGCAGCACAAGATGGAGACATCACAGATACAGCTGATTTCAACCCGCTTTGCATGGCTGATTATGTACCTTGCCATTGTCACAGCTGTTTCTGGCTGCATCTTCTGCAGGAAGGAAGGAGCCACAGAAGTCGCGGGGGGCCCGGAGGCTGCACAGCGCGCCGCCGCCGCCGCCCGCGCGGCAGCGCAGGCGATCTACGGCCTCGGACCCGGCGGCAACGTGCCATCCGCACAGGTTCGGAAACACAGCCAAGCCATTTCCAGCAGCTGGTCAATGCTCGTGTTGTACTATGGTCTAATGCCACGGCCAGCCAGAGTCATGAAGCCCATGACAACTGGCTTGGACGCTCACTGCATTTCGAGTATTGCCCTGACGACAACTCTGCGACATGCCATTCGCCGACCGCTGCTCGTGTGCGTCGAAGCCACTGGTGCCGCCGCCGCGGCGGCCGCTGCGCATCGAACGCCCGCCCGAAGCCAACGACGGGCAGCAGCCGGAGCAGCAGCCGGCAGGCCAGCGGCCACAGCAGAGACAGCAGCAGCCCAGCAGACAGCAGCGCCAGTCTGCCGATGGCCAGCAGCGGCAGCAGGACGGGTCCGCTGCCAGCGCTGTATCTGCCGACGGTGCGGAGCCGGCAGCAGAGGCAGGCAGGCCCGGCAGGGGCGGCGGCGGCAGGGGCCGCGGCTCTGGTTCCGGCGGCAGGGGCGGCAGAGGCAGGGGAGAAGGCGGTAGCGGCGGCAGCAGCAGAGACCACGCATGGAAAGACCAGCACAAGGCGCAGGTGAGCTTTGGAATGACCCGCAAGAGACATGGAGCACTCTGTCAGATCACACGTCATTGCACACTTTCAAGGTCTGTCTCGTGTGCCAGACGAGCATGCAATGCTCGTTGATCTGTACCTGTTGTCTTACATTTCCGCATGTGTTGTTGCCGACAATGATGTGCTGCCGCATCAACTGCATTTCTGCGTCGCAGGTGGCGAACCACCATCGCAAGGACCGGGCAGCTCGCAAGGCCGGCATGATGTGACTGTGGGTATGCCGAGGGGATCTGCAAGCTGTGTGCACTGCATGCAGTGCTGCCAGCTGTTGAGTCGAGTGTGGCTGTAAACACACCCCGGTAGCGGCCTTACTCACCCGCTCTCCGCATGATGGCATGCAATGGTCAAGCTTGATCAGCATGACCGGCCGAATTTCCTCCGGTTTTATGAAATGCTTGTTCTGGACTGATAAGTTATCTGAATGCTTTTATGTCGAACAAGATGTTGTGAAAAGCATGTCCTTGGTGCCACATACGTTATTTTTAGCACGCAGCTGTTGGTGACGTCAGCACGTGTCGCTTGCAATTTATGTTACGACCTCGCTCGCACCTTTGCAACAATCAAACACGCCTTCCGCCTGTTGTGCTGCGCGTGAGCTTGCTTTCACCCACCTCGCCCAGAGTTGGAGATCGCCGTCCTGAAACACTCTGCCGACTACTCTCTCTTCTGGCAGTCTGCAAAACGTGAACCACTGTTTGGCGCGGCTTCACCACTGACAACGCATGAGCTTGATGGTCTTCTACTCCATGTTTGCACTGACGGGGTTGAAGCTTTGTCACCGCTACTGTCCTGCACTACCCGTACAGAAGTAAAACCTCATCGAGATCCCGATGTGCAGTGGATGTCAGGCTGGAGTTGTGGAATGTCCAGTGCCGATAACTTGAGTGCATCGTTCTTTAGTTTGTCACATGCAATCACGCAATCAGAATTGGCTGCCGCCCGCTGGTTTGACGCTGCCGTGGCAGCCATCTGGTTGAATCGGCAAACGGTCCTGGTGGCTTCGAACAGGCGAACAATCGGTAAGGCCGCCGCTAATGCATCCGCATGACATGACAAAAATCATGCTGAAGCGTGGCTCCATGCTGAGCTTATCCTGCCGCCGGCGATGGTGGCAACAGAGACTATTCGCGATACTGCAGCTTGATCGACAAAGTCTTTCAGAACTTGCCGCGCCTTGCTGCTGTTTGAGGATGCTATGAGGCTGATTGACTGCCCCGCGAGTGCGATGTACGCGTGAAACTGCCGCGAATTGATCTCGTGACGATGCTGTCGCTGTGGCAGTGCCCCAGGGGGCAGCTGTTGTGCGGCATGTGCTGCGCCTGCGGCCGGCTGTAGCAGCAGTTCGAGACTGTCTGTGTTGCTCATGCTGTCTGGTCCAGCATGGTGATGTTCAGCGGTAGCCAGGCCGCAATCAAAACCGCACAGATGACTACTGCAACCACAGACTCGGCTTGCGGCGGCGTGATCTGAGCGACTCAAGAGCAACGCTGGCCTCACAACATCGTAGTGATCCTTCCTCATGTCGCGCTGCTGCGCCTGCGCACCATGCGTGCGCGTTCCTCGAGCGTTAGGTTTAATTGCATAGCGCTATAAGACCCAAGAGTATTGGAGGGCAGACAAGAAGGACAAGAAACTTCCTCTTGGACCCGGACACTCACATCACCAGCGTGCAGCAGCCTTGGATGCTATACTTTGACAGCAGAGCGTCCTGTTGGCACGCAATGTCGATGCTGACCATGTCAAGGCAATCTCGCCGCCAGCTAGCCGGCATGGTGGGCGCAGTCTTGACTGCAATCGTTGTTGCTTCTGCCTCCTGACCCTGTGTCTCGTTTTCAGGTTGATCTGCGGAACCTGAGGCGACAATGGGCGGGCGCCCAGCCTTGTCGGCGGCGCTGCTGCTTGTGCTGCTCAGTAGCGGCGCAGCTGTGGTTAGCGCCGCAGGTGCGCCAAGTCCGTTGTGAAGTGTTAAAGTATCTCTGCACGCGGCTGATGATGTACACATGACATCTCAATGTGACTCGCATGGGAGACGTACAATTGCCTCTTCTGCACTTGTGCATGCATGCGCTGCACGGTGCAGCGCATGCCAACAGGCCGTGGCACAACAGGTGCCGCAGCCGCTGAGCATGTCGCTGTGCGCCATTCAGCTATGAGGTGTCGCTCGCGAGAGCCCAATCGGCCAGACCCTCCCGGACCCCGGCATGCGGCTGTTTATTGTTGCGTCGCGCTGCTTGCAGTGCCTGGGCCGGGCATGGAACCGAGCCCAAATGGGCCTGTACCCTGCAGGGCCGGATACGCAAAGGGTGGCGCCGGCGCCTTCAAGTGAGCGTTCTCGTGCTGATTTTCCCTTAATCATGCTTCTGTGCTGACACTGCTGCCCTGTCGAATGTTCGTGGTCCAAACAAGAACCCAAACTGATGTCCCAGTGTGGCTTACTGCATTCATGCACTCAGGTCCCGTGCCAAGATGTACACAATAAAAACACTGGATGGTGTGAAGTATGCAGGTGTGGGTTCTGCAGCGGTGCCAGGTTCCAGCCCAAGACGGGACAGACGACCTGCCTGTCGTGTCCCTCCCCCAACACCCCCAACACGGCGCACACCGCCTGCACCCCCGGACCGGGGTACCAGCCGGGAGCTGGGGGCGTGCCCGTGTGAGTCATTTCACCTGTCAGCCAGTTTCTCGCCAGTTCTGCTTCTTTCCTATAATGATCTTTTGTTTGATTCACACCTTTTCGTGATGCATTTCCGTTCCTGAAAAGATAAGGGATTCACCTTGAAACGTACCTAAATCGTCACATCTTCATCATTGCAGTCCTTGCCCGGCCGGCACAGCCAAGGCAGGGTCAGGGGCATTCGCCTGCGGAACCTGCAGCGGCGCACGCTTCCAGCCTGCCACCGGCGCCACGACTTGCCTGGCCTGCGCCTCACCCAACACCCCGAGTGCCGACAACACGGCTTGCACACCCGGTCCAGGCTTTCAGCCAGGAGCTGGGGGTGTACCCGCGTACGTTCTCCTCTTTCATTGACACGCTTCACCCGTTGCGTGGCTGCCTGCAGTGCTTGTTGATGTTGTTCCACTGTTGTGTCATGTGCCTTGACAGGGATCTGCACAAGATCAAGTTGTATCCAACATTCAAAAAGCAGTACCAACTTTGTATACAGGGCATGCCCTGCCGGCACAGCTAAGGCAGGGCCGGGGGCTTTTGCCTGCACAACTTGCAGCGGCGCACGCTTCCAACCTGCCACCGGCGCCACGACTTGCCTGGCTTGCGCCTCACCGAATACCCCGAATGCAGACAACACGGCATGCATACCCGGGCCAGGGTTCGAGCCAGGGGTTGGAGGAGTACCCGAGTGCGCATCTGGCGTCTTGTTGTGTTGCCGCTGTGTGTCTGCCAATGTCACCTGCCTCTTGGTATGCCCCGCGTGTGTGACGCATCCGCAACTAGGGCATCCGTCATTTTTCACCATGAAAATCACTCAGGAACCACTTTGATCGATGTACATTGCATCATGTAGGGAGTGCCCGGCCGGCACAGCCAAGGCAGGCTCAGGTGGGATCTCAGGTCCAAGTTGCTGTGTTCTCCGGCCATTGACCATGCCATGCAATCCTTGGTGACTGCATGGCATCACCGTCCTGCCTGCACGCTCTCCAGCATGTGAATGACCGCCGGCGTGGCCATGCAGGCGCATTTGCTTGCACCGCATGCAATGGAACTGGACCCAACGGCGGTCAGCGGTACCAGCCGGACTCGGCCGCAACCACCTGCTTGGAGGTGGGTTGGAGATATGGGACTTTCTGGACTTGCTGCTCAGAGACTTGGGCAGCATGATGGCGGCAGCGTACTACTGTGCGCACAAGACTAACCAGGCCGCAAAGTGTTTGCGAGTCCGTGCTGCATGCCTGTCACGTCCGCACGGCATGGAAAGCATGGTGGACGAACGAGATATCCTTTCTACTTTGCAGTGTCCGGTCGGCGGTACCGTGGACACCAACAGAACATCGTGCAGTGAGCTTTTGCCTTGATGTTTGCTATGGTGTTCAAGGCACTCTGCCGTCTGCATGGCCACTAATGCTTCCCGAAGCGCGTTCACTCTGCAGCTGCCAGCAGCTGTGCCAGCGCCCAGGAGTTGGCACACCTGCTCCAACAACATGTCGTGTAGCTTATCTTCCAACTAAGGGACCGTTCTGTGTGCATTCAGCTCCGCCGCCGCCGGGCACACCAACAAGTCCGCCATCCAGGTGCGGCATCAGCCTTCCCTACAGTCTAGTGATGCCGCAGCCTCAACCCTCGCTGACAGTGCTCGCTGAAACCTGCACCCTGACCACTGCTTCGTCGACGCTTGCCTGGATCTGACGCCGTGTCTGGTCCCCACACGCAGCCCACCGCCGGCGCCGCCACCTTCACCTCCTCCCACCCCGCCGCCGTCACCGCCGCCGCAGCCACCACCAAACCCTCCGCCGAGCCCGCCCCCAGCGCCACCTCCTCATCCGCCACCCTCTCCACCACCACAGCCGCCACCAAATCCACCACCTTCGCCACCTCCTAATCCGCCACCCAGTCCACCACCAGCACCGCCACCCAGTCCACCACCAAATTCTCCGCCATCGCCCCCTCCCAACCCTCCACCATCACCACCTCCAAGCCCACCACCAAGCCCGCCTCCAAGCCCTCCGCCTTCGCCACCACCAAGTCCCCCGCCATCACCTCCGCCAAACCCACCATCCTCACTACCGCCTTCGCCGCCACCATCGCCACCTCCCAGCCCGCCGCCCTCACCCCCGCCATCGCCTCCGCCGTCGCCACCTCCCAGACCGCCACCCTCACCACCGCCTTCGCCTCCGCCGTCGCCTCCCCCTAGCCCTCCTCCTTCTCCACCGCCGGAGCCGCCTCCGCCGTCGCCTCCCCCTAGCCCTCCTCCTTCCCCGCCGCCGCGTGAGTGGCTGAATACAACATGTGATGTTAATGCCAATAGTTGTGTTTGACTTGCACGTGGCTGCCGCCGCTCCTGACATGGCCGCCATGCCGGCATGATCGTCCTAGAGGCACGATGCCGGGCTCGACCTCCCAGACTGATGCAAATGTCAAACAGTGCTCCTCAACAGTGCACCTCGCTTTGCTCTGCAGCGGTCTGCTTCCGTGCCGACAGCCTGCTGACGCTACGGGACCCCACGACCGGCACCGCCAAACCCCGCCGCATCATAGAGGCGCTGCCAGGGGACGAGATCATGGTGAGCTCGCCGCACATCATGGCCTCGCTGCCGCTGCATGACAGGGTGCTGATCTGGCAATGCATGGCCACTGCGCCAGCCAGGAAGGCGTTCTGTGATTGCATGTGCACCATGCCATCGTGCTACATGGTAGTCAAAGTGTGATGATCCGAAGCTGCAAGCTCGGTGATGAGTGCAATGCGACAGGTTCGACCCCATGACCAGCAGTCATGGTCAAAGTCCCTATTCTCGCTGACTGGGCGCAGGTGATCGACGAGGATGGCGCCCTCTCGTGGTCGCCCATCACCCATTTCTGCACCTTCGAGCCAGATCGGTACTTTATATACCGCCGCATGACGACAGATTCTGGCAAGGTTCGCAGCATCATCAAGTTGTGCAAAAGACTGCACTTGCTGTGCAATACTGCAGGCCATCGTGTGCAATCCCCTGGGCACATGCCTTGCATTACATGCTGTGGCGGTGTAGCCGGCACAGCTATGTGAACAAGTGATGCGCTCAGAGCATGGCCAGTTTTTGCTGGAGCAGCTGAAGGGTGTGTGCGGGGTTATGCCTCCGAAGCAGCTGAAAATGCTTGTTCAGGTGTTGACGGTGACGCCGAACCACTTCTTGTACCTCGCCACATCTGGTGCTCCGGCAGCTGACGCAGAGGGCAACAGCACTGCAACCGGCTTCGCCACACGCCGCGTGGTAGCCGCAGGAGACGTTCAGGTGACCAGCCATCCCTGCTGGCCGCAGCGTGACATGCCCATTGATGTGTGTGACACGCACTCCCGCTGGCCTGTCTGCATCAGCCAGATCAGGTGGGCAAGTTAGAACATGTGACGTCTAGTTGGTGGCTGGCGCTTGTGCTCAAAAAGCAGCAGACTGCTGCCCAGCTTGCCCTTACGAGACGTTTTTTTGCGGCTGCAGGTGGGCGACAAGCTGTTTGTGCAGCTGCCGGGCGCCTCTGCAGTGACGCCCAGCGCTGTGGTGTCCATCGAGAAGCTCTGGGAACAGAGCGCCTTCAACGTCCACACGCTGCGCGGTGCGTGCGCAAGATCGTGTGCAATGCGGTTGAGAACACTGCGGTCTATGCATGCATTGTCAGCCTGGATGTCTATTGTCCAGCTGCTGCAGGATCCCTCCAGAAACTGTGTTCCTGCCATGTCTTGCATGCGATGTTGACAATGCACCAATGTTGCAGTAGGTTTGAATGCATCTGCCAATGCAGCTCAGCTGTGACGCATTGATCACCTCGTTGCTGACCTGGGCGGGATTGGCCTGCTGCAGGCAATGCGGTCGTGGACGGCGTGGCGACTTCGAACTCTGGCACTGCGACTCACCTAAAGCTTGCGCACACCGAGGCCGTCAAGTACACTGCCAACGCGAAGATGCGGCTGTCATATTGCATCGCCCCCCGCCTGCTGCGCCACCTACACGCCTGGGGGCTGCTCACATCGCTCAACAAGCCTGTCGTGGCTGCCAGCATCCAGGTGAGAGGTGTTCTCCGGCTGATTCTCCCAGAATCAGTCAGGATTTTGCTTTTTTGGTCGAGTGCTGGCGCTATAGAAAGAAGTGTTGCCGAGAACCTGTTCATCAGTGGTGACAATCTTGCCGAATGCAGGCCCAGATCATGGCGCAGAGCCCCTCAACGCCCCTCCGCCTCATTGGGACGGCCATCAACTTCATGTACAACCGCGTGCCCGCTGCCATCGAGGCAGCCCTCGTCGGCGGCGATGGCCTGTCGGCATATGCGCCTACCTGCCCCCACCACGACGCCGCTGCCGTGCCCGCCGATGTCGCAGCAGGGCAGTGCGCAGCCGACTACACACTTCTTCGCAATGGCGCCGCTGCCGCTGCCGCTGCTGCGCCGAGGGTGCAGAGTGCCAGTGCCGTGGCTTGAGCACTCTGCAACACTGCTGCACCACTGTACATATGCGACCTGGAAGACCGCCTAGCCCGTCCAGGTGCCACGTGCCGGCCTAACCCCGGCGAGCGATTTGCAATCATCACCCTAATCTACATTAGGTAATGCGACATAGTCCATGTTGTGTGCCTCATACTGTGACTGTGCTGAGATGCGGCCTTCCAGAGCACCATTACTGCCGCAAACTGCATTGATCGAAAAACTCAGACTATCTTGATGAAGTATGCTTAATGAGAAGCAATGCCACCTGCAGTATATGCTGTTTGTTGAAATTTGAGGTTATTGGACGAGGGGATTTGGCTTGCGATGCACCCCTGTGATCATCACAGTTCTCATCTGTATGAGAATTGTGATGATCATGAGCAGTTGTTTTTGAGGGACCATCGCTGTGCAGCTGAGACACAGATGGTGTTTGACAACATTGCAAACACACCTGAAGGCTGGGCTGCTTGAAGATCAAAATGCGGCATCAGTGATCATCCCCATACTGCACGCTGCACAGGGACAGCGCAATGGCACTGACATGCACATGTGGCCCTGCCGTTCATGTAATGGTGTGACGCAATGCCGCGAGAAACAAAACAAGTAGTGGCATGAACAGGGAACGAGCTTACAATTGCCAACCGATGCTCCCAAGCTTACGGCATTCGTACATATGCACTCATCATGATACAAAACCACCGAACAATTGCACCTTTGCAAGTTTGATGTATTAGAGATATGAGGTTTCCCAACTTGTCCTCCATGCCTCGATCGAACAAGTATCTGACAAGTGCATGGCGGCGCTGAATAGTTGTAGCCCGCCGGAGTATGCAGCCTTGATAGGCCGAAGGCTGCATTCTAGCATAATATCCAACAGCAAATGATCTGTGACATGTTAAGTCGAGCATCATATTGTTGTTCATGCGGGTCAAGCTGGCGGTGCGGCAGTGATGTCGTGTATAGTTTTCAGGCAGCACTTGCGGCCTTGCTGATCTGCACCATCGCAGCAGCGGCGGAGGCTGGGCGCCCGGCGAGAGTGTCCGCGGAAGAGAGCATGACGCCGGCCGTGCACTGCCCAGCGGGGGTGGCGGATGTCATGACAGCATCGTGGTGAGTGCTGTATGGCGTGCCCGGGAAGCTGGTGTCCCTGACGAGGGCTGCCTCGACGGCGGCGGGCACACGGTTGTATAGGAAGGTGATGGCGGATCCGGCGAGGGAGCGGAGAATGGATTGGCTCTGCGCCATGACGTCGGCCTGCAAACACAAAGGAATCCCC
The DNA here is from genome assembly GCA_036584455.1 of Tetratostichococcus sp. P1. Classification (NCBI taxonomy): domain Eukaryota; kingdom Viridiplantae; phylum Chlorophyta; class Trebouxiophyceae; order Prasiolales; family Stichococcaceae; genus Tetratostichococcus; species Tetratostichococcus sp. P1. The sequence continues at coordinate 340,221 of BTPI01000006.1, forward strand.
TCGGAATATTGTACACCGAGCTGATGGCTGCACAAGGGGCCGGCGCGGCGGCAGGCGCCCTTGGCTCGCTTAGAGATCGGCCTGCATCCACAAGAAACGATTTGGCGGTCAACACGCTTGGGAATTCGTCAGTTGGTGGTGCGTGGCCGATCTCTAGGGTGTCTACAAGTGAGACACATTGGTTAGCTGGATACAACCACGCACCTGTACGCCAATGGCACTGATGATGTCATGCAGCGGTGTCAGCAAGCGCCATGCGTGGAGGCGGCGGAACAGAGTCGGAGCGATCTGGTAGGCCAGCCGCATCTTGGCGTTGGCGGCGTGCTTGACGGCTTTGGTGTGTGCAACCGGCAGATGAGCGGCGACGCCAAAGTTTGAGGCTGCCACAGAGTCCACGATCATGTTGCCTGCAGCATGAGCATTGCAGGTGGGCAAGAAAATTTCCCTGCCATCGTTTCACGGCATGTGCCTCCAAAAGTTGATTTTCCATAAGTCAGTGACCCGTTGTCACTGCACAGGAAATGGAAAGAGTGCTTGCAAGAGTTTGCAGCAAACCCTGTTGCCCAGCATAACAGCTCAACATGCAGCCACCATGATGATTGGATGGTGCACAACCTCATGCCTCACACACCGCGAAATGTGTGGACATTGAAGGCGGTTGGCAGCCGGAGGTCCTTGATGTTGATCACATTGCTGGACATCATTGCAGAGGCGCCCGGCAGCTGCCGAAACAGCTGATCGCCCACCTGCGGCCATAGGACGTACACTCTTAGGCTGCGACCCGCAGCGACATCATTTGCAGTGCGCCAGCCAAGCCTGTCGCAAACCAGATGCCATACACAAGCACGTGTGCATGCCCATATATGAATCCACCACGAGCAACCACTCTCGTTCATGATAGTTCAGCGAGACTGCATGTTGCGGGTCCAGCCTGCGTTATGGCTTACAACACAGCTGCGTCACCTTCACGTCTGCTGCGGCAATTGGGCGGCGTGCAGCAAAGCTGGCAGCAGTGCCATTGCCCTGTGCAGTGTACGCTGGGGCAGCAGAGGTCGAGCGGTACAGGATGTGGTTTGGCGTCACTGTCAACACCTGCGGTGCATCTTCAGCTGTATGAGTTGCAAAGCCCGGCTTTGCACACTCCACAGCGTGACGTGAAGTAAGAGAATGCACGGTTGCATTGGCCACATCATGCCATGCTTGCTGAAACATTGCGGACCTGGCCAGCAGCTGTCGTCATGCGGAGGTAGGAAGTAGGCGGCAGGTCCGGCTTGAAGGTGCGGAAGACGGTGACGGGCGACCACGAGAGGGCGCCATCCTCGTTGACCACCTGCAGCACCGCAGCAGCGATGAATATTCATCAAGACGGTGCCTGCAAGACGGATGCTGGTGCGGCCGTTGATTGCGGAGAGGAAGTAAACGCTTTGCTGATCTCTGAGCTCGTGACTCAAGGATTCGGCGCATGTTGGCTGCATGGCGTCATGCCATGAGGCACCGCAGTGACAAGGCGTCATCCTCCACTCTCGCCGCGGCAATGCATCGCCAGATCAGCCGCCTTGCTCACAAGCAGCAACAGCAGTCACGGCGAGGGGTGGGCCCACCATGATGTGGTCGCCTGGCTGGGCCTCTGCAATGCGGCGGGGCGCGGCGGCGCCAGTCATGGGGTCCCGCAGCGTCAGCAGGCTGTCGGCATGGAAGCAGGGCACTGCACGGCACAAGCAAGACGCGATGGAGACAGGCGTATCGACACCCATGCGTCTGTCTGCAAGGCTGGACTCGTCATTGGGTTGAAAGACAGTGACACACTCGGCAGTAGCATATATAGCCAAGACAGATTTCATTAGTGAATTGATGCCAGTGTACGTCTTGATTGCATGCGGTCAGAGGTCGTACCAGTAGGAGTTGGAGTGGGAGCGGGAGTGCGTGGCACGATGACGACCGGAGTGCCTGCGCTGCTGGCAGCTCCGGACGCCGCAGCGCCCCCAGCTGCACGCAGTCCAACAGGCACAGATCTCATTGCAGCAGACACGAATCAGGCGTGTCAGTGTTGCTCGGGTTCACTTCACTCGATCTGTTGAACTAGGCACCGACGTTGGCTCCTCCATGCACTTGGTACATGATATGCTGGCACCATGCAGTTGTGGCATGCATGGCCAGCTGCATGTACTCAGACAGGGTCAAGCTGTTGCCGATGGAATCTGAAGACGTCATCCTTGCACATGGCATGATATCTACCGTGCTGCAACTGCGGGTTGCTCAGTATGTGTGGATAGTCTGAGCAGGAATCTATGAAATATCCCAGGTCATGCTGATCTGCATATGCACATGAGCATGCAGCATGACAAGGCTGCAAGTTTTGTGCCAGTCAGCACTCACATCCAGCGACCGCGGAGGTGGCTGACGTGGAGCCAGTGCCGGCAGCGCTGCTTCCTGCAGCCGCGCCTCCGCCTCCGCCGACGACTGCGACTGTAGTGGAAGCTGCTCCACCGCCTGCTGCCGCGCCGCCTGCCGCCGCGCCGCCGCCGCCGCCGCCGACAACAGCAGCCGTGGTGGAAGCGGCCCCGCCGCCAGAACCTGCCGAGGAGCCTGCGCCGGCACCTGTCACATGTGCTGCACCTGTTTAGTAGTATACTTGATATAACATCTTCAGTTTGTGATATGTCGTCTAGGGTTGCCGCCAGTGGCTTCAGCCGAAGCTGAGGAAGCTGCACAATTTGCCGTCAGACCTTCCTGACCCTTGGTACTTTGATGCGCCGGTAGTCAATGACATACATGCGAATCCCCAAAGCCCGGAGTATCACGGCGTGGACCGAAACCATGGCGGCAGGGCTCACTCACACATCAGCCTGCTGGTAAACCTGCATGATGATACTGTGACAAGTGGGATACTCTGGCACAACGATGCAGTAGACGCCCTCTCGAATTGGTTCGTCAAGAGTCTGGTGGCTGAAACCTACTACAAAGCAGTTCACAAACCGATAGCAGCAGACGATACGGTGCATCTCCATTCTGATTCTGAACAGTATCGAAAGTTGTGACCAGCAGGCATTGGCGCAACTTGCCTGCGGCGGCGCCGTCGGCAGCCACAGCTGAGGTTGTCGAGGCCTGCCGCAGCTCCCGGCGTCCCGCTGCAGTATAGAATGGCAGGATGAGACCAGCATCGCTGATAAATACCAAACATGTCGGAATGCTCAAGAATGGAGGGAAGGGCGGCAGGCAGAGTCGTCTTCTCATCGACCAGTCTTGATGGGCCCTGGTCTCTGCATTGCTTCGCCCTCGGACTGGACCCGCTAATTTGCAGACAGCCTGTCGATCAAGCAGTGGTATTGCCAGCAGTGGGAAGTCCACATCAGCCACATTTGAGCAAAGCCAGATGCTTGACGGGATGAACGAACTGGGCTGAAATAGTCTCTTGTCGCTGCTTAAACCTCAGATTTCGCTGACCTGAGGCTTCGACCGCCGCTGCCACCAGCAGCAGCAGCAGGAGGCAGATGGACGCAAACCCGACCCGGCAATTCGCCATACTGCCTTGTCGGTTGGGACGTCACTGATTAGCGGTTGTCCACTCGGGATGCAAGCGAAGTTCTGCTGCAATGAGAGTGTGTTGTAGACCAGTCAATGCTGGCTGGAATGAACTCCGCAACCAAACTTCGGGTCTTCAACCCTGGCTGTCTCCTGTGCAACCTTTTCAGGCGTTGAATGTGTTTCGCACAACGTACGTCTCCAAGCTGAGACCGTCTGAATCACGCTCCATGTCGCGGCTGGAAAGGCTTTGGCGGATTTTCGTTAGGTTTGAGGATAGGAGGATCAGCTCAATGCATGTAGCTGCGGCTTATTTGGCGGCATACTGTGACCAGATGCAAATTGTGAGGAGATGATCAAGACCAAGCTCGCAAATCGATTGTCGGCCAGCTGAGTTAATCATGTCACATTCTTACTTGATCAAGCAATTATTGCAGCCGCCGAGCCGTTGCAGCCTTGCTGCTGCGCTGCAGTCGCAGTAGCTGGCAAGAGCGACCTGGGGCGTATAACACAAACTGCGCCAACAACATCATGTCCCTCAGAGCTGCCGGCCAACAGCACAACAGCAGGATGCGCATGGTGGCGGCAACACATGTGCATCTGCAGATGTCAAACATCAACAATGACATCCCCTGATACCTGCAAACTCACCAGATCTGGATGCAAATTCAAAGCAAATGATTCATGCACGCCCTCCTAACCTTCACATTTCGCACAACATTGTTTGTGAAAGTCAATGACCTCGCCCATATCCTCCTCAGAGTCCTTTGGCGGTCGGTGACCCAAAGTCTCTTGCCACTGCGATGCCGGCTGCCGCCGCCGCCGATGCCGCCGCCATTGGCATTATGAGTGTTGGTTGGGCCCAGAGACGAGCAATGGCGGGCCTCCACCTGTATGCAACCCACCCGCCATCTACCAGGTAGTCTTTGCACTTCATGCAGCTCAGCCGCAATTGCCCCTTGCAGAGCCCCTGCTTCCTGGCTGGCATCGCATTCGCAGGCCACATTCAGCCACTATCCGCCATATACCAGGTGACGAATGCTTTCGATGGCGTGCGCTTGTGCAGCTTCGTATACATATCAAAGACGCTGCCCAGCTCTTAGCGTCGGCCTGCGGCTCGTGCCTCGATGGTCTATCACCCGCCAACGACATGTGAGGTGACGCTTGTGTCAGGCTCCTGACACCGCCCGACCAGCTTTCCTCCTTGAAAACCCTCCACAGCTTATTGGCTGAATTTTTCCACAGCTTATGACTTTGCAGCCCAGCCCATGGCCGCCTCCTGCCTGCCATTCATCAAATGTGATGTGTACCATCATCTCATGTTTCTGTTAGTTGCATGGGCACATTCTGCGGACAGTTCTTCTCACCATGACCATCTCGACAATCTTGTAATTAATTGCAGGTCGAACTGGCCTCGTTTTGGGCCTTGTGGACGTAGTCATGGCGACACAACGCCCGGCGATGCAACACCGCCGGCAGTGGCGATGAGATCAGGGCATATGCGCGCACGAGCTGTGCTTGTAATGCTGCCATCTTTGTAGTCGAGTTTGCTGCATGCAAAGCGCCTGCCAGTTCCGCTCAAACCACGATGATGAAATGTATCACGAGGCATGGCAGGCAATGACCGAGCATGGACAGCATGATGGTTCGGACTGACCAGTCATGGTTCTCCCACCCAGCCAACTGTGCACATCAATGCTCTTGTGAACGTCCTGCTGCTGGATGTCACATGTCATCCAGAGCACAAGTCTCGGAACGAAATCACACATGCTCACTTATGATCCCAAGCATAACATTGTTGTCCAAATGCATCACATCATAAGGCACATCCTCCACGAAGGAAGACGCCATAGGACAACATTACTGCAAGGGTTTCCAGCTTTCAAACTACCATGTCCCACAATGGGACGTTCCCCTATGCCCTGTTCATCAAGCCATCCATGCCAAGTGCACAGCGGCGATGGTTGGACAGTTGCACCCCGACAGCCATAACATGGTTGGACAATTGCATCCCGACAGCCATAACATGCAGCGGTGATGGGCGTGAAGGCTGCGTCCTAGCAAGAGCTCCAAAACACACATCAAAACGCTCGAAACACATCGTGGTTGGTGCATCGGTTGATGGTGTTGCTGCACTGATGGCGGTCGCGATATGGTTGCTTATCGCTTGCGGTGTTGCCCCTGTGGGCCAAAGGTCACTAGCGGCATCCAGACAGCTGGGGTTGCCGTTGCTGATGTGGTCGACGCGCGGCCCTGCCGCGGTGCTGTGTGGTGCTCAGGCAGCGGTTGCTGCCTTGCTGAGCTGCACCATTGGCGTGGTGAGACGCGCGGCAGATGTGCTGGTACCGGAAAGCGTGGCATCGGCCGTGCACTGCCCGGCGGGGGCGGCGGATGTTGTGGCGGCTCCGTGGTGGGGACGGACTGGCGCGCCCGGGAAGCTGGTGTCCCCGACGAGGGCTGCCTCAATGGCGGCGGGCAGGCGGTTGTACATGAAGCTGATGGCGGATCCGACGAGTGAGCGGGGCGTCGAGGGGCTCTGCGCCATGATGTCGGCCTGCAAAACCACGGAGAGATTTAACTCAAACAAAGTCTGAGTCCATTTGCGACGTCGACCGAGCTGACGGCCTCGGCGTGCCTTGAGGTCACCCTGCAGCAATGGGGGAGACAACCTCTGATTTGACAGGGTTTTGAGATCGTTGAACAGAGCCCGAGGGGCGGCTTGAAACAGCCGGCGCGACAAACATGGACCAGCTGGTTTGTGCGCCATGCTGTTGACCTGCAAGAGCATAGCCACGGCCAAGGCCGACGTTGCCCTTTCTGGTAGCTGTTCTGCGCGGTGCACTCTGTGAATGAGGTCCGCGGCCAGTAGGTCCTGACAATCAGCACTTCGCCGTGCCGCGACTGCATCTACAACTGAGACACAGCAGCCATCTGGGTCACCCTAGGAGCTCGCTACGCCACATGCAACTCCTCACATTTCTTCCAACGACGCCGATGACGTCGTACAGCGGTGTCAGCAGGCGCCATGCGTGGAGGCGGCGCAACAGAGTGGGAGCGATGCGGTAGGCCAGCCGCATTTTGGCACAGGCGGCGTGCTTGATGGCCTCGGTGCGTGCGACCGGCAGGTGAGCGGCGGTGCCAAAGTTCGAGGCCGCCACACCGTCCACGACCATGTTGCCTGTAGCACGAACATCGCAGGTGGGCGTCAGATATCTGTTGCGCCACTGCAAATGGACAGCAATGCCTTTTTGGCTTCCCACCTTTCTCTATCAAAGTCCGACACAATGTCAACATACATGCACCACGCAAGTAGCGCATGTGCAGGAAGACAGCGCTGCAGAAGCTCATGGCACAAGCTGCTGCCCGGCGGTGCACGCAGGCATCACCCTGATCATATGAAGCACGCAATTTGGCTGCGCACCACGGAACGTGTGGACGTCGAAGACATTCGACAGCCGGAGGTCCTCGATGTAGATCACGGCGCTGGACGCCACTGTAGAGGCGCCCGGCAGCTGCACAAACAGCTGATCGCCCACCTGCGGCCGTGGAATATACACTGTCAGGCTGCGACCTGCGGCAACCATAGTCGCAGCGAGCCAGCCAAGCCGAGGGCCGAACAGACTGTCACACCTCACCACTTCAGAGCGACCACACACTCTCCAAGCAAGTATGTACACAAGCCAGCGAGACTATGTGTGATGCTGCAGTGGCCAACAACACAGCCTGCTGGTCACCTCCACATCTGCTGCGGCAATTGGGCGGCGCGCGGCAAAGGTGGCAGCGGTGCCGTTGCCCTGTGCACTGTACGCCGGGGCAGCAGAGGTCGTGCGGTACAGGATGTGGTTGGGCGTCACCGTCAGCACCTGCAATGCATCTTCAGCTGTTTGAAGATAAACAGCTACGCTTTGCACACAATGGCATGGCGTGACGGGCATGCACGGCTGCCATGGCCGCAGCATGTCATGCTTGCTGCGATGGCGCGGACCTGGCCAGCAGCTGTCGTCATGCGGAGGTAGGAAGTAGGTGGCACGTCCGGCTTGAAGGCGGAGAAGACGGTGACAGGCGACCACGCAAGGGCGCCATCCTCGTTGACGACCTGGACGCACACACGACAAACATCGCAAGAATCACCAAGACGATGCCGGCTATTAGGTCTTAGTGTGGCTGCTCATGAAGCGAAACACGGTAACACTGTGCTGACCAAAAGCTTTGCAGCTCGAGATCGTCACATGCTGCTGGCGCCTTTTGACTTGATGCCATGTGGCATCAACAAGGCGTCGATCTGCTGCAGCACTGGCATTCTCAGAGCAGCCGTCGCGCTTGCAGCAACAGCAGTCACGATGATGGATGGGCCCACCATGATGTGATCGCCTGGCTGGGCCTCTGCTATGCGGCAGGTGGTGGTGGCGCCACTCAGGGGGTCCCGCAGCGTCAGCAGGCTGTCGGCATGGAAGCAGCCCGCTGCAGACCACGATGCAATGAGGAGTTAGCCGTTTGGTCAAGCTCCCATCGCCTTCTGCGCAACCACCTGCAATTCTGACCTAGGTACCAGCTGTGCAGTGTGCTGGCGGTGCATGCCAGGAGCGAAGGGCATCTATCTGTTGCCCGTCAAGCAGCTGGCAGTGACATCATCTTTCCACTGCAGCGCACGTGGAGGCGGAGAGGGAGGCGGTGGGCTGGGCGGCGGGTTTGGTGGAGGCGATGGCGGAGGGTTTGGTGGTGGAGAGGGAGGCGGTGCTGGCGGTGGGCTGGGCGGCGGGTTTGGTGGTGGCGATGGCGGAGGGTTTGGTGGTGGAGAGGGAGGCGGTGCTGGCGGTGGGCTGGGCGGCGGGTTTGGTGGTGGCGATGGCGGAGGGTTTGGTGGTGGCGATGGCGGAGGGTTTGGTGGTGGAGAGGGAGGCGGTGCTGGCGGTGGGCTGGGCGGCGGGTTTGGTGGTGGCGATGGCGGAGGGTTTGGTGGTGGAGAGGGAGGCGGTGCTGGCGGCGGAGACGGCGGAGGGTTTGGTGGTGGTGAAGGCGGGGGGTTTGGTGGCGGCGAAGGAGGCGGCGCCGGTGGTGGCATGGGTGGCGGGCTGCACGCCCAAAAAATTGCATCAGCGACAGCTCAAAAATGTCTTCTAGCATAACGGGTCAGATGGTGGGTGGTGTGATCTGTGCCACGCATGCTTGAAGGGCCAATCCTTACGCGCTTGGGTCAGGTCTGGGTGACGGTCTCCAGACCATGCCACCAATGCAGGCTTGACGTCTGCCACAAGCATGGGTCATACCAGACAACTTGTTGGTTATGTCACGATCACAGACAGGTTGCTAGGCAACCTGGGCGGCGGGTTGGGAGGCGGCGATGGCGGAGGGTTGGGGGGTGGTGACGGCGGAGGCATCGGCGGTGGTGAAGGCGGTGGCATTGGGGGCGGGCTTGGTGGCGACGCCGGTGGAGGGCTGCAAGCCCACAGAATTGAATCGCTTCGGCGACAGCTGGGGGTAACTCGATCGACAGGCGTGGTTGGGGTGATGTGTGCTGAACATGTTCACGCGTTACATCTGCAATACTGGGATTTTAGTCCTTTTCGATCACACTGCAGGCACCACATTGTTGCCTGCTGTGGGGACGGTGGTGCGTTGTCCGACGAGTGTCAACAGACGAGCTGCAGCACAGCCTCAGAGACGTTGCATCCTACCACTGTGCGGTGACAAACGGCTCATTCGGCATGATCTGGGACCACACCTGCTGGATGGCGGGGACGGCGGCGTCTGGGGCGGCGGGACAGCTGGGGGCGGCGGAGCTGCAGTTGAATCGGAACACACACATTAGATGGCGCATCCAGCATGCAGGGCCTTGCACACATGCGCGTGTCGGGTGCCCAGGCTGCAGGAGGATCTGCAGATCTGCCCACTCGATTGATGAGGCATGTTTGGTGCAGGCACAATTCGGTGGTGTGTTGATGGTCATAACATTGGTTGAGATCTTGCCACGGACTGGGTGGGGAGCTCACTGCAGGTGGTGCGGTCATTGCTCACGGTGCCGCCGACCGGGCACTCCATGCAGGCCGTGGCGCCGGTCGAAGGAGAGTAGCGCTGGCCGCCGTTGGGGCCCAGACCGTCACAGCTGCCACAGGCGAAGGCGCCTGCACCGCCAGGGCAGGTTCGTTCGGCAGGTCATCGGAGTACGTTGCACTCCCAGCAGCAGATGGGGAAGGAAGCAGTGGTGGTGGTTCACAGGCAGAAGCGGCTTCAGGACAGGGTACCTACGCCATGCAGAAGGCAGGTATTGCAAGGTACAATCAGCAGCTGGAGAACACCGCAGGCCAAAAAACGAGCATCACCTGATCCTGCCTTTGCTGTTCCTGCCGGGCACCTACATTCCATGAGATGGGTGTCACACTTAAAGCTCACTATAATCATATGCACATGTCCAGAGTGCAGACCGCAGTCACCATATGTCATACATGTCTCTGGGCTCTTTGCGCCGCCTGCCCTCTCACATCTCGGGCAAATTTCCATCTGATGGCTGGTAGCCTGGTCCGGGTATGCATGCCGTGTTGTCAGCATTCGGGGTATTCGGTGAGGCGCAAGCCAGGCAAGTCGTGGCGCCGGTGGCAGGTTGGAAGCGTGCGCCGCTGCAAGTCGTGCAGGCGAACGCCCCCGACCCTGCCTTAGCTGTGCCGGCAGGGCATGCCCTGTATACAGAGTTGATAATGCTTTTTATATGTTGGACACACCTTAGACCTTGTGCAGAACCCTGTCAAGACATATGAAACCACAGTGGAACAACATCAACAAGCAATGCAGGCAGACACGCAACGGTGAAGCATGTCAATGAAAGAGAAGAACGTACGCGGGTACACCCCCAGCTCCTGGCTCAAATCCTGGACCGGGTGTGCAGGCCGTGTTGTCGGCACTTGGGGTGTTGGGTGAGGCGCAGGCCAGGCAACTCGTGGCGCCGATGGCAGGCTGGAAGCGTGCGCCGCTGCAGGTTCCGCAAGCGAATGCCCCCGACCCTGCCTTGGCTGTGCCGGCCGGGCAAGGACTGCAATGATGAAGATGTGACAACCGGGTAGGTTTCAAGGTGAATCCCTTATCTTTTCAGGAACGGAAATGCATCACGAAACGGTGTGAATCAAACAAGTGATCATTATAGGAAAGAAGCAAAACTGGCGAGAAACTGGTTGACAGGTGAAAGGACTTACGCGGGCACGCCTCCAGCTCCCGGTTGGTACCCCGGCCCAGGAGTGCAGGCGGTGTGCGCCGCGTTGGGGGTGTTGGGGGAAGGACACGATAGGCAGGCCGTCTGTCCCGTCTTGGGCTGGAACCTGGCTCCGCTGCAGTAACCGCACCTGCACAGTCACAGCATTCGTAACCGTAAAATTGTGCAGATCTGACGCAGGACGCTGCAAAGGAAACCAGCGTGGCTCCTTGATTGTTCTTAAAACCAGCACTCGCAGCAATGGCAGGGCAGTGAATACACACAAGGAAAGCGGGGTGACGACTCAGTGGGGAACGCTCACTTGAAGGCGCCGGCGCCGGACTTGGCGTATCCAGCACGACACGGGACAGGCCCATTGGCACTAGGCTCCATGCCCGGCCCAGGCACTGCAAACAGTGTTCCATCCGTCAGCCGCATGTCTGAGGTCCTGGGCAACGCAGCCTTCGATATTGAGTAAGTACAGGACGCCATAAATGTGCTGCCGCCGCCAGGCAAGGAGTGACAGCTGGCGGCACTACTACTGCAGCTGCGTGTCGGGCGCCGTGCATGCATGATTGCTGATGTCTCCGCAATGCCTGCGAAATACTGGACATACGCACACAAACCAACGCACAAAAATGCCTTGGAGCACCTGCAGCGCTCACTGCAGCGGTGCCGCAGCTGAGCATCACCACCAGTAGCGCCGCTGACAGGGCGGGGCGGCGGTGGCCCGCCATCGTCAGGGGCGCCGCTGCTCCTGCACAAGCACGCTTGGCAGTCATGTGCAATGATAAGCAGCAATTGCAGGCGTAGGGCAGCGAATGCAAGGTTCGCTCTCGCACATGCTTGCACGGAGTGGCCCTGAGCGAGCGAGCGTACGGACGACGGCTGCGCTAGTCGGCTTGGCGTGGTCAGCCCCGTGGCGGGCTGCCGGCAGATTGCTTTGCAGTCTGTTGGTCTTACAAAATCGCCGACTTGTAAACGGTCGAGTTGAAAAGGAAAAATTGTTGGTACGGCGATGCAGTACGGAACCGTGCGATGCACTCGCTCATGGACCCCAACCCACATCAGCGGGTGCGCTCGCAAGTTGCGGACCCAGCGAGACAGCTTGTCAGGCTTGGTGGGTGAACGCATCGCTTTCGAGTGCCGGGTCTGCGGTTGCAGTATATCTGCATGCAGCATGCCCGCTGCATCCAACGCACAAACCAAGCCAGGCTCCGTATATGCAAGGGCGCCGGTCACCGCAGCCATCTTTCAGTCAGCTCCTCCACCTCTGGCTGCCGGCACGACAGCAGCACATGCCTGCATCAACACGGCTGCCCCGCCTGCTGCGAAACCTACTACAAGGCACGGCACAATCGCAATGCGCCGCACGACCACGCGCGTGTCACAGATAACGCAAAGTAGATCAGATGTGCCGCCCAGCAAGGCGTCGAAGCCGGCAGCGTCGTCACACCTTGTCAAGCGGCACTGCTGGGATCGGCTAACAGGCTGTGTCATCACGACTACCATGGCCTTTCGAAAGCAAGTGAAGTCGGTCCGCTATGCGATCATGTAGCCAACGCTGCTCATTGGTAGCTCACAAGAAGCTTGCATAGGTTGCGCAAGGCCGGTAGCGATCTGAATATGGCGAAAAGACATCCGAAGTGCCATAGTCAGTAACGGAGGGCGATGAAGCAAGCAAACGACAGATGGATCCCACGCTCGACCTCTGATCTGCCCAACACATCTCAGCCGCGGTCGAGCGGAAGCCTCTTCAGCCACCTCGGCTTGCTCTTCAGTAACCTTACCAGTTGAGGGTGTCGCCGCGGCCACGCCAACAAACGGATGGTTTGACCGTAACGCTGCCACGGTCGCCGCCGTATAAGCGAGCGTCGCCCAGCGTCCAGCAAAATGCTATGAGCTCCTATGAAGTGCTGCAACTATCGATGGGGACCTCGATTATGACCCCATGCACAGTTGGATCTCGTTTAAATTTTGTGCTGTACGGGTTGTGCAGGACACTTGCAGCGAAGAAGATGCTGTTGGACCGCGAATACTTGAAGACGGCTGACTGAACATGTCTTTGTATGTGGATATGTACTGAGCAGTTGTGCCGCACTGTCTTGATTCCTTCTAAATCAAAGCACGAGAAATTGTCCCAGGATGTACAAGCAAGCGCTTGTCATGGCGGTGCGGATGGGTGTTTCGGTTGCTGATGCAGCCACACAACAGCTTGCATCTGCTGTTGCCGGTGATGGACTGAACCTTGAGACAATTCTTGGTTCATCGGTCGATGGTGTTGCTGCACTGATGGCGGTCGCGATATGGTTGCTCGCGATATGGTTGCTTATCGCTCGCGGTGTTGCCCCTGTGGGCCAAAGGCCACTAACGGCATCCAGACAGCTGGGGTTGCCATTGCTGATGTGGTCGGCGCTCGGCCCTGCCGCGGTGCTGTGTGGTGCTCAGGCAGCGGTTGCGGCCTTGCTGAGCTGCACCATTGGCGTGGTGAGATGCGCGGCAGATGTGCTGGTACCGGAAAGCGTGGCATCGGCCGCGCACTGCCCGGCGGGGGCGGCGGATGTTGTGGCGGCTCCGTGGTGGGGACGGAATGGCGCGCCCGGGAAGCTGGTGTCCCCGACGAGGGCTGCCTCAATGGCGGCGGGCACGCGGTTGTACATGAAGCTGATGGCGGATCCGACGAGTGAGCGGGGCATTGAGGGGCTCTGCGCCATGATGTCGGCCTGCAAAACCACGGAGAGGAGTATCTCAAACAAAGTCTGAGTCCATTTGCGACGTCGACCGAGCTGGCGGTCTCGGCTTGCCCTGAGGTCACCCTGCAGCAATGGGAGAGACCACCTCTGATTTGACAGGGTTTTGAGATCGTTGAACAGAGCCCGAGGGGCGGTCTGAAACAGCCGGCGCAAGAAACATGGACCAGCTGGTTTGTGCGCCATGCTGTTGACCTGCAAGAGCATAGCCATGGTCAAGGCCGGCGTTGCCCCTTCTGGTAGCTGTTCTGCGCGGTGCACTCTGTGAATGAGTTTCGCGGCCAATAGGTCCTGATAATCAGCACTTCACTGTGCCGCGACTGCATCTACAAGTGAGACACAGCAGCCATCTGGGTCACCCTAGGGGCTCGCTACGCCACATGCAACTCCTCACGTTTCTGCCAACGTTGCGGATGACGTCGTACAGCGGTGTCAGCAGGCGCCATGCGTGGAGGCGGCGCAACAGAGTGGGGGCAACGCGGTAGGCCAGCCGCATTTTGGCACAGGCGGCGTGCTTGATGGCCTCGGTGCGTGCGACCGGCAGGTGAGCGGCGGTGCCAAAGTTCGAGGCCGCCACACCGTCCACGACCATGTTGCCTGCAGCACGAACATCGCAGGTGGGCGTCAGATATCTGTTGCGCCACTGCAAATGAACAGCAATGCCCTCTTGGCTTCCACCTTTCTCTATCAAAGTTTGACACGATGTCACCATACATGCACCACGCAAGTAGCGCACGTGCTGTAAGACAGCGCTGCAGAAGCTCGTGGCACAAGTTGCAGCCCGGCGGTGCACGCAGGCATCACCCTGATCGAATGAAGCACGCAATTTGGCTGCGCACCACGGAACGTGTGGACGTCGAAGACATTCGGCAGCCGGAGGTCCTCGATGTAAATCACGGCGCTGGATGCCACTGTAGAGGCGCCCGGCAGCTGCACAAACAGCTGATCGCCCACCTGCGGCCGTGGAATATACGCTGTCAGGCTGCGACCTGCGGCAATCATAGTCGCAGCAGGCCAGCCAAGCCGAGGGCTGAACAGACTGTCACACCTCACCACTTCAGAGCGACCACACACTCTCCAAGCAAGTATGTACACAAGCCAGCGAGACTATGTGTGATGCTGCAGTGGCCAACAACACAGCCTGCTGGTCACCTCCACATCTGCTGCGGCAATTGGGCGGCGCGCGGCAAAGGTGGCAGCGGTGTCGTTGCCCTGTGCACTGTACGCCGGGGCAGCAGAGGTCGTGCGGTACAGGATGTGGTTGGGCGTCACCGTCAGCACCTGCAATGCATCTTCAGCTGTTTGAAGTTAAACAGCTATGCTTTGCACACAACGGCATGGCGTGACGGGCATGCACGGCTGCCATGGCCGCAGCATGTCATGCTTGCTGCGATGGCGCGGACCTGGCCAGCAGCTGTCGTCATGCGGAGGTAGGAAGTAGGTGGCACGTCCGGCTTGAAGGAGGAGAAGACAGTGACGGGCGACCACGCAAGGGCGCCATCCTCATTGACGACCTGAACGCACACACGACAAACATCGTAAGAATCACCAAGACGATGCCGGCTATATAGGTCCTAGTGTGGCTGCTCCTGAAGCCAAACACGGCAACACTGTGCTAACCAAAAGCTTTGAGATCGCCACATGCTGCTGGCTCCCTTTGACTCGATGCCATGTGGCATCAACAAGGCGTCGATCTGCTGCAGCAGTGACATTCTCAGAGCAGCCGTCTCGCTTGCAGCAACAGCAGTCACGATGACGGATGGGCCCACCATGATGTGGTCGCCTGGCTGGGCCTCTGCTATGCGGCAGGTGGTGGTGGCGCCACTCAGGGGGTCCCGCAGCGTCAGCAGGCTGTCGGCATGGAAGCAGCCCTCTGCAGACCACGAGGCAATATGGAGTCAGCCGTTTGGTCAGGCTCCCATCGCCTTCTGCACGGCCACCTGTAATTCTGATCTAGGTACCAGCTGTGCAGTGTGCCAGCAGTGCATGCCAGGAGCGAAGGGCATCAACCTGTTGCCCGTCAAGCAGCTGACAGTGACATCATCTTTCACTGAAGCGCACCTGGAGGCGGAGGCGAGGGGGGCGGTGGGCTGGGCGGCGGGTTTGGTGGAGGCGATGGCGGAGGGTTTGGTGGTGGAGAGGGAGGCGGTGCTGGCGGTGGGCTGGGCGGCGGGTTTGGTGGTGGCGATGGCGGAGGGTTTGGTGGTGGCGAGGGAGGCGGTGCTGGCGGTGGGCTGGGCGGCGGGTTTGGTGGTGGCGATGGCGGAGGGTTTGGTGGTGGCGATGGCGGAGGGTTTGGTGGTGGAGAGGGAGGCGGTGCTGGCGGTGGGCTGGGCGGCGGGTTTGGTGGTGGCGATGGCGGAGGGTTTGGTGGTGGAGAGGGAGGCGGTGCTGGCGGCGGAGACGGCGGAGGGTTTGGTGGTGGTGAAGGCGGGGGGTTTGGTGGCGGCGAAGGAGGCGGCGCCGGTGGTGGCATGGGTGGCGGGCTGCACGCCCAACAATTTGCATCAGCGACAGCTCAAAAATGTCTTCTAGCATAACGGGTCAGATGGTGGGTGGTGTGATCTGTGCCACGCATGCTTGAAGGGCCAATCCTTACGCGCTTGGGTCAGGTCTGGGTGACGGTCTCCAGACCATGCCACCAATGCAGGCTTGACGTCTGCCACAAGCATGGGTCATACCAGACAACTTGTTGGTTATGTCACGATCACAGACAGGTTGCTAGGCAACCTGGGCGGCGGGTTGGGAGGCGGCGATGGCGGAGGGTTGGGGGGTGGTGACGGCGGAGGCATCGGCGGTGGTGAAGGCGGTGGCATTGGGGGCGGGCTTGGTGGCGACGCCGGTGGAGGGCTGCAAGCCCACAGAATTGAATCGCTTCGGCGACAGCTGGGGGTAACTCGATCGACAGGCGTGGTTGGGGTGATGTGTGCTGAACATGTTCACGCGTTACATCTGCAATACTGGGATTTTAGTCCTTTTCGATCACACTGCAGGCACCACATTGTTGCCTGCTGTGGGGACGGTGGTGCGTTGTCCGACGAGTGTCAACAGACGAGCTGCAGCACAGCCTCAGAGACGTTGCATCCTACCACTGTGCGGTGACAAACGGCTCATTCGGCATGATCTGGGACCACACCTGCTGGATGGCGGGGACGGCGGCGTCTGGGGCGGCGGGACAGCTGGGGGCGGCGGAGCTGCAGTTGAATCGGAACACACACATTAGATGGCGCGTTCAGCATGCAGGGCCATGCACACATGCGCATGTCGGGTGCCCAGGCTGCAGGAGGACCTGCAGATCTGCACACTCGATTGATGAGGCATGTTTGGTGCAGGCACAATTCGGTGGTGTGTTATGGTCACAGCGTCGAAACCCTGTCGCAGACTGGGAGTGGAGCTCACTGCAGGTGGTGCGGTCATTGCTCACGGTGCCGCCAATCGGGCACTCCATGCAGGCCGTGGCGCCGGTCGAAGGAGAGTAGCGCTGGCCGCCGTTGGGGCCCAGACCGTCACAGCTGCCACAGGCAAAGGCGCCTGCACCGCCAGGGCAGGTTCGTTCGGCAGGTCATCGGAGTACGTTGCACTCCCAGCAGCAGATGGGGAAGGAAGCAGTGGTGGTGGTTCACAGGCAGAAGCGGCTTCAGGACAGGGTACCTACGCCATGCAGAAGGCAGGTATTGCAAGGTACAATCAGCAGCTGGAGAACACCGCAGGCCAAAAACGAGCATCACCTGATCCTGCCTTTGCTGTTCCTGCCGGGCACCTACATTCCATGAGATGGGTGTCACACTTAAAGCTCACTATAATCATATGCACATGTCCAGAGTGCAGACCGCAGTCACCATATGTCATACATGTCTCTGGGCTCTTTGCGCCGCCTGCCCTCTCACATCTCGGGCAAATTTCCATCTGATGGCTGGTAGCCTGGTCCGGGTATGCATGCCGTGTTGTCAGCATTCGGGGTATTCGGTGAGGCGCAAGCCAGGCAAGTCGTGGCGCCGGTGGCAGGTTGGAAGCGTGCGCCGCTGCAAGTCGTGCAGGCGAACGCCCCCGACCCTGCCTTAGCTGTGCCGGCAGGGCATGCCCTGTATACAGAGTTGATAATGCTTTTTATATGTTGGACACACCTTAGACCTTGTGCAGAACCCTGTCAAGACATATGAAACCACAGTGGAACAACATCAACAAGCAATGCAGGCAGACACGCAACGGTGAAGCATGTCAATGAAAGAGAAGAACGTACGCGGGTACACCCCCAGCTCCTGGCTCAAATCCTGGACCGGGTGTGCAGGCCGTGTTGTCGGCACTTGGGGTGTTGGGTGAGGCGCAGGCCAGGCAACTCGTGGCGCCGGTGGCAGGCTGGAAGCGTGCGCCGCTGCAGGTTCCGCAAGCGAATGCCCCCGACCCTGCCTTGGCTGTGCCGGCCGGGCAAGGACTGCAATGATGAAGATGTGACAACCGGGTAGGTTTCAAGGTGAATCCCTTATCTTTTCAGGAACGGAAATGCATCACGAAACGGTGTGAATCAAACAAGTGATCATTATAGGAAAGAAGCAAAACTGGCGAGAAACTGGTTGACAGGTGAAAGGACTTACGCGGGGACGCCTCCAGCTCCCGGCTGGTACCCTGGCCCAGGGGTGCAGGCGGTGTGCGCCGCATTGGGGGTGTTGGGGGAAGGGCACGATAGGCAGGCCGTCTGTCCCGTCTTGGGCTGGAACCTGGCTCCGCTGCAGTACCCGCACCTGCACAGTCACAGCGTTCACAACTGTAAAATTGTACAGATCTGATGCAGGATGCTGCAAAGCTGCAAAGGAAACCAGCGTGGCTCCTTGACTGTTCTTAGAACCAGCACTCGCACCAATGGCAGGGCATTGAATGCACACAAGAATAGCGGGGTGACGACTCAGTGGGGAACGCTCACTTGAAGGCGCCGGCGCCGGACTTGGCGTATCCAGCACGACACGGGACAGGCCCATTGGCACTAGGCTCCATGCCCGGCCCAGGCACTGCAAACAGTGTCCCATCCGTCAGACGCATGTCTGAGGTCCTGGGCAAAGCAGCCTTCGATACAGAGTAAGTACAGGACGCCATAAATGTGCTGCCGCCGCCAGGCCAGGAGTGACAGCTGGCGGCACTACTACCGCAGCTGCGCGCCGGGCGTCGTGCATGCATGATTGCTGATGTCTCCGCAATGCCTGCGAGATACTGAACATACGCACACAAACCCGCGCACAAGAATGCCGTGCAGCACCTGCAGCGCTCACTGCAGCGGTGCCGCAGCTGAGCATCACCACCAGCAGCGCCGCTGACAGGGCGGGGCGGCGGTGGCCCGCCATCATTAGGGGCGACGCTGCTCCTGCACACGCACGCTTGGACGTCATGTGCAATGATAAGCAGCAGTTGCAGGTGAAGGGCAGCGAATGTAAGGTTCGCTGTCGCACATGCTTGCACGGAGTGGGCCCTGAGCGAGCGAGCGTACGAACGACGGCTGCGCTTGTCGGGTTGGCGTGGTCAGCCCCGTGGCGGGCTCCCGGCAGACTGCATTGCAATCTGTCGATCTGATGAAACCGCCGACTTGTAAACAGTCGAATTGAGAGGGGATAACTGTTAGTAGTGCGATGCAGTACGGAACTGTGCGATGCACTCACTCGTGGACCCATCCCACGATCAGTGGGTGCGCTCGCAAGTTGTGGGCGCAGCAGGAGAGCTTGTCCGGCTGGGTGCGCAAACGCATCGCTTTCGAGTGGCGGTTCTGCAGTTGCAGTATACCAGCACACAATCGCGATGCGCTGTACGCACGACCACGCGCGTGTCACAGATCACGCAATGTAGGTCAGATGTGCCGCCCAGCAAGGCGTCGAAGCCGGCAGCGTCGCCACACCTTGTCAAGCGGCACTGCTGGGATCGGCTAACAGGCTGTGTCATCACGACTACCATGGCCTTTCGAAAGCAAGTGAAGTCGGTCCGCTATGCGATCATGTAGCCAACGCTGCTCATTGGTAGCTCACAAGAAGCTTGCATAGGTTGCGCAAGGCCGGTAGCGATCTGAATATGGCGAAAAGACATCCGAAGTGCCATAGTCAGTAACGGAGGGCGATGAAGCAAGCAAACGACAGATGGATCCCACGCTCGACCTCTGATCTGCCCAACACATCTCAGCCGCGGTCGAGCGGAAGCCTCTTCAGCCACCTCGGCTTGCTCTTCAGTAACCTTACCAGTTGAGGGTGTCGCCGCGGCCACGCCAACAAACGGATGGTTTGACCGTAACGCTGCCACGGTCGCCGCCGTATAAGCGAGCGTCGCCTAGCGATCAGCAGAATGCTATGAGCTCCTATGAAGTGCTGCAACTATCGATGGGGACCTCGATTATGACCCCATGCACATATGGATCTCGTCAGTTATGTACGCTAAACCCCAAACCCTAAGGGCCCCTACATAACTGATCTCGATCTCGTTTGAGTTTGTGCTGTACGGGTTGTGCAGGACACTTGCAGTGAAGACAATGCTGTTGGACCGCGAATTCACTGGAGGCGCCTTGCGTCTGACTTCAAGACGAAAACCATGATAGACCGCTGACTGAATATGTCTTTGTATGTAAATATGTACTGAGCAGTTGTGCCGCACTGTCTTGATTCCTTCAAGTCAAGGCATGCTGCTGACGGCGCAGCTTGGTTCGAGAGGCCTGCTGCCCTCTTCCGATCAACAGCACGGCCTGGATTCACGGTCACCGCTATACACAGCCCGAACTCTGAGCGGCGCAGTGCCTCGGTGGGCATCGTGTTTGCCTTGGACTCCAGCATTGGTTTCCCAGCCATGGCCATCGTGCATTATGTGCCGTTCTGGGCAGTCGATCCATCACATGTTAATGTGGATCCAGGCCTGTGCCTCATGCGGGAGCTGCCACGCTCCACCACCCTGCTGCTGGCTGCCTGTACGCCGCGCGCAAGGTCACAGCAGCAGCAGAGGGCGAAGGTGATGGCCCCGATGATGAGCAGGTCAGACCTGCTAGTGACACCTGCTCAGCACTGTTTCAGCTGGTACTCCTGTCTGCCTGACATCAGCCCGGTGCACCTTTTGCAACAGGATTTGATATTCAACAGAGTGACAGAGGTCAGCGACCTGCTCGGCATCCTCGGACGGCCCCCCATGACCATCACGGTCATTGCAGGCACACCCAGCAGCGGCAAGTCAGCAGTTCTTGCAGAAGTCAGCCGCCAGCTCAAGATGCGAGCTCCTGTCTTCAGCATCGATTGCCGTGAGCAGAAGATGTCCAGTCCAGCGGTGTTCAGCAAGGCATTCAGCGACAGCGGCGACAGCATCTTGCGCCAATGGCAGAGATTCGTCGCAGGCACAACTATAGGGCAATCCCTCGGAGAGGCTCTCAAGCTAGCCGGCAGTGTGACAGAACCAGTAGAGTTCAGCGACAGCACGACCAGCATCAACTTTGCAACCATGCTGGTGGCCCTCAAGAGTAAGGCGACGGACCTGAACTCCCTCTTCAGCACACTCAACCTCCTGCTGCAGAAGACGCAGGCAGAAGGCGGGCCGGTGCCCGTCTTCACCATTGACGAAGCCAATGTCCTGGCATACTGGCAGCAGGGCTCGCCAGAGCAGCAGTCCGACCTGCTTGCGCTGTTCAGGTTTTTCGTCAAGGTATGCAAATGGGCGTCACTGAAATGCGCATACACATGGGATAACAAGTCCTGCTCGGTGTCTGACCCACACTCACATGTACTGATGCAAATTTGTTTGACATTGTGGCAGATCACGAAGCAGGATGGCACCGCGCATGTTGTGCTGATATCCTCAGAGGCAGCCTTTGTGGGATGGCTGACACGATGTGCGCAGCTGGCTCTCGCACCTCCTTGCTGCCGTCTATGCCGTCTGGTTCAGTATGTCAAGATCAAGATTAATCTCACATGTCAAAAATTGACATGACATATTGTGTTCTGAATGGGTCTGCAGACATCGGCCTCCTGAATTTGAGCACCTATGTCATTGCGGACTTCGAGAAAGAGGAGGCCCGGCAGTATCTGGGCATTCGCCTGCAGCGCATGGTCTGCAGACATCTCAACAGTCTGCCATCTGGTGCAACTGCGTCACACAAACAGAGCTTGAATGTCGAGTTTTCATGACAGGCTTCGTCTTTGCCCCACAGGCTTCAACCAAAATGGACTTGAATCTGGAGATCACCGACGAAGAGTTCGACCTCGTCTATGAGGTGACGCTCTACATGCACCCCACCACAGGAATCTGCCTTGAACACGCACTGATGACGAGTTCCTCATCGAGAAAATGGGGACGCCCTCCATGCAACCCACCACTTGCAACTCACCGTCAAGACGCACAAGTGCCGCGGCACACTTTTCTGATGGGGTGGAGCCCTGCGGGCTAGGTGTGTGGCGGCCATGCTGGCTGCCTGAACCTGGCGGCCGGCTACTATGTCGCCCACAAGGACTGGCGCCGTGGTGAGCTTGTCCTGCCATGCACTGTTCACTGTTCCCGAATACTAGCCTGCTTGCTCGTGTACACTCACTGAGACCCTGGTGTCATTGCTCTGGACTGAGCAGTATGCGGCTCCATGCAGCTCTGCGCACAGTATCGGCGGCATACAGCAGGAGCATCACGGACGCGGTGTCCGGTGGCGACGGCTTTTCTGGCGGCGACTTCATGACGGTCTACAAGCACATCCTGGCAGCCGAGGAGCCGCCAGCGGTCTCCAAGAGCGTCATACAGAAGGTCGTTAAGAAGGTGAGAAACCACAGCCATTGTGTATGACCTCCGGCAAGCTTGCATTCTGTGAAGCCTCGTGCACACTTTGCCATTGCACGCATGGCCACCCAGGAGCGGCTAGTCTGGCTGCATTAAGCCGGATTGACAACCTCCAAATAGTGACATGTCTCACTCAAAGTGATTCCGCCGTCCAATGTTTGTCAGGCACAGACAGGCACATCTGGCTGCAATTGATACCACTGTCGTGAGAGTGCACCGCATCGTGAGAAGTGTCCGCAGTATGCAGCAGGCCATCTTTGGCAGCGGCCTGCCAAACATGCGTGATTCTGAAGTGCTGGCCTCGACCGAGCTGTCCTTCGTGCATCTTGACCCGCGCACCAAGCAGTGGACGTGTCATCCCAGCACATCCATTGGGGTGGCACCTGCACGACACCTTGTCAGCACTGATATGTTCAGCGGATATTGCTGTCACAGTGTTTGCACAGTAGGCAGACCAGGAGGCAAATGGCCGTCCTGCGGGGCTTCACATTGGCGGCAGCCTCGCCATTGCCTTCCGATCGTCCTGTGTTACAGTCGGGGTAGCTGCTTTCGTATGTGAGCTCTGTCGCCACGCTGTGTAGGAGGCCCTGTATGCCATGATGGAGGCGAACCTCGTCTCAGTGCGGCCGGTGACCAACCACTCCGTGAGCGACCCTCTGGCGTTCGAGCAACCGGATGAGCTCGAGAACTTTTTTGTGGCGCCGTCGCCCGCCTTCCTGCATGCGCTGCGGCGGAACCGTGCGTTTTGTGACGTCGAGGGCATCATCCCAAAGGCTGGTCGGCTCAAGGACAGCGCATCTGAGGAGGCTGAAGGTGGGTCGACCTCGATCCTGATGAGCTGAAGGTCTGCGGCTCTGACTCCTACCAGATCTTCTTGACAATGGCATATCTGCTGACTTTCTGGAACAGGGCTGGCCGTGTGCACGCTGCTTGATTTGCTCAAAAAACATGAAGGAAGTACGCTGCGAATATGCCTGCTGAGGCCGAGGCCATACCCTCATTGCTGCGGCCATGCATCTGCAGGCGGCAGCACTGCTGTTTGAAGAGTGTAAAGTGAGCCACGGGCGCAGAAGGACCGGCTGCTGGAGTCAAAAAGGATCTGCAGATTGTAAGACGCTGACGCAGCACGCAGCGGGTCAGCACATCAGGCAGATTCTAACAGGCAGGTGGCCAGGCCGCCTGGTTTTGCACCCACACATTGGCTGCTGACTCTTCCTACATCAGATTTTCAGCTGTCAACTCCTTCAGTCGAGCAGGTATCAAGTCTACTAGGGGCACATTGTGGTTTAGTCTCAGCTTTGAAGTCAGATGTCGGTCATGATGACGGATGGTCTGGGTGCATGGAAATGTGTCTTGTGCAGTGTGTCGAAACGAAGTGCGGAGACAGCACAGCCCCTCTACAAGCACTATTGCGCAAGTGACACATCTTGGTTAACTTCAAACTACAGATCGCAAGTGAACTACACATGTGTCATGTGAGGCTGCCATGCATGCTGCCTACGACACCCAATTTTTGAGCGAGAAGAGTCAGAGTGCAGCGACATGCATAACACAATGATGTAAAGATTTCCCCTCACCATTCAGATTTGGTTAGATTTGACAGTGTTCAGGATTTCTGGCAGCCCTTCATCTGTCAGCCTAGTGTGTGCCCATCTGCAAAACCGCTATGCAGACCGCATACTGAGAGGCTGGTTTACCAGGAATGGATCGCCTGACTGACCACGAAAGAATGTCACACGAGTGGCAGGCCACTTCAGGCGCAGCCAACACTGCATTGCTGGCGCTTGCAGCTGCCACCACCCTGCTGCCACAGCAGCGCGGCTCTTCCTGCTGCAAGTGCAGTCACCTTGACTGCGTCCATTATGGCGCTGCCTTCCGGAGCCGCTTCAGTGGCAGGCCGCCTTTGGAGGAGCCGCCGCTGCCGCGCTGGCGTCCCTTGCCGCCACCGCCACGGACCTGCCGCTGCGGAGGCGCCACATTGAACCGCGTGACGCCGCCATGCTGCTGTGACTGCTGCTGCTGCTGGAGTCCACCTGGCCATGCATCGCCGTCGCCGTCGCCGTCTGCCATGCCTTCTGCTGGTGTTGCGGTGCGGCGCACACCGCCACCAGAGGCAAGACGGCCCGCAGGCTGCCGGGCTGCCAGGGGCGGCCTGTCGCCCCGGCCAGTTGCGGCTGCGGCTGCCCCAGGCTGGCCGGCGCGGCCGCCGGGCTGCCGCTGCACACCTGCAGCTGGCGGCCCTGCGGCAGCGGTGCCGGGTGCGCCGCCGTCCACCGGCAGCCGCAGGCGCTGCAGGCGGCCGCCGAGCCAAGCTGCAGGGTGGCCGGCCGCACCCGCTGCAGGGTGGCCACCGCCGCCGCCGCCCGGCGGCAACGCGGTTGCTGCCGTGCCGCCCCCTTGTGGATGCTGCGGCGGCGGCTGCTTTCGGACGGCGTCCTGGTGTGCCGGCAGCCGCTGTGGCCCTGGGGCCGCAGCTGCCGCCGCCGTGATAGCGGCTGTGGGTGCCGGCATCGGCAGCCGCGAAGCCGCAGCCACGCTGGCCTGCAGCAGCGGCCGCAGCAGCCTGAAAGCGCCGCTGGAGTGGTCCAGCGGCGAGAAAAGGCCGCCTGCAGCGTAGCCGAAGGGGCTGCTGGGCAGCATTGAGGCTTGAAGCAGTTGCAGAGTTTGCTTGTTTGCTTGTTTTTGATGTCACGGCGGCATCTGAACGAGCAGCAGGCTCAGCGAGCTGCCATTTCAACGGGGAAACCATCCCGCATGCAGCAGTCACCAACAAAGGGCTTGAACTATGCTGCTGTTCCGCTGCATGTGCAAGAAACTATCTGAAGTGTGTTCAAATGTTCCAACAAAAAGTGTGCACCAAAAAGCGAATGCCAGCAGTCAGAGCGTAGTATGCCAGGTGATTGCCTGCATCTGGAGCCGCCAGCCCAGCCAGCTGCGCTCGTGCAGCTTCCAGCGCCTCCTCTGATGGCTCGCAGGGCGACGGCAGCACCGATATTACAGGCAGCAACTCCTCTGCCGATGCAATCCTGCCCATGTTGACATGGAATCCACCGTGATGGCGTGTGTTGAGGCATATGCATTCAAGTTGCAGTGACCTTCAGCGCGGCCTGATTGTGGCCGAAGCAGCAGCCCTAAAACAGGCCTGACGCAGCACTTGCAAGCTGGTATGTATCATCGTAAGTTTGGCTCCGCTGGGTGCACACAGTTTGCTGCAAATGACAGTGGTGGAGAGGGCCGACCTTCGGACCAGCAGGATGGCGCAGTCGCCGGCGGGGCGCGCCGCATAGTAGCAGGTGAACGGCAAGGCGGCTGCCGCCGAGCCGCCGCCGCCGCCGCCGCAGGCAGCCATGTCGAGGTTTGCGCCCGCTGCCAGCAGCAGGCCCGACCCGCTGTCCCGCAGCACCTGCAGGATACAGTGTGCTGACAGCATGCGGCCGATTTGGCGTCCGGATGAAGCATAGGTCAGAAGGCGCCGCTGAAGAGGAGCTGTGCTCGCCTGCTGACTGGAAGCGACCCGACAAGGGACGACTCACCAGATTTCGTTCAGAGTGATGATCAGCTCGCATCTTCACTCTGTGCAGGATCATGTTTCACGGGCTTTTCACTGTCAGCTCAGCTCTGCTGAGCTCTGGTACAGGGCAGCCACCGCCTGTTGGCTGGCCTCATACGCTGCCCGGGACCGGGCAGACTGCATACAACCCGAGCAATGTGAAGCTCCATGTAAATCCACCTGGCAAAGAGCCGGGTGTGCGTTGGCCGCGACTGTCGTGTACTCTGCTGAGGCATCGCCGGCAGCAGGCCGGCAGCAGGCCGGCGCTTGTGGGACACAACCTGAGCGACGTGGACCTCCGTTCGGCTGTCACCTGGCAGAGGGCGGCCACCGCCTGGTCGTTGGCCTCGCCCGCCTCATAGTCCGCCAGGGCATCGCCATCAGCGGCCAGCAGGTGGGGCAGGCCCCACACCAGACCCTCGCTCAGCTCCTCCAGCTGCGTTGACGACTGGATGCGTCACACGAAACGTCCCAAACACTGGGTTTCATCTGATAAGCATTTGTCTGCATGAGCGACCAGCAGGTGCGGCCGGCCCCACGTCAAATCTTTTCCGAACCCTCGCTGAGCTCCTGCACCTGCATCAAAACGGGGCATAGCTGTGCCATCCTAGGAGCTTATTGTAACGTGAACTCTTGCAGGGTCAGCGGGTGCCGCCCACATCAGACCTTCGCTTAGGCTCCTCAAGCAGCAGTCAGGAGTGAGCCCGACACTTGCAATTGAAGCAGATGCTGACCAGATGTGTTCCTCAGACGAAAAAGGTCAGAATGCTCATTGAAGCAGGCAGGCTCGAAAGGCGACTGCAGACTTGCTGCATCGTGCTGTGTGCAGCAGCTGGCAGCCTGTAAACTTTCGTGCAATACGTGGTACTGGAGCTGTGCATGCTCATGAGCCGGGCACACTTGCCTTCGTCAGAGTGTCACCAAGGCTCAACCGCAACACACATTTTTCGAGCTGCTGCATGCCCTCTCACGATGCAGCAGCTCACCTTGACCTGCCGCACACTGCGCAGCGCAAGCGTGCCGGCCGCAGCAGCGGGCACGTCGGCGCAACCAGGCTGTGGCACCCGCAGCGGCGGAACTGCGGCGCCGGACGGGAAAGCCAGCCGCGTGCTGCGCCCGAGCTCGGCCGCCCGCGGGTCCGGCGCCAGATCCTGCGGCCGCAGCGCCGCGCCACTGATGCTGCACATCCCTGCTGATGAGGACAGCCGCCACGTCAGCAGGTGGCCATGGAAGCGTTTGCATAGCCATGCCGCAGGAATGTTGGTGACGACCCGTGCCCCAAGCGATGCCTGCGCCAGCGACGGCACCTGACCTGCAAGGCCGCCTGGTCCCGGATCTGCCAGCGGTCCGCGGTGGCAGGCGCACAGCTGCCCAGGTGCCAGGTGCACATCCAGTGGCAACACCTATGTCGATAGAAAGGTGACCCTTCCTGGCGAGATACAGTAAAATGGCCACGGCCTGCGCCATTGCGGGGCAGGCTGCGCTGTCACATAGGTTACAATGCCATCACCTCAAGCACACATTCACACAGGACAGCAACAAGTGCTTACCTGACTGAGCAGGGAGCAGTGCAGTGATGAGGTCGGCAGCTGCAGGGCGACACGCTGCGGCGGCGGCAGCGCAAAGTCCCGCACCCACTGCAGCGCCAGCTGCTGCAGCGAGACTGGGTCTGCATGCGCATGCGACTTGGCTTCAGCTGCACATGCATCTTCGGCATGAGCGCATGCTTGCTTGGAGACTTGTCATGTATTTTCTGTAGATTCACATTCTGCTGCTGGTACCAGAGCCGGACTCTGGGCAGGCAATGCAGCTTCTGCATGCAGGCTCACCATTTGGAACGAAGTCTGCAGTGGCATTGTCAGCGTCTGCAAGCTCTGCCAGGAAGGTGGTGCGGTCTGCATCACTCATGGACATGCTGCCTGCATCACGCAATCATCGCTGTGTGCCACGACTCGTGCAAGCCGACCACATCAGCAGGGTTGCATGCGCAAAAGGGCATGTATTGACATGCATGCAGCCTTGCCGAGTACCCAAGTCGGTCGTCGGCACGAGGGCCATGAACTGCAGCCGGATGCTGGCGCGGCTGGCGTCTGCAATTGCGCGGCGGAAGGCTTCGTAGCTGAAGACATGGCCCAGTAGGCAGACAGTTGTCTGCACCGGCGCTGGCAGGGCCTTGCGGCCCGCCAGGTGTGCGATCAGTGACTTCAGCGCAAGCCCTGCAGGATGCAGATTCAGGTTTGTCGCTGCCACGATGCACCACATCCCCTGTACATGTTTGCATCACAGCAGCATGAAAGCTGCTTCCGATACAGTCGAGAATGGGCTGGGAAGCGGTTGGCGAAATCTGCCAGAGACAGAGGGTGGCAGCTGACCTGTCTTCTGAGGCTCTGCGCTCCCAGGCGTGGCTGCTGTTTGCAGCTTCTGTACGGCAAAATGGAAGTCCCGCAGGCTGAAGGGCCCTGGCCGCTGCAGCACCTACATGATGATGCACAACCGTGCATCTAGTCATGCATGCGGAATGTGCATCAAGAGCTTCATGCCATTGCTGAACTCAACAGGCAGGTCCAGTCAGCTGTTGACCTTGAGCTGCACATCGCGGCCATTAGCCTGCCGGTGCACAGCGCACAGGCCAATGCTGAAGCCGTCAGGGTTTTGTTCCGCATGCAGGGCAGCGAGATACCCGAAGGTGAGCAGCGCCGAGTCCTGCAGCACGTACAATCTGGTCACAAGACTCGTCCGTCTTGTATGCGTCCAGAAAAGATGTGCATGCATACACATCATCGGCTCTTGCACACACAGGCCACGGCACCTGCAGACACTTGATGGACGCTTCCTCCAGGGCGTCCACCAGGATCACTAGCTCCTTTCGCATGATGCTGGGCTACCTCAACCTCAGGGTCTGCGTGTACAGTGTGTTCCATATCCGTGAGACGCCCCAGCCAGGGGCGCGGATTGCAATGCTGCTGCATACAAGAGCCTGCTTCACAGAGTCTCAATCAGATGCCAAATTTGTGCTGGCCAGATTTGTGCTGGCCTGATGGAGTGCTTGCTTTCACACCAAAAGTGATGTTGCCACTGTGCTACACGAGTGCAGAGCTCGGCATGCAGCGGCGGTGCGCCCGCACCTGTGACCCCGTATTGCCATGTGTCGACACAAGATGCGCCCGTGTGATATACTTCAACTACTCTGACTCATGCATTGAAGTGCTATCGAGCCTGATCAGCAGCGATGCATTGCTGCATTCACCAAGTTCACAGCATGCAGATCACGAAGGATGTCCGAGACAGGACGGCCGTCTGAGAGTTTGACTTCCAGCAGCCTCGTTGTCTGCAATTGCAATTGTGCAAATCGAATATGCAAGTTGTCGGGCTGCTTTCATGAAGCTGTTGCTCTCTCGACGTCCCGAGGTCTCGACACATCACGTGCCGGATGTTGCAGTGTTGCACACTCTGTGAAGCGATCACAGCTCATTCTTCAGCGTTGTGGTCATCAGAAGGCCCGGACTCATAGCTCAAGTGCTTGCAGCGTCTTCAGCGGCAGCACACCCTTGTTCGAGAAAAGTAAACTTGAAACGGAGGCATCACCACTGGTGCATCTCTGCTCTGTGCGGCGCTAGCTTGTGAAACATTGTGTTTGACGATCGACATCACATGTAGTACTGCAGAAGCCAGCGTCAGAGCCATGTCAGGCTCTCCTCGCAAAGGAGCAGTCAATGTGCAGCTGGGCGGCGCTCCGTGCAGCACAGACCCTGCAGGCTCGCCTTTCGATGTGCAGGTGCTCGCAATCCTGTCGTGAGCTGTCATAAGACCCTGCACGAGTGCGAAAACCCATCGTGCTGGGCACACACTACCCTGTCTGTAACCACAGGCTGCACCAGCAACAAAGCCTGGACCGGATGCAAATGCAGCATTGCTGGCGAAGTGGACACGCCGGGCGCGCATCTTTGTGGCCCTCACAATCGTGTTCTCGTTAGCGATGGGCGTTTTGGCCATCGTCGCCGCCATACTGATCGGTGGGCAACCCCTTGCCACTCGCATCCATTGCGTCAAGTCTGCTTGGTCCTCTGCATGATGTACAGTCTGCCTTCATGCCCTGTGCACCTTCGTGCACATTATGCGGCGTCGTGGGCGTGCAGTCTGGAGTTCTCTTGCAGACACTAGAAGCCGACACTGATGCTGTGGCGTTCCTGGAACAATGCGATGATAACTAGGCCATGCACGCTTGCCTGCAGATTCAGCCGCGCTGCTGGCGTACGGCCTGGAGTCCTTTGTGGATCTATGGGCATCGGGGCTGGTGCTATGGCGGTTCTGGGATGATGCCGACAGTGATGCCGGGCTGAAGCATAACCTTGACCGTGAGGAGCGCGCCAACGTTGGCATCGCCGCCACGGTGCATGTGTATTTTGGGCCGTTTTTGATGCTGTCACGCACAAATCTTGTCAGAGGGCTCGTCCATTGCCGCCACTACGAGCTGATCGCCACAATTTCACATGCACATGCATGCCTCGGGCAGATGTGCAGCAGGGGTGCTGAACCAATTGGATTTAGTTGTGCAGTTCATCGTGATTGCAATCATCACGGGCGGCGATGCAATCTCACATCTTGTACAGGTGCCCAGACCCCTGATGAACATTTCCATTCTGTACCTGCAGTGGCTCAGAATCACATTAACCAAGCAGTTCTGCCTTGCAAATCTAACAACACGTCATCTGTGAATTGCAGCACAAAAGCCCAGAGGACAGCACAGTTGTGCTCGCCTTTGCCGTGATCAGCATCGCAGTGCTGTTCGCCTTCGGCGTCTACAAGCTGTTCATCAACAAGTACGTGACATCAAAGGCGCTGGAGCAAGGTGGGCGAGAGGGCTCTGGGCCTCTTCTGCACCTCGCAATGTTTTGCTGCATGCGCCGCCTTGGATGTCTGTGTGCAGAAAGCTAGAGATGACATGGTCGTCAATGCACACCATAATACATTGTCATGCTGATCGAGCAGATGCTGTGGCGTCATTCTCTGTCGTGGTGCTGTCCATCGGCATCCTGGTGTCAGCCGGTGAGCCATACCGACACCCTTGCTGACACCGCATGTGGCACTGCGTCAATGGCAATCTGCTGCAAACCACCTGCAATGATGCAGTGGGTGTTCACATACGCAGTGTTGTACCAGTTCAACGACAAGATTTGGTGGCTGGTGAGCATTGAACGTCTCTCTGTGCATCAGCTGCCTCTTTGTAGCATCCACCTGCTGATGCCTGCCATCATCTCCTCGAACTCTGTGTAGATTCGCTCCTGTGAAACTCGACAGGACGCCGTGGTGGCGATAGCGGTGACAGCCTGCTTGGCAGTCTACTCCATCCCCATCCTGGTGAGTGGGAAGCTACGAGGTCTGGCGCCATGCATGCAGCTTCAAGAAACACATCTCCTGACCTGCAAACCTAAACATGCAAGTCACGAACATGCATGCTGGCGCGCAGATTACTAGGCGGTGGTGGAGGAAGCCGTTCTGGCAAACAAGCGTCCGAGTGAGCGACGCAGCAGATACGTGACTTACAGAACATTCACAGTCCATGGGACGCCGTGATAATGAGGACTGAAGTCACCGTGCATTGTGGGGATTCCATGGTCATTCTGTGGCATTGCCGCCAGGTGGAACCTGGCACTGAACTTGATTGGACTGTGCTGACGCGTGCGATTCAAAATATGTTGGCATTCATCAATTTGACTGGTTAGGTTGAGTATAGATCTAATGCTCATCAGTGAAAGCTTCTTCCTGCATCCTTCTCGCCAGCTTCCGTGCAATGCATGCAACTGACCTTGCTGCGGACATCCTGCTGCTGCAGCCTATTTCACTGGCAAAGACATGCATACGTGCATTTTTTCCTCCCTGCGTACGCCATCTAACTGCCGAAGCCTTGCATGTAGAAGTTGTACCTGCCTCTTGTACCTCAACCCCAGCTCCGGATTGCGGCAAACTTGCGGTTGGTATAGCCTTGTTGCAGCTGCTCCGCTTGCACCAAACCTACTTCGATGTCATTCTGTAGCTCGTGAAGCAGCACAAGCAGACGTGGTCCTAGATCCCAAGGTGCTGAGATTACTGACACAGCACTTGGCACTGTCCAGGCAGCAAATGGTCTCATAAACCAAGCGCAACCTCTCGGCAGAATCAAGATCAGTAGCCTGCATATCACGGGCCTTTGGACAGGTGCCGCAGCAAACTGCTGAGGTGCGGCAGCCAGCAGCTAATGACAGCACCTCGTGATGAACTGAACAGAGAGTGGCCTTGTCCGCCGCGTTAGTTTGCCGCCACCGAGACGCTCAGACCCAGGTGCCGGTCTGAGCCGCTTTCGGCAATTGGCTGACCCAGCATCAGCGACAGCGGCAGCAGTGGCAGCGTTCACTAACAGCTGAGGCGGCAGCAGCGGCAGTGGCAGCAGCGGCAGCAGCGGCAGTGGCAGCAGCGGCAGCAGCGGCAGCCGCAGCATGCCACGCCAGGTGGATGAAACGCACGCCTGCCGCAAGTTCGCCTGCCGCTTCCAAGCCTGCCTCAAAAACGTGAGCGTGCACAATGGGAAGTTGTGCTGTTCGTGCTCACTGAGTCTATCAGCAAC
The DNA here is from genome assembly GCA_036584455.1 of Tetratostichococcus sp. P1. Taxonomy (NCBI): domain Eukaryota; kingdom Viridiplantae; phylum Chlorophyta; class Trebouxiophyceae; order Prasiolales; family Stichococcaceae; genus Tetratostichococcus; species Tetratostichococcus sp. P1. The sequence continues at coordinate 372,593 of BTPI01000006.1, forward strand.
TCATGGTCAGTTGCGCTCTGGGTAGCATTGTGTGATGCACACCGTGACCAAGTCTTGTGAGTCATGCATTCGCTTGCACCATGCAGGTCGGCTTCCAGAACATGCACCAGTGCGCGCGGGAGGTGCGGGATCTGAAGGAGTGCTGTCGGAAGTACAACCAGGTGCAGCTTGATGATCTGCAAGCCGCACTGCAGTGCAGTGTGAGCGTTCTTCGAACGTCAGAAGCTCTTGGTACTGCTTACAGCATGCACTTCTGGGTTAAAGGAAGCGATGTGACATCGTCTGCACTCGACCCTGCATCTGGTACCAATGCTGCACCCGTTGCAGGTGTCAGTGCACTGTGCCTTCCCCGAGCTGGACGAGGTAGATGATGATGGCAAGCCCATCGAAAAGGTCAGCGGCGTTGGCAGCGGGGGCGGCAGCGGGGGCGGCAGCGGCTGCAGCGGCGATCACAATGAGGACTTCATGAAGACGCGCCAGCAGTAGTCAGCAGGCATGGTCACAGGAGTGAGGCTTTGGCTTCAGCAACACGTGGAGAACCTGCTGCAGTCGTGGAGTCGTGGGATCACGATTGCCAGGAACATTGCGAGAGGAGACTGCGATATGAGCAATGGAGGGTATAGCTGAAAGGCGCTATCCTCGGTGGCAATGGCGGTTGTAGCACGTCGTGTACCAAAAGATGTAACAAACCGAGTTGCTACGACACACCACGTGACAAGCTTGCCTGCATCTGCTTGCTTCCATCCCTACTCTCCTTCAAAATATCCCTCACTAGGCAGAGTTGGCATGATAGCTCCTCCCTGACACAGCCTGATATCTGGCCATGCTTCACATGGCCAGATATTGCCCTCAATCCGTAGCCGTGCTGCCGCACCACTGCTCTTACCTCTTCCAGCTCAAGAGCAGCCATTGCCTGCCAAAGTCTACAACGGCAGAGCACTGCCGCAAGCAGACGCCAATAACGGACATGGCATGTCCGTCCGGTGCTGCCGGCGGTTCCGTGTCCAGCACCTGCTTCCCCAGCAATTGCTCCTCCGACACCGGCATTCCTACTGGGGCTGCCCCAGCTTCATGGCAACTCTTAAGCCGGTGGCTGCACGTGCAACCCCACGCCGCCACTCAAATATTGAGTGACCGGCCCATGGGCATGCGGCCTAGTGCCACAGGCAGCCGCCCTGCGCTGCGGTCGCCCGCAAACATCCACCGCACACCTATCACCTGCAGCGCGACAGTCAAGTGCTTCTGAAGGGATTTACATGCCATCAAGGCTTTTGCACGAAATCGTGATGACAGCCGCGATGCGTTGACATGCAGGGTGCTGATGGGGCTCGCCATGACGTCATATCCCCACGTGATCTGTGTTGCAGGATGAGCTGAAGAAGGCTTATGAGGGCGCACTCAGATCCACTGCAGAAAACACCAAATCTGAGGTGCAAAAGCCAGCGCGGCGGCACAGCAGATGTACGGCACCAGCGTGCTCCACCTACGGCTGTTGCTCGTATCCAGGTCAGCACTCGCACAAAGCACAGGAGGAGCACCTGGAGCGCGGAGGACAGCACGATGGCGGCATAGATGGCGAGGTAGTACACCAGTGTGCGGCGGTGCGTAGACTTGACGGTCTTCAGGTGACGCGTCGCCCGCATCTGCAGGTGGTGCTGCTCGTGCTCCACACCCTGTAGTGCAGCATAGGAGTTTTCGCCTGCACGTGTATGTGGCCACTGCACCTGGATGTGGACGTCCAGCATGGAGGGGCCCTCCATGACCTGCTCCACTTCCCAACTGACACGACAAGCAGTGGCGCAGTTCCGCAGCAACCCAGTTCATATGCAATTCTGCGCGCCTGGAGGTGGACGTCCAGCATGGAGAGGCCCTCCATGACCTGCTCCACCTGCTCCGCCGTCGCCATGTGCTCCTTGTCCGCATCTGCACCGTCAGGTATTACAAGCTGAGCCGGGTGCGGCACAGCGAACACACATGGGTTTGCATGGTTGCCCACCACATCCACGACACGACAGGATCCGCCGCTGCCAAGTGCGTGCTGCTGGTGGGTGCCATCACAGGCTTCAAGCAGCAGAGGCGGTGTTGAACAGGGACTCTCACGGTGCGCAAGCGCTGCTGCAGGGTGGTCCAGGTGCGCGTCGGGCGGCAGCGGATGCTGCGTCGACTTCTCCCACTCATAGCTGGTGCCCACCTGTTGCAGCATAGCAGGCTGACTCTGTGAGACTGAACAGAACAGCTGGCTAGCAACTCATTCACACATGATATCCGACTCGTTAGTGGCACTGACCGACAGTCACTGAGTAGTGCAGCTGAGGGACCGTGCATGAAAAGCGCATGTGAGCGGTTGTTAGCTGGCCTCACCAGGGAGCGGTGGTTGACGGTGAAGTAGGACAGCTCCACCAGCAGCGAGGGCGGGCGGTAGGTGCCGCCGCGGTGCACCTTGAAGCACAGCTTCCAGGGGCCCTGCAGCAAAGGCGGCACACAGTTCTGTGTTCTGTGTGAAGCTTGCATTGCATCAAGCACTGCATCCAATGCCTACATCGCAGCTTTCGTCCAATCATGATGATTTCTAATATCAGGTCGCATGGAGGCTTCCTGTCCTCATCCCATGTACAGAGTGCGGTTTTTTTTGTCAACAACATCCTCATCTTCAGCCGTGAACCACGTCGACTGCATCGTCCAGTGCGCCGTCCCAGTAAATGTTCACTCTTGACACTCTGTGTGTTCTGCTGTGTGTGGGCATGGTGTTGGCATGATCCTCCCCCTCACCTTCACACCGTGCGCCTCGACCTGAATCTCGTCATCCTGAACCGCATTCGCATGGTGGATCTCCTTGCCGTTCGGGTCGTGCACCGTCACGTCAATCGACCCCCTGTACGCCTCGCTGCCATACTCGTCTGCCACCTGCAGACATTGACCACAGGTGCGATTGGCAGCCATGAGGCTGCTGTCACACATGCATCGAGCACAGCCACTGCTATGTTGTCACGAATCTCCTGTCCTGCACCTACTGCGTGACAGCGTGATGCGACTTTGTGGCAGGCCACATTGACCAGTGGAACAGTCTCGGTGCAGAGTCATCTCCTGCTCACCAGCACGCCGGCCTCTACAACGACGGCGGCCGGGATGTTGTTCAGCTGCGACTCGTTGTTGCCGGACGCCCGCAGCGACTGCAGCACCAGCTCCCACTGCTGGTCCGGCAGGTGCGCCGTCACGCACTCGTCCCTGTGCCACAACGCACTATCTAGAGAGCTGTGGCGCCTTGGAGGGTCGAACCCGCCCTGGGTGAGGCACTGAGCATTCATACCATATTTTCTGGGAGGTTGTGATGATCAGTATCGAATACATCGAGTGCTTTGATCAAGCATGCATGTGCTGCACCCACATGCATGTCCAAGCCTGGCGCATGCAGACATGGCGCTGAGGTGCCTCACCAGCCTGCATAGATGCGCCAACTCAGCGCTGCTGCTGGTGTGTACAGCGAGGCTGCCAGCAAGGCCGTCAGTACGCAGGCAGCCCAGCAGGAGCCTCGCATGTCAGCGATGCTACTACTGTTAGAATGTGCCGCGCCTCTTACTGGAATTCTGAGGAATTATGGCGCTGTCAGCTCAGGTTGTGAGCGCTTCAGCCGTCTTGAGCTTCACAATGATATGTTGCAAAGCTGCAGGCATTCTCTACATGCGACGCGGCAGATGTGCACCGTCGGGAGGCCGGGACGGCTGTGATCAACAAACTTCAGCGAATTGTGATGGACCTCAGAAGCTGACGGGAAAACAAGGAGCGTACTTCTCTGGTCTAAGATAGCATGCCATGCTGCAATGCGTCAATTGCCGGCGCTGCAGGCATGCAGAACCGATCAGACGCCAAAGGGCACACTCGGGTACTTGGGTTTCCGATCACAGCGCCTTTCTAGGTTTGGGCCCTTTCCACAGCAACAATTAAGCCTGAGGTCAAACGTACTCCAGTGTGCCATTTTGCGTCTGCACTTGGCAATCCTGCGTGCCACATGAAGTCAACGGTGCCCATATGAGGTGACGGGCTCGCTGTAAAGGCTAGATAACAGTCACTGGCGCTTGACTGAGCTCAGGGGCTCGTTGCCAAGATGGCCAAGCTCCAGAACATGCGCGGGCTGCAGGCAAGTGCAGCGAGGTCTATAGCTTGCATCTGATCAAGCGCAAAGCAGCATAGGCCACAAGCCTGCTGTTCGGCGGAATGCCTAAGTTGAGGATGTGCCCATCAGCTCCCTTCACAAAGCTGCTAAGAACGGCAGACGCTCCTGTCGTGACCATGTCAGCATCTGATTGCAGAACTTCATCTCGGAGATCAGGGCCTGCAGCGGCAAGGACGAGGAAAGGGCACGGATAGACAAGGAGCTGGGCAAGATCCGGAAGAAGTTTTCCACCTCGGACAAGATATCAGGTGGGCTGCCAGCAATGCATATGCTTCACAGAGAAGGCCTGCATCTGCAGACGGGCTTGTGCTGCGGGTAGTGGCGGCATGCATGGCATGCGCCACTGAGTCTCAGCAGCACTGCGCACTGCGGTCTTGATGCTATACCCCTGACCAGATGCATTGCTCAGACAACACTGCAACGCCACCAACGATTTGCAGAGTTGCGGCTCGGGGATATTTAGCACATGACACCATTGCTGTGCATAGTTTGCACCGCTCACGCCGTCGCTGTTGCTGCAGAGTATGACAAGAAGAAGTACGTGTGGAAGCTGCTGTACATTTACATGCTGGGGTACCCAGTGGAGTTTGGGCATAAGCAGGCCAGCGATCTGATTGCCGCTGGCAAGTGAGTGGCATTGGCAACCAGCTTGCACAGTGTCACCTGTTTCAGCAATGTTAATGACATAGCCCGTAGTCAGCAGGGACGCCGTGTGCAGAGCAATTATTGCATGTGCAGGTACGCAGAGAAGCAGGTCGGCTACATGGCCTGCTCCATCCTGCTCACTGAGGTGAGGCACTTCATCTGGTTCCCAGATGCTGTGTGAATGTGCAGCATGTCAGGTGCATGTCACTGGGATTCTGCGCTGCGTCGTGGATGTGCCATCACCTCACTCAGCGGCACTGAAAATGCGCTGCAGAATGATGAGTTTCTGCGCCTGGTCATCAACTCCATCCGCAATGACATCACGGGCCGCAACGAGCCCTTCCAGTGCCTCGCGCTCAACTTCATCGGTAGCGGTGAGAAGATGTCTGCATGTGCCGTGCACCAATGAGCTTGCTGGGATGCAACAGCGGCACCTCGTCATGCAGATTCATGCTCTGGCTGACATGCATCCGTCAAACCCCTTTTGCAGTTGGCGGCTCGGAGATGGCTAGCCTGCTGACAGCGGACGTGGCGCAGCTGCTGACCAACAGCTCCATGCGGCCGATCGTGCGCAAAAAGGCGGCGCTCGCGCTGCTGCGGCTGCTGCGCAAGTCGTCAGACAATGCGGAGGACATCCTGCCGGCCGACGTGGGTAGATCATGACTGGCGCAAAGTCACGTTCGACAAGCATTGATGATGTGGGTCTGCGCGAACAAGGCGGCGCCCGTATTGCTGCTGCGGCTGCTGCACAAGTCGTCTGTCAATATAGAAGACATCCTGCTAGCTGATGTGGAGATGAATCTTAACAGTAGGAGTCGAGTGCTGGGCTTGCTCTCCGGGCCCCAATTACTCCGGAGTCGCTCACACTCTTGTTTGTCAAAATCAGACCTGGAGTGTGCACATCATTCGGCTGCTGGAGGAGCCGGAGATCGGGGTGCTGCTGGGCGCGACGGCGCTGCTGCTGGGCGTTGTGTCCCGCAGCTACCACGGCTTTGAGGTGGGAGCTACTGCGGCGCATCATCTTGCTGCCGGCCTGGCAAGCTGCAGCAACAGCGCATACTGGCATCTGCTCATCCCGGCGTCTGCACCATACTGATGTGCAAGCAAGCCGGCAAAGGCAGAGGCAGACTTTGTATTTGCGTGCACTGCTGTGTTCAGGGCGCTGTGCCGCGGCTGGTTGGCATCCTGGGCCGCATGCGTGCACGGGACGTCGGGCCGGACTACACCTACTACGGCATCGCGTCGCCCTGGCTGCAGGTGCACCACCCGGGTCCCACCGCGCATCGCTGGCCGGAACAAAACCGCTACCATTTGCACGCAGCTGTATGTCATGCCCCTTGCAGGTTGAAAGAAGGCAGTGACTTCCGATCGCCAGTATGGTCCGTTATTGTAGAGGGGATGGTGCAAAGAACTTTGCGTTTCTTGTGCAGGTGAAGACGCTGCGGCTGCTGCAGTACTTCCCGCCGCCGGCGGACCCTGCCACGCTGCGCACACTGAACGAGCTCCTGCGCAAGATCATCACAGGTAGTTACAGCACACGCAGCAACTGAGCTGGGTCAGTGCTGTGTCTACCGCTGGAGTTTGAAGGTGCACAGTGTCCAGCAAAAGCCGCCCCACTGCACTGCGTGTCAACACGGCATCCACGATCGCCGCATCCGACAGCAGTGATCGTATATGCAGGCAATGAGCCTGTGAAGAACCTGAACAAGAACAACGCACAGCAGGCCATCGTGCTGGAGGCCGTCGCACTTGCGCTGGCGTTGGACAGCGACGCTGAGGTGAAATCATGTTCGTTGGTGTTCTGCGGTCCAGACTGATGTGCAGTATGTCATGACACACAAGTTCGCAAGTTCACACTGATTCCAGCTGCTGCTTTGGGTTCAATGGTCCTTGCACAGCTGACCCTTGGGGGACCAGGGAGATTTTTGCATACTGCAGGTGTTGCGCTCGGCGACGGGGCTGCTGGGCAAGTTCATCAGCACGCGGGAGCCCAACATCAAGTATCTGGGCCTGGAGACGCTCATGCGCTTGGTGGAGGTGCCCGCTGTGGTGGAGACCATCGACAAGTGCGTGCTGCTTTCTCGACTATCATCCCACAAAATACACCAGGTTGAGGTTGAACTGTCACAATATGGGTTAAAACATGTCCAGGCGCCTGACGGAGACGAAACGGCCCATCATCATCATTGTGGGGACTATCGTCACACTCGCACACCAACAAGTCATCGTCTTGACGCAGTAAAAGAGAACCCATCATCACTAGTGTGACAAAGAAGCAGCAATCTGGAACGAGGCAACCTCCGTGCATCGTCAGATTGCAAACTCCTCGTGGAGAGTGGCAATGACAGGAGGATGGTTTGCTGAACAATACAATCGCTTTGGATACGCAGGCACCAGAAGCCCATCATCGGGGCGCTGCAGGAGGCGGACGTCTCTGTGCAGCGGCAGCGAAGCTTGCATTCGCAATGCCGGGGCAACCGTCTTCAGACTGTCGGAGCTTGAACGCTACTCTTGCAGGCACCAGAAGTAAAATCATCGGGGCGCTGAAGGAGGCGGACATCTCTCTGCGGCGGCGCGCGCTGGACCTGCTGTTCACAATGGCGAATTCAGTGACATGGTTTAATTGTTACGACACTGAGTCACTATCATGATTTAAATCTCAGGCACCAGAAGTCCATCATCGGGGCGCTGAAGGAGGCGGACATCTCCGTGCGGCGGCGCGCGCTGGACCTGCTGTTTGCGATGGCGACACCGGCCAATGCCCCCGGTATCGTGGGCGAGCTGCTCACGTACCTCACCGTCGCGGACTTCAGCATGCGGGAGGAGCTGGTGCTCAAGACTGCCGTGCTGGCAGAGAAGTGTGTCGCTCAGACCGTCACCCGTGCAATATTCATGGCCTGGTGGTGCTTCGAAGTCGCACGATTGTCTGGGTGTTCAATCACACTCAAGCACAAGCTGGAACATGTCGTGATGCGGTGCACCTATTGCTCCTGTCATTGTGGCAGGTCAGATGGTGCACAGAACCATCAGCCTCGCTGCACCATGTCGTACGAGCTGTGGTCATCTGAAAATGACGTTCGGGCAACTGTGCAGGTTCTACCCAGACATGGAGTGGTACATGGACACCATGATCACGCTGATTGAGCGTGGCGGCGAGTTCGTCACCCGTGATGTGTGGCATGCCACCTTGCAGCTGGTGCGCCTCTGAATGTCTGTGATAAGCACACATTCAGCTGGATGAACAGCAGCCCAAGGGTCGCATCTAACTACTGGCACATCCTGAGATGCACTCGTCCCTACTGAACTCTCAGAGCTCTTGTTCATCTGCACACCCCCAAGTGCATCATTCCTGAGCCACCCACATGAGGCAGTGAAGAGGTGCAGTAGATGTGTCGTTGTGCTGCAGGTGACAAATCACCCGGAGCTGCACGAGTATGCTGCACGGCAGACCATCGAGGCGCTCAAGCGGGGCGCAAACCACGATGCCATGGTCGGCGCCGCAGCCGCCATCGTCGGTGCGCCCCCGGTCCCTCCTGCGGCACCTGGCTGCACCTGCTGGGAGCGATGGTTCAGTGGCTGCATGCAGATTGGCACTGCCATGGTCTGTGACACTGTTGATGCCCAGTGCCAATATCCGCTTGACCTCCTGGCCCTGACTGCTCACAAGTGTGCAAACTTGACTGTGTGCAGCCAAGCATGGCCACTTGTTGGAAGACAATCAGCCAGGGATAACACAACGGCACCTTTGATGAGCGCCATATGGTTTGAAGGGCTTGATGCATGGTTGCAATGCAGGCGAATATAGGCATTGTGGTCACAGACACGCCCCAATGAAATTTGATTTGGGCCGCTGAGGATGAACGACATGTTCCAGGGCGTTGCTGCGGGCACTCCTGATCCTGAAAGAGGCTGAGACATGTTCCTGCCTGCGACGCAGCGAGCATGGGCACCTGGTGAAACTCACGTCGGACAAGGACCAGTTCCAGCTGCGAGCCACCTGTTCCTGAGTGCTGCGGCACCCGCTCATGTTATTGATTGAACCCAATGAAAGCTCTCCTCTTGGCATAGGCGAGCATGGGCACCTGGTGAAGGACACGTCGGACGAGGACCAGTTCGAGCTGCTGAGCCACCTGTTCCTGAGTGCTGCGGCACCCGCTCATGCTGTTGATTAAACCCAATGAAAGCTCTCCTCTTGGCATAGGCGAGCATGGGCACCTGGTGAAGGACACCTCGGACGAGGACCAGTTTGAGCTGCTGAGCCACCTGTTCCTGAGCGCTGCGGCACCCGCTCATGCTGTTGATTGAACCCAATGAAAGCTCTCCTCTTGGCATAGGCGAGCATGGGCACCTGGTGAAGGACACCTCGGACGAGGACCAGTTTGAGCTGCTGAGCCACCTGTTCCTGAGTGCTGCGGCACCCGCTCATGTTGTTGATTGAACCCAATGAAAGCTCTCCTCCTGGCATAGGCGAGCATGGGCACCTGGTGAAGGACACGTCGGACGAGGACCAGTTTGAGCTGCTGAGCCACCTGTTCCTGAGCGCCAGCGCGGAGGGCAAGGCGCAGCTGCTGTCCGCCTTCCTGCGCATCAGCCTGCGGCCCGGCCTGGAGCCGCCCGTCAAACAGCGCATCGAAAGCGTGTTCGAAAAGTGAGCGCAGCACTGTCTCTTGTTGTGCGTTTCAAAGAGTATGCCATGCATCAGCCTGCCATCCGGGCTGGAGCCGCCAGTCAAGCACAGCATCGAGACCGTGTCTGGAAAATGAGCATGTTGAAAACCGTGCACTGCATCAACCTGCGTGGCGGCCTGGGACTGGGTTGATGGGTACAGCAGCCACTGCGTCATCGACGACTTTTGCTCAGCAAGGATATTAGTGTGTTATGGCTGCAGATTCTGATACTAAATGGTCAAGGTCGGTGAGCCTTCATGTGTTGCAGCCGCTGGCTGCAGACACATTGGCGGGCCCGCATGTCAGAAAGACCAGCATTATCAACTCACAGGAAGACCAGCTTCACCTGCTTGAGCCCTTGAATACCCAGTCAATGGAGCTGCAATGCTGCGCTTCATGTTCGAGTATGCAATGTCTCCTTGAGACGTCCTAACACGGCGTTCACTGTGCACACAGGCACAAGAAGTATCAGGATGCGGAGCTGCAGCAGCGGGCGGTGGAGTATGGCGGGCTGTCGAAGGAGCCAGAGGTCGGCCGCCGCAACGTGCTGCCGCTGCCCCATTGGGACAAGCGCAAGTCGCTGCTGCTGCGGCGCCTGGCTGAGCGTGAGGTATGAAGCCCCTTCGTCTGATGGTGTCGAGGCCGGTCATGAGTGGTGACTTCTTTCTGAAGGGTGTGATCAGCCATGCGATGAGCAAGCCGATCACCTGAAACTGCCCCTTGCGTCACCCAGTCGGGAGTCGCTCCTTGAGATCTGTGACCTTGTCGAGAGCATCACAAACGAGCAGGTGGCACAGCCAGCTTGCTTGCTTGCGGTACTCGACGAATTCGACAGACATGGGTGTCGTATGCATGCTCCTCAAGGTCTCCTGGCCCCCATTCGTCCCAGGGCACCACCACAGACGAGCAGGCGGAGAAGCCGGCCTGGATGCTGGCCGGCGGCGATGCCGCCGGCACCTCCCAGCAGCGCAAGGTGGAGCTGGAGTCCCCGCCGCCGGCGCCTGAGGCCAACGGCGCCGCCAAACCGGAGCCAGAACCTGAACCTGAGCCTGAACCAGAATCTGAGCCTGAGCCAGCAGCGCCGGAGATCCCCCTCATCGGCATTGACGACGATGGTGAGCCGGGCCCCGTCAGACCTGCAGCTGCAGCCACGTGCACATACTGCGAGGTGCAGACGACCACGTGCCAGTGCTGGTTGCTTTGCGCGCATGCGAGATGCGCTTGGACGTCTGAAGGTAGCCACTTTGCTCATTGTGCTGCACCAATGCTGAGGAATGGCAGATGTGGTGCAAATACAGACAACAGTGCGCCGCTGGTGAATGGCTACCCAAAGCCCAGCAACCCGCTGGACGAGCTGCTGTCGGGCATGGCCATCGTACCAGCAGGCCCTCCTGCAGCACCGCAGCCGTCGGCATCGCCGCCTGCCGCATCAGCAGCGGTATGCGCCTTTCGACAGACAGCTGTTTGCAGGTGTCAAGGCTCAATTGGTTTGCCGCATCTCACCGTTTGCCATGCAGCAGTGAACACTCCAATGCCGCTGGTGCTTGCCGGCATGATTCTTTTGCCACCCACCTGTGACAATACGTCTTGCATCCTCTCAGGCGCATGCAGACCCCTTTGCAGCCCGGGCAGCTCCTGCAGCGTCTGCCGCCCCGCAGCAGCAGCCATATGCAGCACAAGCGCCGCCGTACTCCCAGGCAGCCGCACCAGCATACTCCCAGCCGCCGTCGGCATACTCCCAGCAGCCGGCATACCCGCATGCGCCGCCAGCGTACTCCCAGGCCCCCGGCTCGCCCTCGTCCTCTGCAGCCCCAGGGTCGCCGGCAGCCGCTGCAGGGTTTGCGGCCGGCGGTGCAGCTGCCGCCGTCGCTGCACGAACGGCAGCCGGCTCGGCAGCTGGGTCTGCCCCTGGCTCACCACACTCGCAGGTGGGTGTAGTGCCGATTTCAAGTTAGCGCCTTTGCTTCGGAGCATCGGCTCATGGCATGCTGGGACAGGTGCTGGGCGACCATCATCGTGTCCGCCTGATCCTATCACAATTGCACTGTCTTTGATCAGACTTGTCGGCTCGCACTCCTGCAGGCGGAGTCGCAAGCGTACCAGGGGGCGCCGCCGTCGCCGCTGTCGCAGGGATCAGGCGCTACAGGGCAGCCCGCGGCATCACAGGTACTCACTTTGCTGCGCTGGGGCTGCGACCAGCCCCAAGAAAGTTCTCTACACGGCTCACTGCAGCTTCACCCCCGGAGGAGCTGACGGTCATGATGTGGTGCAACCTTCAAAACCTCCACATGTACCATAATGGCAGGTCGGACAAGGAGACAAAGCACCACCCCTGCCGGCAGGCGCCGCCAGAGCATCTGTGCTGCAGTGCAGTACATGACCTATGTACACTTTGTAGGCGCTGAAGGTGCCGCAGGAGATGCTGCCGCCGCAGATGCAGGGCAACATCGAGGAGTGGCTATGCCGATGCCAGAATTCTATGTACATGGTACTGCAGAGCCACATTGGATGTTTGCATGCTGTGCAGGCGCTGGCGGTGCCGCAGGCGATGCCGCCGCCGCAGGTGCAGGGCGACATTGGGGAGTGGTTCCGCCGTCTCACCGCCGCCGACAGCGGCATCCTGTACGAGGACACCTACCTGCAGGTACAGCATGCTGGGCCGGGCTGTCGAGCTGCCACCAATAATTCTGCCTTCAGGTTGGCTGTCGCTTGTGTGTGCCTGCCACTTGAGCGGTGTTGCAAGCATGTGTGCGGTCCTCGTGGGCATGCAGGCACTGCATATGAGCAGGCGCAACCGTTTTCTACACCAGGCGCATAGCAATCTCTCACAGCTTCACTGACATGTGCATGGCATGTGCAGGCGTGCATGGTGCAGGTGTTGCAAGTGCGGCACGGCTAGATCCATCTGCACATAGGCTGTTGCATGGATGTTTGCCTATCAAGACGGTGTGCTGTGCTGATGCAGGTGGGTGTGCAGCAGGGTTTCAGGGCGCAAGTGACCAGATCCAGCTATGCTTCAGCAGCAACGTAGCTTTCCTGCAGACACAATATCAGATGGATGATGTTTCCTCTCCTCAGCTGGTTTGCTGCCATCATACAGGTGGGTGTGAAGCAGGTGTTCCAGGGGCTGAGCGGGCCAATCCAGCTGCTCTCTGATGTTGGGGCGGATGTGCAGCATATGGGCCGTCACATGAATGTTCTCGCTTTTCAACTGGCGTGCTCTTGTTCCATGCAGGTGGGCGTGAAGCAGGTGTTCCAGGGGCCTAGCGGCCAGATCCAGCTGTTTTTCGGCAACAAGGCGGACGTGCCCGTGGGCCGCCTCATCTGCGCGGTGCCGCCGCAGCCGGTGTTCGCCTTCCAGCTGGGCGCGGTGCCCCCCTACATCGAGCCCAAGAAGCAGGTGTGAATTGCAACTGTTTAGATTAAGCAGTGATCGACATCACCTGCCAATGTATGTCCTCCAACTCGGTGCTGGTCTGACATAACATCAGGTTTGCACATCTGCTTTTGGTGCTGACGCTGCTCATGTTCTGGTATCTGCTGTGTGCTGGTCGTATGCAAGCTCGGCTGCACGTCAAGTGACACCACGATTCACCGGTGCTCAAATTTGCCCAGGTGGTAGTGGTGCTGGGAGTCACAGCAGTGACGCCTTTTGTCAACCCGCCGCGCCTCAACCTGGGCTACACTCTGGGAGCAGGCGCGAATCTCTTCTCTGTACCTGTATCCACTATCGATCTTAAAGTTTGAATCTTGAGGGTGAGTACGATTGCAACGCAGTGGTCGTCGGGTACAAACCCACTGTGTTGCAGGTTGCTGATCAGTACAATTGGTATTTCACAGGTGCTGGTCCAGTGGTGTCGGAGTCGCTGGCGCTGCCGGCGGTGGCCACCAAGTTCGTGGTGCCGCCGCCCAGTCAGCCGCCGCCGGAGGTATTCTTCCAGCGCTGGCGCGCCATCCCAGGTCTGTACTTTGCCGTTTCCACATCACAACCCGTGTTGGGATGAAAATTTGGCAGATTGACCTCCATTCGTGGGGCCGCCACTGAGCCCGCTGCCGAGTTCAGACCCGTGATGACGTGCCAGCACTGGAGCAGTGTCAACTTCAGCGCTGGAATGTCAACTGCAGGTCTGTACTCTGCGAGGTCCTTGTTGTTGCTCCAGATGCGGGGCTCACAGAGGTGCACATCTGACATCTGAACGGGGCACCCATTGCAGCTAAGCGAGGGTCCGTCAGATGGCCTGCAATCAGGGTCGTTCACGACCAGCAAGACCAGGCTCAGCTCATGCAGCAGTGCTAGAGTTGGCTCAGGCCCAAAATGCAAGCTGAGCGAGTGGACAATGTGCAGCATGCCGCCATTGCGCATAGCAGCTGCAGCCTTCTTCAAATTCGAATTTCACGTTCATGGTCATGTCAGCTTCAACTGTGTGAGTGCAGTATTACAGGGCTGCCACACAAGCAGAGCAAGCGGGTAACGTGCGGCACGCCGCTGTTGCACAGCACACCTTCGTATCCCACCTGATGAGTCAAGGGTGTTGCGATTCATTTCTCTTTGCATGCCCGGGTGCAGGTCCGCTGCACAAGCTGAGCGAGCAGGTGACATGGGGCACATTTGCAGCCCCTCTCGATTTGGTGTGTGTACGGTTGTGTTAGCTTCACCCTTTGCAAACATGGCTGCAGGTCCGCCACACAAGCTCAGCGAGCAGGTGACTTACGGCACGCCGCTGTCCTCTGGCCCAATCTCAGCTCCTCGAGTTTTGAAAAAGGGTGAATCAACTCACTGCTCTGAACGCATGACTGCAGGTCCGCCACACAAGCTGAGCGAGCGGGTGACACGCGGCACGCCGCTGTCCCGCGGCGCAATCTCGGCGGTGCTGGCGGCGCTGCGGTTGGCCGACCTGCAGGGCTTCGACCCACAGCCAGAAAATGCGGTGGCTGCCGGCAGCTTCTGCTTTGCGCCCCATGGCGCGCCGCCCCAGCAGGTGGGTGGCATTTGCGGCTTTGGTGCAGAGATGTCACTGAATTGCGAGACCAGGAGTCAGCAGCCAAAGCTGGCGGACCTGCAGGCCTTCGACCCGCAGCCGGAGAATGCGGTGGCCGCCGGCAGCTTCTGCTTTGCGACCCATGCCGCGCCGCTCCAGCAGGTGGGTGAAGTGTGCGCCAGGCTTGCCAGGAAAGGTTTCTGAACCTCGAGAGCATGCAAGACCCGCAGCCTGAGAACACGGTGGCCGCCGGCAGCTTCTGCTTTGCGCCCCATGGCACGCCGCCCCAGCAGGTGGGAGAAGTGTGCTCCGGGATTGCCGGGGGGTCTCCCTGAACCTCAAGAGCATGCAAGACCCACAGCCGGAGAATGAGGTGGCCGTTGGCATGGCAGCCTTGCTTTGCGACCCACGGCGCGCCGCCCCAGCAGGTGGGTGAAGCTTATATGGGGGTTGTTCCAGGCTGTTTTCGAGTCTGAAGAGCATGCACGACCCGCGGCCTGAGCACGGGGCGGCCGCCGGCGGCTTCTGCTTCGCGCCCCACGGTGCGCCGCCCCAGCAGGTGTGTCAACAGATTGTCTGGCATTCTGGCGTGCGCTGCACACCCATGCCGTGCAATAATCCACATATGATACCCAGCAAAGCAGATATCGTGAAATGCTGGCAGAGCGGCATGCTTCTCAAGCAGGTGGGGAAAGTCTGTCATTTTGTTGCAAGGGGTGCTCTTGACTTTGCAATAGCCCGCAAAACTCGCAGTCAGGTACTTTGATGCTGTCGGCAACTCGTGCTGCACCCCGACACCTTGCTGACGTGCCCTTGGGAGGACTCGACGAGTGTTGCGGAAGCAAGAACAACCCGTTTCAGCATCTGGAGATTGCAGAGGCTGCCGGTAGCTTCATCTTAGCGGCCAAGGCGCACAGCGGTCGGGCCCGGCTCTGGGATCATGCATTGGCCTGGCTGTCAGTGGGTGCAGGTCTAGGTGCTGCATGGTGGGGTGTACTGCACTGGTCTGTTGTGCACCCAGCCACGCACATTTATCAGCCTGTCCGTCTGCGCCCAGCGTGAAGTGCTTTACTGTGCAACTTTTAATGCTCATGCGCTCCAAAAGAGACGCAGAGCGTCGATGCAGGGGCATTGCACGATGATCCCTTCATGGCTGTCAGTACGTAAAGGAGCTGTTCTATCTCTTGCGCACAGGTGCTGGTGATGGTGCACATCAGGCGAAACAGCCGCCCCCTCTTTGGCGCACAGGTGCTGGTGCTGGTGGCATTGATTGAAGGTGAAATTGATTACCTCTCTTTTGCTTGCAGGTGCTGGTGATGGTGCGCATCGAGGTGGACGTGGCCAGCCATGTGCAGTTCCAGGTCACTGTGGCCAGCCCCGACGTGCAGCTGACAGCGGCCGTCAAGAACGTGCTGCTGCTCCAGCTGGCCGGCATGCCGTCTGCCTGATGCAGCATCCCGGCGCCACCACCCTGCTGGGCCTGGCAGTGACCCAGTGGCGGTGACAGCAACAGTGGCAGCAGCAGAGATGGCAGCAAACACCATGCGGCGAGGGAATGTGCTGCCGCTGCAGCCAGCCCGTCACATGCCTGACGCTTCACAGCAACTGCGGACAGCGGGAACGTGGCTGCACAGGCGCAGCGCAGTGGAACGACGGATGCTGAGCATGGGCTGCCGATGTAATGAACCTGGCCGGCATGCTGGTGATGTAGTACTCGCTCAGCCGTGGCGCACACAGCAGCTTGATTTGCGACTGCCACATGATGTGCAGCCTGCTGGGATGATCGGGGCGTATGAAACAGTGTTATGTGATGCAGGAGATGATGTGGTTGGTCGTTGGTGCTGCTCGGTGGTCGTTATGAGGCAATCATGAGGCAGCCGGACACATTGCTCACTGGGCAACCCCGCCACTGCAGCCCTGGTATGCTAGTTCAGCATTTTGGGAAGACTTGGTTTCCTTGCATGCGGACGATTGAAACGTGAGGACCTACATGTGGCTCAAACAAAATCTACACCCTGTGTCGTCAATGTCGGTCCTCGAATAGTCTCCAAAACATGTATGTGGCAGCTTGCTATCCTGTGGCGGCGGGCTGTGTGACAGGACCCAGGAGCTGCGGCGGATCATCTTCAGGAATGCGCGCCTCCGGTCCTGGTGCCAATTCTGGCCCTTCAGCGCTGCCTTGCTGCATGAGCTCTGCAGCCCGACGAGCGTTGCTGGCCGGATCCTGCGACGGGAGCGCCTCGGTCGCAGGGGCTGGGGAGTCTGTGAGCTGCGGTGCATCCGCCGCAGGCTCTGGCATGTCTGCCGCCGCCGCCGCCGCCGCCGCCGCTGAGTCGCACGCCGTCAGGTCTTCACAGGCGCTGCTTTGGCCACCAGATGCCATGCCCACAGCAAGTTCAGGGAGTCCCAACGCCGCCTGTATCAGTTTCAGTAGAGTCGCAGCAATGACCACAAATGCCAGCCATGGCGGCGGCGACCGCACCCCTAGGCACATGCACACCACAACGGTGTAAATCGCTCAAAGGCCCCGCAGATCTGCAGACTGATCCAAGCACGTTCTTGAAGCGGAATGTTCGCTTGTAGAACATTAGTTCGACCTCGAGTCCAACGAGGGCGCGGATAGGGTCCCCCGTCGGTGCTTGTAGTTCCGGTATGCTGACCCAGCTTGCAAAACCCTGGCAAATATCGGCCATGAAGAGATACGGCGACCAAGAGCGCAGGAAACACTCTGTCGCATGTCGGTCTGCGCACGACGACGTCTCAGATGTCGCTTTGGCCTTGAAATCAAGGCTTGCACAGTCTCCGCATGGCCGTGCATCAACATCCGCACATCGCCACTGCGGCTCACCTCGCCTCCGCGGTCGCGGCGTTTAACACCATGCCAATGGCGGCCCCAGCGCAGCCAGCTTTCCCGGTCGACCACAAGTTCAGCCTGCTTTTGGTTCAGCAGCCTGCCAACGGCCAGACGGCGCTGCTGTGCTCTGGTGCTTACTCGGGTGCGGACCTCGTGTTGGTACCCAGCACACACTGATTTTGGGTCTGCCACAGCCCTTGAGCATGTCGCACATGAAGCAATCAGAGCTTTGCATACTTCTCTGCGTGCTCGGCAGGCCGCTCCATGCACCCCTCACTTCCGAAGCCTTCTCAGCCGTTTAGAAGCTTTTGCGTGATTCGCAGTCGCCACGGCCGTCGGACCTGCGTCAGCCGTGGCTCAGCTGCAGACAGGACGCATCCCGGACCTGATCCTTGCCGACTGGCAGGTGAGAGCGGGCCTGCAGCGGTACCCCAAGGTGTCCCTTGACCCGCTAGATATTTTGGTGCACTTTTTGGCCGGGTGCAACAGTGCGGCAGCTGCGGCGCTGTGCTCCTCTAGGCTTCCATTTCTCAGCTCACAACGGCTGTGTGCTCATGTCTGCCCCTGACAGACATTTGTGGGTTGTGCAACTTAAGCGGTGGCTGTGAAACGCCCATCACCCTGGTCGCAGGGAGGGGCTGAGGAGCTTTTGAGCACGCTCAAGGGCCACCACCAGTGGCGTGACATCCCCGTCGTAGGTGAGGCTGCTGCGATCAGTCTGTGACACCATTCGGCCACATCTACGTGTTCTGTTCGCATGTATGGCGGGCCACAATCCTGATCAGACGTTCAGTTGCTGTCAGGCTCACACACTGCGCTCCTGCCTGGTCGCTCTCACACATGTCCAATCAGGAACGCTGATCTTTCCATCCCCTGCCCGGTGCAGTGATGTCGACGGAGTCGGGGCCAGAGGCGGTTGTGAGCGCTATCCGCGCTGGCGCTGTTGACTTCCTGATCAAGCCCCTGCGCAGCAATGAGCTGTCCACCCTGTGGCAGCACGCCTGGCGCCGCCGTGCGTCCGCGGACATGTCCGCCGCGCCACACACGCTGCCGAAGCTGCCGCGGGCTGCGGCAGCGGCGGCCGCCGCGACGCTATTCAAGACCAGCCCCGCCACCGGGTCGGGTGCCTCTGCGGGCTCCGATGTTGCGTCGGCGGGGTCCAACTTCTCCGACCACAGCAGCGCCTGCTTCTTCTCCCCCGGCACGCCGCCGCTGCAGGGCCAGCAGCAGCCCGGCCACCAGCAGCAGTCCACCAGCCAGCAGCAGCAGAGCCGGCTGACGGTTGCGCCGCCGTCGCAGCAGGCGATTGCCATGCGGGAGGCGGCCACGCCGACCCTGATTGCCGCAGCCGCTGCGGCGTCTCCCTTCCGCCGCGCCGCCAGCCCGCCGCCGGCGACGCTGGCGGCCCCCTGCCGGTCAGCGCCGGCCGGCATCGGTGCCGTGGCAGGGCTCAGCACCGCCGAGGAGGACGAGTCCACCGGCACGGAGGTGGACTCCAAGCCAGCCGCCATGATCAGATCAGACGCCGATGCCCCCTCTGGATCCGCAGCCGCAGCCGCCGGCGCAGCAGCCGCCAGCACGGCAGCTCCCCAGCGCCACAGCTTCGACGTGGGAGCAGGACCCAGCGCCGGCAGCCACCCTGCGGCGGCGGCGGCAGCTGTGCGGCCAATTGCAGGCGGACTGCTGCCGGAGGCGTTCTCGCACCTGCGCAGCCTGTGCATGCCCGTGCCGCGCACGCTCAGTGGCAGCCTGTCAGTGGATCTGTCCATCAGGTGAGCCTCTCAGTGCTCCTCTTCCCTCACCTCAAACGCCTCTGCACAAATGTTCAGAGTCAAGCAGGCTGAGCCTGCCAGCGCCGTGCACCCTCCACAGCAGCCTGTCCGCATAGCTACCAATCAGGCAAGCATAAACAAGTCTTCGGTTGCTGGCCTCGCCACTGATGTTGCCATAATATGTGTGATTTTCGTCTCGAACCATCCAGAGACATCACCTCCTGCTCATGAACCAGGTCAAGCCACTCACACTGGTGCCTGTGTCACCATTCTGTGCAAACTTCTCTGCTTGACACGCTCTTGTGAGTGCATCGACAGGCCACTGGACGTGACGCCACCGCCGCCCAGCCCTGGCAGCACAGCCGCCAAGGCGCCGCTGCTGTCCACCGCCTACAGCACCCCCAGCAGGTGTGCCCTCGTGTCACGACACCCTGAGTGTCCTCGGACGGCGATGCTCCTTGTGGCTGTCACGCTGGTGGCTACCCAATCATTGCAGTATGTTCACTGCTGCTGACCACTGCTGTTGCCACCCCCGGCGGCCGGTGATGGTGCCTCTTGTGCCTGCATGTGCTGGTCGTCATTCTGGCATGTTCAGGCTCTCTTTAGTTTAAATTTAAACCCTGCGATGCTGCAGGGGGATGTCCGGTGTGCTGGAGGGCCTCAGCCACTCCAGCGGCTCCGCCTTCAGCAGTTTCAGGTGACCGACGAGGCGATGTACACGCCTGCAGTCTCTTTGTGGCTCTTGTGTTGTGTCATCGACAACAAGGGTGCTGCGTCTCATATGTCACGGGAGCCATCCCCCAAACCTTTTCTGTGCTGTTTCTGGACCTGTTTCTGAAGCTCGCACCCGTGCACATGTGCAGCAGCGTGAAGACCCTCGACGCAAAGCCGCCGGCAGCGGCGCTGCCGGCATCGCAGCAGCAGCAGCAGCCGGCCGCAGCACGACCGGCGCCAGCAGCCAGGCCATCGCCGGTGGCCAGCCGGCAGCTGCCGCCCGTGCCCCAGCCAGGCGACCAGGTGTGCGCCCCCCTGTAGCACTGGTCTGCCATCTGATGTGTTCGATCACCTCTCAATGAAATGACATTTTTGATCTGCATCATGTAGACTGTGGAATTCTCCACTGCGGTCTACATCAAGGGCACACGCCTATCACATTTTACGCTTATCCACCTCGTGACCACATTGTCCCCGCCTGTCGCGAGCGCCAGCCAGTGGCGACACTGCGCTCTTGATGGAGGGGTTGCCAGCTTCAGAGCCAGCTTCTGAGACTGATGCCATTGCATTCTTTGCTGCAGGGGGCAATGAGTCACAAGGCGGTGTGCGCAGCCAATAGGCGTGCCGCCATCATCAAGTTCCGGCAGAAACGCGAGCAGCGCAACTTTGACAAGAAGGTGGGCCCCGTCTCTTTCCATGCGATGCAGCCAGCTTGGGATTGAGCACTCTGCTGCAGCTGTGCTCAATTGGACCCGAGCAGTTCCCCAAGGTGCTGGGGATACCAACTGCTCCCGTCGGTTCTGGTATCCTGCGGGAATGCATCTTGCCGCTGCACCAAGTTTGGCTATTCGCCATAGCGTGTCTCCGCTGTTGGCAGCTTCCCTTCGTGTCTTTTGCTGGTCTCAATCACGCATCATTTTGCTGCAGGTGCGGTATGTGAGCCGCAAGCGGCTGGCAGAGTCGCGGCCGCGCGTGCGTGGCCAGTTCGTCAAGGCCGAGGTCGCCGCCGCGTGCCGCGCCCTCGCTGCTGCGCAGGTGCTTCCTGCTTCCTTCTGCTGCTGCAATGATTGCTGCAGGAGGGAGGTGGCGTCATTGCGGCCTGCTGAAGAGACTTGGTGAAGAAATCTGGTTGAGTGTGCTTTGCGCGTGCCACTCTGCAAGCGATGCACCAAACTTCACTGATGCTGATGTCACTTGATGGACGAGTTGTTTGGCACCAAATGATATCTAGTTCCAAATGGGTGATTGCATTTGCAGAAGGATGAGGTGCTCAGCGCTTCCAATACAGCCATTGCTGCGCGGTGAGGGGAGTGGTCAAACAAGTGGATTCAGCAAATGCAGTCCGAAGCCGCCTTCACAGCCCAAATAACGTCACAAGGGCACAGGCGAACAAGAGAAAATGCAAAGGCAGTGGTGGGGGGCCAGCACAGCTCGACTGTTGAGCGCAGCTGACTTGATGCAACATCACGATCGGGACACACAGCACTTGATTAGATCCGAGGGGTGATCGGCGTGGCCGCGAGGCAATTGGTGGCGTTGCTGACGGTGCGTTAGATGCGGACGATGCTCGTGGTTTGTGTGGGTGCGCTTCAGGGTTTAGGTAGTATCTGTTCAGGGACGGCACTATGTTGTGGAGAAGCCAACAAAAATGACATCTTGGCTGTGCAGTATCCGCCATGTTTAAGGTGCAGCCCTGTGCAGAAGCACGAGCACAGGGCAAAGTGGTCGGCTGGCTTGTGCAGTGTGTTTCGGTCTGCACAACATGGGGTGTCAGCTGGGTTTGCAATACAATATTCGGACTCTTTCACTGCCTTTTTTGTTTGCTTCTGTTTTGTAACCGCCGATTCTCCACATGAAATGGACCTTGCCTGGACCTTGCCTGAATTGTGATGAATTGTCGGCATCAACTCCACAACACCCCCCCGTCATTTACTCGGAGTACAACTCATGACGCGGGCAACGGCGCTAAAATCCGGCTATTTAGTGTTCGGAACTCAAATTAATACTCTCTCCATGATCGGGAATCCGAGAATCTGCGCCTGCCGGGCCGCGTTGCGCCAATTTTTGTGCTTGAGGCTCTGCCGAAAGTTGTCTCGGTGGCTGACGTCGTGTATGAATGGGGGTGTCGCTCGTGTGCGGCGCTCGCACCGCCGAACTCGCCTGTCCAGTAGTATGTGACGCTGTCTCGGTCTCGTGAGCATGGCCAACATCGACAATGGGGCAAGATTAGCAATGTGGAGTGTGGATGCGACTTTGTGTGACTGGATATGTTTATGCACACACGTTCGGCCCGGTATTTGCTCATCTTCCAGATTGCGATTAGATACCTCTTCAAGACGCCCAATCAGTGGTTTACGGTAGCACTCATCTGTGCAAACGCCCATTACTCATCAAGCAGACGAACCTTATGCAAGCAATGGCTACTTCCCTCTGAAAGTCCGCTGAGAGCTTTGCTCGCGATTGCAAAGTTGAACGATCTGTGTCACCCCGACACATCTGTAACAGCAATATTGAAATCACTTGCACTCGTAAAACAGCGCTGCTGCCACTCGCCGTTGTGGTGATGCCACTGCTGCTACAATTACAATCGAAACAGGATTTGTTGCCAACATCACTTTGCAGAGGCCGAAGGTTGCGGCAATGCCACCGCCGACCGCTGCACTTGTTGGGGCGGTTGCGCTGCTGTCACACATGGCCAATCAATGTGCTGCTTGTTGGTATGAGTCTGCCGACGCCAGAGGCTGTTGCAACTCGACCGGCAGCTGCTATGCTTGCATGATCCGAGATCAGCCGAGTTTGCAACACAGTCAAGGACATCACTTTGCCGGCGCCGCCGGCTGTTGCGGCGCCGGTGGCGGTGGCCGCTGCGCTGGTCGTGGTGCCGCTGCCGCCGCCGGTGCTGCCGCCGGTGCAGCTGCTGCCGCTGGCAGCTGCTGCTGCTGCTGCTGCTGCTGCTGCTGCTGCTGCTGCTGCACCACGGCTGATGCCACCGGCGCCTGGGGCGGCAGCCCGGCTGCAGACCAGAAGGCCAATGTCATCAGTTCTGTTGACACGTCGTCTCGAAATGGCTGCATATCGCGTCCTTTGCATGTATCGCTGTGTGCTAAGGTGCACATGTGGCACCAGCGGCTGCCCCCGCGGCGGCGCTGGCATCATCTGTGCTGCCAGGATCTCTCTCGGAACCTCTTGAGCTCCCCAAAGCTCAACGTTCACCTTCTTTCGCATCTCTTCTCCTGCGATTGTCAGTCAAGGAACGAGCTTGGCCTGACGGCGGCTGCGGCGCTGCCTGCCAGCTGGCCCACACGGCATCGACGGCCGAGTGATCGCCCCACCCTCACTGAGTCAGCATGCATCATCTTCTCGTACCTTTCGTAGGCCTGTCAGTCAACATTTGCACCTGGCCTGGCGGCCACTGCGGCGCCGGCTGCGAGCTGCACCTGCGGCGCGGGCGCCTGCCCTTTCGGCGACGCCAGTGTCGATTATGATGCTGAGGACTCTGTCAAATCTTGTTTTCAGAAGGTTGGTGGTATCGTCTGCTCAGCAGATGTGAATTGTTGCCAGGGCATTGCTGAGGCCTACGCGGCCTGGCGGCTGCGGAGGCGCCGGCTGTCAGCTGGCCACGGGACCAGCAGCCGCTCGCCCGGCGGCACCGGCGGTGACTGTGCTGCCACCGTCGTCCAAGGTTCGCAAAGCGAACCTCATCTCCTTTCACAGCTCACTGGTTTATATGTCTGCCAAGGAGCGCACCTGGCCTGGGGGCTGCTGCGGCGCCGGCTGCGAGCTGCCCCCGCGGCACCGGCGGCTGGCCGCCCGGCGGCGCCGGCGTCGTGATGTCGTGGATGCTGGAGCGCCGCTTGTCGTTCTTCTTCGCGCTGTTCATGCGGATGAAGTACTTCTGCGCGTGGCTGGCCACCTGCATCGTGCAACACACGGATTTTCAGACCTGCAATCCAGATAGACGGTGCACATCCGAGAGAGCTCCGCTTACTATGTTTGGATGAAATGCACAAGTGTGGACCTTCACGTAAGAGCAGCTGATGAGCGGCATTCGACCCCATCGTTTGGCGCTGACGCACCGTCATCAGCGCACTTTCCAACGTTCTGATCACTGTGTGTGGCGAGCATGTGCACCTGCGTGGGCGTACGGGTGAGCACGTAGTTGCGGCTGATGGAGCGCCAGTCGCCCTTGCCATACTCTGCCAGCCCCGCCACGAATAGCCGGTGCTCCTCCTGTGATGGTGCACATAGACTGTTTACTAGTGCACACACCAGAGTGGCCAGGCAGCGGCCACGCTCAGCCTTGAAGCTGGTGTCAAGCCGGGTTGTGGTAATCTCATAGAGCCATCCACTGACAGCTTCTCTCAACGGTGCAGACCAACACAGCCATTGTGTGTTCTGTGAGTCCGCTGTACGATGCGGAACTGTATTTACGGCCTACCTCTGTCCAGGGCACGCCCTTCCGCCGCTCCTCTCCGCCGCTGCCGCCGCCGCCCCGCTTTGTTGTCGCCTTCACCGGCACCTGCACCACACAGACAGGTCATCGGCTTTTAATATGGGAAGTGATAACATGACAGATATACAAGCTTGAGTACATCTGCACACATGCACTGTGTCCTGCTGGTGCAGCATGGAGTGCTCAGCAGCACTGCTTAGCATGTGATGTGAGACCCCCTGTGGGATTTTAGCTGGCAGCAGGCCCCGCACCGGCTGTGGCGATGGCTCTGCCGACGCTGAGTAAGGCGGCAGCCGCACCTTGTTGTGCTCGATGTTCTGCACGTCCACCTGCAGATCGTTCAGACATGCAGTCGCGCCAGCCATTGCACTTCAATTGCGAATTTGCATCAGATGCGCATTCCAACTCAAGGGCTGACCACCAGGGTGCTGCGGTGCAGGGAGGTGACCTCCACTTCAACTCTGTTCCTGAGCGAACACACGAATGTGGCCCACCTCCAGGGCAGCATAACGCCGTTTGACAGCCTCCAAGGTTTTGGTGGGCACAGCTGCGGCTGCCTTTGCCACCCTGCATACACAATTATTTGTTGGCTTCTGACTTGTATACCTGCATTACGCATGCACCAGAAAGCCACCTAGTGCGTGGTGCCAGCACTGGCAGCTAGAGCATTACTGGTGTGCAACGGACGCTTGCAGCGCCATATGCATGTATCGAAAGAAGTAGCGCGTGCGTGGCTGCAAAGGCACGCATCGCATGCGACACATCGACGCTCACTTGTCTGGCAGGTTCCAGTGCTGTGCCAGCGCCACCTCCAAAGCTTTATCCTCCTCCCATCTGCACATGTATGATTGACAACACGATGAAATGGCTGTTGGCCGTAAAAAAAATATATTGCACAAAAGAAGCGCGCTGCGTGCATACGTGTGCATATATCATGTTCAACTACTACAAACAATGCCCAGACGAGAGTTCACGCACGTCCAGAGCTCGTATGCGGGAGGTGCAGCTGGTTCTGCTGCCGCAGACGCCCTCGCAACTGCGGCAGCCATGGTGTGGGCGCCTTTGCACCAAGCAAAAGGGAAGCTGCTCGGCAGCAACGACACCAGTGTTTGTCCTAGCCCTTGCAAGTTTGTCTAAAAAGACAGTCCGATCGCGCTGACAGCAACGCTGGGCGGCGAGACAGCGGTGCAAGGGGTGGCCTCGAGGATGGGGTCAAAGTGTTACGCTCCCTGTGCACACCAACTATTCTGCGTCGTCGCCCCCGGCTGTGATCGATTGCTTGAAGTTCAAGAGCTCTAGCGCGGATGGGCCAGATGCTGTGCACCGTGGAAACGTATTTCTGGCTGCAAGCCCAATCCTGATGAGGTCAGCCAGTACTTGTTGAACCCTGATCCAGTTTTGTACCAGAGTCACCAGCCTGCACGACAGCATTTCCAGCTTGCGAGGTCGAAATTCCCAGTCAAGCTTCGCTGTGATTGCGGTGCATGGCAGCCGGCGTGGTCTGCCCAGGAGACGTCCTCTGTGCGGCGGTAGGGAGCATGTCTCACGGCTGCCAGACTCCGACGTGCATCAATCACCAGAGTCACAGCAACAAATGCTCAATTGAGGCTGATACATCCTCACACATCCTCATACAGGCGGACGCGGCAGCTGGGCCAGGCACGCACGTTGCAGGCCCAAACATCTGCGCCTCTTTCATCGGCACGCTGCGGCAGGCTCCAGCAGACCCCGCATCAAAGCTCCAGGTGCAGAAGCACCACATGTTACGATCCACATGAATACCGGAGGACGTATCAGTGCAATCCTCAGGTGTCAATAACCCAGCAACAACGAGGGCATGTCCAGCAGCGCGATGATGAAGGTAGCATTGCTGCATGACCGCCGCTGGCATGCGCTGCCTGCAGAAGCCAGTGGTCGAGGTCGTGCGCCGCGGCCTGCAGCAGGGCACGCCGAAGCCCGGCGACGTCGTCACAGCCCGGGTAACCACTCAGCTCGCACGCACTTTGCCTGGGTGCCCGACACGGCAGGCTTGCACTTGCGTGCGCGATCGCATGTCTTGCGCTGATGGTGATTTCCATCACATCGCAGAGCTTGCATGCGCTCTCATTGATGCCCGAGCATACGAGATACTCGAAGACTCGGTCGATCTGCAGGTGACCCGCATCAATCCGCGCCTGGCGTCGCTGGACATCCTGTGCGTGGGCGATCTGCCGCTGGACACCACCTTCACCGGCGTCATCAGGTGAACAGGCTGCCACATCGTAATTTGAAGTATCGTAATCTGGCTGCCGAGTTGCATCGGAAGGCTGATGAGTTGTGAGCGACCTGCTGCCGGACACCGCCTTCAGCTGCGTCATCAGGCGATCGGGCTGACATGTCCCAAGTAAGACGCGTGTCTCTTCGCCCCTTTGTACCGAACATACATACTGAGGATTGGTGTGCTGCCGGTGGGCACCAGTTTCACCGGCGGCTGCATCATGGCCCGGCTCGCTCCAGCTTTGGGACGCGGCTGTGCGTTAAAAGATGGCCATTATGACTGTGACAATCAAGATGGGGAAGCTGGTTCAGGTGCTGAGACGCCTGGACACATGTGGGTGTTTGCTTTACAGGGTGCAGGACGTGCGGCTGACGGAGATCGACAAGGTCGAGATCCACAACTGCTTCCGCCCCGGCGACATCGTCAAGGCCGAGGTGAGCGACGCGCCTGAGCACGTCACTGAACCGACTCGGACATTGAGCATCATGAGCGGTGCTTGCGCTGTCAGGCACGCCCGCACACGTCAGCATGCGGGCAGGCTGCAAGCCAGACCCTCACCAGAATGCATATCGCCCACATCGTCTTTGACTGTGCACATGCAGGTGCTGTCGCTGGGCGACCAAAGGTCATACTATTTGGGCACCGCCAAGAACGAGCTGGGCGTGGCGTACGCTAAGCACCCTGCATCAGGTAGGAGGACATGCTTCCCATAAGTGGGGGATCTTTACCCGACCTGCAGCAACGGCCTGTCAGCTGCAGCTGTGAATATGTGCTCCGCCATGGCGCTGTCACATCGTGGTGGCCTAAGCGCTACTTCATCTTGACACTGCCAGCTGCGCAGCACGATGGCAGGAGATGCACTGCCCTGAACCCAGCAGCATTGCACATTTGCCGAGCTAGAATCATTATACACAGGCGTCTGTTTCTGCTGTGCAGGGACGCCGATGGTGCCAGTGAGCTGGCAAGAGATGCGCTGCCCAAAGACGCGCGCCGTGGAGAAGCGCAAGGTAGCAAAGCTGGCCTAGGGCTTTGAGGCATCTCAGCGTGAAGGGCGGCCCTGGAGCACAGGCGGAGCAGCAGCTGCAGAGCGCAGCACCGTGGCGGAGGGCGTCACAGCGTCGACCGAGCGAAGGGAAGCAGCCGCCAGCGCGTAGCTGCAGTCAGTGCAGGCAGAGGCGCCTGCAGCGGCTGCGAGCGGAGCAACGCACGGGCGACAGCTGTGGATAAGTCCTGTGCCGGCCGCCGCTGCAGCGGAGCATCTGCTGCAGCAGGCAGCGGCACCCGTCAGCGGCAACCAGCGGCTAAGTTCTCACAGACACCCGCAGCAGCCACAGCGGTCACACAGCGCTGCTGCCGTGCTGGGCAGTCACTGGACCTGTTCAGATCGGCAGGCGGCCATTCCATGGGCAAGGGCGTCATGCCGGTGGTCGCCTTCGTGACCGTTGGCACCACCAAGTTCGACGAGCTGATCGCGGCGGTGGACTCGGCGGAGGTCGCGGACGCGCTGGCGGCTCGCGGCTATGACCGCCTGGTCATGCAGGCAAGTAGCGTGCTGAAGAACCCTCAGGAGTTTCAGCCGGGATCACACAGAGGGGTTGCCTGCAGTGGCGTGGGTACGCAGTGTGATCCGATGACAATCAGACCTTGCATTCCAGAAATTTTATTCGGTGTGTGCTCGTGTTCAGTTGGGTGCTGGCGCATACAAGCCGCACGTGCTGTGCCCACCGGGGCAGCGGCGGCACCGGCTCGACAACGGGCTCGAGGTGGGACGCCCAACGCTCTCTGGGTCCAGTGGCTTTCGCCTCATCTATCATCGCTGCTTGCCAGCCTGCTTCCACTGCGATCTGTTGCACACCTCAAGCTGCCGCATTGTGCAGGGGCATCGGCTGACTGGTTTCGCTCAGGCCGTGCCGCAATGTGCAGGTGGAGCACTTTGATTTCGCTCCGGGGCTGGCTGACCGCATCGCGCTCGCGGCCCTTGTCATCAGCCATGCGGCAAGTCGGCTCAGTGTGCCAACAGCCTCTGCAATACCTGCATGGTCAGCGTCTGCACGGTCAGCATTTGGGTTTCGGGGTTGCAAAGGATGAAAGGATGAGCTGTCCGCCTGAAGTGCTATTTCGCCCAAGGGGCTGAAAGCTTTGCAAAGCCAGTCGGTCGTTTGTGATCTGTTGGAAATGTCAGCTCCCGAAGCCATGCTCAAACCTTGCCACTGCTTCATGTGCAGGGGGCGGGCTCGCTGTTTGAGGCCCTGGGCGCTGGCAAGACCGTGATTGCTGTGCCAAACGCCCTGCTGATGCACAACCACCAGGTGAGCTGCCGGCGTGCACGGCTGTGGACTTCTAATGCTGCCGCTGGCGGCGAGATAGTGTCCACTGCTGTATGGTACGGGATGCCCCTGAGAGCAAGTGTGTCCACTGAGCGCACCCCATCTTTTCACGTTGTGGTAGGTGCTAGAAAGGACTTGGAGAGTGTTGTCAGGGATCTGGGGGCGCCAGCTGCATGACTGCCGCTTGCTCTGCTGGTGAAAGCAGGTCGTTGTTTGGGCTGGCGCTGGCTCCCTTATGATCTTAAAAAGTGTGCGGCTGTCTGCACACGAGTATGACTTTTCGCTCTGCAGCGGGACCTGGTGCACCACCAGAGGCAGGCCACTGCTCGAGCTGCGTGCCACAAATCCCAGCGACAAGCGACACCTGCACACAGGTTCTCAGGGTGTTCAGCTGATCAGCGACTGGAAACCCTTTTTGAACCTGCAGCAAGAGCTGGCGGACCAACTGGCGGAGGCGGGGCACTGCTTCAGCTGCGCGCCGGCCGGTCTGGCGGCCACGCTGCGGGCCATGGACCCCCGGGCGCTCAAACCCTACCAGCCCGGCAGCCCGCGCCGCATCGCCGCCGCCATCGACCGCCTGATGGGCTTCGACGACTGAACGCGGCGGCGGCGGTGGTGTCCAGAGGCTCAAGGCAGCACTAACATGCCGCCAGAACCGCCCGCAGGGTCGGGTTTCAGACACCTTCGCATCTCCAACGCAGGCCGGCAGAGGCCCAGTAGCCACTCAAGTCGGGAGTTGCCCCAAGCAATCGAGTGCGCAAAGCTGCTGCAGCTCTGACGTTACACCCTCATGATGTGGCGGACACAGGGGCGCTTGAGGCGTGCTTTGTGTGAGCTGCCGGGAATGTTAAGAGAAGTGGGACTGTGACTCATGCAAATTTTATAGTGACAGCCCCCACTACGTCCAGTTGACTGACCCTTGGCCACGAAATGCTGATTGGCGTGCAGGCCGGTACATAAAATATTTGGTGTGATTGGCCTGATTCAATCGCCGCGCACAAACCCTGACAGCACATGCCATACACAGTTCATGGGATCAGGGCCGCAAAATTCAGTCATGACCCGACACTCTGTTGCATCAAAGATCTGCACGGATACAAGACTATGCCTGCGATGTCTCGCTGGCAGACCAGCTCTTCCAGAAGCTCTTGTGCCACCACCGCATCTGGATGAGGATTCTGCGCAGAGGATCAGCTGAATATCAGGCACGGCTTGCACGGCTGGCAATAGACATAATGCACCAGACACACGTCTAATTTCTGCATCACGAGCCACAGTGCTTTGGCGCAGTATTGTCGTGGATGGGTGTGCATCGCCATTGGAGCAATCATGCTGTGGATGGCAGGGTGCAGACTCACGGCAGGTTGTAGAACGCCAGAGCCCACACCACCACGATAGCCCACACGCTGTCCTGCATGACCAGGGTGGTGACACCAGTAAAGCTATGTGTATATGTATGTCGTCATCCAGTGTTGCAAACAGATTGGCTATCGGCAAGTGGACAGCTGCTGCAATAAGCAGCCACACGACTGTCTGTATTGTCACAGGCGAGAGCAGCATGCAAGCTACACATGTTCGTAGGGGTGCCATCAGAGACAATCGCAGCACAGCCGCTGCCTGAAGCCGCAGTGCAAAAAGGCGAAGATGAAAGTGACTCACCAGCCACCAGACGCTGTCGTTGGCAGCATGCGCGGACGCTGATATCAGCAGGCCCACCGAGATGGCTGCTGATGCAAAGGATGCCAGCGCATCCTGCAAAGCACCACATGCAGGAGGGCAAGAGTGCAGATCTGACCACAGTCAAACCACATGTGTTGCTCGCCCACTGAGAATGGCGGCCAAGATGCAAGGAATTTGCCGGAAATTCGCACAGCACCAGATACGAGGCTGTCACACCTAGGTCCACCATGGGTCATCACCTTATTCTTTATGTGAAGCGCTGCGCAGCGGT
The DNA here is from genome assembly GCA_036584455.1 of Tetratostichococcus sp. P1. Classification (NCBI taxonomy): domain Eukaryota; kingdom Viridiplantae; phylum Chlorophyta; class Trebouxiophyceae; order Prasiolales; family Stichococcaceae; genus Tetratostichococcus; species Tetratostichococcus sp. P1. Next base: position 403,383 of record BTPI01000006.1, read on the forward strand.
GAACGTGGCACTGGGTGTGCGACCTGTCGGCCCATGAACGCCCTTGCACAAAACAGTCTCCGGCACTCTCCTCACAGGTGCAAAAGCTCCACACCTGTTCAAGTGCCCTGCTGTGCAGGTGGCGGTTGATGTACAGCTTCATGGCCCCAATCGCGCCCAGCAGCAGCATCGTGATGATGGCGAAGACGATGATGAGGAAGCCCTCGTCCGGCTTTTTGTGGTTCGCCAGGTGCTCGCTGGCGTCCGCGGTCGTGATGAATGCGATCGCCACAAACTGCAGGAAGAGAGCGTCCCAGATGAGTCACAGGCAGGCGGCTGTGTCCACGGCACATGCCACGACTGTAGCTTCAGATTTGGCGAGTGAAGAGCTTTGCTTCCTGCACTCCTCAGCTCCATGGCACCGTCTACAGCTGCGCCTGCAATGACAACAATCCTTGCGACAACAATCCTTGCCCCGACATTGATGAGCCTAGCGCTGCTCATGCGCTTGGGGCAACCACAACAGAAAGGATGCAGTAGGACCTGCTATCAGCATAGCAACTGCCGATTCTCCATCAGCCGTGTGTCTGCAGGCCCTCAGTCTATGGCGAGCCGCCATGACTGGCTATACCATATTATATACCATATTACTATACCATATACCATACCATACATTCTTCACGTTTTGGCAGACATAGTGCCACGAACAGGACGATCAGCACATTGGCATGCTGCTCCTCGCCCTCTGGCACGCCCGCTGAAGTTTCCGCTGAGTGTCAGAGGCCTTCGAAGGCAGATATTTTGTGTCAACATGTCTGTGATTCTGCATTGCCATTTGAAGCACTCACGATGGACGCAATCAGTACATTGGCACGCTGGCCCCCGTCCTCGTTGGCACACGCTCCCGCCGCCGCCTCTGCCCGATCCCGAGCTGGCCAAAGGAGCAGAGACAAGGTGCAGACTGCCAGAGGCTTTCCCAATCGGGTGTGAAGCACTCACGATGAAGGCGATCAGCATGTTGGCGCGCTGCTCCCTGTCCTCGTTGGCGAGCACGCCTGCTGCAGTTGCACGCCGCGACATGCCCAAACTTTTTGAACGGACCGAGATTAATGGTCAAACTCTGAACACGGCTGCACCACTGAACAGTGAGCACTCACGATGAAGGCGATCAGCACGTTGGCGCGCTGCTCCCTGTCCTCGTTGGCGCGCGCCCCCGCCGCAGTCTCTGCCGAATCCCAAAACCGCCACAGCACCAGCACCGAGGCCGCCATGTCCACCAGCGCCTCCAGGCCGTACCCAATCATGGCCGAGCTGCATGAAGGAGAATATTAAGACCTGGGTCGTAGGCGCAATGCATCGCTGCAGTTTCCATTGTTGCTGGGTGGCACAGCTTAGATAACTGATTGGCACAACAGCTGTGAGTGCAGTGTCGTTACAGGTGGCCAATCCATTGATGATGCCGCCAGCAAACAGCGGCAGCATGGCCGACGCAGGTCAACACCCATCGCCTCAGCACCAGCTTGGGAACACCTGCATCATGGTTTGTGCATGGGGCTCAGCCTCATGGGCAGCACCTGTTGATGATACCGCCAGCGATCAGCGCGATCATGGCCGTCACGAAGTCCACGCCCATCGCGATGGTGGTGAACCGCCGGGCACGGGATGTCCAGATGGCGCGCTGATGGTCCGTGTCCGCCAGCAGCCCGCGGTCTTGCCGCTCTGCGGCCGCCCCGTTGCGGCCCTTCTCGATCTGCACGCCCTGAGGCGGCAGGACAGGGCAGACTGATGAGGTGCGCTGGGGCGATGCACGCATCAGGTGCTACACTCAGCGCTGCATTGCAGGACTGCCCCAGGCTTGCGGCATGCAGCGGCGCTTGTGGCGCTGATTTCGACCTGATGCTGCTGTGGTCTTAGTGAATGGTCACCCGTGTGTCGAAGCTGGTGCTGTTTCCGTCTGCATGTGAGTCGTTTCGCTCTCTGTTGTGTGCGGGATTCGCCGAACCAGACTCGATATCCACTGTTGCCATGTCGTCATCTGGATCATCGCTTCTCATTCTGGCAGTGTTTGTCAAGGCCTCGCTTCAGGCACAAGCGACCTGTTGAAACAAGGCTTGCCACTCAAGATCACAGTGACAAGCAACGTGGATCTTGGTCTTTGGCAAGATGACAGGCGCAGGCGAGATCAGCTCAGCTTCTGTGGAGTGTCTACGTGTTTGGAACACGGAAATGAGCAGTCCGTGACAGGGCAGGCTACACCTGGTCTCAATGTTTACGTAATCCTAAACCCTGCTCACTGTAGGCAAACTCTCCAGCCAGAAGCACTAACTCAGCCCTTCTTCAACTTGTGCTTGGCCTTCTTGTGTTTGTGCTTGCGCGCCGGCTCATCGCTGCCATCGCTGCCGCCGCCATTATCGACCCGCCCCCGCTTGTCTGGGCGCCTCTCCTTCTCCTTCTTCTTTTTGTGCTTCTTCTTGTCCTTGCCGCTTCTGAGCCGCTTCAACGCCGCCTCGATCATCGACCGGCTGGGAGCGTTCGGCGTGCCATCATCGCCGCCGTCGGCAGCGCTGCCGTTTGTATGCTGCAATGACATCGGCCCAACTGCCGCCGCCGCCGCCGCCGCCGCCGCTGCGCCGTCAGCACTAGATGCAGCACCCGCCGGCTGGCCATTGCCCTGTTCCACAGGCTCGGCTGCTGTGGTTGCCGCTGGCGGCGGCAACATCGATGCAGCCGCCTCCGCAGCGGCATTTGACCACGTGGGTGCTGCCCGCCCCGGCTGCTGCCGCTGCTGCATCGGCGGCGTGTGCTCCTCAGCATCCGAGTCCTCATCGTCTGACGAGTCCGCCGCCTCGAAGACGGCCTTGAACAGGTCCATGGGCTTGGGCGGCGCCGGCATGACCTGGACCAGGCCAGCAATGCGAAAATGAGGTGAGGAGACCTGCTGACAGCTCCTGAGTTGTGGGATTCCGGCGAAGGTGGCATCAGCTGTCAAAAGCGCCGCACTTGGCTGGCGACGTCGCTCCGTGTCCAGCACAAGGTGGCAAACATAGCTATGCGGCGTCACAGCACAGTGCGCGGCCGCAGGCAAGTGTCCTATGCCAAAGCAGGCACTTGGAGTCGGCAGCTTCGTACCACAAGACGAATCACCTGGGGCTGCGATGGAGGCGGCGGCAGCCACGTGGCAGCAGCTGAGTGTGCCGCCTGCTGCGGCAGCGGCAAACCCTGAGTCACCTGCTGCGGCGGCGGCGGCATCCCTTCAGCAAGGGGCGGCGGCGGAAGGCCGAGGCCCGCCAGGAAGTCGTCCGCCTCCTGTGCTGCATCCTGCTTTCCGGCAGGCGGCTGCGCCACCGGCGCTGGCGGCGGCGGCAGCTGCTGCTGCTGCTGCTGCTGCTGCTGCTGCTGCTGCTGCTGCTGTTGCCAGTGCGGCGGCTGCGCTGCAGCTGCTGGCAAGTATCGATCAGGCTGACCGGGCTGCTGCAGGGGGGCGGCATCTGCTGCATCTGCTGCTGGGGGCGGCGGCAGCGGCAGGGCCTGGTAGTTCCCGTCGCCTTGCCTGGAATTTGATTGTGCATCATGGTGTCAAAAGTTGAAGATTGCAGATCAAGTCACCGTGTCATGAACACAACTTCAGCCTGTGTGAGTGGACCATAGTGTCAATGCTTCCCTGACCTCCTTGTCAGGACATGCACCCTGCTGCAAACTCACATGATTTCAGCGTGACTATGCGCAAGGCACACCTGGACTGCCCGAGCTCCGCGAGCGTCCAGGGCTGGAAGGTGGCCGCCTCTGACGCCGGCGGCGGCTTCCCCCGGTATGGATCCGCCACATTCAGCCGCTTGCACAGCAGCGGCATCGGACGCCATTCTGCCACACTCCGCTTGGGCTTGCCATTTGCATCTGCAAGGAGCGAAACAAAACCTGATTGAGAATCAGATTTGCCACGTTCAGCCGCTTGCACAACAGCGGCATGGGCCGCCACTGAGCCAGACTCCGCTTGGGCTTGCCCCTTGCACCTGCAAAGGAGCAGAGAAAAGCCTGATTGAAAGGATCAGGTTCGCCACATTCAGCCGCTTGCACAGCAGCGGCATCGGCCGCCACTGAGCCAGACTCCGCTTGGGCTTGCCCCTTGCACCTGCAAAGGAGCAGAGAAAAGCCTGATTGAAAGGATCAGGTTCGCCACATTCAGCCGCTTGCACAGCAGCCGCATCAGCCACCACTCCGCTACTCTCCGTTTGGGCTTGCCGCTTGCACCTTCAAAGGAACGAGAACAAGCCTGATCCAAAGCAACGATGATCAGGTCCGCCACATCCAGCCGCTTGAGACAGCATTGGCGGCCACTGCGCCACACTCTGCTTGGGCTTGCCAGCGCCACCTGTACATCAGCATTGAGTCTTGAAATTAAAGCATATGCCTGCTACTCTGAGCCGCTTTTGCAGCGGTGGCGTTGGCTAGTGATCCACCAGACCCGCCTTTGGGTTTGCAGGTGCCCTCTGCACATTCATGCACGACATCCACGAGATGCTCAGCATCCAGATCTGGTTGGGCATCAACATCTTCACTTGCTTGCACAGCGGCGGCAGCAGCTGCCGGTGTGTCACACTCTTCTTAGACTCGCCTGTGTGCTCTGCGATAGGCTTGGCCGCAAAGCCAGTGCCCAGCACGATTGCAAGTAGGCCCACTCGCTGACACGACCGGCAAAGTGCCGAGTTCACGCCCACGAGCGCGACTTGCAGCGACCAGCTCAGCGGAGCAAACTTGCATCTCACCTGGCTGCACAGCGAGCTCATTTGTGGCAGACGGGCCGGCGGCTGCCGCAGGCGCCGCAGCAGCAGCGGGCGCCGGCTTGGCCGCTTGTGGCTTGCGGAGGCCGCCGGTCTCTGGCGTCATGTCCTGAATAGTGCCCCTGCACAGCGTGTGCCGTCGGGGTGGTCAGGCTCCATCGCCCCGAGCTTGGACAGATTGTGGTGCCCCTGAGGGGTTTGCCTGGTCATCACCCGCTGGAGCCCATCACTGCAGCTGGTTGCATTCGTGTGGGTGCACATCACCAGTCCAGCTGAGATGCAGCCTGTAAGCTGCTCCGTGAGCTTGCTGCCACACTCTGCTGCAAATTCTGATACCAGCGACATCACAACTTGTGCAAGGTGCTCCTATATCATCAGTCGCCGTATCCAACATACTGCAGTTGCCCAAGCCCAGCTCGTAAGTACTCAGCTGGGTGTCAAGCACCATGGTTGCAGAACATTGTGTATCCAACATACATTCCCGTGTGCAGCTGCTGCTCAAGCTCACCTCACGAAGCTGGTCTGCAGCACCGCCGCCGCATTCATCAGGCCAGCCGCCAGCGGCGCGGCCTGCACAATGACAGCACAGTAGGTGTCAGCAGGGAGTCGGAGGCTGCCATGCCAGATGCTTGGCAAGTCACTCCCGCTTCGGATACCGTCAGCCACATCAGACACCAGCTGCATCAGATGCAGATCTGCGCCTGTTGGCAGGTGGATCCTAGGAGAATCACTTGTGCGCACGCCAGGTAGAAGCTGCAAGGTCTGTACTCTGGAGCGGCCACTGTCATGCCTCAAGACTTCAGATTCTCAGCGGACCTGTGCAGAGTGCCGCCAGGGGCCGCTGCCGGCGAGGCAAAGCATGCATCTATCGTTGATAGGTCAATCCGAGGGGCATTATCTGTACGCATTGCAGGCAGCTGCAAATTCTTGATTGATTGATCGAGGTGGCCAGTATCTTGCACTCAACTGCAGTTTCGAACCTCCAGCTTTCGATTTGTACTGCTAACCTGTGCAATCGCGCCGCCGGGGGCCGCAGCCGGCGGGGCCAAGCATATCACCTGACATGGATAGGTGGGTGCCGGGTGGGGGACAGTGCTTGTGCGTGTGGCAGACAGCATAACTGTTTCCGATTTGAAGCACCCAATGCCCCAGCTTTCGATTTCCAAACGATTTTAGCAGACCTGTGCAACTGTGCCGCCGGGGGCCGCTGCCGGCGAGGCGAAGCCGCCGTCCGCGCCGCGCTTCGGCACCGCCGGCGCCGGAGCAGCCGCGGCGGCGCCGCCTTTCCCGGCCACCGCTCCAGGGTGGCTGCCGCCCAGGGGGTCTGCCGTGGCTGCCACACCTGCGCGTGCACCCGGCTGAGTCAGCAAATTTGGTAGACACTACCACCTGTGGTGCCGCCCCTCCCGGCCAGCGCCCCAGGGTGGCTGCCGCCCAGCGGATCCGATATGGCTACCACGCCTGCGGGTGTGGCCAGCTGTGTCAGCAGGTCAGGTGCCACAGCTGCTGCGGTGCCACCTCTTCTGGACACCTTCCTGGGGTGGCTGCTGCCTAGGGAGATTGACGTGGCTGATGTGCGTCTTGCAAGGGACATGTAAGAGAGGTTCAAAACGCATTTCCTGTTGAGTTGATTGTCTGCTTGCTGGCCTACGATTGCACTACAATGGTGTTGCGGCTGGTTCACAGCGGCAGAGAGCGACCCCCAAAGCCAGACATAGCACCTTGTCACCCTGTTCACACATGTGTGCATTGGCAATGCTGGCACATGCATCTCAGCACTGCATGCAAAAGGATCATCACGCAGCCGTTGCAGAGGGGGCCTCAGCAATGCCGCCGCCCTGCATCAGCCGCCAATTGAACCATTTGCTTCAATAAGATGGCTGATGATGCCCTGACAGTTGCAAACACCCGCGTGCAAACAAAGCGCCTACCATCCTCCTGCAGGGAGCCGAGGGGCCATTCGGCCCTGCAGCTGCCGCCAGACGTCCCTCTTGCCATGCTTGCTAGATGTCACATGGATTTATGACATTTACAGACATTTGCTTGCACAGGAGGCACTAAGCGCCACCACGCAGGGGAGCCAAGAGGTGGTCAAGCCCTGCAGCAGCAGTACCTGTGGTTCCGTGCCCGTGTAAACAAGCACCCTGTGTAGGGATTGCGGCACCCCAGGGAGGGCTCACCGTCCTCCTGCAGGGGGGCCGAGCGGTGTCCCGGCCCCGCAGCAGCCGCCAGCCTCGCCTTTGCGGCGTACACCGCCAGCGCCGCCGCGAGATCCGCCCGCTTCCGCTCCTGCGCCGCCGCCTTGCTGGAGCCTGCGGGACCCACAAATTGTGTTTCGTTCTGATGCACACACTGGATATCACGGCTTGCTGGAGCCTGCGGGGCCCACAAATTGTATTTCGTCTTGATACAAACACTAGGTATGATGAGTGGCATTAATCCCGCTGACTGCAGCCGCTCTGGCTGACTTGGCCTGGTATAGCAAGGCAAGGCCCTATACATCTGCAAGCCCGCATGATCTGCCAGCAGAGTCTGTGGTGGACACTGGACTGCTTCAGCAAGCGGACCAGGAAAATGCAGCAGCAAATTCACAGGAAGAATCAAGAGGCGAGCAGCTGTGCACCCACCCTGGGGCGATGGCGCTGGCGGGAACACGTGGCGCCCGCTGAAGTCGGGCGGCACCCGGAACCCCGCGGCCGGCCGCGGCGGCGGCAGCACCTCGGCCGCGATGAAGCCCGGTAGCGCGAACCCGCCGCCCCTGCTCGCGGGCTTCATCGCCAGCTGCTTCGGCGCCGGCCGCCCCTCCAGCCGCCCTTGTTGCTGCCCCCTGTGCAGTTGCGATCGAATTTGCATGGAGGCAAGGTTTACATGTCGGATGTCGCCCAGCACAGCCGCCGCCCCAGCAGGCAGGCTTCATCGCCCGCTGCTTCGGCGCCGGCCGCCCATCCAGCCGGGCCTGCTGCTGTGCTCTGCATACATGTGTCCAACCCATGTAAGTGCATCAATAAATCACTTGCCGCCAGCATCCCAGTGCCGGAGACTGACAGCAAACGACTGCCATTGCTGCTTGCTGCAGGCTTCATCGCCAGCTGCTTCGGCGCCGGCTCCCCCTGCAGCCGGGCTTGTTGCTGCCCCCTGTGCAGTTGCAATGAAGCCGGTGGCGAAGAGTGCGGAGGCAGAGTTCACATGTTGCATGCTGAAGAGCACAGCCGCCGCCGCAACTGGCAGCCTGCACGGCCAGCTAGATAGGGGCACAGTGCTGCCATCCAGCCAGCCCCGCTGCTGCGCCCTTCTCGACCAAGACCCTGAAGTCATCCACTGCATGCGTGGCTGTGCGTACTTGAGGTCTGACTGCACAAATGGGCCACAGTAAATGGCCTGCCCTCTCACCCGCCTGCTTGGGCACCATGCGACACTGACGCTAATCCTGCTATTGGCACCTGTCAGTGCTGAATAACACCTAGCAAGTCAACAAAATGTCGAAGTACAGGCTCCTATGTTTGACCTGAATCCTAAATGCTAAAAAGATCAAACAGACCTCCTGCTGCGGAGGTCAGCCTCAGCAGCGCACATGGCTGCTCAACAGCGTTTTCCCATTGGCAGCCCAGTAGCATCCCACCTGCCGCCAATCAGCAGGCGCGGCTCGTCTTCGTCCTCATCCGAGCCCGCCACCTGCGTGTGCAGCGCCGACCGCCGCATGACCGGCTCGTGGCTCACGTAATCGTCCACCTGTGGAGGCACATGTCCGTGCACGTATCCCAGACCGAGTGAAGTTCCGCCGCATGCAGCTGAGCCCATCAAAGTGGCAGGTTGCCATAGATACAGGATGGTGGGAAGCTCTCTTGGTGCGCCCAGAATTGGTTGAATCAACTGCATGCAATGTGATTGTGTTGGCTGGTCAGCACACTGAGAGACCGCGCTGCAGCCAGCGTGCCCACCATGCCGTAGGTGTCGTCCTCGTCGCCGATGCCGGTGCCAAAGGCGATGCCGCGCTGCCGCTGCTGCCCCGGCCGCGGGTGCCGCTGTTGCGGGGCTGAAGTGCGTGCCACTTTTGCAGCCCGGAAGACCTCGGCGCCCTGCAAACACAGAAAACATTGAGAGACCATCGCCACTACGGCAGCGATTTCCAGGTTGCCGTTGCCGCCCGGCGCATCTTTGTGCCTTGCTTCGAAGAGGTCAGCATGACCAGTCAGCCTAGATCAGGCTGTTCAAGCGGCAGGTCCCTCTGTGCACTCCGCATAAAGCTGGTGCTGAACGATGTAAAAACTGCAGTCCATCCGGCCCCCTTCCCACATCTGTCTCAATTCCGCCCCACCAACCCAAGCTGCTGGTGTGCCCACTTGCTCCAGTGCTTCGGGCCCTGGTGCTGCTGACGCACACACGAGCAGCAATGGTGCCAGAACGGGCAAAGGGTATGGTGCCACGAAAGCAGAGCGGCGCCAGCAACAGTCACGATCCATAGCTGCTATATTTCATCCTGGCTCCAGAACGTGTCTCAGCAGTCGTTCGGTGACGCGCCACAAAGGGAGGGAGGCCCAGGCCTAGGCATCATGCTGCGACTGTGGCAAGAAGACCGGCACAGGATTTGGGCGGCGTCCCAGCAGAGCGGCCCCCCTCCAGTTGGCAGTGCTTGCATCTTTGCCGACTCCGTTGACGAAGGAGAGGAGCACCCTTTTGGCGTACGCACCTTGAAGGGGTCAAAGCCCAGGCCTTGGCGGTCCTCCTTCGTGGACGGCGCACAGACCGCACAGGGTCGGGCGCTGTCCCAGCGGAGCAACCCCAGCAGCTGCCAAAGTTGTACACCTTGTCATCTTGTCGACATTGTATACAAGGCAGAGGTGCGTCTTTTGGGGCATGCACCTTGAAAGGGTCGAAGCCCAGGCCCTGGCGGTCGTCCTTTGACGGCGGCGCAAAGACTGGCACAGGGTCGGGCGCCGTCCCAGCGGAGCGGCCCCAGCGGCTGCCGCCACGGCCTTTGCCTGTGGACACCACGGCGCCGATGCCGCGGCCCTGCCGCCACCCCATCTTCTTCAGCAGCTGAAGACCTGTAAGCACAGCCGCATGTGCAGATATGACATGTACATGAGTGTTGATAAAGAGTATGCAACGAACTGCCGCCGCGGCCTTTGCCTATTATGGACACCACGGCGCCGATGCCACGGCCCTGCCGCCACCCAATCTTCTTCAGCAGCTGGAGACCTGTTTGCGCAGGTGATGCAACTTCAAATTTCTGTCGAGCGAGTGTTTGCAGAGCGGCCATCACTGCAGCGCTGCCGCCGCCCAATCCTCTTCGGCATTGGGGGCTCGTGTCTCATCAGAGGCACCACAGGTCTACCTGGTCCATTCGAGGTTGCATGGCGCTCCATTCCGCTTGATGCAGTTTTCGCCTCACGAGCCGACAGTCGACCTGGCAACATCCATTCTCAGGCGTGATCCATATTCGAACGCTGCACACACGTATCCCACCTATTGAGTCTGCCACCGGTGCCAGCAGCTCAGCGGGCAGCAGCCCCGGGATGCTCTCCTTGGACCTGTCTGCAGCCTCGGCGTCCGCCGCCTGCCGCGCACGCTCCGCCGCCGTGGAGCCGAAAGTGTCGAAATCCGGCGCCACCGCCACCGCCGACTTAGCCGCAGCCTCTTTCTCGTCCTCATCCAGGAAGTCGTCGACTGTCTGCTGCCTGCAAGCACGGCATGCAGGCATCCGTACTGAGGCTTGAATCTCCATCTGTGGGCATTTCACTCTAGCGGAAATGCCTCTGCGGACTTGGCCCTACTGACTGACCTGCTGCATGCACCTCGTCTCGCTGAGAAGTTTAAACATGCTGCCTGCAAGGGCTCATGACCTGACTGAGGCGTCACTGCTGCAAGGCAATCAAAAGGCGCATGGCACCCACCCATCAGCAAAGCTGGCAATCTTCTGATCCGCCCACATGCCACCCCAGCACCAGACCGTTGAGGGAAGGTTCATTTGATAAGGGTTTAGTGCGGCTCACTTGGCAGAGGCGCGGTCGCTGCGGGATGAGCGGAACGCGGCTGGCGCCCAACCCTCCGCAGAGCCCACAGAGTTGTAGTGCCCGGCAGACCAGCCGCCAGTGAAGGCGCCATGGAAGCGCTGGCGTCCTTCCGAGTCCACCGCCTCCTGTTGCCGGCATGTGGAGCGTTCAGCGCCGCATGCACTTTGCAACACCAACTCACCCCAGCGTGCAACCGAAGGTGGCTAAAATGATCGGATCATGTGGCCGCTGCATTCTGCGCACAACCTGCTGCATGGTCAGCGGTGCGACAGGAATGGATGGGGCTGCGATGCGCTGCTTGAAGGGAAGCACCTGCTTCCACACGGGCAGGCTTTTGCTGCCTGCGGCGCTGGCAACATTCTTCTTCTGGAACTCGTGTCGCCTTGAGGTGACGTCCTCCTGCTGCAGCGGCGTGCCATAGAACACGAACTCCGCGTCGTCCGAGTCCGCTGACATGGCGTGTCACTGAGGGTCAAGGTATTGCAATGATGTATCTGCACAGGTGGCGCAGTGGTGCATGGCCCGTCTTCCTGCAGCACTCTGGCCAGAGTTTATTTGCAGTCGGCACAGAACTGTGCGAGGGTACTGATCTCAATCTTGTTACGAAAAGATGCAGATTGCCTGAGTGACTCGCACAGTCTGGCTTTTGGAAGTCAGCATTGAGCATTATGTCGGCAATGTACAGCAAGGCTCACAGTCATACATTGACGTATGCGAGCCACATTTGAAGATGTGAGCACCCAGACCAGACCACATCGCGCCTTGGAAAAATAGGCGCCCTGCAGCACACGTCGTCAAGCAACAGTCTTCAGAGCCTGACAAAATTGCTGCCCCGGCGCCGCTGCACACCACCATTGTGCAAACAACTGCGTGCTGACGAACTGTTCAGCTTTATCAGTGTTGGGCTGAGGCCATCGCGTGCACCGGTCAAGGAAGCACGGCTTTTTTGCTCATCTTGCACTGACGTCCTTTTCAACTTCGCATGGGTGATGGCAACCGTATCAGCCGCTGCGCGCGAGCAGGAGCCTTCTAGGCTGCTCGAGGAAATCTGCAGCAGGGGTACCAAACGCAAGGCAGACTCGTCGCCCCCGGAGTCGGCGAGCAGCGGGCGGTCCAGCCGCACTGAGGTGAGGTGTGATTATGCATTGCGGTGCAGCGCTGCGATGCGCAGGGACCGCGACATTCGCTACGTGCTGGCCGTATCGCAGGCTGCGTGGCTGAGCATACACTGTTTGGTAAAATGGAGGTCTCGTCAGCATCGAATGTCCAAGCTGTCAAGGGCGCTGTTGGGGGCGCCGTAGACGCCTTCGCATGTCAAACACGGGAACCTTATGTGCTGTCAGTCCTAATTGTGTTCCGCGAGGCCGACGGGTGGGTTCTGGTGCTCGACCACGATACAACCCTCGTCTCTGCATGCTGGCGACAAGTTGGCTCCTATCTTCTCTGCAGGAGGCTGCCACAACCAGCTCAGCAGGTGTCGTTGAGCAGATACCTGGATTGAACTTTGATGAAGTCGAGGCTGCGCTCGCGTTTGGCCTGCTAGACTCGCGCCCTCTGCAGCAGGTTCATATTGAACATGCCTCAGCTGCATGGCTGCCATCAACTGCACATGTACAGAACAGGCTCTTCCGCTGCATCATGGACATGTGTCGCAATGCCTACCTGTGCTGTCCGAGTGCAGGTGCTCAAACGGCTACCGGGGTACACACTCGAGGACCTGCGGCTGTCGCCACTTTCATACCGGGTGACCTTCGAGGATGGCGGATACGTCATTACGGAGGTGCGCTGCGGTGGTGAATGATATGCCATACTGTCTGGGTTCAATGCACTCCACCTCGCCTTGCTGAGCATGTTTCTGTTTCACCCATTCAAGTCTGTCATATTCTGCTAGCTCATGCACACATGCTCATTGTGCAACAGGAGCGCTTCACGCGAAAAGATATCGAGGACCTGCACCGGGAGGCCTCACCGAACTGGCCGGAGGCGCTGACAGAGCTGCTGAAGGAGTACCTCGACCGCAGGTTGGGGAACCGCAGAAGACGTCATTGCCTGTCGTTCAATCTGTCGTTTATTGTTGCAAAAAGTGGTGTCAGAGCCAGGAATGGGACAAGGACAAGTGCATTCCTTGGTTATCCTGTTGATAGGCTGCCGCCGTGCCCGCCTGAGGCGCTGCGCTTGTCGCGCAAGGAGCGCGTGAACCGGTTCCTGTACGAAGGCGTTGACATGCTGGATTGATGTGCACTTCAGGTGTGAGCTGCAGTCAAATTGCAGGTGCTATCATCTGACACGACCTGTTAACGTTGGCATGTGCTGCTTGTCAACACAGAAACTGCACGAGACATGGTGGTGCCATTCGTGTACATGACTGCTCTGCAGTGCATTGGCTATGTTAGGCGACACAGGATGGCGCCGGGCAGGGCTGAGGGCGCACAAGAACCTGCCGGGGGGCAACAGATGCGCGGGCAGCGGCAGGACCAGGGGCAGCAGCCAGCATCGCGGACGATCCAGCAGGTGTGGCACTGTGCCGAGGTTCAGCTTGCTTTGGTAGGCTTTTGGTCTGTGTGCCAAGATCAGTGGTTGGACCTGGTCTGTTTGCCAACATCAGCGGTTGGAAGCTGGGGTTTTGAGCGCTTGCCATCTGAACATCTGACCTCGTGACCCTTTTGGTGTCTGAAGCTTGTAGTCAGCTGGCCGCACGCGTGTCCAGCAGGCAGCAGACATAACGAGGCTGCGGCTGAAGGCGCTGGGCAGCAACCATCCGCGCCGGCATCTGCGCGGCAGCCCACACAAGCTCATGCTCCTGCTTGGGTGAGCAGCTCTGCTGTTATAGCCGACTGTGTGAGCGCCGAATCATGCAAGGTCCCCTCTCGTGTGCTGTGGATGCACCCTGGTGCCGCCTCAAGCATTCCGCCTCAGGGCGTCACCTTCACCAGGCAGTGGATGGAGTCCAGGCAGTGGATGGAGTCCAGCAGCCAATGTGCAATTTGCATTCGACTGGCTGCAGGTCAGTCCGGGGCGCCTTGCGCAGAGCAGAGGTGCCGCACAATCCGCTGTTCACTTTGCGCAGCAAAGGTCCGCACTGGCGCCGGCGCCTGCGCCTGCGCTGACTGTGCGCCCGCAGGCTGGCTCCCCTGCTGAGGTGAGTTATGTCGCTGTCATGAACCAAATCATCTGTGAACGCGGATGGCCCTTGGGCGCTTTCACACCATGCAATTTGTCGCCTGCACATTGGCAGTGATTGAGGTCCAGACATTGATGGCTTGGCAGCTGGTCATCCTTTGAGTTTGCGATGGGGATCATTTGCTGAACACCTTCTGGTCACCCACAGGTTGATGCGTCTGGCGGCGCAAAGGCCAGGGCCAGCGCGCAACATGCACTTGCCTTTGCGCAGGCGAGAGTGCGCGCCTCGTCCGCACCAGCTGGCTCCGCTGCTCAGGTGGGTGTGCATGCTGTCATGCAATAGTCTATTGAGAGTCGCAATGTGCGAAACCCCCCTGTTGACACGCTGCCCAGTCTTTGCCACCATGGACCCGCATGCTCATGGCAGAGGCACTATATGTATCGCAACGGTCTGACGAAAATGTGCAACTGTGTGCTGCAGGCCAGTGGCAGCACTGCAGCTTCACAGCAGCCACAGCGCCAGACAACAGCCCAGGGCCGTGTCAGCCAGCCAGCTGGGGCGGCTTTGGCAGCTGCAGCCGCAGCGTCCACACAGCAACTCCATGTGTACCGCCATCCGGCTTCGGCAAGGCCGCATCGCTGGATCCACGGCACAGCATTGCCCAGCTGTTCGGCACACAGGCTTTCGAGCAGGCAGACGCCGACGAGCAGCGCCGCATAGTGTCTAGTATGCCGCTGCGGGAGGTCGTGCAGTGGCGCGGCATAGGCACTGCGAAGCTGGACCGTGCCACAGTCGAACAGCATGCGCGCCGCGAGTACGAGGTCCTGCTTTCCGACAACACCATTCATGGCGCAGAGCAGCGGGGGATCGAGCTGGCAGCGCCGGAGGACTGGCTGACGGGGACAGCCCTGCTGCCGCACAGCCCCCAAACCCTGCAGTACGTGCGCAAGCAGTTCGAGCAGTGTGGCGGCATGGCGTTCACGCAGCCGCGCCTCCTCACTGGTGGCACTCCTCCGCCGGCTGGAGTGCTTGAGGTGGATGGCGGCCGGTTCGCACATGCTCGCACGGTGGAGAATTACGGGCGCAAGTATGTGTATCTGCCGCGGGACGCACCGGTGCAGGTGTAGTGCGTGCATCTGTGGTCCAGCAGTCAAGATGCAATCGCCAAGGCCGTCAAGCACAAGTGCATCAACACTTGGATGGTGCCCTGGCGGTCTGGGGTGGCAGCTCTGGGCCTGTGATTTCTTCGCGATCGAAACCAAACGCTGCAGATCAGCACAGCGCAACATGTGTCTCATTGTGCGGCGAGCAACTGTGCAAGCAAAAGTGCCAGGCGTGTGCGCCTTGCGCCATCTTTTGTTGAGTCGGGACGCAGACTGTCATTGATGTTCATGTCTGGAACCAGGGCATAGATGCTTGGCGTCTTTTTGCATACTGTGCTTGGGGACGGTTTGTCGATTGGGCGCAGTAACTGCTGCAGGTTGCATTCAAACATCTGCATTTAGAATACAACGTGAAGCGAAGTGACAGGAGCTCCGAAAACGTACAAGAAAGTGCTATGTGACCTGCACCCGTGGGGGGCGTCCTCGATTCTAACTTTGCCAAGCCATTTTCGTCCTCTTCAAACACCCCTTGTTATTGCTTGTAGTGGATTCCCCCACCCAGCGGCTCCACCGGCGCCACATGCAATCCTTGTCGCCGCCCTGCCTGCTGCGCCGATGCCCTG
This sequence comes from Tetratostichococcus sp. P1, assembly GCA_036584455.1. NCBI lineage: Eukaryota > Viridiplantae > Chlorophyta > Trebouxiophyceae > Prasiolales > Stichococcaceae > Tetratostichococcus > Tetratostichococcus sp. P1. The sequence goes on from BTPI01000006.1 coordinate 419,001, forward strand.
CCTGCTCCTGCACCTGCTGCTGTCTGTGTTCCGGGCGCCGCTGCAGTGTGCTGCGACCCGGCTGCCGCGGCTGCCGCGCCCTCCGCAGCAGCATCCGCGCCCGCCGGCGGGGGGCGTGCATCGGCAGCTGCAGAGAGACCTAAGTTCGGAGTGCCACACGTGCTGAAGTCTTGGCGCACGATCGCAGAGCACCAGCAGCACGCCCACTTCGCTCACAGAGGTCCGTGGCAATTTCATGGCGAAACCTTTGGTTTAGTCACACCGCTGACGGGCTGCTGTGCCGTGCTGTGCTGTGCTGTGCTGTGAGGAGGCATTACAGTCGACACCAATGTTCGCGGTCGATGAATCTTCAGTCAAACCCTAACAAAGCAGGAAGTGCTGCGCCCGCCAGTCAGATTGCTGCTCTTGTGGGAGGGTTTTGGAATGGCAGTTGCGGTGAGCATCCTTGGGCATGCTGTGTCACAGCGAGGCTGCGGTCAAGGGGGCCTACAAAACCCGAGCAGCGGCTCCTGCAGATGGGGGCACGCGCGCACCTGTGACCAGGCCGCTCTTCTGGAAGTAGGCGATGTAGTTGACGCCAGTGTTCTCCGACATGCGCCACAGGCCGCTGAGCGGGCCGTACGCCATGCCGGCGATCGTCTCCAGCTCCAGACCGGCGGCGTCCGACATCATCACCAGCTCCCCTGCAGGCTTCAGAATGTATATTGTCAGCAGTCAAGCAGCTACTGGCTCCCTGACATACCAGCTGCTTGGGTAGGATGTACGCCATGTCGGCAGTCATCTCCAGCTCCAGGCTTTGGCGGCATCCAATCAACGTCACCAGCGTCTCTGCAGCCACAGAAGGCAAAACTTGAGGGTCCCATCGACAACTCTTCTACGTGACCAATAGCCTACTGCTTGGGTCGTCAGCCATGCCGTCGGACGAGGTCAACCCGAGCCCGACTGGTTGAGAAGGCTCATGGGATTCCTTGCAAAAGTGACAGCGTCACACGTGCAGGAGATCAGCCTCGCAGCCTGCTGAGCGAGTGCTGCCACACCGGCAAGCTCCTTCAGCATGAGTGCCTGCGAACACTGTGTTGAGGTCCCCTGCAGGGTGACACCCCCTCGTCACATTTGGTCAAGGGGTGAGGCAGGGACAACAGGAAGCTGGTGCGGCCGTGGGCCAATCTGGCGACGGTCTCCACCTGCAAATCCACTGTTCAGGACATCTCGCCAGCAGCCAGTCCCAACACTGACACAACGGCGTTGGAAGCCCATGCACATTCGCTGGTCAGAGTGGGCTGGCTCCGGTTGGGCAGGCGCATCAAGTCCAGCTACCGACGGCAGTCTGGAACCCCGTCACTCAGTCATCCTCTGAAAGTAGGGGTAATTAACTATAGTTAATCACCCCTACTGAAAGACGCACTGGGGGTGATGAACTGGCTCCAGTCGTGGGTGCCGGGGGGCAGCAGGCGCGCCACATACTCCGCGCCCAGTATCGCCAGCGCGTACGCCTGCAGAGGTCCCGGACGACAGGCGTGTCAGTTGCAAGCAGTGGGCGAGCAGCCCTGCGGTGGGAGCACATGTGCTGTGGGAGTGTGAGAGCGGGTGCGCCGGATGACTCCTGCCTGCACTCGGCATCGCGCACAGACCACTGCCGACGGAGGTTGCAGGGTTGTCTGGTGTCACCGTGTGCGAGCCGGATTCTCATGGGACTCTATCACGACCGCCACAGGCTGTGGCAATGGACACAACTGCGAGCCCTGAGCCCCTCAGAGGCGTGTTTTGTTGCTGACGCCCACAGCCTGACCACAGGCAGGGCGGACGGCTGCGGGACCAGCGGGCTGCCATCGCGGCGCGCACCCTCGGCGTGCGGCTGAGCGTTTAGGGTTTTACGGTATCTAGGGTTCTACCTGCGGCGTGCGGCTGAGCGTCGACACCAGCACCGCGCCCCAGTCCCGGGTGAGCGCCGCCAGCGTGCCGCAAAACCCCGGCTGGTCCGCCACGTGCTCGATCACCTCCAGCGCCGTGACAACGTCGAATTTGGCGCCTGCGATGGGGAAGCAGCAGGGAGCTGTCAGCAGGGAGTTGCCAAAACCAAAATGCTGTAGTTGCAACATGGACAGCAGGTATGGCAGCGTGCTGCTGGTCCGCCACATGTTTGATCACCTTCAGCGCTCTCAGTGAGGCAAAAGTCAGTGAGGCAAACGTGGAAACCTACAATGCGCCGCAATGCAGGTCCGGAGATGTTATTGCAACATGAATGGTGTGAGGGACAGTATGACGCAAAGCCCTGGTGTGTAACGTCACATGCTTGATTGGCGTCAAAAGTTCGGACTTGCCGCCTGCAACCAAGGTGTTGCATCGCGGCCAGCATGCAGGACAGGGTGCTGTGAGACCCTGGCTGTGAAAACAGATGCTTGACCACACCCAGTGTTGTCCTCACATCAAACTCGATTTGCAACAGCAGCCGAGACAGTTTCATGGCTGCAGTCGACGGCCCCTGCCAGCTGCACCTGCTGTGAGCAGGCGAGACACCCTGTCAGCCCCACGCTCAAGCCGCGGCTCCGCAGCGGAGGCGGCGCCACGCGACATATGCTTGCGTGGCAGACACGGTAGGTGCCCCCCTGTTGCGCAATCTCACTATACAGTACATCTGAACTTCGACTGAACCGCTTTGAGCCAGGAAGTGTCAGGAGCCCTCGGCAAGAGCCTGTGGCCGTAGGGGTTGACACATTGTGTCAAATGATCCTGATCCAGGCGGACCTTCGGCCACCAGCTCCTCGGCGGCGGCGGCGCGGTAGGCCACGCGCGCGGCGACCGCGGGGTCGTCCTGCGCGTGCCGCTGCGCGATCGCGACGCTGCGCTGCGCGATGTCGATGCCCGTGACCTGTGCCCCCATGCGCGCCAGCGACTGCACGAGGATACATCGGAGACTGGGTGATCACACTGAGCTGATGTGTTCACGCCTGCGAGCGACCAGCAACCTGCGGCCCCATGCGCGCCAGTGACCGCACGACGTGACGTCAGAAGACATGGCCATGGAGTGATGCTTCACAGCTTGTGCTGAGTTGCTGGGCAGCGATCGTGCCACAATGGTGATTCTTGTGACCTGCAGCCTCAGACGCGCCAGCGGCTGCACGACACGATATCAAAGACTGATCGATCACGATGAGGCGGTGTGTTCACGCCCGCGAGCGACCGCACGACAACACAGCTTTCCAGTGAGGTGCATGTACGTATATGGGATCTGTTCCCCTTGTACTCGAGGTTTCAGAAGAATTGCATGCTTTTGACTTTGACTGTGACCCGCGGAGTTCATCGTGGCAAGCTGCTGCATACATGCAGCAGCAGGCAAGTGAGAGTGGCGCAGGACACAGCAGAGGTGGCCTGCAGCAACCTGCTGTTGCAGTCTCATATGATGGCTATGTCTCACCGCTTTGAAAGGTTCACCACAGCTTGCAGACCGTCACCGCAGCCAGCGTCCAGGGAACACACCCTGGATGCAGAGTTGGGGGTCGGCTTATTGAACAGTCACCTCAGCAAGCAGGCCGCCGCCGCAGCCAACGTCCAGGATGCGCAGCCCCGCCAGCGGCGCCGCCTGCTTGTGGTCCAGCCTGTGCTTTAACGGCAGGGCCTCGCGTTCATGCAGTGCAGTGCATGTCTGCATTGGTGTTCATGTTAAACTCTGTTTAAATGAAGTTCGAATACCGCTGCAGGAGGGGGAGCAGTCAGAAGCGCATTCAAAGCGCATCCAGAGTGGGCCATGCCCAGTTAGATGGCAGGCTGCAGAGCTCTGGGCCAGTCCCCCGCTCACAACAGTACAGCATCCAGTGAGCAGCCATTACTCACTGGCAAACTGCCATGCTCACGGTGCCTTTCTGGACACAGCAGACACACACTGCACAGTCCAGATATGGATGCACCCCAGTGGATAGCACGCACGCACAATGATGACGGTCCGAATGCTTACTGGTAGCAGCGGCAGATGGCGTCGCGCACAAAGCGCGCGCGCAGCGGGTTCATCGCATGCAGCGGGGCCATTGGCCCCTTCGCGTCCCACCTGCACAGATTGTTGCAAAGGAGTTTCCCGCCTGACAAAGCATGATGTTAAGAGGGCTGGCTAGTTGGTAGTATCGCATGCAAATTTCCGCGACGTGTCACAGCAACACAAGATGGCCATGATCCACAACTCCACACTGTTGAGCAGCCTAGTTCTCACAGCGTGCGGTCTCACCACTCCTGATGGACGTGCAGCATCGTTCGTGGTTCAACAAAAGCCGTATAACACGTAACTGTTTTCCAGAGACTGGCAGCGCTGTACCATGGGGCAGCCAGGTTGCCAGAGTGTGATTGCCTCCCATACTTGAATGGCGCGACAAGCGGCAGACCAAGTGAGAGACGTAAAACCAGCATGCGATATGCACTTATGTGACATTTACAAAATCAACCACGCACCATTCCGCGGCCAGATCGCCGAACTTGTCCGCCTCCCCGTCCTTGATCGACGCCCCGCGCGGCGGCCCGCTGCTTCCGGCGTCCGCCGCCCCGCCGCCGCCGCGGCCGCTGCCAGGTGGCCTGCCGCGGCGGCGGCCCTGCGGATGCGGCGGCGCTTGGCCCCCGGCTGGTGGCTCCCGGGGTGCACCGGCCGCGGCGGCAAAGCCACGTGCAAGGCTGCTCGTGTAGATTCCCGCTGGGCCCCAGCCCGCATGCAGCAGCCGGCCCGCGAACGTCCTGCGCATGTGTTCATCGACTTTGGTCAGTCTGTGGCACAAACAGATTGTGCTGCAGCTCGGCAGAATGGTGGTTCCCCGGCATGGGATGCACTGGCACATATGTCTGACGTGCTGGGGTCGTGGACGCACCTTTCTGCAGGTGGCGAGGAGACACGAGGCGTTGTGCGTTGGCTGTCGTCCCAGCTCGGGCACCTGGGCTGCGGCTGCGCCAGCGCGCCTGTCATGAACGAGTGCCCAGCACCGGCACATGCATCTGAATTGCGTGCTGCTGCCTCGACATGCCCATGCTGCATGCTTGAAATGGCCCCGGATGCTGCATGACCGTCTGACCGCATGATGCACGCCAGGGAGCTGCCCCTCACTGGCGCACGCCTGCTGAACAGCATGGTGGTCGGGTCTATAGGCAACCTGCGATGACTGCACTTGGCGATTGGGCCGACGGATCAATACAAATGATCCTGGAGCATCTGCGGGTGCTGCAAACTGCACAATGGCGCATGCGAGCTTCCGAAAGCTTGTTCACTGGCTGACGTCAGCTGTGATCGGGCATCAAAACGCGTTCTGGCGGAGCGAGTGACCATTCTGCACGTTGCTGGTCTTGTGGCCCACGATCAGTGCTTTGTGGTGCTACTCTGACACCTCACGGCGCGCCCAAAAATTTGCAAGTGCTGCAATTCCTTCATTTGCTGCGTTGATTTGCCACAGACAGTGTCTTTGAACGCTGACACGTTGACCAACTGGGTTCGTAGGACGTACAGAGAGCCTGCACACCCTCAGGTGACTGCGTCGATGCCGCTTGATCGCCAGTACCTTGCACAGGAGCACAGCATCACAGTGCAAGCCTCAGCTCTTCCAACTGCCTGCAGCTTTGAACAAGGGCTCACCACAAGGCCAGCTGGTGGCTCGTCGCGCAGCTCAGCCTGAGCCGACACCGCCGCACAGCACAGCACGTGCCGGCTGGCCGCAGCATGGCAGCAGATAACCAGTTTCGCTGCAGTGTCTGAGCGCTCCTCGACCGACGCACTGCTCCTGAGCCGCTTTCAAACAGTCAGAAAGCCACTCAGCTGAAGCAGCAGCACCGGCGGCGGCATAGCAGCACCTGCACATGGAGTCCATCAGGGATGGCTTTGCTGTGGTGCGCGGCAACATCGACAGCGGCATCCGGCGCGCCTCCGGCGGGCCGCTCAGCGGCGCCGGCAGCAGCAGCAGCTCCCGCCTGCAGGCTGATGAGGACATCGAGCTGCCCATCCTGGAGGCGACAACCGCGCTGTCTGATGGGTGCGGCTGTTACATTTGCATGATAACACTGCTAGCTTTCCTCGAAGTGCGTGCGCCGGCAGCTTCCGCCTGCAGGCTGACGAGGACATTGAGTTGCCCAGCCTGAAGGCGACAACCGCGCTATCTGACGAGTGCGGCTGTAATCCACGAATGTTACTTCTGCTGGCTGCTCTCAGAGCGCCAGAGGCAGCTGCTTTCCCTCAGCCGGTGGACGAGGACCTTGAGCTGTTGTCCTCCCCACAGGCAATGGCTGCACTGCCTGGCAGATATGGTGCCACTCTGGCTTTCAGTCACTGCTCTCACCTTTGCACCAGTTGGCATTGCATCAAATATCAGCAATATCGGCCACCACCTGCAGGGCGCTGTTAAAAGTGACATGACAGAAAAGTTGCAAACACCCAGTCGTTGTCTGCTCTGGCGGCAGATACAGCACTGTCAGTGGAAGGCTGAATTGTGCGCTGCATTGCTGCTGAGTCTGGCATGCGCTCACATCAAACGCCTCCTCATCTGATAGTGTTTGTCATGCCAGGTCAAGGCATGTGGCACCGCTGCAAGTTGCTAGGTCAGCTTGTGACTCCACTGCAATGTCCCCGGCAGTCAACACCTGCCTCAGGCAGCAGCCACCTGGAGCGGCTTGTGACTTCATGTCGCCTGATTGCTGCAGATATGCGAGTCCTCGACCGCTGGACTACCACGAGGGCTTTGACGCGGTGGCCGACACACGTGCAGACGACCCGCACATCGAGACGCGCAGCAAGCAGGAGGAAGACGACGACGAGCGGGTGCGCACCTGCTGTCTCGACCTGCGCTTTTGCTTCATGTTGGACAAGACAAGCTCCCAGACACCAGCCCCAGACACCATTTGAGGTTGGCTTTTCGATTTCTCTTGCATTCTGGAGTAAGAACTGCAGGCTTTGAGGCTGCAAAAGGTGCCGTTAGCACTTGCACATGGCCCAGTGCGCCGGCATGGCCGCTGCTGCAGGGTGGGCAGCATTGTGTCAGCTTGCGCCCTTCAAGTCTCATGCACTCTTCTGGATCACCACCAGCTCGCACCAAATCGGATGTACAGTAGGAAGAACACAAGCTTATCTTTCTGGATGTCAAAAGTCAAATCTGTTGCTAGATTGTGATGGCACAGGTGATACATCTATGATGTTTTGCAGGACGTGGAGCTGGGGGAGGGGCCGCCGGCGCTGCCTAAGAGTGTGGTGCGGCGGCGCGGCTGCTGCGGCTGCTGCCGCGGCGCGTGCAGCTTCGTGCTGGCGCACTGGAGCAAGGCGGTGGTGCTGGCCATCGTGATCACCATCATCGTGCTGTTCTCCGTGCGGGTGCGCGGTTTTTGCCCGCCGTTCTGCGCGGTCCAGAGACCTCAAATTCTGTCACCATTGGCTGGTTTGTCCCAAGATTTGCGCCCTTCAATCTGGCTGCATATCATGCACAACTTCGACGAGGTCTCCATGTGTATGAAAGTGCACGTTTTCGGCAAAGAACTCCCATGCACACCGAATCTGGCTGCAGGGGGTGCGCATCTTCGGCGAGATCCTGCACTTCTTCGAGCGCTGGAACAACTGGGCCGGCTGGGGCATCTTCATCGGCGTCTTCATCGTGAACGTCACCCTCTTCCTGCCGGGCGTGGCGCTTGTCTTGGGCGCTGGCTACATTTTCGGGTGCGTGGACTTTTGACATGTGGGTCACAGCTCACGAGTTGATCATTGGCGCCTTCTTCGCGAACGTGATTCCCTGCCGGCCATGGCAGTTATGCTCAACGTCGGCTACATTGTCGTGTGACTGCTCACATCGACTCCTGCTGACAACGCAATCTTCTTCAGGGTCTCGTTAGCTTGCCCCCTTGACTCTCTTCCTGCTAGGTGTTTCACATGCTGCGGGCGTGGCTGCTGAAACATGTACTCTTGCTTCTGATGCAATCCTCATGTGGGTCTCAATAGAGATCGCCACACTGTTCCTGACGGGGCACAGCCATACATTTGGGTAGCTTGAGCAAACCTCAGGGCGCATGCACTATCATCATCACGGAGTTGCGGGCCATTCTGGCGTCCTGCAAGCACAAAGTGTCGCGCTGGCAGTGCAGTCCGCACCTGCATCAGCATACATTTGCCCTGCCTCTGCTGACTACGCTGCTGTGGGGTTCAATCAGTTGCTGTTTGAGGCGCGCCCCAAACCGATTGGATTGGGCTGCCGGCGTGCTGGCCGGGCGACGCAACTGGCCAAATGGGCGCGTCTCTGCTTGCACCACGAACAGGCCCATTGCCACCATTTAGCTGTGCTGACACATGAACAATTCCTGCGCAGATTCTGGAACAGGCTGCCGGCATGCTGGGCGACCGGCGCGATTGGCCGAGTGGGCGCCTTGACGCTGGCGTCATACATGGTGTTGTATTGCTGTGCATCCTGTTCTCACAAGTGCTGTCATCATGGCAATGCAGGTTCTGGAAGGGGCTGCTGGCGTGCTGGGCGGGCGGCGCAATCGGCCAAGTGGGGGCTTTCCTGCTGGCGCGGTACCTCGTGCGGGAGCTGGTGGTCACCTACGTGGCAAAGAAGTGGCCCAAGTGGGACCTGATCGAGCACATGCTGGTGAGAAACGGAAAGCGGGAAGCGGTCGCGCACTGTCGTGTTGCTCGTCAACAGCAAAATCCGCAGCATTGCTGCCAGCGCGCCTGTGCGACAGTGCACCAATGTTTGGATGGTGTCTGCTGACAGGCTCACGAGTGCAGGACTGAAAGTGAGCAAATCGAGGACGGGCTGCTGCCATCGAGCACCATCATCGTGCCAAGAACACCTGCTGTCACCAGGGAGTTCTCACTCTGGCAGCTCACAGAAAGTAGCCTGATTTATCCTGCATTCGCTGTGCAGGAAGCAGAGGGCTGGAAGATCATCCTGCTGCTGCGGCTGAGCCCCATCGTGCCGTGGAACCTGCTCAACATTGCGATGGCGTCCACAAACGTGCCCTTCTGGCAGTTTGCCATCGCCTCTGCCATAGGTGCAAACCTATTCTTACCATCCCGGAGCACCAGCCTGTCTGCAATGTCCTCAATCGCATCTCGTGCAGGAATTGTGTCGATGACTGCATTCCGAAGGGCAATCCGTACTCACTGCATCCTTCAAGTCGTGCAGGCATCGGCTTTGAGACCAGCTTGCTGTGCTACTTTGGCAGTCTGGCGCACAACATCCGGGAGATGATATTGGGAGACACGAATATATCAATCCGTGATCAGCGTGTTCCACATGTTTTGCAGGCATCAGCTTCGAGACCAGCGTGCTGTGCGACTTCGGCAGCCTGGCACACAGCATCTGGGAGATCGTGGTCGGGTGGAATGAGCATCATTCCGTAATCACTGCATCCCTCGTGTCCTGCAGGCATCGGTTTCGAGACCAGCGTGCTGTGCTACTTCGGCAGCCTGGCGCACAACATCCGGGAGATTGTGTCGGGCGACGCCAAGCCTCAGGGCCCAGTGGTATATGTTTTAGCCGGCGTCAGCGTCTTCACGGCGGTGCTGGCAGCCACGCTGGCGTCCATCTCAGTCAAGTGAGACGCGTTGAAGCTTGGCTGTCCAGCTGCATTGCGTGACTTCACTGCTGTCATTGGGTCGGCAGGTCAGGCTGTCCAGCTGCAGTGTGTGACTTCATTGATGTCATTGTGCCGACAAGTTCGTCAGCCTGCCTTGTGCACTCTGACAGGCGCGCACTGCGGCGAGCGGACGCTTTCAAGCAAGCGCAGGGTGACGATGGCGACGGCGGCACAGACGGCGGCAACGAGACCTACGCTTTCCTGCCCCAGGTAAGGCTTCTGAGGTTCTGTTCTGATTCACTTCTGCTCTCGCAAACTCCGCGATGGCAACGGCGGCGCGGACGGCGGCAATGAGACCTACACGTTCCTACTGCAGGTGCGGCATTACAAAGCATTGTGTTGAATCTTGTTGAGGCAGTCTTATGGCAGCGATGGCGGCGGCGCGGACAGCGGCAACGAGACCTACACGTTCCTACTGCAGGTGAGGCAGCAGGAACGCTGTGTTCACTTCCATTGACGCAGCCTCCACTATGTGGTAGCGGCGACGGCAGGATGAGCGACAACAGGACTCGTGCCTTTATGCCCCAGGTCAGCTTGAGCACTGACGGGAATGTCCAGCTGCACATGTGCAAACCTGCCCCTTGACTGCCATCCTGGCTGCGGGGTCCAAGGCAGTGGGATGCTGCGCTGCTTGGTGTGCTCGAGGCTGTGCCCAGGCCAGCTTGTTCCTTGGGGCTTTGCATTTGCGGATCCCAGCATGCGTGCTGCCTGTTACAGCCTCGTGTTTGTATCGTGCAGCGGCAGCCTCACACTCTGGGATGTATGTGCTCGGAAATGTGTGTGCTCTATGAATGAGCTTCCTGATGTGCGAACACCATTGTAGCATGACTGTGCAGGCGCTGCCGCCTGAGGGACCCACTTTTGCGTCGCACGGCGGTGGCCTCAACTCCGGCGATTTGTATGCCCCTTCAGACGGCGGCAGCCCGCGCAATGCGCCACGGCGGCAGCTGGCAGACACCCTGCAGTCAAATTCCGGGTGCGGCATTCTCCAAGAAATGATCCGATAACATACCATGGACGGCATAGCAGACAGCTGCGCATCCGTGCTGGAAGTGCATGTGTGCATGCTTCCGAACGTTTTGCAAGGGGTCCCTCCTGCAGACAGATTCCATTCGGTCAATGCATCCAGCGCTGACACTTCCAGCTTCCAGCTTCCAGCTTCCAGCACCGCATGTTTAGGGGCATCACAGTGGCAGCCTGTGCATGGTGCGGCGGCGGCACAGCTGTCAGCCAACACTATCAGAGTCATCGTGCACTACTGCTGAAAACATGCTGCACATTGCATGCACATGCATGTTTACAGATCCACACACATCGAGTCACATCAATGATGTCACTCATCATGACACAGATTTGACAGCAACAAGGCTGCGCACAGTGCCCTTGGGCGGCGGCGGTACAGCTCTCTCTGCACCTTTCAAGTTTCGAAGTCAGGCGGTTGTGCTCACGATGTGCTGCACGATGGTCGCAGGTTCAAGAGCGGCGAGAGCGGTAGGCTGCACATGGTGCCCATGGGCAGCGGCGGCAAACCTGTCTGCTACATCATGTCAACCAGATCCTGCAATTCTGCTAACCGTGTGCTGCACATTGGCCGCAGGTTCGACAGCGACGAGAGCGGCGGACTGTGCATGGTGCCCATGAGCGGCGGCGGCGGCAACGAGGCCGGCAGCAGCATCTACGGCAGCGCGCACGGCAGCGCTGGCAGCTACATCATGGTGGGCTGCCACCAGCCTCGCTGTCGTCAGAGGTTGTCGTCAGTTGGTGGCACACTGCAGGGCCACAACCTGCCCCGGGCTCTGCCAGGCTAGCAGGAGCTGTGCAAAGGCGGTCGTGCATGGCTGCCTCTTGCACCGCTGTCGATTGCCTGGCAGACGCCTGGATGCATGAGAAGGAAGTCCTTGCTCAGTCGAAGTGCAATGCAATGCGAGCACTCCCTTGCAGATTGCTGGGTACCTGTCGTCAGCCAGCAGCAGTGCGGTTGGCATCCCCAGGAAACAGACGAGGTTGTGCGACTCCCGAGATTGCACCATGTGTGAATTGTGACCGTCATAGAACCGTGCTGTGTCATGAACACAGGCGCATGGCCTGTCGCCAGCCAGCAGCGATGACGGCGGCGGTGTTGACTTGCCGACAGCCAACGCGCAGTCGCAGGCGGAGCAGCTCAAGCGGCGGGGCGCCATGCAGCGGTCGTCATCCCGCGGCGGTGGCGCTTATGGTGGCGGCGGCATCGAGATGTGGCACAGCAGCAGCGGCTCCGACATGGCGGACCAGCACCACCAGCAGCAGCAGGGTCCAGATGCTTTTCCGGCGGCGGCAGCGGCGACAGAGGCAGGGGGCGTAGCACCCGGAGCCCGCGGCGGGGGACGTTCGAATCTGGATGCCGCAGGGAGGCGGGTGCTGCCCATCTTGCCGGGGACCGAGATGCGGTCGCTTGGGGCGATCGCCACGTGAGTGTCACCCAATAGTGCAACTGCTTGTCGGCCGATGTCGCAGAAAGGATTCATCGGTGACAAGGCCCATTCGTGAAGTGCTTTGGTGGCAGTGGAGGCCTTCCTGCTTGGCTTTGATGAAGGCTTGCTCAATTTGCTCTGCTTGAGTGTGCAGCGGTGCTGCATGCAAGCGCCAGGGTGAATGCCTGACGCAAATTGTCGCAGCAACAGTGAAGGGACGATGCGTCTTCAAAGCACAACCTCTGAAGTTCTCACTCTAGCCAGCCCAAAGCTTGAGGCTCACGACCGGCGATCTGTCGACTGCTAGCCGTTTCGTGACTTGAACGGTCTTCCAACTCAAGTCTCGTCATGATGTACCATCGCAGGCACACTGCTTTAGAACTGTTATATTCCCGTGGAGCGAGTTGCGGGCTCCGCCAACGCCTGTGCAATTGCACCCAACCCACGTTGCTGCTGCCATTGCAAAAGGCAAGGCGTCAGGCATAGCACGTTTGCTCAGAGCGAACAGCCAAAGCCGCCCAGCATCTGCTTGGGCTGTTGTCCCGACCCATCGCCTGGCAATGACCTTCGTCAGAGCCGCAGCTGCCCTCACGACGTTGCACGCGGCAAGCACGCCGCCTGTGCCGCCGCTGTTGCAGGGCCTGACCGCGACGGCGGCGCTGAAGTGTGGCTGCTTGCCGCATCTGCCCAGCTGGAATTGCATCATCCTGCCAGCACCTTCGCCAACATGGAACGCTTTCAAGCAGGCAGTTTGCCTTCACAGGCTGCTCAACCCGCCAGCGCCTTCGCCACAGCCTCAATCCAAAGCGCCGCCGCCACCGCTCCAGGATCCGGTGTCGAGCGCAGCACATGTGCGGGCACATAGCTGGACCGCCCAGCAACGGCGTCCATCCTCGTGGTTGACTCCGCCCCCTGCCTCGCGGCCGCCGCCGCCGCGGCCGCCGATCCCGCAGCGGTGCCTGCAGCACAGCTTCGGGAGTCATCAGCCTGCACTGCTTCTGCATTGCCCAGAAATTGCAGAGGTCTGGTCGGGTCAGCGGCTGTCCTCACAGTTGAATCCGCCCCCTGCCTTGCTGCCGCCGCCGCCGCTGCCGCTGATCCGGCAGCACCGCCTGCAACACAGACTGGGCAGTCATCAGCCTGCACTGGTTGTGCACTGTCGAAGTTTGCGTGGGTCCGGCCAGGGCCAGCGTGTGGCCTCGTGGTTGCCTCCGCCCCTTGCCCAACAGCTGCCGCCGCTGCTCCTGCAGCAATTCTTGAGACACAGCTTCAGAATCATCAGCCTGCACGAGTCTGCAGAACCAAACTTTGCACGAGCATAAGGAGCATGCATGCAACCCTTTGCAGCATGAGCCGTGTCACTGTTTCCCTGGTTTGCTTCGGAGATGAAGCAAATGGCTTCTTTTATTCAGTGGTACTTTCTGGTACCGTGTGTCACCTGTGGCGATCTCTAGGTTGTCCACTGCCGGCAGCTTCGCGTCCAGCATCGTGCAGCTACAGGCCAACCTTCTGATCATGGATGCGCAGCCTGTGCGATCTTTTCTGTGGCAGAACTTGGGCAACTCACCTGTGGCAATCTCCAGGTTGTCCACAGCCGGCAGGAGCGCGTCCAGCATGGTGCGGCTGCCGGCTGAGGCGCCGCCATATTTCTGGATGGCATTGACGCCCGCTCGAGCTGCCGCGGCCCAGGCAGCCAGGCTGTCGACGCCGTCATTACCCCTGCAAAGCACAAAACAGCAAGCGTCAGCCGGGTTACATGCCGCTATGTGCTGTTGGCGTTGTCGTCACTCCTGTTCATGAAAGAGCAAACGTCACTTGCAGCGGCAGCAGATGACTTGTGGTTCAGGCTCACAGATGTGCTGTCAATAATGGCTGATGGTACGATGCCGGCTGCTTCCAACAACTGGGACGGCTTTGCAACGAATTGACGATGTCAATTGAGCCGGACATGCGCCTGGCAAGCGAGGCGACAGTGACAGCGAACAGTGCACATGATACAAACCGCCAGGCACACAGTCCATGGCATTGCCAAGGTCTGAGGCCAGCTGCCTCGCACCACTCAACAGGGCTTTGGACCTATTCACGATGCCATTTGAGCTGGACATGCTGGGCGAGTGAGGCGGCAGCGGCAGCAAACAGCACGTGGTACATGCGGCCAGACGTGCCGCATGTGATGTTGGAACCTGCCAACTGATTTCGACACTTGGAATCCGGCTTTTCAACCACTCATCATTGCCCTTGAGCTTGAAATGCACCTGGCGAGTGAGGCGGCAGCGGCCAAACAGCACGTGCTACAGGCCGCCAGACGTGCCGCCCGCCGCGCGGCTGATGGTACAGTGCCAGCTGGTTTTCGTGACTTATAGATCTGGAAACCTTACATGATATCACTTGAGCTGGACGTGCACCTGGCGAGTGAGGCGGCAGCGGCGGCGAACAGCACGTGGTACAGGCCGCCAGACGTGCCGCCCGCCGCGCGGCCGACGCTTCCGCCGATCGCAGCCAGCGTCGCTGCCGCGTCATCCAGCGGGTACGAAGCCGCCAGGTCCTGTGCAACACAACGTTCCCTGTTTAGGGTCTCAGCCGCCAAGGCATGTGTCGTGCCATGCAGAATGGCTAGGTGTGCCGACAGATTTGAAGCTGACAACACACCGATCGCAGCTCCTGCTCTTTGGCACTTCAGCGAAGATTGAACGAGCAGGGTCATCCGACAGCAGGGCTCCACCTCAAGTCTTGTACCACTTGCATTCACATGCGGCTCAGGCCACGGCACAGCAGGATACTCGATGGCAGCTCGCCCTTCCCTGTTGATTGGATATCGAGTCAATTTCTTGACTTTGCCGCTGACTCAGCCACTCTCAAGAGATGAAAGACAGGGTTGCTGCCATATCGAGAGATCGGTTTTGAATCTAGGCAAAGCCGATGTGCCCAGCAGTACCTCCTGGATGGCTCGCGCCGCCAGCTTGAGCGTGGACCCGCAGTCCCCGTCGCCCACCCTGGAGTCCATTTCATCCAGCTCCACCGCCGCGTCGGCCACCGCCGCCGCCGCCGCTGAGATGCAGCGCTCCAACAACGCCGCCTGTGCCGACAGCTGCGCCGGCCGCCCCGCTGCCTTGCTCCCCCTTCTGCCGCTGTCGCCGCTTGTGTTGCTGCTGCTGACGACATTGCTGTCGGCTGGGCTGCGCGGCAGCGGCTCCGGCCGCTTGTTTCTGCGCACCGCCGCAGAGTGGCTCGGCCAACCCGGAGCCTGCAACAACAAATACAAAGTTAGCTAGCTGGCACACGGGCTGCACGCTTTCAGTGTGGGCACGATTCACCGAGTCTGGTGTGTGTGACATGATGGACCACAGCATGCACTGTGTGCTCATCGATGAACCAGTTTGCATGCAAGCTCAGATGCAGCACAGAGCGACCTAAAAGTCACTCGCTACGTCTGCACTTTTAAATAAGTTGGACTTGTGCCCCACACAATCTAGCCGTGTTTTCAATCAGATGCTGTCAAAACATGTTTGGCACACCGAGTCGGCTGTACATTTCGTCGACTTGGACAATAGTGAGTCCCTGTGCAATTTGGTGCGCACCTGTGTGGGTGCGTCCAGCCGCTTCAGGCGGGCATCGTCCAACCGCAGCAGCGACAGCGACAGGCCCGCCATGTTGAGCGCCGTCATGAAGTTGCCCACGTACAGCCGCTGCACATCAACCTGCCGGGCCATGAAAGATCGTTTCAAACTGGATGACAGTCCTGTGCAGCAGCGGCACCCATGTCATGGCTATTTTGGCTGCCGTCGTGCAGTTGCCCACGTACAGCCGCTGCACATCAGCCTGCCAGGCCATGAAAGATCGATTCGTTTCGAACTGGGTCACAGGCCTGTGCAGCAGCGGCAGCTACAGGGTGGCTATCTTGGTTGCCGGCATGAGAGAGCCCACGTACACTCGATGCACATCCACCTGCGAGGCCAACAAAGTTCAATCGAAACCAGTGCACAATCCTGTGCAGCAGTGGCAGCAACAGGCCGGCCATGTTGAGCGCCGCCATGAAGTTGCCCACATACAGCCGCTGTACATCAACCTGCCAAGCCAACAAAGCTCATTCTCAAACTGGGTCACAGTCCTGTGCAGCAGCGGCAGCAACAGGGTGGCCATCTTGGTTGCCGTCATGCAGTCGCCCACGTACAGCCGCTGCACATCCACCTGTGAGGCCACAGCAGCTCGTTTCAAAATTGGAAGACAACCTTGTGCAGCAGTGGCTGCAACAGGCCGGCCATGTTCAGCGCCGTCATGAAGTTGCCCACATACAGCCGCTGCATATCAACCTGCCGAGCCAACAGCTCATTCTCAAACTGGGTCACAATCCTGTGCAGCAGCGGCAGCAACAGGGTGGCCATGTTGAGCGCTGTCATGAAGTTGCCCACGTGTGGCCGCTGCACATCCACCTGCGAGGCCAACAAAGTTCGATCGAAACCAGTGCACAATCCTGTGCAGCAGCGGCAGCAACAGGGTGGCCATCTTGGTTGCCGTCATGAGATAGCCCACGTGCAGTCGTTGCACATCCACCTGCGAGGCCAACAAAGTCCGTTCGAAACCAGTGCACAATCCTGTGCAGCAGCGGCTGCGACAGAGTGGCCATGTTGAGCACCGTCATGAAGTTGCCCACGTGTGGCCGCTGCACTTCCACCTGCCGGACCACAGAAGCTCGACTTGAGCACCAGGGCAAGATACCTGTGCAGCAAATCAGGGACAGGCTGGCTATGTTAAGAGTGCTGTCGCGAAGTCGCCCACATACAGCCGCTGCAGTACACCTGCAAGGCCACCAAAGATCGTTTGAGATCAGTGCACAGTACTGTGCAGCAGCAGCGGCAGCAACAGGGTGGCCATTTGGTTGCCGTCACGAGTCGGCCGTCATACAGCCGCTGCACATACACCTGCAGGGTCATGGAAGCTGATGTGATGAGCGAGATAAATCGCTAGATGCTGCCTTGTGCGGCACTGAAAGCAGTCCGGCAGTCACGTTGATTGCCGCCACGAACCTCTCACATATCTTCCACTGTCTGCACAGCGTCTCCTGCGTATGCAGCGCCCATCATGGCAGCAGCAGCACCTCTTCTACGACACTCTTGTATCGACAACCCACCGGGCATGTCAACCGACTCAAATGTATGATGCCCACCTTCAGCGTATCTTTGGCATGTGCTGCGGCGGCCCTGGCAGCCACGAAGAGCTCCATCTGCGTGGTGGCGCCCAGGCCATTGACCAGCATCGCTACGGGGTCTCCTGGCCGCAGGCCCAGGTGCGGCAGGTCCTTGCCATGCGGCAGCGAGCGCCCTGAGATGCGGTCCAGTATCTGCGCCATGGTGCATTGACAGTCACAGCTACCATGATCAAGTCGAGCAATTACAATCACTACAGGGTCTTCTGGCCTCAGGCCCAGGTACGGCAGCGAGTGCCCTGACTCCGTCATATGCATGTTGTCATAGCATCGAAAGTCACAGCGGCTGACCACCAAGGCAGCCGTGCTACAGGACCTCCCAGCTGCGGTCTCAGATTTGGGCACGTTTGGTTCATATGCCATGTGGCAACAGGAAGCATGACATTCAGTTCCATTTGGTTTCGGCTTTGCACACCAGTGTGGAAGCGGGATGCATACGAGTCATGGTTTGTTAATAGCAGCAAGCGTTCCGAAGTGAAACACGGAGCTCTCCAAAGGCCACGCGGATGGCTGAGCTGGGAGCCGACCAGCAGTGCCATGGCACAGCCGTATTGCACCTCGCAGCCCGAGACCGGGATCGCATCCGCAGAACTGCACACCTTGCAAAACAAGTGCAAAGTGCATCGTGTGCGCACCTGCGCCACGATGGCATCCACGGGCTGCAGCTTGGTCGTCTCCGCGCCCGGCTCCCCGTGGATGCCCAGCCCCAGCTCCATGTCGCCGGCCTTGATCCTGCAGCAGGATGGCATCATGCATGATGCATGTCGTCCACGTGCGTCATTGTCCCCGGCCCACCTGTCGGACAGCAGCCCAGCAGCATGCAGGTGAGTGTGACCAGCACCCATGGGACTTGCTGCCAGGGCCAAAAACGTCTTGCAGACCTGCTGCAGGAAACGACAGCACTCTCCTACATAAAGCGCCGAAGTATTGAGCGGCTGATCGCACGTCAGTGTGCATGCTGATGTGGCGGCGCCGCAGAACTCCCACAGCTGTGGCCACCGTCCTGTTGGACATGCTGCAAATCAAGTGAAATCTGACGAAGTGTGGTTGCTGGCCTGTCAGACGGCTGGCCTCCCGGCAGCGTGCATGCGGACGTGGCCACGCCCATGGACCCCACCGATGTAGCAGCCGCCTGCGCCTCGGCGGCGACGTCCGCCAGGGAGTGACCCGCGGCAGCTGCCGCGCCGGCCACCTGAGGACACAGTTTTCAAGAGGTCAGCGGTCGCAGATCAGTCAGGGCACGGAGGTCATGGCGTCGCCCCATGGTACAAGTTGGGGTGCGACACCTATGTGTCGCACACCTCGTGAACATAGACAGTGCCGGCGATGCTGTGGTGGCCCCACGAGGCCCTTGCCTTTGCTCGCAGCAACATATGTGCGCGTAGAATCCATGTTGCGCAGCGAACAGCATCGCTGCATGATGCTGAGGGCGCAGTCGTGCTCACCTTGTGAACGAAGACAGTGCCGGCGATGCCACGGCGGCCCGCCAGGCCCTTGCCCTCTAGGGCGCAGTCATCCGCCACGACGACAAGTTCCACCTGCACCAATGCACAGCAGCATGCGACTTATGCCACGTGCATGTGTGCAGTCGTGTCAGCACACAAACTCGCTAGGCTGGACAGCAGCTGACAGCTTGGCCCACGTCAGCGACTGAGCATGTGCCAACAGCTGGATGGGAGAAACACCTTGTAGCCAGCCTGCTCGGCTGCGATGCCAAAGTGCGGCCACTGGTGCACCGCAACGTGGGGCATTTTGAGACATTTCAACGGCCAACTGAGGGCGCATGTGAAACCACCTTGTAGCCCTCTGCCTTGGCCTGCTCGGCTGCAATGCCAAAGTGGAGACGATCGCCGGTGTAGTTCTTGACAATCAGCAGCGCGCCAGCCGGCCCTGTGACCTGTCATGGCACCCGGCCATGTGCACAGATATATCTGAATATGTACATCTGAATGTCCACACAGTGCCTTGCAGCAAAACCGGCGCCGGGTGTCGCACATTTGACTGTGTGCAGCACCTGGCGCTGGCAACAGAGTCCCAACAGCACTGGGGTCTGCAGCAGCTGATGCAGCGAAGCGGACTTGTCAAGGCTCATTGCGTCTGACAGCCGCCAGCGTGTGATGCGATGCTCTTCTCAAGATGCGAGATCAGCGGCACCTGTCGAATGGCTGCAAGGACGGCGGCGGACGACGGTGAGGCAAACACGTCACCGCACACCGCAGCGGTGAGCATGCCACTGCCGACGTAGCCGGCGTGCGCCGGCTCGTGCCCGGCGCCTCCGCCTATTTCATGTCAATCTGGTGGGTCAGACTGAAAGCTGATGCTATTCTGCAAACCGCTGGAGGGCAACCTGGCAACCATCACGTTGTCACAGCCTCTGCACACAAACACACACCCGAGACGACGGCGACGCGGCTGCCAGTCTTCGTGTCTGCCGTCTCGTCGACCACGACCTTCACCTGCACCAAACGATCGCCACACATCATGCGATGGAGAATGCAGCATCTCCTGCGGCACCTTATGTTGGTCGTCTGTACGTCCCTTGAGCTTGTCAGCCACTGCATGGTATACGTATGGCTGCGAGACATTGCAAAGTCTCTAAGCGTAAATGGCATCAGCACCTTGGGAAAGCCGTCCAGCCGGTTGATATGATCAACAGATGCCACCAGGCCGTCCAGCAGCTCAGTCACTGCATTGTGCGGATCGTTCAGCAGCTCCATCTGAGGATGCCACAATTCTGCTGAAGATCATAAATGCAAACATGCCATGTTCTCTCTGAACTGAGAAAAGGACTGCAATTAGTCATCTCAGCTTCAACAATGACCTGGCTGTTGATCGCAGGTGCAGTCAGCCGCAGGGAATGCATCCGACCAGTTGCATCAATGTGTGTGTTTTTTCATGCATGATGCGCGCGTCAGCGTCAGGCAGCAGACACTGCATTCCCTTTGGAGTTCGACATGATCGATTGTGCAACCCCGTGTGCACCCGTGTAACGGGTCACAGCCGATGCAGATCGACCAGGCAACGCGTCAGCAACAGGTCAGAATGCAATCAAAAGCACTGAGGCCCGTATCAGCACCTTACGAGATGGTGAACATCACGATGGCCGAGCCGGTGATTGTGCGGCAGTGCCCTTGCGCAGGCAACACCCGGCGCATCCGGCGGCTGGCAGCCTTGGCCGGCGGCAGCTGCTGGAGGCATCGGCGGCGGCGATGGCGGTCACTGCGGTCGCTGGTGGGCAGACTGCAGGGGAGGCTCTGGCAGCGCAGAATCAGCCGCAGGAAGATGAGGACGGCGGGCGGCCGGAGTCGCCGAACGACCTGACCCGCATGCGCGCCCACTGGTGAGGCTGCAGAGTTGCTTAACGACACCATCACTGGTTGTGATGCAAAGGCAATAGTAGCATGGCATTCATGGTCGGCCATTTGCAATCTCAAGTGTTCATCCCGCATGCATGTCGACTGACGGCAGCTGCGCAATGGCACTGCTCCAGCCGTGATCAGAGATGTGGTACTGGATTCACCGTTAAACAGACGCTCACCAATTTCAGGCGATGCCTTCACCGCACCGTCAAAGATGGTGCCCCTGTGACATGCATGCCACACGTCCACCACAGGGTGACCCGGGACCTGATTGCCTGGGAGGCCGCCGCAGACGCACCAGCAGGCACCTCCTTCCAGCTGCTGCACAGCGCCGGCGCCGGGCTCGGCATCAGCGGCGATGCCGTCAGCGGCGCAGACGATGCTGCGGAGCTGACACCCGAGCTGGCGGGTCTGCCGCGGGCCGCGAGGCTGAAGTTCCCGCACCTGGCGAACCTGCCGGTGTTGCGTCTGCCGGCGGACGCCGCGGAAGCGGCACCGCAGCTGCTGCGCTGCCAGCTGGCGGTGGCGGCGACGGGGCCTGACGGCAGACTCCTGGCGACTACAGGCACACACCTGCATGTTGCTAGTCGCATCACCTTGCAGCATCATCGTGGCAGAAGAAATGCGTCCTGCTTGCTGGAAGCAGATCAACAACCAACCAGCAATCGTTCTTGATGCCTATCACAGTATATACCAGAATGTTGCAGCCAGATTGTTGCAGCTGAGCCACACAGCCATTGGGGTTGTAGGCTGAGCTCATGCTGTTTCTGGCCTGCTCGGCAGTGTTGTCGGGAATTGTCATCGGTCAACATTTCCATCTTCCGATTATCACATTGGCAGTTTTCTGCACATCCACTGGTGACGGCACGGCTGCAGCTGCCGGGGTGGCTGGATGCGCTATCATGACTGAAGCCTCTGCAGAGGCACCAAGTACCAATATTGCCCGCATCTGCTGGTTGCAGCGGCTGATGATCATGGACGTAGACATGTGCATGTTCGTTACTTGATCATGTCTGCAGGCCTGCTGCTATCAAGGTGCTGGAGAGCTGTCCATCTCCGATGGCACAGTCGGGGCATTGAATGGGGATTCTGACGCCAAGTATCGACTCTGCCTACATCTGTCTGCCGCAGCCAACGCGTGCATGATCACCACCTGACCACGTCTGCAGGCCTGCAGCTGCCAGGAGTGCTGGATGAGCTGTTCACCTACGATGGCGCGCTCGGGGGCCTTGTGGACGATTCCGGCACAAGCGTGAATCTGTGGGCGCCGACAGCGCAGCAGGTATCCACACACGCCAAGTTGCCCAACACATGACACCGGCACGTGTGGCACGGAAGGCTGACGGCATGAATGGAGGCGGAAGTTCTTACGCTACGACAAGGTCAGGGACGGAGCTCAAGTAAGCATGCCGTGGGTGAATGGACAACATGATTGCACGGCGTCATGCGCAGGTCGAGCTGCTGGTGCATGACGGCCCGCGGGGCGGCAGCCCTGTAGCAGTGCCCATGCAGCGCGGCGACAGCGGCACATGGACTGCGCAGGTGACTTGCCGCCATATTTACACGACACCTGGTCTTGGTCAGACGATGGCCTTCGCAGTGCCGTGTACTGACACCGAATCTCAGAACCCGGCAGCGGCGCTGCATAAACGGAGGGACAGGGCGGCTAGAGTGCGGCAGGTCATATAAACAGATAGCTACTCACGTTCGGGCGAAGCCTGCTGGCAACGTGTTCATGATGGCATGGCTCGCCCTGCACATCGTGGCATGAAACCAAATGTCATGGGCATCAAGCAGAACGTGTCTGCTCCACCGCGTGTGCTGCTGATGCAGGGACCCGGCGACTGGCTGTGGCGGTACTACACCTTCAGCGTGACCGTGTACTGCCCGTGGACGCGGCAGATCGAGGTGTGACCATCACTCTGCAGCTGGCAAGTCAGTGCTGCTGATGTGACCGTCAGACGTTGCTGTTGCAGCAGGTCGAGCCCCTGTAGAGGTGCTCCAGGAATAACCCTGCGGTTGTGAAATTTGCCCGGAAGTCTCCCTTATGATTGTCGTGCTGCGTGAAGCCCCCAAGACGCTGCAGGATGCTCATTAGCTCATCAAGTGGCAAGCCCACACTCCACTGCGCAGGCAGCATCTGGGGCATTTGTACGGTTGCCGTGGCTTCAGGGTATCTGTGGCCTCGAGTCCACAGGAACCCACTTGTCTGTCACGCAGGTGTGTGAGGTGACGGATCCATATTCGGTGGCGCTGGCGGCCGATGGTGCCCGCTCGCAGTTTGCGCGGCTGGACGCTGCAGAGCTGCTGCCTGACGGCTGGCGGGCGCACTCGGCGCCTGAGCTCGCTGCAGCCACTGACGCCAGCATCTACGAGCTACACATCCGGGACTTCAGGCGTGCTTGCCTTCGAAAACGTCAATTGCAGGTTTCTGCCAACAGCCTCGAGGTTTCAATTGCTGTACAAGCAGTCGACCAGCTTCAGACACCATTCTCGTAGCGCCGCTCCAGTTTCAATTGGGTTAATGTCAATGGTGTGCCGCAGGTCTGGTGATGTAGGGTTGGAACCGTACGGCGTAATGCTGCACCATTGCAGGATTTGGCAGCTGTAGGGGCTGCCGGTCCACCCGCTTGTGTTGTATAGGTGTAACACGATGACGAATTCCGCCCAATGCTATGCAGTGCATCAGTCAGCGACACGATGTCGTAGAGTTGTGCTGCAAACATGGCGTTGTTGCTTTGGAGGACATTCGGGGGCCGCGGCACGTGTGGGATTTGCTGACTGCGTGATTGTCAGCGTGTTCTCGAGTATTTTATAATGAATGATTCGGATCATGAGCGTGCAGTGCGTCTGACAACTCACATGCCCGCTGAGCTGAGTGGCAAGTGGGGCGCCTTCGCGCTGGAGGACACCCGGAGCTGAACGGCAATGCAGAAGCTGGCGGCTGCGGGGCTGAGTCACCGGCGATATACTTTTGTATGGTTTGTGTGGAAGCTCCACCGCAAATTCGGCCATGCTGTGCAGTGCGTCGGACGACTCGGTGCCGCCTGAGCTGCGCGGCAAATACGGCGCCTTCGCACTGGAAGACACCCGGGGCGCCCGGCATCTGGCGGAGCTGGCGGCTGCCGGTTTGACGCATGTGCACCTGCTGCCGTGCTACGACTTTGCGACCGTGCCGGAACGACCGGAGGACCAGCGCACCCTTGATCAGGTGCGGCGGCGACTGAAATCCAGTATCGGCAGTTATGACAGAAAAAATGTATATGTGTTTGCGAATGCATATCATTGACTATGGGCTTAATGCCCGTGCACCTGCTGCCGTGCTACGACTTCGCGGTCGTGCCGGAGCGACCAGAGGACCAGCGCATCCTTGACCAGGTGCGGCGTATGCTGCCCTGCAGCGAACAAACAGGTTCCGCTGTAGGACTGCTGCCAGATCCCAGATTTGCTGTGATTCACTGCACTGCGTCAAGGCTGCTGCTCAACTTGCAACAGCAGCATCTACTCGTTGCAGTGTAATAGAACGGCGATTGTTCTGCAGGGCAACAGGATATCGAGAAGTTGCGCAGTACGCAAAACAAACATGTGAACGCTTCCAGGATCCGTCAGAGTTGCCGCCTGACTCTGAGGAGCACCAAGCAGCGGTGCTGGCGGTGGTAACGGATGGCGCAACCAGCCGCACCAATCCAATACACTATGACACGCCTGGAGGTCCCAACTCCAACATGCCACCGCCGCAGGATCTGTCAGGATTGCCGCCTGACTCAGAGGAGCAGCAGGCAGCGGTGCTGGCGGTCGCGAAGGACGACGCCTTCAATTGGGGCTACGACCCCGTGCACTACAGCACGCCTGAAGGTGTGGACGCTATTGCAAAACCCTGCTGTGATGTGTCAGCGAGACCCCCTGCGGAAGGCCTTTGGCTTGATGTTGCTGATCTGATGCCACCAGCAGATTGTCACTTCATGACGACCAGTTGCACTGAGGTGTATGGCGCCGGAGGCACATTGAAGGAGTTGTCTGGTGCGATAGTATTGCTTCGGATCATGCAAACACAATGCGCGGCGGCGCATGCGCTCCCGCTGTGATGTGATTTACCTGGTGCAGTAGCTTTGGTTCAGATGATGCCGAACAATTGCACAGAGAGCTACGCTGTCGAGGTGGATGCCCGCTGGGTGCATGCGCATTCACTGTGATATTGCTGATGCAGCAGAGGTTGACCAAATTGAGGCATCTTGTTGCACAGGCAGCTATGCCATTGAGGTGGGCATGAGGTGGTGCTGGGCATGGTGCTGGGTGGACACGCCTTTGCTGAAATGTGTTCGTGCACCCAGCATTCGTCCAAATATGATGGTGCCCGATTGCGCAGGGAGCTATGCCATTGAGGTGGACGGCGCCGGGCGCACACGGGAGGTGCGGCAGATGGTGCAGGGTCTCCATGCAAAGGGGCTGCGGGTGGTGCTCGACGTGGTCTACAACCACACCTTCAACTCGGGTACGGGAATTTCAGACAGCTCAACATGTCCTGCATCTCCTGCAGCTTGGTATCCGGGGAAAAGAGCCCTGAAACCAGCGGATGATGCGGGCTCTTCATGCAAAGGGCTTCAGGTGGTGCTCGGGGTGGTTTACATCCAGACCTTCAGCTTCACTTCTAAATGTCCCTTGCCAACCTCAAAACTTGTCATATTTGACAAAAGCTGGAGTCATGAGAGGCAGCACATGGGGCAGGGCCTCATGCAAGGGACTGAGGGTTGCCATGCACGAATTCACAACCATACACTCAGCTCACTTGCACCTTCATTGGCGTGCAATTGATCACTGGTATGCTGCTGATTGCCTGCATTCAGCAGCACCAGATCTGGTCAATGACGACCAAGCGGCATGGACTTCTGCCTTGCAGCATCGTACAGCCACTGCTCGGTTCATAGCCCATAACTGGGCTGCGCCGCAGGCCAAATCACCTGCAGACGTCACAGACGATCATGCAGCAGGTTTTGTGCTACAAGCGCGCAGACGTGGTGTTGGAGGAAGAGCTGGGAATGCATGGAAATGTCGCCATTTTCGTGTTCATCAGCAAATTCAGTCTGAGACGCAGGGTGCCATGAACAAAGATCATGTCGGTGCGTTACAACCGACTGGAGGCAGCGGCATCAATGCTTGCTGCTGCTCCTACTCCTGCTACAGGGCCGCACAGCCGGTACTCGGTGCTGGACAAGGTCGTGCCGGCGTACTACCATCGGCTGGAGGCGGACGGCAGCATTTGCGGCAGCGCCTTTGGCGCCAACAACGCGCCGGAGCACGCCATGATGGAGCGCCTGGTCATCGACGACCTGCTGCACTGGGCCACACAATACCGGGTGAGCAGGCCGAGTTTTGGAATAGCCATCGCTTTGGCTTCGTGAGCTGCCTATTGTCAGGTCTACGATCGAAATGCACGCTGCGCTGCGAAGGCTCAGAGTGGTCATCTGCTGTCACTACCCACACCAGCAACTTCTCCCTTTTGTGTGTGCTGCGCAGGTGGACGGCTTCCGCTTCGACATCATGAGCTGCCTCATGGTCAGCACCATGGAGAAGGCGCGGGACGCTCTGCGGGCACTGACGCTGGAGCAGCATGGCATCGACGGCAGCAGCATGCTGTTGTACGGCGAGGGCTGGGACTTTGGCGAGGTGACTCTTGAGATCTCACACAAGAATCTGTGTTCCCCGAGTTCTGCTGTGTCGAGGCTGTACCGGCAGGGCATCAAAGTCCGCAGCATGCTGCCGCCGCTGCTGCTGCTGCTGCTGCTGCTGCTGCTGTATGGCGAGGATTCTGGCTGAGCAGAGAAATAATTACATTCTTCTCTTCGTTGCTATGTCAATGCTCCGTTCCGGCAGTCTGTGCTACTGGCACCTCATATCCTGAATGCTCGCCGTTTTTGAAGGGCTGCACAGTGGTGGCTCACATTGTAATGGCAGGTCGTCAGGTTGCACAGGCCATAACCAGACGACTCTCTGGGGTTGCCAGCAAAGCCATGTGTTGGCAAAGTTTGTGGCTGGCAGCACAGGCGTTGTGCAGAGTGTACCAGCTGCCAGGTTCCTGTTGGGACATTTGCTGACGACATGGCGAGGCTTGCCGCAGGTGACATTCAGCCGGCAGGAGCTCGCACGATGCCAGCCAATTCAACCCAGCCAAGACAGGGATCACTTCCTTCATCAGCCAACTGCATGACGCTGGTAGTTTGCACAGTAAACACACGATATACAGTTGTTTCTCCTCTACCCAACATGCAGGTGACGGGCAACCAGCGGGGCCGCAACGCCAGCCAGCTCAACCTGGCAGGCACCGGCATCGGCTCCTTCAACGACCGGCTGCGGGACGCTGTGCTGGGCGGCAGCCCGTTCGCTCCATCCAGGTATGCATCTGCCCTTGCATCCTACTTTGTGCATCAGAACTTATAAGCGGCAGGCAATGGCATTGGCTCTTCAATGACCGGCTGCGGGACGCCGTGCTGGGCGGCAGCCCTTTTTGCTCTGTCCACACACGCCTCCGTTTTTGAAAGCGTCTTTGCATGTCAAAACGCACGCATACGCTGCCGGCAGCGCCTCCCTCAACACCCGGCTGCGGGACGCCGTGCTGGGCGGCAGTCCCTTTGCTCCATCCAGGCATGCATGTGCCCTTTCGTCGGGGCTTTAATATCAGCACTTCCAAGCATCAGCTGCCGGTATATTGCCGCTCATGCTCGGCCGGCTGCGGGGCAATGTGCTAGGCGGCAGCACTTTGCCTCCGTCCAGGCACACATCGTTCATGTCAAATTTTGAGCACATGCCGCGCCCAACCCATTCATAACCTGCGGGGCGGTTTGTCGGGCGCCTGCCATCCCGATGAACCTGAGCTCGTCCACACTCGCATTCTGGCTGACTCTACAAGTTTTGCGCACTCACGCACGAGTGGCATGAGCGCTTGCAGTGACTCATCATCTGATGCCGTGCTGCTGCAGCCTTTCTGCACCATTCAGGTATCGACCGGCTTATGCGGAGCTAAGTAGGGATGCTCGATTTAAGGCCTGTTCATGTGCTGACCGCGCCTCTGGCACTGCAGTCAGGTCATGAAGTAGTAGCGCTGATACTGCGTGATGCACATGAAATGTCTCGAGCAGCCACAGTGGTTGCATGATGGACAACAGCATACCAACTACGCTGGCACCAGGGCTTTGCAAGATGGCCTGGCGGTTCACTCCACCAGGAGCATGCTGAGGGCGCTGCTGGCGTGACTGGAACGCTTCTCGCCAGTCTGGCCGCCACTGGTGACCCTTGATGAGTATAGGCCGAAATTTGTGTAGGGAGCAGGGTTTTGTGACAGCCTGGCGCTGCGGTCCAACAGCCACATGCTGGCGGCGCTCCTGGCACGATGGACTGAGTTTGACAATTTCGATGCCGTTCTTGACCAACTAAACGCTACTCTGCGCCAATCCACGCAGGGAGCAGGGCATCGTGAATGGCCTGGCGCTGCAGTCCAACAGCCACATGCTGGCGGCGCTGCCGCCGCCGGACCAGCGGGAGCTGCTGGGGCGGCTGACGGACGCGGCGCTGGTGTCGTTGGCCGGCAACCTGCGCAGCTTTGCCATTCAGGACCACACGGGCCGCACGCTGCTAGGTCAGGAAAACTTTGCAGTAAATGCGACGGCACTGATAGTGGGTAGGCGCCTGCGCAGCTCCTCCCTCCAGGACCACACAGGCCACACATGCTGGTGAGGATACCTGTCAAAGGTCCACTTTATTAGCAATGGCATGTTTGCAGAGGCGCTGGTATCGGTGGCCAGCAACCTGCGCAGCTTCTCCGTCCGGGACCACACAGGCCGCACATTGCTGGGTAGGTATACCTGTCACAGGTTCTCACTGTTGGTAATGAGTCATTCAAATCGGCGCTGGTGTCGGTAGCCGGCAATGTGCGCAGCTTTTCAGAACCACACCGGCCGCACGTTGCAAGGTGAGCGCTGCTGTGCAAGGCGCGCAATGCCAGCAATATGGCCTGATTGCAGAGGCGCTGGCGCTGGGGCCCATTGGCTGGCACCCTGCACGGGAGGTCTGCACTGCAGCAGCGCGGCTGCCAAAAGAAGTGTTGTGCAACTCTGCGCAGGGCGGCAGACCCCAGGCAGGGGCATGCTGCTGGCAGGGTACATGGCGAAGCCGACTGATGCTGTCACCAATTTCGGCGTGCAACAATCTCGTAACCAGCTAATCTGACCAGCTTTGGCTCCTGTTGGCTCATCTGCAGGGCGGCAGGTCATGTACAACAGCACCCAGAGTTGGCTGATGCTGTCAACAACGTTGCAATCTGTCAAGAACAGGTGCTTTGACCCGGCTTGACTCTGGCTTGTTCATCTGCAGGACGGCAGGTCATGTACAACGGCACCCAGCCGGCAGGGTACGCGGCAGAGCCCGCCGAGACGGTCAACTATGTCAGCTGCCACGACGGCGAGGTGCTCTTCGACCAGCTCATCATGAAGCCGCACGAGCAGGTGGGCTGCTATTCAGCAGCTGCTGTCTTGTTGCAGTTCGATCGCAGAGCCACCGTTTGACAGACAGGATGCCACATATAGCCTGCTGCAGGTGTTGCCATTGGCATTGCCTGTTGTGGTTGCGGTGCCACTTGGACGGCCAGGTTGGGTTAGGCACAAAGCTTTTAGGTTTAGCATCAATATTAAACCACCCTGGATTTTTGCAGCACTGCAGAAGAACATGTGCAGATGGGGCTGGACTAGTCATGGCATACAGCCACACCACGGTGATCTCAACTGCTGAGTGGATATTGACAAGTGCTTCTCGTCCAGTGCAGTCGACTGCGGAGGAGCGAGCGCGGATGGCGACCCTGGCGCAGTGGATCGTCGCGCTCAGCCAGGGCATCGTGTTCTTCCACGCGGGTGACGAGCTACTACGGTCCAAGAGCCTAGATCGCGACTCCTACGACTCAGGTACATTGCAGTAGGATAAGGTCGATTGTCATGGAATCGGCCATAGGGAACTGGTCGAATCTGTGTCCCAACACCGCATTGGCGGCAAGCTTTTGGACTGTTCCAGCAATGAACTCAAACTCAAGACAATGCATCGCTGACGGGCGTGAGATGCGTATACGCTTGAGGCTAACCACCTTGCCGATGCAGGCGACTGGTTCAACCGGCTGGACTGGTCGGGCGCGCGCAACAACTTTGGCGTGGGGCTGCCCGTGGCATCGAAGAACGCGGAACAGTGGGCTGCAAAGCGGCCCTTCCTCGCCCGCAGGGTTGTGATTTTATCCGAGTGACCTGGTCATGAGTCTTCGACCAGTCCAAATCAGGACTGATGCACACTCAAACATATAAACTACGAAGGGTGTTACATCATCACTAGTCACAACTTATGTTGTCGATGGTGGGGACCTCCCGACTGATAACTAAGTTGGTTCAAAATATGCCAGGGGCTGCAGCCGGGGCCAGCTCTCATTCAGCGGACAAGGCAAGGGGGCCATTCTGGCGGCGCTGCAAGTTCATTGCTTCACCGATTCTGCAGCACCTCCTGGCTGAATGCTGCTGTGCGAATTCTGCCAGGAGCTGCAGCCGGGGCCGGAGCTCATACAGCGCACAAGGGAGGCGTTCCTGGCGGCGCTGCGTGTGCGGTACTCCTCGCCGCTGTTCCGGCTGCCGAACGCGGCCGCCATCAACTCGCAGCTGCGTCTGCACAACACGGGACCCAGCCAGGTACGTGGTCGCTGTGGTGCATGGCACATTTCTTACTTTCGTGAGACACAGCAGAAAAGGAGCCGTTGCTGTTCAAGCCACGGCAGCGGCAATCACTGCGCAGCTGTGGACGCGAAACCCAAAGCCAAGCCGGGCTATGCTGCAGGATTCACTGCTCAACATGACGGTTGATGCAGACTACAGCTGCTGTCCTGACTACAGATGGCAGTTATGACCCGCCTGCGGCTGGCACTCCACCCCACGAGGCTGAGCCGTGGCCTGGGCTCGAACAGACTCGACTTCTAGTGTCGAGCAGGTTGACGGCGGGCATGGCCAAGCCTTGCGTGCGCAGAGCCACACTCCTGAGCCACTGTCACCCAAGCTGTACTCTGCTTATCTCCCTTCTCTGTGCTCGGCTGCAGGTGCCAACTCGGAGGCAATGATGTCGCTCAGCGGTAAATGCTACTATTGTGCAGAGCACACCTCTTCACCGTCTTGTGTCTTCGGGCGAAACCAAACATCTGTTTGCTGATGTAAACGAGTGGGCAATCTCCTCGTGCAGGGGCCCGACCTGATCGTCATGGAGCTGCTGCATGGTGAAGTCGCCGGCGTGCCAAACCCATTCAATCATCTTCATGTTGATCTGATATGTTGCATGTCATTCGTCCAGGTGCCTGGCGTGATTGTGATGGAGCTGCTCAGCAGCGACGTAGTCGAAATGCAAGACGGCATCCAGGATCCGAGCTACGAGCGCATCTTGGTAGCCTTCAACGCTCGCTCGGAGCGGCATCTTCTGCGGTGGCCAGCAGGTGAGTCTGAACGGAATGCAGTAGCACATCCATGTTGATGAGCGACATCCTTCTGGTGCTAAAGGGCGGCAGTTCCAGCCACAGCGCCGCCGTGACGGCTGTTAGCAAACATACATGAGGAAACCGCTGCGCCAGCCGCCAGGTCCATACCCAGAAACCTCGAGATGCTAGGAAGATTGGCGTGAGTTGTGGGGACTACTGATTGAGCGTTGCTTTGGCAGACACTGTAGTTTGCACTTTTGCTGGCCCCTTTGCCTGCATCTAGCATAGACACGCAGCGGCTGCAGCCGCACCCACGGCTGCCAGCCCGAATGGCAGACAGAATTCAGTGAAAATGCTATCTGCAGCAGCCTGCCACCTGAAGCTTGCCGCGTCTCCCGTTTGCAGGCAACAGCAATTGCTGCTGCATGCGCAGCTGCCAACATGACTGGCAAGGAGTCAGAGACCGCCGCCAACCCCGTCCAGCATTTCACATATATCGACTGCTAACAAATGTGCCACGTGCACTGTACAGGTGCAGAGCGGCTGCAGCTGCATCCGCAGCTGCCGGCGTGGATGGCGGATGCAGGGGATGCAGGTCCCGTGCCGCCTGGCGCCACATATGTGCAGGCACGCAGCGCAACGGTGCTGGTGCAGCCACGGACAGCGCAGTAGGCGCCTGCAAGTACGTCAGCGTGCAATAGGCGCCTGCACGCACGTCAGCAAATACGTAACGCCAGGCGGTGCCAGCACACTGCGGCGCAGCAGGTTCGCCAGCACGCCGTGCAGCGTTGATCGTGCAGCAACAGCGACAGGAATGTATACATTATTCATAGCAGGGCAACACGGATCCATTA
This sequence comes from Tetratostichococcus sp. P1, assembly GCA_036584455.1. Lineage (NCBI taxonomy): Eukaryota > Viridiplantae > Chlorophyta > Trebouxiophyceae > Prasiolales > Stichococcaceae > Tetratostichococcus > Tetratostichococcus sp. P1. Next base: position 450,926 of record BTPI01000006.1, read on the forward strand.
ATGAAAATGTCTATAATGGTGACACCTTTGCCACCCGGCGCAATACTGTATGCCAGCCCGCAGCACTGTGACATGGATGCGATGTGGTTGTACTCAATGAACTGGTTGTCTGTGATGGGGACGGCGTCATCCTTGGAGCATCTAAATTTGATTGGCCTTCAGATTTGAAGCTGATGTGCGCCAGGGTGCAGAAGTGTGATGTCTGATGTAAAGCACAAACGAGCGCAGCCATGACGGCAAACATCAGAGTTGCTGGATTCCTGGGTAGAATCAGTCACAAGTGCATGCGCACACTGATGGCAGTCCACTGTTCTGCAAAACCTCAGCGCCGACATGGCATCCAGCAAGCAAGTCTTGATCGTGATTACTCGTGATTGGATCCGCTTACTACCCATGATCTAGCCGCTGCATCACAGCCACTGTCGCCGTCAATGACGCAGCATTTCGAACAGAGCGGGTGCGCTGCCTGATCAGCACACTTCACCCCGTGACCGTTGGCGGCAGCAGCAGCCGCCTGCTGCAAGCCCGCACCCCGACGCAGAGCTCGGCCAGCGGCTTTGGTGAAGGCACTGGCGGCATCGCAGACTGCACAGGAAACAAGCTTTACCATATGTGAACGACAACATTGAACGTCACTGTTCATACTGTTGCCCGCGCCAGATGAAACAGCGACCGCGGCAAGACAGGCACATGCGTTCAATAACATGGCCGCTCAGAATGACGATGCGCTTGCTGCAGATCATGGACGTTGCGCGTTGGAGTCCACGCCCACAAGAAAAAAGAATGTGCAGAGCACCCGGCACCCCCGAATCCATGACCGTGGCCAGCACCAGCAAACCCCGTCCAACGGCGACATCGGCTCGTCCCCAAAGATGAGGGTGCAGTAATTCGACAGCACCAATTGTGCAAGCACAGCACCCACCGCTGCGCAGTGCTTGGCCGGGGCGAGCGCCGGGGCCGCGTCAGGCGGCGGCGGCACCGGCTCATCTCTAGAATCACATTCCTTCACTTCCGACAGCAACAGTTGTAAAAGCACAGCACCCACCGCTGCAAAGTGCTTGGCCGGGGCGAGTGCTGGGAACTCATCTTCAGACGAAAATTACTTTGATTCCGACAGAAAGGCTTGCATGTGCAGTGCACTCACTGCTGCAAAGTGCTTGGCCGGGGCGAGCGCCGGTGCCATGTCCGAGGGCGGCGGCGGCCCGTCCGCGAAGATGAGGTGCACGGGCACGAACAGGATGAAGCACACCGTCAGCACCACCGCCAGCAGCGCTGCACAGGATTGAAAACAGAGTGTCAGTTGCCCGAGCCTGCCTGGCATGAGCTCGGATCTTGCACTTCCTGTGTGTGCCGTAAGTGTGCATGACAGCTTTGAGAGCCTAAGAAGGGCACCACAAACACCGCTGACGTGAAGCAATCAAGATTCATGAAAGAAGGTGATCCAGAGGGCGTTGTAGCGGCACCATTCGCGGCAGAGGGGCGCAAAGGCGCCGGGCTAGCAACGTTGTAAACTTTCAGGGTTTGGGTACTCCTGGTGAGTGCAACAATGACATCGCAGGCAACGCTCACAGCAGGTGTTCCACAGGGCATTATAGCGGCAGCAGCCGCGGCAGATGGGCGCAAAGGCGCGACGCCCGTACGCGAGGCAGTGCGAACACGAAACGTCTCTCAATCCAAAGTTTTCGTCGATGTGCACAGCACTGACACACTCACAGAAGGTGATCCACAGGGCGTTGTAGCGGCAGCAGCCGCGGCAGATGGGTGCAAAGGCGCGGGGCCCGCACACAAGGCACAGCCAGCCGCACCCCGTGAAGCAGCCCAGCCAGCAGTGCGTGCAGCAGGTGCAGCAGCAGCACCCCGTCTTGCGCAGGTGCCGCCTGCGACAGCACAATCGGCGGCACTCAGCACAAGAGAATCCCAACAGAATCTTTCACAAGTATGCCAGTGAAACTGCCCAGGCAGCAGGTGCAGCAGGTGCAGCAGCAGCACCCCGTCTTGCGCAGGTGCCGCCTGCGACAGCACGATCGTCAGCGCTTAGCATTAGTAGGTCCCAGCGAATCATCTGCACAGCAAAACCAGTGAAGCAGCCCAGCCAGCAGTGGGTGCGGCAGCAGCGCCTTCTCTCGTGCGAGTGCCACCTGCAACAGCACGGCTGGAAGCACTCTGTACTGCAGAGCCTTATCAGAGTTTTCATGCGGCTCTGCCAGTAGAGCAGCCCAGCCGGCAGTGCATGCAGCAGGCGCAGCAGCAGCGGCCCATCTTGTGCAGGTGCCGCCTGCAGCATCATATCTGGAAGCACTCTACACTTTTCACATGTCAGCAGCTGTGCTTGTGATGCAGCCCAGCCAGCAGCTGCGTGCAGCAGGCATGGCAGCAGCAGCCCATCTTGCAGGTGCCGCCTTCAATGTCAAAGGCACTAGTCGGCAGCTGCGTATGGCATGCACCATCTGACAGGCCCATATAACGCACAATTTCACAATCGATACGGCCTATTCCAACAGGAGCCTGGAAGAATCATCTGTTTCACAGGCAGTAACATGTCACGGTTCAGCGGCTGCAGGGACGCACCAGAGCCTGGTGTACCAGCGCTTGTCACGCGAGTGCAGCGGCGCCAGGTAGTCGGCGCCCTCGCCCTTGCCGCTGCCGCCGGTGCTCCTGCGCTGCGGGTTGGCACGGCCCGGCAGCGAGGCGTAGCGGAGCCCATCCTGCAGCGATGGACCCCAGCTTTCGTGTTGCAGGTCGAGAGCAGGGACACCATCCGGTGCACATCCTGGCTTTTGCAAATATTGCAGTTGCTTGTCAGCAACGGTAAGCAAGGAATCAGCACTGCCTGCAAGCCATGTCAAACAACCCAGCTGCTCATAAGTTTATCCTGCAGCATCTGTGAAGCTTTTGACTGGAGTCAATGCCATAAATATGATAGATTTGGGCAGTGCATGGTCCTTTAACAGCCATGCGAGCCGCCATTGGGGAGTTCCAATTTCATAAAACACATATGCCACATGACTGAGGTGACATGTGCAGCAGAACGATGCCATTCTGCTGATGCGCCACTACCTTCAGCTTTGGCTTGCAGACGGTTGGCAGCAAGCAGCTGACTGATGGAGTTATGCTGCATATGCGGTGCTCCCCACAGCTCGTACTTTCTTTGAGAATGGGATAGTGTTGCACGTGCACCTGTTGGTATGCCAGCGCCTTGGGGCGCATGACGTGCAGCCGGTCCACATCGTCCAGTCGGCCAACATAACTGCGCGACAGGTGTAGCCAGCCCGTCAACCGCCGCCGCAGCTGCTTCCTGCCGCCCACTACTGCTGCGACCTGCGCCGACACCCAGCATGAAAATCAGCGTTGAAAACCTACTTGCCAATGCAGCTGTACGACAGGTGTAGCCAGCCCATCAACCACCGCCGCAGCTGCTTCCTGCCGCCCACCGCTGCTGCCAGATGCTCAACAAGGGTGAGAACATGATCAAGAGATTTGATTCGCAACAGAGCTGCATGGCAGGTGCGGCCAGCTGTACCCTGTGCAAAGCAGCACCGTAAGAGCCAGGGAGACGAGATATGATTTGCATGGAGCTTGAAAACAGGTGTTGGCCGCCGCTGCCGCTGCCGCCGCCGCCGCCGCCGCTACTGGTTGCTGTCGCCAAACGCTGCTGGGACCTCAAGCATGCAGGGAAGCGCGCACAAACTCGCTTTACACTGCCGCAACAGGCGTAGGCAGTCCTCAGGCCATCGTTGCACGGCCTTCCTACCCACTGTTCCCACCACTGCGGCCACCTGAGGGCCAGCAAGCCTCCGAGTGGCCATGGCCAACTCAAGTACGAAGGCAATAATTTTCAAGAAGCTGAGGCAAGCCGGCTAGCGGTGTGGGCAGCTCCTTCGGAGATCGCAAACTGCGCCCATGTGGGCAACAAGTCTCAACGGTTGCTCTTGTTGCGCCAGCTGTGCACCTGCTCCACCTCCTTGGCGGTGCAGCTCTCCAGCAGGCACGCCAGACCCTCCTTGGCGAATTTGTGCAGCCCAAAGCGCACGCGGTTGGCCATCAGCACAAACGTCAGACCGTAGCCTGCACGGGTGGACACACATAACAACAGCATGATTACATTCACATATGCGACTCCCCAGTTGCACATAAAGTCCACTTGGCGTCTGCATTTCCAGGTGCTGCCAACAGCTGAACTGCACAGGGAACGGCAGAGAAAGCAAGGTATAAGGGCCTCGCCAGGCATCAGGGCACATCAAACTGTCCAGAGGTGCGCACCATACATCGCCTTGGAGGCCAGCCAGCTGCCCAGGTCCCTCTTCTCCCCCATCGTCAGGCCTGAAAAGCTTCCATAAGCCCATCACGAAACGTATGTGCATCCGACATTCGGAATGCAAGCCAGGCGCATGTGCGTTGACAGGTGCAGGCACAGCAGCGGCGGCCGTCGTGCTAGCGCAGCTAGCAGCTAGTTGATGTGCAGCTGTGGTGCTGCTCGTTGCACTGCTGCATGCGTCACACTGCTGCAGCATTGCGCAGCACAGACGGGAGCGCCTGTGGCACAGCATCGAGATCACGTGTGTGACCGCAGCATCTGCATCCGCTGCAAACACTGGCAGTTGGAATCTATCGGTGAGCAGTCAGCCCCCAGCGAGCCGCAGGCTCGCAGCAGCCGCAGCACTTTCCTTCCAAGCAACACCGTCGACAGCAGTGGTTGCACAGCACATACCCAGCAATAGAGGAGCAGCCTCCTCCCAGGGCGCCGCGGTCTTGCAGCAGCCGCAGCAGTTTCTCTCCAAACCAAGTGGCAGCAGCGGTTGCATATGCAGCAATGCGAGCCCCGTCACCTGCCAGGGCGCCGCGGTCGCGCAGCAGCCGCAGCAGGTCCTTGGTGTGGTTGAAGTTGAAGCCCGCCTCCAGCAGCGTCCACGGCGACGTGGCCTGCAACATGACACAGGTCGCGAAGATTTCTCGAGAACTAATGCACCATAGATCTGCGCAGCAGGAAGAGCCGCAGCAGGTCCTTGGTGTGGTTGGATTTGAAGGCGGCCTCAAAAGCCGGCCACGTCCCCGTGGACGCTGCCTGCAGCGTGAAGATATGAGTCGCGATGATCTTTTGAGTACCAAGGTGTCAGGAATTACGCAGCAGTGGAAACCCGTGCAGATTCGGGCTCGGCTTGACTTTGAATTCCCGGCAAGAACTGCGTGCCATCAGCAGTCAACGTACGAAAGCCCTGCACAATGTATCTTTGGCAGAACACCGTTCAGTTGAGAGTGCCACAGCATTATCCGCCAGGTTGGCCATGCTGCCGTCCGGAGAGCAGAGGGACCCTTGCACAGCTCTCGACTGAGAAAGGAATCTCGTTGAGTTGTCGCCCGGTCTCACCTCGTAGTGCTCCCAGAAGCGCAGCACCAGGCGCGGGACCCCGCCCAGCGCCCGCAGCACCCCCGGCAGCGCGCGCCCCGGCCACACATCCGCCAGCAGCCTATGTGTGCAAACAGGCCACCCCAGTGAAAGCTGAAACTTGAACCATTTACGGAGCATTCACAGAGCCCGTAGCACCCCCGGCAGCGCACGCGCAGGCCACACGTTCGCCAGCAGCAGCAGCAGGAACTGAGTCAAACAAAGACTCAGGTGTGGCAAGGACAGCACGTTTTCGGAGCCCACAGCACCCCCAGCAGTGCACACGCTGGCCACACATCCGCCAGCAGCCTGTGTGAGCACGCAAGCTGGTCAGTGTTGACCTGATTTGCAAGTTGCACAGCGAACACACAGCATCGGCGGTGTCTTCTGGCAGCGCGCATGCTGGGCACCTATCTTCCAGCACGGTCTGCCAGTGACGGCGGGAAGTCAGAGACAACTCAGGCAAAGCGCTGCACAGCCTCTTCTCCAGAGCCCGCATCACTCCCAGTGGTAGCCACACATCCGCCAAAACTCTGCAGACCTGCATCTCATGGAGAGCAAACTGGTATGACATGTACAAAGCGGCACCAAAACCCGTGCAAGCAGGCATGGTCGAGTGTCGTTGCAGCATTTCTGGCAGCTGACCCAGTCCCAGTGTGAGCCGCATTGCATGCAGCATGTTGCCAGCCACAAGGTTGGCCGAGAGGCTGAGAGTGGCAACCACTGCAAGTCGTAAAGAGCTGTCCCTGACAGACTACTTGGGGGCAGCGGGCCGCCGTAGCTACAGCTGTTGCGAGAGCAGGACCTGTTCAGGCTCTGCTGCCCCAACTGCGCTCCAGCAAACGGTGACCCGGCAGGGGTGAAGGTTGGCCCATTGCATATCGTGCTCACTCCAGCACCCCTACAAGCGTCTGCTTCGAGAGACAGATTGGTGCCTCATCAGGACACAGCTGTGACCAGCAGGCGCTGCCGATGCAGCCGCCGCCCAGGCAGCAGGTGGTCCAGCAGATAGTCAAACACCGGTGTCTGGGGAAAGTCAGATCCCACCTTATCTGCGCACGCTGCTGGGTTTGGCCCAGCACCCGCCGCCCACACAGTACCCAGTGCGCCCAGCAGGTAACGTCTTGCTGGAGAACACAGGTGTCTCGACGAGCCGAATACCACCTTATCAATGCACGCTGCTGGGTGCGGCCCAGCAGTCGCCGCCCCGACAGCAGCCGGTGCGCCCACCAGATGGATGTGCCCAGTGGAGCGCGCCTGTGCTCACCCCGCTGAATCGCCTTCACCACCTGTCACAGCAGTCCCAACAGTAAAGAGATATGTCGCATGTACAGGCGGCAATACCTGGTATCTACGACGAGCTTGGCGTTGCAGCACGATGCTGGCAGCACCCACAGATGCAGGAGGCGGGAATTTGGACATTTTGACACTGCAATACAACAACGTCTTGTCTTGGCAGCCGAACACTGCCCGACTTCAGGCCTGCCACTGCAGCACGCTGTGTACACAGGTCACAAGTGTGTCCCCCAGGGGTAGACAATGACACGACAGAGGCAGACCCCTCAGTGGCTCAGCCCTCGCATCAGAAACAGTGCGGCGGGTTTCCAGCTCACCATCACCGGGTGATGTGCCGGCAGCATTCGACGGTGTCTTGCAGGCGCGACATGACTCCCTGAAAATTTGCTGATGAGCCAAAATTTCACCTTGGCGGACAGGGCACGGCGAGCGTTCCATTCTTCGATGAGCTGCTGCGCCGCAAAGCCGCGCCCGGTGTAGCGCAGACCGCTCAGCGCCAGCCCCGACAGATGCCCTGCAGCAACACACACATCAGGAATAAGTAAACGATGCAAAGTACGTGAGTCCCAACATTGGCGCACGCAGCCGCATACGCACTGGTGTGGCTGGGAGCCATTTGGCGGAAATCTGCAGTCGGCCCGGCTGCCAGGCGTGTGGTCACTTGAATGCGAGCTGTGGCGGGTGTCACGGAGGCCCACCGTATGCAAAGCCGAGTGGCAGCGTCGCCGGGTTGTCAGCCGCCAGGCCTACCAGCGCGTCCACCGCAGCAGCGCCCGCATCCGGCTCCTGCTCAGGGTTTCGAAACCAAATGAAAACCATATAATTGCAAATCAATGCTCAGCATACACAACCTTGCCGACGAGAGTTCTACTGGGCTCACCAGCACATGGAGGCGGACACACATTGAGACGGCGTGGTTCCATCACCATCGCTACGGCTGCCTCAGCATGAGCATGAAGTGCAGAAAGTCGGAGGCGCTCAGGTTGTCAGGGGAGTCGATGTGGGCTGGTCACCTGCACGTAGATCCCGCCGAAGAAGCCGTACAGCTCGGTGAGACTGGCGTACTTGCGCCACGCCATGGGGTCGACGGCAGACTCCGGCTCAGACACTGCGGCGTGCTGCCAGGGGCGTGAGAGTGTGCGGTGCAAGATGATGCTGTCATCATGCTATGACCAATGACTCATGTTCACATGTCGTACTTGCGCCATATGATGGTGTCACCATGTCTGCACTGAACGTACACCAGACATTTTGCTGATCGACACCACTCTGTGGAGCATGTTGTGGAGCTGTGGCGGCAGCGCAGGGGTTCACATGCATATGCGACATCTGATGGGATTGCGTACGTGGCGTAACCCTGTTCAGCGTTCCTCACCTGACGTCTTGTCGGCCGCCGGAACTCCGTGCAGCAGGTCGTGTCGCTCCGGCGGCGCCAGGGGAATGTCGTCCCCGGCGGCGTCGACCGAGTGGTCGACCAGCAGCGACGCCCCATTGAACAGCACGCACATGCCCCTGCAACAGGAAGCACACAATCAAACACGTCGCTCAATCATTCATCTGAGCACATGATGGTGTTCATTGCACGCATATGCATCCATGTACACATAATCAACCTGGCAACCATCTGAACATACTGAACCTAGCAAACGTTTGACATACTGAACTTGGCAAACATTTGGACATACTGAATCTGGTAAAGTATAAATTGCAGTGACATGAGGCATGTGAGCTGCACAGAAGACGCACTCTTGCACAAGGCCGTCATCGCACGCATTCTCCAGGCCGCTCAGGCCATGGAAGAACAGCACGCTGGGCGTCATGCTCGCGATGCTGAGCTGCCGCGGGATGAAGCTGCACACCGCCTGCACATCAGCAGCCATCATCTTGATTGCTGCTAGAGATGCTGACAGCAGCATGCAGGGTTTTGTGCTCATACAACACCCAGCTGTTGCCGCGTCGAGCACGCGCACATCGCTTGTGATCCCAGGGCATGTATCCATGTCCATGTTGTCGGGCCATCGACCGAGTGCATGAGCTGGTCGATTATCAGTCCCTGTCCCCAACGAAGTCCCGTGTCACATGGACCTCACAGTGAGGCCCTGTTCTGGCACACGACCAAGTCCATCATTGTGCACCGCACCTTGACATGGATGCCGATGCCGGCTAGCGCCGCCACAAACAGCTGCAGGTCCGCTGCGGTGGAGTATGCTGACTTTACATCCAGGAACAGCCCGCCGGGGGCCCCGAGCATCGCGCAGCATGTCTGCGCCGCCGCCCTGTAGTACAAAAAGTCGTGCTCGTGTGGATACCGGAAAGGAGAGGAGAGCTATGTGGCGGATGAACAGCCAGGCGCCCAATCCCCCAAGCATCACGCAGCACATCTGCGCCGCCGCACTGTAGCACAGACTTTGTAAGCTTGATGAAAAGCATCAAGGGGAGTACTGCAAGCATTGATTGACGTCCAGGAACAGGCCGCCAGATGCCCCAAGCATCGCGCAGCATGTTTGCGCCGCAGCCCTGCAGCACACACTTGGGTGATTGTGTGAAGAGTGCCAAGAAAGAGGCAGCGAGTAGCTTTTGGGTGCTCAGAGACGGCTGCAGCCCCCCAGCAGCTCGCTGTATGCTGATGGTGCAGCTCTGTAGCATTAGAACCTCACAAGCCCTGAATGCAGTGCTAGAGAAGTAAACATGTACACTCTTCAACCCTAAATTGACGGCCGGAAGCAGCTCCCTGTACATCAGGAGTAGAGCAATAGGAATGCTTCTGGTCTGTTCTCACCGTTCGACGCCCAGTGCCACCGCTGCGTCGATGGCGCCGACGCGCTGCAGCCGCAGCACCAGCCGCAGTTGGCAGGGGTTGGCGGGCTGTGCCCTGCCACCGCCGCCATCGCCATTGACAGCGGCGGCGGCTGCTTCGGCCTGCGGCGCAGCCTCGCTGCTGCCAGCTTCGCAACCCGATGCCTCCGCTGAGCCAGCGCCGCCATCGACGCAGGGGCCAGGCCTCTCCGCTGCAAACTGGTCGGTTGCCGTGCCGCTGGCAAGTCCGTCGGCGACGGAAGCTGCAGTGCCGCCGGCGCTGGCAGCGCCAAGCACAGCTGCAGCGTGGACGCTGCAGCTGGCTGCTGGCCGGGCGGCACGGCCGGTTCCTGTTGCCTGGCGAGCCGGCATGTCTGCAGCCGGCGTCATGTTGGGTATGCTGTCTGGCGGCACCGCACGATCTGTGCCGACTTCCCACCAGGCGTCCAGAGACAGTTGGCCTGCAACATGCAAGAGGCCAAACACGATTGCACCTGATGCACATGCCACCCATTGGCACCCTTCAGTGCCCGAGTCATCCAACAGCTGCTATGTGATGGGGCATGCGCAGCTGCGCCGCCAACACCATTCGCTCTATACCGCAAACTCGGTGAGCATTCACCTCAGACACTGCAACTGAGCTGCCGGGCAGCTGCTGCAGCGCGGCGACTGGAATGCGCAGCTCGCTGGCTACCTGCTGCCTCAAGCAAGGGATTCGGGCTTCGATCAGAATGTGACGGAGAGATAACAGAATGTAGACACTGAGCAATCTTCAGCTTCTGCACCTGACTCATCCAGCAGCTGCTGCAGCACGGCGATGGGAAGGCGCAGCTCGCCGGCCCAGCGGCCCCGAGCGCCTCTGCGACTGCTCCGGATATCCCGCACCTGTGGCGACCACGGCGAATGTCACCACCACGAAGCAAGCATGCCGTGAATGGCTCGTCGTGTCCAGCATGCCGTATGACATCACACTCCTCATGCTATCAATCGAAATCTGCAAACCAAAGTTGCACGCAAGGATGAAGTCTGCAGACTGCAAACCTGTACGGCGAGGAATGCCTCCCCGACCTCGGCGGGCAACGGCCAGAACTGCAGGCGTTGGCGGTTGAATTGTGCGCCCTCGGCCGGAAGCTGGGTCGCCTGTATGCGTCCTGCGCACAGATGCCGGCAGCATGTACAGCGCTGGCACATGAGTTGAAAGCCACAGCGCCCCCAGCTATACGCCAGGTCGCAAGCACCGCCAGAAATCAAACCAGTGGCGCCCCCGATATGCACCAATGATGTGACACAAGTCAGAACAATCAAACTGGGGATGTGCAGCCCGCCACTGCTGCACACAGCTGCGTGCTGCTATACGCAGGCCTTGCGCGGGCAATGTTGCTGCTGCAGGCAGCGTCTCACTACAAGTACCCAGCAGGTATATTGCACGCTCAATCGCGATGTGCATGCGCACAACAATTCGTGCTCAAACCTGGCTGCACGGCTAAAGGTGTGTCGGCCACATGCAGCTCGAGTGCCAGGCGGTGCCTGGGGGCGCCATGCGTGGAGTCGAATGCAAAGGCGCCGCCACGACCCGCAACCACCTCCACCTCCAGCCTGCGGGAGCGACATATTCTTTTGCATCTTCTATGGTCTTCTTGGTTGTCGATCAGGAAATTGCAAACCAACTCATTTGCCTGTCAGGTGCCGATCTTTCTCACGGATTACTCGTGTTCAACGTATGTTGGAGGATTGATGCTGCGTGACATGGGGAGGGTCCGCGAGGTTGCCGTGACAGCATGAGCTAGTCTCTAGATGTTGCCACAGCCCGCACCACTGCGGCCGTGAACTAATGAGCTGACCCTTTGGGAAATGGCCTCGCAAGAGCAGTCATAGTGACATGGTGAGTCCTTTGCCGCCAGGTGAATGGCTCCTGGGCTCGCAATGGCAACAACATCTCAGGACGTCCATCCGCACCACAGTTGCTGGACCTCACAAGCAGCACGACAGCCATCGGCTGCAGCAGGGACCCACCACCAAAATTGGTGGTTTCGAAGCCCGCAGCTGCAGCTGCGTTTCGGGGTCGCTGCTCGCGCCGCGGTTGAGGGAGCGCCCGACAACAGGAACGACACAACTTCTGCAGGTGAGGGTCCCACCGCCAGGTGAAGGGCTCCGGGGCTCGCAGCGGCAGCGGCGTGTCGGGGTCGCCGCTCGCGCCGCGGTTGAGGGACCGGCCAAAGCGGGTGAGCCAGGCCAGGGGCGTGATACCCTCGCGTGAGATGTGGGACGCGCCCGCTGATGCTGCCAGCCGGGTGCCGCATAGAGGCAGCTGGGTGTACACTGACTGCGTCACACACAAGCAACATGAGATCCTGCTGTGGGGGTTGAGGGTGTAAAGTCTTTGCTCGTGACACTCGGCCTGGCAGCACTGGTCTAGAGCGCGCATGCCGGAGCACATCGACAAGCCAGCCTCAAACTTTTCCAGAGGACACGACCATGCCAGCACACGCTTGCTGGAGCACACCGACAGCTCAATGTCACAGTCCACAAATGGCGGACAAGCGAAACTGTGTGTGGACGGCGAGCACCTGCCGCACAAGGGCTTGGGGGCTGCCGTGGTCCACAGTGGCCGCATCCAACGCCCAAGGCCGCACCGGGCCCACCCTGTAGTAAAGGCATAAGGTCGTCATGTGGGAAGCACTTGAAAATGAACTTCTAAAGTGTTGGAGAACAGCTTCAGTGGACAACAGCTTTTCAGAGGGTCGGAGAGCAGCTTTTGACACAGCGCCGCGTCTGGACCTGCAGCGCACAGACAGCCGGATGCCAGGTATGCCATCCGGCGGCTGCTGTGACTCTGACACACCATTAATGTCAACACGAAGGGATCAATCACACTGTGGTAGGGGGCGCCAATTGCAGCCAGTCCTGGGAATGCAGGGTGCTCACCAGATGTCCCACTCCAGGGATGTGGGGCGGTAGCCTGTTGCGCTGGCGGCATGCGACCCTGGCAGCGCGTCGCCGGCCGCAATCGAGTCCCCGGACAGGTGGCGCGGCAGCCGGCTGCGCCATGCAGGCTGCCGCAGCAGGAGCTCGTCCTGCAGCATGAGCCAAACCATGTTGGCCTACGACACAGGGCGCGCAAACACTTGCAGCAGGGAGCCAGTGCAGTTCCTCGGTGTGCCGGCCACACAGCAGCGATTTGCAATCTGCAGGCTGCTGCTGGCGCGACACATCATGAAAGGCACGGGAAGCACGTATTGATTGCGACACAAATAGCGCCATTGTCGAAACATGCGCAGTTTGAACACACATTGATAGGAAGGCAAGCTCACTGTCTGCCGGCAGCACCGGACTTCAAAATTTCGGCGGATGCAGCAACATTCATGGTGCAACTGCCCTGCTGGTTTCAGCACATCAGTGCACTTCATGAGGGAGTTGCAAATTGTTCCCTCCGTTTGGGTGACCACATGATGCATTGCCTGCACCTCGTCTAAGGGTATTGTTAAGCACCTTTTTTCGACTACCCCTACCTCGTCGGAGGAGCTGCTGCAGCTGAAGGCGCTGCCGAAGTCGCTGGCGTCATCCCCAGGCGCCTCCGGCAGCGCCGCTTCCAGATCTGCTTCCGGCTGCCGCGCCGGCCGCCGCCATTGCAGCGACGGCAGCCGCTGCATCAGGCCCACGCCCTTGCTGTCGTGCCTGCACAGTCAGCAACGCCCAGCCGAATGCCATGTGCGCATTCAGCCAAGATGCTACAACACTGAAGAGTTGCTGCTTAAACGCACAAGATGCACTTGTCCAGCGTACAGCAACAATTGATCATGTTGCACTTGCAGCACATCGATATGACGCAGGGCCGGCTGAACTGTGCTCTGCCATCGGCATGGCAGCCAGCATGGCTCAGGAGAAAGGAAGGCACATGAATTCATACCGGAACCAGGCTGTGAAGCAGGTTCGGAGGCAGCATGCTGCAGCACCGTGTTGTGTCATGTGTCATACCCGCATGGCGGTCTCAAGCAAACATCTGTTTGCGCACACCCAAATGTCCAAGGAGCGTTTTGCCAGCACCTGAGGTCCGGCCGCGGAGACGCTTCGGAGGCGGAGCGCTGCAGAAGCCTATCACCCCAGGGCAGCTCCCTAATGCTAGCCGTGCGGCCACGGCTGAGTTGACCCGGGACGGGCGCGCCGCCGCCCTTGTCGATGCTGCCGCCACCCACGCCGCCGTTGCGGCCGGCGGCAAAGGAGTGGTGACGCCTCATGTCCGCGCCCCGCCGCGCGTCGGCTGCTGAGGCTCTGTCGGCGCGCATGCTGTGGCGCGTCAGCAGGCGGTCCGGCATGAGATCTGCACGGCATGGAGACTCAACATCCAGGTGATCTTGACTCCGAACTGGTCTCTGTAGCACAGAATGCAGGAGGAGCAACCATGAGGCCAACACACTTTCACAGAGGCTGCACCGCCTCCGTGAAGAAACAAAACCAGCTTGCACTTGGGGGGACTTGCCGATGGGGTCGAGGTCATGTCGCAGCAGCCGGCTGTGCTGCCGCGACAGCAGCCTGCCCACCGCCGTCGTGTGGCGCCCGCTCCGCAGGCTGTCGTCGTCCCCTGCAGCAGGCGCAGACACATCTCCGCAGCTGGGGGTGCACCAGTTGGACCTCAGCAAGATGTGCTGTGACCTCTGGCGCTTGTCGCTGATGCGCAAACAGGAAGCCAGCCTCATACAGCAAAGGTGGGCGCCGTCTTGAGCTTGGCAGACCACCTGTGTCCCGCTGCACGCGGGACCCCATGTCGGCGCAGCCGGTGACGGGAAAAGCGCTGAACTCCGGCAGGCTGGTGATGCTGTCTGCGCTGGGCTGGGCGTCCATGTTGCTGCCGCTGCCGCTGGTGGACTGCGCTGGCTTTGCACTCTGGGTGGCGACTGAGGGGTCAGCAGCAGCTGTATTGCCGCTGCTGCCACCTGCGCTGCCGTCAGCGGCGGCGCGTGCAGCGCGTGGTCGGGCCTCGTCAGCTGCGGCAGCTGATCTCGGCCAGCCAGCAGCAGCTGCTGCTACCTGCGGGGCTCCTGGGTCCGCAGTTTGCCGCGGCGGCGGCATTGCTGCGCCGCTGACGGTTCGTTGCATCACCTCCACTGGCGGCGCCACAGTTGCTGCCTGACCTGCACCGGCTGCAGTCAGCTCGCTCTTCGATGGGACCAGTACGGCTGAGGGTGAAGCGGCTGGCGGCTTTGCAGCAGCGGCGGCTCGGTCGCTGCTTCCCGCTGCCGGCACCGCCGCATCTGCGGCCTGGCTGTCGTCATCTGCCGCCGGCTCCCCAGCAGCCGCAGGGATACCGTCGTCATCTGCTGAGTTTCGACCATCTGACTCCTGCACCGACTGCAGCGCCTCAGCGGCAAACCTCTGGCTGCGGCTGAACCCTGACGAGCCGCTGCGCAGCCTGCCGCCAGACCCTGACATACCGCTGCTGGGGCTGTGACTGGCACCGGCAGCCCCGCCGCTGCCAAGCCTGCCACTAAGCCCCGGCGCAGGTTCCCGCATGCCGCTAAACCCTGGACCGCCACTGCCGGGGCCTGACGCCTGCTGCTGGCTGCCGCTGGCCCCGAATCCAATCCTGCTGAACCTGCTGCCGACATCTGAAGAGCCGCTGCCGGCCCTGCTGCCACATGCCAAGGCGCCGCTGCCGAGTCTGCAACTCACTGCTGGTGTGCCGCTGACAATCCTGCCGCCGGCTGCCAGTGCGTCACTGCTGGAAGCGGGGCCACTGAGAACTGAGTCACTGCTGCCGAGCCGGCTGCCGAGCCGTCCGCTGACGGCGCTGGAAGACCGGTCCGACGGCGCACAGAAGCCCTGCAAATTGACGGTACACTGCGTCAGCAGTTTTATGGTTTGAGAGACTTGCAATTGCCTGCAAGTATGCAGCGCCGTCTGTTCACACTCTGAAAGGCCACATGCACCACAGCGAGTTGATCACTCCCTTGAAGCCCTTTGAGGAACTCCTCTGCAGGGGACCTGGATCTCCCGAATCACGATGCACTGTCACTCCTGAGAACATGAACATCATCAGTGCAGCAGCGACTCTCGCTTGAGATACCAACACGGACGCGCGCCGCTTCCTTGATGGCCAATTGGAGTCCACTGCGCAAACACCCAGTAGCTGATGAAGGGAGCCACTCTTCCTCTGTAATCGGACACTCTCCACAAGGAAAGACAAGGTCTGAAGCTCACAGAGGCACGTCGTGTCATCGACAGGCGGCTTGGGTCTTGCATGCTGGCTGCCTTCTCCTGCTGCAGCCACAGACCCCGCCTCAAAGTGGTGTCAGCATTCCTGAAGCCGCCGCTGTTGAGCCTGCAGTTGCAATGATGGCTCTCACATTGCACCCGGGCAGATATGGACAGCTTGTGGCGCTCACCAATATAGCAGCTCGCCTGCTGCAGCACAATCGCAGCCCTGCAAAATGACAGAGCTTGCGGCTGCCATTTCAACACGCATTGCAGAGCGATCAGTTCGGAACATGAAGACACCGACTGAACTGCCGTCTGGCAAGACTGCCATTTCGTGCTGCATCTGCAGTTGGGCCAGGGGAAAGAGCGAACACCTCAACATGAAGGCACCGTGAAGCAAAAGCATGTGTAAAGAACCGCACTTGGCGAGGTTGTCGTCCCTTCGCTGCATCTGCGCCTGGGTGAGGATCGCCTTTGACGAGCTGGAGCGCAGCACATGATGCTCCGAAGCGTTGCTGGTGCTGCGGGCGACGCTGGCTGTGTCAACGCCGGGCACGCGGCTGTGGCCCTCGACATTTACGCTGCCGTCGGTGCTGCCGCTGCCGGCAGCTTCAGGAGTTGGATGCTGAATTGATTCACCAGTCGCACCACCAGCTGGCGCGGCTGTGCCTGTGCCGTGATGAGCACAACATGAACGCTGAGACCATGTGGTGTGCTCAAGCCCACTCTACCATGCGGTTTCTCTGAAATGGACTGCAAAGTCGGCATGTGATATTGACCAGGCTGGACCCCCAAATGAAGCTTTGACTGTTGCAGCAACTTACACAAACAACTGACTAGCACCAGACCAGGTATTTCACGTGCAGAGCACATGCCAGCCTTTACTTGCAGGGAGTCTTTCACCACAGGCGCAGTGAGAGCCACACCTGCTGTGCTGGGCGCCGCCGCCTCCTGTGATGCATGGCGGGCGGCGCCGGACCGGATGAGGCCGTAGGCGCACAGCACCGGGGAGTTCTCCAGGACGCCCATCAGCGCTGCGGGGCTGGCCTGCTTGACATGCTTCTCCGGGTGGTAGCCCTCCCAGCTTCTGCAGCATGAAGTTGGAAGCGGTGACAGCATATGTACGCATGGGCTAAAGTCAGGAAACCAGCAAACTCAGGCAGCCACAGCGCACAAAAGGCACAGTTAAATATGAGACAAGATGCATACTTGAGGGCACGTGCAAAGCTGGCGGACTCCTCTGAGCGCAGGATGTCACGCCATGCAGCGTCGGCCATCATGCTGACCGCCAGCCCCATAAACCTGCACACAGCGCAGCCATGTTGGTGGAGGCGGATCACCCGGCTGTGCAGGCTGCATCCGTGCCGGCTGGCGCTTGCCATCGGAATTGCGTCCAGCCCATCGCACAGCGCCAGGCTGCATCTGGACGCTGAGACAGCGACCAGCGCAAGCAACAGCCAGGAAAACGTCAGCGCACAGCTGTATCTGTCCAGCAGCCCGGAGGCTGCGACAGGGGCGGCGGCGGCGGCGGAGCTGCCTCTCTCGTGTTGAGACATATTGGACACCAGCACCACATCTTCTGGACATCTGCCGTCATACACCAGCGCAGTTGCCACACGCTCACCCGCCGTGGGCATAGCAGTGCGCGCCAGGGGGCAGAGCCCGCACGGGCACCTCCCGGAGGAACGCGCTTGCTGCCGGCACCGCATCCAGTCGCCACTCCAGCGTGAGCACCGGCGACCGCTGGTCGGCTTCCTGCGCTTCCTCCGCTTCCTCTGCTTCCTCCGATTCCTGTGATGCCTCCTCTGCCTGGCCGTCCGTGGCGTCTGTATCAGCAGGCTCGCCCGGCTTGCTGGAAGGCTGGTCTGCATGGTCACCAGGCAGCCCGCCGCCGCCGCCGCCGCTGCCGCCGCCGCCACCGCTGTCCTGAGCACTGACTGAT
Organism: Tetratostichococcus sp. P1; assembly: GCA_036584455.1. Taxonomy (NCBI): domain Eukaryota; kingdom Viridiplantae; phylum Chlorophyta; class Trebouxiophyceae; order Prasiolales; family Stichococcaceae; genus Tetratostichococcus; species Tetratostichococcus sp. P1. The sequence continues at coordinate 468,535 of BTPI01000006.1, forward strand.
TTAGGGCTGATGACAGGGCCTTGTGCTGCGGCTGCTGGCATCTGGCTGCCATTGACGGTGCGTTTGTCCGTGGCTTGAGGCTTTGTGACATCTGATGCGACAGCTTGCGGCTGCGCTGCGCCATCCGGTGTGCCGAAGACTGCTGCCTGTACATGTGGCTTGGCCCCTGACGCGCCTGCGGCTGTAGCCGCCTGTTTGCTCTGCTTGCACGCCTTGTTTGCGGCTTTCCGACTGGCCGGCCGCACATCCAGCGGCAGTGCCACAAACCTGCAGGAGAGCCCATGCAGCGTCAAGCGCTGTCTGCAGCCAGCAAATGCGCTTGACTTCCCACATACACTGTCTTATATTGTATAGTGCCACATATATCACTGTGCAGCAACCCTAAGAAGCGATCCGCATCAGCTTCAGCATCATCACATGTCGCACGTGTGGCTGTCGCTGCGGTCGCCATGGTGCGTCAGGTCCAGGCGGGCGGTGGCAATTGGCAGATGGGGCTGCCGGGTGAAGTGCCTCGAAAAACCCCTGACTCCGACCACCTACGCATTGACAATGTCTTGTTTTAAACCAAAGGCACGCTGCTCTGTGTGCCGTTAAGCAAAGCAGCATGGCAGATGAAGGCAGCAATGCATGCACTCTGCCTTCACAGACAAGCCGACGTGCATCACGTTCATTACAAGGAAAAGACTTATAATTAAGTACAGATTGCAGCGGGCCTCAAGCTATGCACCCTCAATGCTGCACCCGCAGCCGCACCACAGACAAGCCGACGTGCATCACGTTCATTACAAGGAAAGGACTTATAATTAAGTACAGATTGCAGCGGGCCTCAAGCTAGCACCCTCAATGCTGCACCCGCAGCCGCACCGAGATCTCGAGCGAGGTCGCGTCGGTGGGGATGCGCGCCCACGCCCCCAGGACAACTCGGCCCTGCTGGATGGCCGCCTCACCGGAAACAGCGAGCTCCTCTGATGACGGCTCCGGCTCACCGCCTGCCACATGACGAGTTTTACGTCCAATCTACCGAGAAACACTCTGAAACCTTTGCAATCTGTGATGCAATCTCGCTACTCGCGTGCAAGATCGTCTGGAGTTCTATTGAGCACACCCATCATGCTGCCGCCAAAGGTGCTGCCGAAGCGCTGCAGGACGGTGGACGTCCGCGCTAGCTGGGGTTGCGGACGCAGTGCTTTGACGATGGCCACAACACGGCCGCTGTGGCCGCCCAGGCCGCTGGCAACGTGCAGGCGGAGCTCCGCCACTCTCGTGACGGCGGTCTCGCTGTGTGATTGGGTGTCTGAGGCAGATTTGCCGCCTGAAGCCATGACGGCGGTACCGCCAGCTGCACGCTGACCGGTGTTATGCAGCGCTGGTACTTCGCAGGCTGTAGATTCGCTTTTGAGTCAAAATGCGACTTATTCACTTCACCTTCAGCCGACTCGGGTGCACCATTTATTGGCGTGTTGTTGCGGTGCGCTATGCAAAGCCAAAAGCATGAGTACATCGTGCAAACACATCGGGCAACAGCACTGGGAACGCGACTTCTACATGCAGCGGCGCAGATCCTAGAGGGCAGTTTGCTGCTTTCAACGCTTCAAAATCTGCTGAGCGAGGGATTTATACAATACCGAGACGAAGACATCGGTTGCTGCAAACGCAGCTCGTGGCCGTCAACTTGCCTGTCAGACCTCACACATAGCGAGTGACGTCCAAGCTGAGCATGCAAGCTGTATCTGGGGGCTTTCCATCTGCCACTGATGTACTGAACATTTGGACTGGGCAGATCTTTGCCCGTACAGATGCAGGCTGAGCAAGGAACAGGGCTCCTCGTCAGAGCAGCATTTTGCAACTCTGCCGGTCAGTCAGGACACCTTTAGAGAGTCGTTCTGGTGCGCTCAAGCTGTGGCGGTGCCACATGCGACCTGCACACGAAACCAGCGGTTGTCAATTTTCAAGTTCCGAAAGCCTCTTGGACATGATTGCAAGGCCCACAGCCCCGTACCTGCAGCGAGTGCAGCTGCTTCCGCCGCTTCCTCAAGCTCACAAGCGCCTGTTGATGCTGCACCAGCCATCTGAGGCGATTAAAACCCTGTGAGACCGCACCCCATGGTGGTGCCGCGCCGCCCTCCCGTGGCTGCGGACCTGGCCAGCGTCCCGGCCGCCGCCAACGCCGTCGCCTGGTCGGAGGACAACCTGCTGGCCGTGGCCACCGGCCGCAGCGTGATCCTGCTGAGCGCGGCAGCGCTGCATGGGCCCCGCGCCGTTATTGACATACCATTCACCCAGGTCAGCATGTCTTTGAGATTGAGTCGGTGTAAGCTCGGTTTCGAGGGTGACATGAGATCGCAGGGGCATCATTAAGGCCCAGAAGAGACTGCAGTGACCTTCTGCAGTTTCTGGTATGATTTCTTGGCCATCACCTGCCGACCTGTATAAGCCTGTGCTGAATGGGAGTGCTGACGGCAGCTATGCTGACGGCAGCTATGCTGCCGCCGCCACAGGCGACGGAGGCCGATGCGCCGATGTCCACGCGGCTTGAAGACCACGTGGCATTCGGTGTCGGCTCTGCTGGCCGAGGCCCCAAGCCGGAGCTGCGCAAAAGTAGCACAGTGCGCGTCGTCGCGTGGTCGCCGGCAGGGGCGGATGCAGCCGGGGGCTGCCTGCTGGCGGTGGTGACGCAGGACCACAAGGTGACACGCCATGTTGGTTTCGAGTCCAAGATCAGGGATTACAAGGGCAGGTTTCGCGCCGTCGCATGGTTGCCGGCAGGGGCGGATGCAGCTGGGGGCTGCCTGCTGGCGGCGGTGACGCAGGACCACAGGGTGACACGCCATGTTGGCTATGACTGCAAGGTCGGACAGACCAAAGCAAGTCTCGCACCATGGCATGATTGCTGGCGGGCGCGGATGCAGCTGGGGGCTCCCTGCTGGCGGTGGCGACGCAGGACCACAGGGTGAAGCGCTGGATCAGCTTCCAGTGCAGCTCAGTAGGAAGCATTGAAGCCAATCTCGGGCGCCCATGAAAGTGGCAGCGTACAGGGGTAGATGCATGGGTAGGGGGCTTCCTTCCAGCAGTTTACATATAAGGTCACAGGATGACTTGTGCGAAGGTCAGGCAGCAGGAAGCGGCTGTGTGTGGGTGCCAGTCTGTGAACAGTCAGCAATTGCATGTGCCAGTCACTGGCGGATGCGTATGTTTACGGTATTGTCAGCTCTGGCACAGCACAAATATCGAGCTCTGCTGCACTGTGCAAGTGCTGATCTGCGGGCCGCCGGCAAGCACGTGTTCCAGCCACTGGCGGGTCTTTTGGGCAGTGACAGTGCTGCACGCTTCCAGTACTTTCACAGTTTAATTCGATAAGGATCCCTCTGCTTACTGCAGGTGCTGATCTGTGGGCCGCCGGCGAGCGCATTCTCCAGCCACTGGCAGGTGCTGACGGACCTCACGGCTCGCCTGCGGAAGGAGCCCAAAGCGGCGGCCTGGCTGGTAAGAGGAACTCAGTCTGCGTGCCATTGTTGCACGGAAACACAAACACGAAGGTGCTGATGATCCTCACGGCTCGCCTGCGGCAGGACCCCACAGCCGCTGTCTGGTTAAAGACAGGCGCTCTGTCCTGTGCTGCCAGATTGTTTGAAAAATACAGAACTGATATGCTGATGAATTCCATGTAGTTTGTCTATTGCAAGTGGGTGCAAAGCTTGAGGATCAATGTCATCATCTTGCAATCTGCAGGCAGCTCTGCAACAGCAGGAGCCCGCCAGCGGCGAGACGCTGCGGCTGCGGGGCGGCGGACGCAGGAAGCAGCCGCCAGTGGTGCTGCCGCCGGCGTCGCCGCAGCCGGACGCCGCCCTCGCTGCCGCCGCCGCCGCCGCCGCCACTGCTGCTGCTGCCAGTGGCGAACCAGCATGTGCCGCAGCGGACACCGGGGCAGCAGACGCCGCAGCAGGCGCAGCGGACCAGTCAGCCGCGGCGGACGCAGCGGCCGTCGGTGCCGCGACGCCGCCACCCGCCCCGAAACCCCGCAAGCGGCGCAAGACTTCCGCCCCCGCGGCTGCGCCCGCGGCCCCGGTCTTCAGGCCTGGAGACGCAGTGGAGGTCACCAACGACGAAGACGGGCTGCGCGGCTGCTGGTGAGCTTGTTCAAAGGCGCGACTGCAAGGAGAGGCTGCAGAGGAAGCGGCCTGTAATTGGCAGCCTGTTGCTCACGATCACAGTGTTCAGGGATAGAGACACAGTGATGGGCCAGCAACGATGAGATTGGGCATGCGACCGCTCTTGAGCTATGCAGGCGCATGTAAAAGCACATGCAGATGCCGATCTGAGTGTCCGTTTGGCTCACCACAATCTCTTTCTGGGAGCATCCCTGCCACATCACCGTGCAGGTTTGAGGCCACTGTCAGGGAGGTGCAGCAGGGCTTTGCGCTGGTCGAGTACGCAGAGCTCATGGTTGCGGAGGACTCTAACGAGAGGCTGCAGGAGTGGTTCCCGCTGCGGGCGCCCGCAGGCGCGACTGAGGCTGCAGCACTGGAGGCGGCTGCAGAGAAGCTGCAGAGCGATGCAGAAGCGCACACCCGGCAGGGGTTTGTGCTGCGGCCGGCGCCACCCAATGAGGTGAAAACTCTAGTTGCGCATTCATGTCACGACCCCATAACAGCAACTTTTGCAGCAGATCTGCACAGGGTTGCAGAGGCGTGCATGCACCTAAATTTTGCTGTGATGCCTGCGCCTCATTTGGTAGCCAGGAGCTTCGGCTGTTTGCCAAACGAGCTTTTATCACCACATGGTCGAGACCTCGTGCCGCAGAAAGGCATGCTATACTGCAAAGCAGCAGCGCCTCTTTCAGAAGCGCTCTTGCCTGTGGTTTCTACCAAAATACAGGCTGGTTAGGTTCCGGTGGTGCTGGTGGCCATTTGCAAGCAACTGAGAAGGAGACGATAATTGCCACTTATAAGTCTGATGAACCGACCCAGACATGGTCTATCAAGCTCGCCATACGAGTCCGAGAACGGTGTGCATTCAGCATCGTGCTGCAAATGCCGAGGGACCTGGTGTGCTGTGTTGATACAACAGCCGCACAACACTGAAGCTTCTGTATGCCTGTGTTTGGTGGTAGAGGCACGGTAGGGCCGAGTGAGGACGTTTCAATTGACATGGTCAATGCATTGATCACATACAGAGGCAGTCCATTCTGCTGGAATTGTCTTTCTGTGTCGCACATGCACAAGAGACAGGGCATGAGCAGCAGTGGCTGCCTTGTCTGGCAGCACAGCGAGGGTGTTGCTGCGCATTGTTGCTGCGCACTGTTGCTGCGCATCACAGCGCCTGCACACGACATTGGTCAATACTTGCAACCTGTGAGGTCCTGACGGCTTCTGTGTATGCAGCTGGGCGAGAAGGGCACGCTGCGCTCAGTGGGGGATTCAGTGGACATCTGGATGACAGTGATCAGCAACACCCATGCATCTCAACCCTTTTTCACATTGACACCTGTCATGCAGATGTGCGAGAGGGGCAAGCCGCGTTCGGCGGGGGATGCGGTGGACATCTGGGAGCATGGCGGCTGGTGGCGGGGCCATGTCACGGCCTTTGACAGCGCAGGTGCTGTCAGATGCCACAGAAAAGCTTCACCTGGTCATCTTGTGTATCGTGGTATTGGCGAGCCTGGGGCCAATCAATCCAGTGCAACGCGCCTGTGATCGCCTGCATGCAGCCTTGTGGCTGTGCACTGTGCGGGTGCCGCAGGCTGCACCCTGCTGTAGCGCAGCTCGGGCTGCATGCTCGCTTCTTGTGGCTTCCAAAGCCGAGGAAAATATCGTTGATGAGGGAAGCACACGCACAGTGTTTGTCCAGCGCTGTGCTTTCGTCTGGTTTGGAAAGGATGTTGATGGAGATGCGAACGCTCCATCTGCACACCAGGAACCGCAGGCACCGGCGATGAGAACGCTGCGCCGCGGCTGCGGGTGGCGCCTGAGGCGGGCGGCAACGACATGCAGGCTGCACAGGTGCCTTGCCCATTGAACGTTGCACCTGCCTCTGCGAAAGGTCAGCACCCTCTCTGCCCGCAATAGCAGCATTTGCAGGCTGGACATGCACCACGCTTGGAGTGGGGCAAGCAGTCATATGAGCTGGTATGATGTGGCATAGCACCTTGTCTGTGCACAACTGCAGCATGAGTAAACTTGCAGGCGGATTGCCGGACTGCGCTGCACTGGGACGGCGCCAAATGGGTGCCGGCGGCGGCGGCGGCGGCAGCAGCAGCAGCTGTGGCTGCTGCACAGCCTACAAATGCCACGGCGGCACCGCCCTCGGCATCAGCTGCAGGCAGCGGCAGCGGCAGCGGCGGCGGCAGCAGCGGCAGCGGTGGGCAGCAGCCACCGAAGCCCAGGAAGCGGCAGCAGTTGGGGAAGGCGGCGGCGGCGGCGCAAGTGGAGCCCTACCAGGTGCTTGCTGCAGATTGGAAACCCCCAATGCAGATGGATGCCACTGGTTGTGTGCCAGATGTGTCAAATTGTGTCTAGGCGCCTTGGGAGTTCCAAAGTTGTCAATGGTTTTGCACAGCAGCGGCAGCCGACCTCTACGCCAGCTTCTGCCGCTCGCTAGCCTCTCAAGCGGGTTTCGCCCGACTCCACCAGGTGCCACAGCAGATGGCAGCCGACTTACCGGGTCGTCATGGTGGCACATCTCCTTTCTCTGCTCGGCAGCTCAGTGCTGTCGCACATCTCCTTCTGCCATCTCGTCTGAGACTGCATGCTCTGTTGGATCCTGCAGGTGCCGGAGGGCTTCTCGGCTGCAGACCTGGGCGGTGACGTCGATGCCGCCAGCGAAAAGGCGGCGCGGCTGTCGGCCGCGCAGCTGTGTGCCACCCGCTTCCTGGCCCTGCGAGCAGAGGTGAGGACAAACCTCGTAAGTACACCTGTGGTAGTTGAGCGCCTCTCGTCTAGTGGGTGCGCTGACACACCAATATCTCGAGATGCAGACACAATAGCCGCCGCTTTTCAGGGCATGCAGACAACAGTTGTTCAACGAGCCGATCTGCAAACCTACCTTCGTATGTATGTACACGCACTCACATCTGGAATTGCAAGTAAAGCGGCAGCTTTGGAACATATGCAGACAAGGTTGTTCGGGAACCCGAGCTCCGGTGACACCTGCTACTGTGCTTCGCAGCTGCCAGTTGGCCAGCGGCCGACCTACGAGTCGACAGGCGAGCACCTGAGGGGCGCGGACGAAGCGCTCTGGGAGCGCGTGCGGGCGGAGGTCTGCACGGTGCACGGCGCCGCCCTCGAGGCTGCGGGCGTCGCAGAGAAGAGGTGGCTCACCGCCGCACGTGACAGGTGCGCTGCCAAGCGAGATGCTTGGCGAGCATGTTTTGGATGATGAACAAAGGCAAACCGTGTTTATGACCTGCCATGTTTCTGCAGTAAAACACACTTCACGACGCCAAGGCTGGCAAAGATGCTGCCGACCTTCAGTGTGTTGGACAGCTGCATGCGCGCAGAGCGTGGAATACTGGAGGTGGAAATTGTGCATGATATGATTTGCCGTCGCATACGCGTGGCAGACAGGTTTGGCGTCATGTGCAGGCTGCGCAGGGTGTGGAACCGACATGAGGATCCCAACATGGAACGCCTCACCATGAAGGTAATTACTGTCACCTGCGGTGCAGAACCGAGTCGGTGATATGTCGATGCAAGGTCTCAGATGTAGCGACAAGCTGGTCCAGCTTGCATGTGCAATTCCTCACCGCGTGCACCTCTTGCATGCGTCGCACTACCCTGTTTGGCAGATGTCAACCCCCATGTACGAGAGACATGCTGTCCGCACGCAGGCCGCAGCGGCAACACCAGCAGCCAGTGGCGCCAGAGGCGGCGCAGGGGGGGCCGCGAAAGCGCCGGGCACGGGGTCCAAGCGGCCGGCAAACCAGCCGGAGCCGTACGTGGTGCCGCCCGACTTCGATCCGTCGGCGCTGGTGGCGGTCGACTTCTCGGACGATGCGGCGGCGAAGCACACCCTGCCGTGGGCCTTCCTGCAGCGCTGGCTCGCGCTGCGCGACCAGGTGAGGAGCCGGCGGCTGCGGATGCAATTCGCTGACGCATCAGCATCCGCTGCCGCAGCACCTGCTGCCGCAGCGGCTGCGGATGCACACCGCTGACACCGCAGCATCAGCTGCCGCGGCAAAGCATGTGTGAGGAGCCAGCAACTGCGGGTGACCGTCGCTGACTATCGGGCATCCGCCGCCGCATCAAGCCAGCACTGAAAGCGTTGGAGTTTTGATGCTGCAGGTCCCGGAAGAAGAGCGGCCGACGTATGTGAAGGGGCAGCACCTGCGGGGCGTGGACAACGACAATGCAGAGCGCTGCCGAGCCGAGATCGTGAGCCAGCTTTTCCACCCTTATGAGTCTGCTTATCTTTCTGCTTGCTCAAGACATCTTTGCTCTGCAAGCTGTCACATTCCCTGTCAGCAATGGGTGCTCAGTGCTCTTCAGTGGATCTTGTCAGTGTGCAGAACCAGCGTGTGCATGATGTCAGCTTGCACAAGCTGCAAGGACATCCGCACATCCACAACCAGGCGGTGTACTTAACACTGCACAAGGTTTCGCAAGTTTGCTTCCTCATCCTTGCGCTTGGCCGATTTATGTGTGCTCTGGTTCATGTCTGCTGTTATGCACATGCACATACGGCGGCGATAACGGGAAGAAGCTTGCCAAACAGCAGCTTGATGTCTTGGCAGTTGTTCTTACCTGTCAGCAGCTCGACATGGAAGCGGCACATGATCTGCTTTCGGGTGCATGGTCTGGCATCGGCAGAGCAGAAGCTGGTCGACACCTGGTTGCCAAGTGAGAGAGCAAGGCACTCGCGTGGCTGCCCTCTCGCCCTATGTCCCCGCTCAAGAAGGCATTTTCGTGTCTGCTGCAGATGCACGTTCATGGCGCGGCAATGGCGGAGCGGGGCCTGGACGGAAGGTTCCCCCTGAAGGAGGGCAAGGCGCTCAACCCGGCGGTATATCGGGGTACTCATTAGACGTGATTTTCAATGGATGTGACCAACCGGACTTGCCGGTCTGCTGCAGATGCACGTTCACGGCGCGGCGATGGCGGAGCGGGGCCTGGACGAGAAGTTCCTGCTGAAGGAGGGCAAGGCGCTCATCCGGCTGCGCGTGATCAAGACGCGCTTCGCGCAAGACGATGCGCCCGCCGCGCAGGACAGCGATGGTGCCACACCAGTGCCAGAGGTGCGTGGGACCTCTCTGGACATCTAGGCTCTTGTGGTAGGTGGTTCCTATATACCATACCCATCTCTGAGCACGCTTGACTGTGGGTCCTCAGGACGCCTTCTGTGCAAGATGGCGAATGTGATGCAGACGTCTGCAGCAGGTGTCAGCAAGCTGCATGTGGTACATTTTGTGCTGCATCACGGCAAAACGCCATCGCCTGAGGTGCAGGCCTTTCTAGAAGGTCGGCTGACACGAGTGTTGTGTCATCGATGTGCTCTTTGCTGAGGATGCAAACCTCGGCCCCAAGCTGCAGGCGAGGCAAGTTGCGGGAATGTTGAGCCTGCGATAATCAGATAATGTGCCTGTTGACTTGATTAACTATAAACTACCCAACTTGAGTGAGCAGGAGGCATGCCTGGTCGCTGGTGCTGAGACCCAAGTTTCGTGTTCCAATGGGTTCAACTGCTGTACAATTGATCCTCACAGGCGCTGCCAGTTTCTCCATTGCAGGAGCTGCCATCACGACGCAAGCGCAAGGCCGTGCTCTCGCCTGAAGCAGCGGCAGCGGCCATCAGCGATGACGGCAGCGGCGGCGGCGGTGGCAGTTCGTCGGGCTCTGACTTCAATGCAGAGCTGGACACTGCCAAGTCGTCTTCGCCATCCAGCAGGTGACCAAATTTTGTTTTCATGTCGGACAGCCTGATCGCTGTGATCATGCCGGCCTGTTCCTGTGACACATGTATCTTCCAACCTAGCAATCGTCTTTGCAGGGACGTCAGCATGGAGGCCGAGTCTGATGGTGCGGTCCCATCCGCCGATGAAGACACAGATGAAGACGCGGACGGCGGCGGGGGCGCCCCGGCCAAGCGGCGGAAGCGCAGCGCCACAGCCGCACAGGCGTCAGCCGGACGCAAGGTGGAGTCAGTTTCCAGCATTAGTATTTCAGAATGGCGACTGGAATGCGGTTCATGACATGCATTCAAGGTGCGACGCTGCTGAGGCTTAGTAGTCGGCCAAGGACGTGGTAGGGCTGTCACAATCTTCTTTCCACATAGGTGGGGAACCTTTCCACATTCATCAAGTGGTGGCCCACAGCTCGCATCTTTGTTGCTTGCCTTACTGTTGCCATGACTGCTGATGGCCCATCAGTTCCAACACGTTGCGTAAGGGTGGGGTCTCAGAGGCCTGCACCTCCGCAATGTCATGCCAGACGCTGTCTCGCACGTGTGCAAATCCTGTGTGCACGAAGCCAGCATGCGAACCTTGACTCTGTGCATGCTTTGCTGAAAGCCGACTGGCGACGTGTTGCGCAGTTTGAGGCGGCGAATGTGCCGAGGGGCCCGCGCCCGCCCCCCCTGGAGCGCCGCCCACCAGGTGGATATGCGCATCGAGTCATATCTGTCGGAGCGTGAATGCAGACTGTGGCTGCAACGTGTGCACCTGCTGGTCCGGGTTGCCTGCCAAGTGCCTGGGCGCACAAGCAAGAGCCGCCGCATGCGGCAAAGGGGCTAGGCAAGCGTCGCGAGCAGGAGGACACGCCAGTCTGCTGGTGGCGCTGCAGCAACCGTACGCAAGCAACCCTGTGAGACTCATTTGGATATTATAAATAAATAATCATATCAAAAAAAAACTTATGAGATTTGCAGGCCGGCCAAGGAGTGCGGCCAGCGTCAAGAAGGAGGCTGCGGCAGAAGCGCCGCTGCCGCGGCAGATGGCCGCCGTGTCCGCTGCCTGGTCGCCCGTGATTCCTGCTGCAGCGACGCCCGCCAGCGGAACCGACCCCGCAGGTGCTTGCCTAGTTTGCAGATGGTGTCTATGAGAGGTCACCCTCTGCCTGGCAGCTGCGACACAAGGCCTGGTTGCCCATCGTCTGTGCAACGACGCGAGTCAGCGACTGGTTCGGGGGTGAGGACCCAGTGGGAACCGACAGTCTGGCACGTGACGCTGCGGCAGCAGGAAGCAGTGCTGGATGCGGCGGTGCCGTGCTGCTCGCGGTGGGCACAGCCGGCGGGCTGGTGTGGCTGTGGCGGCTGCAGCTGCCGGCGGCGTACACCCTGCAGCAGACGGCAGGCCTGAAGATGGAGCTGGTGCGACCTGATGGATGCGTCTCGTGCGTGCACATCGACCCCTGGAACACCCACGGGATCTGATGGAGCACCCGTGGGATCTGAGCATCCATGAAGCATGTGTGTTGCTGTGGACGTTGGCCTGACAGATGAGCATCCCGCTGCACCATCCCTCACTGGAGGCTATCAGGCAGAACCACTGTGTCGCAGTACAGGCTGGAGTGCTGCGGGTCGGCAGCTGTCCTGTGGCATCGCTGGCGTGGGCGTCTGCACCTGCAACTTCAGACCGATGTGGTGAGAAGCATTGCACAGCTCACTTAAAGAGTCACAGCTGTGGCCACATGTCATGTTGCCCAATGTATGCGCAGCAGTGGAACCGCCTATCCCCGAGCCTTGGGTCTACTTGCGGCCTGTGGAACAGGCAGCAGCACGGCAGCAGGAAGCAGTCCAATGGCACTTGTGCTGGCGGCCGGCTGCGCCGACGGCGGCGTCAGGGTTTTCGGCGGCGCCGCCGCTGCGCTGAGCTCGGCGCTCGGCAGCGGCGGCAGCAGTCCCTACAGCGGCGGTGACGGCGGCGGCAGCGGCGGTGGCTCGGGCGCCACCGCCTCGCCAGCGCAGCCGCAGGTGCTGCTGCGGCCGCTGGGGCAGGCCGTGGCGCCGGACCTGCGGGGAGTGATCAGCCTTGCTGCGGCGTGCCAGCTGGGTCTTGAAGGTAGGTGGCCCTGTGATGGATATGTAGATGGGCGGGTGGTGACTACGGTGAGTGTACCAACAGCATCTGCTGGCAGGGCTGCGCGGGCAGGTGGTGTTGGCACACCTGCAGGGGGTGGTCAGCCTTGCTGATGCCAGCTACGTGCCTGCAGCCTGCTTCATATTGATTCACCTCATTGGTAGTTTTCAGTGGGTGCCAACAGTCCTCATTCCCTGAAATAGCAGGGGCTCCCTTGTGTCACACTGCGCCAATCTGCTGCACCTTGTTTTGCTGAGCCCAAGTGCGAAGGTATGGGAGCTGAGCTGTCTCAAGTGCAGGTGCCGGTGAGCTGACAGTCGCCGCTGGCAAGCACGCTGGGGTGCTGGCGCTGTGGCGCGGCCGGCTGAACCTCAAAGGCGCCGAGCTGCACCTCCAGGAGGAAGGTCCGCTTCCGATCCTGCGATCGCGATATTCACAATGAGCACATGAACCTGACGTTTTTGCTGCGTGGCCAGACGACTGTTGCTGTGGTGGCGGCTAGGCTGAGGTCGGTGGCACCAACCCGCACTGGAATTGTGCATGCTGGTCTCCATTCCAGGTCGGCTTGCTAGTCACAAGCATAGAGCCCGGCCATTGACGCCTGTCGTTCCAACGGCGTGTGCCCTGTTTGGCGCGGCATATCCACTCATGTCCTACATGCTCTGTCACGGTACACCACACATGTTCTACCGGCACACCACACATGGTCTACAAGCTCTGTCACGGTATCGCCACAGGTTCTGCGCCCATTGCTGGCATGGCGCAACTGCGCTGGATAGGGCCTTACTGAAAGGCAACAGTGGTTGTGGTTCAAAGAAACTGGACCCCCAGCACTCCACCCACAACGTGCAGGCTCTCTCACGGTGATGGCGCATGGTTCTGCCACCGTCACCAGTGTGGCGCTTGCAGCCGGCGTCGCATCAACGTGCGGAGCCGAAGGCGGCTTGGGCCGCTGGGATGCAACAACAGGTGGGTACTTTTGACTACCATGTGACTGATCATGTGACAACCATGCAAGTCTCCAGGCACACGACTGCTTCAATATGCATACTTTAGTTGCTCTGATCATCATATGATGCTGGTACATTGACACATGCTTTCTTCGCCAGCATGCTTGCTGGTGCCTGCGCAGGTGCATGGCAACGAGCGCTACAGGGTCACAGCATGTGCCTGCTGGCATCTTCGTGACCTTGCGACTATGGATGTGTCAAGCGCACAGATGCCATGGCCGTTCCAGACGGGCAGGCGACAACGCTTCAGTTGCGCCAATGCGGACACGGTGGCAGTCGGCGCTTCACGGCTGACAAAACACTCGCCCATTTTTCGGCACCCTGCTCAGCCTACATTGCTGACTCTGCATGCATACATTGGGCAGGTGCCGCGGTCTCGCCAGACGGGTTGGCGCAGTCGACAGCGCTGCAGCTGCCCGCCGCTGACGCGGACACGGTGGCGGTTGGCGCTACAGGGCTGGCGGTGTCGCCGGGCGGCTTGTGTGCAGCAATTGTGCGCACCACTTTTGGCGTGCCCGTTTCCAGGTGAATTGCTTTTCTGTATCTCCACCCTGGATGCACTCGAGTACCTGCCATGTCTTGAGAGCAGCAGCCAAATTGTGTCCGCTGCCAGGCGACCTGCTTGAAACATTGCAAATTTGGTGAAGTTTATGATTGTCTCTTGGACGCACTGACTTGAGCGCTGTCAATATAGCTTGGTGGCTTGCGTCCTGGAATAAAGCATGATGTACTTGGCGTGTGTGTCCTGCTGGGAGCTGCTGCAAGTCACACTTGAGCTGCGATGACCAGGGGATAGTTCCCCTCCCGGCAGGGTACACTGCCCATTGCTGCAGAAGGTGGATTGACAAGTGAGGTTGTGCCATTGCCACAGGCGTCTGGGACCCCCTCAGAACCGTTGCTCTGCAGTGGCTGGGCGGCGATACCCTTCCTGGCAACACAGCCCCCCGGCGATGTCAAAGTGCTGACTAGACCACTTGTGGCATTGCCGCAGGCGTCTGGGACCCAAGAAGTTCCTCCTTGGAACGGTGGAGCTGCGGTGGCTGGGCGGCGATGCCCTCCCTGGTGGCACGCCGGCCCTGGCGGCCAGGCTGCCGTGGCTGCAGCTGGCCGCTGCAAGAGTCGCGGGCAGCGGCGGCGGCGGCGCTGGCGGCGGCGACGCCGGCGACACCAATGGCAGCTTCCCCTCCGTTGGCGATGCTGGCGGCAGCAGCGGCGGCGGCAGCAGGAAGAAGAAGGCGGCAGGCGACGCCGGCGCTGCGCAAGGGCGGATAGACGCAGCCGCAGCAGGTGCCCAAGATGCAGCCCCGCCGGCGTGTGGCGCCTCAACATCGGCGGCAGCGCTGTGGGAGGCCGCGGCTGCGCTGGCGGGTGTCGAGGGCGGCGCTCCGCTGCTGCCGTCGCGACACGCCGCCGAGGCACCGCCGAGGTGAGCCTGTACGGTCGTGACAATTGCTTGGACTTCTGTTCACGGTCCCAGGAAGGCATGATCAAAGTGATACATTGGAATTTGGGCGCTGCCTGGTGCCAAGGGCAGCAGTTTGCTGCAGTTGCCACAGTGCCGAGCGGCTGCGCCCAGCGCCATGAAGATTGCCTGACCATTGCTGTTGGTTGGATCACCGGCGAGGCGGAGAAGGAATGAAACGCCAGCAGCGTCAGGGGCTGTTGCTGTGCTGGCTGGTGCTGCGGCCTGCGAACATTCTCGTCACTGCCGCAGCCGTCAACAGACAGATTGCCACATGCATAGGATCACCCAAGATATCACACGCGTGTGGCATGCACAGGACTTCCCCAGACCTGTCTTTTCGCTGACATGCTCGTCTTTTGTTCGTCAGGGCCCCACTGCCGATGCACATCAGCACTCGGGTCGCTGTGGATGACGAAGCCGGTGGGGAGGACGTGGCCCCAGACGCTGCTGCAGCGGACGACCTGCAGGTGAATCCTTCTGGTTGATGGGCGGGGCGGACTTCCGCACGGCCCCACAGCCTGGGTTCCTGTGGGGCACTGCACGGTCTGTTGGCAGCCACTGCTGATTTTTTTTTTGGGCTGTGTCTTGCTCTGTGCCGCTGCCTGCTGGCAGCTGATTGCAGCAAACTTTGACTGCATATATAATCAGCCGACGACACCCTGCCAATGCACAAACAACTTGTACCACAGGCTGAGGGTGTGCTGGCAGCTGTGGCGGGGGGCACAGCGGCTGAGTTGGCGGATGCGGAGGCCGAAGCAGCCGCACAGCTCAGCATCCGAGCTGAGGTAGGCCTTTGACATGCGCAAACCCTGCCTGCGTGCTCGTCAAGCTGTAGCAGGCGCTGCACTTTGCATTGCAGATTTCATCACCCGCGTCATCATGCAGCTTACAAGCTACTGCATGCTGTCGTGATGCTCTTGCCAATGTTTCTGCTGTGACCAACCAGTGTGCCGACATACTGCTGCTTGCAAGCTAGCCTCGGGGTGAGAGCAGCAACACAAGCCGCCCAGCTGATCACATGCACGTGCCGACTAGATGACTGCCAGTCTGCACAGGCGCTGGACGATTTCCTGGGCGGCGTTGAGCGCGCCAGTGCGGCAAGCGACAACGCATCTGGTGTGTGTCCGCGGGGTCTGAGCACGGCGGCTGCGCTGCGGCACATGTTGTCTCATCTGCTGCGGGTGCGTCAAAAGCCTTTCCTTTGATGCCAAAAGGCTTTTGATGCCAAGCCGCCCTGGACCTGTACTGATGTTTTCATGTTTGAACCAGATGCCGAGCTGGTGTGCCCACCTGATATGAGACGCGTGGAGGTACATTCCATTGAGCCACAACAGGTCGACTCGCCGTGTCCCCAGATTCGGACCGGCTGCAGGATCGGCCCGCTGACGGCTGATGCGGGCATGTCCTGGAATTCATCTTGGACATCCTTTCTCTGCCATGTCGGTGATACCACCATTCCGTGTTCACTGCCTTTCGAATGCAGGATGGGCCCAGCCAGAGCAAGCTGGCGCAGGCCGAGGAGCAGCTGCTGCAGGCGCACGCTGCAGGAGCGGCGGACCCCGGTGCCCAGGCCTCCTGCGGCGGCAGCGAAGGCGCTGCATTGGTGAGCGGACATGCCTGGCATGACCGACAGGCGCTTGTATCCCACGTGGTTCTTGATGTGAAGTCTTCGAGCGCAAAAGTGTCACCAGACACGAAGTTTGCACCAGAAACAATCGTAAATTGCAGTACGCTGCCCAGCAATCCTCACTTCAAGGAATGCACAGCTGGCACAGCTCCAGGGTGGTAGCCGCCTGACACCACTCAGCATAAGCTGGCCATGCAACCCGTTGCAAGCCTCCCATATACGGCATTGCTTGCACCAGCCATGAACATTTTTCCTGTAGGGAGGCGGCGGTGCAGCTGCCATGCTGCGCTGCTACCTGATTGGTCGCTGCTTCAGAGCCATCATTGCGAGCTCGATCCCTGTTCCAACCTTTTACTTGTGACGATCAAATGCACCTCAAATACCTCTGGCCATGTCTTGCACACAGGTGGAGTTGTCGCGGCGCGCCGCCACCCAGCGAGCCATCGGCGCCGCATCAGCGTGGGGCTGCGGCGTGTGCGGCCGGCGGTATGCCGCGCCGCCGGGCCCCCCTGGAGCAGGAAGCGGTCCCGGCGGGGCGGTTTTCGCTCCGGGGCTGCCGCGCTGCCTGGTGTGCGGGGTGCGGGTGGCGCGGGTTGTGCCGCCCACCGTGCTCCCGGAAGTGGGGCTGTGAAGCTCCTTGAACCCTAGGCCTGCGGAAGATGGTCACAGTGATTCCTCCACGTAGACACAGCAGCTGAGGTGCATGTGTTGCGTCAGCAAAATCATGTCAAGGGTTGCAGGTCTGTTCAGGGTTGCAATGTTTGACCTGCGTGCATCCGACACGTCAGCATTCTGTAGAGTCTGATTGATTCAGGGGTATCTGGCGCGCGGCATTGATCATAAAGTACGTATGACCGAGGCTTGCACCATCAGTGGAAAATTCGAGTCAACGATCCGTGTTACAATTGCTGTACAAACTCCGACAATGCATACCTACGCACTGCATTTGTGTGTTGCCTGATTCCAACACTGAGGTGGGAAATCCTGAAGACACCACTTTAATGGCTCGACAAGCAAACCTACACAAGGTTGCGAATCGTCCGAATGGCACAAAATTCTCAAGTGAAGCTGCTTGTTCCCTGCTCAGTCCCCAAAATGTACCGTGGCCCTACTCGCGAATCAAGCTGCACTCCGACTGAGCGCAGCAAGGCTGTGCATGGACATCCAAAAAGGCACTCAAAATCGGTGAGCATCCTCCTCACACTCAACTGCCTAGTCGATACGTCATCCTCAGGATCTCACACACCGATGCCTGATGCGATCAAATTGTGTCATCTTGCTCCATTTCCGAGCACATCATACCTCGCTGCCAACCTGAAATAGTTCGATGCTCATTGTCCGCTTCCCCCAACACATATCTAGAGGGGATGAGTATCTTAAGGCCCGGTTAACAGACGGGCCTGGACGCAACCCCACCCCATGCCAGGGTACACTGCTGACAGTAGGGACCCCTGCCATCTGTGCCGTCAGTGGAAGCGAAAGGAGAAGCACCTCGAGTTATGGCGACACGCTTGCAGCATGGATGTCAGTATGTTTGCAAGGCGGCGGCGGCGGCGGGGACGATGGTGCGAAATGGGGTGGCCAGCCCATTGCTGAAGCCCTGAAGCCCTCAGCCCATGGCGGAGATGCTGACGGCGTGACCATTGGCCTGCTGATGCTGCTGCTGCGGAGGCGGCGGCGGCGGCGCCACTGGGGGCACTCCATGGGGGACAGCGTGCATGGTGACCGTGCTGGCTGGTGCGACCTTGGCCGCAATCTTGCCGGCTGCCCTCAGGATGCGCGCTGCGAGCATTGCCGCTGCAGGCGAGCAGACACTTCATGGTGTCAAAGTATCAGATCATCAGCCAGAGGGTTTGAAGTTGATGATGCGCGAGGCCGCCATGGCAGTGGCGACCTTGCTGGCTGTTCTTCAACATGCGCCCCACAGCATTGCTGCAGATGAGTGCTGACGGTATCGGAGGGCAGACGGATGTAAGCAGAAGGCTGCGTGAGGGTGCAGCCTGATCCTAACATGCTTGCAGAAGCAAGCTGCCAGCAGTACCACTACACCTAGCCTTGACACCTAGCCTTGACATGATTTAGGACCGCCCAGAACGAATGGCCACGGCTGACTTGCGAACCGACGGACAAGCAGACATCAGTGACGGGGGACATGTCGTACTGCTGTCACCTGCCAGAGGATGCATTGCCGGCACAGACCGTGAGACACAATGGCACACAGATGTGACAGCTGCTTGCAGAAGAGCCACATGGGGGTCCAACTGCACTCTGCACCCACCGCCAAAGCCATTGTCGATGTTGACGGTGGCGACGCCTGGCGCTCCGGCTGTGAGTGCGCTCAGCAGCGGACTGACGCCGCCCAGTGCTGCTCCATACCCGACGCTCGTAGGCACAGCAATCTGTGCGAGGTGCGAAACCAACGTCAGGCGCCGACACAACATGCAGCAGGAGTGGACACCATCCAGATGCTGCACAGCACACCCGCAGGCTGGTGCCGCCCGAAGTCACGCCACACTGATCACTGGTCAGAGTGGCAGCCTGCATCAAGAGACAGCTCCGTCGTCAGGTTGGTCAGTGACGCTCCAGGTCATGGGCTATGGCGCAGAAGGCCTGATATTGCTGCGTCCCATGCAACACTGCTTACCGTTGCGTTTGGGCACAGCGTGCAGCGCCTGTGTGTCAACCCCACTTTCCAGTCGGTGGGCCTGCCAGTACAGCCAGTTGTTGGCTGTGCAAGGGCGGATTGCGATCTTACAATCATACAATGACATGAGAGCCGATCGAGACAGACTTCCAACTCACCACAGGGCTGTCTACGAGGCCAGCGATCGCAGAGGGCAGGCTGCCATCCATGCCGGACACCACGATCACCACATCGGCGGCGCGGATGGCCGGCAGATTTTGCACAATGCGCGCCAACCCGCTGTCGATGCCCAGGTCCTGCAGCACAGACAAGACGCTCGATCAAAATTGCTATGGGTACCGCTTGCCCCTGACCTCGGGACAGTTGATGCACTGCAGGCTGAACCTTAGGACACTCTTAAAGCCGTGAGTGCAATGAACATGTAACGCGTCAGCACATTCTGCGGGGCTGTCCTGCACGCAACCCTGCAGGAGGTCAAGCAACCCATGAGCCTGCGCGTGCGGCAGCACTCCTTTGCCGCACAGGCGCCGCTGATGCTGCTCTTTATCTCATGAGCAGAGCAAGCTATCAAGCACCACATTCAAGACACCGGCCTGCAGGCGGAAAGTGTGGCAGACTGTGAGCTCGGCGGTGCGAGGGCGCTCCTCCGCCACACAGGCGTCCCGAATGCCGGCCTTCGGACCCTTCAACAGTTCACAGCCAATAACGATTGTCCCAAACCACTCACCTGCAGGCGGAAGGTGTAGCAGCCCATGAGCTCGGCGGTGCGGCGGCACTCCTCCGCCACAAAGGCGTCGCCGGTGCCCGCCGTCAACACCGCCACCGTGCCCGCGAGCCGGGGTGGCCGGTGCCCGCTCTCCGGCCGTAGCACCAGCATGCGCGCCTGCAAGCAAAATTGCAAGGGTGTGACATGCGAGGCGACGGCATTTGCAGACCCGCATTCAGATGCTGAGGAGACAGCCGTGTGCCTGACATCTGGCCTGCGTGTACATGATGAGGATTGATGTCTCGATGTTGACACTGTGCAGGGTACAGCTTGCATGCATCACTGGTGTTGCCGCCACGCCCGCTGCAGCATCAGCAGTATGAAGTCGCTGACAGGCTGCAACACAATTTGCAAGTTGCCGGATGTGGTGACAACTGCTCATGGTGCCACCACAGCATCAACACGAACAGGGAACACTGCAGCAGATGTGCGCACAAATCTGTATTAGCCTGTGTTGAACCGCACATCGTTGGCATCAGCAACACAGACTTGACATCACAGCACGCATGTGTACTCGACACGAGCAACCAGCTCCGTCTTCTCTGGACGCGAGGGTTTTTCCAACTCAGCAGGGTCGCACCTGCTCAATGTACTCCACCCGCTGGTCCGACAGCATGCTCTGCACCTCCTGCGCCACCTGCAGCGCCCATCGAGTCAGCTGTTAGCAGAGACCTGCTCGTCAATTCCACTTGCTTGCGCCGCGCATACAAGTGCGGCAGGCAGTGGCAGGACATGGCAGGCTGTGCAGTGTGCCGGACACGCAGGCAGGGAAGCAGGGCCACAGACAGGGAATCGCACCTCGGGTTCAATGCGGGAGGCGACGGCCAGCTGGCCCTCCTCGGCCAGCTTGCACATGATGGTCACAATCTGCAGCGGCGTCTTGCCCGGACCCCACACCACCTCCGGGAACCCGGTGCGCTCCCTCCTGTGGCAGTGCAAGCAGCATAGGTCACTGTCGCTGACAGTTGGCCCGCACGCTACACGCCATGCAAACTTGCATGAATCGATGTGTTTGTGGATGCATGCATGCGCGGCCGGCATCATGTCCAGGCGGATCAGAGACTGTCAGCCCAAGATGCAAGGTGCCCAAACTGAGGCGGTGCCCGTGCATGCGAGCCATGCTGCAAATGCCGCACAGCCAGCTTCCGCATGCCGCCTCGCGGACATTGCATGCATGACGGCACCTGTACAGGTCCGCGGCTGCGAAGTCGCCCGTCGGCTGCGCCGCGGACAGGAAGACGTCCAGCTGCCGAGCGGCGTCGTCGGGGCGGATGCGGCCATGTGCCACCTCTGACAGGAACGCTGTCAGCTTGGGGTCCGGCGATGCGGATGCCCCGTTTGGGCCGCCTGCACCTCCGTGGCAGCGGCCCAGTGCACAGTCAGCCACTAGTGCTCGGCCAATTGCGCGATTTTCGCATTGCACGTTACATTGTTCAGCACATGGTCAAAAACCAGGCGCCTCGAACGGGCACTTGCACCCATGCATAGTAGCGCCAAACACCATCCATGGCGATAGACCGTGCTGCACTGTGCAGCATACTGAGGAGCTGGAACAGGCTGCTGCACCCGTGATGGCAAAGGACAACGCCATGCCGACGGTGGGGGCATCGCCTTGCCTTCGGCTCGTGCCTGGCTACTGAGCCACACCCAGACTCCGAAACAATTTGCACCCTCGCAAACACGATCTGAGCATCTCGATCTGCACCTGCTGGGCTGCCATTGCTAGTAGATGCGGCTGCAGTCAGGCGCGCGGCTTGTCGACGGCAGGCGCGCCGTGTGCGAGCAGCAGTGCGATACGACTCCCACCCGGTGCTCGGCCGCTGGCCGATGCGCTCGGATCTGAGCATGTGGAGCGTCTGTATGGGTCCGGTGCGAATGCGAAAGGCCCAAGTTGCAGTACTTGCGCGCGCAAGCCCCACTGACTGCCCAAAATGGCTCCCGGTTGTGCAGGCTGCTATGCTTCAGTTTCTCATGGCTGCGACGATGGCCGACGCTCTATGACATAAGCAGCTCGGCAGCTGTACAAACGGTAAATGTGCAAGCTGCGCAGAAGTGCGCGCCTTGCGCGCTCCGCTCGGCTGAGGCGCTGAGCTTGGTGCTACAGGGCGACTTTCAGTGAACCACCGCCCTGGACCAGCAAACACTGGCACGCACAAGTGCACACTGCAGCGCGGCGTCACGCTCTGCTTGCGTTTGACCCTATTCTGTCGCCCTGCACAGCGCATTTGGTCCCGCTGACAAGCCGAACGTCCACGATCTGCTGTTTGTGGGCAGGCAGCCACTGGAAAAGTTTGCGAGTTCTGATTGCACTGGGTGCAGAGGTCGCCATCAGCAGCTGCCAGGCGTGACAGCAGCTCGGCAGCATGCCGAAGGTGCAGCCGCCGGAGCTGAAGGGTTTCATGGACAAGAAGCTCAACAGTGAGTGTACTCACCTGCAACACTGACCATGCCCCCAGGGGGTGCGATAGCCAGGAACAGCAGGCTGTTGGGCAGCTGGCAGGGTAGGCAACGCTCACGCTGCAGTGGCGGCAGCTTGGTTGGGTCGAAACCTGCAATCACGGTGGCACATGCAGAAGTCCGCAGCGGCAGCCTCATGCACACACTTTCACCTGGCTGCTGTGTTGGTTGACCCGCAGAGCGCATGCTCCTGGGTCCGCTCAAAGACCAGCACGCTTTTTTATTCTGCCAATACACAACAACAACACGACCACTTTGCATGCATGTAGAGGGCGAATGTCCGGCACCTGTGCTGGATCTACATTTGCAGTCTGCATGGCGGCCGGGGCATGGTGCTGGGCTCTGACCAGCTCTTGGACCTCAGCTTGACTGCGATGTCGAATCTGACATTTCGATTCGCAGGCCTCCATTGTACTATGGTGACTGATGCTCCTGTCCCAACGCAGTCCATCTGAATGGCAACCGGGGAGTGATGGGCGTGCTGCGCGGCTTCGACCAGTTCATGAACCTGGTGCTGGACAGCACGGTGGACACGAAGACCAAGGCCGACATCGGCATGGTGGTGCGTCAATGTCTGGCGTGCCCTAGGAGCAATAGCATGTTGTTGTTGGCATGTGCAGCGACGGGCATGGCAGACAACAACACTGATGCTGGCACTGCTGTGGCGGCTTGGGGGGCTGGCAATTGCGCTTCTTTTCGCCTCAGCACGTGAATTTCGCCTGCGCAGTTGTGCACCCAAGCTCTCTTCTCATGTGTCATCTGCATAAACCCGACTTGGGCTTTGTGGTCGACACTCATCAGGACCCGATCAGTGCAGCAGCACCTTGACTTCGCTGTGATGCCCGTACAGGTCATCCGGGGCAACAGCATCGTCACGATTGAGGCTCTGGATGGGGTATGAGCAGCCAGACGCCGCAGTCTAGATGCGGCTTGTGCAGCTGAACACCGCAGAATGGAGAGCATTGGTGGCACGCATCTGGATTGCAGCAAATGCAGCGCCCGTGATGCTGCTCGGTGGAGAACAGTGTGCATCACAGCGTAAGTGGCCGTGGGAACTGCTATACCAGGCAGGGAGCCTGCAGACACGATGGCTGTGATGATGATGTCAGCGGTTGCGCCTGCCTCGCACATTGCCAAGACAATGCTGTGGCTTTTGAAGGTCACCGATTGCCTTTTCACATTTGGAACGATCTGGCACATCAAAACAATTCAACGTCTGGGAACTACACGACAATTTTGCAGAGCCAACAGTCACTGCTGCTCACATCATCCGTGCCAATGAAGTTCAGAAGATTCCGCTGCTCACATCTACAGATATGTTCTAAGCTCAGTGCTGCCGATCCTGCCCAGTCCAGAAATATGGACGGCTTAGGCCCTGCTGCCCTTGGGGATGTCATGCCAGCTGTGCATGCACGGCACTACAACTCTGATCGCAGCTGCCAGAGACTGTCTGCAGACTGAGTCGCAGCCGCGCAACAGAGGGACACGTCTTGGCGCTGAGTCGCTGCCGCGCAGCACAGGGGCAGGAGTCGCAGTGCCGCCATGGTCAGCAGTCTTCACATGGAGACGCCCCTCAAGCCGCCGCTGGGGTGCCGGTCTTCTCCGACACGATCGCCTTCTGGATCTGCAAGGCGGCAAGCAGCAGGAGGATGACATATCACTGGATGATGCATGCCGCAGCAGCTGCCGGAAGGCTGTCAGCAAGATATCGGGTGGTTCCTGAACATGCTCCACAACATGGACCCGAGCTGAACGCATGTGTCAAAGGCATGGCGGCCACCGTAGTGCATTGTGGCGAGACGAACCTGTTACATGCCAAGAGTGCCAACAGCAGCAGATACCTGGGGCGGCACGACGTCGTACTTCTCCAGCTGCATGCTGTACTGCGCGCGGCCCTTGGTCATGCCGCGCAGGTTGGACACATACTGGAACATCTCGCTCAGCGGCACACTCGCCTGCACAGCAGAACTTCCAGCCTCAATCTTGGTAACTAGGGTCACATGGGATACGGGTGTGCCTAGAAAGCATCTGCCGAACCATGTTGCTCAGCAACGTATCTTTGGCAGATAGCATGCCTCTGAACATAGGCCGGCATTGCATAGCGGCATCACCTCGATGCTGCAGCGCGGCGTGCTTCCAACATCAGCCGAAGGGCTTGCATTGGGATGCTGCTCTCATTCATAAAAAGAGTGATTATACACTCCTGTCAGAGATGCGCACCTTGATGAGCTTCATGTTGGCGGGCTTATCAATGAACTCGCCGACCATGCCACGCCGTGAGTTGAGGTCGCCAATGACATCACCCATGTGCTCTTCCGGCGTCACCACCTCCACCTGCAAATGAGGCCAGCAAGCGCTCTCAAAACATGACTGTTGCAATCTGCTGCACAGCGAGTTCAGGGCGCCAATGACGTCGCACATGTGCTCGTCCAGCGTAACCATATCCACCTGTGGGCAAGCACAAGGCGCGATTACAGCTATGAGACTGTCATCTGCTGCACTGGGGCTTCAAGTCGCTGATGACACCACCCATGTGTGCCTCCAACCCACGGCAATCTCCACCTTGACAGGTAGGACAAATGCCTGGACAATATATGTGGCGCATGGATAGCAGCATGAATGCAGTGTGTCGGAAAGCAGCATTGCCGACGACGTCAGTCATGCGCCCCTTTGGTGTGCACCTCCATCTTTAAGGGTTGGTCCTGTAAGGTGCTGGAGGCAAAGTAGTGACCCAAGCAAGTGCACTCGTCTTTGTCGTGCCGGTCGTCAATGAGGTTACCTTCATGACGGGCTCCAGCAGCTGAACGCCGCACTTGGGCATGGCGTTGCGGAAGCACTGGCGCGCGGCGATCTGGAAGGCCAGCACGCTGGAGTCCACGTCGTGGTAGCTGCCGTCCAGCAGCGTCGCCCGGATGTCCACCACCGGGAAGCCCGCCAGGCTGCCGCTGCTCATCATCTCCTCCAGGCCCTAGAGTCAAGCACAGGAACATGGTTTGCATTTGCAAACACTACATGATTGTGAACATGATAGGCAGCGCGCAGCTGTCCACTACTGGGAAGCCCGCCAGGCTGCCGCTGCTCTTCATCTCCTCTAGGCCCTATCAAGACTCAGCAAGCAGACATCCAGGGACGCCTTTGAGAGACGAACATGCTTCCTCCACGGGTTGAATCTCGTGAGGCCGCTGCTGCTTAGCACCTACAGCAGGAATGGCATGCTGATGTATCAAGACACTGCACTGTTACATCTGCAGGTGTGGCACATTCCCCACCCAGCGCCAGTCCGTCAATTGCATCCAGTTGTGACTATAGTCTGGTGACAACTCGATTCGCACCTTTTTACCTTTTTGACGCCCGGGCTGTGGTCCTTGAACATGGCAGCATCCACTATCAATGAGTATGCCAGTACTGCTGTCGTGCAGTCTCACTTCTGCTCGAGCATCAGCCTCACCTTGGTCACACCAGGGATGTACTCCTTGGGCACGGCGCCGCCCTTGATCTCGCTGATGAACTCGAAGCCGGTGCCGGGCTCTGCCGGCTCGAACTTCACGACGATCTCGGCAAACTGGCCGCTGCCGCCGCTCTGCTTTTTGTGCGTGTACTTCACCTCCGCCGGCCGCGAGATGCTCTCCCGGTAGTTCACCTGCATGAGTGCCATCGAATAGCGACGCTGCTTGTTAGGCACACCGACAAACGGGAATGTAACCCTGGAGACATTGACCCTGCAGGTGGCTCAGTTTCCACAACGAACACAAGCGCCAATGCTCAGGTTTTTTGCCGAGCCTACTGGGAAGATGCACACTACAGTACGCAGATGACTGCGCAGGCTGTCAGTCTGGTCCGCCGAACAGCTCACCTGTGGCGCGCCGACCTTGCAGTCCACGTTGAACTCGCGCTTCAGCCTGTCGACGATGATGTCCAGGTGCAGCTCGCCCATGCCCTCGATCACCTGCCAAGCAGACACAAAAGCAGTCAGGAAGTGGCTGTGAGGATACCGACGGCACAAGAGCAGGTGTGTGCTGACACATGATGCATGCTGCATACTTTGGCAGGCTGTCTATCGAAAGCATGTGACATGGGCATGTCATGGTAGGGCTACGACCGAGTCATGTTTTCTCTAGCCCACACTTGCACTGTGCTGTGCTGTCCACTTCGTCACATCGCCATGCCAGTGGGCCAAAGCTGCGTCCCACTCGGCAGCATGCCTTCCGCTAGGTTCACAAGTGGCTAATCTGGCTGCGGGCTGATGCAAGCTCACCGTCTGGTTGTTCTCCTCGTCGCGCTGGTGGTGGAAGGACGGGTCCTCCTGCCCCAGCTTGTGCAGCCCGTTGCCCAGCTTCTCCAGGTCCGCCTTGGTCGCCGGCTCAATGGCCACCTACATGTCTTGGCAATCGATATGTTTGATCAAGCACATAAACC
This sequence comes from Tetratostichococcus sp. P1, assembly GCA_036584455.1. Lineage (NCBI taxonomy): Eukaryota > Viridiplantae > Chlorophyta > Trebouxiophyceae > Prasiolales > Stichococcaceae > Tetratostichococcus > Tetratostichococcus sp. P1. Next base: position 494,927 of record BTPI01000006.1, read on the forward strand.
ATGCACTCCAGCAGTGCACCAGCTCACAAACCAGCACATGAACCATGCACCCCAGCAGTGTACCCGCTGTTGACTGTACGGCACCCAAGCTCCCTTTCTCAAGCTGCGCAATCAACCTTCGTGTACAGCTGTGCAGGTGTAAAAAACGCTAATGCCCATGGTCACTAGTGCATAGAGAAATGTAGGGATGGGTTAAAAAAGATCTTTGGTTAGCCGTCGCGAATGGGCACCATTAGGTGCACATGACTGGAAAGCAAGCCATGTGCATGGCATCGGCAAGGCCCCACACACTAATGATGGTCCAGATGCTGCACATGCCCCATCACAATGGCCATCTCTGAACATGTGCGTGCTTGCCCCTCCACTTGATGTATCGCTACAACTGGTGAGAGACGAGTCAGCAGTGATACACCTTGTTGACTCTTCTGCGTCAGTCCAGTGGCCTGTCCACACACCTTGATGACGGGGTCAGGGAATTCCATGCGCTCCAGCACGATGGGGTGTTTCTCATCGCACAGCGTGTCGCCCGTGGTCACATCCTTCAGGCCCGCAATGGCCACGATGTCGCCCGTCCGTGCGTGCGTGATGTCCTGCGTGCAGAAATGCCTAGGTGCATGACTTGACGCATTCCTTTGGAGGGTCTTCGGTGATTGGTAGTTCTGCACATCGTCATGTCCGTTTTGCCCGCCAAGGACACACTGACAGGTGTCGACAAATGCATGTTGTCCTGCAGCAGCGTCCAGATATCCATCCTGGGTGATACTATGCGCTCAGCATCACTCTCCAATGTCACCCATGAGCACACACCTCGAATTTGACAAAAATACAAGAGGGATCAGATCCCCCATACCCAGCCACACCTGGCGGTCATTGGAGTGCATCTCCATCATGCGGCCAATGCGCTCCTTAGTGCCCTTGCTGGAGCACAGCGCATACCCGCCGGTCGCGAGCTGGCCGCTGCGCACAGATAAGCAGCCATGTCACTCTCGTGTACAACTTGGCATGCTGCTTGCGCCAGCAGGCCAGAGGCAGAATACTGCGCAGCTGTATCTGGCCCCAGCTGACACAGTCACTTGCTCAGCACTTGTGAGGACAGCAGTGCGACTGGCTGTGTAAAACCTCATCTGTTCCCTGGGGAGGCCGACACACTTTCATTATCTCCTCTTCAGTTTTGCATCTGCAGGTGATCATGAGATGGTCGCACCTGTACACACGACAGAAGGTGAGGGTGCCCACATACTTGTCCGCCATGATCTTGAACGCCAGCGCGGAGAAGGGCTCCTCGTCAGCCGGCTTGCGCGTCATCGGCGTGTCAGGGTCATCGACTGCTGAGCCCTGTACGACACCACAAGAACAACTCCAGATGCATGCGTCTGGCTGTCTCCATTTTTGAGCCTGCCGAGAACAGTCCGACTTGCGAACCGCAACCTGCTGTCTTTCATTGCTTGCCATGGGCTGCACTTGTGCTTGTTCAACAGGAGCTCGCCTACATAGCCTCGCCACAGTGTGTGTCCGCCCACCTTCATCGGCGGGACATCCAGCGGAGAAGGCAGGTAGCTAGTGACAGCATCCAGCAGCGGCTGCACGCCCTTGTTCTTGAATGCGGAGCCGCACAGCACCGGCACGAAGGCATTCGAGTTGGCACCCTTGCGGATGAGCGAGCGCAGCGTGGCCTCGTCAGGGATCTCGCCCTGCAGACACATGCATGTGAGGGTTGCAAACTCAGTGACGCATCCATGTTGATTGCCGATATGGCCTGGCGGGACATGTAGGCGAGGCAATTCTTATGCAATCTTTCCTGGCAATGTTGCAGCAAGGTTGGAGTCGAAAGTTTCGTCTCAACTGCAATAATCTGGCAAACTGTGTGCCAGAAATCCCCACAAGCATCCATACAACTGTGCAGGGTCACCAGGGTGCATCATCATGGCATCACTCGCTACCGCTCTGAAGACTCCGTTAGTTACTGGAATGCAACTCACAGCCAGGAACTGGGCCTGCTGCCACGGTGTCTGTTGACATGTGACCCACCTCCAGGAACATCATCATGGCATCGTCGTCCAACTCAACCGCCGGCTGCATCCGAGCTTTTCAACTGAGCTGACAATCAGAGCACAGACATGCTGCAGAAAGTCCTTGTGCACATCTGGCCCACCTCCAGGTACATCATCATGGCATCGTCGTCCAGCTCCACCGCCGACTCGACCAGCTTCTCGCGGTATTCTGCCGCCTGGTCCGCCATGTCCGCGGGGATGTCGCCCACCTGGGGAATGATAACAGCTCCAGAAATCGGGCACGCAGGTCCCAGAATCTCATAAACATCAGTGTCTGCAGCCGCTTCGCAGCAGTGAGCCAACCCCCATTGGACGCCACAAATGGGAGCATAACTGCAGGGCTGCCAGAATGCAGAGGTGCCAAACTTTGGGTTCGTGCAGCTGCACCACGAGCAAGGGGAGCTGCAGGGCTGCCAGAGTGCAGGATTGCCACACTATGGGTCTGTGCAGCTGCAACATGTTTAATGTTCCCGATGCGAGAAATTCCCAACCTGGAAGGTCGCACCCAGCTCCTCGCCATCCCAGGTGATGGCCTTGTTCGCCACCAGGTCGATGACACCCTGCAGCGTGAGTCAGGCAACAAGTTCGTCAGTCTGCAGCACAGCATGGCTCGCACTAACACGATGTCCTCGACTGGCTCCAGTTGCCAAAACGCAAGGCCAGGCTGCTGTGCTGTCCGCAGACGGCCGTCACGGATCTAGATCCTGAGATTCCAGAGTCCCACGATTAAACAGACAGTTGTCGGAGCGACATGCACGCTGCAGTCTCACCTGAAAGTTGTCCTCAGCGCCAATGGGCAGCGTGCACACCAGCGGGTTGGCGCCCAGGTTCGTCACAATCATGTCCACCGTGCGGAAGAAGTTGGCGCCCATGCGGTCCATCTTGTTCACGAAACAGATGCGCGGCACCTGGAGATCGGGAATGCAACCAGCTTGAGAGCTCATGCCTGGGCATCAAGCTGCACATCGGGCAACATGGGGCTGACAGGCTGCAGTCAAAGCACAGGCGCCGCACATGCCCCTGCACAACTGGACTGCACGGGCAGCCCGAATGCAGAACGCTGTGTGACGCACTTGGGTGGCGCCATCAGAACCGCGGCAAGTAATCATGCTGTCATGTGCAGATACAATACAGACAACATACACCTGGGCAGCACCAATATGCAAACCCCAAACCCCCATTGTTCAGGCGGGACACTCACCCCGTACTTGTCTGCCTGCCGCCACACGGTCTCTGACTGCGGCTCCACGCCGGCCACACTGTCAAACAGTGCCACCGCGCCGTCCAGCACACGCAGCGCACGCTCGACCTGTGCCAGAATGGGCGCACGCTCTTCGACTGCGTTGATAAGCGTCTTCTTTCGTAGGGGTTTTATCCACACCACAAGCAATCCGGCAGCAAGATTCGGCCATACTGCGGTGTGATGCGTTTCACCAGCAAGAGGCAAGCAGAGGAGCTCCAGCAAAGCAGCACCTCCAGGGTGAAGTCTACGTGACCAGGCGTGTCAATGATGTTGATACAGTGCTCCTTCCAGAAGCAAGTGGTGGCGGCGGAGGTGATGGTGATACCACGCTCCCGCTCCTGTGACATTCAACACATCCTAGATTCCTGGCAGTTGTGGCTGATTCTTGGCTACATAGCAGCGTCTTGGCGGCCCACTTCTGGATCGCATCAGCCAGGCAGACAGAACTGTTTCGCTGTGATGGTGTAAGCAATCGGCCGGTTGCCTACCTGCACCATCCAGTCCATGGTGGCCGCACCCTCGTGCACCTCGCCAATCTTGTAGCTCTTGCCTGTGTAGTACAGGATGCGTTCCGTGCACGTGGTCTGCGGCAGGAAGGAAGGTGGCAGTCAAACGTCAACACTCCTGCTATGACTGCAGTTGACGGCATGCTGTCGCCAGCTCACAAATCAAGCCCGTTCCGCAAAGATTCTACGATTGCAGGTTTGATACACACACTGATTCCTTGCGGCGTACCTTCCCAGCGTCAATGTGCGCCATGATACCAATATTCCGGTATCGCTCCAGCGGAATGATCCGCTCTGCGCAGTAGTATCGGCGAGCGCGTTATTACCTTCCGCAACACGTGACAGGGTTGTCGCAGTGTGTTGCCAACAAAGCAGCTGCAATGCGTGCAACTTAACACAGGTTGGCAACTCACTGCTGGTGTCCTTTGACTCGGCGGCGCGAACTTGCAGCTGACCGCGGCTGACGGCGGGGCGGCTGCCGAGGCTGGAGCCCAGGCTCTGCACCTAGAGAGTGTGACGAGTAGAGAATTTTGCAGGCCACTTGGTAGGTACTTTGCACCGCCACCGCTAGGGGCGTGCCGTGACATCTTCCGATATGCATGTCGAAGAATGGCTGTGCAAACTCGTGTCGTTGCAAGCAGCAGCGGTGGGTGGGTGGGTGGGTGGCGCTATCTCAATCGCAGCTGCGAAGGCTGCTAAATCAGATAGAAGCGTCTGCGGGACTATCACCGCGTTGCCAGCCCGTGCACCTGAGAGGTCTGCAGGCCACTCTGTCGGAGGCCGGTGAATGTGGGCAGCGGTGTCCTGCGGCTGCCGCAGCCGGCCGCCGGCACCATGGCGGCCGTCGCACGTCTGCATGGCGCCTTGCATTGTGCGGGCGCGGTCTGCGCGCCCAGCAGGGCGGCCTGCATTCTACTGGCTGTGCCGCAAGAACGGCTGTGTGCCGGAGGTCGCCCTTGAAAGTTCACGTCCTTGTGCTCAGCTGCAGAACGGTTCCTGATAGGATCGACGAGACCTACACCCCCTTACACTGAAAGTTCGCAGAGTCTGGCACTGTTTGCCTGGGGCCCATGCCCATACACGTCATCACGCAGCCTGCTGATCCAAACCCTGGAAATCTTGATGGGGTGGCCGTCAGTTCCAATGTTTGCCACAGCAGACACAGCCTCATTCTGACGGGCTTGCAGTGGACCAGGTGCAAGCAGGACAGTGGACCAGGTGCAAGCAGGACAGTGCGACGACGAACGCTCTACCAGATAGCAGCATTCACACACACTGAATCATGCACTGCTGAAGCCGTCAAAACACCAGGCCCCATGCGGCCAAGTCAATGCGTGCGGCATCTAATTGATCGAACAGCTTGTCGCCAAATACTGCTTCCTGACCTGCGATGTCACCACATGCAGCATCAAAAGCTTTGTGCGACAGCAAGCGGACATAGCTGGGATACCATCGGGTTAGCATTGAGGACGAGAACAACCTGTGCTCAACTCACCGATCATGAAGGTCAAACACCACGGCAGGAAGACTGCTGACACAATCGCGAATCCAACCGCCGACCGCAGGGTCACTGCAGTCAGCGGGGAACATCTTCAGCACTGCTGGATAAGGTCACCGGAGCCCAGCCAGCCTTTTTGCACATGTTGAGGTACGTGGTGACCAAGCTGGGTGGCATCCTTTGCGCAGAGGATGCCACCCAGCTTAGTCACCGTATCTCAACAGCACAAGCATGCATCTGCACCATGCCACCAGCCCAGTGTGATGAATGCCACTCACATTTGGCAATCATGGGGTCGTGGCCGTGCCGGAAATCGGGCCAGAACAGCCAAACGTTGACGAGCCACAGCAGCGGCAGCAGCGCAAAGCCCCCGTGGTACACTGCAGCGCATGGTGACGGCGCAAGCATTGGGCTACTGTGATGGGCATGCAAGTACAGAAGCACCAAACCAAGTGTCAAATCGCAGAGAGCATTGCAGAGCAGATTCCTCTTACTTTTGCGGCACAGCGCCTGCGCCACTTGAGCTGGCACGCGGTCACCGTCCACCGTCTCCACCAAGCCCTGCCGTTGTAGTGTGGCACGCCGAGAGTGATGCCGCAGCACATTGCCGTTTCCGCCACCAGAGCCACTGCTGCTGCCGTTGCCGCCGCCGCCATCGGCCGCACCACTGTCATCCTCACGAATTTGCAAAACGGTCTCGTCCCGCTGTGTATCAGCCTCAGCTGGCTGAATCTCCATGACGCTGTAGCGCTCGCCCTGCGGTCCGCTGTCGTGCTGCTCAGCAGACCGGGTCACAAGCTCCACGCTATGATGAGCGACTGTCTCCAGCTTTCGACGTGCGCTGAAGGACCGGTCAGCGAAAACAAAACTGCCAAAGTGCAGACGTGCGCCGCAGCTTCGGCTGGGTCTGCTTGAGCTTGTGACTCCTCTGTGGCAGGAATGCGCTGCAGCAGCAGATACGGCGGCTTTGCGCACGGTCGCACCTTGCTGTGGAACCGGCAAGCACAGGGACATGCATGCAAACGTGCGTCTGAAGCGACAACGCTGAGTGTGCTGAGACACTCCTACGATTCTCCCGCCGGAGGCCTGGCGATTTTCCCGCAACGTGAGGTGGCATCTGCTGAGCCTGAAGCATGCGATGGTTGCTGCACTGTCGCACACACCGCCTTAGAAACGTCAGAACACGCTCAGAGACGGTGAGGTACCATGTCAGCCAACACCATGCTCGCCGCACCGCCGGCTGCGCCTCCCCGCAGCACTGCACTTGCAGCTCAGAGCAGATGCACGAGGTGTCCAGGTGAGTTGTGCTTGTTACGATCCTGCCCGCTGAAGGTGCTTGGCATGCATCAAGTATGTTTCGCTTGTGTTGGAACATGTGCATCTGGCCTGCTGCTGTCACAGACAGCATCTTTGTCCTGCATGTGCATCGGATATGTCTGCCTGAATATGGCCGTTGTGACCCGCAAGTGGGACAACGCGCAACTTTCAGCGGCTCCACGATTAACTTTGTCCTGCTTGAGACGGCGTTTAGCTCTGATCATGGCCTCATTTGAGTCACGCCTGCCATGCCGCCTGCCTCAGCAACATGGTGGCATGACACCTTGTGCAGCAGCCAACGCTTCACGAAAGACATTGAGACATCTCCTGTGTCACGTCATCACCTGTACATGGCCCATGGTGACCTCACATCACCCTCAGACCGTTGTTGCCATGTCCCAGCGCCATTTGGAGCAGCACAGCAGCCCCGGCAACAGCGCGCCGCGCTGCAGACGCGGTGCGAAGCGCAGCGTAGCGAGGCGACAGAGCCCGCGGGCCTGGGCAGGCGCACGGTGCTGGCCGGCACCCTCGCCACGGCAGCGGCGCTGACATCGCAGCAGCGGCTGCCGGCATTTGCAGATGAGGACGTTTCTGAGGAGTGGGTGAAGGTGAGTTGACACTGCTGAAAGACTGCTGTGCGCTTCTGCAAGCATGCTTGGGTCTGGATGCAGCCACCTGCATGCAGAGGACCATCTGTATCCTGCACATGCACAATGGCACTGTCCCAATAACAACATGTGTTGCAACATCCGCTCCGGTTCTTGCGGCAGGTGGACTTGCCCATCGACCCTACAATCGTGCTGCTGGACATCGGGTTCACGGGCAGCGACCCCAACCACGGTGAGTCAAAAAAGGTGCTGGGGTTGCTTTCGAGTCCGGGGACAGGCGAAACTAGTGCCATAGCATGTGCCGGCTCGCCTGACCAGTTGTCTTGTCTGCTATCACAGGGTTCCTGCTGGGCAGTCGGCAGACCCTGCTGGAAACGAAGGACGGCGGCAAGACGTGGGAGCCGCGCACCGTCGCAGCAGCACAGGTCGGCAGCGGAGTTTTGCCATGGTTACGCTGTGCCAGTCAAAGCTTGCGGTGGAGCCTGATAGGCTTGTGGCTGCATTCAGCACAAGTATTCATCCCTTGATGGTACTGACGCCAACTGCTGCTGCACAGGACGATGCGGGCATCAATTACCGCTTCACCAGCATCTCCTTTGCTGGTGACGAGGGCTGGATTGTTGGCAAGCCCGCCATCCTGTTGCACACCACCGATGGCGGTGCGTCACTCCTTTCAGTCATGTCGATACCAATCGCAAGTGCCAATGGATGATATCAGCTTGAGGTCTCGTTACTTGCGCGCTTGACAACATCAGGAGAGCTCCATATCGACCTCCATATCATGTGGTGTGCGCCTGTCTGTGCAGGCAAGACATGGGACCGTGTGCCGCTGTCAGCAAAGCTGCCGGGCGACCCTGTGTTTGTGCACGCACTGGACAAGCCTGGCAATGCTGAAATGGCCACTGGCGAGGTGAGCATCAGCGCATGTCACTGTCTGCACTTCCGCTTGTGCTCTGCCAATCCAGTCTGGCGGCGCTGGATTTTACAAAGCTCTGCATACGAGACATGCCACCTGATGTCAGGAGGGTCAGACCAACCACAGTTTGCAATGCTCGCATCACTTGCGCTGACAACAGGGTGTTGTGTTGTTGTGCAGGGCGCAATCTATGTGACAGACAATGCTGCGTACACCTGGAAGGCGGCGGTGCAGGAGACGGTGGATGCGACCCTCAACAGGACAGTGTCCAGCGGTGAGCATCTCAGCCGCACACCTGGCGTCATTGACCTGTTGACGAAAGACCTGCTTGCAGCATGCACACGACTGCATCAGTCAATGCACCAGATGTTGCACTAGCACATGTGATAACCGCAGATCAGCAACGCTTTTGCCACCAATTTCCGAGTAATCGGCCATTTGATGTCGGAGCTGTGAGTAGAGGCAGCAATGCCACCGTGCAGGCATCAGCGGCGCCAGCTACTACGAGGGCACGTTCAGCCAGATTGCCCGATCGGCGCAGGGCAACTACGTTGCCGTGTCCTCCCGTGGCAACTTTTACCTCACCTGGCAGCCTGGCCAGACCTTCTGGCAGCCTCACAACCGGTGCGCACGTGACATCTTCGAAGTCTGTGTACTCTGAAAGGTTTTGCGTGCCTGAAATAACTTGGATATCACCGTACAGCTCGTGGCACGGCGGCTGCAAGTCGCGGGGCAATTGCCCAGCGGCACTCTGAGTGGGCGACTACACAGCGCTGATGCTGATGTCCCCTGAATTCAGAGTGTTGAAGTCAGGGTGGTGCACTTTAAGTTGTTGTTGATGCCGTGCTGCCCTGTGGAGTGGCGGCTGCGGGGCATGGCCTGGGCTCCCGATCCGATGGGCAGTTGTGGGTCACCATGCGCGGCGGTGGTGAATTTGCTGATCTGCCCCAAGTTGGAGCAACGTACTCATGTTTGCTTGCCATGCGGCATGGCGGCTGCCAAACATGGGCTGGGCCCCGATGTGTTAGTGTCTCGCGAAGCTGGAGCACCGCACTCAAAACTGCTCTCCATTGTATGCAGCTCGGTAACGCAGCGGCTGCAGAACATGGGCTGTACTCCCGATGGGCAGCTGTGGGTCACCTTGCACGGTGGTGAATTACTGATCTGCCACTTCAAAGTTGCCAACTGCACTCAGTATGTTTGTGGAGTCATGCAGCCGGGTGGCGCGACGGCTGCAGACATGGGCTGGGCCCCCGTTGTGTCGGTCTCCCTCAACTGAGAATTTGCGGCCCTCGACTGAGAATTGCGCTCAAAACTGTCTATCACGTTGTACGCAGCCCGGTGGCGCGGCGGCTGCAGAACATGGGCTGGACTCCCGAGGGGCAGCTGTGGGTCACCACACGCGGCGGCGATGTGCTCATCTCCCCTGAGGAGGGTGTCTCGGACAAGTTCGAGGACAAGAAAATCGGCTCCCGCGGCTTCGGCATCCTGGACGTCGGGTGAGCAGGATCGTCATGTTGGACATGCTCAAATCAGCAAAAGATGAGCAAAGTATTCGATTGATCCGGAGAGTATGGTCTGCTGGACGACCTTTTTCATCAGGCGCAGTGGCTGTTGTGTCTGTGGTGTTGCTGCATATGAGCAAAGATACCTAGCGCATGCAGACAATATTTGTCTGCTGTTTGAACTTGCAGGTCACAAGCAGACGCAATCAGCGCACTGCTCTGACATTTGCATCAGCAGACCTGCCACCTAAGTCGACACGACCAGCTTGCCCGGCAAGTTCCTATATGCTGCTGTTCGCATGCAGGTTCAAGGACAAGGGCCTGGGCTTCGCGTGCGGCGGCAGCGGCAGCCTTTTCAAAACGACAGATGGCGGCAAGAGCTGGAAGCGTGACAAGGTGAAGCCTGCGTCCACAGAGAAGGCTCACCTGCACTCTCGAGAGTATACATTCCAAAGCCAGCCATGCCTGAATGGGGATAGAGGCAGGCCTGCTTGCTGGCATGTGTGGTCATCAACATGGAGATTTGCTTTCACTGAAGTTGACCTGTTTGGATGTGCAGGCTACCGACAATGGTGTGGCGGGCAACCTGTACGCCATCAAGTGGTCGCCCGCCGGCCGTGGCTTTGTACTCGGCAATGACGCCATTCTCTTGCGCCACGTCTGATGCGGTGGCATCGCGGACATCTGCGTACGGCGGCATGATCGCGCGGCTGAATGACATTCAAGCTGCAGAGGCGCAGGGTAGGATCGCCATGGGGCAATGCCGCAAGTCGTCAGACATTAGTCGAATTGAGCACCAGCTCGCTTGGCGAGACTGGCCGCCATCGCAGTCTCCAAGTTCTGCGAGTTCGATAGTTTGTGCTCGTCAGCGTGGTTTCAACATACATTATAGTGGACACCAGATCATCAGAACAGCTGGCGATGGGCAATGTAACACGAGATGAAGGAGACCGCAAGCTTCTTGGTTCTTGCAGGTGCACGTGCACACAAAGAATCATTCGACCATCCCTGGATCGTGCGAATCATCAGGAGTTCACTTGCATCAATAGGCAGCACAGATCTCGGACAGACCTGCTGCAGAGATGGAAGTGCTGCGGGCTGCCGCTCGCTTGGCACATCGTCCCGCAGTTGTGTCGGAAGGCATCACATGCAGGTGCACCTGAGCAGTATTGGCGCACAGGCATTCACGGACATCGCAAACGCAGGATAACCGTAATGCAACACCACACAGACAGTGCTGCGACCTGCAACCACAGGAGACGTCCTGCACACCACCGCTTTCGCATTGCCGCACAGCATGCATTAGGCCATCATGAACCTTTCGACTCGTGCACCGCAGGTACGGCGACCTACTGGAGGGCGCCGCGACAGTGAGCAGCAAACTGTTTCAGGCGCCAGAGTTTCGAGATGGCGCTGCAGATGATGCCACAGGCCCCCGCGTCGCCGTCATGGCGCAGCCAGGTGCGTGCTGCCCTCAGATCGACACTCAGAATGCGCAGCATCATCAGATGTGGAACATGCTGAATGAGGAAGCTATGCAAGGCACCATAGGTACTGCACGTAACTCCTTGGGTCCAGCATTGCCAGCATGGCACAGCTGCGTGCCGGTGTGCTGAGCAGCGCCATGCAGTGATCAGTGCAGAAGTGCCCTGGCTTCGGCAGCTGACAACTGCACACCCAAAACCTCGTCTTGTGATCATGGTGACGGCATTGTCAGAATGGGTCCTTTCGGCATGGTCAGTGGTGCTTGTCATTGGTATAGGATGCTGGTGATGGCCCTGCTCACATCTGGCATGCGTGTTGACGCTGCGCTGCGCAATTGCAGGTCCTGAACACGTGGCAGGGACGTGGGGCACATGGCTGGCAGGCGGCGTGGCGGTGCCGCTGTGCCTCAGCCACCCGCCAAAGTGAGAGCCGCTGATGCACGCGTTCAGGGTCTCACTTCTGGGACGTGTTTCTGAACCTCAAGCCCTACATGTTTGGGGCGCGTGGCTGGCGGAGACCGTGGCGGTGCGGGGGTGGACATAATCGCGGGCCTTGCTTCAGCTGCCCTGTGTGTAATGGCGCTGTGCGCTCATGGTTGCCAGCAGCAGCAGCTGCTCCTGCTGCGACAGTGCAAGGGACTATGCCACTGTTTTGGCAGGTGCTTGCATGCATGGACTTGTAGGCCGAGTGTCACAACAGCTGCAATGCCCAATGATATGTCAATGCTGACCTGTTGCCGTCTTGCATTCGGCAGGCAGCTGGCATACATGGTGGAGGACTCGGCATCGGCGTTGGTGCTGGTGACTGAGCGGCATGCAGAGCAGATGCAGCCCATTGCCCGCTCGGCAGGCGCCGCGCTGCAGGTGTGCACAGGTTTTTCTGTCAGCCTGGAAGCATTCCAAAGCATGTCAAGAACCGACAAGCAGCGGTGGTGCTGGTGGCTTGAGCGGCATGCAGAGCAGATGGAGGGCGTTGCGCGATCAGCAGGCGCTGCGCTGCAGGTGCGTACAAGGGTCTATAGTCCTCGTGCCGAGCCAAGGGGCGCGCTCCTTGTGCCAGTATTTTGACAGCGCAATTCCGTGTGGCGCAGCTGCCGAATGTGAATCCTCCATATCCCTGTTCGACAACACAACATCTTGGACGAAGTGAGGCCAGCATGCTGCGACTGTTCGCAGGAACATCACAGTAACGCAATGTTCACTGCAAAGCGATGAATACAATGAAAGACCGCAGCAAACCAGCCCGCATGACCACATTGGTTCGACTGCAGGTGATCGACGAGGTCAGGCCCAATCCAGCGGGGGTGCCGTCGCTGGGCCCCTTCATCGCGGAGGCCTTCCAGCGGAGGGACTGGGCCGAGTTCGCACACAGAGCCGCGCTGTTCATCTACACCAGCGGCACCACCGGCGCCCCCAAAGGTGCTGACATTGACGGTGATTACATCTCATATACTGCACTGCCGCAGGCAGACCCCGCGGCATTACTATGCAGCACCACATCAGACAGCAACCGTCACTGAATGCACCCGAGGGTACACGAGAATGTGACCCCAAAGGTGCTGCAAGTGATGCAGGCACTGCGCATGCGGGTTTTCGATGTGACAAATTCGTGTCAGGGCCGCTCTCGAGCGTTCCGCCCATCTCCATCATCTGCTGGCTTGCTGCTGCGGTGCATGTCAGATGCATTCGGCGCGCCCCCGTCATTGTGGTGTGTGTCCGTGCTGCAGGCGTCGTGCACACATATGCGGGCCTGTCTGCGCAGATCACAGCGTTGCTGGAGGCCTGGGAGTGGACGTCAGATGACAGGTGCTGCCCCTGCGGCTTGCACCTGCAGTGATGCAGCCGTGTAAGCACTGCATCCATCACTGCCTGACACCGCGACTTGCCAAGGACTGCTGGTCTCTTGCACAGCGTATTTGAGATGGCATGGCATTCTCACTATGTTCAAGACAAGATGTGACGCCAGTGCCTGGCGTCAGGTGCATATGCTGCCGCTGTGGCCTATCCAAGGGGCGGTGCCAGCATGCATGCAATTAGCATATGAATGTCGACATCTGTTGATGCTCTTGTAGATGCGGAGACATGCTTCTACTCCTGCATGCAGGTTGTTGCACGCTCTGCCGTTGCACCACATCCATGGCGCAGTGGTGGGCTTGCACACGGCGCACGCAGCGGGCGCCTGTGTGGAGTTCCTGCCTAAGTTCTCACCGGCAGCCGTGTGGCAGAGCCTGATGGTGACTCCCATCAACTCCTTTGCAATATGGCATGGTGTATAAATGTATGTGCGCAACCTGCGAGCGGCGGGCGCCTGCGTGGAGTTCCTGCCCAAGTTCTCACCAGCAGCTGTCTGGCAGAGCCTGATGGTGAGGATTCCTCAAACCGATCCTGCACTGCACATGATGAAGACACTATAAACTGTGCGGCAGGCGCCTGCATGGAGTTCCTGCCCAAGTTCTCGCCGGCTGCTGTGTGGAAGAGCCTGACAGTGGAACATCCTTCCAATCACCCTATGCTAGTGATGTGTAAGTTATGTGATGTCTTCCTCCGCAAGCAAAGCAGCACGCCGTGAGAATGCTTGCGTCATGTGATGTAACGACTGCAGATGGCTAACAGAGGTTGGTGGTATGGCTACAGCGGCGGGACGACCCGGTGTCGATGTTCTTTGGCGTGCCGACAATGTACGACTACCTGCTGCGGCACCACAGCACGCTGCCTGAAGACCAGCAGACAGCAGCCAGGTGAGACACCACGCCTGGTCGGCGACACTACTTTAGCTCAGCGTGCTGTGCAGCCACTGTGATGATATCAGTTGCTAGCTCGGGACGGGACCCTTGCATCTGTTGTTGGCAGTCGGTCTGTGCATAGCTGTGTGATCCAGCTTGCCGCTGTTTCCTGCTTCGGAGAGTGTACTGCCGCAGTGCCAGGGCTCGCAAGCAGCACCTCATAGTTCCTTTGTCATCAGCGAATGTGCGTCCAACCCTTTCAGATGAGTGTCCCTGACAGCTGACAACTAGAATGCTGCTGTGCAGGCGGGCTGCGGCAGGGCTGCGGCTCGCGGTCAGCACCTCTTCCTTCGTTATCATTGGACACGCAGTCAACCCTTAGGGTTTCAACTGTCAGGTAGCAACAAGGATTGCTGCTCTGCATGCAGGCCGCGGTGGGGCTGCGGCTTGCGGTCTGCAGCTCTGCCAATCATGTGGCATTAGTGGACATGCGCCCATTCAGAATTTGTATCTCTCAATCCAGAGCTGAAAATTTGCTGCTCTGCAGGCAGGCTGCGGCGGGGCTGCGGCTGGCGGTCAGCGGCTCGGCGCCGCTGCCGCTGCGGCTGTTCGACGCCTGGCGGGAGCTGGCAGGTGCGATGGTGGGCTGCCGGAGCTCGTTGCACTGTGTGGAGGTTTTGCAAATCGTGGGGCCAGGTCCCCGCAGTGTGGCGTCTTGTCGAATCTTGCAATTGCAGTGCAGCGTGCCCTGTAGGGCAGCTCCTGCTGGAGCGGTAGCAAGCGATAGAGGCTCACATGGCACTGCTCATCTATGCATGCCGGTCTCTGTCGCATGAACGTCCCAGCAAGAGCTGCTCTGTAGTCAGCCCGAGGGTCATCCATCCATAGTATGTTTGCCTCTGTCGTGTGTGTCTCGTCCAGCAAGAGCTGCTCTTTTCTTGATCAGAGAACATTTTTGGTGGTTTGCTCATTGTCGGCCGCAATTTGCAGACAAGGTGGCTTTATCTATTTGAGAAGGGTCACTGCCGTGTCAGCAGCATTGGCAGCCAAGCTGGGGCAAAACAATGCCCTCATGCTGTATGCAATGCAGCCACTACGGATGAACAATCGGATGGCATCAGCTAGCTTGCTATGGTCCAGTCCTCTGCGTGGGGTACAACACCCTTCGCATGTACTTACAGCCGTCAAATTGTCAATGAAATGTTGCAGGTTCCACTCCTCAACTGCTGCCGTTGAGGCGCATTGGCCTCAGGGACTTGCCGCTGTCAAATCCAAGACCCCAGTCATGCTTTTTGGCAATCAATGATGGCTGTCCTGAAGCGTGATGGCAGTTCCCATCGTACCCCAGGACAGCCGCTGCTGGAGCGCTATGGCATGACCGAGGCTGGCATGCTGCTGTCCAACCCACTGCACGGGGAACGCCGCCCCGGCAGCGTCGGTAGTCCCCTGCCGGGCGTGGAAGCGCGGCTGGCACCCCCAGAAGACAGCAGCGGCAGCAGCAGCAGCAGCAGCAGCAGCGGCGGCGGCGGTGGCGGCAGCAGCAGCGGCAGCAGCAGGAGCGGCCCGTCAGAGGGCAGCAGCGCTGGTAGCATTGGTGCGCATGACCGCATGACCAGATACGAGTGTCTGGGATCTCTGAGCGGTCGCAAAATGAAATGGTGTATAAGCTTTCCAGTTGCTTTGTGCAAGACTTGTGCAACATTTACTGTGCCACACATGCCTGCTTGAGATCTTGCAGACACTGTGTTGCATCGCCAATGCATACGTCATCCCTGAGCCGAGTTGCTGACAGCGCCCATCTGTTCTGACCAACCCCGTGGCCTGCTTTCGGTGACTTGCACATGAAGCGCAGCTGCAAGCTGATCTTTTGCAGACAACATTGGCGCCGATCTGTTCAGTTGCAGTAAAATGCAGATAAAGTGGAGCTAAGGTCACAGGAGGACAATTCCGTTGTGAAAGGAGGCCTAATGTGGCCGCTGACTCCTGCTGCAAAGTGGTTTCTGTGACTCGGTGCTCTGGTCTGCAGGCGAGGGCGAACTGCAGGTCAGGGGGGCGAATCTGTTCCGGGAGTACTGGCGACGGCCCGATGCGACCGCGGAGGCGTTCACCCCCGACGGCTGGTTCCGCACAGGTGGGCCTCAGGAACGGCAATCGTCGAGAGAATCTTGACTCACGCAAACAAGAGCAATTGCATACACGCATGTGGGCTGGTCCGATGCCCCATGCAGCCACACTGCCTCCCTCAAGCACAGCCATTTGCGGGTGTTTGTTATCGCTCGGCACTTATTACCACATGGCACACCACCCCATGGACATCATGCCCCCAACCTTGGTGATGAGCTTTCCACACTGCCAGTTGCAGATATAACGATGCTTGACTCTGCTGCAGGCGACACAGCAGTGCTAGATGGCGATCCTCCAGCCTACAGGATCCGCGGCCGCACCAGCGTCGACATGATCACCAGCGGCGGCTACCGCATCAGCGGGCTGGAGCTCGAAAATGTTCTGGGGCGCCACCCTGGGGTGAAAGAGGTAGCCGTGCTGGGCGCGCCACACGAGCAGCTCGGAGAGCAGGTCAGCTGCCGACACGAACCTGCTCTGATTTTGCACAAGCTCAAGGTCCCAAGGAGTGGGCCTGCCTGTTCAAAGCTGGAAAATATATCGGGGCGCCACCCTGGGGTGAAAGGGGCAGCCGTGCTGGGCGTGCCACACGAGCAGCTCGGAGAGCAGGTGCCGACACTGACACTGGTTTGCTATGATTTCTGAAAACCCAAGAAGATCAACAAGGTACATCAGTGGCCCGGAGCTGGAGGAGTGTCAAGCATTTGGGCAGCTGAGAGTAGATTCAAAGCGCCATTGTTGTCTGCACCAGTGGCTTGAAGCTGAACTTGGCAGACCACCCTGGAGTGATCAGATGACTGTGCGGAGCGTGCAGTATGTGCATCGACATAAGAATGTGTATGCGTTGTAGTCTGAAGGTTGGGCTATGGCATCATTTACTCGCCAAATTTCACAAGACTATGTGCATTATAAGCGAAATTCTGAGCATTGATGCATCATGGGCCAACCAGGTGGGGATTTCGCATGCAGCCGTCAAATAATTCTTGGGTCGCAACATCATGTCCTGCATGCGTCACGCAGTTTCAGTGTCCCTCCTCAGGTGGTGGCGCTCGTCGCGAGGTCCGACCCGCAGCTGGTAGCAGCAGCCATTCAGCGCTGGGCGGCAGACGAGATGGCGCCATATCAGGTAACGACACGCTAGCTGGCCTGCTGCAACCTCTGGGTGTCCTGTAGCTGGCACGACAGCGCCACTTTACAAGTTTCTCGGAACAGATCAGCAGGCAACTGCATTTCACAGTATGAGAGTCAATTTCTAACATGTGGACAGACGTGCCTGGCTGAGTCGGCGGTGAAATGTTGAGTTGCGCATTAAACAGGTGCCAAAGCGCATCGAATTTGTGGAGGCGCTGCCGCGCAACGCCATGGGCAAAGTGAACAAGAAGCAGCTGCTGAGGAACTTCTTTAAGCCATAGGCCAGGCCGACGGCAAAGGAATTGTACGGCTTGGACTATGCCGCTGTACTTTGGGAGTGTGATCAGCACTGCGGCTCTGATTCTGCCAGATGCGATTTGTGATGTGCGGTGCTATGGTCACTGTAGCTGTCGGATACCATTGCAGTCTATCAGTACAACACCAATTCACTGTTGATAATCACTGACAGTGCTGGACATGACATGAATGGCAGTGCCATCCCGCACATATATTCTTGTGCATGTTCAGTATCTCTGAATCAGCTCAACAGTGCACTGACAACAGTGCACTGAGCCGCGATGGCATTGCAGCGATGTCGCCAGCCTGTTCCACTGCAAACTAATTCAGCAATACTGTTCTGCTCATTGTTCCTACACGCCTCAAGGCCAAGCAGGTGACCCCACCAGTTCATGCGCAAGCTGTGCCATATGTGAGGACGGCCCTCCATGTAGACGGGCTGAACTTCTTTCTGTGGCCGCCAGCTGGCTGTGAACGGCATCACACATGCATGTCACAAGACTGCACTTGGCTGCGGGCCGTCTGCAGGGGCCAGCCCCGTCGACGTCTCTTCGTGCAGCGGCGCGACCGCCGTGCTACCAGGGTTCGACCGTGCCGCTGCTACCAGGGTTTGAACGTGCCGCTGCTGATGCTGTGCCCCACGCTGACATGTTCATGATGACCACCGCCGCTGGGTCTGCTGCCGCTGCCACTGCTGCTGTGAGTTCCGGGCTGCTGCCATCGGCCATCCACGCCGAGTCTGAGTGCACCTCTGTCGGATGGTCCCATGGCAGCTTGTAGAAAGCTGCCAAACACCCCCAGTACCTGTGCAGCAAACGATGAACATCGAGTTTCGAACCATGCCACACCTTGATTACCCGCCACAGCCCTCTAGTACGTGCAGCGGGACCAGACGTCATGCAAGGCTGGCGACAGCTACATCATCAGGGTTTGTGCAATCAGGCTGCTTAGATGATCGTAGAGGCGTCAAAACCGACGACAGTCCTGGCAAGGCAGGTCGTGCTAGGGAGGCACACATCTCAGCATCTGCATGGCCACTGCATTGACTTTGCTGATCTGCCGAAACCTGACATGGCGGCATACAGAGTGAGGTTACCAGGCCTGCAAGGCAACACCGCCGACCGCACCAAAAGAGCTCCCACATCACTGAGGGCGTGTTTCCTCGCTTGATCTACTCACCTCGTCGTTGTCCGCGGCAATGACGATGTCCCGTAGCTCGGGGGCGCCGACGATGCCGTTGCAGTCACAGGCAGACACAGGTATTTGTATTCGCAACAAAAGGCAGATCCCACATCACTGAGGGTGTCTTCTTTCTTATACACCACACACCTCGTCGTTGTCGGCGGCAATGACGACATCCCGCAGCTCGGGAGCGCCAATGGTGCCATTGCGGTCGCAGGCGCGCAGGAAGTCCATCAGGCTGCCGTAGAAGCCGTCGTAGTTGACCAAGATCACGGGCACCGGCAGCTTGCTGCACGGGCAATGACAGGTACGAGCTGAGAGCGAGTCAAAGTTCAAATATACTCTGGGAGGTATCAAACCTCCCAATCGGCGGCAAGCCTGATGGCCACAGGACGGAGACAGCAGAAGTCATACTAGACAGCTATTGGTGCCACGAGCTGCTTCACTGAAACCTGCGGCACAACTAAAGGTCAACAAGGAGAGCTCGAGCTAGCATAGACAATATGCTACATGTTACCTGCCAAGCTCCTTCAGCTGGACCAGCGTGAGGATCTCGAACAGTTCGTCCATGGTGCCGAGGCCGCCAGGCAGGAAAATGTACGCTCCACGATCTTCGTCGGAGGCCCGCACACCGCAGTCCACCAGCGCAACCTACATCAGATGAAACAGTGCGCATGAACCGCTACTGGTGGGCACCACCGCAATGCTGAAAAGCTGTCAAACTGTTTACAGAAGAGACAGAGGTGTCTCAAGCTCGGTCTGTGAGATCATGCAACGACTTGAGTAATTGGAGCTGAAGGGACCATCGTGTGCAGATGTAACAGGCCATGTATGGACCTGGGAATCTGCTTGAACGTCTGCCAACAGCCAATTGGTCTGAACGAATGGGTTTACAATCATGGGCTTTGCCACACCAGCCATGACGTCGGTGTTCGGCAGCAAATATACCTTTCTGGAGCTGAGGAAGCGGCAGAAGACCGCGCACTCGTCCGGCAGGTAGCTGGCTGTCCGCACCGTGGTGCCTGCTTCCCGGGAGATCCGGACGCCGCCAACTGGCGCCCCCACATTCATGGCACCTGCATGAGAATGATGGACTGTCAAGCGAGGTTTGCATGGCATATCGTGTATGCACATCAGGTCGGCAATAGAGTATACTTTCTAATGGCAGTGGGGTGACCTTCGAATGTAAATCCATCCGATCTCTGCTGGAGACTGCATAACATGGCATGCCTGTGCAGCTGACTGCGTTCCCTAGCTTAGCAGCGAAGGGTAGCACCAGCCAGCAGTCTATTGAACTTCAATGATCCATCTCAGGTGAAGTTTCAAAGATGTTTCACAGCAGCTGTGATGTGATAATGTCAGAGCCTCACCTAATGTTGCTGCCTCCATCATGCCGGGGCCGCCGCCACTCCATGTTGTGCAGCCCAGAAGCTTTGCCACCCGGGCACCGAGGTCCTGCGCCCTGTCTGAGACATTTCAGACGAGCCGCCTCAGGATGATGCGGTCGATGCTATGATCAGAGGCGCTGCATTTTTGCAGGTATCTCCTGATCGCGCTTCAGCATGTTTGTGTCATGGCTGTGGCACAGTGCACCCGTGTGCCAGCCAAAGGAGACGCAGCCAACCGGTTATCAAAAGATGATGGCTATGCTGTGAACTCTCTTGTCTTGTGCTGCGAACACAAAACACATACCCCAGTGCGGCGAATCCCGCCGCAGCCGGGCGCTGCCATAGTACACCACCCCGCGCCCCAGCATAAACTCCCCATGCACCTGCTCGAGCAGGACATGTGCTGCTCAGTCCGAACACCCACCAGATCAAATGCCTGCCCAGGGGCCCTCAGCTTCGTTGTTTGCATGAAACTTTGATGGAAGTGCCGCCTGGCAGCCGGCGCCCATGCTATGCAACTAGAAGCATCTTTTGCAGCAGTACTGCATCTGCAGGAGCAACATGCACAAGGTGCGGCATTCCGCCACCTGCATGATGGCGTCCATGCTGTGCCGCATGCCATCCTGTTGGTGCACCTACCTGTGCGGCACCAAGATAAGTGTGCTCGGCCATACAGCCTGTCCTGCACGCCACTGCAGTTCGGTGCGCTGCCGTTCTGCAGCTTCAATGATACAAATGACTGACCTATTGTAACATTGCACGTCCTTCTCCCGCTCTGGCATCTTCCCACATCGTTGCAGGCATGCAATGCCCACCGTTTTGATGCTTGACAGCCGCTTGCTCTGCCTGTGGCGGAAGCAGGCTTGATTTCGATCGCCTGCCCGTCATGCGGGTAGCGCCCCGTTGCGCCGCATGCACTGCCTTCCGCCGTCTACGGCGCCATGGTGAGCTGCGCATGTACACTGCTGACACAAGGCGCAGCAGGCGTATCACAAAGGAAGGGGCCGACAGCGTGTTCAGTAGCTAAAATGTGGTCTAACATGGTTTATCTAGGTGATCAACGGAGGTGTGTGTGTGTGCTTCCGCTCAATTGTGTTGGGTGATCAACATATGAACCAGATTGGTTGCAGGTAAGCGAACTCGAGCAGCGTCGATATCCAACGCGCAACACTCTGCATGTGGGTCAGCATAGCGGACTGTTGCGTTGAAATCGGACCGTCATGCTTGCTCAAAGTACGGAGGCAGGGCGGGAGGCAGGAAGCAGTGAGACGAATGAGCTTCAACGCGGGCTACGCAATTCACTCGGGCCGTCGGCCGCTCTGTCTGCCTGATTTGCTCTCCGATTCTTATTAATTCCACAAGCAGAGACTGTTCGTGAGCACAGGTCCGAGGCAGAGCGTGCGACGGTTCAGGCCCCTTCTTGGACTGATCAACAACGATGTGTTGATGGCCTCCATGCAGCGATCACGGTGACCACAGTTGCTCTCCTGCAGTCATGGCTGCGCGTCAGGAACCCGAGTTCTTGGCACTGAAGCTCAAATTGTATGTAGCGGCGCGTGAGTCGCAGACACAGCTAGACGACTTTTACGAGCAGCAGTGTGACGCCCGGCCCGGCGTTGCGTGCCTGGCCGCGCTGCGGCTGGGGTCAGATGACATACAGGGGCTGCGCCACCTGGCAGGCCATCAGGCGCAGCACCTGCAGCACTTGCTGCAGAACCTGGGCGTGGGCGCCTGGGCCTGCTGCGCGCATGAGCACGAGCGCAAGTAAGTCCGACTTTGCGACGAGATGAGCTTTGCATGCCGTCTATACAGGCGTGTCACTCTGAAGAGTAGAGCTGCAGGGTGGCAGTGACGGCATACTGCCATAGGCGCAGGAAAGTGAATGTGCGAAATCTTAGTCAGTAGTGCCGGATATAAGCAGGCTGCTATCATATAACAGATCTCTGAGTTGCCTACACCTCTATGAATTGCAGTGATCGCGACCGGCTCAAGCACCAGACGGTCCACTTCTGGCCCGTATTGGCGCCAGGCAGTGACTTCGTGGCCGCCACCAGCGATGTCTTCCGCTCTGTGGCCGAGCGCTGGGCGCGGGACATGGTAACACGCTGGCTGCTGCTGGCCGCAAAGGGCCCCATCTCCTTCAGCGCCTTCGTGGAGAACTGTGCAGTCTCGGTGCGCCTAAACTTCTTGCCTACATTTGCATGCATCGACTTTCCTAGGGAACGAGACGAATGTGGCTTTGGTAGAATCGATAAATGGTCCTGCATGGGTACGTAGCAGTGGTTCAAACTCAACCTGTATCATCAGGTGAGGCTCGCTTTGCCCACTATCAATCTGTCCATACCTGTGGACACAGTGCGCCAGATAGGATTGCGTCGCTCATGCGCAATGCACCACTCGGCATGCATTCACCTCCACCCAGCCAACCCTGTAGCACCCATGCATATGCTTGCGCCACAACTACTGGATGTCATCCCAGCACAGCTTGCTGTGTGTCACCAGTCAGCTTGTCTACTGCTATATGTAAACAGAATGTCGCTCTTCACTGCAGGACAACTTGTCGATGTCCCTAATCGTGTGTACCCGGTCGAGTCTAGACGATGCAGTGGACCTGGCGGCGCGCTTCGCAATGCGAAAGCTGGTCGACAAGGCCGTGTCGGCGCCGCTGTCAGAGCTGGAGGAGGCGGCGCAGCGTCACCTGGACTCGTTGGGGCTGCCACGGCTGCATCTTCTTAACAGTGAGGTCTTTTTGCTACATTGAGACCATTCAAGCCTTCTACTGTTTCCTCTTTCAGGCGAGCATCATTAGCGGTACTATGGTCTGGCAGTAAAACGGAGATTCAGAGTAGCAAGCTTGCGGATATGTATGCTGCCTTGGCACTAGCGAGAAGACAAGGAGGCGGTTCTCAGCCGACATGAACAACAGTGTCGCAGTTTTCTGGGCCAGAAGTGGTGTCAAGCAACATCACGTTGAAACTTTTGATGCATTGCTGTTGCAGCCTCGACACGGATCCTGCCACTGTGTACGAGGCAGGACCTGGTGGACTTTGCGAAAGAGCACCTGCCAGAGGAGCTGCTTCAGAACATCAACAGGGTATTCTGCCGCATGTGCCGCAAGCTGGACTGGGAAGGGCTCAGCCTGCCGGCCAAAGCAAAGCTGACGGGTCTGGTCATTGGTGACGGCCATATCGGGCCAAGCAGCGTGTCGATCAAACTTCAGGTGAGGCGCTTTGATGTTCAGCAATGCCAATTCGACGACCACAAATAGAAAGCTTTCCCTACCCCAAGGCGGTGGAAATGCAGCCTTCGCGGGTGCATGTACCTCCACATAACTGTGTGCTTCAGATGATTACTTCTATGTCTGCGCCTGTCGCAATTGATGTTGCAGTGGCACAGCTAGAGCCAAACCCCGCGGCACTTTATGGTCTGCTGGTGGCGCAGGGTGGCGACTGGGCGGCACTGGTGATGTTGCTGTCCATGATCGGGACTCTGGGCCGAGGGTGCGCAAGACTTGACACTGCCGACAGCCAAATGACTGCCGGCACTTGTGAACACATTCATGTCCGAATTGTGCACCTACTTGTTGCAAAGTCGCCCAGTGGGCTGCATGTGTGGGCGAGGCAGCACGCTGATAGTCGACATGTCTGTCTCTAAGCGCAGGGCTTCACTGATCATCTACATGTGTGGCACCAAGGAAAGGCCTGGCACCTTCCGCCGCAGCATCGACACCGTTGCCGACCTGCGGCTCGGCTCGAGCATTGCGCGCGAGCTGGTCAGCTGCGGCGTGCCGACAGGCGGAAAATGCCACAGCTTCAGTGAACAGCATGCAGCACTGCTCAGGTGTGTGTAGGCACATCTTTACAACCTATCGATGCAATGGATTTGCGATGGATTTGAAGGCAGTTTGTGGGAGCGGCAACGCAGTCGGATTGTAGTCGGCCAGCCCCACATCAATGTGTCCCGCGACCCAGACCGGAGTTTAGGCGACTCCTGGCTTGCATCAGAACACCTGCGGTGACCATACTACACTTTGTACAATGTCATTGACATTACAGCGGCCTCAGGTCATTCACAGACCTCCTCGACAGCATTTGAGCTTATTAGCGCTGCTGTCTGGCTCATGTGAATGTCACGTGTGCACCAATCTCGACAAGTCAATCAGTCGCCGTGGGTGGGAGGCCGTGGTCAAGCCATAGCGCCGCCGCTGCACGGTCTTTGACTGTGAGGGTCACTGGCGATGCCTTCTACTTGCCATGCAGGGACGCGTTCCCACAAGCAGAGGGAATAATGCTCGGCGGCCTGTGGGACGCTGACGGCAGCATCTTCAAGGCAACAGCCCTAAGCCAGGTGCGCTGCTGCCCAAGTTTGGCCTCTCAAATGGCCGTGCTGTGTCTAATTATGTCAGCAGGAGCAGCGTCCAGTCTGACCTTCCAGGTCCAAAGCTTACCTCCTGCATCGGCATACAAATGCCAGATCGCTTGTTGTTGGGGTCCCGCATCGCAGGGGCAACGCCTGCCCGACATTGGCTGGACGATCACCGGCAGCTCTCAAGCGCTTAAGCAGCATGTCCTGCGCATCCTGCGTCGCTATGGCGTCACTAACGCGAGGACTTACAACTCTGGGCGAAACTGGGACGTGTGCGCCAGAGGCGCCAACCTGGTCAATGCCATCACAGTGGACCGGTGCGGTCACAAGCATCTGTTGTCAAGCCAGTGATGTTGTGATGTGCTATTGCTATCGTATTCACCCAATATCGGCGATTTGAGGATCGGATGAGCCGAGCTGGACACCGGTCGCGGAATCCGTGGGTTTTGTGTGCAATGACTGTCATTGCACGTGCCACTCCTGCTCGAATTCCAAGCTCGGGGGACGTCACGCTTGCAGTTGGCTCTGTGCCATTGGTGGGAGGACACCTTGGCCAGCTGCCCGGCAACATTTTGGCTTGATGAGTTGTTCGGAGTGCTTGGGTGGACATCATTGCAGTGCTCTTGTACGTATGTCTGACTCATTGGAGGGCAGTCGACATTAGCGGTGGGGCTGGCATCATTTCCATTCATGGCTGCATCGACAAGTATTGCAACGAGTTTGCATCCCGCTACACGCAGGCTGACAACTGTTGCAGCACCCTGATGCCGCTCACAGCATGGCTCTAAGCAGCAACAGCAGAATGTGTCGATAGTGTTGTAAGAAAATTGACTCGCTACCTTGCTGCCATTGGTGCAATGTGGTGCATGCAGGCCCACATACGAACGACAGGTGCAAGGCGCTGCGGTGTGGTGGCCGGATGGACTGCAAATGCATCAGCCATAGTCCTACATACAGCCGTGCAATTCGGTATGTGAATTATTGAGGTGTCAAACTCCTTCCGGAGGCAGGCAGTTGGTGGAGCTTTTGCTGTTCCTAGCGGCGGGCGGGCAGCTGGAGGACGAGTGGCGCGCCTGGATGCGGGTGCCGCCCGGCGAGATGACGGTCAATGACACCGCCGGGGTCTCATGCATCCCCCGTAAGGCGGCGAAGCTGAAGTCGCTCGCCGCCGCCATTGACAACACCGAGTCTGCGGCGAGGCTGCCCCCCAGCGTGATGCAGCGACCGCCCGTCACGCTGGCAGTGCTGCCGCAGATCAACGAGCTGCGGCCGCTGGTGGAGGTGTGCATTCCTAGGCTGCAGCAAACTCTGTTGTCAGTGTAGCTCGACCGCAAGCCGCTTGTTACTAGACATCAGGTGTTTGGCAAGGCGGGTCCTGCACCCTGCGGCAACTAGCGCTAGCGTTCTAATTGTAGATGTGCCAGCATTGACGCAATATGACGCCATGGCATTGAGTGTTGTGTTATGTTCGTGCTGCAGGCGTACCAGCAGTGGTCGCAATTTGCGCCGTACTTCGGCATCGTCATCGACGCTGGCGGTTTGATGAACCGCATGGATGGCGGAAACACTGTCCTTGCCCGCGGCGCCGTCAACTTCATGCTGAATCAGGGCAACAATGTGAAGCAACAGGTATGTTGCCCAAGCATCCCAGCCTCCGCTGGCCTGTCGCATCTATGCCCTGTTAGGTCTCCACGACCTCTGGTCTGATGGCAATGCCTTGCCGTGGTCAGCCGTGGCTAGCTGAGCTCAATACTCGCACACCTGCATCCTTCCCTGTTCCAGGTTCTCAGTTACATAAGTCTATGCACGCAGATGGGCAACGAGCAGGACATACTGGCCCACGAGACGGTGCGCACCGCGCACAGGGCGATGCTCGCATTTCCCCACTCCGCCGACCGCTTCCAGGGTGCCGGCGGGCCGCTGACGGCTGGAATGGCAGGCGCGGCAGTCTCAGCGATTTCACATCCTCAACCCTCGACAGTCTATTGGTCGCCGATGCTGTCCTTTTGGATGTGACAGCTGCTGGCGGTGACCTGACGTTAGAGAGGTGGGGTATAGACGTATGTGCATTGACTTTAGCACCTGTGCATTTGGAGCCGCCTGCGAGTGCTCCCCAGCAGCAAGGGCTGCAGCCGGCGCGATGTATGCCTAGCCTTGCTGCACCATGCCATCGAATTGCGGTGTTTAGCATTTCTGATGTGATCGTGGTGCAGCTGCAAGGGCAATGCGGTGGACTGCCTGCATTTGCATGCTGAGATTGGTACCACGGTTGACTTGCTCTTGCTAGCTTGCTTGCACACGGTGGCGTGTCGGGCTTAGCAAGGATTGCGGCACCGCTCCACTGCAGTTTCTGTGTAGTCGTTAAAGTTCGTGTCGTCATGGTGCAGTTGCTTCATGCCACGAGCAAGCAGTGGCTGGAGACACACAACGGGATATTGCAACATTGAGGTGCTGATGGTATAACATTTAATCACGAACGAATGCAGGGAGAGGGGCTGCAGTTGACGGCTGGTCAGCAGAGTGCCAGGCCTATGCAAGGCAACCGAGTGATTGGCACTGACTCGGTGTTTGAAGCTAAGCTTGTTCGCATTTACGACTCAATGTTACGACTCATTGCAGCCCGATGCAAATACTACCGGGGGTTTTGTGTGCAGGGCGGAAGTCGTACATGCAGGTGGCCAAAGCGATACCGCGACTGGGCGTGCCCCTCAAGGTGCTGCGGTGTGGCGAGCCGCAGCCGCAGATGAACGAGCCGCCGTCGCGCCCGCTGGAGGTGCTCCTGAAGCTGGCGCGGGGAGACTCGATCAACGACATCACCAGCACGGAGTGGCGTACCTTGATGCGTCAGTCGTTGCGGCTGCAGGCATGTCAACCCTACAACTGCTGTCTGCTGTGAGCTCTGCTGGCGCCGTCACTGTGCATGGGTACATGTCGCCATCGGAGCAGCACAGGGTTCTAGACAGCACAGAAGACGTTGGCTGGCTTCGATTGATGCCCTTGCTCGCCTCCAAACTGCACAACCCTTCTATCTGCAGTTGCTGGGAGCAGACACCATTGCTGCGGTCATCCACCGGCAATTTCGACTGCCGACTCCGCTGTGCCAGGAACCGCGGCCACTGCCATTGGACACGCTAGCGTATGGCGCACCATCATTCGTAGCAGTCGAGGTTCGGCATTGGCTGGTCGATTATTGTTTTGAAATAGGTCACTTTGCAGTATTGTCCCCTACCGCCATGATGACCGCCGCCGCAGGATGACGTACAGGTGCAGTTGCTGCATATGCGGCGCCGCTGCCCTCACTGGTGTATGTGTGACTTGCAATTGTACATGTGCAGGAGATGAGGGTGCTGCTGGCTGCGGTCAATGCGCAGGACGACAACATGATGTCGTTGCCGCCTGGCTTCGCTGGGGACGTGGTCCCATGGCTGTACGCTCAGGCGGCCATCGCCAAGCCAGATGAGCCAATTACGGTGAGAGCATGTTTGCGGTTGTAGGGCTTAGAGCTTGCGCATGCATCAGTCGTTTTGCCATGTGGTGTGACAACTCACCTGCCTGGGCTAGTTCTATCCTAGAGCATGATGGACCTGGACTGGCCTCGGCCTGTTAAGTCGCCGACTTCTGGGGTCGTCCAACCAGCAGTAGTGATGCCCTCAGCAACTGGGTTGGCATGCACAGTACTGTCGTATTTGAGCCGTTGAGACTTATTTCGCAGGTACAAGCATGAACACTGCAGGGTGGCCAATGTACAGCCGTGGGCGTGCCGCAAGCAACAGCGTCCTCGGCGCCATCATGCAACAAAACACCACCTACTCTGATGCCTGCTGTGCGCTGTGCAGCTGTGGTCGCTGCTGACTTCGCTCATGAACCTGGCGGCCTTTGTGTCCGTCAACAACAAGCAGGCGGTGGTCGTCATCGCGCGTCCAGACCTGCAGCTGACAGCATGGTGGAGGACCGGGAGGTGGGCCAGAGGCATCATGGCCACGAAGAAGTTGGCGAGGCTGCGCGTGCATCTGCGGGAGGAACACTGGGCGGTTCACATCAGCGAGCGTGACACGCTGCCAAACCATGAGCCGGTGCGTCCTTCAACACCTCCTCGTGGCTTCTGTCAATCTGATGGTTCGACGTGTGGGAGCAGTTCAGCCATGTGTCTTGCAAGTTGCTTGACATGCATAGAATGCCAAAGTGCTGCTTCTTCACAGCCGCTGCTGTTGCTGCTGCTGATATGATACAGAGGCGGTGGGCCTGTGGCAGGCAGATCCAAAGGCTGATCCGATAGGAGTCTCATCGATTTTCGCTTCCAATTGTGTGTTGATGCTGACCGCTGCTAGGCAGTGTGTACATAAGTTGTCGCAGTGAGGTCTCAAGCTGCAGACTGGCGACATCAATGAGCTGGTTGCGCAAAGCAATCCTGGTGCACGAAAAGGAGTTGCATTAGTGAATGTGCCCTGCGGACAGCTGCACATGCTGCGAGTTGGTGCTCTGCACAGGTGCTCTGCCGTGCTGTTGCACTGAGTGCATCGACTCGAAAGCCAACCTGTGCAGCTGTCCGAGTGCGTCACTGATGCGCCTCAGCATGGTGTTGCCACAAAGCCGTCAAGCACATGTGACTCTCACAGCTCATGCTGCTGGCGCAGACACCTGCCTCTGAAGCCCCCGTGTACGCGACGTATCGGAACCTCGTGCGCGGCCACTTTGGTTCGAGTTACAAAAGGCCGTGGATTGAAGGCGAGGATCCGGAGGTATGTGCCACACCGCCTGTATGCCATGGGGTGCTTTGCATTTGGTGTTGAGCCGGAGCCGCATCATGTCATGACATGCGGAATCATGCATCAGCTCTTGGCAGGTCTGACTGGAATTGTGCAAAGTGGTCAATCTGACCGACCTTCTGCCATTTGTCGCCGCACAGATGAGTGAGGTGACGCAGTGGCAGGCGCCGCCTGCGACAGAAGAGCTGCCCACCGCGCCTGTCGCGCTGCCGCTTTCAGCGCCCTGCCCACTGTCCCCGTTGGCGCTGCTGCATGACGGCGATCGAATCGAGATTTTCGACCCCCTGCGCTTGTGCACCGCCATCGGCCGGGGTATTGCCGGTGGCCTGGTGCACATCGGCGGCAATGCTTCAGCGCAGGTGATGGTACTCGTGTGCAACATCGACTGGTACGGTGGCGAGGATGCGGTGGAGCAGCACGCGCCGCACCTGCTAAACGTGCTGGACTTGCAGCACAGCGGACAGCTGCTGGTGCCGGTGACCACCCACATGCTGCGACCGCTGCCATCTGCCACCAGGTAGGGGCTGGTCTGCCGGCAAGGCTTTGCCAGCTATTGCCAGCTGTTGCTGTATGCCGACTTTGAGCTGAAGTACCTGTTGCAGCAATTGCAAGTGGGCGCAACAATGCCACAACCCTGGCTGTGAAGCATGCGGGCTCTCTTTGTAGCAGCCTGTCCTACAAAATCTATGCACTATTGTGTTGCGAGACGAGCTTCGGCAATGCTGTGTGTGTCGCAGCATGTGACGATGGTGGCTGACCTGTTCACAAGCAAACAAAGGTGGCGGCTGCAGTGAAGGCATACTTATGCTCTGCCATAGCTCCATTCAAATTTGCACATACTGATGACAGTGGTTCGTTTGAGTTGCAGTGAGGGCGGCGAGGCGGCGACAGCTTCTGAGCATCTGGATGATGCCATCGAGTCCAGCGTGGAGCGGTGTGCAGTTTGACTATTCTTTTGCACGCCCGCCCCGCTTGAGGCTTGTCTCAGAATTGTCTGTCATATGACCCAGTCTTGCTAGGTCGTGCTAGCCAGATGTCCACACGATGTCATTGCGGTTCGTCTCGTCTGCACCACCTCGAGTACACCATTTCTTGGTTGACGATTTGCAGGGCAGAAGAGATGGTCGAGGCGGCGGTCGAACAGGAACGCTCCTCTGGTGCTGCAGCCGGCAATCTGGACGACTCCAGGTGCATGTCCCGGCAAAACTATCTGTTGTCCTTGCTGCGGTTCAAGGTATGGCAGATGTGACATCAGGACCTGGACCAACTCTGTTGACCTGAGCACTCCACTCCTTACCTGACACAGCCCGATTCATCTTCACGATGCATAACAGCTCAAGTTTGGGTGCCTGGCACTCAACCTAGACACACATGTCCAACAGCTCACATGCAATGGTGCATGGCTGCAGCGAGGATGAAGTACCCATTGACATGGATGCCGATGGCCCAGGGTGGTCAGGGTCACCCATCAAGGAAGATCGGGCATGGTGACATGCATTCCGCTCATCACAAGCTGCACTACTAGGTCCATGACAGATTTGAAGAGCAACTACAAGTTCGTGATTGCGGTCCCTGCCACTGGCTGCGGTGGTCGTGCATCAGTTTCCATGCATAGCTGATGCATGCATTTCCATGATTGCTCAAGCAGTAGGTGCGGCAGCGGAGTAGTACCTCCCCACACCAGCACTACCGCATCCTAATTCTGGCAGCACCATGCCCAAAGCATATTCTGGCGCCTCACATCCCTTACGGCTGCTCTTATTCCTCGCAGCCTGGCAGACCGCAGCGAAACTGAGGAGCTTGCGGTCTCGAGCGAAACGGAGGAGCTTGCGGTCTGGAACGACGAAGAAGCCATGGACGTAGATGTCGTGCCGGCTGCAGGTACATGCATTGCCTTCATGGTGCTCCGAGCTTCGTCTAGACGGGAAGGCTTCAAGTACTGAATGCCTCATCTTTTCTTTGCCGTATTGCATGCAATCGAGGTGATCATGCATCCAGAGTGTCATGCGGCACTCGAACTTGACAAGCATGACCGACCTGGCTATGTTTATACATGACGGTACAGGACATGTGCGGGGAGCTCGCATTGGGGAGAGACCTCACAAACATTTTGCGACATACTTTGTGGCACGTGCGGCACAGTCTGTGTCACACAACACCACGGGATGCTATGGTCTGCAGGCGGGTCAGAGTCCTCCGAGGAGGTGGGTGCGCCCCGGCGGCGGCCAGTGCCCGGCAGCCGCCACGGGCCGACATTTTCCTCGAGTATTGATTCTACAGCGCCGCCCGGTGGCAGGTGAGTTCAGTGCCATGTGATGGGACAGGCTTGAAGGGCGAGCACGCCTGCCAGCGTACATGATGATGTTGACCAAGTTTAGCATTGCAGCAAATGTTGGACACCTCGCCATCACAAACACCGGGGTACTGTGTAACATGCGTGGGGGCACCATTGACATGTGCAGGCGCGTCCGTGGCACGGCCTCGACGGACGGCGGCAGCGGCAGCAGTGCATGTGGGCCTGCCCGTGTGGCGTTGAGGAGGACTTCCTCAAGTCAGACATGAGCTGCAAGGAGGGGCAGCTATCGGCTGTACCTTGCCCTGCTGCGCCGATATGTATGCACCACATATCGGACCTACTTGGGTTGAACCTTGCTCTAAGCGGCAGATTGCAATGAAGAGTAAAAACACTCACTGGCCGCAGCGTGCTGGGCATCCATGCTACACATGGAACACATCGACTATGACGGTGGTTACATCTCATGCACCACCGCTACCCCGCGGCTTTGCTGTGTATGATTGCAAAGACAAAGTTGAACGCCCCTGTAAAGCACACAAGGAGCAATTCCGCTGATGCCAATTGGATCGAACGCTCGGGCCACTACTGCTGCATTGACGTGGACGGTGTTTAATTCGTATAGCTACTCTCCATCGAAAATACTATTGTGGATCGACACCTGGACAGACCCAAAGTCCAACCCCTGACTGCCAAGCAAAGCCGAGGCCATGGCTGCAGTACTCCACCGTTCACACATTGGACTATGATCCACCGATTCCACCGATCACACAACAATCAATCCTGGATGACAGTGCTATCACGGATCTCAATAACCGTCATTGACAGTGACGGTGATTACATCTCATGTACTGCACCGCCGCAGGCAGACCCTGCGGCGTTACTATGCTGCACCAGATTAAACAGCAATCGTCACTGAATCTCGATAACCGTGGAATAATGAGGTGATGGCGTTTTGTGGATAGATACTTTAGAAAAAACTTCCAATCAGAGCTTCCCTAGCTCAGCTGGTTAGAGCGTCTGACTCATAAACCCCGTTCCGACAAGTGGATCGGAAACAAACCTTGGCTCCAAGATATCAGGAGGTCCTGGGATCAAGACCCAGGGGAAGCACGGTCCTCTTTTGGTATCGTATGTCAGTCGGTTTGTCAAATTTTTGAATTCCAGTCACCTGCAGTGGCATGAATAAGGTGTCATTTGGGGTCTGACTTGAAGTCTGACAAGAATGGAATTACATCATCAAACTCGGTGGTCCCTAGCCGGCTTCGACCTGGAGTGCTGGGTGCGCGATAACTTCCTCAGTGGAATCGATATACAACGAGCAGGGGCCCAGACGTCGCATTTGCCGATCTTTCATTTGGTTAAACGACAAAATGGTTGTCCCAATGCACATGTAGTCGGATGCTGGCAAAGACGTGCCGTGCATCTCCTTTAAGAATGCGTGCCCGGAATGGACCCAAATATATCAACCGCGGCTGCATGCACTTGTGCCTCTGCTATCGAGCTGAACGCGTAGCTCTACCTGCTGGATTTGGCTGCTGGATGACTACGCCAATGCCGCATTGTGCTTATACCCTAAAATATCTCGAATTTCTTGGGGGGGGGTCGCTGCACGGGTTGCTGTACACGTGGCTTCGGATCACCCATGTAAAATGCTTTGATATCATAACATACGAAAGTCCTCTGTGTTAGCATGCATTTCACGGGCGCTATCTCAACAAGCCACATTACAAACGTTCAGGTGATGCGTGCAGATGTTGCGGCGTGCATTGCGCGACTTGACAACAAGCACCACACTCAAGTCACCACGGTAAGTCATCCTATAGAGCTCACATATGACGGCATTCGAAGCCGTAAAGCCTTCCCGAGTAGTCTATAATACCGCGCCGCGCCGTTGCCTCGCCCGAGCCATCGCCACTCACTTGCGAGCGGGACACACCATGACGGTCATGCAACCAATCAATGGATGTTCGGCGCTTCAGGGAAAGTGGCAGCACAGGAAAAGTGTGCATCAGGTCCTCCAAACCGTCTTACCAAACTGCCGCTTTCTCAAGGCAGGTCTTTGCCAGGCCCGACAAGCGGAGTATAGGAGCAGTATGGGTGGATGCAAGGGGATGTTGGTCAAGCCCGACGCGATCAGTATAACATGGCTGGCCCCTGGGACTATGAACCTGCTCATGTGATGCCTTTGTCAACAATGGACAGCACAGCACCAAGGAGGCACCATGCAGGAGGGTTTGCTGGCGTGCTATCTTGCGTCGGCCTCGCGGTCAGCCAACGAGGCCACAGCCACGAAAGGGGTCACCTGCCTGCCTGGTGCTGACGTCGATGCAGCCGAGCGCCAAACGAGCGCCAGCCGCAAAAGCCATGTCGGCCGGAGCTTTGGATGCTTCGCCTTCAGGTGATGTATCCTGCAGATGAAACATGAAAGCTCAAATGCAGAGAAAGCAGAAATGAAGGTTGCACGCAACCTGCGCCCAGTAGGGCAAGCGAGAACCGCACAGCAGGTATCCTGGCAGCAAAGCGTCGTCAACCTGCAGGTGAGGCTTCAAATCGGCGAGATTGGACCACTTGGCGGGTGAAAACAATTGTGCACCTCTGCAACAGTCGGATTGCTTGCGTCCATCGCCCGAGCTCCGGCCTTGATGCAACACCCTCGCCGGGGCCAGTCAGCATGACGACCTCGCCTGCCTACTTGCCTCATCCAGATGCGTCGCCTGCTCAAACAGGAATAAGTTGGCATAGCTTGTATGGTGTGAGCAGATATCAATGCCATTGTGAGAGCTGTGCTATAATATGAGGGCACATCTGTAGGGGAGCGTCAAAACCTCTGTCATTGGACATGCCAGGGGAGCGGGCTGACCTGACAGCACAACACCCATGTCGCCATCGTGAGGTGGCTGCAGATGCCACTGACCGTGTAGCATTGTGGCGGCGAGTGTGGCAACAGCAAATGCCACAGCACCCTCGTTGCGTTCGCCGCCACCTTGTGCACGCTGCCAGCAAATTATGAGCACACGATTGAGATCCGTCCTCCCCCGCCCGACGAATGCACCTGACAGCAGGGTCAGTACAGCCAAGTCAAAGCAGCGGCCATTGCAGCACAAGCTACAGGCTCACCTGACTGTGGGCGCCACCATGTACAATGTCTTATCCCCAGCATCCGAGGCCTGTCATGAGAGCGACCCCCAGAGTGAATCTGCAATGCACGCAAACTAGAAGGCAGTCGCCACTTGCAGCACCATGAAATGCTTTGAAAGCATGCGTGCAAAGCGTGCTTGAAATCCTGCAAATCCCCTTTGCTCATTGTCTAGAAGACCTGTGCTCGCAGTCTGTGGAGGACAGACACCAGTGAGATGTACAATGACAGATCCTGCTTGGCGTGCGCACCGTCTCGCGGCAACCCGCGGAATGCATGGAAACGTTGCTACCCATGCAGGACCACTTGCCAACTCTACCAAAAGACGCATTTGCCTCGTTCCCTAAAAATGTTGATGCACGGACGTGTGGGCAAGAAGTTCGGTCGCACCGAAACCGCACAGTTCTCCACGAAGGCGCTGAAGGAGATGAGCCCTTCGCGGCCAGCAGCAGCCAGCGTGTCACCATGCGGTCACGAGGTACACAGGCAACGCTACTCGTTGCTACTCGTGACCCTCGCGCCCCCGCCACAATTCCTGCAATTGCCAGCGATGCCCGTTGTCAGGAAGGGAGTTGGGCGGATGGTGGTCGCCGCATGCTCGCCCGCAGCGGACATCCGCCGCCTCGCTGGAAGGGACACATCTGTGCACGGAGACATTCCATTCCATGCGCTACCTAAGCGGCAGCCAGACGACCACCTGGAGACCTTCAGGACACTCAGAACGCCAGACCATCCGTTAGCAGGAGGAAACGACAGACTCTGTGATGTGCTGCAGCGGCATGAACACGCACGGGCAGCATTGATGGGGATCTCACCCAGTGCACCATTGGCTGCCACTCCGTCAACACTGGCGATGCTGCACCCATCAGCCAGCGACCCTACAGAATGTCACAGCCAAAGAGCAACATCAGTGTGGACGCTGTGCAAGAGTTGCTGGACCGCGGCATCATTTGCAAGTCCACCTCGCCCTGGTCCTCTGTAGTGGCCCTAGTAGGCGAAAAGGACACACCAATGACAAGCGCACATGCATTGACGGGCGCAAGTTCAATGTAGTCACCAGAAAGCGTTCATGCCCTGAGGTGCTGGACAT
Organism: Tetratostichococcus sp. P1; assembly: GCA_036584455.1. Lineage (NCBI taxonomy): Eukaryota > Viridiplantae > Chlorophyta > Trebouxiophyceae > Prasiolales > Stichococcaceae > Tetratostichococcus > Tetratostichococcus sp. P1. The sequence continues at coordinate 530,550 of BTPI01000006.1, forward strand.
GCTGGGCAAGGCCAAGGTGTGCACGTTGCAGGACATTGAGTCCGGCTTCTACCTCTTCAGGATGAGCCCTGCAGACTCTGAAAAGGCCGCCTGCATGACGTGCAGTGCACCGTGGGAATGTCTAAAAAAAGTTTTTTAAGGATGTCGTTTGGGCTCAAAAATCGTCACAGCCACCTTTCAAGCCGTGATGACCGACGTCCTCGCCGGTTTTCACCTCGTGATTGTGTATTTTGACAATCTGCTTATAAATTCTGAGACATCCAACAGCACCTTGACAGCGTGCTGAGGAGGCTCACCGCCGTCAATATGCAGGTCAACAGGAGCAAGTGTGTTTGTTATGAAGTCGATTGCATACCCGTAGACGATGGTCCACTCAAACGAGCAGGACAAGCTTGACATACCGTGGGAGGCTATGCATATCAGTGTGATGCATACAACGTCACCCTCACTGACATGTATGCCAGACAGCACTAGAATGGTGTATGAAGCCCTATTCCGAAGTGAAGTCTTATGGTGCCAGCAGAATCGTCACCTAGCGAACAGCCACCGCCAGTTTGCGGGGCTGAGCTCAGCTCCGACCGACTGAATGACTGCACCGCCCGCCAGGCACCCGATGCGTGCGCATTGCTGGAGAGTGTAGCCCCGCATCAGACCATACAAGAAGCCTGCTGCAAACAAGTCGCCAGCACCTGCAGATGCACTATTCACATGTTGAGATTGGCGGCTAAAGGCGCATCTCAGTGTTGATGCTGTTCATCACACATGCAGGGTGGTTTCTGAATTTCAAAGCGCACCTGTGGCGTCAGTGACCTCCACGCCAGATGCTGCTGGCTCTGAGACGACCTCCGAGCTGTCCTCGCCGCGGAGTATGCACCCTGCACATTTTCGATATGGTGAGTGGACTGGTCTCACATTGCATGCCGTTGGGAACAGGCATTCACAACACACCATGCCTATCATGCTGACATCGCCAAAGAGCCAGTCAAGCAGAGAGCGCTGGTCCACAGAACCATCTTCCTCACCGCGCTCGCCCAGGGTGACCACGGCTATGGAGGCGTGCCTCGCCAGCCAGTCCAGCGCCAGCTCCGGCGTGCGGCCCTGTCCCGGCCCAACCAGCACCTCCAGCGCCTCGTCCTGGTACACAGAAAGACACAGGATTGCTCGTGCACAAGGTTGCCTTTGGGGGCTGCCTCGGTGCATGTGCTGTTTTGGGTACGTGCGATGCAGTATGTCAGCATCGTGGCTCTGCCCTCTCAGAAGGTGGCCGGCAGATGCGCTGTGCCTTGAAGCAGCGAAGCTGACATGTGACAGGGAGCTCCAGACCAGCTGCTCGCCTCGTTGCAGATGAGGAAGTCTGGGCGGTGCGTCTCCACGAGCTCCAGCAGCGGCTTGCGGAAGGCGCGCACCACCTCGAAGGACGCCAGGTCCAGAGCCACCTTCGCTCCTGCCTGCAGGGGTGGAGACCACAAGATTGGACGGCACTAATGAAGCAGCTTCTGCAGCAGCTGGCACCATGGATATGCCACCTTGCCAGCTGGAACCTCAGGATCCGCCTGCAGCGATGTGTTTACAGGACAGTGTCTCATCGCAGATCTGCGACATGACCAGCTCCTGGAGATGTGGGGCACGTGCACCATAATAGAGAATGCCAGGATACAGTGCCGCCCTGGCGCTTGCCTGCACTTCGTGTGCAGCACTTCACGACCATTCCGACGAGATTGATCAGAGGAGCTTACCTGCCTTGCTCAGGGCCACACATGCGGCAGCGGCCCTTACTTGTACAAGATGGAGAAACTGCTCGGCTGGCACCAGCACACTCAATTTATGTTTCGAACGAGTGGTCAAGAGTTGCCATCCTGGGAGACCCTCACCTGCCTCGCGAGCTTGACAGCAATTGGCAGCAACTCCCGATGGTTCGAGCCGCGAACTCAGAAGATGCCCTGCTGAGACCGGCAGATCTGACGATCCTGAATCTGACCAAAAATGCTCCAGGATTTGCGCTCTGAGCATCGCCCTCACCTGCCTTGTCAAGCCGACAGCATGCGACAGCAGGCCCTCCTGGTACATGCTGTACGCTGAAAAGAAGGCCCAGCTGGCGCCGGCAAAGTCGTCCACCGACAGGTCCTGCGACTGTAGCTGCGCAGCGCCCTCCAGGCACGTGCGCATCGTACGCTGCCCATTGCAGCTGAGGATGACTGACCTGCCTGCGAGCGTGCGTTACAAGTGATGGACGGCTGCGGCGCTCATGCATCGCGGCCATTACAGCTGCAGAGAGTGCAGTGCGGCGCAGCAGGCAGACTGCCACTTTCAGGTTGGCATCACAACAACATAGCACAGGCACCCGTGGCGCCGCCCTTCAGCACGCGCAGGCGGTCCGTGTTGACGTGCGACCGCTTCAGACTGCTCTGGAAGAAGGCGCCATTCTCGTCCATGCCCCTCGCGCCCACTATGCCGCACCGCACCCCAAACCCAGCGGCCAGCCCTGGAGCAGCGACTGTGATGTTTCACAACTTCGGCATTGGTACCTGGCATCAATTTTGCAATGTCTACGGACATATCTTGCAGCGCACCAGCAGCACTGGGCCACCATCAAGCGCAGCAGCACCAAGCCTGCGCACCACGCATGGTGTTTGCTGCGGAGCCGCCAGCCTTACTGTGGAACTCGCCCACCATGGCTAGCAGCCGCATGACCTCCTCCTTGCCGACGCGGCTGCTGCCTCCCACCTCGCTGCGGGGTGCCAATGACACTCAATGTGAAGATGCAGCGAGCGAAATGACGCGCTGATCGGATTGGTCAGTAGTGTCGCGCATGTCAGGTGCAGCGCGGATCATGGGATGCCCAGGGGACAACTATACGAGTGCTTGAAAGCAATTGGGCCAGGACTAACCCTTGCAGCACGCTCTTCAGGGTGGCCTCATCAACCGCGCACAGGTTGTCCACCACAGCCACGGGTTGCAGCGCCACAAATTCGGGCGGCCCAGCAGCAGCAAGACCCAGGCCATCAGCTGCTGCAGCCTCTGAAGTCTGACGCGCATCCAGCACGTCCATTGCTGTCCCTTGAATCAGCAGCGCAGGATGGGGTGCGGTGCCTAGCTAAGCTGCGCTGCAGAGTGTGTATCACTTATGGATCAATTACCTGCGGAATCCACCTCGTGGGTTGATACAAATGGATACAAATGGAGTGCGAGCTCCGTTTGCGTATATATGCTATCTGACGCAGGTGGCTCCCAGTCATGCAAGCTCCCCCTAAACCCTGACCAATCCTCCAACCGGCGAGCAGCCGAGGCGACCAGCGGCTTCCAAGCCGCAAAGCACATTCATGTGGATCGGATCATGGTGTATGATGCCCTGGCCGCCAGCTTTGCCAGGATTGTGGGGGCCGGTCATGTTGTGTACGGCAGCATGCGCAGCTGCACCGGGTGTGACGCTTGGCGGACGCCGCTGCGGCATTGTGGGCCTGAGATCTGATTCTGACAGGGTCAGTGTTCCTGTGGCGGAATCGAATCGCCCGGATCGCGCGTTCAAGACAGCTTCGCGGCTGTTAGAGGGTGTTGCGCGAGATAGTTCAACCGCCTGGGACGGCGACGTGTCTCAAAGCAAATCGCCGGCAATAACGAAGGCCATGCCCTCTCGGTGTTTACATAAGATTGGTCTGCGGGATGGAGCTTCCAATACGGGCATCGCGCTGGCAGATATGCCAGCTGGGCCGAAGGGGCTGACAAATGTACCGCTCCACGTCGATTTTGCTGTGCTGCGCACGTGCGTGTCCCGACAACAACGGCCTCGTCAGAGCCCGCGGACGCGTTTCGGTGGCCTTGTATGCTGTGAAGTATCGTCACCGATTGCACTATTGTACCGTCGCGCAGTGTACATAGCACTGTTGCACAATACCTGGTTCTCACGGGCTGCGCAGCCAGAAAGGGTGGCCCCTAGCTTCGGGTATCCAGCGGCGCCAGCGGTCGCCCAGCCCGTCATGCGCTATCCTCCGGCTGACATGCAGTCTTCAGGTGTTGTGAAGGTGGGTTCGAGCTTCCGTGAGGCAGGTCCCGTATGGTGGCCAAATATCAGAGTCGTGGCACCGGTTGGCAGAGTGGCCTCTTGAGGGAGGGCAAGCACGCTGCACGCAACCATGAGGTGGCCCTGGGTGTTGTGCGCGATTGCGCAGGACTGTGTCATGTCGTCATTACTTCAGACAAGCAATGCCAGCTGTGTGCACCACAGGTGGCCTGACTGCGGGGCGCCATGCAACACAGCAGCGGCAGCCGCGACAGGCACGCCAGCAGGTCCTGCATGCTGGAGTGCAGCAGTGACACCTCCGCCGGGAGGCAGCGTGCCATGCGGCATCCGCGGCAGCGGCGGCGGTGGCGGCCGCCGTGGGCGCTGCTCCTACTGGCAGCGGCACTGTGTCTCCTGGCGCTGCCGCAGCCCACAGCCGCCGACAGCTGCGGCGGACTGTCCACGGCACTGTACAAGTGGTCCAGCAACACCATTGCCACGTCGCTGTCGACGCAGAACAGGAGCTCCATTGTGCCGACCAACTTCACGGTTTCAGATTTGGGGCCCGGCATTCTGGATGCGCCGACGGCAGGGTATGCTTGGGCGAACGGCTCAAAGAGCACCTTCAGCATGGTCATGTCGGGCTACATTCAGGTGCGCCGTCAAGGGCATGCAGCTGCTGCACAGGGCTCGCAGCTGCAGGTTGGATGTTGGAGTGCTGGTGCCCCGCAGTGCATTGACTTTCAGCCATTGGTGCATATGTGCATTGTGACTCTGAGCGCTGCTTGCAAGAGCGACGCGACGTCCGCTGCCAGCCTGACAATTTCTTCATGCGCTGCAGAGCTCGGCTGCGGCAACTTATTCTTTCTACGCATATGTGGATGACACCATGCTTCTGTACATCAACAAAGGCTTAATTGGCAACGCATCATGTAAGCCATCCTGACGCTCGGAGTTTCTGACATCCTCAAAAATGTGGCATAAGGGGTTTTTTTCCTACAGATGGGACATAGCACCTCAAGGCATGATAAATGGCAAACACATTGATTTGCAGGTTGTGGCCAGAGCGGCACAAACTACACATGGACAGCCAGCCTGGCGGCCGGGCTGACACCTTTCAGGGTCGAGTATGGCGCGGGCGGTGTGCCAAATGGCTTCCTACTGTATTGGTCGGGCGGGGATGCGGTGGGGTCGTCGACAAACTGCACCAGCCTGCTGAAGGGCAAGACGGGCACCTTCAACTGCGGCGGCGTGCCCATTCCCACAACAGCACTGTCCAGCTGCGCGTCGCCGCCGAGCCCGCCTCCTGGGCCCCCACCGAGTCCGCCACCTTCGCCACCGCCGAGCCCTCCCCCCCGACCGCCACCAGGCCCGCCGCCCTCGCCTCCGCCAAGTCCGCCCCCTGGACCGCCACCAAGCCCGCCGCCTTCGCCAACACTGAGCCCGCCTCCAAGGCCGCCTCCGACTCCGCCGCCTTCACCACCGCCAAGTCCGCCCCCTGGACCGCCTCCAAGTCCACCACCTTCACCACCGCTGGACCCGCCACCTGGACCGCCACCAAGTCCGCCACCTTCACCACCACCGCCGAGCCCGCCCCCTGGACCGCCACCGGGTCCGCCGCCTTCACCACCGCCGAGCCCGCCACCTGGATCGCCTCCTCAGCCACCTCCCAGCCCGAAGTCAAGCCCACCGCCGGTACTGCTGCCGCCACCGCCGGTCCTGGACCCGGCCCCGCAGCCGCCGAGCCAGCCGCCACCTTCTCCTGCGGTGGTGGCCCAGATCACCTTCCCACCGCCTAGCCCGCCGCCGTCACCAGCATTGCTTTCGCCGCCACCTAGTTTCCGTGACACGACTCCACCGTCAGGAGGGGAATTGCCACCATCCCAGCCACCTCCCAGCCCGCCCCCGATGCCACCACCGTTGCCGCCGCCAGCTCCCCCTCCCGCCCCGCCATTATCCTCACCGTCCAGGTGAAAACACAGTCCGACTGCTGCATTGTATTTTCAAGTGACATGAAGGCACATGTTCATATACAAGCATCACAACGAGGCGACGGCTCCCTGACATGAAGTTGCTGCGATGCAGCCCTAACCCCGTGCCGCTTTTCAGCCCGCCGCCAAATCCTCCACCCTCGCCACAAACCCCTCCGCCACCCAGGTCAGGCAAAACCGGAGTGCTTGTTGATGAGGGATTTTTGAGTGGCAGCTGTGCCTGTTTGTCGAGACAGCACATCACATCAAAGCTGTCAATCTGATCTTGTTTTGCTGCCATGCAGCCCACCTCCCTCGCCGCCGCCCAGCCCGCCGCCCAATCCTTCACCTTCAACCCCACCAGCTCCACCCCCGAGCCCGCCTCCAACCCCGCCGCCCAGGTACCTTGAAGCAGGAGTTCCTGCTGAGATGCAGCTTCTGTGTGGCAGATCTGCCTGCTTGACGACAAAGGTCTTCACCTCAATGCAAGCTGTCAGTTTGACCATGAGCTTTCTAATCTGATCTGGAGCCACTGCTTTGCAGCCCTCCTCCTCTGCCGCCGCCCAGCCCACCACCGAGGCCCCCACCATCGCCGCCGCCAGCTCCACCACCCAGCCCACCTCCATATCCGCCGCCTAGGTAAGTTCTGCAATTGCACATCTGACATACAGGAATCTGGCCGCCTGACGATGCATCCTGTCACATCAACACACAGCGTCATACCAATGCAAGCTCTGAACCTGATGTGCAGCTCTCAAGCTGACCTGCACCTGCTGACGTGCAGCCCGCCGCCTTTGCCGCCTCCCAGCCCGCCGCCGTCTCCGGCCCCTTCACCTCCACTGACCCCTCCGTCCTCGCCTCCGCCTGTGCCATCGATGCCACCTCCCAGCCCGCTGCCGGCCCCACCTCTCAGCCAGCCACCTCAGCTGCCACCCGACTCGATTCCGCAATCCCAGCTGCAGCCGCCTCCTCAGCTGCTTGCCAGCCCGCCGCCATCGAGCCCCCCGCCGCCGCCGCCAGCGCCGACAGCATTTGACTCGCTGCCAGACAACACCGCCGTACCGAATGGCACCAGCGTGCAGGGCGTCATTTGGAACGGCTTTGTGGTCGTCAGCGGTGGCATCTACAGTGACACGGTGGTTTCGCAGCCGAATGTGATCACCAACCTTGGCGGCGGCAACGCCACGGTGAGCTTTTGGCTAGCTTTCGGCCAGCTTTGACCTGGTGTCCAGGCTGACTACATGATGATATTGGGCTTGTCCCCAACAGCCTGTGATGTGGAAAAAAAAATTGCGACTATGTGCAAAGTGTGCGAGCTAGCTACTGTTTTCATTTCTTGAAAGCCATCTAGCCATATCGCAGCCTCCTCCGGACTCAGATCTCTCTGCTGGCTGTCATCAGGTGGGCATGGGACCTGGCGACATGCCGCCAGCGGGGGTCACGATGCCGAGGTGGTCGCTGGTGTCGTTGTACATGAGCTCAGTGGAGGCGCCGCAGCTGGATGTGACTCTAACAGCGTGGCGGGACGGCGTGGCAGTGGACAGCTTGGTCGTCCATCTGCTGGCAGCGCAGCCGCGGCAGTTTGTGCAGCCGCCCGCAGCGTTCCAGGATGTTGACGGCGTAACATTCACGCCAGCAGTGCCCTCCGGCTCGGTTGGGGCGCGCCGGCGGCGGCAGCTGCTGCAAGCTGACGCCACGCAGTTTGCTGTGGACGACATGACAGTGTCAGAGGCTGCGCCGCCGTCACCACCGCCTGCAATTGTGAACGTGCCACCGCCTGCGGACCTGCAGCCGCCACCTGTTTCTCCTACAGGGCCTCCGCCCTCGTTGGACGCCAGCCCGCCTGCGCCAGCAGATGACCAGTCGGCAGAGCCGCCACCAAGCGCGGACGCAGACAGCGGCAATCCACCGCCAGTCAGCTCTGATGGGCCGCCTCCTTCGGGTCAGCAGCAGAGCCCGCCCGCAGAGGTCGACAGCCCTCCGGCGGCTGATGCCAGCAGCCCTCCCGCGCCAACAGATAACCAGCCAGCCCAGCCGCCACCAGGCACGGGCACAGACAGCAGCCCACCAGCAGTGAGTGATGACGGGTTGTCTCCGCCGGCGCAACAGCAGAGCCCACCCGCGGTCGCCAGCAGCCCTCCCTCGGCAGTGGTTGACCAGCCAGCCCAGCCACCACCAAGTGCGGCCACAGACAGCGGCAGCCCGCCGGCAGTGGGTGATGACGGGATGCCTCCACCAATGCAGCAACAGAACCCGCCCGCGGAGGTCGGCAGCCCGCCGCCAACATATGGCAGCCCTCCAGCGCCGGCAGATGACCAGTCGGTAGAGCCTCCACCAAGCGCGGCCACAGACAGCGGCACTCCGCCGGCAGTCAGTTCCGGTGGGCCGCCTCCTTTAGCGCAACAGCAAAGCCCACCCGCGAATGCCGGCAGCCCACCTCCAGCAGATGCCAGCAGCCCTCCCACGGCAGTGGATGACCAGCCAGCCCAGCCGCCGCAGGCACAGCAGCAGGCCCCGCCGGTCTCCGCTACAGGGCCTCCGCCGGCAGCCATGGCCGCAGACCCCAGTCCGCCGGCAGTCGGCTCTGATGTGGCGCCGCCGCCTTCAAATCAGCAGCAGAGTCCGCCCGGGTCCTCCAACAGCCCTCCGGCACCGGCAGAGGACAGCTCGGCCCAGCCACCACCGAGCGCAGCCACAGACAGCAACAATCCGCCGGCAGCCGGCGTAGATGGGCCGCCTGACTCAACATCAGGGCCTCCGCCCCCGGCAGCGGCTACACCTCCAGCTGATGGCGCCCCCCCATTGGCGCCAGACAGCTTTGATGGGCCGCCTCCTTTGGACCAGCAGCAGAGCCCGCCAGCGGCTTTCGATAGCCCGCCTCCAGACGATGGCAGCCTACCTGCGCCACCAGGTTATCAGTCGGCCCAGCCGCCACTGAGCATGGCCACAGATGGCAGCACGCCGCCGGCAGGCAGTGGCAATTGGCCGCCTCCTTCAGATCAGCTGCAGAGCCCGCCGACGGCGTTCGGGAGCTCACCGCCCCCAGAAGATGGCAGGCCCCCGGCGCCAGCAGGTGACCAGTTGGCAGAGCCTCCACCAAGCGCGGCCACAGACAGCGGCACTCCGCCGGCAGTCAGTTCTGATGGGCCGCCTCCTTCAGTACAGCAGCCGGCGCCGCCCAATGCCACTTCAGGGCCTCCACCACTAAGTGCGGACACACCGTCAGCCAGTAATGACCCTCCAGCGCCGCCAGGCAGCTTTGACGGGCCGCCTCCTTCAGAACAGCAGCAGAGCCCGCCTTTGGACTTCATTAGCCCGCCTCCGTCCGATGGCAACCCTCCTGCACCTGTTGAAGAGCAAGCGGCTCAGCCTCCGCCAAGTGTGAGCACAGACGGCAGCACTCCGCCAGCAGCGAGCACCGATGGGCCACCTCCCTCGGTGCCGCAGCAGCCCCCGCCCGACGTCACTGCAGAGCCTCCACCTGCAAATGGGGTCACACCTCCAGCCACTGGTGGACCTCCGGCGAACAGCTCTGGTGGGCCGCCTCCTCCAGATCAGCAGCAGAGCCCGCCAGCAGCTCCCGGGAGCCCGCCGCCAGCTGATGGCAGCTCATTTGATGGCAGCCCTCCAGCGCCAGCAGATGATCTGTCGGCTCAGACGCCACCAACTGCAGCCACAGATGGCAGCACTCCGCCAGCAGCAGTTGAGGATGGGCCGCCTGCTTCGGATCAGCAGCAGAGCCCGCCAGCGGCGTCTGGGAGCCCGCCGCCATACGATGGCAGCCCTCCAGCGCCTGCAGGTGACCAGCCTGCAGAACCGCCGCCAAGCGCGGCCACAGACGGCAGCACCCCGCCGGCAGCCAGCTTCGATGGGCCACCTCCTCCAGCAATGCAGCAGGGCCCGCCGGATGCTGCTGCAGATACCACAGGGCCGCCCCCAGCTGAGCTCAGCAGTCCGCCAGCGTCAGGGCAACCGCCGCCCGGTGGGTCGCTTGCACACCTGGAAGATGGTTGAAGCTGAACTGATCAGCTGGGAATGTCGCTCACCACGCGACATCACCACGATTGGTTCTGTTCGAAACACATTCGTGACTCAGGTTTTGACTTTCAAATCTCCTATTCAGGTGTACCACTCGCGCCGCCATTGGAGCAACCGCCCAGTGAAGCCGGTAGCATGCCCCCGAGCCCGCCCAGCAGTCCGGCGGATGACAACGAGGCAGCGTCATCACCACCTCAACAGCCACCCACAAGCCCGACGCCCACACCGCCACCCAGTTCACCTCCTGTTCCTCTGCCTCCTGTTCCTCCGCCGAGGTAAATATAATTACTGTATGGAAGGCAAAGGTCACATTGCTGGATCTGCTTCTGTTACAATGAGATACACGAGTCCTTGTCAAGTTACACCCGAGCTTCGCTGGGCTCAGCGAGTACTGTGTGCTGGTGCTGTTGAGGCTGACGTGTAACACTGTACTTCGTGTAGCCCACCTCCAGTGCCACAGCCCAGCGCAGCGCCGGCTCCTCCGCCCAGGTCCTGCACACATGTTGACAAGCGTTCTGCATCGTGTGCCCCTTTTACCATACTCGGCTGCATCGTTGCTCAAGCCACATCGGTGCGCGTCGTCAAACTGACGTCAATGTCCTCACTTGCAGCCCGCCACCTCAGCCGCCGCCTGCACCACCGCCAGGCCCACCCCCATTGCCAGCATCAGCTCCCCCGCCCAGGTGTTCTACATGTGTTGACAGGATGTGCGGTATCTCACAATGTGATGCATTCAACCGCCAACATCTGCATGGTGATGCAAGCTCTCACCATGCCTTTCTATCATGAAGTCAATATCCTGACATGCAGCCTGCCACCTCAGCCGCCGCCTTCACCACCGCTGGGCCCACCCCCTTCGCCGCCACCGAGCCCTCCGCCGTCTCCGCCACCAAACCCGCCCCCCACACCTCCTCCTTTTCCCCCTCCGAGGTGAGTGCTGATCGAATGTCAATGAGGGCAGACACTGGCCACTGTTTGCGCACAGATGTGTGAACCCTGTGAAGCTGGAGATGGCAATTGGCAATGTGTGATGCCTGATGCAATGCCGCCTGGTGCACCTGCGCTCGATGCCACACCCTCACCCACGCCTGGCTTCATCCCTCCCCCAGCTCCCTCTCCCAGGTTCAATGATCCTGCACGTTTGCTGGATAGCAGCTACAACAGCTGGCAGAGCTGTACTTGCAAGCAGAGGGCGATTGCAAGTACATTGGATTGGGCTGGTTGTGTGTCTCCTGCTGACAGCAGTACCTACCTGTGCAGCCCGCCGCCTCAGCCACCACCTTCGCCGCCGTCTGACCCACCCCCATCACCGCCGCCAGCGCCCCCTCCTTCCCCTCCCCCGGCACCCCCTCCCAGGTGCTGCATATGTAGATGAGGGTGGGAGGAAATATTGATATGGTGAAACCTCGGCCTTAAAGTCGCAGACACCTGCGTCAAGGTTTCACCCTCATCGATGTACCTTTTCACCTGACGTGCTAACCCATATCCTCACCTGCAGCCCGCCTCCTCAACCACCGCCGGAGCTGCCGCCTTTGGCCCCTCCGGCTCCACCGCCCTCACCGCCGCCCTCCCCGCCACCAGCGCCTCCTCCCATGCCGCCTCCAAGGTGTTCTGAGTTGCACGAGCGTCAATCAATATCCAAAGTCTGTGCGTGGGCGCCCTCTTCCCCTGAAGCTCTGCAATGTTGCCGTGTGAAGTCGCAGTCTGTGGTCTCACACTGACACCAAACTCTGTGCCTGTGCAGTCCTCCGCCAAAGCCGCCCCCACAGCCGCCGCCACAGCCGCCACCGTCGCCACCACCAGCTCCTCCCCCCTCGCCTCCCCCCGGGTGCGAAAGCTGATCTGGCAACAACGACCAGATGCTCGTTTCCGATGCCAACTTTCATGCCTGTCACCGCGATCCTTGCAGTGGCAGCCCTGTACTGATGCCAGGGTAACTGCCCATGTAGGCCTCCGCCTGAGCCGCCCCCTTTCCCGCCGCCAAGCACGCCTCCATCGGACGTGACACCGCCTGACGTGGGCACGTTCGAACCCCCCTCACCCGGGTTCACGTCCACACCCCCGCCCTCACCGCCGCCAGCTCCACTTCCAAGGTATGACAAGTCCTCAAGTTTGTGTGGCACTTGTTGTGGTAGCTGCTTCAGGCGTACAATTGCACGGCAGCTGCACCTTCAGCTGCATGTTTCGTGCCTCTGACTTGCGCTCTAATTATCTCGCGCTGACAGCAACCCATTACCTGCAGCCCACCACCGCAACCACCCCCGAGCCCGCTTTCCGCACCTCTGTCAAGGTGAGAGGTTTGAAACAATCTACTGAGTGGAAGCCTCTACTTTTGGAACGTCTTGGGCACATTGCTGCCATCAGCCGATGGGATGACGAGGAGTGGGCTGGTCGGGTTGGCATCATCGAGGCTGACGTGCCATCTGCCACAATGACGCAGCCCACCGCCAACACCGCCCCCAAGCCCTCCGCCCGCTCCTCCACCAACACCCCCTCCCAGGTGCCCAGTAGGGGCAATTCACTATATTTTAGTAAACTACCCCTAGTGCCCAGGCTGCTCGCGGTTGTCGGCAGCAGCTGTGGTACGCTTACAGAATGCTTCCAGTTGCTGACATGGCGGCACCGAATTATCGATTGACCCACCGTCCTGTCGAACTTTCTAGCCCATCACGATGATCCTGTGCACTGACATTGGATCATGTGCCTTGCAGCCCTCCCCCTCAGCCGCCCCCTTCACCGCCGCCAGCCCCTCCGTCCTCGCCTCCGCCTGCCCCGCCGCTGCCGACGCCGCCGACGCCGCCTCTGAGGTATTCTGACCCTTCACTCGCTTGTGAACAGCAGCTGCGGTGGTTCCAAGCATCTGCCGCCAGGCATTGGCAGCTGCTTTGCAAATGGAGCTCTTCAGCGTACATCATCTGGTGCTCATACTTCTCCATTCGTCTGCAGCCCGCCACCTCAGGCCCCGCCTCTGCCGTCACCATCCACGCCCCCATCGGTTGCGGCCAACTTGTCGTCTCCGCCAGCATCAGTCGATCCATCCTCTCCACCTGCCCCAATTGACATGCCCTCCCCGCCGCCATCGACCGACCTCTCCTCTCCGCCGTTGTCACCCGACTTGGCGTCGCAGCCGCCTTCATCACCTCCAGACTCGCCAACTCCTTCGACACCCTCACCACCATCAGCACCGACGCCACCTGACGCGCCCACACTTGACTCGCCGCCCCTCGATCCATCGGGCTCGCCGCCACCAGATATGCCGCCTGGTGCACCGGCACCGCCACCCCAACCGCCTCCCCAGCCGCCGCCGCAGCCACCTCCCCAATCACCGCCACAGCAGCCACCTCCCCAGCCACCGCCTCCACCGCCACCGCAGTCACCACCTCAACAGCCATCACTGCAGCAGCCCCCAGAACTACTAGTTGAAGAGCCACCAGCCCAATTGCCGCCGGAATCACCACTTGAGCAGCCACCGCCCCAATCGCCGCCACAGTCACCAGACCAACAGCCACCAACCCCAGCGCCGCCAGACTCACCACCTGAACAGCCACTGCCCCAGTCGCCACCACAGTCACCGGATCAACAGCCGCCGCAGCCGCCTCTTTCCAGCGCGCCCCCCGACTCCTTTGCAATTTCCATGCCGCCACCAGGCGTGTCGGTCACGGTGGCACCCACGACTGATACACCACCCTTCCCGCCGCCGCCCGCGGGTTCCATGGCGCCCATTGCACCACCGCCCGCGCAGCCGGACCCCAGCATCCCGCCGTCTCTGGACAGTGGCACTCCCCCGCCGGACCTGGGCTCTGTGCCGCCACCGCAACAGCCGCCCCAGCCGCCACCACAACCACCATCTGAAGAGCCAACACTGCAGCCACCTCCCCAGCCACCACCCCAACCGCCACCGCAATCACCACCTGAACAGGCACCTTCATCCAGTACACCGCCTGATTCCCCTGCACTGCCCATGCCGCCGCCAGGCGTGTCAACTACGGCTGCGCCCACGACTGTCACGCCACCGCCGCCGGACTTCAGCGTACCTCCGCCTATGGATAGCGGCACTCCCCCGCCGGACCTCGACTCGGGGCCGCCGCCACAACAGCCCCCAGAACAGCCGCCCCCGCAGCCGCCTCCCTCACCGCCGCCGCAGCCGTCGCCCTTCTTCTACTCGCCTCCGCCGCCGCCCATCACCCCTGCACGTGAGATTCTGAGCACACCATGACTGCTGTACATGTGTTATTGGTCATTAGCATGGCTTGATGCCTCAAGAGCAAACTGTCAACTGGCAGCGGGTTGAATTGCAATCGCGCAAAATTGCTGAAGTAAGCTGAGTTCTAAATACCTTGCTCTTTCACGTGCAGTATGTGACACGGGCAATGGGCTGCAGGGTGGCAGCGCCACAGGCGCCACGGCCGCAGAGTGCTATGCGTGCCCAGTGGGCCAGTTCGCCAGCGCCGACAACTACACATGCTCCGCCTGCGCCGCCGGGTCATATGCTGACGAGGTGTGCTGACCATGGATCACCAAGACACAGGTGGTCCAATGGAACCAGTCTGCTGTCCAGAGGGGAGACAGGCACACTGTGCGTGCAACATCTGAACCTGTTCGAAAGCAATCTAGTGCTGTCAGCATGTGGCACGCGGTGGCTCTACACCGAGTTAGCGGTGGATAACTCATTCTTTGTGCTGTTCCGAATGCAGGCGGGCAGCGGCGAGTGCACGCCATGTCTGTCAGTGCGCAGTGCCTTCAGCTCCGTGGAGCCGTCCGGCTACTCCTGCCACTACCCGGTGTCCACAGCTGGCGCGACAACATGCTGTGAGTGCATGCGCTGCTCGACTGGGACACACATGTGGCATGGCACGTCACAAGAGCATGAGTGCATGCGCTGCTCGACTGGGAAACACATATGTGGCATGGCGAAGAGCATGTGTATGGTGCACATTGCATGCTGCATGCAGATTCGCCTAGCTTGCAGGCCTGCTGGCGACCTGCTGTAGCAGTCGTCATCCTTCAAAGCATGGTCGGATCCTCTGCCTTCTCTCGACTCACCCTTGTTGGCTGTTGACTCGCAGCCATTTTCAAGCTGCCGGCGACAGTGACAACGGACGGCGGCTGCGTCAAGCGCGCGCCCCCCAACCAGCTGCCGCACAACGTCAAGGTGCTTCAGACAGCCGATCCCCATTGCAATAACTGTTCAATAGCTGCTTGGTGTTGATGACATCTCATGTCACACACTCGTATCCGTGTCCATGGGCAGACCAACCATGCAGTATCTGTATAAGATGAGCAAAGGCAGTCATCCACTGTTGATTGTGCAAGATGAGCAAGGGGTGCACACTGCTGCATATTCAAAGCACTGCGACCTGGTGCCATGGCCACAAGTGCAGCAGCCAAGAGCCAGCGGCAGCAGAGCGGCGCGGGGTCACCAGGGGTGATCTGCATTTGTCAAGCCCTCGTTATCTGGCTGCAGGTGCTGGTGAGCCCGGACTCCAGCCAGGCGGGCGTCAAGTTCACGCCCGACATGATGGACATGGACTCGGTCCGCCTCGGCACGCTGTCACCAGCGGTCAGTTGCTGCCCTCTGTGACCTCTCATCATGGTCGTTACAACTCCACATTCGCCAGCATGCTCTGCATCGGCGTGTGAATGCAGAGCTTTTGTCGATGATATGGGTGCTGTCTCGAAGCCTTGCTTGCTGAAGTCAAAAACCTGACAGGACAGAGGCGCAGAAGTTCTACAGCCATGCAGCTCAATCGCTCACAGTGTATGCTGCAGCTGTGCGTTGGATTTGTTACCAGTGCCTGCAGCAGGCTTCAGTGCCATACACTATTGTTACACTGGTGGCCGTCAATATGCCCACGATGGGCAAGGTGTGATGTTGAGCTGGCACTTGACAATGCACTCTGCAATGCACTCTGCAACTTCGAGTGCGTCAATGACATCTCGAAATATGCGGTGCCCTGTGCTGCAGCAAGCGCTGGTGCCGGGCACCTACACCATGCTGGCGGCGATCATGACGCTCATGGCGGATAGGGCTTTGAAGCTCCGGGAGGCTGTCTTTCAAGATTGAATGTTATATTGGACGTGTCATCAGGTATTACAGTGTACCTGTCCTGCAGCAAGCATTGGTGCCGGGCACCTATACCACGCTGGCGGCGATTGTCACGCCAATGGCGGGCGGGGCTCTGGAGATCCAGTTCAATGTGCCATCGGCATTTCCAGGCGGCTCCGTGCTGCTGACGGGTCACTACCTGGATAACAGGTGAGAAGTAGGGCAAAAGATGGTGTGTGCGTATTCCTCCGGACTGCAGCTCGATATGGCATTGGTATTTCTGGTCGCCACTGTGTTGCTGATGGGCCATTAGTCGTGCGAGTTGCATGACAACCAATTGACACTTTCTGCACACGAAATGCAAAGGCATGTGCACCCTCTATATGAGGACGTTGAAGGGAGCAGGCCTCTCGGTCACTCGGTACCTCACTGCTGCTGCTCCTCTGCAGCTTGTGCATTATAAATATGTTGACCTGTCGCAGCTGTGCCAGCTGCAATGCCCTGGCGGCCAGCGGCCAAAGGCTCTATCGGCGTACTCACAGCACCTGCCACATCTGCTTGCTGCTTGCTGACTTCATCACGCGTTCCTTTGCAGCTACGCTGGCTACAGCGACCTGGCGGCCTGCTTCAGCGTGACGCTGCCGGTGTGCTCATTGACTGCCGCGGCACCCACGCCGGCAGCGCGGGCATCAGCACCCACGGCAAAGCCCACGGTGAAGCCGACAGCCAAGAAGCCTACAGCCAAGCCAACGGCCAAGCCAACAGCAAAGCCAAAGCCGACAATTAAGAAGCCGACGGCCAAGCCAACAGCCAAGAAGCTCACCGCCAAGAAGCCCACAGCCAAGCCCACAGCAAAGAAACCGACGGCCAAGCCGACTGCCAAGAAGCCCACAGCCAAGCCCACAGCAAAGAAGCCAACAGCTAAGCCAACAGCCAAAAAGCCAACGCCTAAGCCGACGGCGGTGCAGGCCAGGCTTGCGAGTGCAGATCTGGCAAGCAGCAGCAGCGGCAGCGGCAGCGGCATCAGCAGCAGCAGCAGCAGCAGCAGCAGCGGCGGCGACGGTAGCGGCAGCAGCAGCAGCACTGCTGCAGCCACACAGGCAGGAGGCAGTGGCAGTACTACCAACAGCGGCAGCAGCACTGTTTACAGCAGCAGTGGCAGCGCTGCAAGTGGCAGCAGCAGCAGCAGCAGCAGCAGCAGCAGCAGCAGCAGCAGCAGCAGCAGCAGCACTGCCGCTGCCAGCACTCCTGTGTCCAACAGCAACTCCGCAGCTGCAGCACTGTCCCACCAGCACCTGGACGTCAGTAAAGCGGCCCAGGGCCGGGACGCGACGGCAGCGCAGCTCACGGCTGCCGCGCAGCCGACAGCTGCTGCCCAGTCGGCTGGCCAAGAGCAGCCGGCTGCGACGGCGGCGGGTGTGGCGTCTCACCATCACGCCAATGCCCAGGAGCAGCAGCAGTCGACTGCAGCAGCTGAGCAGCAAACGCAGCAGCAGCCGAAGCAACAGCCAGCAGCAGCGCATCCGCATGAAGATGTGCACAGCACCGCAGCAGCAACGCAGCGAGTGGCATCTGCCGGCAGCAGCCAGGCCGGTCATCTTGACCGCAGCAGTGGCGGCAGCAGCAGCGCCCCGACAGCTGGCGGGCTGCCGAGTGCTTCAGGCTCTGGTGCAGACAACGCAGGCGCGTCGCATCATCAGCACGGCAACAGGGGCGCCAGCCCAGCAATCGCGACGGCGGCCACAGCTTCCGCAACTGCCGCTAACAATGCGCAGCCGACGGCGGCGGCGGCGCATTTGGCGTCAGCGCCGGCTTTGCAGGCGGCAGGATATCGGCATGCTGATGCGCAGAGCCGGCGGGCGCCCAGGAAGGCCGCTGTCACCCACACTCCTGTTCCAGGCACGCTACCTCTGATCTGAGCAGACACCCGGCCAAATGTTTGATTTGAGTCATCTCAGTATAGTGAGGCGTGACTGAAAACAGATCATCTCTAATGGGATCCTTATGTGTTTCATTATGTTTCAAAGCCGTGCAACAGTGTCATGCAACATCGTCGAGGCTCGTCTGTTCCTGCTTGGCAGGTGGCAGTGTCACAAACGACATCAGTGAGAGCGCGGCATCGGATGCATCGTCCGTGCACCACCGCAATGTCGGCAAGGGTGCTCATGCCGAAGTTGCGAGCTCAACAGCGGGGCAGCCCCCAGCGGCGACGGCAGCTCGGCAACGTGCCGATAAGCACGTCACCATGCACAACGAAGCGCCGCCCGCTGCGCCGCAGCTGCCGGCAGCAGAAGCAGACAGCAGCGCCGCCAGCAGCGGCGGCGGCGGCAGCAGCACGGCTGGCAGCAGCGTTCTCGGCGCGGTGACAGAGGCCGCCTCCGCCGCTGCCACTGGCACCTCGGCATCTGGCATAGGCACCTCGGACATCCTGGCGGCGGCAGAAGGAGTCGCTCTACGCCTGGGTATCATGGCTGCAGTAGAACAGACCGATCTGTTCAGCGCCGAGCTGCAGAGCAGCACTGACAGCGATGACGCCGCCGATCTGGGCTCACAGCGCCATGCGGACATCACGGAAGCGGCAGAGGTCACGGCTGTTCAGGTGGGTGTCGCAGCAGCCGTGCAGCAGCAGGAACAGCACATCGGTGATGTCAAGCTGGAGGCGAAGATGCATGCTCCGTCGAGGAGGCAGCGACGGCAGCAGTCGCCAACCCGGAAGCAGCACGTGGGGACCGGGAAGCCGGCGGCCCGCCGCGGCACAGCCGCCACCCCGCACCACACGCACTGGTGAGCCTGCCAGCAACTGCTGTCCCATTCCAGCTGATCAGGTCTGTGTTTGCTGGTGGATCCAAAGAAGAGGTGTCAGCTCCCCAACACTGCACACAGCTGCTGGGGACAGTGCGTGTGTTACGTCAGGTGGTGCTGCTGCTGGTTGCTAATGATTGTGATGTGCATGCTGCAGGGCCAAACGGCTGCAGAAGGTGTGGCGGTCAATTGGCCAGACACCGGCAGCGGGAGCGCAGCAAGGGTGAGAATGGAAACCGAGTATCAAGTATTGGATACGAGCAGGGCTGCGGATCTGGCACCTTGAATTGGACGGTGGGCTTCACAGCGTCTTCGAGGGTAAACTGGCAGCAGGCACTTGCTGCCGAGGGGGATTGGAGAGTATTGCAGGTGCTGTCAAATTGATCCACACTCCGCAGGGGGAGCTGTGAATTGGTAGGCAAATATGGGACAGCATCTTGACCCTGAGGCAGCGCAGTAGAACATTGTGAATTGAACTCTTCATTCCAGCATGTTTTCCTTTTGTGTCGCCCGGCTCTGGTGAGGACAGAATGCTGGTGCTTCGCATTCTTTTTGGTGTGCCATGACGGCACGGGTAGATTTGGTTTCTGTGAGCTGTTGCTTGTGTTTTCTTATCTGTTGTAAAGCAGCCGTGCTTCTTTCAATGGTGTCGCACCAACGGTCATCCCTGTGACACGACCACAGCCCTGAATATTCAGTGTGCTGACACCGATAGGGCAAACAATTGCGACAGGAGATGCCTACAAACCAAGCTGGCGCCAGAATCAGTGCTGCCGGCTGCTATGCTTGGCAGCGCCTGAATGCATGCATCCTCTCGTGCATAGCAGCATCTGAAACCACGCATCCTGCAGAGCACGTGCCGCACCCATCTGGACCTGCCTTCCGGAAACCTGCCGCTGCCATCAGCACTTGACCGTCACTGCGTCAACCAGCTTCGCGTTGGCCACTCACTGGTGCCAGTTTTGATTCTATGTTCTTGACACCTCACCGCAGTGCCTACAGATGTCTCTACAGCCCATCCTGTGCCGGCAGCACCAATGTAGGACCAACCAGCGGCTGCGAGCAGTTGGTGGCGAAGATTGCACCGCCACCACAGCCAACAATAACTGCTGCTGCGAAGCTGCAGCATCGGCCGCCGTCGCCCGCCACTCAGTGCAGGATCACCAGTGGCTGAGTGCAGTTCTTGGCGCAGTATGCGCTGGCGGACCCGAGGAAGAACCGCTGCAGGGTGCCCTTGTTGTGGCTGCGTGAGTGGCACGAGCATGCTCAGCATGTGATCGCGGCTCAGTTTCCAGGGAGACAACACACACATCTGTTGTCAATTACGAAACGTCGCCCAATGCGAAGTGCACCGATGTGTGCGGATACCTCCATATGCATGCGCAAATTTTCACCTGGCCATGACGAGTGCAACAGTATTGAGGTCCTTGGCACGCGCGCACAGCACCTCCGCTACTGACTCCGCATCCGTCTGGAACCGCACTATCTCAATCTGCAGACAGGAAGAACGTGAGAAGATGCTTCAACTGACTACTATGTATTGAATGATCACCGAAACAATCCCCAAGCCTCAAGACCACAAGCTGGCAATTGCAGGCAACTGCAGCGGCAGATCCAGCTGCCTGAGAGGCACCTTGTGCGCCGCACCCTGCAGCCTCGGCACAAACTTGTCCATGATGAAGCGCCGCGCCTCCTCGATCTGCATGCACGAAGGATTGGTGTCAATGGTCGTTGCGTCCACCTTTGACTAGCATGCTGATGCTGTGCACGATGCACGCAGGTACACATGACGCGCATTAGGACAGCTCGCAGTCTCGCAGGCCACATCCCTGCAGGAAACGGATGCTTGCATGGATGCGATAAGAAGCAAGGTGGCGGCGATGAGCTTGCCCGTGTCGCAGACAGCATGCGAAATTCTAGCTCAAGTGTCCGGCTGCTGCCGTGGCCGCAGTGATGGCATGCTGTCGGGATGATCCAAAAATCAAAGTTCACATGTGCGCGGTCGGAGGCGGGGTCTGGCTCTGCAGCAATCAGCTCGTCCACGCCGCCGACACCGCCAAAGCCGCCGATGACCTCCGCGTGCGGCAGTGACACCACATGGAAGAAGTGCACCTCATCACCTGTGCAGACAAACATTAAAACGCTTTGTGACACTTCCAACCGCCTGGGCATGTGATTGCTTGCCGCTCATTACGGTGCGAACAGGTGCGTCCGGCGACCGAGCAGCGTGACTGCGTTGCGCCACCCAGATACCCACCGTCACGCAGCAGGTTGTCCACAGCCCACTGGCATGCATTCTCCGACGCCTGCATGAAGATATCCCAGGGTGATAAAGACTCCGCGCAAAGATGCGCAGCAGAAGCAGTCTTCATCAATAGACACTCTTCTGCGTGGACTGTACAGCCATGATCCAGGTCACCCAGCTGAGTGCTGAAGTCAGCGCACAAGACATACCTGACTGTCATCAACTGCAAGCAGGATGTTGCGTTTGACCGACCCGGTCATCATGGTATCACACGCAGCTACAGATCAACTGCTGTGGCTGGACAGGAGCTAGAACCCCAACTCACAACGAGAAGTATTTCTTGAGCGATCAACCTTCCGGAATGTACTCACATGTGTCGCGCTCGCACTTTTCAGCATCCATGCACTAGGATCAAGCCACAGGCTGCAACTTCCGCATAAGGCAGCCAAGTTGCAAGCGGTACTGTTGGCTGGCACAACTGCCATCGCGAAGCAGGTGCAGCCCGCCCCGAGGCGAAACGCCCTCGCTCAAGGTCACGTCAGCGGGCGTGGTTCCCTGCAGCCATCTGTGAGCTGCAGAGCCACAGCACGTTCACATGACGGACTGTATGCACAGCTGATGCTCTTGTACCTCAACCGACTCGCGGACGTGGCGCGGCGTGTTTCTTTCTGGACGGTTTATGTAGCCAGCGCTCCAGCTTGGGACACAGCTGCGAGAGCCTGGTGATCAGCACGCAACCGCCCGCCTCGACCTTTGTCCCCTCCAGATTCAGGTGCAACACCTTGTCGAAGGCAGATGATGCCATGTGCAGGGGCTCAGCGCCCCAATAACCGCAGGTGCTGCAACAGGTTTACAACATCGCCCCGTCCTTGCGTTATGAAGCGACATTCGGACCATCGGGGGCTGCTTGTCTAATCTGCAGCCTGAAGCCTGTGTCTCTTTGGGGAGCCATTCTTTATGAACGCCACTGTTGAGCTTGCCCCATGCGGAGCGCACTGGCTGTTCTCCTTTTACTAAGCTGCCCCTGCTGCAGGCCTGCGGCGCCGACGCCTACTCTGCACGATTGCAGGCAGTCCGTTGAGCACTATCTCGCGGCGGACGGCAGCCCTCAGGCGATACCGCAGCGGCATGGCGACCGCTATGCGCACGGCGGTGACGCTGTCCAGCATGGCGGCGGCGGCGCAACAGCAGCAGCAACACGATGATGCCCTTGCCAGCGCCACGACGCCAAGTGGCTCGGACGGCAGCGGCAGCCAGCCCAGGGGCCGTGAGCTCTTCTCCGAGGAGGTGGGCTGTTTGAAGCATGTACCAGCGTTCAAATGGATCAACATTGTCCCTGTGAGGGTATTGGAACAGCCTATAGGGATGGTAGCCGAAGTCGCTTTTGAGTTGCAACATGAATGTCTGATGCTGTTTCCATCTTGTCTGCAATAGGTGCGGGGCTACTTGGAGAGCGTATACAATGTGAGCTCGCAGCCGGAGGAGTATGTGAAGTACCGCCTGCACCTGGTGACACGCCTGGAGATGCGACAGATCAACGACTGGTTCCACAACAGGTGAGGTCGGCACTGTCAAAAACTTCGAGTGTAGTCCATAGAGTAACGCAATCTGTTGGTGGCTGAGGACAAAGCAGATCAAAGACTGATTCCAGGTGTGGAGGCATGATCCTGTCAGGCTGTTGACTATCCGCTTCATAACGGCCGCACCGCCTCAATGGGCGATCAAGGCGCACTCTGCAGCTGCGAGCTGCTGTCATAGTGATACAAGTCGACCGAGTCTGGCTGACAGTGGCTGCCTTGCTCTGATGTCAGGCGGCAGAGAGAGCGAAAACGGAGCCGCAATGTCGCGGATGGCGACGACGGCGACGGATCTGCACAAGCGCAGCGGCCAGTGCCAGCGGCAGGCAGCCCGGCGCTGCCGCCGCCGGCGCTGCTGGGCGGCCTTCCGCTGCTTCCCACTTCCATCGGCGGCATCATCAACAACCCGGCCGCCAGCGCGCTGCCCACTGCGCAGCGCATGCCAGGTGCAATGTGACACATCTCACCAGCAGCCAGGGGCACTCCAACTTGCACATGTTCTTGAAAGCTGAACCTTGTAATATGTGAAAGGCTGGTTGAAGGACACTCATCAATGTCATCTGGAGAAGGGGATCACATCCATTGCTGATCGCAGATCACACGCCGGGGCAGGCGATGGCACAGGCGGCGCCCGCAGCGTCTGGGGGATCGGCGGGCAGCCCGCTGCTTCCCGCTTCCATCAGCAGCCATGCGCGGCTGATGCTGCCGCTGCCGGGCCAGCAGGTCAGCTGCGACCATAGCATATTCCGAAACTATAATGCCTGTCTGCATACACTGAGTTCCCATGTGGCTGCAATTTTGTGAAGTGAAGCTCTGAAAGTCTCAAGCTCATCATAAGTCGAGTCACTGCCATGGTTGGGGGGATCCTGCGACCATGGCTTGGGCATTTGCAGGTCAACATCGTGCATGCAGCGAATGCGGGGTCGGGCGCGGCGTCGGATTTCGCGCAGCCGGCAGCCGCTGCAGGGGGGCCGGCAGCGGGAGGCGGCAGGGGGCGGAAGCGCAGCGGCGGGGAGGACAAGGAGGAGGCGCGCTTCAAGCTGTCTGACCTCGCCGTCGTCGCCAGCTTGGTGGGTAACCCCCATGTGTCAGTGCAGATCTTGATAGTCTCAGCCAACAAAGGAAAGCAAGGGGGAGGTGTGCTTCAGTTGCCTGCCCGCCACCATCGCCAAGTTGGTGGGTACTTGTTGGGGCGGAGATGCAAAATTGGCAGCATCCTGACAAGGACGAAGCCATCAAGGCAGCCAGCAGCAAGCGCAAGCACCCCACCAGCAAGCACTGCTTGGATAGGAATGGATGACACCCATGGAGGTGCCTTTCCACCCTATGAGCAGTCCCACAAGTTGTTCGCCAGCACACCTTCTTTTTCAGATGCCCTCACGTTCTCTGCAATGTTCAACGTTGCAGGTGGGCCTGGAGACGATTGCGTGCGATGACAGCGTGAGGCAGGAGGGCGTCGCCGAGCCTGCGGCCGGATTATACCTCTTCGAGCAGGTAATCCTCTACTAATCCTCTACGGCATTTCACACACTTGCTGCTTGTGTCTCACTTTCTGCTTGTGTCAACCCAACACAACGACTGGGCTGTACCTCTCCTTGAACGAGTCTTGGATCTGGCGTGTGGCCTGGTTCTGCGGAGGTTCCAGCAAGACAATAGCTGGGCTGTGCTGCCGAGGTTCTGGTGTTCGACCTCAGGTGCTCCCGTGGCAAGGCAGGTGAAAGAACATCTCGAAAACGTCTGCAGTAGAGCAGATCGGGGCAGCTCATTTGGGCACTCGAAATTATACTGGAGCTCTCCTTCACTTCAAGATGTAGGTCAGTGCAATCAAGCCACATCTCACTCTCCGGTCTGCAGCTGACGCGGCTGGACAGCCTGACACTGGAGGCGGCACCGGCTGCGAAGCGGCAGCGCACCCGCCACCAGCACTTCTGGCGCAACAGGTGGAGGCCGAATCACACAACCTCTTCCTATTAGGCCTGCAGGCCTGCAGGGCTTGCAGTTTTTAGATGTTTCGGCAGAAGAAAGATTGCAACCCGTTCCAGCTGAACAGCTGCCACTGGCGTTGCTGAGAAGTGGCCACCGGGCCTGCATTGCACGTCGTGTATGGCTGCAGTGGTTGCATGACTGCCTGTCACCTGCGCAATGCTGCTTGTGGGGCAAGCGTCCAGCAAAGTGTTCAAACCATTTCCTGAGCATTGGACTTCTTGCATCTGCAGCGACAAGATCCCGCGCAATGACCGCGTGTATGTGCAAGCCAAGGAGGTGCAGGCAGCACAGGAAGGCCGCGGCCCGCCGGTGCGCTTTGGCATTGCAAGGTCACAGTGTATTGCAAATCAGTGTGTCTTTAGTCAATTCTGTGTGAATGTGCAAGTCGAGGAGGTGCTGGCAGCATAGAAGGCCGTGGGCCTCCGGTGCGTCAAGTGTATCGCTCACATGCTGCAGGTGTAGATGTGATGTGCAATTGTATATGCAGATGTACATGCAATCGTCTTCTCGTCAGTATTGGTCGGTCAGCAAGCCTGCCTCAGCCCCTGCAAGAAAACTTCCCTCCCAGCACACGGTGCTTTCACCAGCAGACCAACAGCTCGCGTCTTGGTTCATGCACAGGTGATCGGCCGGGGAGAGCTGCCCCCAGGCGAGCGCAGCAATGCGTGGACCGTTGCGCTCACGCCCAGCGGCGTTGTGGACTACCTCAACCGCAAGACCAGCCCATTAGGTGTGAATTCTGTTGGCATTCGTGAGTGTTGGCACATTCATTTGTCTGCATGAAGTACCAGCCTCGCACTTGTTGGAAGAAGGCAATATGAACTCACTTCATCAAGTGCCTCATGTGTGTGCAAGCACCTGCACATCAGATTTGGCTGCTACTCTTGCAGTCGAGCAGATGCTTGGACGAGATGAGACGAGGTGTGCAGACATTGGGCCCTCTGATCCGCAGGAGTGCGGATCTTCAGAGCGCTGATGGCGCAGCTGGACGACCCCACGGGCGGCTCTCTGATGCCGCATTTGCTAGTTGACCCTGCAGATCGAAAGAGTAAGATGCTGTGGATTCCATGGCCATCAGGTGTGCGCATCTTCAGAGCGCTGATGGCGCAGCTGAACGACCCCACGGGCGGCTCCCTGGCCCCGCACAACGCCAGCGCCGCCGCGGCGGCCCTGCCGAGGGTGTCCCCCGTTCCAGACGGCGGCCGCGGCCGCAGCTCCCCCGCCTCGCTGCTGGCGGGGCCGCGGGCGCTGTCCGCAGCGGTGGTGACTGGCGGCAGCAGTGGCGGCGGCCCTGTAGCAGGCACGGTGGGGCAGAACCCCGGCGGCCAGGCGCCTTCTTCGCCGCAAGTGTCGCCGGCCCAGGCGACCATCACGCTGCCGGGCCTCCCGGCCCTGACGCTGCCGCGGCCGTCGCCGCTGCACTCTGCGGTGAGTGTGTGTGTGTGATTGTGCGTTGGACTGAGATCAGCTGACGACTGATGACATGCAGCCGACTGTATACTGTTGTCGGCTGGCATTGCACTGTTGGGCCTGTCCTCTTCATCCTTGCTACAGTGGGTGGTCCGTTTTCGCTGTTGTCGACCCAGACCAAGTAAGCTACATGTTGTGACTTTGCTGATCCTGACGATTGCTGTCCATTGATGCTTGCCCAGCAGCAGGCTGAGCATTCGTCCCCTCCATGAGCGATTGCAGGGCATTGCGGCAGCGACTGGGGTCAGCGGCGCCCCGCCCTATCTGCCTCACCAATATGCACCCTGTGGCTTTTCATCCCCGTGTCAGAAGTAACCCGTCATGCTTGCTCACTTTGCAGGGCATCGCGGCTGCAATTGGGGCCAGCGGTGCCCCGCCCTCGTCATCAGCAAATGCAGCCGGCTGGAGCCGGCAACCGCCCGGCAGCCTGCCGAACCTCTCCGGCATCGGCGGCTTCCTGCAGGTGGGGTCGTCAGCAGATTGTTGCGTGGATTTGCCCTGATGCCGACGCTGCATAGCACGCAGCCTGATGTGGCTGGACGGGTGTGGCAGACCTGTGGTGAGTTGTCCATTACCCCCCCTGCACACCCACATGCCCTTTTGTGGACCTCTGCGGGTGCTGCTGTGTGACACAGTCGGGCGGCGCATCAGCGATGCTGCTGTCTGGCCTCGCCAATCCCGTCACCAGCAGCGACGCTGCTGCCACCGGCATGAGCGCCGGCGCCCCCGGATCCGCTGCCGGCGGCTTCGGCAGTACTGGCGGCAGCCCGACAGTCAGCGGCGGCGCTGCGAAGGGCTTTGCGGACGGCAGTGCGCCTTTGGCGCCCAGCCTGCTGCGCGATGCCGTCATCCAGCAGGCCAAGAAGGTGCTCCTCTTGTGTCCTTCAAGATCCTAGCTTTATCAACCAGGGGCAGTGATGAACAAGTCACTCTTGACATCCTGATGCTCAACACATAGATCGATTTAGCCCACATGTCAAATATGTGCTCGGGTTGGCTGCAAACGCTGTGTCCCCCCGATGTTGCTGCAGGTGGCCATGCCGTCTTCTGCAGCCAGCAGCGACGCAACCGCGCCGCCGGCAACTTCGGCTGCGCCCGAGCCCGTGTCTGCTGCACCGCTGTCTGCGCTGTCCAACAGTGGTGCGCGCCTACCCTGATGTACTCGTGTTCCATTTCGCAGCGGATGACGTGCCACGAATATATAAAGTACCCAAGGGTCAGGGATGTAAGTTTGAATGCGCTCAAGTTAAGTTCTTCCTCCTAATTGCTGCATTCGATCAATTTGAAGGGTGCGTGTGCTTGTGCTTGCCACCGAGAAGGTATGCATTGGCAATCATGCTGGCAGTCGTGGGCTGTCATCTCTGTCGTGTTGTATGATGAGCACTTGCGCGCATCCATGACAGGGTCCAGCATCAAAGCTGACCTCCACAGCCTCGGCAGGCTCTTAGGAGGATTCGGCACCCGGAGCTGTTGACACCTGCTTACTGGCCATCGTCATGCTGCAGGCTCTGCACCAGTCGCAGACTCGCCGGTGGAAGCCTATCGCCGCCTGATCAGCCAGCAGGGCTTCGGCATGCCTGCGCTGCCGCTGCGCCGTGCGACCGGCAGCGGCGAAAGCGCCGCCAAGCCCTCGGAACCATCCCCACGGTCCCAGACTGATGGAACCCCAACGCCGGCATCGGCAGCGGCAGCAACCAATGGGACGACAGTCATCGGCGCGGCAGCAGGTGCGACGAGGCAGGAGTCGCTGCCGTCATCCGGCTTCACGCTCACGCGGCGGTCGGACAGCTCGGCGGCCAGTCTGGAGGCGTCGGCGGCTGCCCTGCTGGCCGGCAGCCGCAGCAGCCACAACAATGACGGCCGACAGGAAGCGGCGGCAGCGGCGGTCGCGGCAGTGCCAGAATCGCCGGCGACATCAGCATCAGGTGAACATGGTATTTGTTTAGCGCGATTTCAACGTAACCAAACGTTCATGCATCAGGAATCCTGCTCACTTGCACACATGTTGCTTGCTGCATGCAAAGTAGCGTCGCAGCTGGCTGCAGCTGCAATGGCAGTGGTAGGTGCATGCAACCAGTGCAGGCCAGAGCCTATTGCCACGACCTCGAGCTGATACATTTTGTTCCCTGCAGGTGGGGGTTCACCACAGCCAGCGGCAGCGGCGACCTCCGCCGCAGGCGGCTGGGCCTCGACGCAACCGCTGCTGTGGCAACCGTCAGGGTCTGCGCCATGCACCAGCCAGGTGAGATTTGCTGTCAGGTTCAAGTACTGGTGACCCCGAAGATGACGCTGTGATCATGAACATCGTCAATGCTGTGATGAGGCAGCTGCCAGACTTTCCACTGCCCAGCGAGAGAAGATCAGAAAAATCCCGCTTTTGCAGTGATGTACTGCTTGCAGCCGCACAGAGGCTGCATATGGCTGAACCTGATCTGCCAATTACCAGCCAAGATGAGTGCTTGCACAGCGCACACCTGAACAAGTGTGGCGTGACTCATGAACTTTTTGAGACAGGCTTTTCGTTGTCTTGCAGTCGGCGGCCAGCATTCTGGACTTGCTGCCGCAGCATGTGGGCGGCACATTCAGGGGCACAGCGTCGCCAGCAGATCTGCAGGTGAAGCGCATTTGGTGTCAAATCTGAACAGCGTTTGTAGGTCCACTACAGGACGATCATGTGCCCCGACTGCCTGCCCGAGGTGGTGCATTGCACATTCACACTGGTTGCGACCTCAAGATTGGGCCGCTACCAATCAGGATGTGCCAAGCCAATGTATGAAGTCTCGCATGTTGCAGCGATGGTCGTGTCCATGATCGACAATCGACCGGTGCAGCAGCTCGAGCTTTTGCTGAGCAGGTATCTCAGTGCTGCTGCGTCCTTGAAAAACACTATGGTTTGACCGTGGTGACTCCTTCCTGCTGCAGGCATTCATAGCCGCCAAAATCGGCAGGGGACCACCGCAGCGCATTGAGGTACCGCTCTCGGGCGAGCTGACCGCGATCGCGGCGCAGCACGGCTTCGACAGCATGCAGATCAGATTTCACACACCAGACGCCGCAGGTGACTACGAAAGGGCGCCACTTTTGGCAACACCGTTGGGCCGCCATGCGGGGCCCATGCACGTCTCACGCCCGTCGCATGTGCTGGCACTGCATCCCCTACTGAGGGCTGTGCTGCACACAGCCCGCGCTGACAAAAGGTTACTTGCCTGGGTTACTGGCTTGACTGGAGGCGGCCAAAGCGCAGGCCGTGGGACCTCCGACACGGACGCACTACTGGCAGCGGCTGCATCCGCAGCTGCAGCGGCGTCAGTGCAGCCGACGCCGGCAATGCAGGCGGCAAAGCGGCTGCTGCTGCCGGGCGGCGGGGCAACGCAGGGGCCAGACGCAGAGAAGGCGCAAGAAAAGGAGAGTTTGCCGGCCACCGCCGCAATGGCTCCCACAGTAGCCAGGCCGCAGCAGCCGTCGCGGCGAAAGCAGCGCCCAGGGGAGCGCGCTGCCGACAGCTGATGAGTTACAGAAGCAGTCTGCAGGTCGAATCGGAGTCTGGACCGTGATGAGATAGTCCGCACGCAGCAGCCGCCACGACAGCAGCCGGCCACTGACCACTGACAAACACTGTGGAGCTTGCAGTGGCACTGATCAACGGAATGAGTATCAGGGAAGAGTTTATGGCAGGGCCGGGTGTGGTTGTCGCAATCGCAGACTCTGCAGCGCAGCAAGAGTGCAGCCATCATCGGGGCTGCCGCAGGCATCATGACAGTCAATCCATGGCTGACCATTTCGCAGAAATCACAGCGGCGCTAGCGGACATCACAGCGGCAACAACATGTCAGCATCGTTCTTCTTTGTCTGCTTCCGTAGTGCTGTTCATCTGTTGTGCACCAACTGTTCGGGACACGTCAGCTAGTGTCTTGCAATCTTGCTGCTAGTGCACACCATGTTGTTGCGAGGCGCTGATCTAGCACTGGAATTTCTTGGGCCGTTCACACCCATCACATTCTGCCCCTGCAGTCCGGTCAGCGTCGAGCGTTACGGCCATCACGCAGTGACGCTGCTGCCGTCATGGAAGATTTCGTCGCATTGCCGGATACGGACTTGCAGCAGGCACAAGATAAACGATCAAAATCACGAGGTTGGACGTCAAGTCCTGTGCACGCGCTGTGGACGTGGTGTACACCAAAAGTCGCGCCATCTGTCGAACGCCAGGTGAGTTCGACCATGAAAGAGCTGTGATGTATCATTCAATAGCTTAGTAGCGCTCGAACCCTGTCACCGCGGTCGTCGGGAGGTGTTTCAGCCAGAGGCACATGTCGATCAGCAGGTTGGACACGGTCGTTTGGCGCAGCTCGTGGAAGTTACCCGCGGCTATACGTCATAAATCGATTATGAACCTGTCCGATTGCAAATGCAAGCATACAAAGTGTGTGTCGGCCTGGGTGATGTCTCCCATCTGCGCCGTAGGATGTGCAGGCGGTTCCTGTCCATCAGCATGAGTCGCACATTCAGGCACAGAGTGGGCAAGTCCCTCATCATGTCGACTCATCATCCTCTCTACATGCTGATTCCGATCAGTTGACCTGCAACATCGTGCTCAGGAAGGCGAGCGGTGTCATAGCCAGGCGACTATCAGCGGGCTGCTGTACGGGGCGGCCATCAGTGTTCATCCTAAGCGGCTGCTGCGTGTGGACGGTACAGGAGATTGCACGCCTCAAACTCATGGGCAGCAGGCCGTTCCGGCGCAGCCATCTTCGTAGAGGTGTCACGCACCACACATGCCCGTGCTCCAATGGTGTCTATACCGCAAGCAACCTTGACAGGTTTGTCATGATGTTATATCCTTCACCCCTCAATGTCCCTGTCTTGATTCACATTCTTGGCACGCCGAGAACAACAAGCTCCTGTTGCAGGGTCTGTGGACTATCAGATGAACATGTCGGCTGCCGATGCCGCTGCCGGCGAGAATGGAGACGAAGAGCCGGTGTCCCCTGCGCAGGCGGCCTACCACCAGGTGAGCATTCCGCTCTGAAGATCGATATGTTGACTATGTGGAGCCGCTTGACAGCGGGGCATGCGTTTCGAGGCCGACCTGTCAGTAACATTGTGATGCAGTCCTCAACGGATGAGGTGGCGTGCGACCGCTGCGCCCACGCCAATCTGCTGCCTATGCCAAACCGCACAGTGATGGGACTGCACTTGCGCTTGTGCAACAGGGTCACCTGGCAGATGTAGTGAATGGCCAGACAGTGCGCGCAAGAGCATAGCAGACACGAGTGCCTTCTGTGCACAGCGCAGCCATCTGATAATGCTGAGACCGCTGACCGCTTGTGCATTTGAACAGGTGCACCTGGCACCGGACGTGGAGGGCCGGCTGGATAACATTCGCAAGAGCATCTCGGACACCCGGGCGTCGCACCGCCAGCGCATGTCCGTGGCCAAGCGGAAAAGCTCTGCCAGCGGTGGCGCTGCCGCCAACGAGGCTGAACATGTGAGTGACGGGTTGGGGACCTCAGACCCTGCTGGGCGGCGTAGTAGGGAGGGTGGGCGGCGGGAGGGAACCAGGGACATAGCCAGCGGCCCAGATGGGGGTGGCGTCACCGAAGATGATCAGCATATGGTTGCCGATGGGCCTGGCACCCTGCTGCGCAAGATGCAGCTGCGGCAGCTGCTGCAGCAGGAGCAGGAGCAACTGCAGCAGCGCCGGCAGCGGGACTCGCAGCAGCAGCCAGCGCTGCAGGCGGAACCCCAGCAACGATCGCAGCAGCCGTCACAGCAGCAGTCGCAGCAGCAGCCACAGCAGCAGGACCCCTACAGCGGGTTTGGGGACATCGACCTCAGCAGCATGCCCAGCCCGAGGGCGCTGGACAGGGGTCATCATCAGCAGCAGTGGCAGCAGCAGCGGCGGCATGCTGACAGCCGAGACGCACTCCGGCAGCATAGCAGTGGTTCCCCTGGCAGTCCCCGCACCCCGACCTTTGCCCCTGCAGCTGGCAGTCACCTCCAGCGCGGCAGCAGTAGCTACCCTGTCAGCCCCCACACTCCCAGACGCCACCCTGTACCAGGCAGCGCTGCTCGCACAGATGCAAAGGCAGCACACGCGGGCCCCACACATGCGGCACTGCCCGGCATGCATGCCCAGGTGGCCGACATAGTGGCGTGGCACAATGCCCGCATGGCGGCTGCCGGCTTCCTGCGGCCGAGCGATGGCAGCAACGGAAGCGGCGGCGGCAGCAGCGCAGGCACCCCCCGCGGCGAGTTTCATCGCAGCAACCTGCCTGCAGCGGGCTCCCCTGGCAGCTACAGGCAGGGTTATGAGGATCGCCATCCTGTCAGCGGGGGCGGCGGCGGGGGCTACAGTGGCGGCAGCAGAGGTGACACCCCTCGCAGCGCTTTCGCAGCGGGGCACCCCGGCAACGATGGCATGGGCCACCTGGGCTATACAAGCCATGTAGCATCGCCACATAATGCGGTAGGGGCTCCCCAGCGTTTGTCAAGCATAAACTGCAGCATTGCCCGCGAAAGCATGCTTGGCAGCGATCTCTGCCCTAAGCTCACAACTAGATGCAAAGATTTATAAGCGATCGTGTTGTAAGCTGAGCCATGTATGCTGCCTCAAGTGAGCCTTTCATAAAGTTGCGCGCCGCAGAACGCAGGGAGGGCAGTCATGTTTGCAGCTTTGATGTTGGCATACTCGTGCCAATGCAACGGTCTCATCTTAAACATCGCAAAGGTCCCATCTTATCGTGCCTTCTCTGATCCATATCCATATCCATATCGTTGCTGTAGACCACAGGCTGATATGGGAGGAAGTGGTTGTGGCGTGTCCGGCAACGTTGATCACCTTGTCATTCCAGCACCTGAGCTGTGGCTCAACAGTCCCATGTGAAGGCCACCACGACCCCTGTCAGTGGTCTCGATTGCAGGTTCCTGGGGGCGTCGGCGTCGGAGCGCTGCAAGCGGAGCTCGCCGCCATTCAGGCAGACCACGCTCGGCTGCGCACTGTTATGCTGCAGAATCTGTGAGTCCGTTACCCTTCCAGTGCCTTGTTTGCTGTATCGAGCCTGCTAAGGTGTCCTGCTGGCAGCATCCGCAGGTGCAGGTCCCATATCTGCGCCGCCATCATGCATGGTGTGAATCTGCAATGTAATGTTGCATCAGTGTCCCCTCGCCAGTTGAGGCAGTGACGCATCTCCACTTGGTGCGCACAACTGATGTTCATTCCATTTTGTTGAGACACGTGTAAGATCAGAGCGGCTGCTGCGGTGTTGCACAAGTGCCCGTCTGTTGGGGCTAATTGGTGTACACTGCGGCTTTCTGTACATTTCACACTTCAATGCTGCAGGCCGGTAGTGCTGGTGCCGCGCTCGGAGCGGGCGAGCCTCCCAGATGGACAGCAGCCCTACCGACCCCTTCACATCCGCCCAGAGAGCCAGCCACGTGCGCTGCACTTGACCCCTTCACCCTGTGCCATTGGGCGCAAGCTCCTGCCCTGTTGATACTAGGCGAAATTTTCCTCGAGCACAGCAGGGGATCAATGATTCTGATGAACCATCAGACCTGAGTCACTGGACAACATCCGCTACATAAAAATTCTTGCTGCAGGCGGGGGTTATGACAGTCCCAGGCGTAGCAACCACCGCGTGTCCTGGATCGAGCCGGGGGTGGGCGGCGGCAGCAGGGGCTCGCCCCAGGGGGGGCATGATCCGCCACAGGGTGGGCATCTTGCCATGTTAGGCAACATATAAGCAGGCCATGCACATTCAAGCTTGCCATGTGCAAAGACACGAGAGGCACTGAGCTTTCGACATTATAAATGTGAGTACACCAACACAAGACATGCATGCTGCTAAGTAAGTGTGATTGATGTGCTTTGCGACAGGTGGGCGGGGCCGCAGCCCTGATGATGCCGAGTCAAAGGAGAAGCCACCGCCGCCGCCAGTGCGGAACGTGGTGTCGGGCAACCTGCCAGGGATGGGCATCGCGAAGGACCTCATGTACATCGACTTCAGAGTGCCCAACGAGGTAAGGCCACCCCTTGCTTGCTGGGAACCTGCTGATTGAGTGTACAGCCTGCCGTGCTTCGCAACAGGACCCCGACATGGCTGCTTTGTGGTTGGTTTCGGTTTCCGCTCAAGCATCGATATTCACGAAACTTCATGATGCAGGAGCTGGAATACCTTGAGGCGAAGGCCATCCCCTGGAACTTGGAGTACGACTCCAAACTTGGTGAGCACAGCACAGCCTACACTGACATGCACGCAGCAGCTGGTTAGTTCTGAGCCCGGGCCATCATGTCATGTATGGGCATATTCAGCAGTCGCTCAAGCCGCTGTCTTCATCTGCACAAAGCTTCCGTAAACGTCACACTCGCCTGCTTCATGCGTAGAGGGGGGCACACTTACAAACCGCAGTCTGACGATCAGGGGACATGGCACTGGCGGGGCTCAAGGCACAGATGACAGCACAAACAAGTGGATCATCAACATGTGACGGGTTTGCCATGCAACACTGCTGCAGAGGGGTATGGGCCCTACACGCCGCAGTCCAACGACCTGGAAACCGCACTGGCGAGGCTGGAGGCGCAGCAGGCTGAGCTGCTGCAGATGCTGAACGTTGCGCAGGTGAAGTGGTTTCGCTGAATGTAACATTGCGGCCTTCGGACCTGGTGTGTAGCAACAGCACAGCAGCAGCAGCGGCTCGCTCCGCAGCTGCTGCACTGCTGCCCTATGCGCATGTGGCCAAATTCCAAGTTTGACTGTTCCTGCACAAGTGTACGGATGTCTCATGAGCAACGTGCTTTCGAGATGCCACTTGCATGCCGCTTTCTTCAGCAGCGTGTGCACCACAATTGATACGGCACTGTGACATTGCAGGGCAGCCCCAGCAGTAGAGGCTCTCGAGGGTCAGCTTCCTCTCCAGCTGGCAGAGGTATCCCCTCCATCCTTGTGCAAATGCAAACATGCATCCAAGTGTCCGGCTGCTGTTTCACCAGTGCTGCAGCACACAAGATCCAAGAAATCGCACTTCAGAGGCTGCTGCCAAATGCGATCCGAATTTGTGTGCTGACTCGTATGATGCACACGATCTGCATCTGCTACAGGGGTGGAGGGGCGACCAGCATGGCAAGGGCTGGGCGGTTGGCCGCCGCAGCTCCCGCAAGCAGTGCACATGGTCCACCAGCTCTCCCATTCAAGCACATTCCTAGGCCACTGAGACTGTTGTGATCAGTACAGGGCTGGATGGGCGTCCAGCATGGCGGCTGCCAGGTACCGGGCCGCCGCAACCGCAGCACCAGCCTGGCTCCCGAGGCGGAGGCGGTCATGCGCCGCAGCCTCCAGCAGATGAGGATCCGCCGTCAGAAAAGCCGTACATGCCGGTGTGGGCTTGTTTTTCATCGCAGTCTGCATGCTGATGTCAGTGACATCACAGCTGTTATACACAGAGAGGCATGCAAACTATACATTTATAATGACACTGATCGAAGTGGTGTTTGCACACCGAGCCGCATCCAATCAGCGTGGGTGCTTGTCAGGATTTTAGCCTGGATCAAGTCCTTTGCAGCGTTGGGGACCATTTGCGCAGGGTGCAACGATGGGGCCGCAGTACTTCAGGCCGCGGCAGGCGGAGCAGGATGCCGAGTACGGGGCGCCCAGCATGGGTGGTCGGCCGCACACCCCGCAGCGCATCGTGAAAGAAAGTTTCCACACGGTGAGCTGCAGTGTGGCACCAGCTGCACATCAGCCCTCGACTCATGTATACTGTGGATTGCTGGGGCCTCAGCATGACCTGCATGCTGCACATGCTGCAGAGCAAAGTGCACATGGACGTATGATGCCTTGACTTTTAAGGCTAGCTGTGCATGCTGAAGTTCAATGTTTTGGCGGAGCCGACATGCCACACCACGCATACTGCTGAAATTGCACTGATACGGTCACAAGTTGTCCCACCTGGATGAAGATTTGAACCATGCTGACTGGCTCTTGCTGACTCGCCGCAGGGCGCAACCATGGGCCCGGAGTACTTCAAAGCCTCGAGGCAGCAGGCAAAGTGGAAAGGGGAGGTGCCGGGCGGGGAGCCAGAGTGTAAGGCGCCCAGCTACCACAGCACGCCCCGCTGCCCAGAGTCTGCGCGCTCGACCCCCAAGCAGGTATCGATATCTTGATTACATTGTCGGGGCCAAGCAACATATTTCACCGCATGCAGCAACAGCAAGCATGGCGCCAAGCTACCACAGCACGCCCCGCGGCCCAGAGTCTGCGTGCTCGACCCTCAAGCAGGTGGGTGCCCTGTTGTGCTTTTCATGATCGGTAGTCGAAGATGTTTCACCGCAGCAAGCAAAGCGCCCAGCTACCACAGCACGCCCCGCGGGCCGGAGTCTGCGTGCTCCACCCCCGAGCAGGTGGGTGCCATGCTCTGTGATGCAGTTTTTGTGGTCAAAAATCTGATTGCGGCGAGCACGTTGCCGAGCTAACGAAGCCCCTTTCTGGCCAGAGGACTGCGCGCTCGACCTCCAAGCGGGTGCCGCGCTGTCTGGTCCAGGTCCGTTGCTGCCCACACTGCATTACACCATATCACGCCGCTACGGGTGTATGGCAGATGGTGCTCGCTACCACAGCACGCCCCGCAGCCCGGAATGTGCGCGCTCGACCCCCAAGCAGGTGCCTCGCTTTCTGTTTCAGATTTTCTGGTCAAGCAAAATAGCAAGGTTGTCTCACCATAGCTCGCCACAATCACTCCAGCTACCAGAGCCTCTCGTAGGCCAGTGTGTGCCTCCTTGATCGACACCCAGGCACAATTGGCACTGCTGCTGTCTAGGTTGAAAGGTTTGAACATGGGCACAGGGGCCGATGAGCTGCCATGTGCAGGACCAATACCCAGCCAGCGGCAATTCGTCAGGCATGCTGCAAAGATGTTGAAACAACCTCTTTGGGGACCAGTATGATGTGTGAGCAAGCCATCGAGCTGAAATGCAAAGCGCCACGAGAGCTGTCGATGAGGATGTATGTGCAAGTCATAAAAGCAGCTGTGTAACATTGACATGAGCGAAGCAAGCTGAAACACTTGTACCATGTCCCTGCTGCAGGTGGCATCACCAATGGGAGCAGAGTACTTCACGCCGCGGCCACAGCCCCGAAAGGCCACGGTCGAGCCGCCGACGCCGGCGGACCAGCAGCGCACGCCGGCGGCGGCACTCCACAAGATGCCGCCAGCCCCGCCGCCTGTGCAGGAAACTCGGGAAGAGGAGCCATTGGTGAGCTTGCCCTTGCTTCGTACACTTTCGGACATTGTCAGGGCCGACAGTGGCCTTGAGTGCTGCCGGCAGCGCTGTGCAATATCCCATTGACCAGACAAATGCTGCGAGAGGAGCCATGTACAGGAGCATTCAGAGAGAACTTGCACCGAGGTTTTGTGCTTCGCATACAGGATGAGTGGAGCGGCTTGGCCGCAGGCAGGAAGCCGACAGTGAATGGTCGCAGCCTGCGCCCCAAGAAGAAAGGCACGCCCTGCACTGCCAACTGCTGCGATCTGCGAGACAGCAGAGCGCGCTTTGATGACGTTCGCCGTACTGTCTGACCGGCCGCTGGATATTTCACTTCCATCTCATTATGCGGCCAGTCTTGAGCCACCCTTAGCACAATCGATACACGTTGGCAAGCTTACGTCAGCTGTGCACTCGTGCTGCAGAGAAGCCAGCAGCGAAGTCATTCACTGCGCAGCCAGAGTGGCGCAGGCCAGTTACGGCAGCTGAGATTGCGACCGCCATCACCTTCACGCATGCAAAGACTGCTGAGGTGCACACTGCCAGTGTGCGTGCAACCGTATGCCACCGCTTGCTGGCACCCTTGGGTGGCAGCCCCTCTGGTGTTATCGTGACAGTGGCAGCACTGAAGATACTTGTGGCAATCGCCGCAATGAGTCAATGCCCTGCCACAGTATGCAGAGCTGAATCTTGCAGGTGGCAGGCAGGCCGGCTCACATCAACATCTGGGGCTGCCTGCTGTTCGCCACCTGGATAGCGTCTTTTGGCGTCTACATCGGCGTGCGGGCCGCCAAGACGATCGACCGCCACTCCAGCATCTTTGCATATCAGGTGACGATGTACAAGCGCCACGAGATTGGCATTGTGCAACCAAAAGCAGGGAAGCACTTTGCCGGCCAGGCATGTGATGTTGCCGAGCATTGTGCTGTGCATAATGGTACGTGTTGTTGCACGCATGAAAAGTGTTGCACATCACATCACTCTTCGCATCTGCCAGCAGTGGAAATGTCAACTTCCACGTGCAGGTCGTGATCCTGATGTTCGAGAGCCTGGCGGGCCTCGTGACAGCGCAGCAGGGCTTTGCACTGGTGGCTCGTCTCACCAGCGTGCGCACCCTCAAAGAGCAGGAAGAGGCGGACATCACCGAGCTGGTGAAGTCGGGCAAGGTGCGATACTAATGCCAGCCCGTTGCCAGCCAACAGTGTGGTTCTGCAGGTGAACAGCTGGTGCAGAGCAGGATATGCAGTTCTGTGACATGTGGGGGGCATGCATTCTGCTTCACTGCCAAAGTACAGACACCTGGACGAAGGGGTTATAGTCAGGCTGTCGAGTGTTTGTTCGCAGTCCAAGCCCGTGCTGGTGGCGCCGCCAGACCTGCCATATCCGCCAGTGCCTTCACCTGCGACTCCGGCTTCGTCTGCAGATGCTGCGGCAGTGACGGCACGCAACACGTCGGCGCTGACTGTTGTGCCACCCCGCCACGCAACAGGTGATGCATGCACTTCACCTCAGAGGACATCACTGCGATGTATGCAAGGCAACGAGGCATCTGGCACACATGCTGCCGGGCAGCACCGTCAACAATGCAGCTTTGAGCTGGCTCACGATGCTCGACGACCGGAACCTCCCACCAACAACCCCACACCGCTAAAGACAGAATGTTGTAACTGCGCTGCAGCACGCATCACACAGGGCAGCAGCAGTCTGGCCAACATCATTGCACGGCTCCCGGGCGGCGGCCCCGCCAGGGCCACAGGCATCCAGGATTCCCGCTTCTCAGCACAAATCTCTCTGCTCTCCGGTCTTGCGGATGCCATGCATGACAATCTGGGGTATCGAATGTGGTCAGTGACTGCTATATAGTCTGATGCTGGGTAGCCCTGCAGCGGGTCCTCCTCGCAGCACTGGCGGTGCATGTGTCGGGCTTCTTCACAGGTTGTGTGTGGACCGCTGCAGGCACCACAGACTCGCATTCCAGCGCCGACGTCCGCAACAGCCTGGACGTGCGGTCGAATCCCAGCAGCCACTCTGGCAACAGGTGTGCGCCCTGGAAGCAGTGAGAAACCGCACTCCCAACATACACACGACCTGTGCCGGATGTGGAACTTCATGGCGACCTCACACGATTACTGTCTAAAGTGCCTTCATCACCCACTGCACAACCAATGAAGTGCAAACATTGCCAGCAGGGACGCTGACTCGATTGTGGGCGGGCCGCGGTCCGAAGATGGCGCCGCAGCGCTACAGGGTGGCACCGCTGACAGCACTGCTGCGGTACAAGGTGGCAGCGGCAGGCACATTGCTGTCGGCGGCGCATTGCATGCTGTAGGTTTGGAACCCGGCTTGCCGGCAGTCGTGGAGGTGCCCTCCGCAGAAGCAGGTCCGAGCTCACAGGCCTGATGGTAGATACGAATCAGCTGCTGTGAAACTCTGTCAACCGCATCCAGTAACATGTCAAGGCAGACTGCATGATCGAGCTTCTGCAAGACTTTGCGGTGCCAGTGTCGTCCATATGTTTGATCATCCGAGGAATTATGAATGGCTTGTAATATACATAGGCATTGGCGAGGATGCGGTGATGCCGCTGCACGCATTCGGGGGCACGCTGCCAAAGGCGCAGCCGCCTGCCGAGGACGATCCTGTAGCAGCGCCGCCGTCGCAGCCGCCGCCCTGTGCGGAGGCTGCGGTGAACGCCGCAGAGCGGAAGCAGCTGGCAGAGGCGGCAGCAGAAGTCGGAAGCAGTAGTTCCGGCGGCTTCACCGCCCGCCGCCGCGACACGCCGGCGCCCGCGGAGATGGGTGCGGCGGTGGCGGAAGCCGCCGGGCAGCTGCCGAGCGCGGCGTCCGCCGAGAAGGTCGCCGCGGACAGCCAGCAGTCGCCGCTGAGCCATGAGCTCAGCCAGGTTCCCACGAGCCTTGACCAGACAGGCGGCTGGATGCAGCCGCTGGCTGATCAGGTGTCAGTCAGCTCCGAAGGAACCGCACATGCAGCCGCAGCTGCCGGCGATCCCAATGACACTGTACAGGCAGCTTCAGAGGCGGCAGCGGCCACAGCGGGTGTCAGCGACGGTGCAGATGCTGCGGCCGAGGCGGCGGCCACGCGGCAGCGCACCCAGTCTTCGGTGGCCGACGACCCCTTCGTGCTCGAGTTTGGCCGAGTGCAGCCGTGCAACGCTCAATCCCGCAGAGCTTCACGAATCGACGCTGCCAGCCCTGCTGCAGCGGCCAATGCTGAGGGCACACCTGCAGCAAGCTCAGCAGCAGATGGCACGTCGGCCATGGCTGCTGCAGCACAGCATGCCGCGCCGGCAGGAACGGCCGCTGAGTCCAGCGCTGGCGTTGCGGATGCAGCCACGGCAGAAATCAGCCATGCCAATGCGCAGCTGGCGGGATCGGATGTGGTGCTGCCGCCAGCGCTGCCTTTCTACCGGTAATCCAGGGCACAGCACACAATGGAATCATGCTGCAGTGTATCCTGTATGAACAGATGCAGGCAACATCAACTGTCACACCAGGAACATGGCTGTGTACACGATGCACAGGCTGGGCATGCCATGGTGCACTGACGAGGCCATGTCGACGGTGTGCAGGGATCAAGCAGACGCGCCGATGCTGGCGGGTGCGACTGCGCGTGTGCACACGAAGGCCAGCAGCAAAAGGGCAGCGAGCGGGCACCACATCCAGGTGCGAATGCAGACGCAGCTTCTGTGACTTGGGCCATACTTCACACGCACTGCCATAGCAGATAGGATTCTGTACCCAGCATCTGCTTCTGTGATGCGATGGTGGGCATATCACGCCATTGCGACAACACCTGCAGTCCTGACAGTGTCCTTGCGGCAGCCTTGCCGGTGGACAAGGGGTTCTGACGTGCTCTGCATGAAGTGCATTCTGCATGAATTACGTCAACACCTGTATCACATGCTCCCTTTGGTGTCGCAGGTGCTGGTGTGGGCGGCTCCGCATGTGCACCTCGGCGCATTGGAGGCCACCCTGCGGCATTTAATGGGGGCAGCGCTGCCGCCGGGATGCACTCGGGCTATCTATGTTGTTGACGCATACAGGTCAGCTGGCAGGCTTCCTAGACCCGCCCATGCCTGCAAAACACATGACGTACATGTCATTTGAGTGCTGCAAGTGCTTGTGCCACATTGCATGCGGCAGATAACAGATTGCACGACCAGCCACGGGCGAAACACCTGTCAGGTTGACGGTTCAAGGATTGGAAGCATCCGACAGCACACCAGCAGGGCGCAACGCGAATCTCACACGTCCCATCTGCAGCGGATAGAAATTGTCAATAACCCCAACATTATTTTTCTGGACACAGGTCCGAGGAGCGGGCGCTGTCAGTAGCGGAGCAGGGCTACGAGGGCGTGTCCTACATTCCCACCCTGCAGCGGGGCCAGCAGACGGATGACTTCGGCAAGGCGGCGTGCCTCAACCGCGCGCTGCGCCGGCTGTACCCGACCGATGACGCCGCAATCTCTGGTGAGCTGCACAATACAAGCTGTTCTTGACATGACCTGATGCAGGCACCAGGCGGCGGGGCGGACTTCTGAAAGATTGGTTGATGCCTGTGCAGTATGCTGCGGGCAAGGACAGATCAGATAGATCAACCGTGGTTAAAGGGGCCAGGACCGCCAGCAGCCTGCTTCTGAGATGGCGATCACGATGTCCGACATCTTCATCCACATGACCCATTGCATCACATTCTCTGTTCTTCTGTTCGATTGCGCGCAGGGTCAGACCTTGTGGCGGTTGTTCAACGAGGGCCAGGGCTGTGAGAAGCCCGTTTTTAAGATGGCTATACAACGGTCGGCATGGACATCGATTGACAGATGAACAATTGTTTGATTTTGATTGGCTTCAGACACAGACCTCATGGCGGTGTTTGACGGGGGCCAGGGCTGCGAGAAGCCGTTCTTCGAGCGAGCAATCGCAGCGCTGCAGGCGCCGGCGGTGGCGCTCGCGGCCGCGCCACCAGCATTCGCCAGACTGAGCGCCTCAGCAGACGTCTTCGACCTGGTGAGCATGGCAGACTGCTCGTCGCTGGCCTGCTTTGCTATGGCATGGGCAGCATGCGTTTCTGCTCTTGTCAGACTGTGGCCTACATGTAGGACATGTCGCTGATGGTACACTCTCTGCTGCTGATTCCTGACCAATTTTGCGCACAGTTGTGCCTTACGCTTGCCGTGGGTATATCTGCAAGCACACTGCAAGAGTGCAACAGCTGTGGCAGCTGCAATACAACATCACTTCTGGGAGGCTTATGCGGGTTCGAGTCTGGATGTGTGGTGGCGTCACATGCTGGCCAGCATGCTATCTCCTGCACCTTGCATACCCATGTTCTGATGCTGCAGACGCGGCGGGCACAGCAGCTGCACACCAAGGCCGGCGAGGCGCTGGGGCTCTCGTGGGCGTGGAATTACAGCTGATGGTGTGGCCAGACACGCTTCTGACAACAAGTCTGTTCTGTAACTGACTCGCAATTGCATTCCGGCAATGCAGACGCAGCGAGCGCAGCAGCTGCGCACCAAGGGCAGCGAGGCGCTGGGGCTCTCGTGGGCGTGGGATTCTGGCTTCGTGGTGGCCGCCGCATCGCTGCGCGCTGTCGGCTGGCTGCCGGAGCATTCCGAGGCCATCGGTCCTGCCCTTGGCAGCGCTCTACGGGTGTGTGTTGGTGGAAAGAAGGGTTTGTTCAACACTGACCGACAAGACGATTACCTCACTGCGGGGTATTGGCTGGCTGCCGGAGCACTCCGACGCCATCGGCCCCACCAGCGGCAGTGCTCTGCGGGTGTGCAGATTGGGGATTCCAGGTTCCATTGTCAACTTTGCAAAGTGTAGATTCAAGAGTCCCTGCAGAGCACAACGCAAAAGCATGTGGACACCACTGTGAGCCATTGGCTGTTGTCGGAGCGATTCGACGCCATTGGCCCCGGCTTTGGCAGTGCTCTGCGGGTGAGCACACAAATAGTCTCGTGGTTTGCAGGTTCAATCGGCTGCAAAGCAGCAATTGCTCTATATGTGCTCGGCCCGTCTGAACGGCGATACCCCGCCTTTCAAGCCGTCAGGCACATTGCACAGGATACAGAAAAGCTAATACTCCTGACAGCGAATGCTGGAGTGCTGCATGCAGGGCCAGGACCTGGGCTCGGCATTTGTGGACGGCGGTCTCGCGCCGCTCAAGCCGCCAGGGACGCTGCACAAGGCGTACGCCGCGGTGGTGGCCCAGGCGGCGGGGCACTTCCAGATGCTGTTCTGGCGGAAGGGGCTGCAGCCCCGGCCCCGGCTGCGCCACAGGCAAGTTGACACGTCGTGTGTCACTCATTCAACCGATCATGCACTTCCGGCTGCAGTTCCTGCAAAGAGCACAGCAGCCCGGGCCCCGGCTGCGCCACAGGTATGCTGGTGTACCACCGTCATGCCCTGTTGGGAAAGAATCTGTTTGTCTCGAATGCTGTTCTGGCGCAAGGGGCAGCACACCCGGCCTAAGCTGCGTCACAGGTGAGCTGGTGTACCCCCATGACCCTTTTGAAATGAAGACCCTTCGTCTCAGATGCAGC
Organism: Tetratostichococcus sp. P1; assembly: GCA_036584455.1. Lineage (NCBI taxonomy): Eukaryota > Viridiplantae > Chlorophyta > Trebouxiophyceae > Prasiolales > Stichococcaceae > Tetratostichococcus > Tetratostichococcus sp. P1. The sequence goes on from BTPI01000006.1 coordinate 574,506, forward strand.
ATTGCCAGCCGTGGCTGCGCCACAAGCACGCTGGTATACCCTCACAATGACCTTTTGCAAACTGGTTTTACCATATAGAGGTGCGGTTCTAGTGGCATGTGGCAGCAGCCCTAGCTGCGGCTGCGCCACATGCACATTGAAGGGTGCGACAGGAATGCACAGAGTTGCACAGGCAGCTGTGCAGCGCTCAGGGTGCTACTCAAAACAGCAGTCGCATGAATGGCCAGCAAACAGGCAAACATGTTGGCAGCCCATATGACCAGCAGCCCTGTCATGTCATATGTCATAGTGGCTGACGAACTCAACTGCTGATCGGCGAATGAGCCATCTGGCAGCTTGACGCATGCAATGGATATTGCCGTCTAGCACACAGGCTGCTGTCAAATGCGGCGGCTCTGACCGTGGGGCTTGGAACCCCGCTGGTGCAGCTTCCGCCACATTTGGAAACTCAGAATCACTGTGAGGACGTCATGTTGTACCTGTGGCGCAGGCTGCTGTACAGCACGCAGGCCACCTGGCTGCTGTGGAACGCGGCGGCGCTGTTCGTGCGACTGGGCATCTTGCTGGTGCAGATCTGCCAAGCCTCTGCCATGGGCACATGCAAACGATGTCGTGTTCCTGTGCCGCAGGCTGCTGTACAGCACACAGGCAATCTGGCTGCTGTGGAACGCGGCGGCGCTGTTTGTGTGGCTCGGCATCCCGCTTGTGCAGATCCTGCTGGGAGTGTTCCCCGCACGTGTGAACCGCTGGCTCGGCATCGTGGCGGCGGTTTACTACGGGATCCTCACGCCTCTGCTGTTCCAGGTGAGTTGCGTGATCAGCAATTCGCTGCCAATCTGTTGAGCTGGTGGTCGGGGCGATTAGCATGGTTTCTTCACGCTTTCTGTCATTCCCAGCATTGCACGGTTGCTGCATCAGTCCTCTTGCTTGTTGGCGGCATGCCGCGCTGTTGCGCAGAGGCTTGAGCGTTTGCGCAGCGCTGTGGTGCGCTGCCTTTTTCAGTCATGCTGACACTGCCACGGACAAGTAGAGCATGCTGAAGCACTCCTACTATCCCTTCCAGATAGAGAGGATGTGCGGACCAGTGTCATGTGTGTGCAGGGCTACCGCCTGGCAAATCGCGCGTCGCTGTGGCACAGCGCAATCGTGAGTCACGCGCTGGCACCGAGGCTGCTGGCTGCGGCAGCCGCTGCCGCGCTATGGGGTCGAAAAGATGTGCTGGCCGGCTGTGCCGCCAAATGTGTGGCCGCGGCGCAGAGAGCCCGTGCAAGAGAAGAGTGAGTTTTCAGCAACTGACACCAGCCGTCTCGCTGTCTGCGCACATGATTGAGAGGCTGCCTTGCGATCTCCGCCATTGAGCCGTTTGCCACTGACAACTTTCTTGCTTTACTTCATTTGACTTGTGGCAACCATCCATTCATCGGCTGCTGTACTGAACACGATGTTGGTTTGGAGGAGTCACTGGACGCAAGCCTGTGATGCCGTGAAGAGCATGCCATGTGATGCTATGAGCATGTGCTGACGGCATTAGCATTCCTGCGGATGGACCAAAGCAAGGCATCCCCTTGTATCTTCTGCAGCGCCAAGGCCGCAAAGGCAGCTGTCAGGGACCGGCAGCGGCAGCGGAAGCAGGAAGCGCACGCAGCGGAGGAAGAGCACCGCACGCCGGCGACGTGGCGGTCGGCGTTCCCCAAGCGCCTCACCAGAGACTTCAGGAGAGTCACATGAAACATGTGCTGCGCATGCATTATATCTGCACGTGAACCAGCTGGCATGCATGTTGTAACTCGGTCTACTCAGATGTGCCTGGCTCTGCTGTAGATTGCACCCTATGTCCAGCGCAATCTGCATCAGTGTTTTCTCTTGTGTTCGCTGCAGGGAAGCGGGCGACCGCGAGGGGCACTTCGGAGATGTCGAGTCCTCCAGGCCGCCTGCTGAAGATGCGCAGGACACAGTAGACACCACGCAGCAGCCCATGTGAGTGGACAGTGCAAGGAGGGCACTTCCAGTCCGGGCAATGGATGTGCACCACAGCGCGTCAGCCATATTTTTTATGAGGCATACTTCATTTCAGAAAGCTGCCACCGGCGGGCTGGTCTTCTGCTCCACAAGGCGATCCTTCCATATCACGCTTTTCTCACCGACGCACTCACCGTGCAGGACACCTACCACAGCGGCGGCGGTGGCCGACAACGACACCCTGATCAGGAGGCGGCCGGCCCTGGAGCAGGAAGCTGCGCAGGAACCGCTGGATGTAGCGGACATCCTGGAGGCTCGACCGCGCAAGCCAGGTTCACTTGCACATGTGAGCTCCCGCGCGCAGCTGCCATTCTGTTTGCGAACTTGTTTCATCCAATGCAAAGTTTTGGCAGAGTGTGTGGATGCTCCTCTGTCACGGGAGTTGAGAGTTTGGAGAAGTACTGGTGGATGCCCCACCCCGCGGTAACGCACTTCCTGATATGTTCTGTGCAAGATGTGCATGATCCTGCGTCAAGATAATGTGTCCAGATGCTCAAAATCCATCTCATGTGAGCAGCACAATTTTGCACACATAGGTGCCCTGGTTTGCGGCGGCCGTTTGGGCAGTTACCGGCGCCGCCACCGGCATGGGCCTGTGGCTGCTGTTCTCGCGCCACGACCCCAGCCTGCACATGCTGGCGGCCAATCTGCCGCTGGTGGTCTCCACTCTGTGGGCACTTGCGCACCACGTGACGGCGGGCATGGCGCTCTGGTTTGCGCTAGGGCTGCGTCGCAAAGCCTTGGGCGTCGTCGCATCAGCATCCGAGGTGAAGCGGCGTCGGCACCCAGGAAATGAAAATGATCGACAGCCCACTCACTGTAACCGTGTGCGGACAAGCACGGTGTGTGCGTGGCTAAGTCAGCATCTGCAATGTCTTGCGATCAGCAAAAGACAGCATGCTACCTGAAGCTCACGACCCTCGGCTGCTGCAGGGTCTGTGCTGGCTGCTGGCGGTGATTGCTGCGGCGGCAGCAATCGGTCTGGGCGGCGGTGGTGTCAGTGTGGCAGGGCAGCGGATCCGCAATGGGTTTGTGCAAGCCATGGGAGCATACATCTCTGGCACGCCTGCAAATTGATGGACATGTGTGCTTGTTGGCAGATTGTTGGCATACCAGATGCATGCTGCGACAGATTTGAGTGAACCGAGTTTCAAGGTAACGAATGTATTGCTGCAGTGGGGACATGCAATTTACACTTGGCAGCAATTGACAGTATGGGACGCTCGATGTGTGTGATCTGCAACGTTGCAAACAGAGCAAAATGGTACTCGGACTGCTGTTGCAGAGTATCACTGTTGCGATACCTACTGTCAATATGGGTTGGACTGATACGAAATGCTGCAAACCACCCAGAATCCTCTGTAAATTGTACGAAGTTGTACGCCGTCAATTGCCGTGCAAAGCTGAAGCTGCTGCTCTGACTCCATCTCAAGTCCTCCGCAAAATTTGTGCAAAGAGCTTGCTGTTGATAGCGGGCCTGGGTTCCCCATCGTTCACCTGAGCAGGATATCTACCCAGTACTGCTGGGTTAAAGTTGTGGCAGTCAGAATCCCAGCTGGACTGCTGACATCTGTGAAGCATTGCTGTAACGACCTGTATGGCTGGCACTGCACAACGCTGGGCACTTGCTGCGGATGCCACTTAGTCCACCTGGAAGCTCTCGGCGACGGCACGCAGCTGATCAGCTGTCTGCGGCCACCGCTCGATTGGGCTGCTGGCTGTGAGGAGGTACGCTTGCCCTGCAGCACAGTAGATATCATACTTGCAGATTCTACATGTTGCAAATCTGTGCATCAAACTGGACAATCGTGGCTGCAGGCAGGTGGGTGCTTCGCACACCGGTTATATATTATGCTTTGCAGCATACTGTACCGTCTTTGAAAGTTGCCGACGCAACTAGGTGGCGTGTGATCGGCTCCTGGCTGTTGCCATTCGGTGCCTGCACGCGACACGCTTCAGCCTCTGCTGGCCAGTCACCTCTGCTGACAGCAAATTTGGTGCATCAACGGACACGAGCTGTAAAGAAGTGTGCAGCCGAGCCGCAGCTGCTGCACGCGAATGCGGATGACAACTATACAGGGTGGGTGGCTCACCAGACAGCGGCGCTTGCCCTCCAAGCCCTCCTCAATCTCGCCATTGCATATCGACAGCACGTACCTGTGCATTGCAGCAGAACAGCGACGTCAGTCCCTGCAGCGATGAGGCTCTTCCACTCACAGGCACACACTGGCGGCAGCGCTTCCAGCACAGCCCCGCTCGCATGCTTCTCACTATATGAATAAGCACTGCCGTCGACAAGCAAAACTCGACAACAAATATGTGTTTGAGATCAGCGGGAGGTGCTCACTCGAAGACAATGTAGTTGCCGCCGCCGCGGCGCTCGGTGCCCTCGTTCACCAGCTCGAAGCTCATTGTGCTGCCCTGTAGCATGTGCAGTATATGCATGCTTGTCCACGTCTGTCATGTTAAATCCCCACGCAGCTTCCCGCAGACGGCTGAGCAACATTTCGCAGCTGTCTATATCTGTTCAAGCAGACTTCAGCGATCTCAGCGCAGAAGGACGAATGCTGGCCACCGTGCTGCGCGCCTCAGCAATAAGCGCCGACGCCAAAGCCTTGACGTCCCCCTTCTCAGCTGCACCGGTTTAACATCCCAGCGTCAGGCGCATGCAGACTTCACGGGTTGCACGCTTTCATGCTACCTGCCGTCCGAGACCAGCTTGCATCTTGCACACTGCCTTTCCTGTCTCAGGCGGCAGCATGAGGCGCGGCAGGTCCGCTTTGAGCACGCTGGCCGTGTCGAAGCTTTTGAAATCGCCGACAAGGGCCAGTGCCCCTGACTGGTCACCCCGGTTCTACGGCAAAGAAGTTGGCAGAGTCATTTGGCGCTGGCAATGTGCGAATACCATACGTTGAAGATGGACAAATTGTGAGCCTTGATCTGCACACTAGCGCAGCAGAAGGACTGTGCACGTGTGCAGATGCATTCGATTTTGCAGAGTGCAACCAAAGACTGCGGCATCTGTGTGTGCCACGCCAGCATCATGTGAAGTGATAGAGGCTCACGAAGCCGACTACCCAGCCGTCCGGGTAGCTGAAGCGAAACCCCGCCTTCCCTTGCAGCTCTTTGACGGCTGGACCGGCAGCCACGGCTTCCTCGGCGGCCGCTGGCCGCGGCATGGTGCCCTGCACTGTCATCAGCATGCCCGCTGCTGCGGCGGCCAGCAGAGACCGCCTATCCACTTGCGCGGCGTCAGCGGCTGATGCGCGTTGATCGATTTGGATGGCATGCACAGCCATTCTGTGTGAGGAGCGCTGCGTCTGAGATCGCCGGGTTGAGTCAGAGAATGGCATTCTGCGCAAGCATTGCGCCAGCAAGCAGCCTTTTGCGGCCATGGCGTCAATGTCAAGGGTGTCCTGCGTCCTCTTCCCAGGCGTGTTCCTGCTCTGCAAACGAGTTTTGGTGCTGTTGAACATGCTCTTGATCTTGCGTTGTCATCTTCCATGACCATGATCGACATGCAGCTTCGCCAGCACATTCAGCTCATATAACCGTTTACAAGGCATCAGAATTCGTGATCTGCAGATGGAAATCATGCAGAATGCTATAGATGTGCTGACGGTCCAGGTCGAGGAGATTCAGGCGAGTCCTGGGCGGTGTGGCATGCGCTGCACGCATGCATGGTTGCATTCAAGGCCCTCAAGCGCACAGACATGAAGTCACGCTGTTGTGCAGACGGTCGTACTCGAGTCTCGTCAAAACCACTAATTGAGAGGCAGAGCTTATGACGACGACACATCTCCGGCCACAGGCACTGCAGGCCATGTACCCTGAGGACGGCGCAGTGTGCTTCACGTCAGCCGAACAAGCAGCCCTGGAGATGGCGACCGCGCTCGTAGAAACAGCACCAGACACCTCAGCACCGCAGGCGGCACAGCAGGAGGCGCAGCTGTGCAGCCTGCCGCAGCTCAGCGGCGCGCTTTCGCTGCAGGGTGCGCGGATCGGCGGTCAGCCGGTGCGCCTGCGCTTCACATTCCCGGCACCAGACACAGCAGCAAAAGCAGCAGCATCCAAGGCGGCGCCTGACGATGCTGCGGTGCCGCGTATGCAAGTGGAGTGTTCATGTGATAGGTGAGGTGAGTCATGAACGTCAGAGGCGGTGAATGGCTGCTGTTGCAGGATGTCTTTACACAGTATTCCTGTTCCTTCGCGAGACCGACTTTACGACATGTGGCACTGAGCAGTTTATGAAGGCTCAGAGTGCCGCTGCAGGTCGCACCATGACAAGTTGACAGCTGCAGTGCAGCAGTGTGCATCAGACTCCACTGCCGGCTGCATGTTGTTGGCGGCAGGCGCCTTGCGGCAGCGTGTGCACGACCTTATCGAGCAGGTGAGTAATGCCGCCGTCTTGGGAACTGCCAGCTTGTCATGGAGTTCGACAGCGTCTGGACTCTGTCAGTGTGCTGGTTGCCGAAGCATGCTGAGCACGCAATTGCATGCTGTGTCGAGTGGTTTTGGCATGCAGGGGCAACTGCAGTCAGATATGCTGTCCAGCGGAGCAGCAGCAGATGCGTTCGTGCAGCCGCAGCCGCCAGCGCATGCCACACTGTGCCGCTGTGTCATCTGGTGGGCTGCGCTAAGCGATGGTCAGCACGAAACATTCAAATACGAGCATTGTGTGACTCAGTGCTGGGGGTAGTGCCCCTGCACAGCCTGTTGGCCAGACCTGCAAAACGTGCATCCCTGCTCAGCGGAGGCTCGCATGCCGATGCAGAACTGCTCCTTGCATGGTGCAGGTTCCACCACATCAAGAACCTCAACAAGCGCAAGCACATTGTGCAGTGGGCTCATGAGCTGCGGCTCGGCGGCTACTCCAAGCCCGGCTTCCCAGGTATACAAAATCTGGCAGCACCTTGGTGTTGCTGGCAAGCAGGTCCTCTGATGTGTTCGCCAGGGTAGCGGAAGGTAGCGGCGGTTAATGCTGGGACCATTCCAAGCATCTCGCTGACAGCAGATGCGCTTGTCTAGCAGTGCATGCAGACGGCTGCTGTCGTGGTAGCCGCACCATCATTTCGATCCTGTGCTGCTCATTGCAGGCGTCATCGTGTGCGAGGGCCTGGATGCCGATGTGCAGGAGTACATTCAGCGCCTTCGCACCCTGAAGTGGCAGGTCAGCACTACAGCCACAGGAAAAATTGGAAAACAGTGGAAGGACTTTCTGTCTCACCCAGACGGAGCATGCAGGGTCTTATGGCAGCATGCCTCACCTCCTTGTGGAAAATCGCAATTGGTGCCTCAGGCTTCTGCCTCCTGCCTTCCAGGCGATGGCGGTGCGTGGAGAGGAGACAGAGCGCTTTGAGACTCCTGAGTCGCCGGCAGCGCCAGGCGCCGCTGCTGATGCCGGCAGGCGTTTTGGGGCCGACCCAGCGTTTCATGAGCTGCCGGAGACAGGCGAGACTGCTTGGTCGTTTAAAGACCAATGGGTTGAAGCTACTACCTGCTGTCAGCAGTGTTTGCACGCTCAGCAGGTACCCAATTCGACAAAGGTAGACTTGCACGCCCAGCTGCAGTTGTGGCAACCCAGGAATAAGTCTCCGTCCTTGTAGGCATGTCAGAGCTGGCGGCTGCCTGCCGTACCGCCGGCATTGAGCAGCTGTTCCTGACGGCACTCAAAATCGTCAAGTGATGCCGCCCGCTGCAGTGAATGCTGCCATCTTCGGGCCCAAGCGGTTGTGGCATCGCAATGCTGCACCAGGTAGGTCAAAGAATGTATCAGAGTGCAGCATGTGTCACTTTTTGAAATGCCAAATTCAATGTTCGATGTATCATTTGGCTGGATTTTGCTGGTTGAAGGGACAGGGTCTACCTTAGCCGTGACGCTTTTCAACGTTACAAGTCGTTTGTTCGCAGGTGCACACACATGCGACATGGCGTTGTGGACTTTGCAGGCGATGACAGGTATGTCAAGCATTCTGCATTCCGTAGGATATCTGGTCCATGCAACTGTGCTTTCAGAGCACTCGATATGCCATCACAGCATGGAGAAGACCTGAGAGGGGCGGAAGTCATGTTGACAAAATGTGCTACCTGTAGGTGCCAGCCTATGCACAATTCGAAGTCCAAGTTGCCGATGAAGCAAGGACGAAGTCAGACAGCGATGCTTTGGATTTGCTTTCGATGTCAGGAGTGCCGTTTCACGCTCGATTCGGCAACCTCGAGTCTGCAATCTGGATGTGGATTGCTTTCCAAACTCTCTCTGAGGGCACTCATGTTCTTGGGAATTACAACGTTGCAACGACTCCAATGTCCAGCTGCCAGCCATGTCTGCTGGCAAGATTGCAACCGCATCCAAAGGATCCACGCCATTTACACCACTGCTGCATGTGTGCACCAAGCCACATCCAAGTGACAGTGGTCATTTACTGTGCTGCTTCCGTGGCTGTCGGCTGTGGCGCATCATTTTTGCCCCAGTGTCACCCATGCATACTGTCTCGATTGCCGCTGCAAACAATGCCCCAGGGCTGCTGCAGCCACAACTGCGCCAGCTGCCGCTGTGCTCGCCGCCAGCGAAGATTCCATGCACCAGCAGTCACCCCATGCCCCAGCGGTCATTGACCTCTGCTGGTGGCACTGATTCGATGTCCATCCAGGACGCCGGCCCAGGGCTGGGGTTGCCACATTGCAGCTGCATCTGGCCGCAGCGGCAGCCACGGTCAGACGTCACTCCGTGCCCCAGCGGTCTTTGGCTTCTGCTGGCGGCACCGTCTCAACGGCCACCAGGCTGCCGCTGCCGCGGCGGTGGCGCCAGCCGCTGCTGCAGCGCCATGTACTGAGCGCCCATCAATCACTCCATGCCCCAGCGATCGTCGGCGTCCGCAGGCGGCACCGTCTCGGCGGCCACGGGGCTGCCGCTGCCGCTGCGGTGGCGCTTCACTGGGCGGCCGGTGGCACGGTCGCGGCTGCGCCGCTTCCGCCGCCGCAGCACCTCCCGCAGGTCCTCTGGCTGCAACAGACAAGCACAAGTTGCCCGTCATCTGTTTGATGAGCAGACGATGCACGTTGATCGACCCCAGTTGGAGCTGTAACACTTGGGCCGTCGCAGCACACTCCTTGTATCGCTCAAATGCAGTATACAGACTATGGGCAAGACGTCAGCAACTTGAGCCTTTGCTGGTAATTGTCGTGGTCTGGCACTCTGCTACGATCGCAGCTACAGCGCTTGCTGCTGCAATCGATGCATTGCTCTTGAACATATTGCTGAGCCAGAACTGTACTGCTGGAGCGTGGTCGCTGCTACAACATCGAACATGATGCTCACCGATGGGCTGGCACGCCGGGGGCTACGGTCCCCGCTCCCGCGCCCAGAGTCCCTGCCGCCGCCGCCGCCGCCGGCCCTCCAGCCAGCCTGCGCCGCCGGGCTGCCGCGGTGCCGACCGCCACCGCCGGCAGATGCGGGGCTGTCATGGCGGCGCCGCTGCGAGGCCCCGACAGCGCCGCCATTTGCCACAGGGCCGCCGCCGCGGTCGCGCCTGGCACCTGTGGCCACACACGACACATGCTTTAAGCAACACACAACAGACAGCACAGGGCAATCGCAGGGGAGGAACACGCCGAATGGTGCGAAAGCCACGGCATGGCGGCTGGCAGCCTTTTCCTGCCATCATGAGTAGGCGCGGACTTGGCCACGAAAAGTGCGGCATGGCTGTCAAGCCACAGTGAGATGGATTGTCACCAAAGCCACCTTGCACTCGAACACCAGGGTACAGGGCAGGCAGATGCGATGCCAGGGTTTGTGCGTACCACGACTGTCGGTTGTGTCACGCCGTGCAGGCGGCGAGGGCGGCTTCAGCTGCACCACGTCTTCTGATGCGTCCTTCTGCTTCCTGCTGCCGCTGCCGGGTGGTTGCCGCTTTGCTGCACCTGGGCACGATAGGTGCAGAATGAACATCAGGACACATCATTATTGTTTGCTGAGCTTGTGCAGCTTTTGGCGCCGTCTGCATCAGCACTGACCACAATGCGACAAGACATTCAGCTGAGCGCCATCTGGGAGGCGAGCTGCGCCTTGCCCTAATTGCAGTGCAGTGGCACCCCACCTTTGGCGCCGGATCCCGGCTCGCTGTCGCTGCCGGAGCTGTCGCTGCTGCTGTCCGAGCCGGAGCCGCCGCTGCCGCTGCTGCCACTGGAGCTGGAGTCGGACTCAGAGCTGCTGCTGTCACTGCCGCTGCTGCTGCTGCTGCTGCTGCTGGAACTCGAACCGGAACCCGAGCTGGAATTGCTGCTGCTGCCGCCGCTGCTGCTGCTGCTGGAATCCGATTCCGAATCTGAGCTGCTGCTGCTGCTGCTGCTGCTGCTGCTGCTGCTGCTGCTGCTGCTGGAATCCGAATCACTGCTGCTGCTGCTGCTGCTGCTGCTGCCGCTGCCGGAACTGCTGCTGCTGCTGTCGCCACTGCCACTGGAGGACGAAGAGGACGACGACCCCCGCCGCTTGCGCTTCTTCTTTTTCTTGTCCCCCTTGGCGGGCGCTGCAGGCTTCTCCGCCGGCACGCGCTGCAGGAAGTTGCCGGCGGGCTCTGGCTCTGGCAGCAGCTCCGAAGGGTCCAGGTACCGCTGCTTCTGCGTGACAGAAACGATACAAGCATTGTCCTCGGGACAAGTAAATGCAGACCCTTTGTGCTGCTTTGTGCTGGATTGGGCGAAACATTGCAGAGCGCTGTCGGCACACTTCGGCATCTGTGGCACCACTGATGGGTCTGTGCGTGTTGTGCATCCGGCATCAGTGTTGTTGATCTTCCTTCCCATCGAAATTGTGACCTGCCACGCCCACGGTGGACGCTTCAGCTGCTGAACCCGCGCAGCTGCACCCTCTGCACCGGCTTGATGTCGCATGTATGTTCGACTCGCAGGCGAGAACGTGTGCCCATGACAGTTGTATGTGCATTGCACCTTGGGCTGTTTCAGCTGCTGGGTGCGCGTCGGCCGCGCCTTGTACACGGGCGCATTCTTGCACTCGTACGTCCAGTGCCCCGTCTGCAGGCACCGCTGGCACACCACGCCCGCGTTGCCGCCGCCGAGCGTCGGCGCCTGCATGTGGGAATAGATTTGCTCAGGTCTGACTGCAGTTCAGGCATGGCCGCACCTTGGGTTGCGGGGACTATGCTGGTACTGCTGCAGGCAAGCCGTTGGCAGGGCAGTGACATGGGACGATTTGCAGGAGTACAGTCATGCGCAGACGTGGGGCAACAGATGCTACGAAAGTTTCAGGTTGAAGTCACCATGCGCCGGCGGCCCTGGCGGTGAACGCTGCCACTGCCCAGGATGCCCGCCATGGCTGCGGCTCGACCGCCACCAGAACCTCTGTGTAGGACTAATCCTTTAACTGCTTGCTTGGCAAGGGCACAGCTGACCGCCGAAAGCCAGCGGCTTTGCGGATGTCAGCAATCAGGAATTGAGACGTCAGTTGCTGGAGCCTGAAGGCGGGCCCCTGACACAGTCGCGGCAGCTGCGAAGCCAAATTTTCACCTGAGATGGTGTTGCGAATGCGGGAATGACCATAAATCTTCATGCAGCTGCTCTTGAACTGAGAGGGTGCCCTGTGTCGGAACGGGTTGCTATGCACCTGTAGTGCAGGAGAACACTTGCGCACACAGTCCGCTTGCACAGGGACCAACTTGCCGATCGTATGGTTCAGGAAGTTTGAGGTCAGCTTTCGCGTTGGTGCGTGTTGTGGCGCGTGCCCAGATCGAGCTGTGTGGCACGCCATCAGCGCCGCGCCGCAGCCTGACATGATCGTGCGTCCACGCCTTGATATCCTGAGCTGACAGTCTTCAGAACCGACCAAGATGTCGAGTGAAGGCTACAACATACCTGACGCCTGAGTGTATTCGCCTCTGGTGATGCTACAGCATCGCATGCGGTGATGTGCAGCAGGCATGCGCTGGCGCCGGGACGGGCTGTCAGCCCGTGCGAGGCGGAAATGGTTCTGGTAAGCGCAGGTGCTGCAGAACGAGCTGCCTTGCATCATTTTGCGGTCTTTTACCTGTGTGGACCATATCATTTGCCTGTCTTCATAGGAAGCTTGCTGAGCCGGTTCCTTGAGCGCCCACCGGTATGTGTCGAATTATGCATAGGCTGCTGCTGCTGGCATGTCTGGTGGCGCTGGTCGCCATCACCGTAGGCATCACCGGATACAGCATCTCGTGGACGACGCAGTCGTTTGCCGGCATCAGCAGTGCCGCGGCGGCGTGGCTGCCCTCAGCCGCCGGCGGCGGCGGCGACAGCAGCATGGATGGGTCCGCAAGCAGCAGCGGCCTGGAACACCCAGCATCGTTCCTGCTGGGCATCGCCGGAGACAGGGCGGCAGGCAGCAGTGCAGCTGTGCAGTCGGCTGGTTCAAAATCGACAGATGCAGACGAAGCTGCAGTGGTGGGGCAGCTGCATGATGGACAGAAGGCAGCTCCTGAGTCAGTCGGCAGCAATGGTAGCGGCACTTCTGCTGGGCACACCAGCAGTGCTGACGGCAACACAAGCGCAGGCTTGGATAGGGAAGAGGGAAGCAGAGACACAAGCACAGGCAACGACAGCCCCACGAGCAGTGACATCAGCGAGAGTCGCACTGATGGCGGCACGACCGGCAGCACACATACAGACGTGCCGGATCTGCCGCCGGCAGACTTGTCGCATCTGCCGCCTGAGATTGCAGTGCGATGCGCGGGCACCGTCGGCGACTGGTGCGGCAGGTACCTAATGCAGAAGCCGATCCCCGGCAAGGTGTGATGCACAGCCTCAAGAGCCGTCTGTGGCACCCGCCCTGTAGTGCTTGTTTCTTTCACAATTTGAAAGATGTCTTGTCTGTGCATCGCTTGGTCGGCGTGGAATGTGCTCTGTAAAGCCAGAAAATCATCTTCAGTACAGCTTCAGCAGCAGTCACATGTGATCGGATGTGCTACCCGCAGCCGCAGCCGCCCGGTAGCAAGCGCTGCCCGCAGGACTGCAACGGCGTGGGCGTGTGCCAGGCGGACTTTGGCTACTGCCTGTGCCCCGCCGGTGCGTGAGTCACAGCTGCATCGTGGGCAAACCCGGAACATGTGTGCAAGGCTGCACGATCTGGTGTCGAAGCTCAGGTGCACAGGAGATAGTGGTGTGTCCACCTGCTGCAGGGTGGACAGGCGAGGGCTGCATGGAGCGGCTTCTGCGCCCTTGCACAAAGGGGTGAGAGGTCGCGCACTGAGTCTTTCCCTGGCTCAGTGCTGCATCGTCACCCCTAGCAGCGGATGATCCCCAGGACCCCAACTGCCAGTCAATCTGACTGCCGCTGCCAGTGGCGTTCAGCACGCCAACGTGTTCTTGCCATGCGGCGGCGTCTTTTCCTCCGACATTTCCTCCATGTGGCTGCCAGAGCCATGGGCACCCAGCAACCGAGTGGTTTTGCCACTGCAGATTCCGCACCGAGGGGTCGGTTCCCCGCGGCGGCAGCTTCCCGCTCAGCGAGGAGGGCTGGACCCCCTCCCGCTGCGCCGGTAGGCTCTCTGGAAATGTAACCCTGAGCAGAGCGCCAGCCCGGGATTGGACATAGGGATCGGGCTGCTTGAGGACGCTGGGTTGGTGCTGCTCGTGCGCATCGGGGCTGCTTGGTTTGTTCAAGGCTGCCAAAGATGTTGAGATTGCGCATGTAGCCAGCCCGCTCCTTGTTGAATTGATGACTTGCCTCTGTCATGGCTTCAGCGCGTGGCAGTCCCCGATCATGCCCGTCGCAGCACAGCTGAGTCTTGGTACTGCATGACGCCGCACCTGACACACTCTTTCATGCTATGGATGTACATATACATGTGACACACCCTTTCATGCTATGGACGTACATATACTCGTATACTCATATGCAGGCGTCTGTGACGAGGAGCGCGGAGACTGCTACTGCAATGGCACCATGGGCCGCATTCCCGCTCCTGAGGGCTCACCGCCAGGTATTTCCTGACTGTCACATGGACCACACCTCTCAAGGGCTTTGATGGCATGTCGTGGATGCATGTAGTCATGACACAAGTTTTGAACAGGAACGGAGGATCACTTGCGGACAGGCAGTCTGATCAAGTACATTTCGATGGCAGGCACGCCACCCATCCGGGTCGGCCGGCCTGCCACCTGGTGCTGGCCCAAGCATGTGAGGGCCCGCTTCCCATGTTCTCGGACGCTGTTGCTCCAGGCTGATGATGTCCGCGCAAGCCTGTTGATTTATCTGCAAACTGCAAACTGCAGTCTGCATGAGCTTCAAGTCCATGCCGTACACAATGCCATGCGACCCTATCAAATGGCCCCGTGTGTGAGCAGCCGGACCTGCTGTATCTGCAGGACGAAAACGGCAATGAGCCGCAGTGGGTCAAAGCGCACGCCGTCGACAACGAGCTCATCTGGGGGCCGGAGGGCTGGTGTGAAGCAGAAAACCCCAAGCACAAGTAAGTTGGATGTGAGACGCAGGAGAGCAGCCATTAATTGCAGTTCAGAGGCAATACTTGTGCCAACAAAACACTGTGTCGACATAACCGCAGGCAAATCCCCTCTCCTGGCTTTCCAGGTGTCCCTGTGTCATTGATGGCCTCACTGGGCCCAATTGCGACATCGTCATCGAGCGCGCATGCGCCAACCAGTGCTCTGCGCGGGGCGAGTGCCTGTCAGGGTTTTGCAAGTGCGCGTATGGCTGGTACGGTCACGACTGCGGGCAGCGGCGCGCTGATGTGCCACATGGTCAAGGTGCTTCACGTTCTCGATCCTTCTATCCATATCAGACGGTGTAATACTGCAAGTGCACGGGCGGTTGGTACGGCCACGACTGTGGGCAGCGGCGCGCTGACACGCCCTACAGGCCAGGTGGACGTTCCTTCAGTTTTCCACATGGTCTGTTATGCAACGTGCTACAAGAGCGCTGACGGCTGTTGTGGACACGAGTGCGGGCGGCGGCCATGTGCCTGGCAGCTCAGATTGCGATGTGTGAATGTGCTGACCTGCTTAATAGGCACTTCGTGTTGGAGCATGCCTGCTTTTCTCCGTCGCCCTTGGCGACAATTGTGAATGCTGCTTCCTCCCATCATTCTGCTTTGTGGCTGGCAGTTGTAAATGCAAGATTTTGTGCCGTTGCAGACATGACTGCGGAGCGGCCATGGCTGAAGCCGTATGCCAAAAATCCGGCTGCGGCAGAGCCGCCGCCAAAGGAGAGGCTACGGCCGTTGATCTATGTCTACGACCTACCGTCGGACTTCAACACACGGCTGCTGCAGGTCTGTCGGGCTCTTTCAGAGCGAATGTCAGCTTGACTCTTGCCCTGACTCTCTGAAGCCTATATGTTGGTGTACATCTTGAATTCCTCCTGACCGCTGCTTTCATACACTGACGGAGTTCGTGGACCTGCAGCAATCACTAGGTACACCTTGAGCACTGAGTGATTTGGGCACAAACGTTGTGAATCTCGCTCGCTAACGTTTGCAGCATTGCAGTGCAGCTGTCCAGGCTTGCACCAGCAGTGAAATTCGCTGCACGATGCATTCTCACCCACATACGTGTCGCAAACATGATACACTGCTTGTCCTGCGCTGCGCAGTGCCGTAGTGACTGCCGCCCGACGGTGAGTAGAGCCTGATTTAGATTCCGAGACTCCGAGACATAGCGCACAAGCAGACGAGGACCATTCTTAATGGGTCAGCAACACGCTGACTGCCTTGCTGTACAAGATCGCGGCGATGGCCGCTTGAGCGTGAACCGGCGGTAGGTGGAGTCCACGGGAACATGACACTTGCAGCGTGATCAACTGGCATTCGCATATCTACTTCAACAGTGACATGCTGACTGCGCAGTGCCGCGGCGACGGGCGCCTGGGTCTCTACCGGCGCTGGAAGGAGGCTGCCGTCAATTGGAAGCTCATTGCACACGCAGACCAGTACCTACCATCACCCTCAGAGTGACTGAGAACAGCCCCGCTGTGCAGTATCGTGGCGACCAGCGCCTGGGCTTCTACCGGCGGTGGACGGAGGCAGCCGGCAATGCGACGCTGATTGCGGACTCCATGTACCTCGTGGAGACGCTGTTCCACGAGATGCTGCTGCAGGTATGCGGCAGCGCACTCCCCACTGCCCCCGTCGCAGCAGCTCTTCCTGCTTGTGCATTGCTGCAATGCTGGCTGTGCGGGACGTGTGCCTGTATGCAGAACTTTGGGCAATCGATGCCGCTCTTGCGGTGACAATGTGTCCTCACAGCAGAGCCCGACTCCTTGGAGTCGGATGTGGCAGACCAGCGCATTTGCCCAGCATACATCACCTCCTGAGGAGCTTCCTGTGAAGCACTCCCGACGTGCACATGGTGTGCGGCATGGGCGGGGGCGGCTGCGTCCTTCACCTTGTGCTGACCCTGGAGTGCAGAGTGCGGAGCCATTGAGCTTCCAGACCTTGTCTCTGTGCACTGCAGAGCCAGCACCGAACCTTCGACATGGAGGAGGCGGACTACTTTTATGCCCCTGTGTACGTCAACCTGTACGTGCGCCCGGTGCATGGGTGGGCCGACGGGCCCTGGTTCAACTCTGTCGGAGGTGTGTGCACATGCCGCGAATCTCAATCTGCGAGGTTACGCTAGTGGAAGCTCAGTGTGGCACAAACCTCAGTGTGACTGTTGCGTCACATGTCCAGGACCATGCCCGCTGTAGTGGCATGATTGAGTCCGTGCAGCAGCTGGCAGCATGTCTGCTGCATAGGTCATTCAATGTCGGCACATTATCATGTCATTGTACAAGTGAACAATCATATACATTGCTACTCTCCTTACAAACAGTAAAAATCTGGCGGCACTCAGCCGGCTGCGACGCTGTGCCGCAGGACCGCGGGTGATGCACGCGTCCAACATGATGCTGCAGGCCAAGCGCTGGATTGAGGCGGCGCATCCAAAATCATGGCGGCGCCGCGGCGGCCGCGACCACATTTGGCTGTCGCCAAATGACGAAGGCGAGAAGGCGCTGCATGATGAGTCAGTCAAGTCCTATGGGTTGAAGACAGCTGGTGGAAAATGGTTGAAGATGAAATCGATGGAATGGCAGCGACACGGCGGCCGCAACCACATCTGGCTGTCGCCCAATGACGAAGGCGAGAAGGCGCTGCATGATGAAGCAACAAAGTTGTCTGTTGATTGAAGATAGTTGTAGTCACAGCGGGTGCGGCGACGGCAACATGGCGGCCACAATTGCTCTGGCTGTCGTCCAATGATGGAGGCGAGCAGCTGCAGCGCGCAGGCTGCTGCAATGCTGGATCTTGTGTCTGCCCCTAGACAAGGGCTTAGGTTCCTGTCGCATTGTGACAAGGCTCAGGCGTTGACCCATGAACCATGAGTGCCAACTTCTGCCTGGGATGCAGATGGTCACCATGTGCTGCACACGGGTGGCACCTGGCTGTGAGCTCCGGCAGGGTGTCATCCTGAGTTGGCACTACAAAAGTATGTGAGCCGTGCACTGCCATGAACGAGTGTCTCCTCTGTCGAATGGCCAGTGACTCCTGGATGCACCAGCGAAGCATGGTGGGGCGATGTCCTTTGACACCAGGCATGTGCGTGCTGGGGACCACCTGCTTGCATCATTCCGCAGTTCCTGGCTGCAGGCGGCTGCTGGGTGCCCAACGAGCTGTGGCAGGGCGTCATCCTCAGCCACTGGGGCCGCCTGGATGACAACCCCTTCAGCAACAGCGCATACGGGCCCGACAACTGTGCGCACATTCTGTGCTACATTTGCGTCACCTCCCGACATGATTTGAGTTGACACCGGTCCGCTTTGCTGCTGTCAGTCATGCTGCTGGCAGTCACTGCATCAACTCTGTGGCAGCAGAACTGTCCGCTGCATCCTCTGATGCCATGCAAAGCAAGCCAAGCAACATAAATGATGCCCAGAACACATGGTCAGTGCATGCTGCAAGGGAGTTGCATCGCAGAGTCTAGTCGCCCAGTTTCCTTTCCCTGTCGACTGACATCCTGTGTGGTGTCTGGTGTGTCAGACAGCCAGCCGCACACAGACGAGTGGCAGCCGCAGGACTGGCGGCGCAACTACCTGGAGCCGTCGCAGCACCCCTGCTTCGACCCGCGGAAGGTGACTGGGCCACCTCGCAGCAGCTTGCTGGGCGAGGGCCGTCCTTCTTAGTGTGCATGCTCCAACTAGTCAGCAGGGGATGTTGAATCAACGTTGACCTTGTTTCTTCCTGCTGTCAGATTCCAGTCAGGGTGCCTGCTGCGTGGCCTGGCTGCAGCGCAGATTCCATATGCTGTCAGCAACGCATCCATGCTGGGGTTGCTTGACCGATGGTATGCTGCAGTGCTCTGCTGCAGGGTTTATTGAATCACACTCTGAGAGGCATGCTGACAGTCGCCACTCCCGGGCACACCACTTGAGTGTGCATGTGTCAGGATACTGATCGCAAGATATATCCTGTGGTGTACCTTGCTGCAGGACCTGCTGGTCCCGTTTGTGCACAAGCCAAAGGCGTACCAGCAGTCGCCGCTGCAGGGCGCCCCACCCCTTGAAAGGTTGTCAGGATTGAAGCTGCACGAACGTCCTGTGATAACACCCTGTGATGCATTTCGTCGCAGGACCTGCTGGTCCCGTTCGTGCACGAGCCGAAGGCGTACCGGCGGTCGCCGCTGCAGGGTGCACCGCCGCTTCAGAACTTGTTCGGGCTGTTCCTGCATGGCAATCCTCTGATGACAACCTGCGATCTTGCCGCAGGACCTGCTGGTCCCATTTGTGCACAAGCCAAAGGCGTATTGGCAGTCGCCGCTGCAGGGCGCGCCGCCGCTTTGGACTTGTCAGGGATCATGCTGCACACATATCCTGTGATACAACCCTGTGTCTTTGCCACAGGACCTGCTGATCCCATTCGTGCACAAGCCGAAGGCGTATCGGCAGTCGCCGCTGCAGGGTGCCCCGCCGCGGGAGCGCACCATCCTGCTGTTCTTCCGCGGCGACGTCGGCAAGTACAGGCGAGGCAGCTGCCAGTGACAAAACACCCGATTGCCTCGGTTACCTTAGTATGCCCTGCTAGTCTCAGCGCTCATCTTGCCAGGGATTCTGCACATGTGGAAGCTTCATCCAGCAAATGTTGCTGCCAACCTGCAGGCTGCCTAACTACAGCCGCGGCATCCGACAGAAGATGCACCGTCTGTGCAACGAGTATGACTGGAAGGTGCGCCGGGCCTTGCAGCTGATGAGCAGAAGTGTTTAGCAATTCCGAAGTCAGACCATCCCCTCGAAAACTTCTTCCCTAGTCGTCCTTGGACCTCTGACTGGGCCCACACCTTGACAAGGCCATCAATGACTAGTGCTATACATGGCAGGCTATGTTGACAAGATGAAATGATGATGAGTGCAAACATGGGGCGCGCACGTGCAGGAGAAGTACAACATCAGGATTGGCGCGTACGATGACGACCGGGACCTGACGTACGGGGAACTGATGGCGTCATCAAAGTTTGGGCTTGTCGCACCAGGTGGGCTCCGACATGTGCCTGCTTCTGCTACTCACCTTGTGTGTGCAGCTAGCACAACTGTGTGCAGTGCCACTGGTCTCGAGTCTGAGAGGCCGAGGTGCAATCGCGGGCAGCACGAGTTCAAGCAAGGTCCTCCCGCATCCAGCGCATCTGGGGCCAGTCAGCAGGCAAGGACCGTCTTGCAGTGTGACATGAGTGACGGCCGGGTGTTGCGGCTGGAGCCTGCTCCTTGTCAGACCTGGCATCACTAGCGTGCATGTGATGCCCATATTCTGACAGAAGCTTTCAAGTGCTAGGTGGAGGCCGCAGGCGGTGGACAGACGGGGTGCAGGGCGCCACTCCTGCATGCCAACAGAACCTTCTGAAACCTTGGCGCATGACAACAATGCATCTGACGAGTCCGGCAATATACAGGCGATGGCTGGGCGTCACGGTTGGAGGACAGCCTGCTGCACGGCACCATCCCCGTCATCATCCAGGACGGCGTTGCGGAAAAGTTATACGGCCTCATCGACTACGCTGCCATCTCCGTGCGCATCGCAGAGGCCGACATCGAGCGGGTGGGTGATGAGCTGGCAGATAGGAACGTCTTGTCCATTGGAGTTTGAGGGAAATGCTGTCTGGCCCCACGGCCGCCGCGACTCTGCCGCTGTCTCTTTGCGCTTTGCTGAGGCCGAATCAGGCGAGGAATCAGCAGTACTTCCTGCATGATGTGGCATCCTCCCGCACGGGAGTGCTGCGTGCATCGATCGTACCAGCAGACAGGGGTGCCGCTTATCACACTGTTGCTGGCATCCGTGTGTTAAATCCGATGCTGCATGTTGCTGCAGGTGCCAGAAATCTTGTTGGCCATCCCGGATGAGCGCATTGCAGAGATGCAGGGCAACATCGCCAAAGTGTGGCACAGGTGCGGCAAAGCATCGGTCGCTTCTGTTTCCATCTGTCCTATCAAGTTGGTCATGCTGTGCTACGAGCACAACCCGCATCCTGTTGTGCTGTTGCAGAGGTGAGTGACAATCACGTAATGTGAGCACGATGCCAAAACCTGAATCATGTCGTTAGAGTGTGAAACCCTGTGCCCCATCGCATGCAGACTCCAGTACGGCAGCGTGCCGCTCTTCAATGAGCATCTCCATTGGCAGACCGAGGAGAATGACCGACTGGAAGGACATGGTAGGCAGCCGCCAGCGTCAATGCCGGAAGCATTCAAGGGCAATCTGGCACAGGATGACGCCTTCAGCACAGTCGTTCAGTGGCTGTATGCCCGCATGGACGTCGTACATGGAATTTGATCCATCACGTATCATGCTATCCGGTACTGCGATTCGAGTTGATGTAACAGCAGGCAGTGTTTGTCGGTGGTTTGCGTCTGTGAGTGGGGCATGTACAACCACTTGACGGGCGGCAGTGCGATTGCCAATCATAGGGGGAGGGTCGCAAATGATGGATGAGGAGGGCGGAAGCTGATCTTGATGGCATATGTGTCAGAAACGTGCGCCCTGGAGCGGTGTTGTCTGCATCTGCGTGATGTGGGGCATCCCATGCATGTGCATGGTTGCCGCCATAAATTTCCGCAGCACTTCTGGTGGCGCAAGCTTGTGTATCGCATGCTTATCGCATGCTCGGTAGACGTCGCATCGCAAGCACATCAGCAGCACCCTCTCTGCATGCAAATTTTGCGAGAGATTCTGAATATTAATACTTAAGAAGTGCCGAAAACCCAGCAAGCCTCCCTACTCAAAATTACCATTCAAATTTTCGCGCGAATTTCGAACCGCGCCCCGACATCCGCCGACAGACGACGCTATCGCGCCCACATCAGAGCGCGCCGACCCGCGACGGACCGACAGATACGAAGGACCCTAGTCTCCAACCCCGCACACGCCCCCGCTTTGGATTCGGAGCGCCAGGATCGCTCGGATTTACACCCTATTTGTACGCCTTAAACCCTACGCTCCGAATGAGACCAGGGGATACTAAGGTCAACCTTAATATCGCCTGATCAGACCCTTCGCCTTGGCGAGGCGCTTTCGGATTCGGACTACACGTATTTGAAGCGTTCGAGCTAGGAAGCGGGGTTTTATGAGGAAGCAGGACGATGGGGTTTAGGTAGGCCGACTGCGCATCCAGCCGTCGGATCAAGAAAAGACAGCAGAACCACGCGCAGTAGACGTTCAACCTGTGGCAAAGTGGAACCTCGTCTGCCAGAATGGGGTTTGTGCGTGTGGACGCACGACGACTTGTCGGCACTATGGCTGACGTGGCAATAACCTGATGCCACAAGAGTAGCATCCTGTGGATTGACGCATCGACCATCAGCTTTCAGAGGGTCGTCAATTGCGGCACATGCACTGCGAATCCCGGCACCTGCCATTTGCAAATCAATATCTCACAACAACTCTCCAGAGTTTCGAGGCACAGGAAGCAGGATGTCAGGGTTTGGGCAGGGGGACTGAGCAGGCTCCTGCCAGCGCGCACATTGACTTGAGCATTCTCTGCTTTGTTCGAGGAGCAACAGTGCTCTTGAGCAGGCCTGACGTCCTGTGGCGCGGTCAGGTCAAGCGCCCGGGGCAGGAAACCAGCCTGCACATTTCTGCAGCACTTCAAAGCTTCGACTTTCCTTCACACACTGTCTGAGACGCAAAGGCTGGCTCAAGTGCTGGTCTGGTGTCACAGCACCACTTTGAAGCCTTGGCTGCTGGGGCAGGCACAGCATGCAGCAGTACGGCAACACCACAACTTTCAACATCGAGAAAGTGTTGTATCAGAACGCCATCGACAGCCTGTACTTCAAGAACAACTGTGTCAAACTCACCACCTTCGAGGAGGTCGTCGATGAGGTAGGTGACAACCCTTCAAACCCTCTCTGGCTTCTGCTCGTTTGCAAGTTGCCACATGCGCATTTCTGCACCTGATGACCGTTGCTGGCAGGACCGGCCGCCTGACGGGAGCTTCCCTTTGCCTCATCATTGTGTCGTCTGAGGAACTACCGCATTCGTCCGCAGATATACTACAAGGTGGACAATGTGGAGCCATGGATGAGCGGCAATGCGCGTGGTGCGACTTCTGCATTCTGCCTGCTGCTGCGCCTGGGGCAGCTGAAGCCCACGGACGAGCAGGTGCAGCAGCTGCTGGACCACACGGACTCGCCCTACATCCGCGCGGTAGGTGCATCCAGCCTTTTCCTTTCTGTCTTGCCCACTGCTTTGTGTACTTTTGCGCAGAGGGGACCTATCACACTTCTGTGAAGCTGAGAGTTCTAACTGAAGCGCCTTGTCAATGCAAGCACCTCTCGAGCTCAGTGCTGCACGCAGAACCTGCATCCAGGAGTTGGGCTGTGGCTGAGCGTCTCCGTTTTGCTGTACGCACCTGTTGGGGAGCGATGTGTCTCTTCCATGGTGCAGCAGGCTGGGTTTGCATTGCTCATGTTGACAGAGTTTTCTTGCTACAGATCGGCTTCCTGTACCTGCGCTATGTCCTGGACCCACGCACCATCTGGGACTGGCTGCAGTACTACATCAAGGACCGCGAGGTGCGGAATTTTGGGCACTGAAAACCCTAAGACAATGTGGTTCCTGTCGACCTGCTGACTGGGTGTTTCGGCTACCAAGCCTTGTTTTTCGGCAAGTTGCAAGGATATTGTGCTGCTGCTGCCAGGAGTTCCAGCCCAGTGGCGAGGCGGGCACGTCCGTCACCATGGGTGCCTATGCCCGTGACATTTTCTTGGATCAGGTATGACTGCAGACCCACGTCGCTGCGTCATCATTCCTACTCATTTTCAAATTTTGATGCTGACCCCACTTTCTCTGTTGTTGAAGTCGGCTTGATGTGCAGAGCAAGTGCAGGGGCAACATGGCCGCAGCAGACATTGCCGCAGCAGCGTGACTGCGGTTGCGCTCATGTCGCCGCTCTGTCGTGCCGACCCCCTTCTTGAGCCGCACCCCTGCACGCTGGAAGCTCAGCTGTGCAGGTTTACAACCTCACCACACTGCTGCACCTGCCTCACGTGCTAGCTCTCAGCAGTAGCAAGTCAGCTGAGCTGCATCGTATCCAGCTGTGGCAATCGTGCAGATGTGCAAACCCAGTAACTTTCACTCCTGGGCACGTGCTGTACATGTGCTTTCACTGTGCCGCAGTACTACTTTGAGACGATCTTCCCGCGCATCCCCAAGCCGGTGGCGGACGACCTGGCGGCCAAGCTGACGGCGGCGGGGCTGCCGGGCAAGGCGGTCGGCAACGGGGGCCAGGGCGGGCCCGACCGCCGCGGCATTGAGGAAGCCAACCGCAGGCCCGCCTCCGTGAAGGTGGGCGCTGGCGTGCAGGCAATGCGCGGCATCATACGTGTTTGACATCTCCATTACATGAGTCTGCCCGGCAAGGCGGTCAGCACCGGGGTCCAAGGCGGCCGCGACTGCCGCAACGAAAAGGCAGCCAGCGGTAGGCCCGCCTCAGTGGAGGTACGGGCTCGCTGCTATACGCCAGATGTCACATGTACTTGCTGATGACTCCCAGCATCATGGCAAAGCTGACGGCGGCGGGGCTGCTGGGCAAGGCGGTTGGCAACAGGAGCCTGGGCGGCCCCGATTGCTGCGGCATTCAGGAGGCCATGTGTAGACCCGCTTCAATGAAGGTGGGTTCCTCATGCCACATAGTGACAATTGCAGCAGCTGACACCAGTCATGGGCCATCGGTGTCCTGTATGCTGTCAGCGCCCACTGGCAAGGCTGCAGTGGATTTTGGGCGGCGCTCTTGGTTGTTAACAAATGCAGGCAACACTGCCTTTGGCGTTTGGGTAGCAAGACCCAAAGTGCCAAAGTGCTTTGAGCGGTTTGGGCAGCAGATCCACTGCAGTCTTAAACGTATGCCAGTATACATCTGCGGCTGACGATGACAATTCTGCTCGCTCTGCAGCCGTGTCCTTTGGTGGCAGTTGGGCAGCGGGCGCCGAACCGTGCTGCCGGAGGGGACATGGTCGTGGCCCGGGCTCGCACATTCACAAGCAGCATTCACCCTGAAGATCCTCTCATGGCCATGTGCAGGCGTCGCTGTCGGTGGCCTTTGGGCAGCGGGCGCCAAACCGCGCTGCCGGCAGGGAAATCGGGCGCGGCCTGGGCTCCAGCCTGCATGCCGCGCTGCCGCAGGGGGCCTCTTCGCCGCGGCCGGACCGAGACAGGTAGGCTGTGCTTGCTGCGGAGGGCTTGAAGCTGCCCTCTGCGTTTTGTTCGCAAACAAAAGGGCAGCTGCCTGTGTGGCAAATGTCGAGATGCACGTGGTCTGTCAGGTGGACAGGCATAATGATAAGGGTCGATGGCATTGTGCACTTGGGTATAATGTTGGTTTCGGGGGTTGTCTTTGCTGAGGCAACATCAGCCAGCCGTGTGTTGTTGCCTGTCGAGTTTTCTACACCGCGCCCTGCTGCAAGACTGGGCATGACGCCTGGGCTGGCAGCAAGGGCGAGCATCGCATTTGGGGCATCAACCACGTGGTGTGTGCCCAGAATTTTGGAGTGAACACCGTCATCCTCACAGCCCTGGTGTTTGCTTCCACAGGAATGGCCGCGATGACCGGGGCAGCAGCAGAGACCGCGACAGGGAGCGCTCGCGCCTGGACGACCGGGATGTGCCCCGCCGTGACAGGTGCTTTTTCTGACTCTAAACTCTCTCAAAAGCGCCATCTGCTGCCACGTCTCCAGGCCTCCTGCTCTTTGTGCACATTGCTGAGCAGCATGCTCCATTTGTCTCCGTTTGTCTCCATCTGTCCCAGTGGACTTTTTTTATAGTGGAGGGAATATATGCGTCGATCTGCCCTGATCCACAGACATTCCGTCAGCCTGATCCGCACCATTGGTGCGCAGGGGATCCAGCTACGACCAGGACCGAGAGCGGGCGCGCTCGCGGGACCAAGACTCGCGAGGCCACGACCGGCGGGACTACGACAGGTGGTTTCTCGTCGCTTAGAGCGTCTGCAAGGGATGTCAGTCGTGCGCCTCATCACTGCATAGACGCTTCATCACTGCATAGACACAATCGCCATCGGCGAGCATCGCCATCATTTTCCAGGCAGCAGACCTTAGAAAGCCTCTCATCTCTTTGTCTGCAGGCACCGTGACAGGGAGCGCAGTGCCAGCCGGCGCGATGATGCTGATCGGCGGAATAGAGACCGGGAGCGAGAACGGGACCGGGACCGCAGCAGACGGGATTACGACGACAGGGACCGGGACCGGGAACGCAGCCGGCGCGATCATGGCGACCGAGACAGGGTGCGTGAGAGTGTCACGCTTGCTCTTGTTTTTATTGTGTTCTGTTTGTGATGCATTATAGTCAATAGTCTCGTTGCCTTTGCAGATCATGAGTTGCTTCGGAGGGTGGACATCACAGGGTTTCAGTGTCGACCGTCTGCAGGGCGGGTCGCGGGGGCACAGTCGGCATCGCAGCCGCAGCCGGGAGCGGCGTTAGTCTCAGCTGCGCGTGCATCTGTCAGTGGTCAGCTGTGTGTGTAGCAGCTGTGAAGACGCCAAACGTCGTTGCTGCTTGGTGCAGCTGCCTTGGTCCTGACGCCGCTGACCTTGAGGGCACTTTCTCAAGATTATCGCGAACATTGACAGCGGACACAGAACATCAAAGTCAGGTGTATACAATCAGTTGAGATGGCTGTGTGCATCTACTCAGGGCGCACTGGAGTCGTGAACTGTAAATGTGAGTAAGATGCAACTTCACCGCAGGTGCACCCTATCGACTTTCGAATTTGGTACCCATCAACGGCCATATGTACACCATGGCAACAGCTCAAGCAATTACTATCAGTCCACTCGCACTGATGATGGACGACACACTCGTGCTGCAGTGCTAGGAGAGTCATAATCGTTCAATAACAGTTCGGATTGGCGACTGATGGAATGTCGGCCTGCGAATGCATGCATGAATCACCGCTGAAAAGCAGGTTGCTTGACCTTTAGAACTGCACGTGAGGTGCGAGTAAGAGCATGTGCTGTATGACACGCAGCAATCACCCTGCCTGGGAGCAATTTCGATGTACCTTGTGCGCACACCAGGCTGTGCTGCTGTATAATCTCGATGAGGGGTCTGACCCGTAACCGCCTGCAACGTCTTCCTCCTCTAATATCGCCGCCGCAGGAGTCCAAGTCCGTCTAGTCTGCAGCGCAGAGACTCAAATATCATTCGACCATGAAGCGGCGCATGGAGGCGGCGGAGGCAAAAGCCGCGGCGCTGGAGGCGGAGAACGCGCGCCTGAAAGCACAGCTGGCGTCCACAAAGACAGGCACATCGACAGCAGGTGAGGCAGACCTGCTTCTCATGTCACTGTGGTGGCGGAGCAGATCGCCCGCCAAGGAACGCGCACGGCATTTGACTGCGTCACCCGCCCTGCCTGTGCAGCCTCCAGAGTGTTGGACTCCTGAACAGTTGCTGGAGCGTCGCATTGGAGGTCCGATGTGCATGCTGAGTGCGTCAGTGCATGCCGGAGCAGAAGCAGACGACATGCAGTAGGCTCCTGAAGTGCACTCGTTTGACACCCGTCACGTCACACTGTGCATGCAGCAGCGCCGCCAGCTGCAAAGCGCGCAAAGGGTGGCATGGCAGCGGCTGACGCCGCGGCAGCTGCGGCGGCGGCGCAGCCCACTGGGCCTGAGCTGCTGGTGTACAGGGCCCAGGACATGCAGAAGGTGCGGCCGTAAATATTTGTTTGCGAACTACTTGCTGACTACTAAACAAAACAAGTGTTGTGGTGGACGGATCAGCCCCTTGACCTGCAGCCGCCAAGTCCTGTGCTATTTTTTCAAACCCCGCTCAAATATCCCAGCCTCGGAGCTGGCCGCCTAAAGCATCCAGATGCAGGCAACAAGTAGCAGTTTGCTGCCTGACAGGTCGGAGATGACATGGTCATGTGGACGAAGTATGACTCGGCCAGCGGCGTCACCATCTGGCGGCCTGTGGTGGGCCGCGACGGGTTCTGGTTCGGTCACGTGGGTGTCGGTGGAAGCCTAAACCTCCATGCACTTGCACTGTGCACACATGACCTCTCAGCATGGCGGCAGATGTGACACCTGCAACAGGCATTGCTCATGTCACCCTGCAAAACCGGTGCATGCATTGTCATCCCCTGCACCATTCCAGCAATGTGACAACAAGCTGTCCTGTGCCCGTGTTCAATGCAGGTCGCCGTGCTGGATTGCCACAGCAAGCCAGATTGCAGCAACTGGGGCCGGCCGAGCAAGGCCAAGTCGTGCCCAAGGGCGTGGGTCGCCAAGCCGGGGCCGGGGCCGGGCGCCGCTGAGCTGCCGCCTGCAGCAAAGGGCAAGGAGAACGGAGGCGTCTCCCCCAGTGGCAGGCTGCCGCCGCTGGCCAAGCCGGTGAGGAGTAGCCTGTTCTCAAAACAAACACCACAAATGATCGAAACTGAGAAAGACCGAAACTCAGAAAGGAAGTGGGCAACCCTACGCTGCACTGTGTTTGCCCACACCCAAGGCAAGCCACAGCGGATTGCCAGCACATGGCTGCATTGCTGACTGCCATGCTGCCGCCATGGATGCCGTCGGCGGGCCGCCATTGATTGCAGCGTGCCTGTGTATTTGTGCCTGGCTGCTTCCAATACGCTTGCCGCGGCCATGTTGCGCTTGCTGATGCTGCTGCCTCGCCACCCAAAGGGGCTGTACAGAGACCTGCCGACGCACACACAGCAACTTGCCGGCCCACCTGCAATGAGCAGAAAACCCCAGACTTCAAAAGCCCTTGAACTTGAAGCATTGAATCCGCAGGTGAGCTGCGGCATCCACGAGCCAGTGCCGCCGCCCGGATACGTCGCCCTCGGCTGCCTTGCCCTGTTCAGGGTACCTTGCTGTTGTGCCCACGGGGTGCAGTCGCTCTCGAATAGACCCTACGGGCCCATGC
The DNA here is from genome assembly GCA_036584455.1 of Tetratostichococcus sp. P1. NCBI lineage: Eukaryota > Viridiplantae > Chlorophyta > Trebouxiophyceae > Prasiolales > Stichococcaceae > Tetratostichococcus > Tetratostichococcus sp. P1. Next base: position 602,933 of record BTPI01000006.1, read on the forward strand.
CGCCGCCGCCGCCAGAACATGTTGCGCTGGGCTCCCTCGCCTTGTTCAGTGTTGCGGCTGCTCCTCTCAGCTGTTCTTCTGCCGGGTTTGCCCGATTGTGCCGACAAGCCGGTGCCGCCGCCTGGGCGCACCACGCTCGACCTCGCCTTGTTCGGGGTAGCCGCTGCTTGTCTTTGCCGTCTGTCTCCCATCGTCTTTTCTCGAATGCATCCGCAAGTCTTTGCTGCCGCCAGAGGTTGCGGCGTTCGACCACCTGCCATTTGTGGGAAAAATCTCTCAGTGTCTGATGCGTGTCTGCCTTGTGGTCTGTGTCCATCGTCAGTGCGCAGCTGCCGCACTGTGTCACCTGGTTCCGCATACGTGCTAGTGCCAGGGCTCATTGCGGCATCAAAGCATCTTGTGGCACACAGCAGGCTTGCATTCCGCTGTGCTCACCGGCTGTGCTGCACCGGGCTGCCTTGCACCCCACCGGTCAGGCACGCTCCTGGGTGCGCCGCTGCGGTGGTGGCATGGGCAGACATCGCAGGTTGTGCGATGCTGTGCTCTGCCCACAGTATCCTCTTCACTTGTGGCACTTCTCTGTTGCAAACCGCAAGCACCCAAAACCATACTGCAACCGCTGTTTTGACCCAGGGGAGTCGGCAGTGGATTGCACCAGGGCCCGGGGGGTGTCACAGGGCCTCGCAATGGCGCAACCTAAACTGCACATCTGCCAGGCAGTTCGTTTCATCAACAGCTACCTGATGTTGCTGCAGAAGAACGGCGGCCGGGAGGACCCCAAACCGGCGGAGGTCAAGAACCTCATGACGGTGCGGGCGGATCTGGCGGTGGCGGCGCGCATGGGGGAGGGGCTGTGGTACGAAAGCCACGGTGAGCAGGCTTTGGTTCCACCAGTTGCTCTTGATTGACAAAAGTCATGACGGTGTGGGCAAGTTTTGCCGGCGACAGAGTCCATTGAGCGGCAGCGGTGGTACCAGGCTCGAGGTGAGGGCATTCCGACGGCTTCAGCAGATGTTGCATTTTCGGCCAGGCAACCGCAGCAGCAGATCAGCACCTCACAAATGTCTCGGTTCGCCAGGTCAATGCTGAATGCAGTGTGAAAGAATGCAGTGTGGCAGATGCCCAACTCATGCAAGCACGGCATATGGCGGCAAACCGGAGCAAGTGAAGTCAAGCAACATGGAACAACATCACCAAGCGTACCTTTCCTGCTCGGCCTGGTGCACGCATCGTGCAGGCACGAGAATCGACGGCGCGCTTATGTAGGTCATGCCAAAAGCCGATAGTTTGGACGTGGGACCCTCTCTGTGGGAGTCCATGCAGCAGAACCGGACGCCGCAACCCACCGCAGCAGACTTGACCAATTGAGCGCAGCCTTCAACCATGTGAATTGGTGACCTGCAGGCACTGAGTCTGACGGCGCGCTGAAAGATGTGACGCCGAAGATGCAGCATACTAGATCAACCGAACACAGCCTTCGACCATCTCAGTTGATTACCTGCAGGCACCGAGTTAAACGGCGCGCTGACAGAGGTGGCGCCGAAAATGCAGCATGCTCAAGCAATTGAAGACAGCCTTTGACCATCTCAGTTGATGACCTGCAGGCACCGACTTTGACGGCGCGCTGACGGAAGTGACGCCGAACATGCAGCATGCTGGTTCACTGGGCACGACCCGCAATCTTGTCAATTGTGTACCTGCAGGCACAGAGTTTGACGGTGCGCTGACGGAGGTGACGCCGAACGGCAATGGTCTGGACATGGGCACCTTCTGGGGGTCGATGCAGCAGGACGACATCGTCAACAATGCGAAGCTGCAGGCGCAGGTTCGAAAACCTCTACACAGTCAGCATCCGTCCTCATCATTGCTGCTCGTCAGCATGTCCGATTTGCAGCTCGCCTCATGAGTGTCAACCGCGCCGTCATGTTGACATCACTTACTGACGCGGAAGGTCGCAGGTTTATGGTCGGGATGTTGGCTGTGGCCAGGGTGTGGGAAGAAGCTGATTGTCATAACGAGCGGGACTTTTAGATGGTTGTATTCCGATTCAATGCCTCGCCTGGTGTGCCGCAGGCGCGCACACTGGCAAGGGCCAGGGTGGAGGTGGATGCGGATGACGCCGCCAAGCCTGCGGAGGAAGCGGAGTCTGAGTCTGGCGAAGACGACTGCTTCGAGGACGAGGACGAGGATGAATACGAGGACGGCGGCTGGGAAAGAGAGTATGACGAAAGTGACAGCGATGGCTCGCCCCGCGACGCCGTCCGCTGGCGGCGCACCTTTTGACGCCAATCTTAGATGCTGGGTGGTGTGGCGCCAAACCCGCGAATCTGGAAACGCAACCACTGCAAATCACATCAGGGATTGTTCTCTTTTTGCCCAGCTCGGCGGCAATGTTTTGGAGTGCTATGAAGCATTGTGGTTTCGATTGTTCCTGCTTTGATGGTCAGAGGGTCAAATGGAAATGCACGACATGTATTCCGTGTGAAAGTCTCTGGATCACTGTCTCCGCAACCAAACAGATTAAGGCCCCTCAGCTGGACCTGTCACTCAGTCACGCTTCCTGTTGCGCAGCGCTCAGTGTTCCCAAATATGCCCAAATATGCTTCGGTTCAGTCATCGCGGCATGTCCTCTCCACTTTCTTCCTCGCCAGCGCCCTTGCCTCGTTTTGCAGTGCACCATTGTTCTCGATGTCGTTGTCTTTGACGGAGCCCCAGAACGTGCCCAGGTGCATGCCCTCATAAGGTGCAGTGACCTCCGTGAGCACGCCATCAAACTCGGTGCCTGCGGGACATGTGCAACAGAGTTAGCACACCAGCATGCTTGGCCCAGGCCCACGCTGTTCTGCTCGAGGTAGCCCCAAAACGTGCGCAGGAGCATGCCGCTGCGGTGGCAGCGGCACAGCATCTCATGCAACATGCTCGTACCATGCAGAAATGCCACATGCAAGACAGCTCACGTGGCAGCGTGTTATATCTCGAAACCTCAGGCGGCCCTTTGTCATCAAAGGTCTGCAACAACGCCGCTGGTGCAGAGTGACAGGCACATGCTGCAGGATATACTAACAACAGTTGATCTTAGCACCCCTGCATGCTGCAGAGGAAGTGCGCCAGCCAAAGCGGCATTTCGAAAAATGTTCCAAATCTGCTAAGCTGAAGCGGTCGGCACCCGCGACAGCTGCAGGACAAGGCGTACGTGCACTGCCGCAGACGATGTGTACAGGCCCAGCTTGAGATGCACTTTAGACAAGTGGGCACCTTGCGACTCGTCCCAGATCTGCTCGCCGAAGGTCGCCGGCACCGCGAGGTCCTCCCGCAGCGTCATGAGGCCCGCCGCCTCCGCCCCTGTAGGTGCATCCCATCCGTCTTCTTGCGCATCATTGCAGATGATTCAACGAAATGAGTCCTCATGCATGAAACCATAGTGACGGAAAGGGAAGATTGCCCGCCACCTCTGCCTCCTTAGGCGCATCCCATGCGTCTTTCTGCGCATTGCAGACGTCATAAAGGACTTGATGTTCATGTGTGCACGTTCTACAGAAACCGTCATGACGCCCACCTGTGCCTGAATCGACTGAACCAGCGCGTACTATTTTGGCAGATCAACGTGCGAGCAGTTCACAGTGAAAAGCCTGAGTGCAGCCCCAGCCCACTGACATTTCCCAACAGTCGCACGTTCATGTCAGGAATGACATCCGAGCGAGGTGGACAGCATTGCCAGAATCGTACTGCCACTTTTGCTAATTAGATTGCCAGTTGCCGCATTCGTGTGCATGAGTGTCCATCGGTGCATGAGCAGCAAGGCTACCCGGAAGAAGGCGACGCAGCCCAGCGCCATGTAGCCCGGCGGCGGCAGCGGCTTCAGGACGTATATAGTGACTACCGCGACTTCATGTGTGATGTACAATCCTGAGGCAGCATACCAATCAAGCACACGCCCGGAAGAAGGCGACGCAGCCCAGCGCCACGTAGCCCGGCGGCGGCACCAGCTTGAAGATGCAGCAGTATCTCTCGTCGCGAAAGCCGTAGTTGCTGCCCCACACCTGGTCGAAGTCCACCTACGGACAAGCGGCAAATGATGGCTCAATGCACCGCAGGTTGCAGTACTTTCTGCATCAACATCTTGCAACGCACAAGTGTGCATGAGTTCCCAAGCTGCAGCAGTGATAATCATGCAGTCCCAGCCAAAGTTGATGCCCGACATCTGGTCTGAGCCCACATGAAAGCAAGCACAGGTTGCAGGTTGCTGCCAAGGTAGTTTGTTCCTCGTTTCCATGGCTTGTGGCACCAGCAAGGTGACGAGACCTCTAAAGATTGGCAAAGTTGTCTGTTCTCACTGGCTTGGCGAGCGGCGGCAGCTTTTCAGCTGCAGCGGCATTCTTCTTGCCCCTGGCGCTGGGCTTGGCTGCCCCCGAACCCACTCGTGCAGTGGCACCAGCAGGATGGCGAACCCTCTGAAGTACAGTCAGATTATCAGTTCTCACCGGCTTGGCGAGCGGCGGCAGCCTGCCAGCTGCGGCGGCATTTTCCTTGCCGGCCGCCCCGGGGCCCAGTACGCCCGAATGATATCGGGCGTGCGGCGTCCTCCAGGGCACTGCAGGTGCGACATAAGCGGGCAGCACGCAGACTGCGGCCTTGCTGGAGGCATGTGAGTCAGCACTCCGCTCTGTGCGACGATTGCAATGGCATTCACATACAGAAGCGAGCAGCACACCAGAACATGATCTGAGGCACAGGTTGATGACCAACTCACGTGGCCAAACCAGAACTCGCCCTTGGCGCAGGTGGGGCGCCAGATGGTACGCCGCTGGCTTGCTTGTGTACCGTCCACCATCACCTTGTCGTTACCCACCTGTGAAAGTCATTTTCAATCTGATGCAGTGTCCATGAACTTCATGTGTGCCAAGTTGTCAAGCCGCTGGCCGAGTTGTACACCGTCCACATCACCTTGACACTGAACATCTGCAAACCTTTCAGCCAGATGCCGCCGTGTATGACATCAGGTGGCGGCAGCGCCCCAGGGTGTTCCAATACCAATTAGTATCAAGCTGCTCCCTGAGCGCCCAGTGCCAGGGGTGGACATGCTGCGTATGAGGGGCAGCAACAAGGCAATGCAGAATTCAACTGTAGTCAGATCATCGTGCAGGGTTTCTCACGTGAGTCAGTTTGTAGGAAGCGCACCTTGCGCATCTTTGTGCAGTTGTGCATGATCAGCTCGGGCATCGGGTTGTCGTCCGCTGTCGCCCCTGCGGCGACGGCAGCCTTGACGCTGGGCTGGATGGTCCTTGCGCTCTTGGCACGCTTCGCAGGCGGAGCCGCAGCTGCCACAACTGCAGTCGCAGCCTTCCTGCTGCTGCCGGCACGCTTTGCTGTGGGTGCCGCGGGTGCGGTTGCGGCCTTGACACGGGCAGTGGCACCGTTTGATGCAGGTGCTGCCGCTGCTGCTGCCGTCGTAGGCTCGCTGCTGCTTGTGGCTGTATTTACTGCGGTTGCCGCTGCTGCGGCTGGGGCCTCTGCGCCGCTGCTGGCGTGCAGCTCTGCAGGTGCCACAGCTTAGATGCTGAGACGCCAATGGAAACCCACGCTGGGTTCCCACACTCACTTTGACGGCCAGTCGACTGCTGATGCCACACCACTGCAGCTTCTGCCTGGCGAATGGTGCCGCTTGGCACTGTGACTCGAAACTATGATGTGATTGGAGATTCACCTGCCCTCGCAGATGCCAGTTCGCCTCTGAGGCCCGCCACCTCGGCCTCCTGCAGGGCCGCCCGGTCCTCCGCCACCTCGACACGCCGCTGCATGCTGTCATTCATGGCGGCAGGCATGGCAGAAATGGCCGCAGGATCCTGATTGCATATGTAACGATACAAGCGATAGTTAGAGACGCTGCGTGCACCAATGACTCAGCAGAAACAAGTGTCGATAGTCAGAGACGCTGCGTGCACCAATGACTCAGCAGAGATAATTGACTGAGGCCAACTGTCTTCCGCCACCTCGATGCGCCGCTGCATGCTGCCGTTATTGGCGGCAGGCGTGGCACAGCCGCCGACAACACCCTGCCCAGTGAATCGATTCGTACATCAATTGCAGTAGGCAGAGGATCTGTGTGCATGCCGAATTGATCGGCAATTTGTGTGTACAGATAGGCCTGCTCTGAATTGCACCACGGCAATGTGCCGCTGCATGCCATCGGGCAACGATGGCGGGTGCACAGCAGGACGCTGGAGCTACATTGCTGCTTCACTACGCAGCTTCGCTTCGAGAAGATCCATGACAGGCAGCTGTGACAGGAGCGTATCAGTCCGATCATGTGCTCCGCTTTGCCCAGAGCACCATTGCCGCAGAATGCGTGGGTTATGCATTCTTGGAAGCTTGTCAGGCCGTCTGAGGACACTGAAAAGGACTTGCACATGCATCCGGAACAGCAAAGGACGTGCGCAGGATCATGCACAACAATCAGTGATGCGGCGCATGCACTGTGTGAGCACTCCTATTGGCTATCGTACTACATTTGTTTCGTCGGCTTTCAGTCTCAATAATGCATCAGCATATGCGTGTTCTGCATGCTGAGGACTGGCAGGCATGCTGATTTGCTCACCGTGTTCTGCTGCAATAGGTGGATCGACAAACCGATCTGAGTGCAGGCTTGTGTCGCACGCTACTGCTGCAAGGTCGTGTCTTCAGTGAAGACTGTATCTGACTTGTAATCACCAAATAGGCTCTCATGAATGCTTGCAGGTCGAAAAGATTCAAACTCAAGCAGGCATCCCTGCGCCCCACCTGGCGCACAAGCCATGCCCACTGTCTTGATGCGTCCTGGCGCGTCCTGCATCTCAAATGCTGTTTGCCGTGTGGCATCGGATTTGTCAACCCATATCGATACAACTTTGATTGAAACACGCGTAGCAACAGAGCCAGCAAGCAGGCACACATTCGTTTCGATTGCACTGGGCAAGGGCACACAGGCAGTGACACAGCGGAGCCAGCACCAAAGGTGAGTCGTGGTGGGATCTGAAGTTTCGACTGGCGCTTCACACGCTTCTGCAGTCACTCGGAGATGGTCACTCTGTGAGCACAGTTCGTCTGCAGCGGCGGAACATGCACATCAGCAGCTGCTCGATGTTGCACAAGCAGCCAGTCACGATACAAGACTGGCCTCCATGTTCATCGTACTGCAGCATTGGGCACACTTTCACATAGATCGCAACAAACGATTTAGTCTTCAAGAGGTTGTGGCATACTGCCAGCCCGCCACTACATCAGGACAGCGTCATGCGCACGAATTGAACGCGCATCAAAGCTGGGCAATATCTGTTCAGCAGGTTTCTCAGCAGGGCGGGCGCCGCTCGGGGACATGAAGAAGCAGCTGGAGCCGTCGAGGGCCCGGGTGGCGGAGCTGGAGGCAACAGTGGCGCGCCTGGAAGCTGGGATGGCGTCCACCAAGCCAGGTGAACTGACTTCGCCGAGTGCAGTTAGACAGATTGGCGAGTTCATCTTGATTGCTTAGAAATGTCAGTGCCAAACTTTGCCGAGTGGCACGCCTGGAACCTGAGATGGCGTCCACCAAGCCAGGTGATCTTCGCCAGTGCATCAGGCTTTGGTAAGTTCATGTCTATAGGCTGATATGCTGAACAAATCAATGCCAACTTCCTCCGGGTGGCGCGCATGGAAGCTGAGATGGCGTCCACCAAGCCAGGTCACCTGGCTCTGCAGACTGTCCTGGAGACAATCACGGCAAGACGCATGTGCACACCAAAGTAAAGGAAACTTCGCAAATTTACTGGGTGGCGGAGCTTAGAGTCACATAGAAGGTCATGCGGCCGCCGGCAGCCAAGATGGCGTCCACCCAGGCCAGGTGAAGCATGAAGGCTTGTCGTGCTACTGTGGTTCAGAATCGAACGGAACAGAATCACAGGCAAAGGACGCAGCCTGCAGGCCGAGGTGCCGCCCACCATGCCAGGTTACGCATGCCACAGTGCTGCAGCATTATGATTGTGTGCGACTCTGCAGTGAGGGAGCTCACGAAACGATTGTTCATGCGTCCCCTCATACTGATAGGTGCCACATGAGTGGTGAGGCGGCTAACACCAGAAATATTGACATGCTGACAGCTTGCTGCAGCGGCGGTGGCGGCGCCAAAGCGCACAAAGGGCGGCAAGCAGGCCGTCAAGACGACAGCAGCCGCCCCCAAGCCAGCCGCGGTGTCGCCAGCGGCAAAGCGGGCCAGGGCCGGCACAAAGGCAGCAACCGCGCAAGACAGGTGCGCACTTGTGTGAACAGCAGCAAACCGCACAATGTTGACAACTATGCTGATACACGACTGGCCTCACACGAACACATTTGATGGTCTGAGTCGACAGCTGAACAGTGGCAGAACTCACATCCGATGCTTTGCTACACTCAGGAAAGCCGGCAGCTGCAAAGGGCGGCGTGAAAGCTGCAAAGGCGCAGACAGGTGCGCTTCACCCGGAGCGAAGTCCGCAGCGCCGGCCGGCCCGGAGTTGATCCTGCAGCCGGCAGTCGACATGGAGGAGGTGAGCACCTGCACCATGCAATCTGTTCCAGTCGACATGCACTCTATTTCGAGGCAATATGTGAGCTGATTCTGCAGCCGGCGGTCGACATGGAGGAGGTGGGCACCTGCAACATGCAATCTGTTTTGAGGCAATACCGGCATGTGAGTTGTGTCAATGTGGGTGTATGAGTTGGGCCTGCAGCCAGCAGACGACATGGAGGAGGTGGGGCCCTGTGACAAGCAATCTCTTTTCAGGCGACATATGAGTTGGGCCTGCAGCCGGCAGACGACATGGAGAAGGCGAGCACCTGCAACATGCAAAATCTTCTTAGGCAACATGTGAGCTGGTCCAGCAGCTGGCAGACAACGTGGAAGAGGTGGGCACTTGAAAATGCAACTTCTTTTCAGGAAATACGGGGCAAGTGAGTTGTTACAACATAGGTATATGAGTTGGTCCTGCAGCCGGCAGACGACATGGATGAGGTGGGACAGCCAGTAGGCAGCCGGCAAAAGGCATTTCTGTTGGAGCACCATGTGTGCAACCTCTTGTGGAGGCATCAGCGCCGGCATCTCACCATGGCTGCGAGCTTGCCAACTTCTGTGGCGGCTATGCAAAGCCTCTCCCAGCCTTTTCAGTGCCTTCTAGCACACAGCTGTCTGTCTGTTCAGCCATCAGCCGTGAACAGGCGAGCATGAAGCGGAGCGCCATCGTGCACGCTCTTTCACACTGGCAATTTGGTTCATTCGGCCAGATGCAGTCGGATGATGGTGTGCCAAACCTGTGAAACGTGAAAGATACTGGTGATTTCAGCAGCTTGTGAAGTCTGTGGTGGTCACATCCGCTTTTCAGTACAGGAGGACCTTGCGCCTGCCAATCTTCCACATTGCCTCTCGTCCAGGTAGCTGTGGTGCGAATGGGAAAACGAGAAGCTTCTGACGCCCACTGCCGTTCTAATCGTTCCAATTCAGCATGTCTGGTTCCAGACATAGACATTGCTGAGTTGGTTCCAGACATAGCAACTGCTAAGTTGCCTTGACCATCGGCGCAAAGTGGGGGCTACAAGCTCATGTGGAAGCGCATGGGCATGCCGTGGGCTCCTGTGAACTCCTTGAAATCGTCATTTGTATGTCCGCATGTGTGACGCAGGTCAGGACGACAAATTGTTGTGGAAGCTCATGGGCACGCCCACCGGCGCCATACGTGCGGGCGCCCAGCCACCCACAATGATCCCTGTCTTCTAGTTTTTCTGTAAAGCATATGTCTGCATGGTTGATGCAGATCGGGAACGACAAGCTGATGTGAAAGCCCATGGGCGCGCCCACTGGCGCCACGGTGTGGGCACCCAGCCTTTCATGATTTTTCTGCCATCTCCTACAAGTTTCAATTTGAGTGTATGTGATGCAGATCGGGGACGACAAGCTGCTGTGGAAGCCCATGGGCGCGCCCACCGGCGCCACGGTGTGGGCGCCCAGCATTGGGCCCGACACCTACTGGTTTGGCCACGTAAGCTTTCTGCACGCCCATGCAAATTTGCATCCTGATGCTTGTGCCTGTTTACTTTTTCCGCATGTGTCTGGCACTGTGATACCAGACTTGCGGTCAGCAGACCAACAGCCCCATGGTCATTGTTGCTGGCAGCGCATCTAGGCAATGACCTCAGCCAATCAGCAAGTCGCAAATGTCACGGATCTCGACTGCATGAGTGCTGCCAATTCGTTAAAACTCATGTGCCCCTGTGCTGAATGCGAGATGGCGGCCGTTGCATCATGCAGCATGCCACAAGGTGATGACTTGCACCTCAGTCGGCAATGTCAGGGTGCACCAGCTGGTGAAACACTGTCATGTCTGTTGCAGGTGGTCATTCTGAACGACGAGAGCAAGTGTAACCGGTATGGCGTGGCGGCCAAGGCGGTCGACTGTGCGCCAGTGCTGGTGGCCAAATTGGCGCCGGGCGCCGCCAAGCCAGCCGCGAAGGGCAAGGAGAATGCGACAAAGGGCAGGCTGCCGCCCCTCGCCAAGCCGGTGATCGGCACTTCCAGAACCGCCGCATCACCTCCAGCGAGCATCATGGACCAGCTGGCAGCTCCCCAGCTGCCAGACAATTCCTACATTCAGATCTGCTGCATAGTGTTCGTAATTTGATTGCGCATGCACAGCCACTTCAGTATGCGAGGTTCGTGCCAGTGCACAACAGGGCGACATGGTCCAAGCATGGCGACCTGTGCCGCTGCTACACCTGGACACCAAGTTTCATGCCTGTGTAGGTCTGAATGCTGTGCCACTTGATCTCAGGACGCCGATGCGCAGCTGAACGCTGTTAGCCCTGGCGAAGTCGGTCAGAACTGTACACATCATCATGACATTGTGCTTTGCTTGCCGCAGGTGAGCTATGAGACGGTGTGGTGTACGGATTTCGGGCTGTACGACGACCTGCCCTACTGCTGCATCCTGAAGCCGGTGCCGCCGCCGGGGTACGTGGCGCTCGGCTGCCTCGCCTTCTTCCGGGTGTGTGCCCAATATTTCTATTTCAGGAAGTTTGCACATAAGCAAATTTGCGATAATGGCTATGTGTATCCTGGAGCCGGCGCCATCCATGGGGTACGTGGCGCTCAGCTGCCTTGCCTTCTTCTGGGTATGTGCTCGGTTGATGTACTTCTTCAGAATTGTACATCACACATAAAGTTGCAGTGGTGGCTATATACATCCTGACGCCAGCCCCGCCCGCGGGGTACGTGGCACTCGACTGCCTTGCCTTCTTCCGGGTATGTGCTTTTGAGTGATGCACTCCTTCATCAGCAACACATATCACTCGCAATTCTGCTGTACTGGCTGTGCCCCAAAGCTGGTGCTGCCGCTGGGCGCATGGCGCTCGGCTTTGTGGCATCCATCAAGGGACACTTCGTGGTGGCCTTCTCCTCACCAGTGCACATGCAAACTGCGGTCCCGTGCTCTTTGGAGATCTGCCACTGAGCTATGCATGGTTAGGCTGCCAGGCTTGCTCTGGCGTGCGCTTGCACATGATGAGGCTGCCTTCAACGGTTTGATGCATACAGGATTGCTGCTCTGACTGCTGCCTCGGCGCATGACTGCTGAAAGTCGCTGACTGAACATTGCCACAATCAGCAACAAGCGCACCCCGCTGTAACACAAGCCTGCAGAAGACATGGTAAAACGCACGCTCAGAGGTGGCGACGAATCTCTTGATGGTACATGTGGGAAATGCCACAGCAGTGGCCAGCCCAGACGACATCATTGCGTGCGCTGACAGCTGGTTTGCGACTGCGACCTGCAGAAGAAGGCTGAGAATGCGCCGACGTCCAGGGAGGCGATGGGCTTCATGACGGTGTGGGAGGACCTCACGTTGCCGGCGCGCTTCGGCAACAAGCTGTGGTGCTCCTACGAAGGTAGGGTTGTGATGTGCACGCCATAGAGTCCTGGTGATAGGGTCGTTTCAAGGTAAGCTGCCATTTATTGACGCCACAGTGTCATCCTATCAAGAGCATCTGCTGCGGCTCACTGACTGCGGCCCAAATTACACAACCCAGCCTCAAAAAGTATACAGAGGGTGGTAGGCAGCTGGCGGATGCTTATGGCGTGGCCCGACGCGCATTCATGGCATGACCTAGCCATCTGCATCCTGTCATGCAGCTGATGCTTTGGACTGCCGGCAGAGGCGGCGCCGGGTGCTGATGGTATCACGCTCATTGATGGCAGTCAGGACGTACTGCTGCAGATCTGATGAGTGTGCCACTATGTGTCGCAGCCAATTACTTGGGGGCCGGTCAACAGAGGCAGCGCCGGACACTGCTCTGCCGATCTGATGAGTGTGCCATCATATGTCGCAGCCAATAACATTGGGCTCAGCGGACAGAGGTGGTGCTCGGTGCTGCTGCCATTTGATGCGTGCGCCACTCTTTTCTGCAGCTCAAGATGAGGGGGGCCGGCTGACGGAGGTGGCACCTGGCGTCGACGGCGTCAACCTGCGTGCATTTTGGGCATCTGATGACAACGACGGCCTGGATCCGGATGAGGCGCGCGCAATTGCCAAGTCAAAGGTGTGGGGCATGTAGAAGGCCCAGCAGCCGCGACCGCATTGTCTTTTCACCGCCGTGGTCAGGCAGAAATGGCGCCAATCTGCACAAAATTATGATGAGCGTCCGACTGACATTGGGCATTGGTCCAAATTGGACACTTTTGGCCACCGTCGACTAGCGGCTGCTGGCTACTCGTACCATGCTCAGCTTAACGATGCTGGGCACTTGTCGTCTATGTGTTGGCATTCTGTGTACCTGCTGCCCACGATGCGTCAGTGAACTTGGACACTCCAAAAGCATGGGTCCAATCTGGCCGATTTGGATGGCAGAGGGTATGTGTCCGCCCGAGATGACAATAGCAAGCATGGCATTGTACAGCTGTGTGTCCAGATTTCTTGCGTGGGTGATCCCGACCATGACGGCGTGTTCAAACGCAGGTGAATGTGGACAACCCCAACCCAGAGTGGATGGCGGCGGACACGTTCGACCAGCAGGACGGGTACGACTCCTTCGACAGGGACAGCTACTGCAGCAGCGGCGAGGAGCGGGATCCAGACGCAGAGGATTCGAGGCATATGATGGCTGGTGATGCGCAACAACGGCTGCCGCCGCAGCAGTTTCATCTGCTTGTGGTGCCAACAGTGGCCAAGCAGCCATGGTCGTGTGAACATGTGCTCACCCTTCCGGCAGCCATTCAGACTCTGAGCACACGAAACCTGATGTATAATGTTCAGGCCTGTTGGGGCCGTGCATCATGAGGCCTGCAAACTGCCGCATTTGCAGGTGGGTATTGCGCCCGCCGACAGAGGAATGGGATAGCCGCCATGGTTTAGGAGAGACTGTTTAGAGATTTCTTAGCAGAAAGACAACACAGCATCGAATTGCAGAGGTTTTCCAATAGGATGCCTCCCCAGCCCCAAGAATTGTGCTTCTGGAAATCCTTGGACAGCGAAATGCACTTGAATATGGCACAGAGGCAGATTGAGAAGGGCGCAGAGAGGGAACCACACTTCATCTCGTGTCTCAGACAACACATTGTTGCAGTCCTCGACACAAGCAGAAGACGTCGGGAGTCGAGCCAAACAGGCAGTATGGAAGCAGCAGGAATATCGGACATGAGTGATGATACACTAAAATGCTCTGCGATATCATGTTTGCTTTGTCTGCACGGCCGATCGCGCGGCTGTGGTCCTTGCCGTGCATGCAGTCTTCGGTGCGAGATGTCTTAAGGTCTGAAATCAACTTGTCTAACATCTGGGCTGCACCTGCGTTTGCAATTGATACATGCTGGACTTCATCTCGTCATATTCAGGGTCGAATGTCATGCATGTGTATGTTGTATATCTATCATATAAATTCGCCAAGAAGACCCAGAGCATTAGCATAGCGTACGAGCCAGCAGGTGATCACATCATATCAGTCTCTCTCGTCGCATTTGTTCTAAACGCACCTGTCGCTGGGTTGAGCTCAAGAGCTGCTGCTGGAGGAACCGGCAGTCAGGCGGCGGCTGCCGGGCACCGGGCGGCGCCGCGGTGCGCCCACTTCCTCAGATGACTCCGATCCGCCTGCAAGTTGTAACACCTGGTAGTATCACGTGACACTAAGTACACGTGTGCTGCACGTCCACGCATGTAGAGACACCGAGGGCTGCGGCTGCTCGAAGTAACATTCGGTAGTTTGAGGTAACCCACCCTGTATCAATCTTTAGCAAGTGTGGTATCAGCCCATCTCCAAAGCACTTCCAAATCAGTCATGCATTCGAGTTCGTCCTCGCACCATGGCACCTCGGCAGTGCTCTCACCTTGCTTGTTGGCGTTGCAGCGGAAAGCACTGCAGCTGGGGCTTCAAGTATTTCAGTGTGGGTTTCAGCCTCTGCTGTCGCTTAGAAGCATATAGACATAATATGCACCTGCAGCCGGTGCGGTGTCAATGTCCATGGCTTCTGTGCCGTCCGCCGCCCCCTGATCCTCGGCCTCATTGTGGTGTGCCGGTCTGCAAGGAGTTGCAGCAGTGGTCATCATTCACGGAACATCGAGGTAGTTTTCGATGGGGTTGCAAGTTGGGTGCGATAATGGCAGGGATCACTCCAATGCCGCACCTACCGCTCAAGCACCCGATCCTTGTCACAACCTCAAGTGACGCTTGCAGCCGACCGCAAATAGCAGTGTGGCGTAGTCTGTTCCATGCACTTCATAGCATGCGACAGCTTGGGCAACAGCCGCTTGACCTTAGCTGACCTCAGCTGCCCACGTAAATATCAGCACCTTTGACATGATCCTGGTGTCTCGAGACCAATGTGATGCTGCCGCCTGCTGGTTCCACTTGCACATTCGTCGTAGCGACCCTTGTTGCACTATTGCAAGATGGCGATAGCCACATGAGCATGCAGTGTCGAGCAGGCAGTGTAAGATATATCAAGCAGCCGGCGAGGCAAGGTATCTGCTTAGTCTCTACAACAGCCATCCACGAGGGTTGTGTTGTTGCAACAACACTAAGCTTGACTCTGGGCAGCCGTTTCAACATCAATCGCACGGATACATACGCAATAGCCGTGCACAATTACTCGCTATACGACCCTCGCATTTTGCGACTGCGTGAGCCATCGACTAGTGCAGTGATGCTAGCGAGAGTGTAAAATGGCGTATACCTCGGGTCATCCGTGGTCGTGTCGATGGGCCATGTGTCGTCGTCACTGCAGCCGTGCACAATCGCACGTCAGCTATTGACAAATGCATTGAACTCAATAGTCCTGATCATTCGAGTAAGGATTGGTCAGAGCAGCAGGGTTGGTCCAGATCGTCTGAGCATGCATCCGTGCTGCGAACTCGAGCGAGGACATCAAGAAGTTTGTGATCTGCACCTGAAATCAGGCGCGCCATCGACTACGTCGTCTGAGGACCACTCCTGCATGGATGCCGCCTCCTCCATCTCTTCCGCCCTATGCAATGCCAGCGAAGGAGTGGTTCCGGTAAATGGGTGTAGACCATTGCAAGGCACGTCAGCAATGAGTGGCGACTTGGCCATCAATGCAGACCAGGCTGTACTGCAGCAAGGGCAGATATAACAGCTCAGGCATGATGATCCCTCAACGGAAAAAAAGGTTCATTAGACACCAGGCGCACCGCTCCAGGCTGAGCGCAATGACATCGTGCAGGTGCTCCGACGCATTTGAAGCCTCTCTGCCCGGGCTGCAGACAAGACACACATCATGTTGTCAGGCTTGGTCTTGTGCGCATGAAGCCAGTGGACCCTGTGAAGAGCACAAAAAAGACCACACTGTGAGTCGCTGCTTAAACACTTTTGGCGTCTGAGTAGATCAACCACCGTCTTTGCAAGTGAGAGACAATCCGGTCGGGCCCGTGTATCATCAACAATAGCTGACTCATCCTGTGCTGCACAGTGATATCCTAGCAAGGGGGGCAGTGCTCATGGCGTGCTTAAGGAGCAACACTAACATCTCTGAAACCGTTGTTCTGGCTGGTGAAAACAACACTGACCTTAGAGGCTTGGGCGCTTTGTAGCAGGTTATGCAATATGCATTTAATTGGGCAGTGTCAGAACGAGAGATTGCAGACTTCGGAGTCGGAGTCTTGTGGCATCGCTGCGCCCAAGAGCACATGCCATGTACTTCAGCTCTGATTGGGCAACAAATGAAAGTGGACAGATCTGCCAGTATATGACCACCTGAGGGGTATATGACCACCTGAGGGGTGATGATAGTGGCCGCAACATGTGCGTGGTCACCGGCACCAGCAGCTGCCCACTATGCAGCAGGTCCAGCACATCCAGCAGGTGCGGTGCATGCTGCTCCAGCGCAACGTCGCCGCCATACCACGCAATGTCGCGCACGACCACCATTGCTGGCGCTGGGTACTTGCCGCCAATGTGCATCACGCCGCCGCTGATGCCCCGCCCAATGGCTGTGCTCAAGTGCAGAGGGTCGAAAATCTCAACGCGATCACCATCGCGCAGCAGCGCCAGCGGGGACAGCGGGCAGGGCGCTGACATTGGCAGCATGACAGGCTGATTGGGAGGCTCCACGGTCACTGGCGGCGCCTGCCACTCCATCAGCTCACTCATCTGTGCATTAGCAGACAACAGCACATCGATCACCTAGATCACTTGATAGCACTCGAGACAGACTACGGAAAAACCAGTACAGGTCTGCATGCCTGATGACACATAGCTAACGGGGCTCATCACAGATGCAGCAGCACTTCGACGTGGTAGATGGGGCGCCTCCCACCTCTGGGCCCTCGTCGTGGAGCCATGGCTGTCTTTTGCTCGAACCGAAGTGGCCGCGAACAAGATTCCGGTGTGTCGCATATATGGGGTAGTCAGATGCGTGCGTCTGCACCAGCAGCACGACAGGGGATGAGAAACATGTGTGCTTGGGCGCATCGCGGCAAGGCCAGCCTGTGGCACATAATAGGTTTAGACAACACTGCAGGCCGACCCTTGAACCACATAGTATAGTGCAGCATTGCAGTAGCTTGTACAGGCAGTACATGGCACCAGGTTCAGACAAGTGCAGTCAACAAGAGGTTGTGGTGAGCATCGAGCGCAGCATGGGACTCTCGTAGATTTTGCCAGTACAGTGATGCAAGGTCGTGACACTCTGCAAATGCTTCGCATCACCCAACCGCAACTGATATTGGGCAGAATTCAAAACAACATGCGGTATGACTGAAGGGGCCCGAAACAATGTCCGCCTCGGGATCTGTCTGCCACCGGCGGCTGCATTTACATCTCTGCCACCGACTGTGCACATTAGCAGCAGCAGCAGCAGCAGCAGCAGCAGCAGCAGCAGCAGCAGCAGCAGCAGCAGCAGCAGCAAAGCAGCAATGGAGCATCTCTGTGCAGACCATGCATCTTGCATCGAGCATCTTGCACGGCGCTTGGCGCCGAGGCGCTCACCTGCATTTCAGTTGATGAGCCCGTTAGAGACACAGGATGGAACTGAAGGACGCACCGGCTCATGTTGAGGTAGCGAGTTGCGCTCGCTGACGTGCACCGCCCAATGCTCCTCGCGCACATGCACCCGCAGCTCCGCCAGCTTTGTCAGGGCGACGACGCTTGATGCCCACCTGTCGGTCCGCCATTGTGCCGTCAGCTGCAGCTCCGGGCGCGCAATGATCACCACCGCTCGTTGGTCATTGACGAAGACGAAGGCTGCCAGGCTCATGAGCGAAATCAACAGCCCCCGCAGCTGCAAAGCACACGTTGGACATTAGAGCCGGTGTCCATGCAGGCTTGCAGGGTGGTACCATGTGCACCATGGCTTTCGGCGCGGTTGTACATTCACTACCCTGTAGTATCACCATTTTCATCTGCCACACCACTTTAACGAACTAGGCATGTCAGCAGCTTGCGTGCCGGCTTGGATCCATGTCACAAGAAAGGACGATTGATGATGCTAATTCCAGTCAAGTTCACCCAAACTAGTCCAGAAATGACCCAAGTTGCGGTGGGTTGAGAATATCCTGAAGTGCAGGGCTGGCACAGGGTGAGATTCATGAAAGTCGCCAGGCAGACCCTCCTTAAACTCACATTGTGTCACCTTGATCTGATCGTCAGCCAGGGCCGGCAGGGCGATGCCTGCTTGGGCGTATAGCCATGGCATTACATCTGCTTTGTAGCCTGCGGGCAGTGACAGTATGGCATCGTCCTGCGCCATAACCGCGGCCAACAGCAACCCCACCTCCTGCACGGGAGCAGCTGTGAGTCATGGTTACAACGATGGTGGCAGTAATGATAAATGCACGCACTTAATGCATGCGCCTCTACTGCGGTGGCAGTCATGACGCCAACTTACGATAGCAGCACGAAGTGACCTACGTCAACAATAAGTTGTCCAGCTAGCATGCCGCACCTCAACCGCTGTATGTGACGGCGCGCCGTATGCCAGCGTGGACAGAGGCAGCGGCTGCGGCTCTGTGCACAATGGGGTTGCGAGCTGGAATTGCCGCATGATGACCGTCATGATGGTGTCCACTCCCAGCAGCTGCAGCCAGAAGGGACGGATGCAAAATGGAGGGCGGACGGGCATAAACTAAATCCAGCACGTGCCTATATGCTGTGAGGGCTGGTTGATGCACTGCACGCATGCCAGCCTAAACCCCTGCATAGCCCAGAATGTGCAATAGACGGCAGCGTCGGAGTTAAAATACCTGCAGCCTCAGCGACGTGCGCATCAGGATGTGCCACTCCGTATTCGTGATGTCTGCTCCAGGCTTCAGCTCGAGCAGCTCGTTGACCGGGCGCGGCAATGGCTCGTCAGCGCTCGGTGGTGGCTCGTGGCACCGCAGCATCTTGATTGGCACTCCCAGCCGTGGTAACACCTTTGACACCTGCATGTATGCCGACCGCCCTGCAGCGCATGGCCCAGCAGCATACATGTCAGAATCTCATCAGGTATAAACACCAAGCCCGAAATGTGCTTGGAAGGACTATGCTGGCCGGATTCCAGCTGCGCTCCCCTCCACCTGTACCATTGCATCATCAACAGCTTCATCAAAAAGTACTCTGAGCTGCAGTTGTCCTGCCACATGTAGGCAGCTACCATTTCGCATATAGCACTGAGCTGGTCGCGGTGTGACAATCGGATGTTGCACAGACACCTGACCAAACAAATGCATGCCTGACCCCTCTGAGCTACGTCGCCTACTGGTCCAACCAGCAGCTGCCAACCGAAGAGACAGATACAGTCCAACAGCTTGCTGCCAGGTGATGAGGGTGCAAACTGCTGAGGCCAGCGTGCCTGAGAACGCTGCCGTTAGTGCCCCGCCAGCGCCCTGGTAGCGGTCTGCGGAGTGGGGGAAGGCCAGCATCGCCTGGTGCCCCGTGCGCACCGTCTCGTGGGCTAGCACATCCTTCTGGTTGCCCACCTACGCCCAATGCCCGCTCTGTTTGGATTTCACAGAAAGGGAGGCATGCAATACCTGAGCTGTCACAGTACGCTCAGCCTTTGCTGAGCATAGCAGGGATGCTGTCGACATGATCTGCAAGCATGGAGGCATGTCAGTGCAGTATGCACAGCGGGTCAGAGAGCCTTGGGCGCCAGAACATGTACCTTCTGTTTCACATTGTAACCCTGGTGCAGCATAAAGCTCACAGCGCCGCGGCTGATGACCGTCTTGCCGTAGTCCTTGCGGCTCCTCAAGCCGCCGGCATCAATCACAATGCCGAAGTAGGATGGAAACTGCGTCCACTCCTCGTATGACTGTAGCACGCATATGAGACACAAGTCAGTCCTCTGTCACTGTAGTGTGTCAATGCTGGTGCGG
Organism: Tetratostichococcus sp. P1; assembly: GCA_036584455.1. Classification (NCBI taxonomy): domain Eukaryota; kingdom Viridiplantae; phylum Chlorophyta; class Trebouxiophyceae; order Prasiolales; family Stichococcaceae; genus Tetratostichococcus; species Tetratostichococcus sp. P1. The sequence continues at coordinate 622,766 of BTPI01000006.1, forward strand.
CCATGAGCCCACTGCTGGTGCCATTTGCAATATGTTTGGCCAGACACATGGCAACTGGTCACTTTTCGGTTGTAGTCATGCAGCAACCCGCAGCACAGCTTGCAAATGCGCACCTGGATTAGCAACTCCAGCTCGCTGATCTTCGGCAGCACCGCCAGCGTCACGGTGGGTCGCTCCAACACGCTGGGTGCCAGCCGCGTCGCATTTCCGGTGCTGTTGACGGCAGCCGTGAATGACTTCAGCTTCGCTGCCTTCCGAGGGATGCATGAGACCCCGGCGACATCGTTGATCATCATCCCGCCGGGCGGCACCCTCAGCCAGGCACGCCACTCGGCCTCCAGCTGGCCGCCCGTCGTCAGGAACAACAGCAGCTCCACCAATTGCCTGCGACCAGGAGGAGAGGTGACACTCAAATCACATGATGACAAGATGCCACGGCGGGAATGAGCGATGTTGCCGATTGTGGCTGCCTTCGAGCTGTCCCCCTCCAGCAAGTTCTGTCACTGCGAAGGAGAGCGTCAGCACCAGGTGCCAATCATACAAATGTGCACATGCAGTCCTGCCGCCATGCAATGGTGCCTCGAAACTTGACACTGAGGCCCGAAAGTGCATGCAGCACAATGCATCATTGTCAAAAGGGTAAGGAGCGTGTCCGCTCCTTATGGTGCGCCTGCTACAATCTGCTGCTTCAACCTTCCACCGTGGGACCGACGGCCCTGCGCAAGTATCTTGCTGTAGGGTTGACAATGCATGAATGATCCACTGATATGAGGGTATACCGGGATGACATGGGTGGTAGTGTCCAAACATGCATGCAGTGTGATGCACAGAGGTCAGCAGATTAATGCAAATTTGATTGGCCGCAGCGCCAGGTTTGTTGGCAATATACGGATTGTAACCATTTCGCTGCAGCTTGGCTCATCCGATCATAATAGTATTCGCCGGTGAGTAATCAGAACAGCACTCAACATGCGCTGAATGGACTGCCGGCATATATCAGTGATGTACCTTTCCACCGTAATGGCGTTGACCAGGTTGGCGCCTGTAGCCGTCACGCCCCAGCTCCCCTGGCTGTATACCCTGACGGTGCTCACGCCATATCGGCGCACAATGCGCAAAACATGCTGCTTCAGCGCTTCCGAGGAGCCGGTGATGTCCCATTTCACCGTTAGCAGCCCCTGCAGTGCAAAGTTTCAGCGTTTGGTCTGATATTTGTCGGATATTCATACACATTAGGCGAGTCCCGGGCAGGTGCACGCGCAGCACAGCCGCTTTTGCAGCTCGAGTCTCCGGCCACATGCTCGAGAATTTGAGTCCAACAATAAGTTTGCACGGCGTGCTGACCGCGCTTCTGTGCACGCCGCCGTGGGCAGTAATATCTGGCAATTTCTTCCATGCTCCAGCTGGAGCCTGGTCACGTGCTGCAACAGGGTGGCTGGAGTACTGGTGGTTCAGCGTGCTGGTGCGGAAGCTAGATGCAAGCACAGCTGCTCACGCTCTTGGATGATGCTCGAGTCTATCTAAGGAGTGCTCGAACAACGCTGCAGCGCTGCACATTGCGCGCGGGCGTGCTATGCAGGCCATATGAACACTAAAGCACCTGACCACCGGCGCCGCCTGGGATGGTGCTCCTGCAGATGCTGCCATCAGCGTCCCACAGGCCTCCAAGCATGATGCCCTCGACTTCAGGAGGGAATGCGCCCCTGCATGGCAACGCCACACGTTACAGTGTCATCATATCACATCAAAATGAAGGTCGACGTCCTGAGTGTGTTGTGGTATCTGATGCATTGGACGGATCCAAGTGCCTGCCATTGGAAGAGCTACAAAACCACTTTGGAGCATCCGTGCATGGCCGGGCATTTTCATGATGACGGCGTCAGCATGAAGAGATAGCGCTTAAGGTCTGCTTGGAGCCGAGTATATAACCCCATACAGCAGTCTTTGAGTGTACAGTCCACCGTCAATGAGTCGCTCAGATTCTAGTATGTGCTTAGGACTACATACATCAACATTTGGTGGCCAATTGCAGTGTTGCCCAGGATGCCAGTCCCACGATTGATAGTTTGACAGTTTGAAAAGGAATGCATACCTGAGCAACGCCGCATGGCTTTCGTTAAAGGTACAACTCTTTTTGCCTGTTGGCACGCCGCAGCAGATCATCTCGCGTGCCATATCCACCCCGAATTGCAGCTCAGCAACCGTGTCAACGATGCGGCGGAAGGTGCCAGGCCTTTGACCGGTGCAGCGTATATACAGGGACAGTGTAGCCCTGCGCACGGAGGCGTGCCAACCTTCGATCGATCAAGCTGCCTCACACGCACACCACCCATTGCATGGCCTCCCAGGATGTGTGCAATCTGACTTTGTGTTTGCTGACAAGCAAGGAAGCAGGCAACCCATTGAATAGCTAGTTCAGGCATTGCGCACCCTCGGCCCAGGCTCCCGATCATGGACACCAGCAGCACCAGCGCCGCCCAGTCGCCACCCTGCACCATCCGCAAATGACATTGCTGCACATGGTTGCTTACTTAGGTGGAATCAGCCCAATTAGCAAAGAAGGATCGCAGGTGTAGTCATTTCATTGTGCACACCTGTGCAGAAGTGCCTGCACTTGCAAGGATTGCAACACCAATGCCTTTGGACGACAGCCGCTTCGCTGCCTTCCGGTGTGGGTGTCAGCCTGGCATTACACATGTGCAGAGCGCCTCACTTGTAATTTGATGCTGACGGAGGACGCGGCAACATGACCGTCGCCGAGGACCATGCCGGCCAGCTTCGCCCTGGTCGGCAGGCTGAGCTGTGTCCAGTTCATCGGGCGTGTCATGCGGTCGAATACACTCTTCAGCCGCTGCAGCCGATCTTGGGGCAGGTGTTGCTCTGCAAATGCCACCAGATCCTGCCGCGAACACAGTCGCAGTAGCCACTTCTGGCCTGCAATGGCACCCAGCGAGCGTGTCAGCGTGTTGCTGCTGAGAATCATGTCTAGCCATGGAGCCGTCAGTGGTCGTGTCCCAAATGACTCCCTCTCTGTCTTCATGCTGATCTGCGGTGTCAATTTGAGGCTGTGTTCAGCGGATCACTTGTCCGGGCTTGCTGCTATACGTTGTTGTTGTAGAGAGAAAGCTGGTGTAATTATGGAACACAATGCCTCTGACTTTCGCCTCGGGAAGTATGCATGCATTTGATGTGGGTGTAGTGACCCCAGGTCTGAATGACACCGTGATGGTGGTCAACACAACATAAGCGGCGCACCGCCAAAGGTCTGCAGCTGCAGCCGCTCCAGCCCCAACGACTCCAGGTGGCACTGCGCCTCCTCCTCCAGCTCCAACAGCGGCCCTGTCACGGCCCCATCGGCCGTCAGCCGAAGCGCTGAGCGCGCCGCCAGGTCCACTGCTTCCTGCAGCCTCTGCTGTGTGCACATGATGAGCCCCAGCGAGAGGTTGTCCTGTAATGCAGGATTAGATCCTGATCATGTTAAGCACCGAGCAACATGCTGCCGACAAGGTGTCTATTGGAGACGTGCAGCACCATATATATAGCACACGCCTTCGCTGGAAGAAAAAAAAAACACACTGTTGAGGTGATTGTCACGAATTGTGATGGAGCGATGCACCGGGGCACCACGAAAATCTGTGACACATGATGACATTATGTGGCGTGGTCGAGTGTATTCGAACGGAACTTCAGCTTGGCTCCAGCTAATGCAGCATGTAGATTGAATGTCTACCCGTGATCTACAACTATGAACACCGTCAATGTCACAATGTTTCCTCCACCATTATTGACGCAGCATAATTTATAGTTTGCAAGTGCAACCGACCGCACCGACACCGCACAATGCTCCGCGAAGGTGGTGAAGGAGATGGGGCCCTTCGCAGCCAGCGTCATCCAACGTGTCACCAGGTCCACTGCCCAGCGCTTGGCCACAGAGCGGAACACGTCATTGGTGGCGGCCTTGAAGCCGCCCAGCTCCAGAATTGGCCAGAAGTGCGTCGTCAGGTACTTGAGCCGATCCCTGTCGCTGCAGTCCACGGGAATGAGTTCAGAGAAATCATCTGACGACAAGTTGGTCCGACTCAGCATATACTGACAGAGTTACAGATGCCCAGCGGCCGGAACGTAGTTGGCGCCAACTTTGCCGCCACCGATACTGTCACAAGACACACATAAAAACTTCAGGTCAGAATTCATGCATGCACAGCATCGGCTGTTGTAAAGCACTAGAGATTCCCGGATCTCTCAGAGATGTCGTGCTCCCGTCATTGCCATCCCTGTACTACAGTGCCGACGACATGGACTATGCAAGCAAGTATGTCAGCAAATTTGACGTTTGCTGGCCAAACGCTTGATGCAGCAAATGATGTCACGTCTGTTCTTGCCACCATCCAATTGCACAACGCTGTAAGGTGTCAGACATACGGAAGCAAGAGAGGCTGTGCGGCCATGCTATAGTGCAACTAGACGGAACAGCAGTGGGTGCGGTGTTCAATGATTTGTTGTTACAAGCAACATGCCTGCATGTTGTGCATGCCCACTGGCTCTGTTCGCAAGAACATAGACTTACTCTCGCTCGTGCTCGTCCGCGCAGCAGGCCGAGTCTCCCACGCCCAACTCCTCATCAAACAGCTGCCGCAGGTGCTGTGCCTGATGGCCAGCCAGGTGGCGCAGCCCTGTCAACTCGTCCGACCCCAGCCGCAGGGCCGCCAGTCATGCGACGCCGGGCCGGCGGTTGTGCTGCTGCTCGTAACAGTCGTCCAAACTGGTCTGTGACACGCGCGCCGCTGCAGCCAGCTTGGGCTTCAGCGCCAAGTACTCGGGATCTTGGCGCTGGGCCATTGTTGCTACCTACAGGCAACACCAATCAGATGACTCAGCGCCACATCAAGACGATTAAAGATAAATAGTTAAACACGCTTGCCCCGAAGTATGTTTGCTTCGGGTCAAGGAGGCGACTGAAAAGTTGTCCAGGCGGCGGCGCGCTGCCCCGCGTCACTACACAGAGATGGGTTTGCCCCTATGCGGCGTCTGAAATCACGCACGAAGGAACTACGCTCGGCCATCTGTACAGCAAGTCTTGCGCGGTATTGCCTCCCGCTCCTGCACGTGTTGCACTCGGCAGCTCGGCAGTCACTACTCCCGGTGCTTTCAAGCCTCGGGTTGTGCAAGATCTGAGCGCCTACCGGCCCGCTTTGTGGTTGCATATTGATTCCCCAAAGCGCTGCAACAGAGGCGGCTCGGTCGGTCGCGGAGCACCTACGGGCGTTGACTGAAGGGCTCGCCCGTCATCTCGTGTGATCGCGAACGGCCGCACAGCCGCAATCGCGTGCATGCCGCATAAGGTATTCAAGTGTCCGCATTCACGTTGCATGCTCAACGCGTAGGCTATAGTGGAAGCATGGTACGGCGAAATAGCATTGGGATCATTCGCGATTGCAGGAACTCACGTCTCAGGAATGTCCTAGTATGCCGCGTTCGCCATGCCGGCGGTCGCTGTCCGTGGAACGAATGTTTCTGGTCGAACTGCGATACTGCAAATGAAGGATATTCCTACGACGAGACAAGCCGGTGGCAGAGTCGGAGTGAACGACAAGATCTAAACCCTAGGCCATAGTCGAGGGTGTACCTAAGCCACCCGTCTTAGTTGTCGTGCAGCGAACAAGGAGTCTTGGGTGGTTCTTTCGTTGAAGACCAGCAAGATGCACGGCTGCAAACCGCTGTAGCCGGTAAAACAAAAGCTGATGGAAGATTTAGATCCAAGAAAAATCTGCTCTCTTGCTTGGTTTCGAACCAAGGACCTCCTGATTAACAGTCAGACGCTCTAACCAACTGAGCTACAAGAGATTTCTTTCTTGCAATTTCATGCACACCAATGTAGACATGTAATCTATATAATTACAAATCTACGCTTCAAATAACCTACGGCAACCTTCACTTCTCGCTTTGCACGCGCGCCAGCGGACTGCGGCCAGGGTGGAGGCAGCAAGCTCGTCGTGGACAGCTTTGCGGCCTTCGAGAAGTCCCCTCCCCAGCCTTGTCAGGGCGCCTGGGGTTGTATGGTGGTGATTGGCATCGCTGCTCAGCCCATCCTTCAGACTCGTGGGTTGCCAGCCCTCCAGCGGCCATCAGAGCACGCATGGAGGGCCCACGATGACTGCACAGCGGCCGCGCAGCGGCCGCGCGCTCCGGTGAGGGTTGCCGCTGGACCTTCTGTCTGGCTGGCGACCCTTATCCGCACTTGGCGAGGCCCAGCTTGAGGCGGGGCGGCTGGCGTAGCGAACCAGCAGCTTTCGACAGTGAGAGTCAGCGCATTTGGCGGCCCAGCTGCTCGCTGGCGGGACCGGGCGTCGCTGACGTTGCAGCTGCCTGGACGGGATGTGCAGCCACTGCAGCGGCCTGGGCGGCCTGTCAGTGGGGCGGCCTGGCGCTGGAGTCAGCCACCCGCTAGTAGTGGACCATAGCATAGTATGGGCTCAGTCGTGATCGGTGTGACGAGGCTCGCTGTGGTTTGGATATGGTTTGTCATCGCGCGCCGCGCAGGCAGCGGCGATGAGGAACTGGAACGGTGGTGGCGACTGTTTTGGTTGCGATCGTGGAGACTGCAGCAGCACCGCAGTGATACAGACAATGTGTTGGCTGTGATGCCCACAGAGACTCATTGCTCATGGTCACCGCTGGCGGTCATCAAATAACAGAACGCAGCCAGACGCTGCCGGTTTTTCCTTTTTACCTCTTTTTCTTTCCCACCCCCAGCACTATTGATGCGGCACAAAGGACACTCTCTGCGTGCCTTCGGGCGCATTCGGTGTCGATTGTGTCTGGTGTGGGGGCTGCATTTTCACGCCACAGGATCTACCTGCGGCAATTGTGGACGAGACGTCATCAGTGGCGTCTGCCAAAACGCAAACTGCCGCCATCATCCACTGCAACGTTTCACGTGTGGCTTTGGGTGCATTGAGTGACGGTTCTGTCAAAGCAGAAGCTGCATGATGACGGCACTGGGTATGCTTGCGGCGGTGCAGTACATGAGAAAGTGCATCTCGTCAATGCCATTGGCGTCTGCAAGTTACCAGAGACTCAGAGGAAGCTTTCTGCCTTCGCAGCCAACCCCCACATTGCAGATGAAGCCCGGTTTTTGATGTGGCAATTCCATCCAGCGCAATCTGACATCACGGTATATACAATCGCACCACACACTGTAAGCACCCAGCACTGGTGGTCAAGACAAACGGTGACCTTTTTGATAGTCAGCGCCCGCTATGTCCATCGATCGCGGCTGCAGCCGCCGCGACCGTCGGACTGTCGGACTGTAACCCTACAAGTGTCTGACACCGCGCCAGACGGAGCGACCGAGCGACATCAATGAGAACGTACGTCAACCTGCATCGACTCCTTCAGGCTCATGCACCGATGCACGGCCTTCTGTTTCACATAACACGGCGATTACATCCGTTCGACTGCAGGTCATGCGTGCCATCGGCGCTGTCTTGATCGGAAGTCAACACAGCATTTTGACACCAGCCTGACTTCCGAAAGGGTGCACGAGTAATCGGTTTTGCGCATCTCATCCCGTTTTGGGACACTCTGTAAGACCGAACTCCGAACCATGTCGGACGCCGAGGACAAGGCAGCTCTGGACCACTCAACAGCGCGCCTCTATTGGCACGTCGCACAGAAGGGCTTCCAGGCGGCCGCTCTGGTCGGCGCAGGCGCCTTCGTGCCCGTCATGGCGTTCAGAAGACGCAAGCGGCGGATGCAGGCCGCCAACGCTGCGTTCCTGCCCACTGCGCTGCGCACTGTTGGCAGGAGCGCGGCATATGGCGCCATTGGCACATGTGCGTCCTGACCACTGGACCTCGTGCCGAGTAGCACATCCAATTTGATGACTTGTATTTCGACATGTGGCGTTCTGTAGCAATCAAATCATGTGCAGCTTCGCAATGACGGGCACCTGTGCCAATGAAATAACTCCATGCCGGGTTTGCTAGGTGCGATGGAAACTCCAATGGAATGTTGCACAGGTGTGGCGACGGCGGCGTTGATCGCTTTCAAGCCCATCGACGCCGAGGGCATTCAGGACCGCGCCTACCGGCTGTACTGGAATCAGGGCCAAAATCGTACCGACCGCTTCTGCCAGGTGGGGAATCGGCCGTTCAACAAGATGCCATGGCCAGCTGTGAGCATGCGTATCTGACGGAGGCCCTATCCCTGGTGACCAGCTGTCGCCTGTGTTGCAGCAGACGTCGCATTCATAGACCAATGACCCGCAGCGACCTAGGCTGCAACCCAAGTCAGCACATGTGGTTGACGCTTGCGGGTTCACTTCTGCATGTCATATGATACATAGCAGATGACAACGTGCTGGAAGCTGCTGCAGGGGCAAGCCCGTTGTTCTGTGGAGCAGTGCTGCTGGCATGATTATCTTGGGCCGGCGTTTGAGGTTGAAAGTGAAAGTGCACTGCTGCAGTTCACTTGGCATGATGGCGGCCGCGGAAGGGTGGGGCCGGAGGCCCAGCATCGTGCTGACCAGCGCTTCCGCCACAGCCCCACCGCACCACTGGCGGCTGCAGATAGACATGGCCACCTGTACTGGCTTCGATCTTCACTGCCCCTGCTGCAGGTGGGAGCGGGGCTCGGCACGGCGGCGGTCTGCTTCCGTCAACGCGCTGACGATGACAGTCATGCGCAGGTCGGAGCGGCCGCGGGCGCGGCGGCGGCCGCAGCGGGGATGGGCGCCAGCGCCGGCATCGTGCTGGGCGGCGCCGCCGTCGGCGGCGCCCTCGGGGTCCTGGCGCATGTGGCGACGGCCCGGCCAGAGGTGCTGACAGCAGACAACGTGCCGGCAAACGTCCCGCCCAAGGCCCGATGAATGTCGGCGACCCTTCGGCTGCATGGGCTTCAGAGAGCGGACGCAGCCGCAGCGACACATGGCAGCGCCCCGCCGGCAGCCACCGCCATTCACAGATCATTCTCAGCTTCAGCCGCGCCCTGAACATACCAGCGCGTGTGTTTCGCTCGACCGGTCGTGCCGACGGCAGTCTGTGCGCAGTCAGAGGGCTCGCCGAAGCTTGACAGTGCTTCTCAGTGGCAGTGCAGACAGCAAGCACAGGGTGCAGCCCCACAGCATTGCATGTGCAGCCCTGCAGCATGAGCGACTTCGCAGCAAGCATGCACGACGCAGTCCTGGCTGCAGGGGGCATGACAGTCTCTTTCATCCAGTGGGCACCATCCTGCCCAATGTCTGCCGATCAATGATGCAACATGTTCAGACGATTTGAATCGACTTCATTCAGCCGGACATACATAAAACCTTTTGCTTGCACCACATGTACAGTAGTGCTTTCTGTATGCTTTTCATCGTTGGTTGTTTTGATGCCCAGCTTGCGTGGCCATGCGGACATGGCGACATCATGGCGCCAGCAGGCCAGTGCCATGTTGAGAAGCTTCGAGAGTGAATGTCTGATTGCCACTCAGCTCAATAACAACAGTGAGGTGCCGGAACATTCGTCGAAGTGAAACGACACGGCGGCTGAGAGGGCAGATGCAGCAGTGCAGCAGTCGGATGTCGCCTGCGGCCAAGTGCTGCTAAACCCTGAGCCAGCCGACCCCTTCAGCCTCTGACTTCGATCACTCACACAACTGTTCGATACACACGTTGCACCCAACACCTGCTGTCAGATGCTGATTCAGGCTACCTGGCTCCGTCTGCAGCAAGCAGTCACATTGATTCGTTGTCTTGTCGACTGGCAAACTGGTGCCGAGCCTTCCCACACGTGAGAGCGGTGCATTGAGCGCATAGCCGTGAACCGTTCCCAGTGGCATGGCGCCCAAGGAGAAGGCCGCAGAGGACAGGAAGAAGAAGGTAGCATCGAGCGATAAGACAGAGAAGAAAGACAAGAAGCCCAAAGACAAGGATTCGGACAAGAAGAAGGCCTCCTCAAAGGACAAGCCTGTCAGCAAGGATGGCCCCAGCAAATCCTCAAAGACCAAGGGTAAGTGTTGAGATGCAATGAAATGATAGAGGGTGCGGTCCACGCTTCTGACATGCTGTGACGGTACCCAGGGCTGCATGCGGCAATGCATGCATGATGCAACTGACGACCACCGGCCATGTTGGCGGCTGCTGAAGCCGCAAACAACCTCTTCGCTGCATCTGCATGATGCTCGTCGGTAGCGTGGTTCTGTTGCGGTTCAGAGTTGACTGCCAAATCTATTGCTGTGGGTATGGCCGCGGTCGACTTTGCTGATGCACGATGCATCCGTCACGCAGACCCATCCAAGACCCGCAAGGAAAAGGAGGCCAGCGCGGCGAAGACGGCGGAGGAGCTATCGGCGGGGCAGGCACGGCAAGCCAAGGCAGAGATGAAAAGAGCAAAGGCGAACGAAGCCGAGCGCAAGGCCAAGGGCAGCTACATGCAGGTGTGCTGGGTCTGATCGCTGCTCAACTTTGCAGTCGGTCTTGCTGCGTGTCGGCACATGTTCACGTGCAAGGCACGCATGCATTGCATGGGTTCAAGCACCATCTGAGCAAGCACCATCTGAAGTGAGCGCAGCAAGTGCTGCGCAGTTGTGCATCATTGCCAAATGGGCCATACACATGCCAGCAGCTGGTGGCACAAAGCTTGTTGAGACCAGCCGGCGCTTTGGGAATGTGCTGGCTGAACTGTGCTTCTCACACACATGGACAACTCCTCACGTTTCATACTGCTGTAGGACATGGACCTGCCGTCAGCCAGTGAGTCGGATTCTGACGAGGAGCGGCACCATGGCTTTGTGGCGGAGGATGAGCCGGAGGGCCACCTGGAAGCCAAAGTCAAGGTCGGGGCTTGTACAGTCTGTGCTTCGTTCTCACTAGTTTTTGCATGGGCATTATGTGGCACGGCAACAGCAGCGGTCATCGCTGAGGAGCACGAAAGCTGCATGGATGCCAGAGTGCAAGGTCAGGCATCCTCAGTCTGTGCTTTGCTCCCACTGTCTGCTGTGTACTATCAAGTACTATATAATTGCTAACGAGCACGGCAACAGCAGCGGCTGTGAGGAGCAGCCATAGGGCGACCCAAAGGCCAAGGTCAGGGTCAGTCCCAGCTGGGCAGCATCAAATTCATATGAGTCCCAAGAGGAAAATGGGCAGAATCAGACGTGCCCTCATGTGTTTCTTCAGGTTTCAATTTGCAGAAGTTTTTGAGCTGCTTAGCTACACCAGGGGGTGGATGTTTTACAAGAAGCCACACAAGCAGCAGCAGGATGCACCAAATGTGGGGTCAGGCACATGCTCGGTGAATCCGCGCCCTCACAGCTATGCAACACCGAGCAGAAGACGCTCAGTACGAAAGTGTGCAAGCACAGGCGCGGTTGCGCATGCTAAGGCTGGAAAACCTTTTTGGAAGTCTGCGGCTGTTGACCGCTCCTCCTGTTGCGTCTGCAGATGAGTGACAAGGAGCGGAAGAAGATCAATGAGAAGACCCGCAAGCAGCAGGAGGCAGCGGCCCGCGCAAAGGCTGACGCGCTGCGCGATGACGACAACGTGTTCGACGTGTCCTTCGAGCAGCAGGGTGCCGGCGGCGACGTGGCCGACTCGGTGGTGTCCGCAACCGACATCAAGGTGGGCAGACCTTATTGCATTGGGAACTTGAGCAGAAGTTGAGATAGATCTGCCTCCTTCACAGCAGCAGGTGCCGGCAGAGACATGCAGCATGGGTAGTGCCCATCACCAGGTACATGAATGCTAATTTGGGTAAAACAAGCGCCACCAGCGTGTTCGGGGTGTCAACCCGAACGGCAGGGCGCCGGCGGAAGTTTGACTCGAGCTTTGTCCATCTCGTCACCAGTATTCAGTGTGAAGTTGCCATCTGGCTTCCAGTGAGTTCATCAACATCATGACAGCGTGGAAGTGGTCAGTCGTGTCTCAAGGATGCTTGGCAATAGGTTATATGGCGCCCGCCATGGGCATCACCAAACGCTGTGCTGCGAGTTGATCATCACAGCTCCCCAGCAGGCATCAGCATGCCTCACTTCTAGCGCTTTGCTGGCCCCAGGTGCACAACATGACGATCCGGGCGAAGGGCAAGATGCTGCTGGAGAACACGGACGTCACCATCGCAGCGGGGCGGCGATATGGCCTGGTCGGCCCCAATGGCATGGGCAAGTCCACACTGCTGCGGCTCATTGCGCGGAGACAGGTTGGTCTCTCGCTGCATCGTGAGCCTGTCATCGACTTGCTGCAAAGCTCCATGTCTCAGGAACCCTCGCTTTTGATGAGAAGGGTTCACACCTCCCAGTACCGTGTTCCCGTGCACCTGTGGCGGCTGGCTGGGTCCACTTCATTTCTGTGCAGCACGCTGCTCACTGACACTGACCACGAGTGTGCCAATGTGCTCACCGCTGTACTCTCGCATCAGGTGCCAGTGCCGGCGGGGCTGGACGTGCTGCTGGTGGAGCAGGAGGTCGTTGGTACCGAGCAGTCTGCACTGGAGGTACGCCTTTTTCGCAACTGCTGTACATTTGTTCTTCGATGCTACAGACATGCTCTCTTGTGCACCAGCCGCAGTTGCTGTGTTTGCTGTGCACTGGAAATACATCACATAGCAGCATCAGGTATCCAGGCGGCTGCTGCCCTGCTGTTTCACAGGCTGTGGTGGCGGCGGACGTGGAGCTGATGCAGCTGCGGGCGGAGGAGGCGGAGCTCACCCGCCGCCTGGGGGACCTGAACCTGGGCGCTGGCGGCGCAGCAGCCCTGGCCGACGGTGCAGCCCTCTTCCATAAGTCAGCCTGGTTGCAGTCCGACTCCTTCGCAGCCCTGCTGATGCGATGCCTGAGCTTCACCGTTGAACCTTGGCGTGGTCAGCATCTGGCAAGTGAGGGACACCAGACAGCGTCTTTGCTCTGTGCAGCCAGTGGCGCATCGGCGGCAAATGGCGGCACTGCCGCGACGCCGCCGCAGGCGGATGGCCAGTCTCCAGACCATGACGACGAGGAATTTGACGCAGACGCGGCCTCGGCGCGCCTCAACGAGGTGTACGAGCGCATGCAGGAGATCGGCAGCCACAGCGCGGAAGCCCGGGCCTCCAAGATTCTGCATGGCCTTGGTGAGTTCTTGGTTTGTGCAATGGCTCAGCTGCGACTCTGACAAGCCAGCACATGCAGTCTGGGCAACTCAAGAGGTGCACGAGCGTATGCAGAAGATTTGCAGCCACGGCGCAGGGGTTTGCGTCTCCAAGACCCTGCATGGTCTGGGGCACATGACAAATCGAGGGCTGTGTGTCCATCTGCACGTCGTAGGAGCGCCAGTTTGTGCATAGGATTGGCACTTCGTTTGAACAGCTCGGCATGCTCCATGCGCAATGTTGTTCCGGGGGTACTGGAGCCCCAACCTCTTGACCCAGAACTGCGCTGCAGTGTATAGCTTGACAGTTAACATAGTGATCCTGCTGTACGTGCAGGGTTCAGCGATGCGATGCGGAAACGAGCGACCAGCTCCTTTTCTGGCGGCTGGCGCATGCGCATCAGCCTAGCGCGCGCGCTGTACATCCAGCCCACCGTCCTGCTGCTGGACGAGCCCACAAATCACCTGGACCTCAGAGCAGGTGGGTGATTGATTCACCTGCGCAATCTCAGGTGTTGATTGGCATACGTAGTCTTGGTGCATGGCATAGACGCTGGTTTGGATGAATGTAGCTATTCAGCACCGCATTGCAAGGAACCATGGCAACCACATCACTGGTGTTGGCTGTCAAGGAAAAACACATTATGTTCTTCACCAGCTCATTTTACTTGCACGTCACATCCATGCAGTACTGTGGTTAGAGGAGTATCTGATGCGGTGGAAGAAGACGCTGGTGGTGGTGTCGCATGACCGGGACTTCCTGAATAACGTCACCACCGACATCATCCACTTGCACGACCTCAAGCTGCACTTCTACAGGTGAGCACTCGGGTCTTGCACACGAGCGGCATCCTGTGTGCAAGCATTACTCCTGCTCACAGGTGTGCGGCTTCAGCAATTCAACCTGTGCTGCGATGTTGTTGACTGCACACGAGACAGGCAGTCGAGGCAGAGCCAGCCAAAAACTGATTGTGCAGCATGGTGCTGCATCAAACAGTTTGGGGTTGACTCTGCCTCTGACATCTTATTGTTGAAATGGGCCTGCACCAACTGCAAGAAATTTGTGTTGGAATCCGTGTCAATACTGTCGGCAAGAAGTCCTCATCCTGCAACTACCCTGCTACAGATGTTTTCCACCAAGGCTCGGGGCAACAGTCAAGTTGCGGTGTCATCAGTCACCGTGTGCATGCAAAGTTTGATGTCCATGCACTGCAGGGGCAACTTCGAGCAGTTTGAGGAGATGTACGAGCAGCGGCGCACGGAGGTCAACAAGGCGGCGGAGAAGTACGAGAAGCAGATCAAGGCAGCCAAGCGCTCCGGCAACAAGGCCAATCAGGTGTGCGGCAAGAATTTACCATGAGGTGTACGGCTCATGTGCTTGGGCATTGTTGGACGACTCAAACGACTGTAGTTGCTGCAAGTCGTGGTCAAAGTGGCAAGCACACAGCATTGCCCTGCTGGCCAATCACAGTTTGTTGCTGTTAACACTCTCGTGCACTGTGCTGCTCATGCTGCGTGTCAAGACGCAGCCTGTGTTTCGCTCCCATCAGCTATCCTGAGGCGCGCTGCTTGTGTGGTACTGCAGCAAAAGGTGGAGAAGTCCACGAAGCAGGCGCAGGCGCGCAAGGCCAAGGGGGCCAAGCATGACGCGCGCAATGATGAGGGCGCCGCCGAGTCCAATGCGCCCCGCCGCTGGAGCGACTACACGGTGAGGAGCACCCCCTGGCACGACGTATTCAAGCTGTACCAGCAAGCTGTGGTCATGACATGTCCAGCAGCAAAGCACCTGGTCATGCCTGTTATGGTCGAGTCGTCTGTGCACGTGACGGGCAGCTCGGTGCAGATTATTGAACTTGCCGAGCGCTGCACTACCGTTGAGGCACCACTGTCTGCTGAAGGTTAAGGAGTGGCTGTCAAGCTGACGGTACTGTTATATCGTAGGTGCACTTTGAGTTCCCGGAGCCCACCGAGCTGCCGCCGCCGCTCATCCAGCTGAACGATGTCGCGTTCAAGTATCCGGGGCGGGACGACTTTGGGCTGTCAGACCTCAACATAGGCATCGTGTGTCCCTGACTCCTCTTATCCAACTACCTGATGCGCATGTCCTCCGCATAGTCGGGATCTGGTCACAGTCAAGCAGCGTACCACATGAGTGACTTTAATCATCATGCGGTGCCCTCTGAGACCATGGGCAGTGCCTGCTGCAATTGATTTGGTTGTCGGTTGCGTGTTGATAACGGCTACATGCTGTTGCAATGAGGGCTCGAGCACGTCTGGTTTTGCGGCCATATGCAACCAAATTGTGTTTGCAATTGAACGCTGCAGGACATGGGCAGCCGCGTGGCGATTGTGGGCCCCAATGGCGCCGGCAAGACCACGCTCATGAACCTGCTGGCAGGTGCACTGGCAGATACCCCTGAAAGCAAGCCGCAGCAGCTGCACGCTGATCCAGCCCAAAGCCGGTCCCCATGCTTCTGCTGACCACCTTGCTTCGCAGTTTGGCCAAGTCTTTTCCGTGTGGATCATGAAGGTCGATGGTGAACATTCTATGCCTTGCAGGTGACCTGGAGCCGACAGTGGGTGAGCAGCGCAAGAGCCACAAGCTGCGCATCGGGCGGTATGCGCAGCACTTTGTGGACGCGCTGCAGATGGACGACACGCCCGTGGAGTACCTGGAGCGTCGCTTCCCCGAGGTGAGGCCAATGGTGGCTGCTGCCGCAGGTCCCACTGAGTTTGAGTACTTGCACGGCACTATGACGCGCTGCAGATGGACCACACACCCGTGGAGCACCTCAAGCGCCGCTTCCCCGAGGTGATCTTCACGACAGCAGGATGTCGGATGCGTTCGTGTGAAGTTGTATGACCGTGCATGACCTGAATACAACCAGCTATCATCTGCAACTGACCCGTGTTGTGCTTCCGCAGTATGTGCTGCGCATGTACGCCAAACTGGCATCCATCGGGGCGCTCTGCTGTGACATTCTGCCTCCTGAATGGCCGTGAATATGGAAGTGGCTTGCACCTCAACCTGCCTGTTCTGTGTGTCGCAGTCGGGCCTGCGCATGGACGGGCTGCGGAGGATGCTGGGCCGCTTCGGCCTGTCCGGCCACCACCACCTGCAGCCCATCGCCAAGCTGTCAGGCGTGTGTTCTCGAAGCTGCCCGCTGTGGTGGGCTGGCCTTGAGGCTGTGTTTCAGCGAGGGCAGTGCTCAGCCATGAAGCAGTCGTATCCAATAGGCACATGGATACAAAGCACGGTGGTGGCCAACAAAGCCCCTGAGGTAAATCGTTGCCTGCAGGCGGGCAGAAGGCGCGAGTGGTGTTCACGGCCATCTGCCTCAGCCGGCCGCATATCCTGCTGCTGGACGAGCCCACCAACCACCTGGACATGCAGGTGGGCTGCTGCGACTGCCGCCCGAAGAGCACCTTGTTGACGAGCCTGGTACCTGATCCGTGCTATTGCGTATCGTTCTGCACGTCCAGACCAACCTATGTCACGCTGATCAGCTCACCCTCCATCCAGTGTGTTGTTGACATCCTGTGGCAGCACGTGGACTTGAGACGAGGCACTGTTTTCGTTGACCATCAGAGTAGCGAGACCATTGATGCCAAGTGTGCCCGCTCTCTGTGCAGTCCATTGATGCCCTGGCAGAGGCCCTGGAGCAGTTCGAGGGCGGCGTCATCATCATCAGCCACGACGCGCAGCTGCTGTCGCGCGTGTGCGACGAGACCTCAGAGGCATGGTCACTTTGTGTCGCCCGGGCTGTCGTGTCCTCCGCAAGCATTTGTGTCCAGTCACTTCCGGCTCAGCGCCCAAGTCTGGCAGCTGTGACGTCTGCAGCAAGGTGGTGAGGTTGTCATGAGCATCTGGTCGGAATCAACCTGACAACCGCTGGGAGGTGCGTGCCGGGAGCGCTTCCAGTGCACTGTGGTGCAGGGGTGTGTGGGGGCCTGGGAAGGACGGCACCATCACCCAGTAAAGGGCTGCCCCGAGGACTGTCTGTTGCAAAACATCGTGTTGGCCACTGAGCTTGCATGTGGCTCTGTTGCCGCAGGTGTGGGTGGTGGAAGATGGCACCATCACCAACTACGATGGCTACTTCGAGGACTACCGCGACGAGCTGCACAAGGAGATCGCGGAGGAGCTGGACGAGGAGGAGAAGGCCGCAGCGGCGCGGGCAGCAGAGCGCGCAGCAGCCAGGGCCGCCGCCGGCAGCGCCAAGAAGAAGTAGCAATTTGCAGCGGCGGCACGGGTAGCCGAGAACGCCGCCGCCAAGGCCGCCGCCGGCAGCGCCAAGAAGAAGTAGGGTGCTGCAGAAAGCGGTAGTTGATGAGAAGGAGAAGGCCGCCGCTGCAATGAGCAGATTGCGCCGCAGCCAAGGCCGCTGCCGCCGGCGCTAAGATGAAGTAGTAAGCAGACACGGACCTGCACTGCTGCACTGCTGTGGTGCAGGATGCAGAAAGCAGTGATGGAGCTGCATGAACATGGCGGCGTGGGTAGCCGGGCAGGCCGCGGCCAGCAGCGGACCGTTTGCTGCTGCAGCTAATTGGCATGAGTGGCCCCAGACATGAGTCTGCAGTACATACAGCAGTCGTGCGCTCCCAGTGGATGTGAGCGGCCTGCTTTGCAAGCGGTGACGTAGACAGTGGTGGGTGTCGTGGCAGGGAATCAGGGTTTGAGGTGTGTGTCTGTTCGCCAAGATTGTTTTGTCCGCTGTACTGGAATGACGAGACTGTTGGGACACGTTCGAGAAGGGAGCACTGATGCAGCACCACGTGACACCACCCCCATCGATGTAGGTAGACAGCATCCACCCAGCTCTGTTGAGCCTTATCAAGGCTTGCTTCAGGATCGAGCAGGGGCTTTATCCCATGAATATCTTTCGCGGCACCAGCTGCAAGCCGCAGCAGACGGCAGATGCGCCCCTGCGCATCATCCCCTGGACTTCTTTGGAGAACGCCTGCAATGACAGTCGAGCGAGTGTGTTGTCTCAGTAGTCCTACAAGATCTCAAGACCTACATGCTCCATTGCTTTCAAGAGCAGCAGCACTCTTTTGCGTTGCCTGGTCCAAGGGCGATCAGGCTCCATGCACGCAAGTCATGAGCCCAGTGAACCAACCGACCTGAAGAAGGCCATCAGGCGCCCGGATGCAGTGTGCGGCCGCTGCGGCTCCACCGGCACGGCTGCGACATCTTGCTGCTTCCTGCCGCTGCCGCCGGCGGCTGTCGCGGGGCGCTGCACGATCTTCACGCTGCTCAGGCTCAGGCTGCCGCTGCTAGAGTGTGGCACGCCATAGGTGCTGTCGTCATACTCTGCACTTTCACCGCCAAATCTGTACCCCGCAGGCGCCGCAGCCGCTTTGGCGTGCACCGCCACGATCTGAGGGTTGCTGGAAATCTGGCGACCTGTCAGAGGCTGTGGCTTGGCTGCACCCTGCTTCTGCCTCGCTGGCAAAGCCGACAGCGGTCTGACGGCTGGTGCCATGCCTGCAGCGGCACTTGGTCCTTGCAGATGTGATCCTGATTGGTGGTTTGCGTGCAGCTGCTGCTGCAGCTGTAGCAGCGGCGCTGCTATGCCCCCGCTAGTGGCTGCTGCACTCAGCGCTGACTGGCTGCCGCCGCTGCTGCTGGAACCTTGGCCAACGCCGCCGGCAATGCTTCCCCTGCCAATGCCACCGCTGCGCCCAATGCCGCCGCCGCGCCCGATGCCGCCGCTGCGGCCTATGCCCTGCAGCGGTTGTGCCGCCGCAGCAGGGGCTACAGTGACCGGATCACTGCTGCGGCTGGCCGCGTCTAAAGAGGCAAAGTCAGCGCCAGGCACAGTCTGGGGCCGCACAAGGGTGTTGGTGGGCGTCACCGGCGGCAAAGCCGGGTCCGCTGCAGAGTTGACCAGGAATGCGGTGTCCGGCACGTTCTCACGCACGAACGGCTCAGTCTCGTGGGGCCTACTGCCGGCTGACGCGGTCTTTGGAGTGTCTGGTAAGGTTGCTGAGCCGACGGCGAGTTGGTGGAACAGCGGGGAAGATGGCATGTGGGCTGCGGGCGTGTTGGGCTGGCTGTCGACCACCGACTTTGGGGAGATTGGCTGCTGCTCAGCAGCCCTGCATATCATGCAACACGGACTGTCTGCACATGTGTGGAGCTTTGCCGCTTGGTCAGTCAAGACGCAGTGAGTGGTGTGCTGCAAAGTCGTGCACAAATGCAGTCGAGCTATGATGTCATGACTGATGTGATGACTGAAGTGTGATGTGAAGCCGTCAGCCAGTTTATGCCTACCTTGCCGCCAGTGCGGCAGAGATGTCAGGATCATCGCCGACAGCCGTCACCCGGCGGTATGAAAGCACCTGCATCAGCACATAAGCTTGTAGATGCGAAACCCTCAAACGAGCAACAAGCGACAGCTTCGCAGCATCTAACACATTGCATAGTGCACATCCAATCACTCGTGTTATGGCGGGACGAGTGAAAGGCAGCAGCGCCGTCTGCTGCCCAGCGAGCGGCGAATGCGGCCGCGCTGCAGCGGCACTGCCGGCCACACCATCGGCAGTTGCAGGTGCTGCCGCAGAGGCTGTCTCCACAGCCGGCGACACCACAGCAGCAGAGGTATGATTTGCAGGTTCGGAGCCGGAATCCGCCGCTGCAGTTTTGTGCGCCTGCTGTGCTGAGGCTACCCTGGCAGCGGCAAGTGCGGCGAGAGCTTCCTCGTCCACTGATGCGATGGCGGCTGCGGCGGCCGCCGCCGCCGCCGCAGCGGCTGCAGCGCCGACAATCTTGTTGCCGCCAGGCGCAGCCTGCAAGGCATTGATGAGTAACACTGTTCTGTGCGAGGGTTTCCTGCGTCTAGTAGCTCCGCCGCAGTCGCTGCACGGCACAACAGACTGAGTGTTGTGAGCAAACACTGCCACATGGGGTCCACTTCTTGTCGACTGCGAGCGGATGGGTTCCTGACTACACCTGCTGCTCGATGATGGAGTCTGCAGCCTTGCGGATGCGGTGCACCTTCTCCTTTCGCACCTCCAGCTCCGCCGCGATGGCTGCGTGGTGCGCCTGCCGTGCCCAGTTGCCATGCTGCAGACAACAAGACATCCTTCGGATACACCTGTCAATCCAGCTCTGCTGCAGTTATCATGTGGATGTGTCGGCAACCCGATTCCCAACGGCAGCGCCAGACAATACAATTTGATCAGCAGCGTACAGTGGTGGCTGGGCAGTGCAGGCTGGCTGGCAGACGGTATTGGAGGACTTGAAATGAATTGATACTGACCTGCGCTGGCGGGCTGAGTGGGATGCCTGCCTGCGCCATGGCCATCGCGTTCAATGAGGCCGACTGGGGCCTGATGATCACCGGCATGATCTCGCTCGACGGCACCTGCAGCCACCACAGCGGAAGCAAGAGTGCCTTTCCCCATCGATCAAGCACACTCTTTGCAGTGTCCAACTCAGCAAACCAGACTGTTGCCAGCAGCATATCAGCGCCGGCGTCCGAGTTGGGCAGCATGGCAGGCCGTTCTGTTTTTCAACGCAATGCGAATAAACAGGTAAATTGTGTTCCGACGCGCCTGGTTCGCCAGCCAGAAGCTGGCGGCGTCGGCGTCGCGCGCCGCCTCCGCCTGGTCGTTGGATGGAGACATGGGCGTCCGCGGCAGCGAAACGCCGCTCGACCAGCTTTCTGACCCAACCACCCGGGCCGCCGCCAGCTGCGGCCGCACCCTGACCGCCTCTGGCCTGTGTTAGGGGTGGTTAAATGTTCCTGGGGGGTAATTAGAGTTCTTGAACTGCCTCTGGCCTGTGTTGCAAGGACAGAGCACACATGCAGGACGTTGATGGCTGCTTGTCAGTCTGCTGCCGACACCAACTTCTGGCGCTTTTTAGAGGCACTGCCGCAGCAGTGAAACCACTGCCCTGGCAGTGCCATCGAGGGACACTCATACCTTGAACTACTTGTGACAGCAGTTGAGCTGGGCGGCCAAATGTACGCGCCGCTGCCTCCAGGTGCTGACATGCTGTCGGTGTTTTTCATGACCATTGCTGGCTCTGCATGCTGGCGCGTGGTTGTTGATGGCTCATCCTGCGTAACCACCCCTGCATACACCATAGCAGGCCTAACACTTGCTGTCTGCAGTTTCCCTCCGGTAGAGATGTGCCAGGGACAAGCGAGGTCGAGTCTGCGCTTGAGCCCTAGATTGTCTTGTCTGCAGGGACCGGCATGTGTCGCACCACTGGCAAGCTGCTGCAGGGCCGACTGCCGGCGGTTGGCGGCGCTGCTGCCGCGGCGCTGCGCTTGCGACTCCGCCCTCCTCCTGCTGTCCTCCTGCTGAGACAGGGGAGCCACCATTGTGTGTCGCACTGCGAGTCTGCTCGGACACCGAAGAAAGGGACTGTGTTGTTTCAAATGTCAGCAGCAGCAGTGGCAGGTGAAGCCGATGGACGCTTGAGACTACCAGTGCTGGCAGCATGTATGCCGTCCAGACGCCGCCAATGGTGGAGCAGTCGAAGACATGTGCAGGAGCAAAGGGGCAACGAGTGAGACTTGCTTGAGGACATCTCCAGGATGGCACCTGCAGGGCGGTGTGCATGACGTCTTGGCCCAGCCACTCAGATGTGCGGCGCGGTGACTGGCCCCACGTCGGCTTCCGCTGCTTCCTCAGCCCTGTGAACATGGTTTGACACGGAGTGACGGCTTGCTGCAGCAAGAAAGCCTTTTAAAAAGTTGTTGTGAGTATCGAAGCAGCTGTTTGCCAGGCGGCGGCCGACCCAGTCATGCTTCTCCTCCTTTTGCAACCTGCAGGCTCATTTGTGCAGCATGATCTCGACATCACAGGTGACGATGCCGTCCAGCCTGCAGAGATTGCGCCTGCTTTACAATGTCTCTGGCTGACGGGTGCAACACGGAATCGTGTGTGAAACAGGCCGGCATGACGGATGCTGCACTTCCTGACAGAACACACCTGCAGCATTGCTGCCAGCGGTGCCGGGGCGCACGCCGCCCGCCGCCCGCCTGCTTCCCATCCTGCTTCCTACTGCCACCATCCCCTTTACACCATCCCCATCGGCGCTGCCATCACGACTCGGCCTGCGGCCACTTCTGGCAGCTCTGCTGCGCTCATTGCCGCGGCCAGTGCGGATTCCGGGGCGGCCGCCGGCCGGGTGGATCCAGTGCTGGGCGCCACCATTGGAATGTGCGGTGGCAGGGCGGCCCGCGGCGGCAGCGGCGACCGCCGCGTTATGCAGCCGCACCTCCCGGGCGCGCTGGGCAGATGCCGCCCGCTGCAAAGCAAGTCGTGTGCAGGCGTTGTCCTGAGGAATTGTACTGAGGTATTGTCCCGAGGCAAGGTCCTGTTGTGGTTGGTTGATTTGCCATGGCATCACTGGTATTGGTACACGGCTGTGGTCTCTGCTGGCAGATGGGGTGGCTTTTCTGCAAGTCCGTCGTGCAGCTGTGCAAGTCTGCTGTGCAGGTGCTGGTGATGTAAGACCGCGTGTAGCTGGTGTGCTTGCAGGCGAGACGGTGCTGCGCCTGCAAATCCAGACAGGGCATGTGCCAAGACTGAGGGAAGGGCCACCTGCAGTCGCACAGGGATCCTGGGCGGTGAGGCGGCCGCTGCAGCCCGCCGGGCCGCGGCATCGCCGCCCAGCAGGAAGCTCTCGAACAGCCGCTCCGGCGCCGCAGCTGCATTGCATACAATGTATTCTGTATCGTGCGTGGATGATCCAAAAATGAAAATGAGGTGAGCCGCGGCATCGCCGCCCAGCAGGAAGCTCTCAAACTGCCGCCCCGGCGCCGCAGCTGCGAGAAGGATGTGATCATCACACATGCATATCAGATGGCGCAGTGCGCCGCAGTGCTGCAGCCCAGCAAGCAGAGCCAAACACGATCACGCTGGTGCCGCAGCTGTGGAGGACAGTGCATGTTCAGCATGCTGTGGCAGCGTATTGCCAGGTTCTGCCGCGTGATGCATCTGAACATAAGCTTCCTTTCATGTGCACATGTACGTATGTACATGGGCTATTCCTGTTGTCTATATACGCACACCTGGCGCGGTGCTGGGCCGGCTGACTGCCTCGCAGCCGAAGCTCATCTCGGGCTGGTGCAGTATGTGGCGCGACCTGCGCCGCCTCTGTGCCGCCTGCAGGGGTGGACACAGGTGCTCCAACTCCTACTCTTGGAGTAACCATCAGAGCGGCGTCAGCCAGCTTTGTGGACATGGCGCAGTCGATGCTCCGGCACAGCGTTGCAGCAGTCAGGGAATGACAGTGCAGGGAGGGTGTGTTCAGCGCCCACCAGCATGCGTGCACCCTGCACTGGTGTAGCCGGCTGCTGGGGCGACGCCCCGCCGGACGCGGCTGCCTGCCATCGGGCATCCGCCGCCAGGCCATTCTCATCTGCAAGGGCCCTGAAGCCAGGCTGTTCATCTGCTGTGACGCCTCGACCGGGGCCCGGCAGCAACCTCTTGAGCCCTGCAATGCACACACTCCAGGTGGTTGGATCACATCAGGTGAAATACAGCAGCTTATAGTGTTGGCTAGTTGGAGCAAATTACCACGCACTGAGAGTGTAATTTTCAAATTGTTCATTACAAAATGATGCAGCGCCCTGGCAAGCGAATCTGTGGCACCGCACATCTGCTTCACATGCGCCTGCTGAAAAACCATGGACATTCATAGCAGCTGCTGCCGTGCATGCCATTGTCATTTGAGAATTGCATATTCACCCGGAATAGGCCGCAGGGGCCGGGCCAGCAGATCTGTTGCCCCCCGCAGCTGCTGCGTGCGCGCCAGCTGCACCGACATGGAGCTGCTGCGCGGCTTCCTGCTGCCATGCTGCACCTTTTGCTGTGGCTGCTGCTCAGCCGGCCACCCTGCAGCACGTGTGGCTCCTCCGTTTCCTGCTGCGTCGTCCTCGGCAGCTGCATCATGGGCGGCGCCCCAGCTGGGGCTGTGCAGCCCTACAGGGCTGCTAGAGGAGATGCGCTCCAGTTCCTCTGCCCGCAGGCGCACGCTGCCAGTACCAGCGCCGCCCGCAGCATCCGTGTCGGCATCACACTTCCTTCCAGTTGCTGGCGTCCGGGGTGGAGCGGCCTGCTGCTGCTGGCGCGCAGACTGCTGCAGCACCACCGCCGCTGCAAACTGCTCGTCTGGGCTCAGCAGCTCGATGCTGACGAGGCCGCCTTTGCCAGAAATGCAATTTTCCATGTCCTCATCTGCGCCAAACCCTTTGCCTCGGTTGCCGCCTCGTGCACAGAACAGGGGCAGCAACTGCCCGGTGGCACCTTGTGCAGAGATGCCGCCGCCGGTGTTCATCAGCATCTGCCGGCGGCGGGCGGCGGCTGTGGTCTGGCCTGACTGGGGCAGGTTTCGGTTGCAGTGGCCCACCGGATGGCCGTCCAGCGTCTGGATGCCTGCACAAAACGTCAAGCAACTTCTCAGAGTGGCATCCCACCAGTTTGGTCAACAGCGCTGCAAGATTTCTGCTTAGTCATCGCAGCCATCTGGTCCAGTCATCACTACAGCTGGGTGTCCAGCTGGGCTATGTTGAGTTGCCAGCTCACTGCAGATACATGCTGCTGCTGCTGCTGCTGCTGCTGCTGCTGCTGCTGCTGCTGCTGCTGCTGCTGCTGCTGCTGCTGCTGCTGCAGCAGCAGCTCGTGACTGGGCAGGCATCCAGGAAGAGGCCTCCGCCGCACACAGCAAGAGGGAGACACTCAGCTCAGGTTCTCCCCCCAGGATGTTGTCTTTGCGCTCTCTCGCAGGTCATATGAGGGGCTTGAAAGTGCGAGCACACCTGGGCAGGCGTTGCGAACGAGGGCGGCGGCAGCGCGCGGCGTCAGGCCATCCAGCACAGGGTTCCCGGCCAGCGTCAGGTGCCGCAGCCTGCCGGCGACCGCCAGCACCCGCACATCCGTGGTGCGCTCCAGCCGGTTGCCTGCCAGCCGCAGCTCCTCCAGCTGTGGCGTGCCTGCAGGACAGGAGCGGGGCGGGTTTGTGTGCGAGTCTGTATATGAGCGGTCCACATCCGCAGCTGGCTTAGGCAGGCTATTGGGGCTGAAGTTGGTGCTTTCTCGAGTGCAGATATGGCCGCTGCGGTGTAATCATGCAGGTTTATTGCAAGCAAGGTGTCAGCATGGCGGAGCACGTCAGTGCATGAGGTGGCGGTGTGCTTCGCCATCATAGCCATGCGTTCATGACAGCATCAAGTCAGCAGCTGAGAAACGTGAGACACCATCATCACCTTCCAAGCCTTGTGTGGATACCAGCAGGTTGTGCGCAAGATCTGCATACCGCAGCTTGCGGCAGCCAGCGAGGTGCCTAGCGTTCTGTACGTGACCAGATGGCTGATCAGTATAAGATGCACTGCATTGTGGACCCACAAGCCAGGTGTGCTGTGTTTCTTGAGGTAGCAGTGAAGCTTATGGTCCTGCGTGGCGTTACATGTTGAACTTGTACAGCGTGCATTGGCCGCAAACTCAGCTGCAAGCACCTGGATGCGATTGCAGCTGGCGTCGAGCCACTGCAGGCTGATGAGCCCCTCAATGCCTTCGAGGCTCGCAATGGCGTTGCGGCTGATGTTCAGATGCCTGAGCGTCTGTGGCAGCGTCTGCGGCGACATGCCAGCATTCAGCCATCAACGACTGATCGGCGACACACTTCAATATCAGCTCAGATGGATGGTGGATTTCTATCTTTGCAGCATATGACGGGCAAAATCCCACTTCACGGACGTGCACCCGCCGCACCTGAGCTGCGGCATCTGGCAGTGATGTCAGTCGATTTTCGGACAGCGAGAGCGACAATAGCGCGCTGTATCCAGCAAAAGCTCCATCTTCCAATAACACTGCGTTGCCTTTCAGGTCGAGGCTTGCAACGGCCTCGGCTGCGGAATGCACAAACCCAACTCCGTGATGGACGTCAAGAGATGTCATCTGCAAACCGTACAAGCCTCTGGAGTCCCATCAGAAATGACACAATCTGGCATGACAGAATTTTCCGACCTTGTATATCCACTGACTCGCGCTCTCCACTCTTCGAGAGGGCCTCAAGCACAGGCATCCAGGCTGCTGACTGGAGGCCGGCCTGCCTGGCGGTCACGCACACCAGTTCGGTACCCATTAGCGAGTCTGAATATTATGATGGAGCTTCAAAGATCACTTCCGACCAGCAATAGCGGCACTTCACCCTGCGCGGCTGCGATAACACAAAGCACGTGACCGTCAAAGCAGGTGCAATCGACACCAACTGGCCACCGTCATTGCGACAAGCTTGATTTGTCCTGTTTGACATCTTCAGACCGTCATGAGTGACATGCATTGGTTAAGCAGCAGTGCATTCAGGCTCCTGTTGGCCACCGCGGTATTCCAGAAACCCGCCCTGCAGCAGTACTCTATGCAGGTGGCCCCCTGCACCAGTGCAAGCAGCAGTGCTTCACAAGTCGCTCACGCACTGCACTCTCCCATGCGGATGATCTCGAACTCTTGCAAAATTCTTACACAAGGGTTTCGCGGTCTGCAGAACAACAACACATCGTGTTGGCTCCGGCACCTGCCTTGGGCAGCACTCTTTGACCTTGTAGGCGCTTGAACCGACTTGTAGAACACTGGAACGGATTGCAGTGCTTGTGCCTAACAACCCGAACAGCGCACGGCGGCAACAGGGTCCTCGAGCAGCTGCACTGATCCATCATGGGCGCTTCTGCGGACTGCAGCCACCGCCCCGCAGACGGCAGCCTCAACGCCAACTGCGGCCAGGCAAACGAGGGGAGGCTACACGGAGGCAGCTGCGGGGACGGAGCTACCGTGAGCAGCACAGTCGTCGACGGGAGGGCCGGCAGTGGCGCCGGCGCCGGTGGTGGCGACGGCAGCATTGAGAACAGCGGCATTGGTGGCGGCGGCGCAGGCGCTGCAGGCACCGGCGGCAGCGACGGCGGTGGCCCAAGCAGCAGGGGCGCCGCCGGCGGTGCAGGGCGGACCCAGCCGGCGGACAAACAGCAGGCGCGGTGCTGCCGCGGGCTGACATACTTCAGCCAGGCGATGCTGGACACTGGCAAGCTGCCGGTATGTCTTGCATCAGGCTTCAGATGACAGGCAACCTTTCCATCAGAGGCTGCATCCCGCCGTGACAGATGCTGCCGCCGACTCATGCGATCCAGCAAGGCAATAGTCGATGCTGGCAAGCTGCCAGTATGAGTTTGCTTCTGACCCTCAGCCAGTACATACACACCCGCCATGTGATATCTGGTATCACGAGGCGTCTCTGCTGGCTGACATGCTGCATGCAGGTCATGCTGGGTGCGGGCCACCTGCCCTCATGAATTGATGGATGGCTTGTCATCCATTGCCGTCATGCTGGATTTCAGAAGCTTACTGTGCTTTTGCATCAGTGCTCTACACAGGTCTTTCGATGGGAGACCAGAAGCAGGTTGACAGAAAAGCCTGCTCAGGTGCAGTGATGCTGGCGCCACGCATCTCAACAATGGTGGTGTGATCTGCAGGCCTGCATAGGGCTGCCCACAACACCAGACACGCCGCCAGGGCTGAGTGCAGTGCCGCCCGAGACGGTGCCGGCTGGCGACTTCAAGGTGAGGCGTATGGCGGTCCTGCACATGCTTGCACATGCCTGTGGCTCGGGGATGTGATGGCGTTCATCGCCGCTGCCCATTGTGCAGCTTGCTGCAGCAAACTTGCTCAACAATCAACAATGGACATGCTCTGTGCCGCAGTACACCTGCAGCGGCAAACTCAACCTGTCTCAACAATCAACACGCCCTGTATGTGCCGCAGTACATCTGCGTCGGCTACAGCGTGTATGAGGAGGCGCAGCTGCGGGGGTCGTGGCGAGATGCCAAGGCGCCTGGCACGCCCCTGCAGGTGCACTCACGAAAGACTGCACTTTGTGACACCGCAGGGGTCAGCGGTAGTCATAAAAACCTTCCTTATGTACTCCCAGTTGGGTGTGCTGATAACTCACACATGAGTGGCGGTCATCAGCGCCGTTCTCTCAGCAAAGGTGATCCATGGCATGCTGGAATCAACATTGAGCCTGCTGCCGAAAGCAGCTGCTTCATCACCATTGTGATGTCAAGCTAGATCGGTCTGATCAAATTCATGCCGAGTCTGTGGAACCCTTGCCAACACAGGTGCCCTACTGTGAGGGAGTGGAGATCGTGTCGGCAGCGGACACATCGCCGGCGGCGGCGCCGGTACTCTTGAAAGAGGGCCTCGACCCCGGCAGTAAGCGGCTGTCCCTCCAGATATGCTGCGGATTTTGTTCCTTCACCTGGCGCCGGCTATGATGAAATCCTTCACATGCACTGGGGCGTGCTTTGTTTGCTGCTTGCCATCAGCAGCGCGACAGCTCGCACGTGTGTCAGGCAGCAAGCAGGCTGTGTCATGGTGCTCATGCACACCACCAGGTCCTGACGTATGTCGTGCCCAGCAGCAGTCGATACTGATTGATGCATTCAGAGCAACCCGACAGGCCAGTGCCAGTTTCGACAGCAGCAGCTGCCGGCGGATTGGCTGGGGCAGCCGCATGCTGGGCCTCAGGGCACGGTCATGCTGTGGCAACCTGCTGGTGTCACCTCCTGCATCGCAGGCCTGCCGCCACCGCCAGTGGTGGGTGCGGTCGCGGTTGAGGGACCCAGCTGCCGCATGTTCAAAGTGATCTGAAAATCACTTTGTATAATTTTCATGCTCCTCAGGTTGCACCAATCCTGGAAGTGCAGGCCGGCCGCCGGCGCCTGTGGGGCGGCAGGAACAGCCGCCAGAGCGGCCAGATCAGCATCACATTGTCAACTGTCACACGGTGCCACTCACGTCTACTCTCATATCTCACATGACAGCCCGCCGCCAACGCCTGTGGGTCAGCAGGAATGGCCGTTGGAGCGGCCTTCACAGCAAGCTCGAGGTTGAATTTCCTGCTCGCCGGCATCAAATGGGTCGTTGGGTAATGTAGGCCCGCCGCCGACGCCTGTGGGGCAGCAGGAGCAGCCGCCAGACAGGCCACGGCAGCCGCGGCCGCGCTTCGCGACGTCGCCGCAGGCGGGACCCAGCGGCGAAGGCATCGACTGGTCTGGCTTCCCGGAAAGGTGTGCCTTCAGTGGCGATGGTGGCATCACCACGAGGGCTTGACCTGTATGGCAGATGCATTTCAGCAAGATGGCAGTAGAGGTACTGCCCTCATTTCTGAGGTGCACATGAGGAACCGTGGACAGAATGATGGTGGAGCCCAGCATATTCATTTTGGCGCATCTGACATGAGATATAGTGTTGCACGATGCAGTTTTACTTGCATTTGGTTGACAGCTGTCCTGTCGTGTAGGTTCAGCAAGACGGCTGGCCTCATCGTTGGCCGCATGGGGGCGAATCTCAATCATATGGCGGCCGCAGTGAAGCGCGGATATGAGAAGCTGCGCGATGAGGGATCCGGAGGCAGCAAGCGGGACCACTGATGCCTGGAAGTCTTGGTGGCTTGATCTGACAGACTGTTGCATGGGCATTGCATCAGTCGGCAAGTCTCGATACATGAATGCATTTGCCATGCAGTTGCAAGCCTTCGCATCTCGAGCCAACTGATAAATACCAGGCTGTCGAAGCATGTTTGGAAGCAGGCCAAGAAGTAGTTGCTCTGGAAGAATTTCTCGGCATGTGCATCCCGGCAAAAGCACATCCGACAGCGTTGAGTAACCTATTGGGGTGTGCGAGGCCATTTACACGTCTCACCCAATATCCAAGGCAATCAAACTGGGGTATTTCACCGTTGCGAGCCGCCTTTGATCGTGATCTAGCATCACGCTGCTGCGGCATTTCGCGAGTCTGTGGCACTTGCAGAGAGCAGCATGCCGCCAAGGAAGGCTCGCGCAAAAGCCAGTGCCAGCGGTGGCTCAGCAGAGCGGCAGGCCGCTGTCACTATGGCCAGCCTCTGCGATTCGCTGCTGCTGCAGATATTCGACAAGCTCAGCTTCCATGAAGTGTGAGTCTTTTAGTGAGTCCTCTGGTGTTGTGAAGCGTGCAGCATGGTGTGTGTATACCGGCAAAGTGCGCATAGGCTGGCTTCCTTCCGGCGCATATCTCCCACTCTGACCCGCACCTAGGCCGCACCTCGTGCCTGAGCTGCGGACCGGCATGTGTGCAGAGGTATGTGCGAAAGCGTCTGCAAGCACTGGCTGGTGCTCCTGCGATCCGGATCGCACCTGTGGGAGAATGTTACATTGGATCTGCCGCCAAAGGATGACGCAGGCGACATGCACCTACGGCAGCTGCTGATGGCCCTGAAGCACCGCTTGCAAGGGCTGGTCAACCTCAGACTGTCTGGCAAGGTGCACCGCTGCCCGCCTTTCCCCCACTCGTCCATGCAATGGCACATGCACCCATCATGTGCCAACTACCCAGTGAGTACAGTGGCTGACCTCGGATGCCATCAGATGCATGCAGGTGGATGTGTTGCCTGATCATTCTCCCATCGTGCTGCTGGGCGGTGCTGCGGCTTTGCGATCCCTGGAAGTCAAAGCCTGCATCAGGGGCCGCGCCCTGACTTCGTGCTGCGTGCTGGGTCAGATCACACGCCTGCACCTTCACTTGGTCACAGCGCCTTTCAGCGATGCAGACCTCAACGCCGCAATCAGTGGCCTGGTGTCACTCAAGAGCCTGAACCTCAAGCTCGGAGGTGAACACCTATGGCTTGCCTCATTCACTTGATGGTGCGGCACCAATTGCACTGAGCGGAAGAGATGTGCCATTGAAGGCCCACTGATGCACTGCATGTCTGCTGTCTAGATGCGCAGCAGGGCATTGGCGCTGCGATGCCACCTTGCAGTCTTCCGACCGCCCTGACATTCGTGACGCAGCTGGAAGCCCTGTCACTCTCGGTCTTCAAGACCCCGTCGCTGATACAGATCGGGGCTGTGCCGGCGTGGCTGTTCGCCAGGCTGCCCGGACTGACGTCTGTGTGCCTGCGCAACTGCGGCGTCACCAGCCTCCCAGCAACCATCAGTCTGCTCACAGGACTGCGGGTCCTGAATGTCCTGTCCACAGCCAGCCAGGGCGGCGCTGCAGCTCTTGCTGTGCCTGCGGAGGTGCGCAACCTGCCAGTCCCCAATGATGGCGTGTTGACATGTTGCGGATGGCAGGCTTGCATTGCTGCCCTGATGCCAGGCAGGCACGAGCTGCAAAGCCTTGCTGCAGGTGGCCTGCTGCACGACATTGTCCAGGCTGAGATTGTCACTCGGCGGGCCGCTGCCCAGCGCCATCTGGCAGCTGACGCAGCTGCAGCACCTGACGCTGGATCAATGTGCGCCCGCCGCTGGAGGTCTCCGCGGTAACAGCCAGCTGCGGGAGCTGAGGCAGCTGCGCGTGTGCTACAGCAACATCCAGGCCGCGCTGCCCAGCCTGTCTGCTCCCAGCACGCTGACCAAGTTGGTGCTGGACCGTTGCGCCCTCACTGAGCTGCCTCATCTCGGCTGGCTGCCGCAGGTGCGGCAATGTCAGTGATGGCGATTCTGTGTCCAGCAATTACACCATCAGTTACAAGGAACCCTGGCGTTACTTCATAGCATCAGATCAGAGCGCAATCGTCTTTGACGATGCACCGCAGGTGCGGGACCTTAACCTGCAGGACAACAGGTATTGTGATGTAGCTGACAGGCTGAGGACATGGAGCTATATATGATATCGTGAACCAGAGACTGATTTTTTAACCTGCTTTGCATGACAAGACAAGGAGCTGCCATAATTACAGCACGATGCATCTCTGTTCACAGGTTGACGGCACTTCCGCCACAGCTGCTGCAGTGCACAAGGCTGTCTCGGCTGGATGTTTCATGGAACTCGACGCTCAAGCTCGTCGACGAAGCCACAGGACGAGACGACTCAGAACTTTTTGGTGGTTCGCACAGCATCGAGCAGCTTGGGCTGCGGCGAGGCAGGCCAGACAACTGGGCTCACGAAGATATGGACTGCATGCTCAGAATCGCCACCCGCATCTCCCCAGCGCCAAAAATCATCTGCAGCAAGGGCTCTGCTACGCAACACACTCTCGATGAGGACACTCGGTACCTCGTCACATGGATCAACTAACGGGCACTCAATCTGAAAAATTGCTGTGCTGCTGGGACGGACGTAATTGACTAGGGTTGGTTGTTGTGTGAGAATCAAACCAATGAAGGACCCTTGCGCCAGCACGATTGCGCAGCATTTTGTCTGCCGCCCGCTTTGGCAGATGTGAGCTACAGATGGACATCAGAACCACAGTCTGCCTCTGTTCTGACACCAGGGGCTTGCACAAAGTACCACCCTCTGCCATCGGTTGACCCAAGCTTGCAAACAAGCGGCTGGGTTGCTCAGCTGCATCTTGTGCTCATCCAAACGCCTTGCACCTACGCTGCCCCCTCGTCTGGCCAGTGTGTCACGCGGCTGTCCTGAAGAGTCGGACTGCGGTCTCAGTCGGCAGCTCCTGGCGGCTGGCCGCTGCGCTGCCGCCTGCCGTACTTTGCTGCGACTGCTGCAGTGGTGAGCGTGTCCCAGACCGCCACAGTGCCCTGCAAGTCACACTGAAATTGTCAGTAAAAGATACTGTGAAGCCAACGCTGCGTGCTCACCTCGTTGGCTGACCTGGCAAAGCAAGCCTGTGTGTCGCATAGTAGCAGGCTTTGCAGACCACAGCAGCTCTGTCACGCGACACATGAGAGACATGTCGGCGATGCCCACGGTGAGGCGGGGCAACACCCAGCGATGACCGCCCAGGTCACCTCCTGAACTGATATCGAGAATACATACGAAAGGCCCAGCAAGCAGACATGCCGCACCTTGGCGCCGCCTGCTGCGACCAGGAAGGGCGACTCGGCGCAGAATGCCGCCGAGAAGATGGCGCCCACGCCCATGTCCGAGGACGTGACCAGCGACGGCTGCTCCGTTGACACGTCCCATAACTTCACCTGGATTGCACCACAGACATGGCATCGGAACAAATACACGAGACATCGCGGCGGATTTACAACACCGTCAACCACAGGCTGTGCAGCCGCTGGCTGCACATGGATATTGTGGCACGTATCCTGCAGCGCTGCAGCTGGTGCTGAGACAAACCGATCGACTTGCTGTGCACATCACTGTCTGTGGAAGCTGTCCCCAGTTGCGCCTGAGCCAAAGGGATCAAACTGCCAAACTGCTCACTCACACAGAGCCCATGACAAAGCACAGGTCAGCAGCACCTTCTTGTCCGTGGAGGCTGTGGCCAGCAGCGAGGGCGCCGCTGGGCAGAAGCTGAGCGAGCATGCGGGCGCATCGTGCGCCGATAGCCGCCACAGCGGCGCGCTGCCTGCGTGGTGCAGCACCAGAGCCGGCTTGGATGCTTTCTGGAGGGAGGGCATCCCTCGGCGCTTACAGCCCGAGAAAAGAGCAGGTGTGGGGCTTATATGCTGTCACCCGCCCAAGCGCACTGCTGCCTGCGCAGTGCGATTCACAACAAGCGAAGCACAGGTGGTGCCTCAAATGTGCAACCGCGTCCTGCACCACTGACGCCTGGCCGCAGCTGGCTGGCTGGCTGGCTGGCTGGCTGGCTGGCTGGCTGCTGGAGGGTGGTGCACGGCAGAGGGCAACCGCCCGCAGAGCCATACCATGCAATTGCTGCTCATGCTGAGCATCAGCAGCAGCAGCTTACCGCTGCCTTTGCGGGCGTCGAAGGCGGCGACGATGCCGTCCTCCGTGGACGCCAGGAAGGCGGTTGGCATCGCGGGCAGCCACGACAGCGCTTCCGCGTCCGCGCTGAGCTGCCACCTCAGACACTCGCCGCCCACCACCCGCATGTCCGCCTGCAGCAGCAGCAGATGGCAGCAGATTATCGTTGTGGGTCGTATGCGCCATTGGGTGATCGATTTGGGATGTCGGACATGTGATGGGGTGGCACCTGGTGTCTTAGGTGTGCTGACAGAGTGCCGGTTGGGGACCATAGGTGCTGACAGGCTGACGCTTGGTGTGTCAGGTATCATGCCGTATATATGGCTGAGTGTTGAGTTTTTCGACAGCCTCACAGCAGGTGGGAGTCGGTGTGTCGAGCATGTTGACAGGGTGATCTTGGTATGTTAGGCAAGTTGACAGAGCCACAGGCCGCGGCCCTTTGATATGATAATCGCTGACGACTCACCATGCAGGCTGCCTGGTCGAAGCCACCTGACAGCAGCACCGACACCTGCGCCGCGTTCCAGGCGACGGCCTGCACCTTGCCGGCGTGGTGCGTCAGCGTCTGGTCGCACCGCGCCGTGGTCACATCCCACACCTGCACAGGATAGCAATGAAGATAGCCATTTGAAACATCTTCAGGACAGCGCCTTGTGCTGCAGCAATTTGCAGCGCCATCAACATATAACATGAACAGCACAAGCAAGACCGTTGCATTTCGGAGGTGGTGTTGGCGGCGGCGACGGCGGAGGCCAGCGATGCCGTGCCGTGCAATTCCAGGCCAGAGCTAGTCGTCAGAGCGGCTAAATATGAAATTTCAGCCTGAACGTCGCATGCTGCCATGTGAGGCAGTGCTGGCAGGGCTGATGTGCTCACCTTGACGGTAGCGTCTGCTGAGGCGGAGGCCAGCACGTGGCGTGCGTTGCGGTTCCAGGCCAGCCCCAGCACCGCATCCGTGTGGCTGCCCTCCCGCAGCGCCGGCTCCGCCTTCTTCTGCGCGTTATCGTGGACATGCTACTTCGCCACCTTGCACATTCTGGGACAGACGATGCATGCAACGCATCTGTGTGGCTGCCCTCCCGCAGAGCCGGCCCCACCTCGAGTGCACACCAGTTAGGGGAGGCAGTAGGGTGAAAGGAGACACTTGATAGGAAAGGCAGCAATGTTGACAGACCACTAGGCACTGCAATCAAGTTGCTGCCGTCCCACACCCGCTGACTTTGCCTTCTTTTGCAGCCTCCTTCTGCGACCATGAGGTTTGAGTTTTCTTACGACAACTGCCTGCTTCTGCTAAGAAAGCAGATTTGCAGACCCCTTTCGGCATCCTGTTTGTGACGATGAGCACAGTCGGCGCAGATGGGACCGGCAGTGGATGCTCGGGGCAAGCCTAGACAATCTTTTGGGCATGCACTGGCTCACAAGAGTGCAGGGATTCTGACTGAGCACGGCTGTGTTCACAACGAGCAGAAGAGCTGCCTGAAACACTCTTCCCTTGCCAATCATCTCGCTATTGTTCTCGGCTGCTTTCAAGTGACCATCTAACCCACAGTGGGCGCCGCTGCCTCTGTATATTCCACAGGACGGAGACCGGAAGTCTGAGCGCACAATGCTTAGGCACGCCCACCTTGCTGGCCTTCTTCTTTTTCTTCTTCCTCTGCGCAGCTGTCATCTCCTCTTTGGTCGGCGCCGCCGCCTCAGAACCTGCCACAGGGCCGCCCAGCGTGGCCAGCGGCTCCACGCTGTCCAGCACATCCACGTCCCAGATCTCGATCCCAGGGCTGAAGGTGCCTGCGGAAGTAGGGGTATTTAACTAGAACAAGATCCTTAGCAAGAGCGTCAAGAGGTCAACAAGGAGACGGCAGACAAGTTGACGACATGGCTGCCGCACACGCGCATCACATGACTCTGAAGCATTGTGGGGTTTTCACTCACAGAGTTAGCGGTTGCTAACTTGGGACAGACAAATCACCCCACTGACTGCCATTGAGTGTGCAGGTGACCATCTTTCGGCACGTCAGCCATGCGACCATGCCACAGATGGCGCAAAAGCTGGCCTCATGCTTGACTATGCCTCAGCAGGACCAGTAGAGTAGACGTGTCAGTTGACTGCTGCCAGATCGGCGCCAATCCTGTCTTCATGCTGGACAGCACTGCGGCAGCATGGGCAGCATCATGTAACATTACCACTGTAGATGGAGGTTGTCATGCTGTAGACTCACCGACGGCAGCCAGGTTGGCGCGCTCCCTTCGCTGCGCGGGGTCGCAGTCCAGCCACGCCACCGACAGCGGGAACGCCGGCAGCATCACATCGTGGTGCACGTACAGGTTGCCCTCATCGCCCTCCGCCTCCGGCTCCTCGTACACCCACACCTGGAGTTGAATCACCCATGGTGTCGTTGCAAGGGTGTCATAGTATTTGCTGCAAACTCAGGTCGTGGTGCGCGTACAGGTTTGCCCTCCTCGCCCGCCGCCTCCGGCTCCTCGTGCACCCACACCTGTGGGGAAAACCACCCACAATGGGAGAGCTGAGGAGACACTTATCCCTGTCATAAACATCATGTCGTAACACATGCACCGATTGCCCTTGTTGCCCCTGTGTCTGTCTCCTCGTACACCCACATCTGCGGGTGACATTGCACTGAAACTTCAGCACACCGAGAGTGGCGTCAAGTTGTCTGCAACCCTAGGCCAATGTGCACATACAGGTTGCCTTCGTTGCCCTTCGTCTCCGGCTCCCGTACACCCACACCTATGGGCACCTTTGTCCACAATGTCTTTTTTAAGGAGGATTAATTATCCAACCTTAGTCAGCAGCACCATACAGATTGCCTTGTCGCCCTCCGTCTCTGGCCTCTCGCA
Source organism: Tetratostichococcus sp. P1 (assembly GCA_036584455.1). NCBI lineage: Eukaryota > Viridiplantae > Chlorophyta > Trebouxiophyceae > Prasiolales > Stichococcaceae > Tetratostichococcus > Tetratostichococcus sp. P1. The sequence continues at coordinate 659,394 of BTPI01000006.1, forward strand.
CACTCACACCTATGGGTGGACTAAGCACAACGACACCGCTGTCCAGACATGAGGCATGGTGTCCTTGTGAGGGGTCACACGAGGACAATGACGCTGCTGTGCGCAGCGTGGCAGCTCCCTTCCGCCATCTCTGCCAGCCTGCCCCTTCTGCCCACATCAAATTGATGCGCACCTCGAGATGCGACACGTCGTCCTCATTGCGGGCAGCCAGGATGATGAGGTCGCTGTCCCGCAGGGCGTCGTCTTCCGCCTCGCTGGTGGCGTCATCGTCTTTCAGCGTGATGTATGGGTCCTCCAGATTTGACCTGCAGTGGGGATCGATGATGGGTCTAGCCTGATCTGACGCGCCAGAATTAGAGCTCTGTACAAGGTTCTGATCTGAAGCAGTCGAGTGGCTGGCGCAGGCACACTGCTCTCATCATCCGGTTGATGTTGCAGGGCCGCAGATGTGTGGGAAAACCAGTCTCGGCAACAATGCAAGGCGGACATGTCTACCTGTCCCACCTTGTGAAATCACAGGAGAAGGCAACGATCGTTGTTGCACTGTAGGCCTGAGCCCTGTCAGTGTGACATCAGTTGTACATGGAACACGGCAGCCGGCACTCTCCACTGGGCTCACTCACCTGTACGAAGCCATGCGGATTGGGCCGATGCCAAAGGGGCGGCCGCCGCCCGCTCATTCGATGCAGTGCATGACACAGCATGGATGGTCGTGTTGCTGATATTCGCAGCAGCATTGGCCCCACCTGTACAGGGCCATGCCGGGTGGGCCGGCGCCAAAGGGCCGGCCGCCGCCGCCTGCCCCCTCGTCATCATCATCATCGTAATGTTCCATGTCCAGCTCCGCGAGTGCCTCCTCTATAGTGCCTGTACCCATTTCATCTCGACCTCAGGACGTTGCCCTGTGCATGTATGTGTGCTGACATACAACCGCTCTGCAGAGATCACCCGTTGCGACACCTGGCAACGCTTGCCACGATATGGTGCTTCATGGGCGTGCCAGCTTGTCACTGCTGGCGAGCAAGCAAAGACATTCTGGTCACGCGATCACCTATGCCTCAAGGCGCTGGTGGCCTAGCCGCTGCTGGTCGGCGCAACTTGACTGCAGCCCGCTACGGCCATGCTTACGTTGTATGATTCAGTGCATGTCAAATTCTTGCTGCCCATTCCAAAGGTGCTGGTTCATTTGCCGCCGCCATTACCATTGCCCACACATCCATTTCACTTTCAACTGCGACTTCTGTTTCACTGGACATCAAGACATAATGAAATTTGCACCTGTGCCGAAGGTGCTGGTAGGCCGGCCGCTGACAGTCGCCGCGGCTCCTGACCGCAGTGCCGCCGCCGCTGCCCGCGCCCTCGCCACCGGATCCGTCGCGTCTCCCATCTCCTCGTCTTCATCTGCGTCTTCATCCGGCTCGCTGCCGCTGCTGCTGCCGTCCTCCTCGTCTCCGTCGAAGGCGGGCGGCTCCGACTCTGTCACTGCGGCCTCCTCCTCTGCAACATGATGCAGGACAATGGTCTGCATATAGATCCAGCGCCAGCTGGGACTTCACGCACGCACCTGCTGACAGACGCTGCTTCCAGGGGCGTCTACCGCGGTCCATCTCAGGCTGGTGCACTCGCACCGCGCCACAGTGCACTATGCACATGCGATCTCAGAGTGCGCCTCAGCATGCATGCGCGCCGCAGGGGCTTGCTTGCCGGCGGCACCTGCTTGCATGGCGGCTAGCTCCTCCTCTGATGGGGCTGCCGGCTCCGGCTTGGGCTTCGCAACGCCGCGAGGCACCCATGCGATGGCGGATATCATGGCTGCCGGCCCCTGAGTGGCTGGCGCTGACTGCACGCCTCACCGCAAGCAGCGCGACTAAATGCTCAACAAGGCGCGCGCAGCCGACGACTACGGGTCTTGCGCATCTAAGCACATCTAACACCGCTTGAACGTCATGTGAAAGCTTACCAATGCTCACAGCAGAGGTGCAATATACACTTCCGACACCACGGATGCGGCTGCTGGAGAGAGGGTAGGGCCGCCAGCAAGGAACTGCGCCAACTGGTGCAAATCACCAACATGCATGTATAACCTCCACAGTGGACGAAATGATGATCTGAGCGGAGCCTGGCATGTCTCAGCTCCTCGTCATGGCAGCATCCTTGGCACCCCTGCTGCATACCCGCAGCTGCATTTTTCAGCGATCAAAAGCAGGCTCTGCAAACTGCACGAAATGCACGGTCCTTCCGGAGCTTCCGCTTCACATCATGAACTCGGTCCTGGGTAGTCGCGTAGGCCTGCAGCCCAGACTGATGACCCGGCCACATGGTTTGATGCGGTCATCTCGCGGGCCGATCAGCGTCGCAGCAAACGGTGGCAAGGGCAACGGAGAGGATCAGAGTAAGCCAAGCGTCGACATCGGGGACAAGGTGCAAGAGGTCGCACAGCGGGTGCAGTCGGCGGTGCCGATCCAGAGTGCAAGCGCTGATGAGCCGCCTGCGGTGCATGTGCGCCAGCATCCTGCTGCTCAGGCTGAACTGCGAGTGCAGTGGCCAGAGCGGCCACCAGTGCCATGCAGAGCTTCTATGATTGCCTGCAAGCCCTACCAAAGTGTGCATGCAAACTATTCCAATGGTGTGCTAGCTAGTATCAATCCTGATGCGGAAGTCTTGGATGCGCAGCCCATTGAGGCGGGTGATGTCGAGTCTGATGCGGTCAACACTGCCGACCTGGACATTCAGGTGATCTGCATGAACAGTTGAACATACCAGTCTTCAAGTGACATGTCTGCAATGCTGCTGTTTAGTCGCCTCAATCTGCCCATGGACACAGCACCTGTGCTGATGCGCGTGAGGGAGCAGCATGGCAGTTGGCATATTGGTATCATGGGTAGGGTGAATTTCGCCATGGGGTGAATTTCGCCACTTACGTTGTGGCAACACGCACACAGCGCGTGCTTGAATGGTCGCGTTTGTTAAAGTTCATGAAGTTCGACAGGGTTCCGCTGAGCTTTGCAGCGCTCGGTTAGGCGTCCAATCGGCGAAGTTTGCAATTGCGAGTTGACTGAGTGGCAAAATTCACCCCATGGCGAAGTTCACCCTACCCATGATACTTGGCGGACGTCCGTCACGCATGATGACTGCTGTTCTTTGACGCTCATCGTGCAGGAGATTGGCCCGCTCGTGACCAGCAGCGGCGAGTTCAGCACCGGCGAGTGGGCTGACTAATCGAAACTCAACGAAAGGCGCGTCCCAAGGCAGGAGCGACACCAATATGCAGCTCCGAACCAGGAGCAACGAGTGTAATGTCCGTTGGCAAGATGCTAGGGATGGCATCATGTACAAGAAGTTACAAGAAGGTACAAGCTGGTGTCTCAAGGGAGTAGTGTAGATAACAAAAGAGGAATTGTTATCAAAAGTTTGGCGGTGGCAGCATAGCAGTCATCTAGCGGAAGGTGCAGGTTGAAGCAATGCATGACATCAACGCTAAGAGTTCAGATCTCTGCATGCAGCTCTAGGTAAAAAGGCTGGGAGTGCATCACTCCAAAGGAGATGAGGCGCCTTCAACACATGAGCCAGAGCAGCAATTGACCCAGAGCAGCTTCGCTCAGAGTTGTACTTCATCTGACCCAATATAGTCTCTCACCGTTGAGAACATCCTGACGCTGCTGGTTTGCAAGACCAAAACAACCTGACGGTTACACTGTGCGCTGCGCGGCAGACTGCCGTCGAAAAAGCAGCGTCACAGCAACACCAGCATCAATGATGTGATCAGCCCGAGCAAAACATGGCCTGGTCATCAGAGCAACAATGATGCGTGCCAGTGTGCGACGCCAGCTAAAGCTGAATGGATTGCGGCGGCTCTGTCAACACCGGCGACGCCACCCGGATGGAACATATATCTCAGCTGCTGGAACTTCGGCTGGAGGATCTGTGTGACTGATCGGCCTGGGGTCCGCCGTCACATTATACAGCAAGAGCCGCAGCACCCTGTCTGCCGAGCGTCCGCGTCATCCAGGGCCGCTTGCTGCAGCACGACAAGCACCAACTTTGCAGACAACGTCAACATTGACAGGCCTGCATGTGTGCGATGTTCAAGCGTGCATTCTCTTCGGATACTCACGAACCCTTGTCCAGGATCAGCAGCAAAGCATCACACAGCAACAGGCTTGCGCGTCTCACAGCTCGCACATCTCACAACCAATGGGCCTGTGCACCTCGCGAGTCACACATCTCACAATCCGCATCTCAACAGGCTTGCGCATCTCAGTACCTGTGCTGCCATGACGGTGTCCAGCGCCGCTTCGAGCGCTTCCACCCTGGCCAGAAGGCTGGCGCCCTCTGGCGGTGACGGCGCCGGCGGCGCACGGCCCCCCAGGCCGGAGCGCGCCTCCCCCAGCCGCGACTCCAGGACGGCCACCCGCGCTGAGGAAAGGAAGAAAGAAAGCACATAAACATCAGCAAATGGAACAAGAAGGCTCTGGCCGCCAAGGCCGGAGCGTGCATCCCCCAGCCGCGACTCCAGGACGGCCACCCGCGCTGAGAGTACAGAAAGATAAACATCAGCAACTGGAAGAACAAGGCTTTGTCCGCCCAGGTTGGAGCGCGCCTCACCCCAGCCGTGACTCCAGGGCGGCCACCCGCGCTGAATAGAAGCAAATAAAACATCAGCAACGGGAACAACAAGGCTTTGTCCGCCCAGGCCGGCTGCCCAGGCCGGAGCGCGCCTCGCCCAGCCGCGAGTTCAGGACGGCCACCCACGCTGAAAAGAAGAACATGAACATCAGTAAATTGAACAGGAAGGCTATGTCCGCCCAGGCCGGCCGCCCAGACCGAAGTGCGCCTCGCCCAGCCGCGACCCCAGGACGGCCACTCGCGCCGTGAGTAGAGAAACATGCACATCAACACTGGCACAAGCACAAGAAGGCTGTGTCTCAGGTCCGACATTCATGCAGTGAGTCGAAGGTGATGTGGCATGGAGTGCTACGCAGCGGCAAGACAGTTCCAGCAAAGCAACACAGCGTTCATGTTTGTTGACAGACAGGATGGCCGCAGGCCCCCTGCTGTGGAGACGTGCTGCTGCAGCTGTGGCTGCTGCGCCTACCGCTGCTGCATTGGTGGCGATGCCAGGCCTGCCCTGGCCTCTGCTCAGGTCCAAAATGTCGGACGAGTCTTCCTCGAGATGTGAGACTGTCTTCCTCCTTCGTTTGGTTTCTTGATCTGGCGACTCACCCGCATACAGCTGGTGCTGCGCCAACAACTTTGCTGGGCTGCCCGGTCGAGCTGGACAAGCTACACACATTTGCTAAAGTTGCCCCTGAACAGCCTGAAAAGTCGCTGTGCATGGTCGTGCCGAGTGTGAAATTGACAGCGCACCCGCTATGGACTGCTGCATCTGAGTGCCAGGGGTCCGTGGCGGCGGCCGCTGCGCCTGCCGCTGCTGCTGCGCCGACGGGGTTGCGGGGCTGCGCTGGCCAGCGGCTGCTGCAGACGCCGCCGCCGCCGCCGCCGCCGCCGCCGCCGTGCCCGCAGCTGCCACCGCTGGGCTGATGCCGCCGCGTGGCGGTATCAATGGCGTCCGTGACTGCGCCTGCACAAGAGACAGCATGGCAATCTCACAACTGCATCAATGATCAACTCAAGCTAATGCAAGGCCCCACATCCACAGTGGCAGATGCATCCCAGCATCCCATGGCCTGTCGAAGCTGCTGCCAGCCAACTAGCTCCTGGTGGCAAAAGCGCTTCTGTAAAGAGGTCTGCTTTGGAATGTGCCACTGTTACTGCCGCCAGTGGGACCCCGCTTGCTGTCGCTGGATGCCGATAGGCCGAGCCGCTGACACCTTTGGCAAGCGTATCAGCTCTGACCAGAAGTGCCACCCAACATCGAACACATACAAGTTGACATGTTCACTTGCACAGGCCTCACTTCGTCATCGCTGTCGCTGTCGGCGCCGCTGAGCCGCCGCTTGCCGATGCCGCCAAAGGCAGGAGCCGGGCCGGTCATGCTGTTGCCGGCCGACAGTCCCGACCGCATGGACGATATGGACTCCGTGGCTGAGAAGTAGCCCTCCGAGGCGGACGCATAGCCGTCCAGCTGTGACGCGTAGCCGTCATCACCTGCGGAACGGAGGGCGCCTGCCTCAGCATCTCGGAGGAGGTACACAGCGGGTTCTTTCGAGAGTGTTGCAGCATCCACAGGGCTGCTTGCAGCGGCTGCGCCTGTGACATGCTTCGCAGCCTTGACCCCATCAGTGTCAAGCTCATGTCAGATGATGATGACAGACGGACTGAAGTTGTTGAGTGCTTTGCGAGGTGCGCGGAGGTGCCAGACGCTGTAGCTTCTCAGTGATCCATGCACCCGTCACACATACTCACGTGCTGTAGGATGCATGTCCTTTGTGACACCTGCAGGAGGACATTGAGGGACGCACTGAGCTCGGAGCGCATGCTGAGGCGGGTGGAGATGGTGCGCGCTCCGGCTGCTGTCTCGTAAAAGGACTCCTCCTCCTCTGTGATGCGGCGGGCACCTGAGCCACAAAGAATTTGGTCTCTCACATGCAACTTAGGTAGTGATGTACACCTCTGCAGGCTAGCATGCTGGATGGCCTGCACAATGATGGGCGCTTTTGCGCCACACATTGATCAGAACACACTCACAATCAGATGCCGACCCGATAGGTTTGCACAGAAGCGCACCTTCGCCAATGCTGGCTGGGTGTGCGCCATGGTCCGGCTCTGCGCGCGGCGAGGCGCCGCTGACTGACGATGCGGTGGCGCTGCCTGGGCCCCGCTCATCCGGCATCCGTAGCCGCGGCCCAGGCTGCGAGAGTGAAGAGAGGGCAAGGTGAGCTTGGGGAGCGTCCACAATGATGTAAACAGCTTGCAGATGTTGCTGACTAAGGTCATGGCTGGCGCTGCCTGGGCCCCGCTCATCCGGCATGCGCAGCCGCGGCCCGGGCTGCAAAAACAGGCAAAGGCAAGGTGGGCTAAGGGAGCTTGCAAGCTGATCTGATATTTGCAGATGCCGCTGACCGACAATGCGGTGGCGCTGCCTGGGCCCCACTCGTCTGGCATCCACAGCCGCGGCCCGGGCTGCGGGAAGTGGAAAAGGCAGGGTAGGCTTAGGGAGCTTGCAGGCTGGCTTGATGTTTGCAGATGCTGCTGACCTATGACACAGTGGCGCTGCCTGGGCCCCGCTCGTCAGGCATCCACAGCCGTGGCCTGGGCTGCAGGAACAGGAAAAGGCAAAGTGGCTCAGTGAGTTTGGCAATGTCCAAGCTGAACTGAAAAGCTTGCAGATGCTGCTGACTGCTGACGCGGTGGCGCTGCCCGAACCCTGCTCATCAAGCTGTAGCCCGAGCTGTTCATCACTGCTGTAGCTCGAGCTACAGCAGTGATGAAAAGCGTGAGGCAGGCTTGAGGAGCTTCCAAACTAGTGCTGCAGAGGGCTCGCACAGATGCAGCTGATTAAAACACGCAGTGGCACCGCCTCGGCCCCGCTTGCCCAGCATCTGCAGCCAGACCATGGGCTGCAGCAGTGAACGAAAGGCAGGATGGGTTGCATGGGGAGGGAAGCGTCCAGCTGGTTTGAGGAGGGCCTGCAGATGCCGCCGACAGGTGACGCCATGGCGTCGCATGATGCTGCAAATTTGGCAGCCGCAGCCGCGACCATGTCTGTGAAGCAGAAAAGGTACCAGCATGGAAGGGACTACTTCACGTCCAAGACGATTGCATTTTCAGCGCACCCGCTTCAACTCGGCTTCGATCTCATCGATGAGCCCCTTGTCGTTCCAGGGCCCCGCGTCGTCCAGCAGCGTGGCCCTGGAGCTGCCGCCCAGGTACTCCGGCAGGTTGTCCTTGTCGATGTACTGCAGCAGTACCGGCGTGTAGTCCCGCGGGCACACCTGCAGTCATGGGCGACATGAATTCGAATGCATGAACAAGTTGATCGGCATGTCATACAGAGAGTGGGCTGGTATCCGAGCAGGCTACCCGAATGGATCTGCTGCAGCAGCACTGGCATGTGGCCACGCAGACAGGCATACACCCACGAAGATGCTGGTCTGACTGGCAGGTGCACAGACCTTTCTCCACACTGTGCATGAGCCCAGCGTATGACAAGTGTACGTAATCAGAAAGTGTATCTGAATTCGCAACCGTCAGTGATGTGGCTGTCAACAATCCTACAGCATGCACTTGAGTATGGCTCAATCAGGGTGCCGCAGGGGACACACCTCGATCTTGTTCTGGGTGCGCTTGTCCAGGAAAGGCTTGACCAGCGGGAACACAAAGTTGATGACGGCGCCGGCGTTGATGATCGCCGTCTTGCCCAACATCTCTGGGTAGTTGTTCTGGTCCACCTGCGTGCTAACAATCGTGACAGTATGCTACTACGTGTTTAGGTGGTTCAACCTGCCACAACCAATTATCTTGCTTGACGTCTCTGGATGGTCTACCTGTACATCAACAGATGGTATGCACTGTGATGATGTGCCTTGTGCTGAAGGCGATGCGAAGATGAACGCGAAGCGACTAGCTCAGGCATACCAGCTGGGCAGGATCAAGCATGATTGCTGCCACACGCAGATTGCAGGAGGGCTGATCACCTGGAGCACTGTCCCCAGCATCTTCTTGATGCCGCCTGTTACGTGCCGGATGCCAACACCTGCACAAACAATGGCGTTGTTCACAGCCACCCAAGGCAGGACATCACGATGCACGCAGCCAAGAGACACGACCGACCACACACTGCCTGTATGCACCGCCTGTGTTCTGCCCGCAAAGTAGTAAACTGGTAGACAAGAATTTCAACCTTTTGCGGTCACAGATGTGTGACAGTTTCACCTTTCATGTCCAGGATGGCAAAGGTCTGGTCGATGTGGCGGCCCGCCTGGCGCGAGCACGCCGGCAGGATGTATCTTGCACACCGCTCATACTCCTGTGGAGGAATACAGCAAGTTTCACATCACAGCATCGATGGCTCAGCTCAAAGTGCATGGCGCTCATACTTCTATGGTCGACATCAGGCCAGGATCAGCTGTGTGTTAGACCATCTGTGGTAATTTGTACTAGCCGTTGAATCCCGCTTGCAAAGCCAGGCCGCCAAGAGGCGCGCCTGCACGTGGAACTTGATCATGCGCTCCTCCGTGGTCAGCTCGCACAGCTTCCTGAACTGCAGCTGCCCCAGCTGCTGGATGTACACCGGCCGGCCCTGCAGCACAACACAAGCCAGACATCAACAAGCTGGTGTTGCAATGCCTGGCCACGAGTGACAGAGCACATCTCATATTATATATTGTCAACAACGACAAGGATCAGGCGCATGAACAGCATGATGGGTAGCCTTGACTGTGTAAATGTGCTGAGATGCAAGACTATCAATGAAGACATGGGTTCAAGGACTCAAAGCAGTGACAAAAGCGCAGGGGGCAGCACCTGCTTGTCCACGTTGCAGTAGCCCTGGGGGTACAGGCTGACGAAGGCGTCGCGCTCTGGGAAATCAAAATCCTCCAGGATGGTGTCTGCCCCAATCTCCTGCAGATAGTCACGCTGACATCGTCACCACTCTTGACAGCAAGGTGCCATGCTGATGTTCAGAGGCCCAAGCCTAGTCAGATATGTCGTCTCATGCAGCTGGCTGATCTCGGATGGGCGAGTCGAGAGCTCTCCAGGATGCAGGACAAATACTCACTTTGCGCCACTCGAGGTGCTTCTGCCACATCTCCTTTGCGTGCTCAATGTCATGCTGCCGTGCTCGCAGAAACCGCCGATATGTGTAGTAGTCTGCGCGACGCACAGCAATCGTGCTTGACACAGGGCTATCACGGCACCGGCATCTGGCTCAGCAGACCAAGCAAGCATGCTGAACGACATCAAATCACTACATGGTTGCATCTTGTTCACCAAAATCGAGGCGCAGAAGGCCTGCTGCCTTCAGCATTTCCAGGAACTCCTTCATGCGCTGCTTCTGCAGCACGGAACAGAGAAAGAATATCAGGCTTCTGATGGCTGTGACCATCACACGATGGTGGCCCCGCATCTGCTTCTTTCCTGAGCCGCAGGGGGAAGCATGTGTTGGCACATCCCTGTCCTGCTCGGCCATGATGCGATGCAGCAGTTGAGCTGTTCCAATGCCCACCTCGTCAGCGCGGCTCATGTGCCAGTCGGCACGGAAGGCCGCCTCGTCCTCAGTGTCCGAGGCGTCATTGCGATGCGCGCCCGCATCTGCTGCTGCCCTTTTCCGTTCCCGCCGCGACTGCAGGCAATGAGTCATGTGTCAGAGCGCGTCTTGGCTCAGGCTCGCAGGAGTTTCGTACAACAGCAGCGCTCTGGCTTGCTGACACTCGCTGCGTGCGCCAGGGTTCGAGCCTGGCTGAGTCTGGCATGGCACGGCTGCCTAAAATTGCAGTCGCAGGCTTGGGTGCCGCCTGACCTTGTACGCGTCTGTTTGCTGCATGCGTCTGCTGCGCATCCCCAGACCGAGGCTGCTGATGCATACAGGCATCAAGGGGTCCGAGGAGGCTCTCTGCGCGCATGTGGGAAGCGCCACACCCTGCTCATCTTGTGCATCGCCTTCCGCTGCAGGCGCCTGCTGGGCATCCTGAGGCCTCGGCTGCTGGAGCGCATTGCATCTGGGGCTCTTGAAAGGGTGCTGGACACATTAGGAAGCTGCCATACTCTATTCACCTTGTGCATCTTCTTCCGCTGCAGGCGCCTGCTGGGTGTCCTGAGGCCCAGGCTGCCGGAGCGCATTGCATCTGGGGCTCTTGAAAGGGCGCTGGACACATGAGGAAGCTGCCATACTCTGTTCACCTTGTGCGTCTCTTTCCGCTGCAGGCGCCTGCTGGGTGTCCTGAGGCCCAGGCTGCCGGAGCGCAGGGCCCTGGGCGACCGCAGCTGCTGCTCCTTCTCATCCCTATCGCCGCCAGCTTCACCGCTGGGCCCCACTGAATCTTGCAGCTCCTGTGGGTGCCGGTGCGACAGCTTGTGCGCCAGCTCCTTCATGCTGTGTCGTCGCCTGCATCAGAGTGAAGAAAAGGACTGTGAGACTGAATCAGAGCAAGGTGGAGGCTTTCAGTCCCCATTTTACGAGACCATTTCCCGCAGATCCAGCGATTGCCCACACGAGAGCCTGTGCGCCACCTCCTCATTACCACGTGCACACAACAAACACAGCATCTGACAACAGAGCAACCCAGTCTGGTCAAACAGCGCCGATGATCAAGCTCTAGCGACTGTCGGCGCGATGCTGTCACTCCTCCTTGGTAGGTGCATAGGCCTGCAGACATGCAAACAGCTCTGTCTGACGGGGCGTGGGGATGGCAATGCAGCATCCTCCAGCCACAGCATTTGCCGGCGTGGCACCTTGTGCACCAGATCCTTTGTGTCTCCTGTAATTCAAACGGATCTTGTCAAGGGTATGCGGCTGCAGGCAAAGGTTGTAGAGCACACTGTGCGACGCCAAGCTGAAGCCTAGCCGGCGGGCTGTAAGCGCATGGTGAACCACTAGTGGGTGGTGGCGGAGTGTGCAAGCGATCAAGGCAATCCCGATCAGTCAAGACGAGAGGGACCTGCACCGCATCAGTCATGCTGCCACTCTGCTACAGGCATGGTGCAACAGCTCCGCAAGATGTCTGGGAGTGAGACGATTGGGCTCGGAGCTGCTGCAGCGCACATTCATGATGCAGAATTGGCGTTAACGATAAGTGCAGCGGCATTCTGGTGCTGCTCGACGAACGTTGAGCCCCTGGGATATGCTGTCGCACGAAGGATGTCGGAGATCAAACGATAGCTGGGCTAACCTGACCGTGTTCATCAATGTTTGGGGCGTATGAGTCGAAGACAAACGTTCGTTGTGATGCTCGGATCACAACATCCTGCAGCCAAAAGGCTTCACACCTGGCCACAGTCGAGTGACTAGCGTTGTCGGGTCCAGTATGGTTCGGTGCCAATGGTGCTGCGGCAGGGAGTGGGTCCAGTGTCTGTCTGCTACAGAATCGGGCAGATGAGTGCCGGCTGTACGCTGGTCAATCATTGTGCCCAACCATTGTGCAGGGAAATGCCCCTCTGTGTTCAGCTGATGGCCGTCCCGAACGGCGACTCGCTCAGCCAGATCAAGCGTCAGATGTGCAGGTCGAAGCAATACAAGACATATGCAGTCGACGTACGCAACAACCAAGTGAGTCGGTGTGATCGCGAGAGTGCTGAGCTGCTGATGGAGGGCATGGAGCTGGCGGGTTTACAGGGCACGTGAGGGTCGACATGACGCATGCAATGCTCCAATCACGTCTCATTCCTGCCATTCCTCTGCCACATTGCCCAACACGTTGTGTGCGAGCCAAGCCATCTGCCTGTGGGGGAGGCTGTTCGCTGCTTTGCGAATTGCGCATAGTGGTTTGTGTCGTGTGCGCCAGATGATGCGGTAATGGTGAAATAGTATCAGCTGAGGTGCAGTTGCTTGCTGAGTAGCAAACAGAAACATCCATCAGTGAACGCCCTGCGCGACCCTTGATAGGACAGTAGCCTTTTGAGCGGCAATGGGGGCCGTGGGCGCTGCACATGTCGGCGTCCGGCAGTGCAGCCACCGGCATACAGGGTCTTTCAAAGCATTACCTCGCAGAGCACCATCCTTGGACCGTTCCAGCACAACACTCGTTGGGCATGTGAATCAGATGTGCCACAGCACTCACACGCGCACACATCTCACGGCAGCCGGTGTTCCAGTGGTGGCGCAGCAGTCGGCGGCGGCTTCAGAAACCTCGTCAGCGCAGCAGCAGCTCGACCAGCAGCCGGATGCGCAGCCGCTGCATCGCGAGCCGTCTGCGGCAGTCCCGGCGCTGAAGGAGTGGGCGGTGACGTGCGCGGCGCTCGGCGCTGGCCAGCAGACGGTGGGCTTTGGGTCGGGCTACTGCAGCATCATATTGCACGTCCGAATGGAGGACTTGAAGAAGGCTGCCTTGCTGGGCATGCTGAAACCTGCAAACTGTTGTATCGGGATCTGTGTAGGCGCTGTCCATTGACAAATCTAGACAGCGCCTCACAAATGCCAGTGGATCAGAAGCGATTTCATTGCATGGCGCAAAATATGCTGCGGATGGACGGCACTAAGGAGCTGCCTTTTCAGCCAATCAGCAGTTTTGAAGGCTTCTAAGTCGAGAGTCATGCACTGATAGGAGCAACTGAGGAGAAATGCGCGTCCTGCAGGTGGTGCTGCGGAAGGGGGGCATCAGGGAGCCGGCGTTCACGCCGGTGGCCAGGCGCTTCCTGCTGTTCCCGACATCCTTCCACTCGGGCGCGGACCTCGTCAAGCCTGGTGCTGCTGCCCGCTTTGAAGAGGTGCCTCACCTTTCCACTGCCACGACCAGATGCCGGCCACTGCAAGTGTGACATGGGGTCAGTGCTGCTCTATGCATCTGGGCAGCTAATCGGGCCTCAGGTAGCTGCAGCTGTGCACTAACGCATGTACACAGCAGCAGGTAGCATCTGAGCATGAACTGGGTTGCTGAGCATGAGCATGGGCGGCATTGCCAGGCTTCCACTGTTTGTATGTTGCTGCTTACAGCCGGGACAATGCTGATCGCAGGAGCTGCAAGCTGAGCCCAAGGAGCAGGCGGTGCTGAGCGTGGGCGTCGCGGCAGAGGTCACGGGCGCCTGGACGACGGCCGACCCTGATGTGGTCACCGCCCTGAACGCCTTCCACGTGTGGACGCCTGACTACCTTGACAAGCGGTGCGTCCCTCAGGGTGTGATGAATGATCGGTCGACTGACATTGGCTGACATCTTCGACTCTTTGCACGCTGCAGCCGACCTGTATCGAGGCGAGTGCACTGCCTCCCACCCTGCACTGCATTGCATCACAAGGGTGCAGTACCAGCTCGTGAAGGTGCCTGCCACAGGCTGCGGTGGCGGAAGGCGCAGCCGATCACCGTCTTGGAGCTGCGCTGCCGGCGGCTGCGGCGGCCGCTGCAGCTGCGCAACGCGCCGGAGCTGTGGGGCTGCTTCAGCTGGGTGTCGCTGCCGGCGGGCGCCGATGCAGGCGGCATGGCTGCCTTGCTGGAAGGCGTGGCGGCGGCTTTGCCAGATGCCGAGTATGCGGAGCGGCAGGCTGCGCTGAGGGAGGCTGTGCTGCAGCTGAGCGGCGTCGAGGAGCTGAGCATACCAGATTGACTGCTCCAGCAGACGTGGCCGGGTGTACATTGTTGTACAGTATGTATGTTCAACATCAGGTGGTTTATGCATGAGCATGATGCCGGGTGCATGGTGATGCAGCCGTCAAGAGGATCCTCTGCTCTATTCTCTGATGAAATGTCTGAAGCACCCTCCTGCGTGTTGACCTTGTGTATTTGGCAGACGATGAGCAGTTGATTTACAACGAAGCACCTCTTGTGCCCGCCAAGTGCCGCCGTCACAAGCAGGGTTGTCGGCCCTTCCGATGCTCTTGCACGCCCTCTCACAGACATGCTGAAGCGGCAGTAGCAACGAGCGAGGTCTTCAAATGTCGTTTGAAGAGCACCAATGGCGTCTGCGCCAGGTGATCAGGCTGCCAAAGCACCCGACTTTCCGCATGTGCCTGCTTCGGACGAGGAATTGGAGGCATTGCTCGCCCAGCCAGGCATCAAAGGTGTACTTGCAGACAACACACGGGTTTCATTAGCCTCTAACGTATGCCGAGGTCTACCTTTCTGGCTTGCAGCTGTGTTGGATGCCCTGTGCAACAGGAAGCTCCTTGATGGGCAGTGCTGAGCAGCGGTGTACATCGCGCAGTGATCGACCTGTATGGCTGGGCCGGGCCGTGCCAAGCGGCGGTGCCGAGGTTCCGGGAGATGCAGTCTGCCTGCCAGGACGAGTCGGTCCTGCAGTTTCTGCAGGTGCGAGTTTGTGGTTGCATGCGCCAGGTGACAAAATTTCAACAGCACCGCAGATGGACACCCCACAGTACACAATCGCAGGTGAAGGCAGAGGGCTGTGAGGTTCTGGAGCAGGCAAAAGAACGGATCAGGACATGCGAGCCCAGGTTCCTCATCTTCAAGGCGAGTAGGGTTGTCACCTGGGCGTAGTCGAGCAGGCAGGCGATGGTGAGAGTCGTCATTCATTCAACGTTTGCGAAATCCCACACACTAAGCATTGCAGACAGACTCAACACAGGATGGGTGGCTGAAGGACGACATCAAGGGCCCCTATCCGCCTGCGGTCCGGAAAGCGGTCAAGTTGCTGATGGACCCGCCGCCCCTCATTGCTCATGTGGAAGCGCAGGCTTTGCCGAAGGTTACCCATGCACATGAGCTCGCATACATATGCTACTGTGAGGGCTCGCCTCTGTGAGCGCTTGACACGGCAGGCAACTGGCATGCGCAATCTGCTAGGGGTTCTGCCCTGCAGGAAAACCCGTTTGCGGCTGCCATCGCCGCGCGGAAAGCAGAGGCAGAGAAAGCAGAGGCGCAGCAGCCTCCGGCGCCGCCTGGCAGCTACCAGGCACTATTGCAGGCACTATCATAAGGCTGCAATGGCAGCAGCGTTGACGAAATCGACTGGAAGTTGAGTGACGTGTGATGTTGACAAGGCCTTCAGCTTGCAAACAAATTTCATTCAGGCGCCTGAATGTTAGTATACCCTTGCTGTCATCAATGCTGTCCCACATGTGACTCAGACTTCTGTGGCACACGCACCTGCAAACACAAATTGCACACACAAACCTGCTACCTTGATCGACATGTCGCACTGAACTGACTGGACATGCCATCCCAAAATGGTAGCGTGATGCGTGCACCGGTGCACGCCATTACGAATACCGCGATGCCGCCGCGGAGCCTGGCGGGCCGCGTCATTGTCGGTAGGGCACCACGAAGTCGTACGCCTTGCCCGGCTTGGCGCACTCGTAGGCGCACTGCCGCGTGCACCCCCGCATCACCCGCTCCTGCGCCTTTGCGCTGACCTGCGATTCATGGCCTCAGGCTGCTTCAGATCATGACCGCAGGCTGCTTCGAGACAGCAGTGCTGAGCACTCTGAACAGCTGACATTCCCTTGTGAGACTTGTTTTGCCTGCCTATGAACCCCGGCTTCACAGCTGTGCTCCGCGAAAGCCAGGCAGCACAAAAGAGTCGAGTGCACCGAAAAAGCCTATCAACGCACTCGCCTTGAAGCCCGTCTCCGCTGAGCTCTCCCTCGTGTAGGCTGCCAGGCCGTCACGGCAGGCGTCCCGGCAGGATACTGCGCATGCGGGCTTCAGCTCCAAGTCGGTCGCTTCGCGGCAGGTGCGGCCTGCCGCAATTGCATTCACCTGCGTGACCAATGGATGCAGTTGCTCAAAGACCAGTGTGGTGTGTGTCCGCTCACTGCAGATACTGGGTCGAAACTGCATCGATCGTCTCACCAACGGCTGTTGCAGCAGCAATTGCATATGCGCAAGCCCCAGAGCACATTTGGGCTTGTGAGCTCGGGGCCATGATGCACCCGGTTTCAGCGCTCCTGCAACATTCGACGTGTGCTCAGCTTTGCATTCATGCTCGCTTTGGAACATTTCAAGCACAAGGACTCCCACCCGCTGGCCGGCGGAAAGGCCCTGGAAACTGGGCGACTCCTGCGAAGCTGCAATGACGGCGGTGCACGCCTCCACAGTGAAGCCGCGCCGCCGAGACACGATCTGTAGTTGATCAAACACATCAACACGATGAGCACTCAACGCAATCGATCTGGTGTGATGGCAGATGCATGCAGCTTTCGCAGTGCCGTCGTCACTGCCCAGAGCGGCAGGTGGACAGCAGCAGCATTGCCTATCCTAGTAGAAGCATGACGTCGAGCTCTGGCAGCAGCGACAACGCATGCAGCATTGTCAAGTAGGTGGAGTACTGAAATCTCACCTTCTCGCCGTCCATCTTGTCGATGAAGAAGCGCTTGAACGCTGTGCCATACAGCGTGAACGGGTCCACCGGCTCGTCCAGTTCGTCGCCAATGCCGAAGAGGCCCGCCAGCTGTGCAACCGGGTTTGGCGTCGCCAACTCCCGACTGCTGCGCGCTGATTGCTGCTCTGCTGGCCTGCTGCGTTGCTCAGCCTGCTGGAGTACTTGTGGCGCCACATCATGGCATGATTGCGGCTTTGAAATCATGTCCGCGGCTGTGGCGCTGCTGGTCGCTGTGAGCATGCAGGCCGCAGCAGCGGCAGCGGCGGCGGTCTGGGCCATAAATTGGGGACATCTGCAGCCCATTGGCCCTCCTGGTAGCGCTGCATCGGCTGAGCACTCGTTAAAAGACGCTGTGCAAGCCACGCTATTGCGGCATGTGTCCGTGAAGCTGTCAGCGCTCAGGCTGCGGAGCGCCTGTCTGCAGACACAATGCATCAGGCAATCTGAGCACGGGACAGCACTCCTGTTGCTGAGCGTAACGGACACCCAAACGGCGACATCCTGCCGCATCATTGATGCACTTCGCACACCTGCGGCGAGAATGCGGCGACGCCGCGGTGAAAGGCCGCCAGAATGTGCGCCATTGCTGCCCCTGTATGGTGGTTTGTTTCAGTGATGAGGCATGCTGCATGCTGTTGTCCAGTACCTCAGCTCGATTGCTCCAGGACAGTGCTTCAATGAAAAATGTATCACACCGCTGCCGCAGCAAATTAACCGTGGACGGTCAGGTGCAGACACAGCGGGCTCGTGAGCAAACCTCAGATATGGACATTACCGACGCTGAAATTTTGCTAATCGCCGTGCCAGGCGACACAAAGCCATTGGCAAACGAAGATCAGGCACACTGGGAAGCAGTGCATGCTGCAAGCGGATGCAGGAAGGCGGCTGTAAAACAGACAGCAGTCCTTCAAAATAGTTCAGACCGGCTCAGATATCGCTTGATTCTATATCATCTGCAAGCACTCCCGCGAGGCCCCTTGACGCCGCCTGCAAAGACGTGCAGCCGCTCGTAACGAATCAACTCGCAACTGCCGGAACCGCTCGCGGTTGCTTCACGGATTCATCAGGCGCGTCACGATGCTAGGCGCACCTGCTGCAGCTATGCTGCCATGCGCAAGTCACTGCGCTCCGCGCTTGGACACGATCAGGCCGCAGCACGCAGATGGCCGCCACACCTGCATCCTCCGGAGCTTGCCGCGCCAGCGGCCAGCGTTGCGGGCTGCCGTGTCCAGGCAGACCGTCTGTGCAGTCTCGGTTGCCGAGGTGAGTGGTCCTCGTCACTGCAGCAGTTGTGAGAATGTATGCAGCATATACCTGCTGCAGTGCCATAATATCTAAAGATAGTATGCAGTGCAGTGACCATGCTGGCTGCCATACGCTTGACGACCTCGCCTTGTGACTTGCAGTCTGGGAAGCTCATCAGCAAGGTAGAGGTGCCGGCCTTCATCCCGCGGCAGGACTTGTTGGAGCAGCTCTTCCGCTGGGCGCTCAGTAATGCGCAGGACGATGGCCTCGCGAACTTCGGGTGAGATTCCTTGCCCGAAGCCGTGATCGCTGTTGCTTGCAGACTCTGATGGAGCACATTGCAAGCTGTCAGGCATTGAATGTCCGTTGGGCTGCATCGCTGGCGTGGTTGCACCCCCGTGCAAGCTGCTGCATGTGACAGCCAGGCTGGGAGATTGGCCTACGGAAGCATGCATCATTCTCATCATGAAAGTTACCTGTCTGCACCCCGTCTTGCAGCTTGCCGATGCGGGTGACGATGCACAAGACGGACGAAGGCATGCCGGACGGCTACATCGTGGACATTGTGCGGGATGGTGTGACCGCCACGCAGATTGGCGTGCTCTTTGACAACGACGTGAGTTACTTGTCACACTATAGTTTCTAGAGGTGCTCAGAACATCAGGCAGCACCGGAATGCGTGCACGAAAGAGACACTTCAGGCTGCTTCCAATTGGTGTTGTTGAGGAATCACCTGTGAAGCTTGCCGACATGCTGCTAACCTGCGCATTGCTCCTGAAAGTATTGCGAGGATGCTGGGACTCATCCTGAACCCAGGTTTTTGTCACGCTGTTGCAGGTCACACAGAAGCACGAGTGGGTGGGCCGCGGCGCGGACGGCTTCCCCACCCTGGAGGGAAAGGTCACTGAGATTCGGGGCAAGCACCTTCAGATCAGGTGAGGTTGGTTGCAGCAACAGAAGTGCGGCGTGCATGCCACGACTGATGCAGCAGATCCACAGTGCTGCGCCAAGCTGCCTGAGAAGCCAAGATGCAATGTGAGCTTGCCAGCCACACCGAATAATGGTCTGGAGCGCTTGTTGCAGATACCACAACCTGGCATCAGTGACTGAAGCGCTGACAAGTTTGTCCACAGCCAGCCGCCGGGCGCGGCCGTGCTCCTGTGTGGCTGTGTGGCTGTGTGGCTGTGATGCTGACAGCAGATGCCACCCTCAGGAACAGAGTGGGTCGCTGAGGGTTTAACATTGCAACCTGCAGATGGTCACCCGTCGATGCAGGAAGCTGGACGGCGACCCAGGCAGACCAGCGGCTGCGGGACTGTACATCTGACAGCACCGCTTTCGGTCGAGCTTGTAAGTTCGTCAATGCAAGTGTTCAAGCTGATGCGAATGCAGGAAGCTGGACGACAACCAGGTGGACGAGCCGCTGCGCACGGTCATCCGCGCCTTCTGCGAGGCCTTTGTTTCGGCGCTCAACAAGTGCGCTGCTGTGCTGAGTGTGCTGCTGTCTACCTTGCCAGCATTGCCTGTGGCACTGTGCGCAATTTTGCATGTACCTGGGCGGTGTAGAGGCAGTCATCCCGATATGCACGCTGCTTTATCGCCGAGCGTCAGAAGATGAGGTGTCTCTGAAGAAGCTCTTCGACTCTGCAGGTACTACGCCTTTGGCAGCTGCTTCACTGACGACACGACGTGATTTGGAAAAAGACAGAGGTCATCGGAGAACAAACGGGGATATCTCAGGCCAGAATTATGTTGACACTTCGGAGCGTTGCCCGTGTTGCACTTTTGAAAACATAATTCTTGACAACACAGTCAATTGACGGTTGAACAATATTTAACATCAGCAACGCTGCAGTCACACAGTCACATGCTTCCTACAAGCAGCATGTGTGCTCTTGCACAACAAACACATCAATGCTACTTCTTGATAGGCAATCTGCAACTCTCGTTACACCTCGGTTCCACACACAACCACATGCTCGGCACATCCCTAGAACCACAATTCAATGAATGCATGCATGGTGTCATTGAACGCTTCGTGTCACCGTTCGCGCACTTTCTCGCGGTGCCGCTTCCCCGCTTCCCTCCAGATGCCGCCGCTGTCGCCATCGCTGCTGCCGTCGCTGCTGCCATCCTGCTCTATTGACGACACGACAACCCTCCAGCTGGTGTCGATGTCGGTGTCGCGCGGGATGCCGCCACCGCAGTCTTTGCTGCTACCACTGTCTGCTGCAGTGCTCGCCCCAACATACGCATGGTCGCCGCCCTTATCAGTGCCGCCGCTGCCGTGTTCCGCTGGCATGTCACTGCCGCTGCTGCCGCTGCCATTGCTGCTGCCGCTGCCTTCTTTGCCACCCCTGGCGCCCTCTTTGCCAACCCCATTGCTGCTACTGTTGTTGCCCCTGCCGTTCCGACTGGTGGCTTTGTTCGAGTCTGAGCAGCATGCTGCCTGCCGAGGCGCGGCTGTGTCTGCCGATTGCTGCCAACGCTGGCTATCCCCGCCTGATGAAAACGAGCATCGTTGGACATGACGCATGTGGCAACGAAAGCACTGCAGCGCATCTTATCGGTGCTGCTGTCAAGCGGTGGCCCTAGTTGCTCGGCAGACTCGCCGCCACATGCGTCCTGCTTCCTTTTGCTTGACGGCTGCCAGTCAGTTGCCAGTCACTTGCACCTGGCCTGGGGTGGTGGTCACGCCAGGTGTGGTGCCGCCTGTGGCCGCCCGTCCGTGCCAGGTGCCGCGCGTAGATCGCGGTCGGCCGCGACCCAAACATGACCTCCTGTTGTGCACAACCGTTGACATCGCCAAGTTTTTTTTAGTGCCTCGCGCTTCATCAGCTGACATCAGACGAGCAGATGTGCACGTGCGTGCCGCTCGTGTACAGGAGTGATGACAGACGATGGCTTCGATAATATGCTAGCAGCGGCATTACCGTCACTGCACATAGTATTTTGTCAGTATCTCGTCACCTGGTGGGGGTAGTGGCGCACGAAAACACGCGATGCCAGCAGCGCCTTCTGGTTGGCGGGCTGCGGCACTGCGCGGCTCCAGTCCAGCACTGCATCAGCACGAAGGCCATGAGGCTGCGGAAGTGAGAAACTGCAATCGCTGACATCTGGGCCTCACTTGTGACGTGGTATGCAGCCTTGCGGTGCCCTGTGTCCCAGGACATAGGGTCTGTGCGTCAACTGCTTGGGTGCCCAAGGATGATGGTCCACTTGCAAGCTCCCTGCCGCGCTCCGCGCGGCCGTGTGCTTTCTGGGGTCTGTCCACTTTCTTCAATCACATTACTCCATCGGAGACATGGTGGCCAGGATGGTGTGGTTTGCGATGACAGCCAGGCTGGAGCAGTGTGACTCTAGAAGCTCACCGCTGATGCCGGACCACTCGTCATCGCCGCCGCCCGCCTCCAGCAGCAGGTTGATGGCCGCCAGGCCGCCCTTCCGCCGCGGCCCCTGCACAGAGGCACGAGGCGCAATGACGACTGGTGCAACCACACGGAGGCTTCACCTGTAAAACCTGCTGTTACGCTTGCAGCGGCTGGTTGATGATCGCCAGGCTGCCATTGTGCCGTGGGCCCCGCACAAAGTGTGTGGCCACATTGCCCATGATGACCCAAAATTGACACCGTGCACCGGCGCAGGCAGCCAGGACGGTTGCAGACCAAGCACAGGGGCCACATTTGTTCCTGCAGCATCCCTGGGGCGACAAGAAGTTGATTCAGGGATATCACACATATGTCCTGGTCAGAAAATTTGCACACCTCACCTCATCTAGCAGGCCCGCAACTTTGAACTCGTCCGCAGCCGCCTCCACCACCGAGTGCAGCGCCTCTGCAGCACAGGAGCAGGCAAATCACGGCCCTGGCTGCACTTTGTACATGAGCATACAAGTTGCTGTGGTGGCCGAGCCAATGAGGCCAGCAATCCAGGGGGGGCTGACATGCTGCAGCACCTCTTGAAGATCTCTGACAGGGTGGCAAATGGCATGTTGGCAGTGCAGACTCTAGTCTGCACTGACCGTGTCGGCAATATTTGTGGCCGGGTGCAGCGACATGCCAATGCAACTCGGTGGCAGTAAACATAACAACTTGCACAAGCTGAGTGGTGCTGTACCTGCGCATTCAATGCCCATGTCGGCAATGCTGTTGGATCAATCACCTGGCCGATGCATCCTGTCACATCCACTCCGAATTGTAGTACTGTAAGCGTGGGCTCCAGGACCCATGTCCTGATTTCAACACCCCTACCTTCGCACTCGATGCCCATGTCGGCAATGCTTGTGGCCAGGTTTGACAGCAGGCCGATGCGCCCTGCTACATCCAATATTGCTCTTGGGTTCCAGGTTCCCTACCTTCGCACTCAATGCCCATGTCGGCGATGCTGGTGGCTAGGTGCGACAGCAGGCCGATGCGGCCGCCGGCTACGCTATAGATTTTGGATGCATCTTTCTCGGCCACCCCGCGCCCGGTCAGGTACGTCAGCGCCTCTTGCTCGCTGGAATGGACAGATGACGGATCAGATTGCATGCAGTATGCACGATGAACAGAAAAATGCGTGCTGCCAGGAAGCCGTGACGCAACATGGCAGTCTGCCGCTGTTTTGCTGTCTCGCCTGACATCGTCCACGGTCACAAAGCCACTGACGTTTGCACGTGACCATGCCGACCTCCCTGCAGCGCGATGGGCAAGCAACTGCTCCTTCAGTCCGACTCAAAACCCTGTGTGCATTTGATCTTGGCATGGTACTGTCAACCACGCCAGAAAACAAGCATGTGAGCAGGGGTCGCACATACCAACCCTGCAGCACAACGTCATCAAAAAGTGTCCGCATCACCGCAGCATCGCAGGCAATATCCACCATCGGCAAAGCAACAAAGCTCACGCTTCATCTGCGACAGCGCGGGCCCGTCGGACAGCACGAATACCAGGCGCAGCAGCCCGCTGTTGCTCCACGACTTGGCGCACGACTGCAGCTCCTCCACGAGACCCGGCTGCTTCTCCGCCAGCCTGCACAGGCGGTGGCGGTAACTGAGACATTGTGGAGATTTTGGCGAGTGGTGCTCTATGGTTTGGTGCACGACTGCAGCTCCTCCACGAGACCCGGCTGCTTCTCCGCCAGCCTGCACAGGCGGTAATGGCAGTTGAGTTTCCGCAACAATTGTGTTCCCGCAGAGACTCCGGCACACGATGCTCCACGACTTGACGTACGACTGCAGCTCCTCCACGAGCCCCGGCTGCTTCTCCGCCAGCCTGCACCAGCAGAGACGGTACCTTGCAGGATACATTGCAGAAGATGTATGCATTGTCCCGCAACTTCAGACGCATGTTGCTTTATGATTTGGCAGCTCCTCCTCGAGCCTTGGCGGCTTCGCCGCCAGCCTGCACAGGCAGTGATTACACGGTCTCGATGGAGTGCAGAAACGACATTCAAAACTTTGCAGAGTGTGGGCACGACCTTGCCAAATAAATCGCACGAAGACAGGTCTCCCACCAGAGTTCTGGCTGCTGTTCGGAGGTCTGCAAGGTTCGAGCCGGATGCTGTGGTCTTTGCAGCGGACAGCTTGTTTGTTCGTAGTGGCAACCCCAAGGACCAGCTCCAGTCTTGAGTGCATCGAACCTGTCCACATCGTCCAGAACCAGGACGACGGGCCGCCTGTGCCGTGCCTGGTATGCCCGCGAGCCCTTCACAAGCGCGTCAATGGCGGTGTCGATCTGGTCTTTGCCGTCTGAGCTGGCCCCGCCGCCGAAGATTGCCTACAACAGGGACCTCATGCATGCTACATCATGTAGCCGGGGGCTGCATATTACTCATCCTTGCCTGCTGGCCAGCATTCGACGCTATGTGCTTGCAGGGCGGACAAGTGAAGAGTGCAGCATTGCCGCTGCGGTCCCTCACCTTCAT
Organism: Tetratostichococcus sp. P1; assembly: GCA_036584455.1. Taxonomy (NCBI): domain Eukaryota; kingdom Viridiplantae; phylum Chlorophyta; class Trebouxiophyceae; order Prasiolales; family Stichococcaceae; genus Tetratostichococcus; species Tetratostichococcus sp. P1. Next base: position 683,434 of record BTPI01000006.1, read on the forward strand.
GACGTTGTTCTGCACTGCCTGCACGACGTTGAGGGCGCCCCCCTGGTCTGTGCACATGCACACGAAACGCATCAGCTGGTGAGATCGTTAGGAATTGGGTGAAGTGACGCCAGCTGGAGAGACGTTTGCTCGAGTGAAGGCACAGGCTCTGCAAGCAGCGCTCACAGTCAATTGCTGCCGCCAGCTCGGAGCCGAACATGTCTGGAACAGTGATCTGCAGGTAGATGACGCCGCCGCCGACCTGCACAGCACACAGAACGAGGTTTGCTGTATGCTCGAGTACAGCGGCTCAGCACCCGCATCAACGCAACCAGTACCACCGATAGTGTACCTCTTCGCAGGCCTGGCGGACGATGTGGGTCTTGCCACTGTTTGGTGCACCCAGGATGCAGTAGTATGCGTCGCTGGGCAGGTCCGGTCCCGGCTGCAGCAGCCGTGCCACCTTGCAAGGTACACATCTCCATTCAACGAATTCATTCATCGAATCTCCATTCCCATGCATGCACCGTGCACCATGCCTTCTGGCGCACTCTGTCATCAGCAGCTACAATTGAGGCTTCAACCCACAATGTGTGCCAGATGTCGCTGCAGAAGCAACTTCTGAATGGTTGCGTGCCGTGCTCACCCGTCTCATGAGCTCCGGCCTGCGCTGGAAGTGGCATGCTGCAGCGCCGTGTGACACCAGTTTACCATCGGAACAGTATCCGCCCGAGATGCGGCTGCATTGCAGCACAGCCCGTGAAGACAAACCGCCCTAAGGTCTGGTGTGGCGGTGAACGTGATAGACATGGTTGTCTGCATTTGGTCTGCATACCCATGTCAAGTATGGCTTGTGGCATCGCACAGACCAGCAACAGGTGTGCAGGACCAGCAGCCAAAAGCATTAAAGACCCTCACTGGAAGACTCGGTTGTCATTCCACTTGGTGCACGCCCAGGCGCTAAGCGCTTGAGCCCCCACGACGCCGCCGCCACCCACAATGATGCGCTGTGCATGCAGTCGGTGATGTCAAGAGTGTGCAAGGAACTATACAATGCGTATAATGCGGCTGCATGGCTGCGCCATGGTCAGTGGTCATGCGGGTGCTGCAGAGTCTGTATGCGCCACAGGCTACTGTGAATCCAGAGAGAATGCCTAGGACCCTCTGTCCATGCATGCAATGGCACACGCACATGCTCGCATCACCTCTTGCACATGCATGAAGGTAGTCAGTCCTTTACCTTCAGCCAGCGCTTGAAGTCGTTGGCGTTGCCGTCGAAGAGTCTGGTGAGATTCAACGTCATGACGGCGCGCTGCTGGCAGCGTCCACACCACTGCTGGGTGCTTCCATCAACGCCAGACCACTTGCGCTAGCTGATAGCTTGTGATTACATGAACTGGCAAATAATCAACAAGTTCATCAAGTTGAACCTCAGTGCAGCAATGCATCAACCATGCCGCTGCCGGTGGGTTGCATGTGAGGTTAAGATTGCGACACCATCAGCGCACACGCCAGGTGTAGAAACAGATGCTAAAGCAAATCAATGCTGGACATCTAGACGAACATGCATGAGCATGCTGCAAACGGCATCGGCAGCGGAACAAACTTTCTGAAATTCGTTGTGGCCCCCGTGTTGGGCGCGCTTCCTCTTCACTGTCTTCAGGCAACAACCCCCCTTAAACCCTACAAAGCTCGAAACGGGACAGGACAGCGCCCAAGAGGCCATAGTGAGCGCTTGGGACCACCGCAGACGGCAGGCTGGGCGGATGGGGTTGTGTTGAGTGCCGCGAGCGGCCTGGCGAACGACCCGGCGTGGATGCAGTGGGTAGCGAGGTTCGCCCCTGACGGAGCATCAAATGGCCGCTGAGGTGAGGACTGGAGTCGCATTGGGCAGCCATGTCCCGAGCTGCAATCCATCAGTAGCACTGCCGGCTGCGGCAAGAGCTGTCGGTGCAGTACAAGGTTTGAGGGCCGGTCGGACTAGACGGCACCAAGCGGATCGGCGAAACTATCCGTGGCCGCTGGCGGTTTTGTGAAGTGTCTGTCTGGGCGCTTGTGCTATCGCGATGGCAGCTGGTCAGTGCTCCGGTCGCAGTCGCGACCCAGCTGCAATTGTCGTGGCAGCGATTCGCCTTTCGACAGAAGAGGGAGGTCAAAGTTGCATTGGCCACCGCTCGCAGCTGTCTGTGGTACTGCTACACGATTCGTGTCATCGTTCGTGCCGCTGGAAGTGTCGTCCGCTGCCAAGCTCCGATTTTGCGGATCCGAAGATACACATTCACTCAGATATCCGACACGTAGCACCGGCATCACTTGCAGCATGGGAGCTATTGATCGACGATCTCGCGCCTACTCAGCGTTTGGCAGTATGGGAGTACTCAAGCGCCAACGTTCTGGAGTGCTAACAGAGCCTCCTGTTGCAAGCCTGATGGCGATGTCTTGCTGCCTGCAGAAGGCCGCTGCTGCGCCAGCAACGCGGCAGGCAGCAGCAGCACAGCAGCAGGCCGTGCCCAGCGGTCACCACCCCGCAGCTGCAGCTCCGGCGCCACTGTCTGCGGCGGCGTCCGCGCCCGCGGTGCTCCCAACCTCTGCGGCGCCCTCCGGTCGTGCACCAGCAGCAGCCGCCGCAGAGCTGAGCAAGGCACCGGCAGCCGCGGCGGCAGTGTCCAGGCGGAACGGCGGCTCGCCGCGCGCCGGCACCGAGGCGGGCGGCTTTGCGTTCGCGGCCTCGCCCGGGCTCGGGGGCTGCCCTACGCCGGCGCCACTCGGCAACCCGCCCAGGTTGAGGCTCAGCGGCCCGGCGCAGTCGGCGGTGCAGCGGCAGCTGGATCTCGCGGAGGCCACAGGCGCAGGCGGCAGCGGAGGCGCACAGCAGCAGCAGCAGGCGGCTGCGGCATCTGGCATGGGCGCCCGGCAGTCGGCGCCCAAGGCGGTCGCATTCACCAGCCCGAATGCGATGCCGCCCCTGAGTCCCTCTGGCGCGCCGCCGCTCAGCCCGCTGTCCGCTACGCCAGGCACGCCATCAGAGGTGCGGTCGTCACAGCCACAGCAACTTCTGTAGAGTGATGCTGCCCTCCTGAACGGTGTGCCGCCACCCAGCCAACTCTCGGCCATATTGGCCACCCCCTCAGACATGACCTGAAGTCCAAAACTGATAGTAAGTCCACTTTGGTCACATTGGATTTCTAACACATCTGGCTGCAGCGCGGCAGTCCGCTGCATCATATGATCTGCACTGCAAGATGTTCCCTCCTCCTGTTGCTGCAGCTGCGGGCGGCGTCAGAAGCGCTGCTGACGGCGGCAGCTGGCAGGCAGCCCGGCGCGGCGCCGTCGCCCAGCCGGGAGCCGGCGGCGTTCCTGGAGGCGCTGCTTGCGCGGCTGTCGCAGCTCAACCACGACGGGTTCTTCGAGAACCCTGTTGACGAGGAGGAGGCCCCCGGGCGAGTATATACCACCTCCGTCTTCTATCAGACCAAGCACGTCATGCTATTGATGTAGGTTGTGGAGAGGATGGTCAGCAAAGGCACCTCGCCGCAACATACCCCTGATGGACGTTTACCATAGGAGGCTAATGATGGCAGGCATATTCTCTGCAATGCCACATTTTTGCAATACATTAACCCTGTCATAATGGCATATGACCTCTTGCTTCCTATACTGCCCTTGTCCAGCCTGTTCGGCCACCTCACAAGCAGGCGCTGTGTTGTGACCGACCGTACGCATCTTCTCTCTCTTCCAGGTACTACGACTTCGTCAAGCAGCCGCTGTGCTTCCGGGACATGCGGGAGCGGCTGCGGCGGCGGCAGTACAGCACCTGGGGCGCCCTGTGCGACGACTTCGAGCTCATCTGCGCCAACGCACTCAGCTTCAACCAGAAGCGCTCGCGCGTGCACCGTGCCGCTGTCACCATGATGCAGGCCGGCCGCCTGCTGCTGCAGGTGAGGGGCATTTTCTACCTCTGAAACTGCATGTACAGGGGTGTTTCAATGCCCAAAGGGCTGAGAGAATCATATGTGTGATGTAAACGCGGGTTTGTAGAGGTACACCTTGACAGACCTGGCCCAAGTCGCCTGTCAAGTCAATACCGAGGTACTGAACAGGATGTCAAGTACTGGGCCCAACTGTGTGCAGACATCAGAGCCGGCGGGGAAGACTGCAATCGCGGCGCTGCACCCAGACGGCGCAAAGGCGGCGGCGGCAGATGCGCGGCGCGAGAAGTTTGACCCGCGCAGCCCAGCAGGTGCATGATGCAGACTGAGCCGCATCGGCTGTGTTCTGCAGTTCCCAGCTGTTGACTCCACAGGCTGTAGTTTGCCACACCCGTGGTGGTCAGCAGAGGCGCTGGCAGGAAGCATGCCCTTCCACAAGGTGGCGTGCATCACTTGCAGGATTTTCGTGTACCCACCCAGCATGCGTCGCTCACCTGTGTCTTGCACCTGTCCTGGCAAACACAGGTGGTGGACCCATGCTGCGGTCGGCAAGCAGCCCGGGGACGCCGCCTGCCGGCCTGGCGTCCATGTCGCTGGGTGACACAGCCACTACGCCTGAGGCCTCTGACGGTGGGTACTCCCATGGATGTCACCTATTTTCGGCCTCCTTCCAGAGTCAGACTGTGGGTTGTGTGACCTACTTCGGCACTGTGGGGACGCCTCGTCGATTTGTCACTTGCGCCCTCAGAGAGAGAGAGAGAGAGCCAGCGGCATCATGCTTTCCTAATCATATTCGGCAGCCTACTTCACTGCTGCAGCCGCCCTGCAGGATGAGGGCGCTGAATGATGAGGCACTGGACATTGAGGCGCATGATGAGAGCCATGATTTCGCACTTTACACAAAGCTGGCCTCGATGCGCTCGATATAAACACAGGTCAACATACGCTGAAACCTGCTGAAGACGTATTACCGCATTGTAGATGCGCTGCGGGACGAGGCGATGGACACCGACGACGAGGGTTACAGCAGCTTCTCCGACATGGAGCCGGACCCTGGGCCTGGCTACCTCGGCAGCAGCGCCCCGCCGCGGCTGGCCGCAAGCAGCGGCGTCACCACCCGCAGTGGACTGCGGGCCGGCGCCAATGGTGTAGCGGCTGCCAATGGCTTGGTGGGCGGCAGCGGCAGGAAGCCAGGGGGCGGGAACGGCATGACCGGGGCGGCTGCGGCGGCGGCGGCTGCAGCGGCGGCGCTGCCCGACCTGGGCTCGGTGCTGAAGAGCATCTCGGTCGGCGCGACGCGGCTGCTGTGGCCGCCCGGCATCGGCGAGGCGGAGCTCAGGAGTGCCGCTGACGCCGCCGCGCTGTCCCACGAGGTATGCCCAAACACCCGCTGCCCTCTCTTTGTGGCACACAAAGTAGTTGGAAGCTGTGTGGAGTGCGTCTTGGTGGGCGTCTAACTGTCGCTGTGACCGCCTGTGACAAGGCATCAGTCCAAATACCAGGTGCTGCTGCACCCCACAATGTGCCTTGTATCTTCTCTGGTATACCATTCGAGCTCAGGCCATTGCTTGTCAGCGCCTCCGACATGCTGTAGGTCCACACAGTGTCGTTTGAAATCGCTGGCAGTGACACCTGCTGCCAGCACGCCAGCACGCTGAGTTGGTGTCGCTGCAGTACTTGTCATTCACTGTGCTGGGCATGCAACAGGAGGCGACTTCAGGACCGTCCACCAGCGGAACAGCCTCCGGCGCGGCGGCGATCGTCAGTGATGGGGCCGACAAGCCTGCGGCCGGCGGTCAGAAGGCACACCGCGGGCGCAGCCATGCAGGTGCTTGCTGCATGCTGCAGCCTGTCAGGACTCCGTCTGATGTTTTCATCGACGCTGTCCCTAATACATTGGTGCTCATGTGCCACACTTTCCCCCTTGGCACATGGGCGTGTGGCCTCCAACAGCAGCAGTTCAGCAACTCAACAGCAAAGCACCAGGCCACCAGCACTGAGTTGGTCTTTTCTGTGCTACAGGGCAGGGGCAGCGCAAGGTGCGCACGACGGCGTGGAAGACCGCCCGGCGCGGCATCGAGTGGCGGGCGCGGTGGCTGCAGCTGCGCCTCCAGGGGCTGCAGCACCTGCGGGACCGCCATGCTGAGGCGCTTGCTGAGCTGCGGGTAGGGTATAACAAGATCCTTTCCAGCATTTTCCAATTTCAATCTCTTGTCAGCTCTTGCTGCAGCTGCGGCTCCAGGGGCTGCAGCACCTGCGGGATCGCCACGCCGAGGCCCTCGCCGAGCTGCGGGTAGGGCTCAGATGAACACTTCTCTGAGCTCTTGCTATATCATGAGTCGTGGCTGCAGCTGCGCCTCCAGGGGCTGCAGCACCTGCGGGACCGCCATGCTGAGGCGCTCGCCGAGCTGCGGGTAGGGTTTACATGAGCGCCTCTCCCCGCTCCATTTCCTTTACTTCCCATTCATGATGAGCAGTGGCCGCAACTGCGGCTGAAGGGTACGCAGCTGTGGGTCTGCCCTTCTGAGGCCCTCACCAAGCTGCAAGTGCATTGAGCCATGCGCATGGACTCGGTTTCATCTGCTGCCTTCGCATGGACTGACTTCAACTGCTGCAGTCGATGCTGCATCACTCACATTGCCTCATGCTGATGAGCTAGAAAAGCTCTGATGACATCCCAGCAGACTGATAGACTGCACACAAACTTCCATCACGAAACCGATGCCAACATGAAGCTAGGCAAATACCAGAAGCAGCTGTGTCTCAAAAGTTGAGAGTCTGAGATGGCCCATGCATGATGTGTAGGATAAGCATGTGCCCAGGGAGAAAAACAATTCTAACGTTGCTGCGCGCAATGACATGAGCACATGCCAAATGACTTACACAGGCTCGCGACCGCGTAGTAGACGAGGACGCTTCCACAGATCAGGCAGCAGCGCCGGCAGCGGCAGAGACAAAGCCAGCAGTGAAGGCAGAACCAACGGCAGCAGCAGCAGAGGCAGATGCCAAGGGCGACGCCCGGGCAGACGCAGCAGCGCCGGCAGCGGACCTGCCGGTCGCAATGGCAGCCAAGCAGCGGGCGGCGGCTAACGCCGAGGCCGCCGCAGTGGCCGCGGCAGCCAAGAAGGCGGCAGCGGCGCCGGCGGCGGCGCCGCAGCAGCAGCCGCCGCCGCGGAAGGCGCGGCGCCGACGGCTGCCGGTGCCGGACGTCTCTGCCGCCGAGCTCGCTTCCCACCCCTGGTTCGCAGCGCACGCAGCAGCCGGGCGGCCCATGGCAGGTAACGCCTCCGCAGCGGCGGCGGCGGCAGTGGCGTCGGGGGACCGGCTGCGCTCGGGAAGCGCTACAGGGCTGCCGGCGGAGGACGACAACGTGTGGTATGCGGGCCGCTGCTATGCGCTGCTGGATCTGATCGACCGCCAGCGCATCATGACGCGCCGCATGGCCGCCTCCATGTGCCAGGTGCGCTGTCTTCTCACCACCTGAGTGCACATTGTCACGCTGCACACTGAAGGTGCAGCGTCCATTCATCCCAGTTTCCGCTGTTGAGTGAATCGACTAGCTCCGCCTCCCGCTGTCGCAGCAGCATGTGCGCCATGTGGTCCATGCTCAGCCTGAACTGCATCGAGCTGATCAAGCTAACCCAGCTTATCAACTGGTCATGCTTGTTGCGTCGTGCAGATGCAGGAGGCGGGGCAGCAGCCGGAGGCGGCAGCAGGGCGCGCCCGCGCCAGCAGCGGCGCCAACGGGCAGCGCAGCCGCGGCGGCATGCGGCCAGGCAGCGGTCGCGTCCGCACCACAGGTGCAGGCTGCCATATTCTGTATGCTCTGTTCAAGTTGCTTGCTCCAGAGTTCTTGCCAGCAGCAATCATGGGCCAGCAGCGGCGCCAGCGGGCAGCGCAGCCGCGGCGGCATGCATTCCGGCAGCGCACGCGTCCGCACCACAGGTATGGGGTCTTGTTGCCTCCAGCGTCCTGCTTCAGTCTCAGACGAGGTGTTCAGTATGTCAGTTTGAAGCTGGCAGCGGCGCCAGCGGGCAGCGCAGCCGCGGCGGCATGCGGCCGGGCAGCGCGTGCGTCCGCACCACAGGTATGGGGTCTTGTTGCCTCCAGCGTCCTGCTTCAGTCTCAGACGAGGTGTTCAGTATGTCAGTTTGAAGCTGGCAGCGGCGCCAGCGGGCAGCGCAGCCGCGGCGGCATGCGGCCGGGCAGCGCGTGCGTCCGCACCACAGGTATGAGTCTTGCGTCCAGCGTCCTTCTTCTGTCCAAAATGAGTGTTTTGAGTCTTCAGTACGTCAGTGTGAAGCTGACAACGGCGCAAATGGGCAGCGCAACCGCGGTGGCATGCGGCCTGGCAGCACGTGCAAGTCCGCAACCACAGGTACAGGCTCCAGTGGCCCTCTTCTGTTCTTAAGTGACTGCCGTGTGAAGGAATCTACTTGTTTTCATGTTGCGCGTCCATACCACAGGCACATGCGCTGTTGTCTCGCACCTGCTTCTGTTGAGCTCTGGTTTACCAGACTCATGCTGGCAGTGCTGGCAGTAGCAATCATAATCAGACGTGATACTTGCAGCACCCTTTACAGTATTGCTGTGACACTGAAGTCAACCGTGTGGATGTCAGATTTGGTCGTCGATGTAAATGCTGTGCGTGCTTGCTGCAGGGCCGCCTGCCAAGCCCAGCAAGCGGCGGCGGGACGATGTCTCAGAGCCGGGCACTCCGCTGCTCACGCATGGCATCGGCGCGCCCAAGTTTGTGGAGCGCCAGCAGGTGGGAACACTGCTCTGCCTTGCCACTGCCAATGTGGAACCCAGCAGCGGCTCCAGTGCTATCCTTTGAACATGTGTGCTGTGTATGTTGTGCACGCGTAATGTAACATAGTGCGACGGGGCTTCGCGTGAGACTGGCTGTTTGATATTTTCACAGGCCATGGAGATCCCGCTGCCGCAAGTGCGGAGGCTATCGCAGGCCGAGCTGGCTGCCCGCCGCGCCGCAGTCGCCGCCTGGCGCGCCCGCCTGAAGCAGCAGCATGTGCGTGTGCCGTCACCCCTCGTGCAGGACATTGCATGATCTGAATCAAAAAACTGATCAAGTTAGAAAATATGCTGTGACCAGCTGTGTGCTCGGTCACTGTGGAAAAATTATTTCTGACCCAGTCTCAAACTGGACTTACATTGGACTTGCAAATTTGATCCAAATTCAATTTGGACTCACATGCTTTGTTTTGAGTCAGGCTCCCTCTGGCGGTGTGCGGCCGGCAGCGGGCAAGGCGGCGGCGGCGGCAGCAGGAAGCAGCAGCGAGGAGGACTCAGGCGATGAGGCGTTCCTGCAGCGCCACCGGCCACTGGAGATGGAGGAGCGCCAGCGCTTCCTGTCCTACACCGTTGGTGGGTTTCAAAATCTGTTCCCGAGGTATCACAGTACATTTATGTTTCACAGCATATATTTGCGCATTCTCAAGTTTGAAGTAGAAGTGGCGGCTGGATGTGGAGGAGTGCCAGTGTCCATGACAGTAGTCCATCGGCGAGGTGTCAAGAGTTCATTTCAGGATACATACACACCGCATTCGAAGCAAGTCGTGCACTCTCTGTCTGCTGCGCTCTGTTCCTGGAGAAAGAGCAGCGCAGTAAAATCCATCTCACTGTATGATCCGGCAATCCAGCACAACAGGGCAGCACCGCCGGTCGACACTGCTGCATGTGCTGCGCACCATTGCGCTGATCGCTGCTGTGTGGTCATGCCACAGTCTGTCACGTCTCATCCAGGGTTTAGTCTTGGATTGAGCTGATCGTCTTCCAGTGCCTCCTCCAGGCGGAAACATGAAGGCGCGGGCAAAGGGCGGGCCTGGGCACAAGCCCAAGCCGGCCGGCGGCAACCCCCGCAGCATAGGTGCAGCACTATCCTTGGCGGTCTGCAGAGTGTTCCACACAGATGCATGGTCGCTCCGCAATGGCCATTGACACTAACAGGCATCATCGTGATCATTCGACGGTCGGCTCGTTACACCTGGATGAGAGCTGTTCACTTGCAGCCTTGCTCACCATTCCACAGCCCCTGCCGTGAGTAAATTTCTGGGTGTTGCCTGACAAAGAGTGCAGTTGCTGTCTGATGTGGGTGGCGGGCAGCTAGACTCGGCACTGGAACGGCCAGCCAGTGTGTTTGCGGGTTCTACTGGGGATGCGTTACCCTTTGTGATTATCGAGACAGGATTTCATCTGGTTATCATACAGGCGGCAGCCGGCCAGACTCAGCGCCAGCGCGGACAGCAACAGCGCCGCCCGCACTGACGACGGCGCCAGACGCCAAGTCCGGGGGCGGCACCTCCGAGGCAGACGCAGCAGGTCGCCTCGCATCTGCATCGTGCAAGCATGCTTGTTTGTGCAGATGCATGCCAATGCAAACTGCAACACACATCTCAGGCTGGGTTCCCTCGGCAGAGAGCTTGGGTTCGTCAGCACGTGCATCTGGGCCAACACCCGCCACAAACTGCATGCGGACAGCATTTCCCCCTGCTGCAGGTGCACGCAAGGGCGGCACCACCCGCCGCACCAGCCGCGAGTCCGAGAAGCAGCGCAACCGCGGCCGCTCGGGTACACATCGTGTCTCCTACAAGTACAGTGCATTCACACTGGCATGGCACAGCTGCGCAGTGTATCGGATGCAGGAGTGAAAAGTTTAGCATTTTTGTTGGTGCACCCTGAACCTGCCTGCCTGCTTGACCCGCCAGGGGATACTAAGATCAACGGATCCGCATCTTCTGGACCTTAGCGCATCTAGAGGCCGGCTCTCAATTGTGCCACTCTATGCAAAGCAGGGGGCAGCACGCGCTCAGGCAGCCGCAGCCCGCTGCTGCACCTGCAGTCCGTGGGCGCGGGCGGGGGCCAGCCCCAGGACGGCACAGTGGCCGAGAAGGGGGCGGAGAAGGGCACAGCCGGCGGCGGTGCAGCTGCAGCGGCAGTCTCCGGCAAGGGCGGCGCAGGCGCTGGCGCTGCGGCCAGCGGCAAGGCGCACGGCCGGAAGGAGTAGATTGTGCAGCAGAGAATAGGCTTTGCGGCAGCGGCACTGCTGTGCTATGCAGCGGCGCTGCAGCAGTTGTATCTGTACTTTTGCTTGGCATTCTTGGTGCCACTGGGGTGGTCCTGCACAGGGCTGCATGCACGTGGCAACCTGGGCATTTTGTTGCTTTTCGTTGGGACGCGCTTTCCAGCCGTGCTGTGGTAACTCGAAGACCTAGCAGGGACTCAGCAGATTATTATCCCCATCTGGATCACCGCCGAAAGTATCTTGAAAGGCAAACCACCTTCCGCTGGATATTACCGACTGGAGTGGACTTCCTTACGCAACACCTCCGCACGCTACATACTGACCATTTCAGCATACTCGCATTCAATTTGACAAGCGAAGATCTCATGCTCACAATTGTTGCAGCGCGGTCATTGGTTGGCAGAGGCCGGACTCTGCATTAGGGCATCGACGTCGCAAAGCAGGTGTGCAGCATGGCGCAGGCGAACGGCAGTCGCCCGCAGGATATCGACGCTCTGTCGATGGTAGTGCTAGGCGCTAGTGGGGACCTAGCGAAGAAGAAGACCTTCCCAGCCATCTTCACGCTCTTTGCCAGAGGGTGATTGACTATTACGTTCGCGGACTGAAGCGCTTCAAGCTTGTGCGTTCAGCCTCTGATATGTTGCTGAGTCCACGTGCCGCGTAGTACAAACCGTCCGACAACACAATGCTCTGTTCTGCTTAGATTTCTTCCGGAGGATTTGCAAGTCTACGGATTCGCACGGTCGGAGATGACTGACGACGCGCTGCGGGAGCGCGTCAGGGGGTATCTGAAGGGAGACGAGGACGCCAAGTCGCAATTCCTGGCGCGACTCACCTATTGCCAAGGTCTGCACATGTGCCTGCGCAACACGCCAGCCTGTACCGCTTGATTGCGGAAGTGCATGCAGCTGCTGTACATCAGCCTGCCTGCTGGCCATGGCCTGCTGCTCTCCTATGAGGGTGCACCTTTGAAGCCGGTGGAATGCACACGCTCAAACTTCGGACAAAGGTCCAGCCATACCGCAGCTCAGGCGACCGGCCATCGCCGTAATCATTCCTGCAGCGCTCATGGTATTGTGCTGCCACCGCAGGGATCCGTGCAGGCTATAAATGCTTCACGGTCCTAAAGCGACCGCCGGACAGCAGCATATGAAGCTGTGAGATGGCGCTGCTGGCAGTGCCAGGGATCTGTTCCCACTTGCGCAGGCAGCTACATGGCGGACCGCTGGATGCGCTGCAGCAGAGGCTTTAGGTTGCACAGCTCAATGAGCGTCGAACCGCAGATCAGACGCCATGCCATGTTTGTGCCGTTCCGCCCGTCCACAGACACCAATGCTTGCATCACACAGGCAGCTACACAGAGGCGGAGGGCTTCCAACGGCTGCAGCAGCTGCTGGTGAAGCGGGAGGATGAGCTGGGCAGCGTTGCGGTGGGCCGCATGTATTACCTGGCGCTGCCGCCGTCGGTGTACTCCTCGGTGGTGAAGGGCCTCAAGGAGAATGCCGATATGCGGCACAGCAACCCCAAGTGAGGCGCTCGCACATGAGTGACTAAACAGCATCTGGTCTGCTCGGAAGCTTTTGGTGGTCCCGCCTTCAGCATATGCCTCGCTGGTGGAGGGCCTGAGACATCGCCGGTGTGCAGCACAGCAACCCCGAATTACAAGCTGGCTACACCTTCGGCTTGTCAGCGTCCGGCACTGCCATCATCAGTATCCATTGCAATCTCGAGGTGGTAGTGCTCAGCACCTCAGAAGTGAGTGTGCCATTTGCAACAGCAGCATGAACATGTGCGAAGGCAGCACCAGACGTCTGCGGCACACGGCCAAGCCAGAGACACTGTATATCGGCTTGATATTGGACTTCCAGCCTAGTACCCGCCTTAGCTCTGCCATGTGTGCTATCTGCTTTTGGCGCACAGTGCAACGTCTGCTGCTGCCCACACCAGCATGTCGTGCAGTGCAGGTGCAGCCTGCTGAGTTGATGTGTCAAATCACCATCTGCCCAACCCGCGCAGGTCGTGGTTGCGGGTGGTGGTGGAGAAGCCCTTCGGCAAGGACCTCTGCAGCTCAGAGGCGCTGGCGGAGGATATTGCGCAGTATTACCCAGAGGAGCAGGTGCGGTTGGCATGCTGAGGTGTTTAGGGTTGATTGTTTTGCGCAGTATCACCCGGAGCAGCAGGTGAGACTGGCATGCTGAGGAGGAGGGTATGACGGCTTGGATTGCCAGATCTCGTTTGCATTCCTGCACCGCCATAGATGGCCTCTGGGCATGTCTGCACAGAAATTGCGCTCCAAATACAATAACCTCAGCAGTCACATGTGCAAAGCACAGATATACCGGATCGACCACTACCTGGGCAAGGAGCTGACGCAGAACCTGACGGTGCTGCGCTTCGCCAACGCCATGTTTGCGCCCTCCTGGAACCGCGACTGCATCGCCAACGTGCAGATCTGCTTCAAGGTGAGGGCCTGCATCGCCACCACGGCCCTCCTTTGAAGGCCTGCTGCACTCAACCTGTATCGCACAGGCTGTGCTGCCTGCTGCACTTAATCTGTACCGCATACGCTGTGCTGCCGGCACCACAGTCGAGGCTGGCAGTCTACTGTCAACAGGAGCCGTTTGGGACGGAGGGGCGAGGAGGGTACTTCAACGAGTTCGGCATCATCCGGGACGTCATCCAGAATCACCTGCTGCAGGTGCGCACCCAAGCTGACGCTCTCGTCGCTTCCAGCAGGTCCACTGCGCCCTGAACTTTTCGAACTTGATGTCCATGAATTCGACGCGACCGTCACAATGGACTTCAGCAGTAAACATGGAAGACGCTGCCATGCGTTCTGATGGTAGCAGTGGCATGCGGCAGGTCATGGCGCTGATGGCAATGGAGAAGCCCGTGTCCCTCAGCAGCGAGGACATGCGGTGGGTCATGCTTGCATCTAGTCACACAGTACAATGTGCCTGTGTTTTGCAAGGGTGTCAATGAGCGATATACAGTGGCTCAATGCTGCTGTATATTGCTTAGCACACACGCTGGATGGCTATGCATTCTGATTCCACTTTCAGTCACAGTCACACCTGGCTGCTATCATGACAGTCACACATCCAATCCTCACATTGTTTGCGGTTTGCTGATGTCGTGAGTATGCTGCGGGCGTGCCCGCCAGCCAAGCTGGACGCAGCACTTGCACGATGGGAATCGGAATGCGATAGGGCGTCTGTACCCTGATCAAACATCTGCACACCCTGCAGGGATGAGAAGGTGAAGGTTCTGCGGTCGTGCCGGCCGATCAAGCTGGACGAGGTGGTGCTGGGGCAGTACACCGAGGGCAACGGCATGGAGGGCTACCTGGAGGACAAGGTGTGCCTGTCCGCTTCATGTGTGGATGTTTCCTTAGGCAACAGAGGCTTCCCAACTCATTTATGCAAATAAGCGGAACAGTGTACTGAGTGCAACGGCATGGAGGGCTACCTGGAGGATGAGGTGGGCCTGACTATTGTATGTGTGGCTGTTGAGTTGCACAGCAGGGGGCCCCTGAACCAGCACACCATGAAACCAGATGACATGGTGCTGGGGCAGTACACTGAAAGCAATGGCATGGAGGGCTGCCTGAAGGGCAAAGTGGGGCCTAGCTTTCTCGTATGGCCGCTGTCCTGTGCATCACGGGCTTTCTGACTTACCTTTGAGATCGAGACGAGGTGGTGCTCGGGCAAGTACACCGAGGATTATGGCATGGAGACCTCCTTGCAGCACAAGGTGGGTCTCGGTGGTTGCCAAGCCTTATGATTGATATACCCTGGCATGCGGACGCCGCCCACAGACGGCTGGTCAGTGTGCTGTACTGGGCTGGGTGTTGGCTCTCACGGAGCTGTAGGCAGACTTCAGTCGCCTCTTGCTCCTCAAATGCCTCTCAATGCAACACGCTGCTCCAGTCGATTTTGTTGCCCGATTTTTGCTGTTCTGCTGCTGATGCTGGACCCCAAAAACCGAAATTTCAGTCTTATCATGCTGCAGGGTGTGCCCAAGGACAGCGTGACGCCGACATTCGCGTTGTGCGTGCTGCACATCGAGAACGACAGGTGGCATGGCGTGCCCTTCATCCTCAAGGCCGGCAAGGTGTATGACCACAGCTCCAGCATGCAACAGCACACTGAAATGAGTCTGCATACATCTGCTGACCACATGACTGTGCTGCGCCTGCATGACCAGGGGTGGTCGAAAAACTTGTTCAATTGCCCCTAGAAGACAGCAATGCTGAGTACACCCATGCTGACTGTCCTGACTGTGTTCTGACATGTCTGGGTGTGCATGAACCTGCGCTACCTGCGGAGCAAGGTGGACTTTTGACTGGGTCACCAAATATCAAACATCGTGGCCGAGCGCGTGGTGCACTTCTCTGCAGGCGCTGAACGAGCGGAAGGTGGAGATCCGGGTGCAGTACAAGCCGCCCATCCAGCTTTCGGGCGCCACCGTGTCCCTCAACTCCTTCCGCAATGAGCTCGTCATGCGGTGCGCCGCTGCCAGGACGGGACCCTCAGCACTACTGTGTTCGTATGTTGAAGTTGCTGTCTCATTCCGAAGCCGCTCGGCGGCTGCT
Organism: Tetratostichococcus sp. P1; assembly: GCA_036584455.1. NCBI lineage: Eukaryota > Viridiplantae > Chlorophyta > Trebouxiophyceae > Prasiolales > Stichococcaceae > Tetratostichococcus > Tetratostichococcus sp. P1. The sequence continues at coordinate 698,978 of BTPI01000006.1, forward strand.
GACCATGCTGTCTCCCTGACCGGGCTCAGGATGCTGCAGTCAAACGAAATCTTGACAATAGTGGCATCCGGCTGCCAGTCACATGCATATGTGTGCGGTATGAGCTGTTTCTCTTTCTGATGTGGTGCCCTGCATGCGCAGGCTGCAACCAGACGAGTCGATCTACATGAAGCTGGCGGTGAAGAAGCCGGGGCTGGAGATGACGCCCATCATGTCCGAGCTGGACCTAACATACAAGGTGCTATGCAGTATCACCTCTGCTTCACTTTTAAGATCGGTTGCATACTCTGCATATGTCAGAGCTGGATCTCACATACAAGATGCCATGTGCTGGTCTACCTCTGGCTTCACTGTGAAGATCGGATGCATACTCTGCCCGTTTTCGTCATCTTCTTCCGGTCATTGCGGAGCACTCAGCCATATGCAAAGGCTGCGCATGTGCTTGAAAGGGGCGATGAGCCGCCTAGATGTCCAGCAAACTTCAGCTTGGCTCAGCTGTGAGGCTGCGAGGGCTTTTTGAGGTGCCTGCTGACTTTCTGACGATGGCTTTTTATCATCGCAGCACCGTTATGAGGACGCCGTCATTCCGGAGGCGTACGAGCGGCTGCTGCTGGACGCTATCCATGGCAACCAGCAGCACTTCGTGCGCAGGTACTTGTCAGGGTCTAGGCCCACGTTGCCTCACCGCTGCACATGTGGCAGCTGTGCGAGAGTTGCAAGGACGCATGTGTTGGCAGCTGTGATATGGGGCAAAGAATGGAAAGCACCACGCCGGGTCGGTGCACGAGGAACACAAGCTTTTGGATCTGAGACATCACGTCAAACTCCTTGTGATGCTGCCACAGAGACGAGTTGCGGGCTGCGTGGGCAGTTTCTATGCTGCTGCTGCAGCATAACATCCTCCTGGTTTAGGCTCGAGGTCCATTCACTTCCCAGACTCTCGCAGGGACGAGCTGTGGGCTGCGAGAGCAGTTTCTAAGCTGCTGCTGTTGCAGCATAAAATCTTTCTTGGTCTGGTTCCATGTCCACTCACTTCCCAGACTCCCGCATGGATGAGCTGCGGGCGGCGTGGGCAATCTTCATGCCGCTGCTGTATGTGATGCTGCCTGTTTCAGTAGCATGTTCAACAGTAGATCCATTCACTTCCTGGCCCCTCGCAGAAACGAGCTGCGGGCGGCGTGGTCTATTTCTAAGCTGCTGCTGCTGCTGCACCAATTGCTTTCATACTGTCGGTACATTCATTCACTTCCTGCCCCCCCGCAGGGACGAGCTGCGGGCAGCGTGGGCGATCTTCACGCCGCTGTTGCATCAGATGGAAGAGCAGCGCGTCAAGCCGTTGCCATATGTCGCAGGTGGGTTGTATCAATGCAGCGGGACAGTCAAATCTTACATTGTTTTCTGCTCCCATGTGCTGAATCATCTGCTTGACACTTTATTTAGCTTCGATGCCACATTCAGCCTGCTGGCTGCTCGCATGGCTGTCATCATCGAACAAGACATCAAACTCCGAAGCTGTTTGAACATAGGGTCGCGGGGACCAAAGGAGTCGGACGAGATGGTCGCGCGGCAGGGCTTTGTCAAAAACGCCGGCTACTCATGGAACAAGACGGTGCAATCCAAGGTCTAAATGGCGGGCTGGCGTGGCAGCAGCAGTTTGTTGCTCAGCGTCTACATAGTGCCGGAAGAAAAAGCAGTTGGCGAGTTGATGCCCTCCAGAAATGCAATGGCGGGGTGTGTTGGGCAGCCTACCGGCACACCACACTTTGCACCTGTTACTGATAGCAGTTGCAAGTAGACTAATGATGACGGCAAAGGACTGGCTTGAGACAGATGAGTAGTCGCACTGCATATGGGCCAGATCACACGTGGACAAATGTTCAGTATCTAGTGCCTCTGCTGGCAAGTACAGCGGTGGTGGAACACATTTCAAGTGAACGATGCCCTTGCAACGTGCACATGAGTTGGACATGGGAACTCACTGTTTTGCTGAATGCTGCCGTGCTGAGATGTGGCACTCGACGGAGGAGGTATGATGAGGTGGCCATGGCACATGTCGATCCCAACTTTCCATGTGTGCGCAGACACTCATTGCTTGCTCTGATTACCAACTTTGGCATGCAAAATGCGCAAGAATGCAACGACTGTTGCAGGTTCAGCACAGGCTGAGCTGCGCATCACACAGGCTGGCACACCTCACACCGAAGCCACCTGCTAAGAACCCAGTTGAATTGTTTCGGTCGTCTTGTTCCCTCGGTCAAAGTGAGGAGCGCTGTCATCGACAGCCCGCCGGCATGGAGCACTGCTGACATGTGATGCGGCTTGGTTCTGGTTGCTTGCCCCTTCGTTGCAACTGTCAAGTCAGGCGTCCCACAGTGGCTAAACTACCTCCGCCCAGTCGGTACTGCTATGCTGTCCATATCAGCTATGCTATCCATATCAGCTGATGACAGAAACAGCTGATATGGAGGTACAGCTGCATGACTTGGAAAGTGCTGTCACTGCTGCGGGGCGGGGTTAGCGCCGCCTGTGAACGGCATGTCCAGCACTACTGGCGCTGCAGCGCCCGTGAACCCTGCAATACATGCGCATAATGCAGTGAGCAGTGCTATGAATAGCTGCAACAGCTCAGGGAGACGTTGACTCATGCAAACAGTGCCTGCAAGGGCATGAAGGGATCCCATCCGCCCAGAATCAAGTGGATTCAGATCAACCTGCCGCCCTGAGGCGGAATGTATGATTTGCGGCCGTATTGTCTGTCTGCGCCCGCTTCATGCAGAGGTGGACACCGAAAACACACAGTCAACGGGGCAGAGTCATATACCTGCGGCTCCTGGGGCGGGCGTCGGGCCGTCAGCCACAGAGTCCGGCGCATCCGCTCTCTGCTCCGGCACCGCTGCCTCGGCACCGTGCGTGCCCGCCACCGCAGGCATGTCGCTGCCGAGGACCTCTGCTGCAGACGGCGGCGGCGAAGGCGTCTTCTGCGGTTGGGCTGCGCTGCCGGCATTGGCAGCCGCGGTGGCGGCGACGGCTGCGGCCCAGCCATATGCGCCCGAATCTGCTGATGGCGGCGCCGCCACCTGGGCTGCATTAGCAGTGTTTGCGGCTGCGGTGGCGGCGACGGCTGCGGCCCAGCCGTCTGCAGCCGCTGGCGCCGCATGTGATGCCGCCACCGGCTGCTGTGCCGCTGCTGCAGCTTTAACCGGGGCTGCGGCGGCAAAGTCGGCCTTGGGCGCCGACGCCGCAACGGCCGCCGCCCACAGGTCGTCCGGGTTCGCTGCGGGGCCCGCGCTGCCGTTGGCCGCTGCCGCTGCTGCCCCATCTGGTGCGGCGTCCTCTGCATCCATGTCGTCTCCTGCTTCCTCCTCGTCCTCGTCTGCATCCATGGCCGATGGCCCACTATCATTGCCTGAGCAGGCAAGTGCGCCAGACACTATGAAGTGCGACTTCCCAAGCTCTTCGAGCATCTTCCTGGATATGCAAATGGGCAGCGCTGCTGTGCTTGCACAGTACAACAGTCAACCTGCTGCAGAGGCTGAGGTTGCGACGCCATTGGCAGCTGGCGGCGGCGGCGCATCTGGTTCCTCGACTGCCAGCAGCGCGACATGCTGGCCGCCGATGTCCAATTGGACCACCTTCATTTGGTGATGTTTGGAACGACCGTCAGGAAACGTGAACCCTTTGTCATTGCACTCACATGCCCGGGGTGCCAGGCCGTTACACAGGCAGCAGCATGCAGCGTCACATGCTGGCCGCCGACTCCCACCTGTACTGCTTGCACTCCCAAGTGCCCATGAGCAAGATCATCCCATGCACATGCGGTTCACCATGCCCAAACAGGCCCGCACACATGCAACCGCTGCCCTTGCTCGAGTTGCTGAGTGCACAGCAGCCTCAGCCAGGTTGGCAGGCCCCGTGGTGTGCATTGCCTCTGGGCCTGCTTTGCCGCTGGGAAAAAGTGCAGCCAGCCAGGGGCCCCATGTATGTGTTTAGGGTTTGTGCCCTGCTAGCCTGCCAGCGGCTGGCACGATGCTGTGCTGCTGGACAGTGAGTGCAGCCAGCCAGGGGCATAATGTCATTGTACATCACCTTGTAGCCTGCTAGCCTCGCGTCGCCTGCGTGATGCTGTGCTGCTGGACAGTGAGTGCAGCCAGCCAGGGGCATCATGTCATTGTACATCACCTTGTGGCCTGCTAGCCTCCGCGCCGCCTGCATGATGCTGTGCTGCTGAATATGTGGCCAGCCAGGGGCCCCCAATCTATGTTTGGAAATCACCTTGTGCCCTGCAAGCCTGCCGGCGGCTGGCACGCGCACGGGCGTCGGGGCGTCGTCCTCACTGGAGCGCCCCAGCTGGCACGTCTCGCCGAAGCCCCACAGGTACAGGCTGCCGTCATCACCCAGGGCGCCGCTGACGCCCAGCCCTGTATCGGATTCATCGAGATGTCCAGATGATTCTGTGTCATGACAAGTCGATAGAACGCTGCAGCACAGCAGTTGCAGGCTGCCGTCATTGCCCAGCACGCCACTGATGGCCAGCCCTGTAGGAAATCGACCAACATGTGAGACGCAAATGGGCTTCAAGCCTGTGAATTGCTCAGGCCCAAGCCATGCTGCCGGTGCCGCATGAACTGCCACTGACGCCCAACCCTGTGAAAGCATGTGAACTGCAGTCAACAGGAGCCAATATTCTCGGCTGTGAGGCTGCCAGTGCACTGGCGCGGTGGCTGCTCATCGTCGAGGCATGTAGGATGCCCACGCTTGCCACCCACATGCCAGGAACGTCTCAAGCTGGCTCGGGGAAACCTTGGACATCCAGGCCGACTCCCCGCTCAGCATTAGGCACACCTCTGACCGAAGTCCAGCAGTTTGCGGCATGACAGCAGGTCACGTAGCCATAGTTTGAGCAACAGCAGGTCGTCGTCAATCAACAGCAGGCCCAGAATCCGCACCGCCAGCAGCTGCAGAAACGTGCACATCGTCCAGGCCGTCTACGCGCTGCGGCTGGGGCTGCGCTGCGTCCGAGGCAGAGTCTGCCGACGCGCGGCCCAGGCCGCCGTATGTGGGTCGCCCAAATGACAGCAGCTTGCCATCCTGCAATTGTCAACATGTGACAGGCTTCAGCACTTGATCGGGCTACTCACGAGTACCCTCGTTTCTGAGAAGTGGCCTTCAGAGGTTCAGACATGCTCAACAGCAGGTCAAATAGTCTGTGCAACTCCGAACAGGAGAAGCCACACCTTGCTGTTCAGAGGGGTTTTCAATCGGTGTTCACAACCAGTAGTACCTTGCTGGCAAAGTGAGCAGTGCAGTGTCACGACCATGCCTATTGCAACCCACATCTGTGATCGCTAGCGTGTGATGCTGGCTGCCTGCACAACCGCAATCACTTGCTTTGCGGTAACTGCAGCAAACTTCTGAGAGGCACGAGTACTTGCAAACTCCTGACACGCAAGGTTCTTTGGGAGTGTGTAATTTGAAATCTTTATAGCTGAAAAAGTACCCCACCTCTGTGACTGCTAGCGTGTGATGCTGGCCGCCTGCCACCGCTACCACCTTGTGCTCCGCCAGCGCCGGCACGACGGTCGGCGTGTGGAAGGCGGAAGTAGCTGCCGACAGCGCCAGCTGCCCATAGTTGTTGAGCCCCCAGGCCTCCACACGGCCGTCGCCGGTGACCGCAAAGCTGCTGTAGGTACCCGCTGCCACCTCCACCATGCTGCAGAGTCACATACTCCTCATCAGCAATCATTTGAAGCCTAAGCCCCACATTCAGCCCAAATCAGTGGCCAGTCTTGCGCAACTGTCAGATCAGCAACATTGCAATGTGCAACTGGAGCGAGCCGTCCGCATGGTAGTGCATGCAGGGATGGCATGTGAAGAGCGACCAGTGCCAGCAGCTGGGCTGCGGCGTCGCTGCCAACTCCTTCGCCTTAAAGAGCCATGTGCTGTTCTAGAGCAACATAATGTTGCAGTCCCTGACCAGGGGCGACATTAGCAGCCTCATTGATGTGTGACGTCTGTTAGTTTTGGACTTTGGTCTGTTTGTGGACTACAATCAAGTTCTATTGAACATGCCGGCGATGCGAGGGACCCACTGCGTGGCGTGCACGCCGCGCTGGCGCTTGAAGGTGACCAGCGCCAGCGTCAGCACCTCATTTGGCTTCTGAGCCTCAAGTACTTCGAACCAAGCAGTTTCGAAGTTTGATAGGAACATGCATGCCAGCAACGCGAGTGACCCACCGCGTGGTGTGCACGCCGCGCTGGCGCTTGAAGGTGACCAGCGCTGGCGTCAGCAGCTTGGCGGCGGCGTCGCCCCTGCCGGTGGTGCGCGCCGGTAGCCGGCCCAGCTGCCCCTGCTGGCCGGTGCCCCAGGTCATGACCTTGCCACTTGCGGTCAGCGCCACCACGTGGTCTGCCCCTGCATGGTAGATGTTGCTCCTGTCAGCACACACACATCCGAGGCTGCTAGCTAGGCCACACCCAAGGCTGCCCTGTCGCCAAAGTACAGCTTTACCATCATTGCAGGCATTGCAGGCAGCAGAGTGGTTGTCCACGGGAGTCCTTCTTGACTCGACAGACATAAACATTGAGACCTACACAAGATGAGGGTGAAGTGCAAGCAGCAGTCACCTGATGCGATGCGGGTGAGGCGTGTGTCCGGCGACGTTGGCTGGTACACCAGCGCGGGCGTCAGCTGGATGCGGGTGCCGGGCGCAAAGCCGTACACGCCGCTGGAGTCGCGGAAGGTGCCCCAGCCGTACACCGCGCCGGCATCTGTCAGCGCCATGGTGTGGCTGTCACCTGCAGCAGAGAGAAGGCGTTGTTGGCATGACGAGAACGATGCTGGACTTGCTCAAACATGCACCACCTATGCGATGTCTCAACACAGCCGCTGTAAGGCTGCCGCCTGCAGTTGGCTGTGTGAGCTTGCATACTTGAGAGCTGTTTGCAAAAGCCTCTTGGAGCAGCGACCTTGTTGATGGAAGATGGCGGCTTTAAGGATCAGAAATCTGGCAGAGAAGTGCATCGAAGGGTGCGTCAGATGTCACAAGCGTGTGTTCACCTGCTGACAGCTGCACGACCTTGCCAGCTCCTGCCGGCACTGCAACCCGTCCTGGCAGGTAGGGGTCAGCGTCCTTGCCTTTCCTCTGCAGCGCAGCGCAGCAATGTAAGCTGCCGCCCTCACGACACCCTCGAATCACTACTCAGTGCACAAATGCCTCTGCTTTGCCAAGCCTACGTGATAGCACAGATGCGCATGGATGAGTCAACCCCGTCACTTTTGCATGGGTGACACAAACATGCTGCTGGTGATGACCGACTGCTTCATTGGCTGTGGGTGCGCCACGAGTATTGTGGCACGCAGAGATGTTGTTGAAGGATCCGCACCCGTTCGGCGGCCTTCTCCCAGATCTCTCCCGTGGTCTGCCGCCCCAGGGCGCCCTCGTCATTGACGCCCCACGTCCACACGGTGCCATCATCCGCAAGCGCCGCGGAGTGCATGCCGCCCGCGACCACCTGCAGCGCCTGCGGGCAGCAGATCGGACACACAAATGTCAACAAACCATCCTTGACATGTAGTAAGGTGTTCTGTAGTGCGGAATGCATGCCGCCCGCATCCAGGAGCAGCGTCTGCGATGTGACAACGTACCACACCGCTGCTATAGCTTCAGTCTCGGCAAATCGTGAGCGTGACGTGCTGCCGGGTCGGCACGAGTCCAGGCCCAGCCTGTCCATGCATGGAAGGCGTGGGGAATGTGCATGAGAATCAGGGTTTAGCGGTGAGCCCGCTGCGCCCACCTTCCTGCCCTTTAACCCCAGTGGGAAGGGGCGCTTGCGCTCCGTGACGTCCTCGCCCAAGCCCAGCTGCCCGCAGTCGCCGGTGCCATGCACAAAGATCCTTGCCGGCACCTGCACATGACGGCGGCAGCCAACTCGTACAACAATGCTCATCTTGTGGACTGCGTCTGCAGTGCGCAGCATCTGGATGCACAAACCAGTCTCAGAGGTCATGCAATTGTACTTGTCTGTGCTATCATAAGGTGGCACAAACCTGAGAAGCTGCTACCAGTATATCTCACCGTGCCATGGGATCGATGATGCACAGGCGGCGGGGGTTCATGGCGCTCGACTGATGAGCGTCTCGCTGTCGATTGCCGCTTGGCAGGGCGAGCAATCTCGGACGCGCGACGCTTTCTTGGCGGCATCTTGGAACAGATGCAATGTGATGCAAGCTACCGATGTTACCCTTGAGACCGCTGAGAGGTACAATGAATCGTCAGAAGATAACGCTGTCGGCTCTACACGATGCGATGCATGCAATTTAGGCACTGAGCACGTCTGCATGCCGAACAGCAGGTTCGCTTTCCATGCATTCACCCCCTGCTGTGCTGCAGGGCGGCGTCACATCTTTCGGAGCCGGACGGCGCCCAGCGCTGACAAAATGTAGTTTGCTGTTTTGTGGGTGGGCTGATTGTAGATTGTTTCCTCAAACGCACCAGTCGAGCAGTATCGCCGGGTTGCCTACCACTCGAGTACCTGCACCTCACTGCTGTGGGCTGGAAGATGGCCAGCAGGAGCATCAGCCTGCGGGCAGCAAAAGAGCAGCACAACATCTGTTCTGTGTGTCAATGACGTGAAGCACGTGCCTGCTGACGGCCATGGCGTCCAGGGGCAAGGGCAGGCGCCGCCGGGAGGCATTGGCGCTGCGCTCCTCACGAGACTTGCTGAAGCGTGGCAAGGTACATGATTGTATGGCTGGCAATTCCGCTTACATCCATTCGACAGCAAGGCATTGCTTGCCGGCGAGGCTCATCTCAGCCAGTCGTGCAAGTGAAGGCCACCATCCCAGCAGGTGCTAACCGGCGTCACGCTTTGCCAGCGCCATTTGCTCTCTGAGCGTCTGCTGATACTGCTCAGTTCCGTCCACAGTCCGGCGTGGCAAAGCAGCTGCCGCCGCCGCCACAAGCAAAGGACGGCGAGCAGCTGGTGCCGCGGTCGCTCAAGCGCATCATGACACTACGGCAGGGGTCGCAAGGTCCGCAAGCGTGTGTATTGGAGTACAGCTGGCAGAGTATTGCTCAGCTGGCGGATCATGTGACCTATAAACTCAGCTGCCGCTGCCAAAGGCAAAGTGCCAGTCGGCACGACCAGTGAAGCCCAACTCTTACAGTCATGTTGTTCGCCATGATCAGGTGGAGGGCAGGCTGCAGTCGGCGCGGGCAAGAAGCGCGGCAACAAATTCAAGATGGCCGCTGAAGATGCGTCGAGCGCTCCTCCCGCTGGTGCTGCACAATCTCACACGATTGAGCAGCCATCTTCAAGGTGGGGACATAGTTGCAAGCACTTGCGCCCGCTTTTGCACGGGACTGAATGTTTGGTGGAGGGATCAGCAGTCACATGTGTGTGTTGGGTCCTGCGGCCATGCCCCTAACCCGATGGTCAGGGCCTCACAGCATCCAGCGCCTGCAGGAGCGATGCGTCAGGAGCACAGTCGTCAGGCGAGCAGCTGGGCTCAGCGCATGCGGGCGGCGTTGGTGCAGGGTCTGTCGGCGGCAATGACGCCCGCCAAAAGCGGACAGCGGCTGCAGGCGGCAGCGGGGGTGCCGACCACAGAGCCTCGGCAGCCGCTGACGCCAGCAGAGGTCCCGGTCACAAGCCATCGGCCACAGCCAACACCAGCAGTCAGGACCACCTCACCGAGCGGCAGCGGGCGCGGCGGGAGCGGCTGAAAGCCAAGCAGCAGAAGCAGAAGGCGCGCAGGAAGGGCGGGAAGCCGGAAGCAGAGGACGACGTCGATGCCCTGGAGCGGCGCCTGCTGGCCGACCGCAACAAGCCCAAGTTCGGGGAGCAGGCCATGGCGCCGCTGCAGGTTGGTATCTTCTGCAATATCCTGCACGAGGTCGCTTGCGGCTGATGTCATGCTGTGGCTGAATGAGTGCAGCAGGGCAGCTGTTGTACACTACCTCTCGCTGGGAGGCTTCAAGGTGCAAGTGCATGAATGACACAGCTAATGTCCTGTGGTGAGCAAATTGCTGCAGACCAGCCTGAAGCGCAAGCACTGGGACGAGGGTGCCAATGCGCGGCACTCGGCGCTGTTTGAGCGACAAATGCGGCAGGCGGCTGCGCAGTTGCAGCCAGATGAAGCTGTGCGGGACCAGGTGTGTGGCAAGCAATTGTAAATGGCATGCGTGCACCTGTGCAGTGACCAAGAGGCAACGTGTCAACACCCTGGCCTCAGCGGCCTGGTATACCCTGGGCGTCTGAGGCAGTGATGATTATGGCTGCAAGATTGCTGACACACTTGCAGGTGATTGAGGCCTACCGCCAGCAGAAGCGAGCAGCAGGCGGCAGGAGGGGCGGCGCACCTCCCACGGCGACCCGTGCGTCTCTGGCGGCGCTGATGTCAAAGCATGAGGCGGCAGCGAGGGGCTGAGTGTAATCTCGGCGGCAGCTCGCTGCGGGCAGTTTTGTCGCAGGTTCTGCCCACAAGCAGGAAAGATTGTTTTCAGCGGACGAGCTCCCTGAGAGGGGTGACTGATTTGTAGCAGTTGTGAAGGTTACGAGAATCAGCATTGTTCCGGAGGCTCGGTGGCTCTGTTATGTACCGCAAGCGTGTTTGATGACACAGTTCTGGTGACGTGGAAGGTGACGGCAGGGGGCAGAGCCTTGCACATGAAGAAGCCGCACTAGAACCTTGCTGCATCTGGACATCATCAGCCCTGCGCATGCTGAGGCAATTGGTGATAGTGCAAGGACCGCTCTGCGTGCTTTCGTGTGCCGCGTCGCATCTGGGGCAGACCCGATTACAGGCGGGACCACAGCGTGCGACACAGCTGCAGTGCAAAGGTTTTGCGGCTACCAAAGCCCGCGCCAGCGTCTACGAGCGACGGCGGCGCATGCGTACCGTCATTGAACTGCGACCTGCGTGCTTTTGAAGGCGACAGGGAACGCTTCCTCGGAAGCAGGTGTGCAGAGCATCAGTCCCACTAATGATCGAAAACTGGGCGCTACGTGCTTGCACGCTGGCACATGCAGGGCCTGAACATGTACGCGTCTCGGCTGCATGCATTGCGCATGGCCCTCGAGGCTGCAATGACCTTCCCAAGGGTCGCGGCTGTTCAGTCCTCCAGGGGACTTTGCAGAGGGTGCATGCACCTTTGCACGCCGTTTCCGCAGCCTGTGCCTTCGCTAGACATCAATGCTTCGTCAGATAATCCTGGTGATGGGGTTTTGCGCGTGAGGAGACCGCGTAATCGCCTGCAAGCAAATTGGACCCTTTTTGCATGGCTTTACCTGTGGGTGCCCAAGCTGTCGGAAACATCACGGTACTGGCCAGCAAGCACTTTCACACCGGATGACTTGTGTATGCCGCCTGGGGTCACCACATGTGAGGAACGAGAGCTCAGCAATCCTTGCACACCACGTGCAGCCAGAATGGCTGACTTCTGGGGTGCATCGCAGCATCCTTGCCTCTCTGTGGCAAGGGTGGCGTGCAAGACCATGCCTTGCGATGAGCGAATGTGCAGTGCCAGCTGTGTATCTTAGGAAACCGTCAAAGGCTGTTTTGGGCGCACTGTAGCTGCTACATATATCAAGACAACATGACCCTCTGCTGCAGTTGAGCGAGGGCTGCCATTCAGAACCCTGGAAGATTTTCATTCCTGTTGCTGTTGCTGTCAGTGCAGGCGAAAGGCGCTGGCCTGCTGCGTGTGCTAATCCCTGCGGTACGCGGTTTGATGCACTGCCGCTGAGCAATCCAGCAGCGCAGACTGACAGCACGAGCGGCACACAATTCCAAGCTCCGCCGCAGCATGCTGCAGCAGCATAGGCTGCAGCGTGCACGCAGGCGGTACGCGGATGCCAGCAGCGGCAAAACGCAACTGGCGACACCGCTGACGTCAGCTGCAATCCTGCTGCTGCTATGCCTTTCAGGGGTACATGCGCAGACGGTGAGACACTGCCATGATTCGGCACATCTGCACAGGGCTTGCTGGTGCTACCTATCATCCCCAACATTCAGGACTCATTTCATATTCTTGACAACTAGTGACTTCAAGTGGCATCATACACTTCTCTCAGAAGTGAACCTCCTGTGTCATCCTGGCCTCGTTGCTTGTTGCAGACGGCGACACAGGCGCCTGTCAACGATGCGCTACCAACAACACCGGACACAGGAGCAACAGCCGCGGGGACAGCGCCAGGAGACCAGTTAGGGACGCAGGGATCAGCAGTGACCGTGCAGAATGTCCCAGCAACTGCGCAGGCAAATCGCCTGGGCTTCACTGACCGCGACACGCTGCCACCGGTAAGAATTACTTTTCATCTTTTCAGAGAGTTCTTAGTGGATCTGCTCCACTGACCACTGACTGCAGGTCCAGCACCCCGACTGTGGGTCCACACTCCATGTTGTCTTGCTTTCATCCATGCGCAGCTGCCGGACATCAGTCCTTGAGCGTCCCAAGCCGTGGTACGAGTCAGTGAGCGAATGAGACGAGTCATTCAGCGGACTCGGACATGTCTGCACTGCAGAACGGAGGCTACGCGGTGTACAACTTCGACACCAAGGAGCCCGGCCTGGGGGTGCCGGACGTGCTGCTGACCGTCAAGTCCAGCCCTGCGGCGGTGGCGATGTACTGCAACCCCGCATGGGTGACAGTGCAGGACGAGAACAACAAAATCGCGGGCCCGCTGAATGCCATCTTCCAAAGCGGTGAGCACCCGCATGCACCTGCATGCACACCCGATTGCATGCGGGGAATGGGATGTGTGGCGCCTGTGCGCATGCATATTTTAGATGCACACCCCTCTGCATTACATGGACGCCGCCAATGTGATGCCATGCAGCCTATCACGCCAGTTCACATGATGCATGCCTGGCCTGCAGAGACGGGCGCAGACATTGGAAACATCTACCTGTCAGCCACCAATCCCATCGCGCGGCCACCGGCGTCTCGTGTGGAGGGCACAGCCAACTACAACAACTACACGCCATCGTACAACTGCACAGTGAGCACCCAACAAAGTGTCTCGTGCTTGCTTTTGCATGTAACAAGGCATTCGCAGCCTGAGGGCGGAAGTGGCGTCAGCCTTGGCGGTGTGGGGCAGGGCTGCCTGTGTATTATGCACCCTGCTACCATCTCGCAGAGCTCAACATTCAACCGGTGCTGGTTCTCTGCGCTGCAGGTCATCAACTATGACACTGATCTGCCGGCGCACTACACGCTGTCGGCCACCTTCAACTTCCACGACGTCAAGCTCAACGACCAGGAGCAGGCAGCAATTCGCATCATCTGGAACGAGTGAGTGAAATGCAGTGCGTTCTTGGCATTGGGACGAGTCATGGAGTATGTTTACATGCAAGCAGTGAGTCTGGCGGTCCCGGTAAATGGATGACACCGTGACCAGTGCTGTGACACTTGCTACAGGGTGTGTCGTGGGCGCACTCTGGAAGCCGACACACAGATCACCACAGTCAGCGATGGTGCGACTCGCTGTCCCTCCTGTCTTCAATTGCTACACGCAGCGTCACTAGGATATGATCAATCACAGCCAAATTGGCTTCTGTTGGCAAGGCGACTGTGCACAAGGATTGGTGGGGCAAATGCTCAAAAATGCATGCCCTGCATTCCGCAGGTCTGCTGGATCCAAAGCTGAAGGCGCTGACATGCGGCCAGTGGGTCAGCATCAACGAGGCCAATGGGGCGACGCCGTACACCGACTTCTGCAATGTTGTGGGCAATGCCTGCAACTCACAAGGTGAGTCTTGCCGGCCAGCATGCTGCGCTTGGGTCGGATTGTGCAGTTTTGGTGCCAGCATACTTTTCAACGCCATAAGGACTTGATGGCAACAGTGAAAGGCTGGCAATGACCTACTCAGCTCATGTGTAAATTGCTATTGTGCAAAAATGAGAGATCTTGTGACGAGGATATGACTGAGAGTGTCCATCGATCGATTGTGCTGATGGACTGCATCGCTGCACTCTGCAGGCCAGCTGACACAGTTCAACATGAACGGGTGGAACCTGGCTGGCACTTTCCCAGTCGACCAGCTTGCGCGCTTCACCGCTTTGTCGGAGATCGACATCAGCAACAATCCCGACATGAAGGCGGACCTCAAGCAGATGTTCGATGCTTTCGCAAGTCTACAGAATCTGCAGGTACATTGCTGCCGCCATGGCCACATTGCAATGGCCTGATTGTCATGTTTCGCATCTGTGAAATTTCCACAGGCACGTCATCAACCTGCATCTACATTTCCCATCTGTGCAGGTGGTTGAGCTCACGAACAATGCGGGCATGAGCGGCACCTTCGGCTATGAGGCAACGGAGGAGAACAACAAGAACTCGTCGCTGTGCAAGACGGTGGAAAGCGGCCTGCGGATCTTGAACATGAATGGCCTGGGGCTGGACGGCCTCGCGATGCCGGACTGCCTGATGGGCACCAAGTCCACGCTGGAGGAGCTGCGCATCGGTGAGCTCCCAGCCCACCCTGTAGAGTATACTCTTGCAGTATTGCAGCGCAGTGCGTCAGAGGTTGCCGGCTTGACCATCCATCACACAAGCTAAACAACTGTGCTATGCACAACCACCCGCAATCGGCCCAGCGCTGCCCAACATGCAACCTAGTCAGCTGCCAGCCATCTGGAGGCTGACTGCTGACAATGCTGTCGAACAGAGGGCCTGTTGCTTGACACCCTTCCTGCACGTTCGCTTTGCAGCCAACAATGGCGTCGTGGGCAGCATTCCCGATGTGTATGACGACACCTCGCCGCTGCAGTACCTGTCGGCGCGCAACAACATGCTCACCGGCACAATCCCAGCGACCCTGGGCCTCGCCGGCGACCTGCAGGTGCTGGTCCTGTCCATTTCGTGCTGGATGCACTGCCACTATGCGCATGTCGACCTGCTGTGGCCTTTTGTGGCACCTCCTGTGCAAGGGCCAGGTTGGTCCAAGGGCCTGCAGCACACATATGTCTTCCAGACCAGGTGTCAACACATGTTTCTCTTCATCGTGTCCGAGTGAGACCCACTTGCTCACACGACACCCCAGACATGACAGTGACGGGCGCATGTGCATACTGGTGCTGCAGACGCTGGACCTGGCGGGCAACAAGCTGACAGGCGGCATCCCGCGCAACCTCGGCAGCCCCCGCAGCCTGCGCTTCGTGCACCTGGGCTACAACCAGCTGACAGGTGGGTGCAGGAAAGCTCAGCATTCTGGTTCGGAATCTCCATGCTTCCCGAAAAGCATACAGTACATACCTGCCAGTGCCACCAACCAAGCAGAGAAACTTTGGACATCCTGAATTCTAGCAAGAGATGTTAAATGCTGTGACCGGCAGGGAGTGTGCCAAGCAGCATCGCGCTGCACGACCGCCTGGAGGCGCTGGACATCCGGGACAATGCGCTGTCGACGGTGCCATCCGAGTGGGAATCCGCCGCCAAGTCGCTCATTGCCCAGTCGCCGCTGGTCTACCTGCGCATCGCCGACAACCAGTTCCAGGTCAGCGTTGCTGCTGTTTTGCTCACCACACAGAGGGACCTTGCACCTCCTGCGCTGACATTGGACCTATGCAATGCCTCTTACAGAACGAAGCAGAACTCCCTTGGCAGTTTCTCGTGTGAGCTGTCTGCACAACATGCTGTCTGCAGTGCTCCCGAGAATGCGTTATCAATGCATGACCACTGATAACCCTGCCACGCTGCTGCAGAGCTCCTTTCCGACCACGCTGGCGCAGTTGCCCAAGCTGGCAGTGCTCGACATGAAGAACAACAAATTTCAGTACGCCCCTGCTCAGTATCTCATATATCTGTCCAGCTTTTTAAAAGTCGAGAGCACCGCCAGCGCAACTGCAGGTAGAGGAGGCGCACTGACATCCATGGCAGTCAGATTTGATGGATCTACCGATCACACAACAGTTGATGATGCATCACGACCATGCTATGGAGCATCAGGGCAATAAACGCGGCGCTGCCACACGAAAAATTTCAGGTTTTGGGTTCTATATACCTTAGTAAGGCTAGAGATGGCATCGGTCCGAAGATGTCAGGTTCTCTCACGCACAGCAAACCCTGGCTTCTCACCCTCGACCGTTTTGCTGCATGCCACAGCGCCAGGGTTCGACTCGGGCAGGGGCACACACGTTTTGTGGGACCGTGTTGACCTTTGAATCTGTGCAGCCTGAGGCATGTCACAACTCCTTTATGACGCAGTGGGTGGGCAGCCGGGTAGCCCTGCGGGTGTGCCATACATACTCCCACAGTAGTTTGACATCCGCCTGGCTCAGCATCCCTCTTCTGCAATCTTCCCTGCAGGGGGGACCTGCCGAACATCCGGGGCATGTTCACGGCGCTGCGCTACTTTGATGCCAGCAACAACAGCATCAGCGGCTACATCCCGCAGGCCTGGTCCGACACCGGCATCATCCGCCTGGTGCGACCTCCCGCATGCCGAGCCTGACAGTGGCTTTCCTCCTGCGGACCCAGCTGCGATGCAGACGATTAAGGGGTTCTCTCCTTTAGGCACGAAGAGGTCCAGCATTTGCAGCACCTCAGCATCCACTTGCTGTGGCTGCACAATACTCACCTTGCACCACCCCGCCAGCTTCTGTCGGCGCGGAAGCTGCCCCGACATACCAGCTTGTGGCCTCTGCTGGGTGTCAAACGTCGAGTCATGGCTTCAATGCCCCAAACCTTCTACCATTGTCCTGCTGCACGCAGCTGCCAGTGCCATGCTGCTACTCTTCAGCAGGTCCACTGACTTGGTGTGTGTGACATGCTTGCAAAATCTCACAAGTGTGCTGCTCAGGATGATTCGGACACTCCATCTTCACGGTCGGGAAGCGGCGCAAGTCCGAGGCGTGCGGGCACTCACCTGCCGGTAGCTGTCTCTGGTCATACTGCTGCCATAACGCTAACCATAAGCCTTTGCTCTGGCTACAGAAACCCACAGAGGCGGCGCTCATCAACCAGTTCGAGCAGTCGACTTCCGGTGCGCAGCTGGAGACATACGGGCGGGTCACCTTCCAGCAGGTGGGTTGCTCGGGGTAGTCAGCTGCCGAGCTGTTGCATCATTGGGATTCAGCTGGGCTGCACTTCAGTCCGACGCCGCACCCACCATCGGCAGCAAGCATGGAGTTTGTTGAATATATACTGCAATCCGGTATCTTTCCGGTATCTTGGTCCTCAGAATGTCATGGCTGCACAGCCTTCAGTTGCGGCGCACCTGAGCATTTTCTGATGCAGCATGTGCAAATCCACCACGCCGGTCTACAACGCAGGTGTTTAATGTCAGCAGCAATGGCCTGGTGGGCCTGCCGCCCATCTGGATGTTTGCCGACAACATGCCGGCATGGGCAGAGGGCGGTATCGACATCAGCGTGAGCCATCCCTCGCCGCTTTGTCTGAATCCCGAACTGCCACGCTTCACTGTGCCCTGCTTGGACAAATTTCATGGCTGTTGCTTGCAGAATGCTCTGAGGTCGTGCCCTGGGTGCTGCCCCCGTGTGCCATGCCCACACTTGCAGCTGGCCACATGAAAGCCGCCATAGCACTATGCTACAGCTAAGTGGTGACGGGGCCCACTTGTTGTCACGCAGAACAACAAAATGACCATCGACTGCTCGAGCACGCTGCCGGTGCAGCTGGCTTACCTGACCAAAACGCGCGCCTGCCCCCAGACCCCCAGTTCGGCTGCGCTTGCCACTGTCACCGGCGCCAATGGTGCGGATTTGCCATTGGCAGGATGAAGCGGACGGTCGCACTGTCATGGCCTAGCAGGGCCGCTGACATTGCAATGCTCAGTCGTCTGCACAGTATCTGTGCCTAACCCCGGGAGCAGCTTAAACAATGGTTGTACCCAATTCCCGGCCTGACGCCTTCTCAGGCCCCAAGTTCTGCTTGTTCCTGACAGCAGCTGAGGACCAGATTGCCTCAGCACCGCTAGGGGACGCGTCACCCACCTCACCTGCGGTGGCGCCACCCAACAACTCCTGATTGGCGGTCACGCCCCATGCTCTCAGTCGCTTGACTGCAGTTCTTTGGTTTCTTGCAGCCGACAACCAGAGCGCAGCAGCGCCACTTGGTGATGCGCCGCTGATCTCGCCTGTGGCCGCGCCGGCGGTTGTGCAGGCGGTGGAGGTTCCTGCTGCAGCGCCAGCTGACTTCAACATCAAGTGAGGCATGTGTTGGAAGCTCGATGATGTGATGTGTCCTGTCATGACGAGTGCATTTGGTTATGGCGCTGAATGAAATAAGAAATTAGACAGCATGATCACATCAGATGTAGGCTCAGGAATTGGTGTCAGCCAGTTTGCATCTCTGTGTTTGTCTCTGTCGCTGGATGGTGAGGCTGAAGCTGTGGTCACGCTGTTTGCCTGCAGTGACACCAGCTACGTCTCGCCAGAGGACCTGGGGTCGTCAGTGAACAGCACCGTCAGCAGCAGCTCAAGCGGCGGCGGCGGCGGCGGCGGCCTCCCCGGCTGGGCCAAGGTGAGATTTCTAGAGCTTTTGGATGCGTACGGACAACGTTTGTGGATCCTGTCGTCATGCTGCCACAAGCCATTTTTATGCGGCATTGGGCAGCACCAGATCAGAATGCAATTACACATACTCGGCGGCGTTGACATTGACGTTGACGGTGATCGAATCTCATATACTGCGCCGCCGCAGGCAGATCCTGCGGCGTTACTATGCAGCACCAGATCAGACAGCAATCGTCACCGAATGCACCCGAAGGCACACGAGGAATGTCGCTATGCCACACCTTTTTGTGCCGTCGTGGAACAAAGCTCAGGCGGCGTGTGGGCCTGCCAAATTGCATTTTCCGTGGGTCATGAAGCGTTGGAATTCTATATTGTCATCGGTCCGAAGAAGCCAGGTTATCGGGCGAAACCCTGACTTCATCACCATGACCGTTTTGCTGGGTTGGAGCAGCGTCGAGGCTCGACTCCCGACAGTGTGTGTCCGATACCCCCAAATTTTGCAAGCTCGCTGCGTTCTTCTTTCCACCTGTGGTTTATGCCAGCAACCACCCCTGGCTTTGCAGGTTGGGCTGCGACTGTAGTGACTCAAGGAGCGGCTTTGGCCATGTGCGCTTCAGGAATTTGGTCTGCCACTGAAACAAAGAAAATCGATGTCATGTGCAGGCTCGCACGTCTTCCCTCAGCACATCACTCCAGTGTGCGTATGCAAATTCCTCATGTGCAAAGTGTGGACTGTCCTTGCACAGGCCGTCATCGCCATCGCCGTGATTCTGGTGGTCGTGCTGGCAGCGGCGCTCGCATTTGTGCTGACGCGACGGGGTACAGGCCACAACCGTGGCTTCCTGGGCGTCATGGGCCGGGTGGGTGCATTATTTCTGGTTTGTTTGGCGTTCGTCTTGCAGGTTGTGCACATGCATGGCGTCTGCTTTCGGAATGTTGACTGCGATGTTTGCCGCTTTGCTGTCCAAACATGGCAGCACCTTGTTGTCCCACCCGCCGATGCTCGGTCACCCATCACACATTCTGATCAGGGCCGGTCAGATGGTTCCTGTGGCAATGCACAGCAGAGATGTAGTCTCGGACCCGGTTGTCGCTTTAAAAACTGACCTCATTGTTCACGAGCCACAAAACTGACCGTCTGAAGTTTGCTGACGCAGTCGAGGCAAAGGCGGGCGCGGGGTCAAGGGCTTTGGCAGTGCGCTGGGCTGTGACTAGTCGGCTCCCTGCTTGGTCTTGTGCGTGATCTTCGCTGTTCGCTTGTTGCAGAACCGGCCGTCAGGCTTCAGCAAGTTCGTGGATGCGGCAGACGCCGAGGCGGGGGCCGGTAAGGGGGCCTTCGGCAATGTGCAGATGGGCAGCCGAAATGGCACCGCCAACGGCGACAGCGGCTACCACTTCGGCAACGGCGTCACGACGAACGGCAACGGCTACAGCAGCGACAGTCTCAGCCACAGATGAGGCGGGTCTGGTGCACTTGCGACAGCGTGCTGTGCCAGACGCTCGGGAGCTGCAGTCGGGGCAGCGTCGACGGCCAAAGGCATGGCAGGAGTGGAGCAGCTGAACATTGCGGCGGCGGCGACAACACTGGCAGCGCAACAGCTATGTGTGCAGATCCAACATGCTACCGCCTGCCAATGCCATGGAACCTGCGCAGATGCTGCTGGCAACTGCTGTGTTGCGGGGTGCAGAGGCTTTGCCAATGTGGAGCGCGGCAATGAAGTGGAAGTGATTCGAACCATGGAGTGCTTTTGTTCATGCTGATTACTGTCGTTTGAAAGCAGGATCCATTTCTTGCAGCAGAAAACTGTAGAGCTGCTTGGGGTGACAGCAGTAAATCATTTTTAGGGTTCGTTTGACAGGTCTTGGTGGCCTCAGCACTTGTGGTCACCGTCAAAACCGCTACCAATATTGTTGGCTGGCTGTTTTGAATGTCTCTGGCGAGGTTCACATGACACCGTGACCGGTAACACTGGCAATGGTATGATCACAGAAGCGCGTGCAGTCGCAGGCATGCAATCCGCCTGATGATTGTTACCAATGCCACTGATCTTAGCTTGAAATTTTCATCTTGGCATGATGTCCTGCCCTCTCCCAGGTGCAGTCTCTTCGTAGCGTCATGTGCAGACACTTACCGCATGCTCTCTAGATGATGTAGTACACCTGCAAATCAGGTTTTGCAGCATTGCTTGCAACTGCAAAGCTTAACTTGCTATGGGTTGCCTTTACCCCAGCAGTAGCCAGAGCATTCCGCATATGTGTACGCACATGCCGCGCTGTGCTTTCAGCCCCGCTGAGCAACATCTGAAGTACCCAAAGCAGTCGTGCTCACCGGGTTTGGCATCTTGAAGCTGGCGGCGGCAGGCGCGATGCCGCTGAGGTCGCTGAACTGATCCCCGAAGCTGGCCAGGATCGTGTAGCCGCCCTCATCCTGTGAGCATTCAGGCTGCCATCATCACGATCAAGGCAACAACAGGAGGCTGGCATGCTGTTACAAAGCGGCGGCGGCCTACACGACCACGTCATTAAACCGTAACCTGAGGACCACTCGGCAGCACGCACACAGGGTTTGAGCCATAGCGATTCGGGCAGTGGCCCAGCGGCTAGCAGTGGCCGCCGCTTGGGTGCCTTTCACCTTCAGGCACTGGCGACTTCCTCCCTGTTAACACCACTGGCTCTGTGGCCGGCAGCAACAGCTGTTGTATACATCTTCGGTGTCACCTCGAAACCTTGGCGGCGGGCGCCCTTGTACATGCCCCTGTTTGGGTTAATTGGTGATAGCCGCCACTGTGCATGTTCTATCTGTAGGCTGCCGCTTCTGATTCTGAGCCTGGTGCTTGTCGCCACTACATATGTTTCACCTTGAGGCGCTGGCGGCGGCTGCCCTTACTCGTATACACGATGGCGGAGGTGCTGGCTGTCGTCAGCCATTGTAAAGCAGCGTATATTGTGGAAGCGTCAAAGCAGGTGTGTCACCTTCAGGCGCTGGCGGCGGCCGCCCTTGTACACGGTGGCGGAGGTGCCCGCGTCTCCCGGCGCCCGCATGTCCAGCTGCACCCAGCAGGGCTCCCCCTTGGGACCGCCGAACACGCCGCCGCCGCCCGCGCCGCTGGGCCACCTTAGAAGCATAGGTCGCCGGAATCTGAGGTGAGCTCTCAGTGGAACCTGGTGTCCATGTCCGGCTGCACTCAGCACGGCACCCCTTGGTGCCGCCAAACATGCCGCCGCCGCCCGCGCCACTGAGACACTTGCCAAGCTGAGGCCATCATTGTGATGAGGTTTGAAATGCATTGTTGTGCCAAACGCAACCCCGTCCTGGGGGCACCGAACACGCCGCCGCCACCCGCGCTGCTGGGCCACCTGGAAAGTGTCAGGCCGCCGGCAGATAAGGGAACTTCGGCAAGTGATCATGTCCAGTTGGACGTAAAATGGCGCCGCATAGGCAATGCTGACTATGCCGCCACGCCGCCGCCGGCGGGCCACAACAGAGTGTGCTTTTCCTGCCACAGTGTTCAGTGGTGTGCAGCCACATTTCGCACATGGTCCATCCGACAAGCCTTGCAGCACCGCAGCCTGCACTATCGAACCGACTGCCAGACAACGCTGTTGACTCCTTCCCACAGCTGCCGCAGCGAGCTTCGGCGGCAGCAAGATACCGCTGTGATGGCACAGGGGGTGTCATGTCGGACCTGTCCCTGTCGGTGCACCGGCGGCCGTAGCCGGCATCTGCCAGGTTGCGCTCCGTCGCCTCCCGACCCTGCTCCGGCCTGCGAACAAACCAACATATCTCAATCAACATTTGAGCACTAGCCAGAGAACACGTCTAGAGCCTGCTCCAGCCTGCCATGTCTATTGACCACCCTGTAGCACAATGCAGGGACCGAGCACACCATCAACCAGCCATCAGGGGGGTTGTTACCTGCCAGTGAGGAAGGTGACGCTGTAGCCGGCGGACCATAGGTCACGGTACAGCGCCAGCGACGGCTGGATGGCAGGCGCCTTCCCCCGCAGTTGCCACTCCCTGCACATAGCCAGAGCAGATCAGCTGGCGACCAGGATGTCCGGAGCGCCAGAGCATCTGAACATAGCCAGAGTACCATTCTGGTGCACCATTTGGTGCACTGCAGGCAGCTTCGAAACGAGCAGCCTCGACAGGGACAATGGACGGCAACAAATTGCGATTGTATGCGGAGGATCGCCGGGCATTAGCAGCGTAGGTCAAGAAGGCATATGTTGACGCCACAAAACTGTTGAAGCAGCACCTCAGGCCGCCCAGCCATGCTGAACCGCGCAGCTGCGTCCAGTCCAGTGACGAGTTCTGCGGGTTGACACCCTCATGTGAGACGCTGTGCACAATGTAGTGTGTCCAGAATGCTGCGCAAAGAGCAAGTCCGTCAGCCTTTGATCATGACCAATTTGCCGAAATTCAAGCTTGTCCGTCCCATTCAAGCGGACTGTCAACATGGTCGCTGTGCTGCGTCCAGAACCAGGTGCGCACCTTGATGTTGCACAGCACCGTCTCGTCGATGTCGAACACAATGAGCTGGTCCCGCCTGGGCGGCCCAAACTCCGCTGCCGCCTTGGTGTCAAACCACAGGCGGGCTGTGTCAATGGCGGTGTCCACATCCACGTCGTACTGCGCATCCTGTTGAGAACATTCGCCCCCAGTTCTAAACAAGTTCAACTCTGCATCACCACTCTGCATCGCCACTCTGCATCACCACAGAGCAGCAGGCCAGCGATCAGCCAGCATACACATAAACACCAACCACCGCGTCGTCAACACACACAGGCTGCATTTTGTTTCGCAGATGTGCAAAATCGATGTGTAAGTGATGTGTTGCAGATGAGTACGCCATATGATTGCCACCACTGCAAAGACGCGAGGCCCGCTCCTGTAATGCTCACAACATAGAAAGTCGGCATGTGCCGCTGGCGCCAGACTCACCAGGTAGTGAGCGATGCGCTGCACGCAGGCGTGCCGTGCGGCCGCCGCCACTGGGAAGTCGCCGTGCCCCGCCCTGGTGTCGCCGCCGCCCAGCGGGTACAAACAGGATGCCAGGGCGCGATTGCCGCCGCTGAGGCGCGCTGCCGAGCTGTCCGCTTGTGAAGTCTCTCGCGCTGCTGGCGCGGCCGCTGCTGGCGACGACTGCAATGCCGATTTCGGCATGTGCATGCTGCTCGGCTGCTGCAGCTGCGGCGGCGGTAGCCCCTGCCACCCCGCCTGCAAATGGGGCCAAGACAGGACGTACCGGCGAGTGATGAGCAGGTTTGTATTCAGCTGATACGTAGCCAGACTGCCACTCTTACGTATGAACCTAGCAAGACTCTGTCCCATGACTCTGTCAGTACTAGACGTCAGCATGACTGCATACTATTGTCAATGTCAATGCATGACGCACCAAAGCCGCATCCCTCACGGCGCCGGCGACAGCCGCGGCGCCCCACACCGCCTGATACGGCCACGACGGAGCCGCCAGACAAAGCAGCATCAGCGTGGTGCATGCAAGCATCGCGGCTCTCCTCCGTAGAGTTGGGGAGGCCATGTCATGGTCGTGGCGCCTGCACATGATGCGCGGACAGCATAAGCCCCTACAAGCGCTGCTGCTCTTTTCGGGCAAGCACGAGATGCACCAGTGCCCGTGGGATGCTGGCGCCACACTCCCGCCTGCAGGTGCAGTGCAGCAATTCAGGTGAAAGTCAGCGGCGCCACAGGCCACTATGATATTTGGAAATGTAGCGTCCCGAGAAAAGGGCAACGAATGACGTGCATAAGATGATTTTGGTCCCGTGCCCTCTTTCATAACGCTCTGTCTGATCGAATGTGCACTATGAAATATTTGCGCAATGGGCAATTCATGAGTTCAACTGGAAAGTCTGACCTTGTTCGATCAGCACGCGGCGCGTCTTTGCAGAGCATTGAGAAGCTTTCGAATCGGACCTGGTCGCTGTTTGTGAAAAGTGGACGGTGAAGGAAAAAAAAATATGCAATGAAATGGCATGCCGCATGTGGCAAGTGCAGCACGTCACGTCAGACCCTGTAGACTCTGTAAATTTTGCATGGGTTTGCAACATCTGTGGTTGCACTGTTACAATGGAGCCCTCCACCTGAGAGGATGACACTCGTGTCCAATGAAATACCACCTCAAAACCGGGCAGCGGCCAGTAGGCGAGCTGTCGCTTACAATACACGGTCCAAGATACAAGGTCGTCAAAACCTGCTGCTGCGTGCCGACGGTTCACACTATGCAATACAGATGGTCATCCCGGCAGCCGAAGATGATCTGGCCGTCCAGTCCAAGCGGCGCGCTGAATGTCTCTGCCGGCAGCGCCGCCGCCGCCGGGCTGCCATGGTGGCGCCTCTGCATCTTCTCATCCACCGACGGCGCATCTGCAGGAGCCTCCCAAGCCGAATCGGTGTATACTGCGCCGTTGCCGGCACCGGCTGCGCAAGTGTGACGAGCTGCGCCGATGGGAATGTCTAGAATCCCCGCTGCACCGGGCCCATCTGTCCACACCAGCTGCTGCTGCCTTGATGCCAGTGCTTTCACCTGCTGCACTAGGGCGGACGCTGCCGGATCCTGCTGGTGCGATGGCAGCCGCACCATCGGGCCGATCCTGAGTGATGCCTCGCCGCCGCCGCTGCCGCTGCAAACCGTGTGCGACCACAGCAGGCGGCCGCACGCCAGGCACATGCCGCTGATGCAGCCAGACTGATCAGGGACCAGCACGATGGCACCCCCGCTGTTGCTGCCGCTGCCATCACTGCCGCTGTTGCTGCCAGGCATGCCAGCAGGCTGATTGCATGCCGCTGGTGCCCGCCGCAGCAGGCTCAGCGGCGTGAACAGGGGCGCGCCAACATCCGTGCGCCACAGCGCCGCGCCTGCATTCGTGTCATACTGTGCCTCGAGTACAGGCTCACTGCCTTGCATGGGCACGAAGCTATGCTCTGTTGGTCCTGGCGCCGCCAGATTCACAGACTACAGAACACCTTGTTGATGGTCGCGGCGGATGTCAACGAGCCAAACTGTAGATAAGAAAAGGATGTCGGCACCTGCAGCTGACAGGGCCAGCACATGACCGGACACCAGGCCGACAATGAGGGCGCCAGCTGCGGCGTCCACCACGGGCCGCCCAAACACAGGCGATCCTGCCGTGTGCCGCCAAGCGACCGAGAAGCAACCCAATGCTGTGCTGCCGCTGTCTCCAATGCTGCCGCCGAGGCCGCCGCCAGCTGCTGCCGCCGCCGCCGTCGCCACCACCTCTGATGTAGCATGTGCGGCTGCGCTCGCTCCTCTGCCGCTTGCCGTCTGCAAGGCAACAGCTTTGCCGCTGTCTCCCTGTTCGGATGGCTCAGTCCTCTGCCGCTTCGCCGCAGGCTCAGCGACATTGGCAGCTGACAGATGCCGGAAGCACACCACACTGCCATCCAGGCAGGCCACGAAGGCTGAGCGGCGGCCGGCGTCGAAGGTGACGGCAGCTGATGAAGGCGCAGGAAGCTCGCAGCTCCACAGAATCGTGCCTAGATGAGAAACTTTTGCATCGTCAGTAGCCAGTGGGGGTCCTCAGCAAATGCTGTCCAGCTTCAGTGGAATCTTCAGATGCTCCGGCCCGCAGAAGACAAAGGCAGAAAAACTACGTCACTGCATATCGTCTGTGCGTGCTGGCACTGAGAATGGCATGCATAATCGATCTGCAGGTTCATCAGAAGGCTACATACACCACCAAGCGGCAACCATGCGTTGCCAGCCCTGAATGCCTGCTCTAGGGGGCTATCGTGATGACGTCAACCACACAGAACTGGCAGGGGAATGTGGACAGCCCATAGCACCTGGAGGCCGGCACACGAGCAGGCGGCGGCCATGCGTCGGCAACCAGACGTCGCCGTCCCAGGGGTCGATGACGGGCGCCGCCCGGGCATCGCCGGCCAGGTCGCACTTTCCGGCGATCGCCCCCGTCGCGACATCAAGAAAGTGCAGGCGGCCATCTCCGCAGGCCACCGCAACATGCCTGTGCCACGGGCAGACAAGAAGGTGGAAAGCTACGGCTGGTGGTTTGCACAGGTGGCATCATGTAGGAAAGACCTGCCCATTGCCGTTGGCCACAACAACAGGAAGGACAAGTCAGCGAGGGCATGTGGCAGCACTTGCTGTCTGAGATTCATTTTTGCACACAGTTGATCTTTAGCACCATTGATTGTTCGAAGCACGGATCAAGATTCTGATCGGGCGGCATGGTAGCGTCCTAATTGCAGTGCCCTGACAGGCCCAAACATCGGATGGACGCGCCTGTGTGTGGCAGTTCCACTGGGAAACCTTCACAGACTTCCCTGAGGATATTGTCGGGAAACCGGCACGACAGAAGTCCCTGCACACCTGAGGCCGTGCGTGACGACGAGGCCAGCGTCGCAGCGCCCTGACAAGTCCGCACGCCAGGCGCCGCTGCCCCGTGAGCGCCCTTCTGCTACGAGAATTGCACAGGAAAGTGGCACAACGGAAGTCGCTGCATACCTGAGGACTTGCGTGATGGCGAGGCCAGCGTCGCAGCGCCCAGGCAGACGGCACTGCCCCGTGAACGCATTCCTGCCACAGAAATCGCTAAGGACACTGGCACGGCAGGACTCGCTGCACACCTGAGATCGTGCGTGACGGCAAGGCCGGCATCGCAGCGCCCAGACAACTCCGCACGCCAGACGACGTTCCCTGTGACTCCCTCGATGCACACCACCTCGCCGCCGTGCGAGCAGCCAAAAGCCCACCAGGCGCCTGCACTTTGTACAGCGAGTTCTCCTGAGACGTCAGGCCTGGCGCTGCATGCTGTTCCATGCGCAGTGGGCAGTTCTGGGACACCTGCTTCAAGGCTGATGTTCAGAGGAGCCAGCAGCGGGGCGGCAAAAGCACCTTCTGAGCCTCCGGCGACTCATTGACATATATCTGGTATGGCGTTCGGATACAGTCGCAGCAGCATCAGACTCATAAAGAGATTCAGCTGCGAGATCAGCCACCATGCGGATCTCCAGCAAGCGCAGCGGCCGTCGCGACCACGGCCGGCGTAGCATCCACGCAGTCCCGCAGCGGCACCCGCCAGCGGCACGTCATCCGGCGGGGTGCTGCTTGTCGGCTATCACGCTCTGCTGCAGCAGGGGCTGCTTCAGCCGCATCGAGCTGCGTGGTACTGCCAGCGGGGCCTGCCGCATCTGCAACGCTGGCGCCGGTATTCGTCACAGCATGAGCTGGTGAGCTGGCAATTGGCTGCGGCAGCACCGTGCAGGCATATGCGCCGTCACTGTCCGGCTTCCACTGGGCTGCATGTGCTGAGAAGCTGCCAGCGTCACACCTGCCGGCGGCAGGTGCATCGCAGATGAGCCGCCGCACTTCGCCCTGCTGCAGCAGCGCCAGTCCCGCGGCCACATCGCCCATCGCCAGGCCAGACAGGAAGGGCGCCGCCCATGCAGCAGCGCCGACTGTGGCCGCGGCTGCCGCCGGGACGATCAGCGGTGGCGGCGGCGGCAATAGCAGCGGCAGCCGTGGCGCGCTCGTCGCTGCAGCCGATGCAAGGCTGCCATCTGCCTGCGGATCCTCTCGCCGACCTGCACAGGCACGATACCTGCTGCACTCGAGCTGTGTGCATAGCATGCAGGGGGATCAGGTGAAATGGTGCGAACGCACACAGCGCGGACCATCGGCCGTGAGCACCCAGCAACTATGGCATCGCAATGTATGCTAATCACAGGCCAAGCATGGCACCTGCAAGGTGGCACGCCAGCCGCCTCGCAGTCGGATGTGCCGCCACGAGCGCCGGGCTGATGCCCAGCAAGTCGGCGGCGGCGGCGGCGGACAGCGAGTCGCCGCCGGCCACAAAGAAGTCCGAGGCCGGCTCCAGCCTAGGCTGCATGGCAGGCAGATAGGATGATGGTTCCAGCCTGGAAACTTTCTCTATACAAGGTTTCTAAAGGCCGTGTTGGGCTGACATACAGACAAGATGGTGGCTACTGCATGGAGGCAGATAGGGCGACGACAGGTGAATCCTGGCTGCACTTATGACTGCGCGCGTAAAACCATGCTCAAACACCCGTTGGGGCATCTGAACCGTGTGTCTACTTGGTACATGATGAACAGACCCCTAGGGCGCGCCTGAGCATCTTTCACCTGCTGCAATGCCTCAGCAAATGCCGCCATGACTCGAGCCTCCCAGCTGCCGGCGCCAGGCCCGGCTGCGGCTGCCGTGTGCCCGCCTGCGGAAAGCATGTCACATCAGATACGTCAAGCAGCAAGCTCGTCAACGCGAGGCATGCCGATGGAATGGTCTGGCACAACAACGGCCTCAGCAGTGCCAGATCGGAAAGCAGCCCTGGAACCCTGAAAGGTAGCTACTCTGCAATTGAAATCACATTGCATTGCAAGTATACCTGCCGCAGCGGCGGCCCAGTCGGGCTCGCGGAGTTCGCCGCGTGCAATCTTGCCGGCCGGCGAGCGCGGCAGCGGCTGTCGGCAGATGACGACGGCCGTGGGCACCGCCGCCGCCGGCAGCGCCGCTCGGCAGTGCGCCAGCAGCGCTGCAGCCCCCGGCCGTGGGTGCGCGGCGTGCTGGCTACCCGGCAACGGCGCGAGCTCCACATAGGCTGCCAGCCGCGGGCCTGCCATCCCAGAAAGATGTTTTCAAGCTGCCTCCAGCATTGCGACGCTATGATCTGACATCATGAGGCAGCTGCATCCGTTCTACGCTCTGCAGAAAATTGTGCTGCTGCCATAGCCCTGTCATGTTGAGAGCCGTCGGCTGAAGGCTCAGCCCTGTGTGCAGCTGCCGGCTTGCCTGTGGGGCCGGGCCAGGCCTTGGCGGCAGCCGCAGCCACTGCACGATGTGCGCACAACACCGCGTCCACTTCGGCCAGGTTGACCCGCGCGCCTGAGCGTCATGTAATGCCAAAGTTCTGTGAAACAATAAACTTTTGTGTGCCGACGATTTGACTTCTCAGGCGCAGGGTCGCATGCCTGCGACATATGGTGAGTCACCTCGACAAAATGGTTATCAAGTGTGCGCAGGACATCACAGCATGCGCACCCCGGATCTTGATTTGCAGGTCCCTGCGGCCGGCGAGGGCCAGCATCCCGCTTCCTGCATCCACCCAGCCGAGGTCACCCGTCCTGAAGAACCGCACGCAGCCGCCCGCGCTGTCGCCGCCGCTGCCGCAGCCTCGACGGCTGCTGTCAGCCTGCTGCGTGTCGCTTCTGCTGCCTCCGTTGACGCCATCTGTCCCCAGTCCCAGCTCTGCCGCCAGCCAGGCTGCCGCGCCGCTGCCCGCTAGCAGAGATAGCCGCAGCTCACTGTGACTGCGGCCGCTGCGGCCGCTGCTGACCCCGGCGCCGCCGTCGGGCGTGTTGGCAGCGTCGGTGCAATCAATCGGTGCCAATTCTGGCAGCAGCTGCAGGGCGGGCACGTCCACAAAGCGCGCCGCCGCCGCCGGCAGAACTGGTGGGCTGCTTCCGCCCCCTGCTGCATGCGCCAGGTAGCCGGCCGCCACCCCGGGGCCGGCGACCCACACCTCCCCCACCTGGGAGCATAGTATTACCAGGGTTGTTTTTCCCAAAACTCACCCAGGAACATTTTCCGAACATTGCCCTCTGCAGTTGCGTGAATGTGGCTTGCAAGCTGATGCTGGCTGGCTGTGAAAGTCAGCTGCCCCAACACTGCGTGGCTGACACCTGCTCAGCTGCCACAACACTGCGTGGCTGTCACCTGGCCGACGGCTGCCAGCCGCAGTGCCGCTGTCCGCCCATTACCGCTGTCCACATTGGGTGCGGAAACCCCGGAAGCCGCAGCCTTGCGTTCTGACGCTGCGCCTGCTGCTGCATCTGCAGCCTCGCCATCGCTGCTGTCGCTGCCATCAGCTACAACGGCCACCAGTGTGTTGGCGATCGGCAGCCCCGCCGGCACTGGCATGTCCAAAGCTGCGTGTCTGCTGCTGCCGCCGCCGCCTGTGGTACCGCTGCTGCTGCCGGGGCGGGCCACTCGGTTGCCGCTGCTTGCCTGTTTGGGGTCCTCATCTGCGAGCAGCTCCTGTGGCCGGTTTTGCTGCCGCCGCAACAGGGCGCTGACGTTGCACGCTGTTGCGTCGGCGCCCACTTCCGAGCTGCCATAGACATTAAGCAGCTGCACGTGCGGAACTGCTTCCTGCAGCCGCGCCGCCAGCCGCCACGGCAGCGGCTCGCCGCTGGAAATCACGTGCCGCAGCCGCAGGCCTGCCACAGCAGCGTGAGCGGAAATTGCCACGTCTCAGATGGCGGACGCATGCATTCATGTGCCCATGTGAACGCATGTACTCGTACAGCTGCCTGGCCCAGAAACCTGCAAACCGTGAGCTGGTCTATAGCTTTTCATCCAATTCAGCTCATCATAATCCGTGCACGTTCCCAATCTGCATAAGCAGACCAGTGCCATGTGTTGCGGGCGTTGCTGAAGGGTTCACACACCTGGCATGGCTTTGATGGACAACATGTCAGCCGTAAAGGCTCGTATTCTGTGCCCATCAGCAAGCTGAACAAGCTGAACAAGCCACTTATCGTCGGCATAGATATACACCTGGCGTGGCTGCGAGGGAGGAAGCCAGCGCCGCCAGCAGCGCAGGCACGGCCGTCAGGTGCGTGACCCCGCGGTGAGCCAGGCCAGCGGCAAAGGCGGCGGGATCCGTCACCACGCTGTGGCTGAAGGTCACCTGCCAGGCACATTGAGGCTCTCGAGTCGTACAGTGTGGCTTGTTCAAGCCAGACTGCGGTCTTGCTCTTGGTCGCAAAGCACCGCTGCTGGTGGACGACATGAGGAAACTGAGGCTGTAGCATCACAAGGCAGCCCTCCTATGCTGACGGGACCCAATCCCAATGACGACTTGGCTAGATTCGGCCGTAGAAGCCTCACCAGCGGCACGCCAGCCAACAGAGGCGCGAAGAGCTCCGCAACAGCGTCCACAAAAGCTGGCGTGGTCTTCAGGGCCGCGACATCGCTAGGGCGGAAACCAAGTGCCGCCGCTCCCCAGTCGCAGCGGTTCAGCAACCCTGTGTGAAGAAAGCCTGATTGATTGACAAACACGCACACAACTCAAGTTGGCAAGGCACACATGTTTACCAATTTTGGGGTCTGCCAGTTGCCATTTTGCACCACATATCCGTCAATCTGCTTCGGACTGCCGAGGAACAAGGTCACCTGCTTCGGTGCCACAGACTCCCAGCGGCACTCCAGTGGACCCGGAGGTGAACACCACATAGCAGCATGGCGCCTGCAGTGGCGCCATCGCTGGCGTGTTTAGCACATCCTTGCTGTCTGCTGCAGCCTTGTTGCCTGCATGCGCGAGCATGCCATCCGTCTACAGCCATTTGTATGTCCTCTGAAGACAATGCTCAGCAAAAATGGGCTGCTGCACGCTCTGACATGTCATACAAGCATGTGTAACGCTGACTGTCAGTGCCACGTGTCAATCAGAACCAGCATGCAAACTTGGCGCAAGCAGCACACAGTTTCAGTTCCAAGGAGAACAATTTCACCGAGTTGTAGGCGCAGCACTGGCCAGCTGTGCAGAGTCGCAGCTGTGTCCGCACTCTGGTGCTCCTTGCTGCTGGCCGCAACACACACTGCAAGCGGCGCTGCGGCCTCCAAAACCGCCGCCATGCGGCCAGTCGGCCACCGAACGTCCAGCGGCACCCACGGCGCCCTGCATGGTGACGTGGTCGTAGTCCACATAATTCGCCCAAGTAGATGTGTGATCCATGCCTCAGGAGTGTGTAATTCGCCTATACTGCACATGCAGGAGCATGCACTCGGTACATGAAACGACGGGTGATTCGTGTGTTAGTGACTGGCTTTCGTGGCAACAGCTGCGCCTGCGCATCGCACACCATGGGATGCCAGCCGCAGCAGGCGTTGCCAGGCTGCATTTCCTGGACGGACCCAGTCTGCGATATGGTACATGACTTTTGCTCAGCAGCAGCATGTATCCGAGTATCTCGGCGCACCCTATGGCCGCGCACGCGAGCACCGCCACCAGGTACCCTGGCGACGGGTCCATATAAACGGCGACGGTACATCCAGGCTGGAGCTGTACCGCCGTCATGGGCCTGTCCGCCGCCGCTGCTGCAGCTGCTGCTGATTGGTCTGCCACGCTGTGCTGTGCTGCAGCGGAGCTGCTGGATTCTGGACGATCACTGATGCTGTGAGTGCCATCACCGCTGTCATTAGCAGCCGTCGGCGCCGCATCACATGTCGTGGGGTTTGCTGCAAGGCATTGCACGCTGCTGCCATGCCGCTGAAGTGCTGATGGCTGGCTGCAGTCTCCGGCCAGCCGCAGCAGATGGTCTGCCACAGCTGAGACCTGCGGACACAACTACCAACCAGTTTGATCCCCACTACAGTGGCGCAGCTTCGGACATGCATGGGCGGCATGCCTTGCGTCATCGATCACAATTCTTGGCGCCTACCTCGGCAAGCAGATCTGCAGCTGTCAATGAGACCCCGGTCGCAGCGTCAACCACAATTGTAGCACGCTCATCCTGCTGCAGCTGCGCAAGCACTCGAGCCCAGAGCTTCGACAGGTGATTCCACATGAACAGGTGCACGCTCAGGCGGAACCGCAACCTGTCTTGTTGGTGATCGAAGGTCACCTTGAACAATCAAATTGAGCGTCTTGACCGTGCCGACAGCTCAGGACCGTGTAACACTGAAGTCAATGTGCGGATTGACCGACAAGTGAGCTGATTGCTGGATTTGTGTGCCGACAACGACAGGATACGCCAAGATGCTTTTGCACATGCTTGATGCAGAATGGGAGTGAAGTTTGAGGTGTCCAACCGTGTTTACCCAAGTGCAACATGTCATCTGCCAAAACTGCATTTGATGCGTTGGCCAAACAGCCCTGATGCCTGACCCATGCAGCAATCAAACACGCTCCCACTCCCTTGCTTCGTCGCCTTCGAGACAGGCGTATATGTACAAATTGAACCCGCCTAATGGCGGCCCAGCATCCCCAGCACCCTCGCACACCTCAAACCCTGCATGCCTCACGCCGGCGGTCTTTTGCCACTGATAACAGCAACATGTTTGCGTGCTCCTATCAGGCCTGCACCCGCCGGCCGTCGACCCAGATCCACCGCTTCTTCTTGGGCTCTTCTGGCGCTAGCTCTGGCGCCGGACCCTCAGGTGGGGCCGCCTCGTCGGCGACAGCCTCTGGCGCCTGCTGCGCCTCAGGCTCTACTGTAACCCCCGCTGCGGAGTGTGCTGCCGGATGCTGCACAGCCGCCGAGGCCTCTGCCACCGCTGGCGCAGGCGGCTGCGGCTGCGAGGCAAGGCCTGCCTCTTCGGCCAGGGTTGCATTGGCCGCAGCAGACGCAGGCATCGCGTCGCCGGAGTGCACTCCACTGGCTGCTGTGCCCGCTGCCGAGGCTGCTGCAGGGCTGTCCACTGTGTCGCCTGTGCGACCGGCCGCACTGCTGACGGCATAGTCCTCCTGCGCCGCGTCAGCTGCCGGTGGGCTGCGCTGCCAGGGGGCCTTCTGCTGCCGCTGCTGCACCGGCAGCGCTGCTGCGGCTGCCTCCGACTGCATGGCTGCCTGGGCCGCATCGGGCAGCGCAGCCTGGGCCGCCTGCACCACGAGGTAGATTGTGAATGAAAGCACAGATCGAGCTGCACTCATGCAGCATTGCTGTGCATAACACTTGCTGTTTTGTGCTCGTCAACGTGAGCCGGCATGCTGATATGCAGAAGTGTTTGCAAGAGTCAACCCGGTCACCTCCTTCAGACTGACGACACCTGTTGATCACAGACACCATGCAAAGCCGCACCTGCAGCAGGGTCTCCAGGTCGGCTGCCTGCTTCTTGGCCATCTCCAGCACGGACGACGAGGACTGCAGCGCCGCCTGCACCTCCGCCGCCTGCTCCGGACTGCCCGCTTGCTGCAGCAGCGAATGAGGAAAGACATCACAGATGGTTTCGTAACACTCAGCATATGACAGACCCATTCCCATCCGAGCTGCCCCACCTGCTGCAGCAGCAGAGGCAGAGCATCGTCCATGATTTTGTGGGAGTCAAATATACGACTCCACAGCCTGCTCCGGGGTGCCAGCTTGCTGCAGCATCACAAGGTCAGACATGATGCATGGCCGTGTCACAGTTAGAGGACTAAGGAGGATGTGAAGCAGACAGTAGGAACAAGGTGACGGAAAATGGCCCCACCTGCGCCTGGGCACGCAGCTGCTGCAGGGCCGCCTCGGCAACAAGCCTCAGTTGTGTGCCATGGGTTGAGCGCCATGGGTTTAGCGTCCACAGTCAAGTCCTCCAGAAGCGACAGAAAGAAACCCACGAACAGAGGCCCCACCTGCGCCTGGATGCGCAGCTGCGGCAAGGCTGCCTTGGCAACAGGCCTCAATCCTGTGCTATGAAGTCCTTCAGAAGCGGCAGAAAAACGACCACAGACGCAAGGCCCACCTGTGCCTGGGCGCGCAGCTGCTGCAGGGCCGCCTCAGCTGTGGGGATCAGCCGTCGCGCCGCCGCCAGCCGGTCCTCCAGGCTGCGCACGCTCGCCACATCCTGCTTCCAGCTTCCGACGCCCTGCATCCTGCTTCTGCTGCCGCCGCCCGCCCCTGGCGCCGCCCGCGGCTTCGCGCGCCTGCGCCGCCGGGGGACTGCCTGCTCTGTAGCCGCCGCCGCCGCTGCCCGCTTGGCGGCCGCCTCGGCCTGGCGCTCGGCTGCAGCCGCTTTGGCGGCGGCATCACGCTGCGCTTTCTCTGCCTCGCGGGCGGCTGTCTTCTCTGGCGAGTAGTAATGCTCCTGCAAAGTGGCGCACACCGTGGCAATCGGTAGCATGCGATCACAAGGGACACAGCTGCAGAACCGTCAGGCCATGGCGGCCACATGCAAATGGGTACACTTCAGGCATGACGAGCGCAAGAGCAAGATGCAGCGTCAGCTGAGGGCCTGCCAAACTTCATCCCAAACAGCCAGCCAAGGTTTGAGAAGGCAAGGGGCAGATAAAAACCATGCACGCACCCGCCACTTGTCAATGCGCTGCTGCTGGTACTCTGGCGTCAGCATCCTGCCGTGAACCTGCACAACCATACAAAGCATAAGGACAGTGAAATGCCTTGTTGTGGTGGCAGTTTGCATCCTGGCGGGTTCAGGATGCAGAAATATAGGATGGTCAACATTCCAGTGGGCTGGGCTTCGTTTGAGCTATGCCCTGATCATTCAATGCGCAGCGTGCCAAGCGCGCCCAGCAAGCAACTCATGGTACTATGCTCAGAGAATGGTATCCAAAGTCAGACTTGGCATGGAACGCTGGGTCGTGCCACCTGCTGCACACTGCCTCGAGGGGGCTGTGATATACGACTCTGCTGAATTCTCCACTCAAAATTGACCTTGACTTCGTGACCATAGGATCATAACCTTGGCGCGGTATTCGGGGTCCTGCCACTTGCGGCGAACCGCCTCTGCGATCGCCGCACGGTGCTCCGCCGACATGAACGGCGCCCGCTGCCGCCGCTGCGCCCCTGCATCGGCACGCATAGTCATCTTGACAATGTGTCACAGCGACTGCACACAGAGGTGGTCGATACATCTTCCCAGTCATGCACAACACCCTCCGCCGTCTTCCTACACAGGATTGTATGCTTCCTGGAACAAAATGCCTGATCTGCACCTGCTTGCACATACATGACCCTGCTAATCATGTGTGTTATGCAGAGTTCAGATTGGTACCCTTTGAGGGGATGCTGTCAGGCATGTCACACTGGTGAAAACAGCCCCTCACCTGATGACTCTACTGCTGAGTCGCTATCGGCCCCGGGCAGCTTCGGCGACTTGGGCAGCGTCCGGCTGGCCGCCTTTGGCTTCGGCTCCTTCTTCGGTTTGGGCTCCTTCTTGGGCTTCGGCTGCAGGTGACCGTGACAGCAGGGTCACAGGACAGCCACTTGACCCCATGCTACCTCAGGAGGAAGTGTCGTCTGCCTGTCTGCTTTGTGTCTGGCTGTCTGCTGCTTTACTGTCTCCTTCTGAGCTGTGGCTGCTGGCCAATGTGCAACATCTCTCCCACAATGAGCATTGTCATGAAGAGCTTCCGCAGGCCTTCAGCAGTCCGTACCAGGTGGCATCACGGTGCACTCTGCAGCCTGGTAGTCACATCGAGCTACTTCGTTTCACCTTAACATGAGCATTTCGCATCAGTACTGGCTCACCTCCTTAATTGGCTTGGGCGGCAGCAGGTGGCGCCGCGGTGTGCACCGCACCTTGGCGATCACATCTGGCCGCTTCATGGCCGCCTTCGTTGCCTTTGAGATATTCGCCCGCCACTCTGCAAGCAACATGAGGCACAGTCTGACGGTTAACGATTGATGGTTATCGCTGGAGCAGACCAATGCGACACGAGCCCGTGCAGCATGAGAAACAATCAATCAGCAGCCAGAACAAGCCTTGGGTGTGAGGGAAGTATCATATTTTCGAGCTGCTGATCCTGGTGGTTCACTAACTCTGGGCACATCGTGTCAGCCAGGCACATAGCGGATGCAAAACGCAATGCGGCTGCATCGTGTACACATGCTGCTTCAACAGACTGTACTACAGAGGTGATGCGCATCCTGTAATTGAAACACCTGTGCAATGCTCGAGAAGGGGTAATACCGCATATGCAATGGTGATGTGCTGTCGCAATCTATGGTAAGAGGAGAGGCACCAAAATAAAATGAAGGCACA
Source organism: Tetratostichococcus sp. P1 (assembly GCA_036584455.1). NCBI lineage: Eukaryota > Viridiplantae > Chlorophyta > Trebouxiophyceae > Prasiolales > Stichococcaceae > Tetratostichococcus > Tetratostichococcus sp. P1. Next base: position 736,180 of record BTPI01000006.1, read on the forward strand.
AGTGGCAGACCTTGACTGTGCTTCAAGACCTTATGCGAGGCTCTCAATCCCAGCCGGGCAAAAGAGAATACACTCTTGTCTTGACCCTGTTTACAACGGCATCATATAACCTTTCTTTAAATAGACACCCACCGTCGCTGTGCTTGAGGCCCTTGTTCCAGGCTCTGCGTCCCTTCGCAGCCTCCGAGATGCGCTTCCGCCGCTGAATCTCTGCTTCCGGAATACCTTCCGCCGCCAGCCGCACCTCAATCGGCATCTTGGGCTGCGCAGGGCCAGATCAAGTCACAACACGTATGCACACATTGAGTGATGATGACCGTCGTCTATGGGACATGAGAAGGGTGAAGCAGAGCATGCCAACAGGGCACAGCTAATGCATCTGCAGGCTGTTGGCATCCTACTACAGACTTGACTCTTGAGATTTCAACATGTAATTAGACCGTTTAAGATGCCCCACACTGCAACTTGATCGCGATGCGTCAAACTTAAACACAGCAACACGATGCAGGACGACACCTGCATGGCCTGCTGCAACTCATGTCTAGTCCCGTGCATGCATTCGCCGATGACAGCGGCCAACAGCGCGTTCCGCAGCCGAGTCATGCTTAGAGCAGCGTGCTGCAGGAACATAGGAGTAGAGCACGCTGCTCGAACATAAGGGTAGAGGTCGATGAGGTCGTTGTTCAGTGAGCACCTCGCCAAGGCCCTTGTTCCAGGGCACGCGGCCGCGCTTGGTCTCCCCAATCCTCTCGCGCCGCTGCCGCTCCCTCTCCGGGAGGCCGCCCTCCATCTCCCAAGCCTCCCGCCGCCGCCGCCGCTGCGCCTCGCGGTTGACGGCCGCAGCCGCCTGGGTGTACCGGTACATGCCGGTGTGGTCTGCAGTGGCCTGCCGGGCGCTGCTATTTGCGCCGCTGACGGCGCCGAGGCCGTCGCTGCCATTGAGACCGTCACCGCCGCTGATGTCAACGCTGCTGAAGCTGTTGGTGCTGCCATTGTGCAGGCTGCTGCTGGACGCTTCCGCAGATTCTGGGGATGTCGGCTGAGGGAGGGACTCTGTCTGCTCAGCGGTATCTGTCCCAGATGCTGTTGCCGACACCGAGAGGCTGAAAGACCCAGTGGCATTGCGCTGCTGCTGTATCTGCTGCTGCTGCTGGCGCCAGATGGCGGCTGCAGCCGTGGCCGTCTCGGCCTGCGACCACTGCGGTTCGCACCGGTCACTGAGCACCTGCTGAGGACGTTCTGTGGGCTGCCATCCCCCTGACCCTGGTGCTGACGAGGTTTGCCAGGTGCGTTCCACTGTACCAATGCCTGCCGCTGTGACCGTGCTGCTTCTGTGGCCTGCCATGACGGATGGGCAGTATCTGCACGGCGCTGAATGCTGCCGAGGACGTGTCTGCACGGAGGGCCTGGCAGCCAGCGCAAAGCGCCGCGCATGGTGACAGCATGCCGGTGGAGTCTGCAGCGGCAACAGAAAGGGGTGACGTAGCGATGACGGGCCCGCTTCGGGTGCAGCTAGCATCCCGCCAGCGTGAGAGAACGTTGCCGGCGTTGGTGCAAGCCAACCCTTGTGTGGCTGTGTCTATGCTCAGCGATCCGCTCTTCGATGCTGAAGCGATGACAGTTGTCCGAGAAAGGAATGTAAGTCGAAGTGTCGGATGCAACCGCTCTGCCGAGCGCAAAGGAGCTTGCAACACATGAGCCTGAAGGGGGTAGGATGAGCTGGCAGATTTGGCAAATGTAACGCAAATGTGGGACATCTCATGGGTGCTCAGGGGGGTTGCTTATCAGTTGTGGCCCATGGGGAAACAACAGAATCGTCCTTTGATTTTCGCCGGCAGTCGTGCAACCGGTCTCTATTGGTAGCTTAGGGCATTTAGGAACGTTTGCCAGCGGTTGCAGGACGCTGGAGGCATCTAAAGTTGAATGGAAGCAGTTGGGCCTGGAAGCAGGAAGGCTGCATGGCCCTGGGGTTGTCCCACATGTAAGGAGCAGCAGCAACGATTTGCTGCTTTCGGCTTGTTTCAGTGATCTTTGTAGGGCGAACTTCAAGTTGCATCTGCAATCAAGGCTAGCTGAGCTGCTGAACGATTCTGCACTGGATTCAAGTGTCGGACTTGCATTTTGTTGAACCATCGAGGAGCTCATGCATTGCATCGGCAACTGCAAGCTGTGTCCTGCATGTCGCATGCTTTCAGACGACCGAGAGGTCCAGCTGAACTGATCCAGGAGCCACATCAGCAGGGCTGAGGGCCCAACTCATGCCGCTAACAGCCCGCACTGCATGGCCTCGTGCGCTGAGGAGCAGTGTGTGTCGCTGCTGCGACCGTAAGGCACCGCGAGTAGACCTCCGGAAGCTTGCATCAGGCTGCGTGAACAGCATGACATACCTTGCGCTTCAGCTTCAGCGCCACCACCTTGGGACCGCCAGCACCGCTGCGATGCGGTAGCAGCAGGGGCGACACTGGGGAGGTTTCGGCCTGGGGACCGGGTGAAATGAACACGGTGCCAACGCCGTTTCACCAGCGCATCGTCGTCGACGTCGATGTGGCCGCCCGGCGCCTGTGCGGGTATGCATTTGAGGTGCCGTGTGAATGCTGCACTTGTCAGCAGGGGTCTTCGCATGTGGTGCTGAAGCGGCGCTCTGTGCTGACGCTGTGCATCGATGCAGGCACTGCATGGGTGCTGCCATGGGTGGTTGCAACATGTGACGACATGCAGAGATGCAGCTGCCACTGCCTGCCCTGACGCAGGTACACTGAGCTGAAGGTGTCCTGCCCGCCAGATGCAGCCAGCGTTGGTGAGTGGCGCATAACACAGCAGTGGCCATTCCCGAAAATTGTATGCAGTTAAAGCAAACTGTGTCGACCTCAAGCTTGTGCCGCACTTTGCATTGTGTGTCACTAGTTGACATGGGGTTTGGACAACCTATGTGGCCAACATCCGCAATGCAGGTTTGCACGTGCTGGGGCTGGACATCAAAAGCGTTACTGTGGACAGTGCCACAGCGGCATTCAGCCTGCGGCCAGAGCAGCAGGGTGATGCAGCAACCCAGGTGAGACAATGGCTGGCACCTTCTTCTCAGCGCGACACACTGGTAAATGCTGTATGTCATCCCAACGATTAAGCAGGCAATCTGCAGCACAATTTGTCACACCCAGCTTGGCAGCAAACGGGGTGCCAACGTGAGCTTCGCACGTCTCATTGTCCATGCAGCAGGCTGCTTTGCAGGCTTCTGCGGTGGCGGCGGCGGAGGCGGGGTACTTCAGCTACCAGGCAGCCCTGCAGCACGAGGCTGAACCGGAGCTCAGCATCCAGCTTCCTGCGGCCGCCGCTCCGCAGGCCGCAGCTGCCGGCGCACAGACAGCAGCAGCGCCAGATGCAGGACCCAAAGTAGATGCACGAGGGTCGGCACAGCAAGCAGGTGCAGCTGCTGCGAATAATACCGCCATTGCAGAAACGGTCCCAGGCGTCAAAGGTGCTGACACTGATGAGATCTCTTATGAGAGGCTGCCACTGCACCAAATGCACGGTGACTGCGGGGTTGACAACTTCCATCTGCTGCGCATCGCTGCATGTCGGCGAGCTCGGCTGCTGTGGCATTACATGCATGTTGTGACATGCTGACCCTGGGCTGTTCTTCCACCTTGTCCTGACAGCCCGACTTGTTGGCAGGCGCGTCCACCGGCAGGGGCAGCGGCGACAGCAGCGTGCGGCAGGTGCTGATCAGAGTGCACTACGCCGTCACGGACCCGGCGTGCGGCATCCGCTTCTGGGGCGGCTTCGCCCACACGCATGCGCAGGTGGGGCCTCACAGGCGCGTCCAGGATCTAGCCCCTGTTAGTGGAGGCAGAAACCGCACCCCGGCAGCCTCTTTGCGCAATGCAGATTGGAAACCACTGTGCCGTCTTGCTGCACTGAAGCTTGTGATAGGCCCTTCTCAATGGTTGCGTTGCACATGACTTGTGGAAAATGTGTGTACACCGCATTGCTGCAGCTGAGGCGGGCTAGGGCATGGGTACCGTGTGTGGACACGCCCGGGGCCGGCTGCCCAGTGGACCTGGCGATCACGGTGGCCAGGTGAGCGCATGTGTCAGCGTCAACCATGTGGCATGCTTGGCTTGCCGTTTATTCGCAGCATCTGAATGAAGCGCTCATCAGGCAAGGCCTGCGTCGGTGGTTCTATTGTGTCGACTCGGCAGGACCTGTCTTGCGTCAAGATCCGCGCATACTGTAGGGACTCGACAGCAACTGATTAAGTGCCAGTGGCGCCTGCAAGACATGGCAGGGCATTGTAGAGGATCTGCACTGTGCAACTGTGATTTCCTGCAGATTCCTGCAGGAATCAGACGGCGGTGGCGACTGGCATGCTGCAGCGCACAACCTGGGCTGGCGGCTGCGCCCGCAAGCTTCTCAGTTATGAGCGATGCAGGAGCTGTTGCGCACCGACTGCGTAACTTTTGCTACAGGAATGAGACGGCGGTGGCAAGCGGCCTGCTGCAGCGCACGACCTGGGCCGCCGCCGGCGCACGCAAGACCTTCCACTTTTCCCAGCCGCGCTGCACGCCGCCGAGCCATGTGGCATTCGCTGTTGGTGAGTTGACCTGCAGCTGGGGGCACGATGAATTCTAATCCACCAACCCTACATTAGCAGCACCTCGTTGGGTCTGTACACCATTCACGGCCGCATCCCACCTGGTGTCGCACATGACTGGCCGCGAGGAGAGCGAAGCCGTGGCCCCCAAAGCAGGGGCAGTGGAGGCTTGCTGCAAACTGTTGCTTGGTCAGACTGCCTCGACCTGTGCAAGTCCTTTCAGGGTAATGTCCGGTTCAGCCTTGGCAAGCTATGGGCCACATCTCCTCTGAGAACTTCTGGCTGTGTGGTTTCGACTCTGCATTCACCGTACTCTGCTGAGCTGCGCAGGCGCATTCAAGATGACGCCAATGGCATTTCCGGCCAGCCCACTCACAACTGGCGCGGCGGCAGATCCAGACGACGCCGGCGTGGTGCTGCCCAATGCCGTGCTCACGCATTTCGCACCGGCAGGTGCAGCTGCTGTGAACTCTGCACTTCAGCGAATGCCAATCATGCACTCTAGCGAATGTCTGCCGATTGCAAACTGCATGAACCCTCAGCCATGCAATGCCAGAGAATCATTCAGCAGACTGCACCCTGTGCGCGGTTCAGCCTGACAGCACACACAGGTGCCTGCCACTCCAGCGCAGTCTGTTCTGTGTTTTAGATGAGATGCTCAGATGCTATCGGGTCTGGTCGCAGGTCTCAGCAGCAAGGCGGCCAAGGTGGCCGGCCGCCCCAGTGCGCTAACACCGGGGCCGGCGCAGCGTGACGACATGACGGCGGCCGCGTCGGAGCACACGGCAAACTTTCTGCCGCTGGCGTTTGCGTTCTTCGAGGAGGCTCTGGGCTCCAAGTTTCCGCATGCGGCGTTTCACCAGGTGTGCAGCTGTTGCAAGCACCAGGACGCAGTTAATGCGCCTGATCGGGCTGCAGAGCAGCTGGGGATTCGCTTCGTGGTGTCCTGGAAAGCGTTTTGCGTGGTCGGGGTCTTTGTGCAATGCATGCGATGCATCACATCGCCCCAGACGTCTCAGCCACTCCCACTGCTGTCATGTGTGCGCAGGTGTTCCTGCCGGCCGAGGCGGCGGTGTCTTTGGCAGCGCCTGCGGCAGCTATGCACGTGCTCAGCACCGAGCTGCTGGTGTATCGGCGTACCATTGACCAGGTCTGGCGCTGCCATGACATATGAGATGGTTGTCATCAACTTTGACAGCATGTTGGCAGGCCCGTTAGTGCTCATGCTTTTCAGCGTCTTCCTGCCTGCGTATGCTTTCTCACACATTGAGGGCATTCCAGCTTCGCCTTTGCTGATGAGCAAAAACACTAGTGAGCAGTGACGATGGCACCAGTGCATAACGAGTCTGGCTTACCCATGCTGATGTGCCCATTTGCAGTGTATGCCCTGTTGCTTGTTTGTCAGGCCAATGAATTGCAACATGCATTGTTGGTGAGCCAGTGGCATGGCATCCTCATGCCTACTTGGATGACAGCCCAGTCTCATAAGCACAGAGTCTTCAGTCCCAAACCTTCCCACCAGGCCATCGAGTCGTGGCGTGCGATTGTGGCGGCGCTGGCGCGCCAGTGGTTTGGCGTCTTCATGCGGCCGCGGACGCCTGCCGACGCATGGCTGCTGGCGGGGCTCGCCGGCTGGCTGGAGGGGCAGTTCGTGCGCACCTTCCAGGGCGCCAACGAGCTGTCTTACAGGTGGATGTCGCTGAACAAGTGTGGAAATGCTGGAAAGGCCAGAGCCAGCTGACTTGAGGGGCAACCTGTGCGCACCTTCCGGGGCGCCAACGAGCTGTTGTACAGGTACTGATTCTCAGCGAACATGGCTTGGCGCAGTGCGACAAAGCCAGTTGTATGGAGGTGCAGTCCATGAGCACTGTCAGGGGATAGAGAACGGCTGTCCCCAGGTCGGAATAGTGCTGCGATGCCCTGTCCAAGCTGTTGCAAGGGGTGGGAGCCATTGTTGCTCGACGCTGATCTGGCGCCCGTCATTGTGCCCATGCGAATGCAAGCTCTAGACACAGCTCACTTGTGACATGTTTGGCGCAGGCGGCATCAGGAGCAGAAGGTTTCGCACTTCATGTGCCCTGATACCGCCATACTGTCCATTGCAACACTACACTTTACAGCAGCCTCACAGTCGAAGTGCTCCGCAGGTGGTGCAATGAGCGGGAGGCAGTTCTCATGCTTGGTGCCAGCCCGGTGCCGCCAGGCGCCACTCTGTGCACACATGAGCACGCCTTCCGGGACAGGCCTCACATACAGCATGCTCACCATGATTTGGAGGCATCACAGGGGACGAAAGGCGATCTCTGCGCTGGACGCCGGCCTGGTGCCACCACACGGTCCACATCTGAGCTCACAACCCAGCACAGGCCTCATGTGCAACCTGCTGAACACATTCGTCTGCAACTTTTGCAGGCGGTACAAGGAGCGGGAGGCGATCTTCGCGCTGGACGACGGCCTGGCGCCACCGCTCAGCCCTCTGGGCCCCGCCGCCGGCGCCTGGGGCCGCCTGCAGGGCACGGACAGCCTGGACGCCTCCAGCCTCGGGGCCTGGAAGGCCACTGCGGTGAACACTTCTCGGCAACCTGCGTAACCTGGGAAACTGCTGCTAATACGAACTCGTCCCAGTGGCGGTGATTCCTGGATGGGGCCGCCTGCAGGCTGCGAAGAGCTTGGACGCCTCCAGTCTTGGGGCCTGGAAGTCCCTTTGCGATATGCACTGCAGACCCTACTGTACACGTTTCAATAGGTCATTCGGATGCTCCACACATGCCGAGCCGCCCGCTCTTTGGGGTCCACTGATGAAAGCGCTTGAAGCGCGGCAGAAATCAGCACGCTTTTGCGCCGCGCTCAGCATACTTCGCATTGCGCTTCACTGCAGGTGATCGGCATGCTGGAACGGCGCGCGGGTGAGGACGCGTTCCGCAAGCTGGTTGCGCACCTGGTGTTTGCCGCCTGCAGCCAGTCGCCTGCAGGTAAGTGCCGCCCTTCACAGATCACATATCCATGCAAGCATCAGGGTCTGGAAGTACGCGCTGCCACATGTATCACATCGAGTCTGGACGGCGGAGCGCTGCTGCTTTGATGAGCAGAGCACCAAGAGTATAGCTTGGGATGGCTCACTGGCCTAGGCAGTGAGCAACATCAGTCAAGCGCGCGACACTGCTGCAGATGAGCTGGCGGCCGGTGGCGGCGCGCGCATGCTGTCGACGGCGCAGTTCCTCAAGGACGTGGGCACCGCCGGCGGCTTCCGCAAGCAGGTGCACCTGCCGCTGTGTGATGGACAACGCAGAGTGTCTTACAAACCACGCAGCACGTCCTGAATTTGCGACGGCATCAGGTTGCTTGACAGGTGCCTACCCATGTGGAAACGCCATCATGCGGCTGCAGATGAAAGTGTACATGTCGGTCGGGCAGACTCAAAAAGTCTGGCTTCCTGTCTGTCTGCAGATCCCCGCATTTGCTGCACGCTGGGTGCACGGGCGCGGCACGCCCCGCCTGACCGCCGCCTTTGCGTACAACAGGTGAGAATTGCCGCTATCACCAGCTGCCCATCCAGTCAGCATCGCCACAGTGGCAGCCGACTTGCTGCAGGGAGCCCAGCACATGCTTTGCAACCACTGAGGGCACCACCCGCTGTCATTCAGCGGCTTGCATGTTGCTAAAGCTGCAGCAAGTGTCGACCTGCAGACGGGGACAGTGCGACACACACCTTAATGATGTTGCACACAAACCGATTTTGGTTTGGCTGATGGTGGGGCTCGGCAGCCCTGGGCCGCCATTGGTGCTGCAGCCAGGCAGCACAACAAGATGATTCCTGGAGAACTACACCCACAGTGATGGAGCGATGTTCCTGCTGCAGAATCAGCATCAATGCGGAGTTTGCAGTGCAGCGGTCGGGCAGTCACTAGACGAGCCTGAAACCCTGGGCCCACAGGGAAGTACAGGCGCATTGCTGCTGTACATGCACGCTCAGTACTTTCAGCGATGCTCCTGCTGCAGGAAGCGCAGCAACGTGGACCTGGCGATGCGGCAGTGGGGCAGCCACTTCTGAGACATGTCTGAAACATGTAATTGTCAACAGGACATGGCACAATCAATGTGCTGCAGGAAGCGCAACAACGTGGAGCTGGCGGTGCGGCAGTGGGGCAGCCACTTCTGAGACATGTCTGAAACATGTAATTGTCAACAGGACATGGCACAATCAATGTGCTGCAGGAAGCGCAACAACGTGGAGCTGGCGGTGCGGCAGTGGGGCAGCGAGGCCGCCCGCCGCGGCGCCGAGCGGTCCGCAAATGCGGGGGGCGACGCCTCGTCTGCTGCCATCCTGAGGGTATGTCACCCCGCAACACACTCACAGATAAGCACAGCACATGCACAGGTCCGTGAGTCTGAGCACAGTGCATGATGACAAAGCCTACATCACGTGAACATGGCTGCTGGGGCAAACACTGCGTCTGAACAAATCGATTTTGGGCCGAGCATTACGAGACAACACCCTGGGAGCTGGACGGGACACTCGCCACCAGCCCCTGGCAACAATCAAAGTGTGGACTGCTGGCTGTTCTCAGGTCAGGGAGAAGCTCAGGTCCTATGCATTCTACTTGCACAGGTGGTGCGATGGACCACGCGCTGCATGTTGGCCGGCAGCCGCTGGTGCTGGGCAAAGATTTGGATTACTGGCTGTCCCCAGATCACGCTGAAGTCCTATGTATTTGCTCGCGCAGGTGACGATTCGGGAGCTGGATGGGACAATGGGCCATGGGTAGGCAGCCGCTGGTACTTTTCAAGATGTGAACTGCTGGCTGTTCCCATGTCAGATGTGCGCTTGAATTTTATGTGTTCTGCTTATGTAGGTGACGATTCGGGAGCTGGATGGCACGATGGACCACGCGCTGCACATCGGCCGGCAGCCGCTGGTGCTGGGCAAGTTCAAGATCGCAACGCGGCCATCGGCGTGGGCGCGCCGCCCCAAGCGCAAGCCGCAGCCTGGGGAAGACACCGCCCTGTTCACAGAGTCAGACGGTGGGCATGCTTTCAGCAGTCTACCATAACATAAAGCGCAGAGCTTCTGCAAGTTCAAGATTGCGACACGGCCATCGGCATGGGCGCACCGCCCCATGGGCGCAAGCCGCAGCCTGGGGAGGACACCGCCCTGTTCACCGAGTCAGATGGTGGGGCGACTGTCGCAATGCAGCCTTGGATGATGCAGAATTTCCCGTTGGTGATAAGATTGCGACGTGGCCGTTGGCTGTGAACACAAAGCCTGGTGGCGGCACCTACGCTGTTCAGGTGAGTCGTGCTGCTGTCATCGACCAACGTGGCTGACCGGCGCCAAAACCCTGTCTTCCATGCTTCCTGTGCTGTTGGCCTGTGCTCCTCGCCGGAAGTGAAGCCGTTTGTGCCATCAGATCCCTGGCTTTGCTGGCGGTGCACACGCCATGTCAGGCTGCAGGCATCGCTTCCACGCTGCATGTAAGGAGTCAGTGCACGTGATCTGGCCTCTCCTGCCGAATGCAGTGATGCTGGGGAAGTGCCCCATCTACTGGATGCGCATCGACCCCACGGCGGAGTGGCTGGCGCAGGCGGTGGTGAAGCAGCCGCCGCACATGTGGGGCCACCAGCTGCTGCGCTCCCGCGAGGTGGGCTACTGCTTCAGTGTTGGAAGACCTCGTGGCGAAGTGTGCCTGTGCACAACCCAAAGGGCTGCGGACATCAGAGGCTGCACAGCAACCGCCGCACATGTGGGGCCACCAGCTGCTGCGCTCCCGCGAGGTGGGCTGGTGGTTCCAATAACCTTTCACGCCGACAAATGTGCCATGACTGGCATGTCTACGACCCAAAGGGCTACGGGCAGCAGAAGCTGCACCGCGGCGGTTGCACATCCACCAGATGCTTCGCTTGCTTGACCCCTGGACAGCTGGGTGCTGCAAGGTCTTCATCTGTCTGCACCACACACCACAGAACCACAGACATGCTGCTGGACGCGGTAGAACATGCGGTGGCGTGCAACGGCAAGCCTCCTTCGCGCATGCCGTGTGCAGGTGCCAGCCCAGGCAGCGGCCGCGGCAGCGCTGGCAGAAGCCGGCGCCTGCGGAGCGCTGTCTCCAGGTGGTGCCGGCGCACTGCGGGAGGCGCTGGCCAGCGACAAGGTGTGCTCTGCCATAGGACAATTCCTAGGGCTTTGCTGATGGTCCTCTGTTTGCACTAAATCAAGCGACACGGTTTGCTGCCACTAGACAATGGCAAGAGTTTTGCTGATGTGCTTTGTTGGCACGGAACACAGCCCGCTGTTCGTTGATCTATTTGTTCTTCTTCGTGCACTTGTGTGCCGTGTCTGCACAACTCATAGTCAGAGGCTTCTGATAGTTAGGATTGGCTTCTGAGACGGCGGCGCGGCTGTCAAACCCAAACAGGTGTACTGCCGCATCCGCTGCGACTGCGCCATGGCGCTAGCGGTCTCCGCGGGGCAGCCTGCAAACCCGAATGGTGTGCACACACGTCATTTTGATGATGGTAACTTGAGTGCATCCTGCCTGCTGCTTGGGCGCACGCTGTGGCCATGCTGAGGCCACTCACCTCATGCATAACGCACGAGCGTTTCAACACCTAGTGCACAAGAGTACACCAATGTTGTGCATGGCTCCGATGCAGGCCTGCAGCTGCTGTTGAAGCACCACGCCATGCTCACGGGGACTACAGGCACAGCGGCCGGCCCGCGGCCGGCGTACGCAGACCTCGCCGAGTACTTCGTCGCCCAGGTGAGACCGCGTGGGTCGCTCCACGTGTTCGCTCAATGCTTGTAAGTGTCTGAGAGCGGTCTGAGAGCGTGCAGCACAGCACGGCTGCCGCAACAAAGGGCGTCAGCTGCTCAGGTCAGGAGCAGCAGGCACAAGCTCACGCACTTGTTGCAATCCCTCCTGCTTACGGTCACACATGTGACATGCTGATACGTATGCTGCAGATTGATATGCGTGTTCTGAGTATCGCGCACATCATTAGACATAGGGCGTCGCACGGTCACTGCTGATTGTGAACTCAAGTGTGAGGTTGTGAGCTGACACAAACAGTGCAGATTTACCACAGGTGTCTCGGAAACTGTGTTTCAGAGTATGTATTCCATCTCACATAGGGCCTTGCGCGGGCGCTGGCTGCGGTGCGCGACCGCCATGGCCGCTCGCCGCCTGAGGTGGTCGACGCGCTGCTGGCAGCCCTGCAGCAGGTGCGCACAGCAGGCTCACGAAGAACCCTTGTCCGAAGGGTTTTGCAAATGCTGTGCGCTGGTGTCGAGGTGCTGCAGCAGGGACCATGAGAGGGGCAGGTCAGCGTACCGCTGTCCATGCAAAGACGGGCAGCAGTGCCCCTACATGCACCTAATTTGCAATATTCACCATCAATCCGTTGCTATTATCCAAACCTTGATAAATGATAATCTGGCCCTTTTTCAGGGCGATTCTGCCGGCAGCGTGTGGCACGACTCCGGCATGGTGGCGGCGCACCTGGAGGCCCTGGGGCAACTGGCGCCCCCCTCCGCTGAGGTGACCAACACCCTCATGCAGCGTTCTTTCGGCAGATCGGCATAGTGTCTGCCAGGTCTTCCTGGGGCCGAAGTCAGCCTGACAGGTTGCGAGTCCTGGTCTGCAGATCTGTTGTCAATGTTTAAAGTACCCAGTGACGCAAGCCACGCAGCGGGCTGTGGAGGCGTCGCAGAAGAGTTTGTCCACGAGTGGATGGTGCCCAGCATCGGGTGCATGATGGACGCGGAATGGTGCAGTATTGTCTACTGCATTCCTGCCGCATTCTGTGCAGGCCATGCAGCGCATTGCCGAGGCAGCGGGGCCTCGCAATGGAGGCAGTGCTTGACAGCGTTGGCTGCATGTTGGACATGATTCTGCTCCTCATTAGGCCTTCGATTGCTAATGGTGTTGCTGTTGCGTCACGTGCAGGCTATGCAGCGTCTTGTGCAGGCGCTGCAGCAGGCGCTCGCCTGAGAGGGGGTGCTGCCCAGCATCGGCTGCATGGCGGGCATTGGATTTATTGCTCAATATGCTGTCGATTGCTGACTGTGATTTTGTTGCAAACCGTGCAGGCCATGCAGCGCATCATCAAGCCGCTGCAGCAGGTGCTTGCACGAGAGGCGGTGCTGCCCAGCATCGGCTGCGCGGTGTGCGTGGGGTTCTTGTGTCCATGTTGGGTTGTCGATTACTGACTATGTTGCCATTGCACTCTGTGCAGGCCATGCAGCGCATCATCAAGCCGCTGCAGCAAAGTCTGGCGCACTAGGCCGTGCTGCCCAGCATCGGCTGCATAGTGGGCATTGTGTTTTGCGTTTTGGTCGTCATGTTGACAGTTGATTGCTTCTCATCATGTTGGCATGGCACTCTGTGCAGGCCATGCAGCGTCTCGTGAAGGCGCTGCAGCAGGCGCTTGCGCGAGAGGCGGTGCTGCCCAGCATCGGCTGCGTGGTGGGCGCGGCGGCCGTGATGTCATTGGCGCGGCTGGCCATCGCTTCTGGCAATGTTTCGCTTGTGGCATCCAGGTGCGTCACAGTCCATCAACATGTTCAAGTACATCTCAAAAACTTCAACAGCATCATCGGCTGACTGGGGCATCCGGTATTAGATGGAGATGTACGGCAATACGTCAATGATGTGTCAGCCGCTCAGATGTATGCTAAGATGTCGAAATTGCCTTCAGCAGGGTTTGGCACACGTGCGACTGCAAGCATGGTTGCCACACCAACATGCTTGAAATCTCTGCGTGTGAACTTCACCCATGGGCTATCAATTGGGGGTTGTGGTCGAGCGGCTGAAAATAGCCAATACCATGCTACATGTCTCATAATGCAGCTGTAGTGCCTGATCTTGTGCTGAGCTGCATGTAGCAGGAGGCTATCACCACTTCTTAGGTTTTGGGCGTCACGCCTGTGCGGCGGCAGCAGCACGATGGACCCCGACTGACAATAAGATGTCACTCATTGCATGTTTCTCCGACTCAGCAGGCTTCTGGAGGCGTTTGGCCGCTTCACGACGCCGATGTCGCCGCCGCAGCTGCGGCGGGCCGCCCACGCAGCCAGCAGCGCCCTTCTGTATGTATCGCAAGGCGCCGATGCGACCATCAATGCAGCGCTGGACGCTGCCGCGACCGAAAAGTCGCCGACCGTCAGGTATGCGGGTGCAGCTGCGAGCAACACATACAGCTCTGGAGCCCTGAAGACCTGAATGAGAACATGTGAAGTGGTACACGGGTTGTTATGGCACCTGTGGTGGCTCCTATGACCTGCCAAGCTCCCCAAACACCAAGCAGAGGTTGCTGCCATGATTCCGGCTTTCTTTTGAAGGTCTTGCAAAGCGTTTGCATTGGGCAGTGGTGGAGAGCGTTGTTGTGCATTCAGCTCACAATGCCGTGCAACACAGGGCCAGCATCTTGCACGCGGCGCTGTCGCAGCTGCCGCGGCCGGCGCCGCCGCAGCCGTCTGCCAGGCCGCCGCAGAGTGGCGCCGCGGTAGCAGCGCAGGCAGCAGCCGGTGAGTGAAGCATGGACGAAGTGTATGTTGATCGTCGTGGTGGCATCGCTGTTTGTGCAATTGCGCTGCCACAAAGAGTGATAAAGAAATGATCGTAACACCGGTACTCCGCAGGTGAGACCAGAATGTCCTTGTCAAAGTGATTTGCTGCTGCAGAAACGAGGACACCAACTCACATGATGTCACCAGAGCTGACCGTGCCGTTCTTCACCATGCAGCGGCTGCAGCAGCACAGGCGGCAGCCGGAGACAACCCCGGCGCGCTGCAGCTGCCAGCGGCTGCGACATCCCCAGCTGCAAATGAAACTGCTGCAGAGCCTCCGCAGCCAGGTGCAGACATCGCTTGCAACTGTGATTGCAATGGTCAATCATGCTGCAGCTTCCAATTGCCACCCTGCACTGACGAACGTGCGGTGAAGCATTGCATGCTTGACCTGCCGCCACGCATCTTGCTGCCAAGGTTGGACCCTCAACAACACAACAGCTGCGCCGAGGCCGCATGCTGTGCTGCGTCGCAGGCGCAGTCACACCCGCCACGCTGCAGCGGCTGTCGGCGGCGGTGGCCGGTTTCAGCCACGACCCTGCAGCCCGGCACGCGGTCTTCATGCTGCTGCAGGCGGCGGCGGGGCAGCCGGCAACGCTGTTCCGGGAAACCGACGAGGAGGATGCTGCTGCTGCAGGTGTGTGGCATTGGTGACACATAGTACTGCAGATTGCAATCTTGCAGAGTCAGCGGCGGGGCAGCTGGCAATGCTGCTCCGGGAACCCGACGAGGAGGACGCAGCCGCTGCAGGCATGTAGCATTTGCAAAAGAGAGTATTTCAGGTTTCAACCTTCCAGAGTCAGCAGCGGGGCAGCCGGCGACCCTGTTCCGGGACACCGATGAGGAGGATGCTGCGGCCGCAGATGTGTAGCATTGGCAACTATTTAGAATGTTGCAGATCCATTCTGGCAGAGTTGGCGGCAGGGGATGCAGCTGCTGCAGGTATGTGGCACTGGCACTGTCAAGTATCGCATGTTTCACCATGACAAAGCCGGCAGCGAAGCTGTTGCGGCAGACCAAAGAAGAGGATGCAGCCATCGCAGGTGTGTATAATTTACGAAACTTGCAGATCCCAGTCTTGCAGCGTCGGCGGCGGCGCAGCCGGCAACGCTGTTTCGACGAGGACGCTGCTGCTGCAGGTGTGTAGCGCTGGCACTACCAAGCATTACATGTTTCACGATTGAATAGCAGGCGGCTGCATGGCAGCCGGCGACGCTATTTCGGGAGTTGAATGAGGAAGACACAGCTTCAACACGTATGAACGCATCAGCAAGATGAAGTATAGCATAATTCGGTCTTTATAAATATAGCGGCAGGCAGCCACGACGCCATTGCGGGAAAGGAACGAGCAGGACACTGCGTCCACCGGTGCTCATGGTTCTATGCCCTGATGAGCGTATGCGCCAAGCCTCCGACAGCATCTCATGAAGGGGCGCCGAGTCATGGTGGGCTTGCAGTCCATGCCGTCATGCGTGTGCCTGGTCAGATATGACCTGGCGCTGCGAGTGTGGCTGGTTCGCTGGTTCTCCAGCAGCAGCAGCACTGTAGAGGTGACCATAGCCGCATGTGCATCTGAGCTCGCCAGGACACCCTCGCAAACTACTTTGAAATCCATTCTTTGCCTGTGCTGTTGCAGACACGGGCCCAGCAGCATCGGCGCAGACTGCTCGCAAGCCGGCAGCGTCAGGTGCTGCGGGCGCAGTCAGCCACGACAGCGGCGGCCGCATCGGCAGAGGTCTGTTGTTTCACTCTTGACCAATGAGATGCATCAACTGCTGCTCTGGCAGCAAGTGAATGCAGGTTTTGCTGGCCAGACAGCCATCTGGTGAAGCCCAACCAAATGAGCAGTCTGACTCGGCGGCGTTGCAGCTGCTGAAGTGCTGGGCTGTCAAGCCCTGGGCACACCACACGTCTCTGGCAGGATACACAGCCTGGGTCCCAGAGGCGAAGAGTCTTGCCGCGTCTGCTGCACCGCCAGGGCCTCCAGGGATCGCCACTGCATGCCATGCAGGGAACACCAGGCCGCGGCTGCTTGGCACCTCTGGCAAGGCGGCGGTGCCAGCAGTCCGCCTGAGTAATGAAGCGATCGACTGTCTCATATCTGCACGACACCTGCTGCAGGGGCCATCAAGGTTCGGCTGCCGGGGGCGCCGAGCAAGATGGCCACCTCGGGGGCGCCGGCCTCGCCCTCCCGGCAGACGGCGGCCACAGCCACGGCAGACGCCGACGGTGGGAGCCCTGCTTTGACGACACGTACCACTGCATGTCGCGTCATCCGCAGCCTGAGTTTCTTGCCGGGTCTTGGTCATGAATGAGTGTCTGCACTCAGGCGGTCGAGTCGCACTTTGTACCGTGTTGCCAGCCAGCTGCACTAGACCCAGGCAATAACATGTGTCCCTGCGCCCGTCAAACAGGCGAGGTCAAGTCGCGGCAGCCCATCACGCTGAAGCTGACGCCATCCAAGGCCCGGCCGGCGGCCCCGCCACAGCCGTCCACTGCATCATCCTTAGCCGAATCACCAGCACAGGCCCCAGCGTCAGCGCCGGCGGCGGCGGCGGCGGCATTAACAGTCCAGCCGCCGGCGCCACGCATCACGCTCAAGGGCAGCTTCCTGGGGGCCCGCGGCAGCGGCGGTGCCGCCGCAGCTGTGCCGGAGCCTGCCATCTCGGCGCCGGTGCGTGCCATGCTAAGCTAGCCCAAATGCGCATTGACAGGAGGCAACTGTGACAGAAAACAACACGCTACACCCAGTCGACCAAGCACAGAAAACAGCCACATGCCATTCAGTGACTGCCACGACAAGCTGCACGTATCTGTGGTGTATGTACCATGTGATTTGTGCTCTGCTGCAGCTGCCAGCAACTACCCCTACAGGGCTGGACGACCAGCCACTGGCGTTCCGGCGGGCGGCGGGCGGCGCCAGGCCCAAGGGCAAGGGCAAGCAGAAAAAGGCCAAAGCCGCGGCCGCCGCACCCGCCGCCCCGAATGCCGTTGCGGCCGCGCCGCCTGCCGCTGCCGACGCTGCAGTGGCTGTGCCGGCAACAGGCCCTGGAGCAGCAGCGGCGCCCGGCCACCCTGCAGCGCCTGCCGACAGAGGCGGCCCCGCTACAGGGCTGGCGGCCGCGGAAGGCATCGCGCCGGTCAGCAACGATGAGCTGCTGGCGCTGATGTCCAGCGCTGCGGCCGCCGCCGCATCCAAGCCCAAGAAGGGCGGCAAGCGGAAGCAGCCGGTGGCGGCGGCGGGAAGCGGCGCTGCTGCGCACGAACTGCAGCAGCCGCCAACACAGGTGACTCCGAAACTTGCCCTCGAGTGCTGTCCAGATGCTGTGCACAGTTGGCAGCGGCGTGCGAGCGGATGTTCAGTGCTGCTCGGACTACCAACCACCATGTTCAGATTTTGATGTTCGGTGCCCTAATCATCAGCGTCACTGCTGCTGGCCAACGTGCTGGTGCTCAACATGCTGCATTGATCCTCTGCAGGCGGCAATGCCGCCGCCGCCGCAGCTGCCGCGCATCCGATTGAAGCCCCCTGGGCCGCAGCCGCAGCCTGCCCAGCCCCAGGTGTGCTTTCTTTTCTGGAGGCAAAGAGTAGCCCGCAGCTTGGCAGTAAGGAAGTGACAGCTGCTATGCATGTGCAGTGCATTAATCAGTCGAGGTGATGGCACAGATCTCATGTGAAGTGGAACGCCCATCATTGTCACACTCCAGTCCCACATTGCCCAGCACCCATTACTGCACAGTGGAACATGCTGATGCTGATGCTTCAAGTGGTGGTGCGCCTTGCAGCATGGCGGCTACCAGGCAGCCCCACCACAGTGGCAGCAGCAGCAGCAGCAGCAGCAGCAGCAGCAGCAGCAACCAGCCACAATGCAAGACGCATGGCACATGCAGCAGCAGGCGCCACAGCAGGCACCGTACGGAGCGATGCTGCCGCCTCAGCCTCAGCCGCCGCCACAGCAGCCGAAGCAGCAAGCCGGAAAGGGCGGCAAGGGCAAGCTGGTCAAGGCCACGGGCGCAAAGGCGAATGCCAAAAGCAGGCAGGGGCCGGCAGCGGGTGCAGCGGCGGCGGCGGCGGCGCCAGGCAAGCAGCAGCCGAAGAAGAAGAAGGAGGAGGCCCCGCAGCAGCAGCAGCAGCCACCGCCAGCGGCGGCGTCGCAGCCGCCCAAGACCGGCATCAAGATCAGCTTTGGCGGGATGAAGTTCGGCGGCGGCGGCGGCGGTGGGGCATCTGCCACGGGCCAGAAGCCGGCGGCATCACTTGCAACAGCGCCCTCCGATGCGTCCGCTACTGCACCCAGAGGGCCGGCAGCGGCGGTCACGGCGTCAGCACCAAAGCCCTCGTTCGGCCTGAAAATCAAGCTGGGCGGCAAGTCTGTGGGCGGGGCCTCCGCGGCGGGCAGTGGCGCTGGTCCCAGCAGTAGTGTGGATGCCGGAAGCAGGAAGCGGCAGCGGCAAGGGCAGCCGCCGGAGCAGCAGCGCTCAAAGCAGGGGAAGATGGGCGGGCAGTGACTGTCTGTGTTGAGATGTACGGGTGTGACATGCTGCATGTCTGGCTGCAAGAGCTGTTGGCTTGCCAGGGGCACGATCAGGCTGCGGTCCACATACTATACCTATGATACAGTGTCAGACATATACCTATGATGTAAAGTCCAAGGGTGATGTCCGTCTGTGACATTCAAAACATGCAGACGATAAATCAACCGCACCAGCGGCGTCACGACCATGCTCGGCACGATGGCATGCGACGACACTCATCTGTCAGTGCGCTGATCCCATTTGTCGTCAGACAGGAAGCGCAGCCGAGCAGCACAATGCCCATGCAGCGACACTCAGCTGTCAGAGCGCTGATACCATTCGCCGTGAGACAGGAAGCGCAGCTGAAGCCACGGCCGCGCCGCCGTGAGCTGGCTCTGCAGCCGCATTGCAAGCCGCAGCAGCTCCACAGTCAGTGGCTCAATCTCTTCGTGGATCACCAGCTGCGCGCAGATAGAGCAAGTATATCAGTAGTGCAACCTGCATAGAGAGGAGCGCCAGGCAATGATTATTGCAAGAACAGACTTAAATCTGCTCGATCTAAAAGGCTACGCTCAGGATTGTGTCAATGCACTCAAGTTGAGCAAACTCGAGCACGCGATGCTACCAGCAAACCTGCCTGCAAACTGGTGAGGTGGGGCAGCGCCAGCAGGTGCACATTGGCTTTGCCACTGGAGATCTCTGGCGTGCAGGAGAGGGCCAGGTCCCGCAGTGCAGTGGCAGTGTCGAGTGCGGCCGGCACCCCAGCTGCATAGTCGCGCACAAAGTGCAGCCGTGTGAGCTGCTGCCACTTGCCACCCACGGGCAGCAGCAGACCCTCGCCCTCATCTTCACAGACTGCCTAAAAGTTCAGCTGTTGCAGTCCGAGGCCGGCGGTCTGCTCAACCGCCGCCGTGATGTCACCCTCATCAACTGCAGCAGTGAGACCACACGAGGTCACGCACGCTCGTGCACATTCTACAGTGCGTGTCACACGCCGCACGCGTCCGACAGCCACAATGAGCAATCAGCCGGCTGCAGAACCTATAGCAGCTCATCTGTCGTGTTACAAGTCACACAATGCAATGCCATGTCTCGCTTCACGGTGACAACGCAGAATGCGCGCGCGCCTGCCAACAGGCTGAGTCCAGTCAGCTGCAGGCGGCTCAGCGCCGGCGCCCATGCATCGGACGTCCCGAATTCCAGAAGCAGGTCCAGGTGCTGCAGGGTGGCCAGCAGCTTGCGCAGGTGCGGCTCCCGCACTTCGTTTCCTGTGACACAGGAATGTTGGACGGTTGGCAGCAGTACTTGGACGCTAGGCTCCACAATGAATAGACGACAGCTACGCGCTTTGCAGTGTGTATTCTGCGCGAAGATCAGCTGCAGTGCCAGAACGATGCACAAGTTCACACATCTCCAGGATGGCGCTGTCAGGTACATAAACATGATGCTTACTGAGCTGCACTATACCTGCTGCCAGGCTTTGCATGAAGTGGGACAGGCTAGGCCGGCCAAGCCCCTCGTCCTCGGTGTCGTCCACGTCTGTCATGTCCACACGCAAACGTAGGCTCTGCAGGCAGCTGAGGTTGCCAAACCCTGTGGTAAATGCAAGCTCCGCTGCTGCATTGTGTTCCAGCCACAGGCTTGTCAACCCGTGCAGCGCGCTGAGGCTGTCTCCCAGCTGGCGCGACAGTCGGCAGCCGTCTGAAAAGCACAGCCGCAGCGTCTGCAGAGACGTCAGCGCAGACAGGCTGCCGTGCAGCTTGGTACCGGATGCGCAGTTCAGGTGTAGGCTGGTCAGCTTGAGCCCGGCAAGCAGCGCCTTCAACAGGGCTTCCACCTCCTGTCTGCACTTGCAATCGGGCAAAGGTTGGAAAGTCCAAAGCGTCAGTCAGCATTTGTCAGCGTTTGTCAGTTGGGCCAGTTGTCACTTGGGCAAATTCTACTCCTAGAGCCAGTGGGCCACTGGAGACACGTTGGTGCGGATGCACGAATCAAGGTCCTGTGTGTGCCATATCACAGGCTTACTTGCAGTCGATGCCAACGACCTCCAGGTCCGCCAGATGCTGCAGGTTAGGCAGGCTCCGCAGAATGCTGCACAGGACCCCATCGGTGTTGCTGCAGTCCGTGAGGCTCAGTGTGGACAGGCGTGGCAATGTTGTCAGGAGCGCCACAATGCAATAAGTGAAATGCTTGAGCTTCTCCAGTCCCTGCTCCACTAGCAAAGCACTCATCAGCACCTGATTGTGGAAGCGAGCAACACGGCAGATGAAGGTGGTCAGATGTGTAGACAGCAATCAGCGCATGATGGTGAGCACCACAACACCAATGGTACCTGCCGCTCGCATGCTGAACCCAGTCCGCCGATGCCCAGCCTCTGAATTCCTGTAACGCGTCTCAGCACCCACTTCACGACAGCCGGCATATCCGGCGGAACTGTCAGCCCGCCTTGTCCATGGTCCAAGAAATTGCACATCTGCAGGTCCACGCTGCGCCACAGCGTTACCCGGTCATGTCTGCAGGCGCTGAGCCAAGCTTTGCACACCATCTCTGCGTTAATCTTGTCCTGCTGGTCGACCAGACTCAGTATATTTATCAACATTTCAGGTGGCAACTGGCTGACGTGCGAGCGCGACATGCTGCCCTTCGACGCTTCAGGCAGTGCGTTGGACTTTCAAGAGCAATTATACTCCCTCAACAACACGCTCACTGCCGAGGCATGCAGTCGCGGGCAGCGAGTAAGTGAGCCAGCATGTCGAGGCGATGGGGCCTCCCGAGGCGAGTTGGAAGTTCCAACTCGGAACTGGAAATGTTCAACTTTCAACCCTTGCCAATGAGCACCAGAAGATCATAACAGGCTCGCATCGGATCTGACCAACGTGAGCCAGGCCGAGGTCCAGTTATGAATCGACGCTCGGCCTTGTGGGTTTCGGAGAGCGGCTGGGCATCGCAAGCGTGTTGCACGCTGGAAACACGCATGGCAAGACCGACAGCGACGTCAGATAGCCTCTTTTGCCGTCGAAATGCGTCACGTGACATAGCCATCGGCAAGGGCACCGTAAAGCTGTGCGGCACCAGCATATGAGGCCGCCCGCTGGCGCCGGCATGCATGCAAATCTGTGCCAGGTCGACCGCTGACACATCGTCGGTGACATCAGCGATCGGCTGAGCTGCACGACAAAATGCGGCACAGAGTCGAAAACAGCCATTGAGCCGGCGGCGCTGTGCCACCAGCGATGGCGTCGTTCGCCAGCCTGGAGACGCCACGCTCGGTGTGGAGCAGGGCGCCCTCCACGGCACGCCGTGCCTCGGCGGCGGCCACGGCGGCGTCCTACGACAGCGTCAACAGCGCCCCCAAGGAGGCGCTGCTGGTCCTGGTATGCCCTCAGCGCAGCACCCGCTGCTGTGCGGTGCTGTACATTGCACGCATGCTGAAAGCTGCACCATGTGCAGCATCCGAGATGACGATTCGACACCAGGATAGGGTGAGCGGCATCTGGTGCAGCAGCAACCGGGAATGTGCACGCATCGGCAGTCCCAGCACTTTCCACAATGATTGAAATGCGCAGGTGGCCCAGGGCAATGTGCTGACGGCGGAACTGCTCCGCCTCAGCGGCGGGCTGCCGGCCGCGCTGCGCGACGGCCGCTCCCGCTTCGCGCCCGTGCTGCCGGACTTTGCGTACCTTAAGGATGCGGTGGCGGCGGAGCGCCGCATCGAGGCCTCGCCGGCGCTGGCGGCCCTGGACGATGAGTTCAGAGAGGTGATGAGGGTCTGGGTCTCCAAACACCGCTCCAGCTGTGTGCACGTGCCGTCAGACTTTTCACAGGCTTCAGAAACGCCGCTGCAGCAAAGCGCCGACATCATCAGCCTGAGACCAGTCTGAATATTGGAGGGTCCTCCAATGAAGAGCAGTGCAATCCTGGCATGGCGCCATTCATGCCGCAGAGTTTTCTGCTTGTGTCTCATACCACAGCATCTGCAACCTCCAACTTTTCGGAGCAAAGACAAGGGCTTTGCTCTGGTGCAGAAGCACATGGCGCAGCTGGAGGCCCTGTACCGGCTGTACGAGCGCATTGTGGCGTACCACGGGCAGCTGACGGCGTTCTTCCGCCGCCTGCGGGAGGGCGCCTACATCCAGGCCACCGTGGAGAGCATGCTGCTGGTGCGCGCACCTCTGCCTGCCCTTCCTGAACAGTCCTTGAGGAAATTGAGGAAGGGATTTTCACACACCGCCAGCCTGACACGACTGCACTGGTCACATGCTTTCGGAATCGGATGTGTCTGTAGCGGAGCCCTGCAAGTTGGGGCCCCTGTGAGGGTGATTTCCTTGCCATGCTTGGGTGGGTGTCCAGACAGCTGAATGCTGTTCTCGAAGTGCTGAGGACACACGGTGCTGCATCACGGCAATGTGGTCACTGTGAATGCACAGGGCCCGGAGGGCAAGCAGCTGACGGTGGAGGCAGTGGTGCTGCTGGACAGTCTGCTATGATTACTGATGATATGCTGATGGTGACCGTATAACAACAGAATGTAGAAACCTGTTCTGGCTGTGTCGCACAGGGTCCGGAGGGCAAGCAGCTGATGGTGGAGGCGGTGGCGCTGCTGGGCGGCCTGCTGCTGCTGCTGGACCGCCGCGTGCCCGGCCCCGCGCGGGAGCGCTCCGTCGTGGCCTACTTCCGCGCCAAGGGCGGCGCCCAGGTGCCGCTCCTCATTCGAATGATCCCGTGATTCACACTATCCCACGATTCACATGATTCTATGTTTCTGATTTGCCCGCACGGTTCTGTGGTTGACGGTCCTGTAATCCCAGGCGTGGGACATCGGATCTGGTTCCTGAAGCATCTTTGACACACAGCGGCAAGGCTGTCAGACCCGCAGGTGCATAGCTGACATCTCGGGTCACGACTGCTCATGTCTGCTGCAGGCGGTGGGGCCATCCATCAACTCTGTCATTGCACTTTGTGCGGGGACAGGTTTCGCGGCGTCAGCACGCTGGCTGCCCTCAGGTAAGCCGCATGCCTGCAGGTGAAGATGCTGGTATCTTGGATGTCAAATTGTTTCAACATTCTGAGAACTGCGACTCATGAGGCTGTCACTTCAACACTTGTGCCATCACACACCAGGCTACCCAGAGTTTTATCTGGCGCGGTTGCCTGTGCCGCCAGACGTCATAGCAGCGCTGCTGAGCCGACTGCGGTCGGACGACATATATTCCCAGATCCTGCACTACCCCTCGCCTGAGCACCGCTCCACTGCGCTCGCGCAGCAGGTGCACTCATCCAAATTGATGGCCTTTACCGCCACAAATTCATGCATGTGCTCTGCATCGGTGCTTTGTGACATGTTGCATATTAGAGTGCCTAGCATGCAGTTCACCTTGCCTCAGATTGCAACGCTAAGATCTTGCGTCTCACCACTGCATTGCTGCAGGCGGGCCAGCTGTACGTACTGCTGTTCTACGCGCCGGAGGTGCTGCACAACGACGGCGCGCTGATGCGCGTGCTCGTGGACAAGCACTTTGTGGTACAAGGGCGTCCTGCCTGCCACCCGCTGTCGTCCTTCTGCACGGCCCTGCTGTGCCGATCAATGAAGGGTGCCCATTTGCATGAGTCAGGCACGTTCTAAATCTGTTCCAAATCTGCCTGGTGCAGGACAATTGGGTGGTTGCATGGGCACCGGGCGCATCTGCTGACCTGGCATGGGAGTGGGCCAACTACAAGGTGGTTTTTTTTCTGCAACAAATAGTCCAACATGCCTGCCAGCACTGCACACTTGCAATGTTTGGTCTTCAAAGGATCAATTCGTTGAAACAGTGTAAAGTGCAGTTTCTCCAGATCGACCGTGGCCTGACCGCCACCGACACATTGACAGGCAGCCAGGACTGCGCTGGGGGCGGTGGCGACTCCCGGTCGTGCGTCACAGATGGCGACGGATCATGCAGCCGCAATCCCCGGGCTGTCGCGCCAGCTCAGCGGCCTGCTGGTGGAGGGCCTTGTCCGCGAGGAGTATGTGCTGCAGGTGGTCATGATCCCGTGCAATGCCTCTGAATGTGGACAATCATGCAGGTGCTTTGGGCAATGACCTCTCATACTCTGACAAGGGCTGCCTTGTTCCATGACACTGAGGCACAGCGAGTCCCAGCGGGCATTTCCACTTTGCAGATACATGGCTGAGATGCTGCCTGTTGTGGCGGACTGCTTTCAGACTGGCGCCTGCACTGCTGCAGAACACCGAGGAGGTGCTGGCCTGCCTGCGCGCCTGCGATGTGGCTGATGCTGCCCAACATCAACCTTCAACGACACGCATCTTACATTCAGGTTGCACATCGTTTTGTACTTGGAGCTTGCACGGCTGCTGCTGCAGAACACCGAGGAGGTGCTGGACTGCCTGCGCGCCTGCAACGTGGCGGCGCGCTGGCTGATGCTGCACGCGACGGGGCGCCACCCCCGGCTGGCGCCCGCCGTCGCGGAGCGAATGCCGCGGCCGGCCACCGTCGTGTCCTTCGTCATGGACACCGCGCTCCTGGAGTTCGAGGTGCGACAGTAGCGCCACTCGTTGAGCACCCACACAGCCAATGCAGACACTGCAGCCAGCCACTGTCGTCTCCTTTCTCATGGACACCGTGCTCCTGGAGTGCGAGGTGCCACATCAGCGCCGCTGTCTACAGTGCCAAATCCACGGCGGGTGCAGACAGATTGCAATCACCCACAGACGCTGACATGTTGACGTCGAACCTCCAATGTATGCAGGTGAAGCGTGTGTACAGCGGGTTGCTGGATACTCGGGAGGAGCGGTGGGCGCAGGCCCGCAGCGGGGTGGCGGACACCCTGCAGGTGACACGCAAGCCTGATTTGCAACCTCTCTATGCATGTGTACTGCACACCTCGTCACAAGCCATGGTTGGGGACTTGCCTGCAGCGATGCCTGCCCTGCACAATGTGCAGCCTTGATGTGAACCTCTGCAAGTTTCGGCACAGCTGACATGACATGTCAGTTCATCCTGGGCTGTGCAGGAGCTGTCGGAGTTCTACTCCGCCTCGGGCCCGCTGTCACGCCGCCTGGCGGATGACAGCCTGGCGCACTGGTTCGCCCACCTCGCCGATCAGGTGCCACTGTATCAGGGCAGTGTATCGACTGACCCTCAGGGTTGGCATCAGCTGCCCTGACTTCAACTGGCGTGGCCTCATGCGCACAACATTCACATTTTCACATGTGCAAGCTTTGCTGCTGTCGAGTATGTGGAGACTAACTGTAGTGAGTACAGTGTTGTCACAAAGATTGTGATGTACTACACATATTTACAGGAGCCCCGCATCAATATGTACAGCAGCCCCGCATTGCAAGAATCCCAGTTGCGTGAATGAACAGCTCGACGTTGCTGCACACGATCTTAGTTGCCATTCTGTCACCGCTGCAGGTGGAGCACCTGGTGCTGACGCCGGACGCCGGGCGGCGGGTGCGCTCCCTGGCGGGCGCGCTGGATGAGGCGGAGGGCCACCACGCTGTTGAGGCCAGCGCCCAGGTAGGGAATATTGTTTGTACCATCCGCTTCCGACCACCAAACGCAGACACAGAGGCCAGCACCCAGGTGAGCATGAGCACCCACCTTATCCATTTATGACCACCAAACGCAGACAACGAGGGGAGCGCCCAGGTCAGCAGAAATACCAGCCGCTCCAGCCGATGTGAATCAGCAGGTGCAGACACAGAGGGCCGTGTGCATCACCCAGGGGTGATTCTCGAGCGTGTGTGTGACATGCATCTTGGGCGGTGGACGACGAGCAGGGTGCACCTGACGGCCGCACATAAACTGGTGGGAGCAAGTGAGAGCTGCCAATTCCCGGTGTCTTTGTCGTCGGCAGGCGATGCAGCACCTGGCGGCGGCACGTGCGGGTCTGGCCACCATGGTGCGCATCGACCACGTCAGGTGCGGCCTGCCTTGCTACACTATTGCTCTGGGGCACAGTCACCCCGGCCTGCATTGCCGGCTGCGGGTTGCGATGTCAGACACAAGCCCTTTCCCAGCGCATCAAACACTCGTTGGACCCATACACAGAAGTGGGTTCCAACTTGATTGCCAACTGAATCAGCGGTTACACCTAATAGCTTGCCGTGCCGGTTTGGCAGGGAGGAGGTGCTGGCGACGTTGGGGGCGGTGTCGGACTTCTCCTTCTCCTGGGGCCTCATGGACACCTACACCGCTGCGCTGCAGGCCCAGGTGCAATGTTCACATCATGTCAAGTTTGTTTAGGAGACTTCTGAGCAGAAAGCATACTAACATATCGTTATCAACTGAACATCTGTAGCTATTTTTATCGTTTCAGCTGTTGAAAATTGGTGCTACCCGCACTGGAGACAGTTGCACCCACGGTGACCGCCTTGCCGGATACAGGGCAGTGCTGTTCAGGCTGAGTGCGGTTGTCGCACCTGCCAGGCGTGTTGTGCTGTGTCACCGGCACGCCTGACCACAAGTGATGCCATCTATCCACTCTGGTAGTCACCTTTCGACACGCGGGCAATGTTTCCATGTCGGCACAGATGCGCAGCGACCCGCGGGCGGTGCTGAAGCTGCGGTGCGTGTTCCTGAAACTGCGCTCGGGGCTGGAGCCGCTTCACAAACAAGCAGGTCTTACATCTGAACGTTTCTCGTCTGGGCGCCGGTGCGCAGCGACCCGCGGGCGGTGCTGAAGCTGCGGTGCGTGTTCATGAAACTGCGCTCGGGGCTGGAGCCGCTTCACAAACAAGCAGGTCCTACATCTGAGCGTTTCTCGTCTGGGCGCAGGTGCGCAGCGACCCGCGGGCGGTGCTGAAGCTGCGGTGCGTGTTCCTGAAGCTGCGCTCGGGGCTGGAGCTGCCGCTGCTGCGCGTGGCGCAGGCCGGCGATGCCGCCGCGGCCCCCCTGCAGCGCTACTACTCCTCCGCGCTGCTGGCCTACGTGCGTAAGGTCCTCGAGGTGAGACACTGATCTGTCACACCCTTGCAAAGGTGTTTCTAGTCGACACTCTAATCTCCAGCCGGTCTGCAGCGGCTCATACTCTTTTGCGCTGCTGGCCTCACATACACAAGGCCCCTGAGGTGACAGTAACGCAGTCACAGCCTTGGCACTCCTACCAAGCAACAAGATTCAGCACAATCTAGCAACCAAAACATACATCAGCAGTTTCCCTCTGCAGGTATTTCCCAAAAACACTGGTGAACAGTGATCGCACCGCAAGTTGGCCGGCAGTCTGCATGTGGACACAGAGTGCGTTCGAAGAGTATTGTACAACCTCTCCACAGGTCGTCTCAGCGACGGTGACGGAGCTCGTCGTCCACGTGCACATGTAGCCTGCGACGGAGTTGGAAATTGATCGAAAATGTTGCATCTTTCCTGCAGGTAGTCCCGGCGACAATGATGGAGCTGCTCGACTGCGTGGTCGCGCCGCAAAGCAGCTGCCATTCATTGCATCAAGTCTTGATTTGGAGTCAGAACAACGATCTAAGAACTTTGCGCCCCCTCTGCAGGTTGTTCCAGCGACGGTGATGGAGCTCGTCGACCGTGTGGTCGCGCTGCAGGCCGGCGGCCTGTTGCCGCCGGAGGGCCGGCTGCCGGCGGCGGACCTCAAGGCCCACGCGCAGCTGCCGGCAAGAGTGGAGGCGGCGGCGTTGACGCGCCGCATCGCCGCCCTTGCTCAGGGCATCCTCGCCATGGAAAGGTGGGTCTCAGTTGTGAAGATTCCTGCAATTGGGTTTACAGAGAGTTGCCACATGTCTGCAAACACATGTGCAGCTGCTGAGAAGAGGCTGGTTTGACATAGCCAAAATTGGCTTTCAAAAGTAACCCCATGCACCGCGATCGACATGAGCCAAAGCTGCAGGGACGTCATCAATAGTTCCTTGTCACATATTGGCAGATGCATGCCATGCCCCAACAACTCACAAGTCATCAGCGGCACTGACGATGCAACCTTTGAGCATGCTTTGAATCACTTTCTGTATCCTTCACGCAGGACATTCATGGGTGTCATCGAGATCGACCCGGTGCAGCTGCTGGAAGACGGCCTCCGTGCCGGCATCGCCCGCCGCATCTCCGCAGCGCTGGCGACTCACCTGCAGTTTCCGCAGCACCGCGGGCCGCCGCTGGCGGCAGGAAGCGAGAAGCAGGAATCGGCGTCGCCCTCGCTGCTGTCCGTGTTCAGCGGCGGCGGCGGCGGCGGCGCCGCTGAGGAGCTTCCCGGCAGGTGCAGATGCAGATCTTTACTGACTGAATATTCGGCACATCAAAACTTGCACCTAGGGTGTTTGTGTATCATGCAGCTGAACCATGGCAGGGTGTGAATGCATTGGTGCAGCGTGACCCGCCTCGTGTGAGAGTGACGGTAAGTGTGGGTTCATTATTGTGGTGCAGGGGTGAGCTGCAGCGGCAGCTGCAGAAGCTGGGGTCGGCGCTGTCCAGCTTCCGGGCTGGCTTCGAGTCTGTGCAGGACTATGCTGCCGTGCGGGGATTGGTGCTGTGGCACCAGGAGTTTGCCGCCATCGTCAGGTGAGCTTTTCACGCTGCATGGACTATCCAATTTTAGTACGGCTGTGCCGGGCAGATCAGAAATGCAGAATTGCAGCGAGTTTGTGATGTGCTGGCAGTGTATCGCAGCAGTCTGCACACTTCACAGGACGTCAGGATGTTGTCAGGGCGTCAATGGCTGAGAGCTGACGTCGTGACATGAGGCTCGCGATGTACTGTTGGTGCACCGCCACAGGAGTGCGCAGGAGAGGGAATCGGCAGCGTCATTCCCGAGGCCAACAGTGGCGAGACCCGGCGCTGCAGGGCCCGGCCGCAGCCCCCGGCACAGACTGACCACCAAGGTGCACAGTGGGCGGGGCAGACACGGACTACGTGCAGCACGCCGCCATCTGCATGTGGAGGCTCCACATCGCCCGGCATCACCCTTGTATTTCTGCACATACTCAGACATGCTGCGCTGGATCTCGACGAATGCATCCTCACAGTTGCCGTCATCTGCAGGGCGCGCCGCCTGCGACGTTCCTGGGGCGCATCACATCGCAGCTGCTGCGCCTGAGCGACCCCGGGCGCACCACCTACCACGCCGCGACATCCAGCTGGACTGACGCCAGCGGCGCTGAGACGCTGTCCCTGGCAACCTTCAGGCAGGGTTTGTCATCTGGATGTTTGTGCATGCAACTGTGGCCTTCTTTGGCGCAATCACCATCGCGCCGCAATGTCCAGCTGGACGGACGCCCACGGCGCCGAGATGCTGTCCCTGGCAAATTTCAGGCGATTCTTCCCATCCGCAGTTGGAGTTGTGCTTGAGATGCACAGCACTTGCCAGACCGCCACATCCTTGCTGATAGATTGCAAGACAGCAACGCTGAATCTTGCTGGCTCCATCCTGCCAGTGTCTCTTTGCCGACGTAAAGACAACCTGCATGCATGATTGTGAAAACACAGATTCAACGCATTCAGACGTTGATCAGTTGAACACATCTCAGCCGGTCGCCTGTTGCAGGGCTGCGGCCAGGGCGTTTGGGGTGCCCGGCCTGGCGGCGCTGGACCACCTGCTGGGCCTGCGCATGCAGCAGGTGAGCCGGTAGACCGGCAGGAAAACAGCCAGTGACCTGCATCATGCAGCTGCCTGGACACCTTGGGCCTGCGCCTGCTGGGCAGGCGGTCATGCACCTGCTGCAACTGTGGTGCTGCAGCGATTGGCACAGCTTCTGAACCCATCTTGGAGTGCGGCACCTGCGACAGTGTCAACAAAGTGCCGCACACATCAGGCGGAATTCGACCCATCTCAAGCTGAGCTGACGGGCCGCCTTCTACAGGGTCTGGGCCGGGTGCTTGCGGACGCCGCTGCAGGGCTGCAGCAGACGGCCGGCACCTATCTCCAGTGCTGCACTTATGTCAGAATCAAAACGGAACCACACACCAGTTGAATGCAAACCGATCTCCAGCTTTGCTGTGACATCGGTCTGTTTTCTGCAGGGTCTGGGCCGGGCGCTCACAGACGCCGCTGCAGGGCTGCAGCAGACGCCCGCTTCTCCATCAGTGTCGAACTGCCACACATCGGCCAGGTGTCAATCCATCTGAGCTGTCGCTAGCGTGCTGCCTTCTGCAGGGTTTGGGCCAGGTGCTTGTGGACGCCGCTGCAGGGCTGCAGCAGACGGCCGGCGCCCGCGCCGCCCTGGACGACTTCTCGCGCTCGGCGCTGTCAGGTCAGCAGCGTCCGGCCCCCGGCATGACAGAGCACGGAGACGATAAAATTCGCAAATGTGCAGGAAGCAATGGGCATGAATTGGTACCCTGATGATGTGAACGTGGTGGTCTGTGCACAGCACCACGCCTTGCTTGTTGGTCCGACTGCTTGGACCAGGCGGATATCATATTGTCTGGCACAACTCCCTTTGCTCCTGCTTTGCAGGCGCCGCGGCAAGCGATGCAATGTCGGACGGCTCAGGCACGGGCTCAACTCACGCCGGCGGCGGCAACTCGGCAGAGGCGGCGTCCAAGGCCGCGACGGGAAGGCTGCAGCGGCTGCTGGAGGGTTCAGCAGCTGGGCTGGCGGCCGTCGGGCAGGCGGCGCTGCTGCGCCGACGACTGGCCCTCGAGCTGCGCCTGCTGTCCACGTGAGATGGCTTGCCACTTGCGTCTTTGTCATGTCCTTTGTAGTTGGGCTGGGGTCGCGTCAGTGTTGCTTGGGATCAATGGCCGCCTGTGACGAGCGCTGCTGCCATGGTGCAGTTTTGAGAAGCCTGCACTTGCCAGTAGAGGACCGGATGTCCTTTTGCTCCTCTATCATGCAGCGTTGAACGCATGCTGCAGGCTGGAGGCATCAGAGGCGGCCGCGGATGCGATTGAGGCCCTGGGCGGCGCGGTGGCTTCCGCCGCGAGCGCAGCGCTCGTGGGCACACAGCCGCCCGCACCGCCGCCGCCGCTGCTGGAGGGCGACCTCCTGGCCATGCTGACCGACATGCTGCAGCGAGCAGGTGCCTCACAAAACATGCTTAAGCCCTGAAGATTATGATTTCCGCATGGGACACACAATGCCGCCGCCGGCGCCGCCGCTGCCCCTGCTGGAGGGCGACTTCCTGACGGTGCTGGTCGGCATGCTGCAGTGCGCAGGTGCCTCACCCCATTTGGAAACAGCCCTCATGACGGAGTCTTTGTTGTAGATATGAGACGAAAACATTCGCCGCTGCCGCTGCTGCTGGAGGGTGGCTTTCTGATCATGTTGACTGACATGCTGCAGCGTGCAGGTGCCTCAGAAAACACGCTGAAGCGCTAGATTTCAAGATTCCAGCATGGGACAAAAGTGGCGCCACCGGCGCCGCTGCTGGGAGGGCGACTTCCTGGCCATGCTGACCGACATGCTGCAGCGCGCAGGTGCCTCACAATCCATGCTTTGAGTCCTGATACGACATGCTGGCATGGGGCAAACAGTGGCGCCGCCGCCGCCGCCGCCGCTGCTGGAGGGCGACTTCCTGACCATGCTGACCGACATGCTGCAGCGCGCAGGTGCCTCGCGACTTGTTTGGAAGGATTTTCCAACGCAATCCTCAAGTGTGACACAAGTATCAGCGATGCTGCTTGCAGCAAATGACTTGGCAGCACTGACAATGTTCGTGCAGATGTCATATGCTGTAGCAGCTGGCAGGATCTAGTGTGCAGCTGCTACTATCTGCCATTGTGATTTTACGGCTACAATACCAGCTGCAGGTGGTGGGTGGTGCAGCTGGCGGCAGCCTGAAGGCTTGCAACTATTGACTGCTGCTGTAAGCCACTTCCAGCCCATAACGCATGTGAACCTCTCCTCACGAACCTATCCTTTTGTGCAGGTCTTGTTGACTCCGGTGACAAACATATCTGCAGCCCCAGCCGTCATCGGCGCTGGCGCCGCTGCTATCCTCAGCTCAGTGTCCTCAATGATGTTTGCCGTGTCTGCAGGCCTAGGAAAGTCGGATGAAAAGGCGTACATCCGGCCTAAGCCGGCACCGGCGCTGCCGCCGCTGCTGTTCCTGGCGGTGCGCGCGCTGCTGCCGGCTTATCGGCTGGAAGCAGCAGCTTCCTGCTTCCTCGAGCGCCGCCCAGGCAGGGCCGCGCCCGACCCCGCTGCGCTGGCGGCCGGCACGGTGGCGCTGCTGCAGCAGTTTCCGGCAGCGTACCTGCAGGTGCAGCCTCTGCCACACCCTGAACATGTCACCCCTGACACCAAGCAGAGCAGTTGTGTCGTCCCGTCAGGTTCCCCAAGCTGCCATGTGTGACTGCGTTGTGACGACTGCACCCGTCACAGGGCTGGTGGCTACGTATCACAGAGGGCTGCCCCGCACAGCTGCCATTGCAGTTCATCGACTGTTGCCTGGACATTGTGCAGGCCACCCTGCAGCACTTTGGCGCCGCGCTCAGGGACCACGTTGCCGCGGCCACCGGCGCCGCCGCGGCCGGGCTGGCGGCTGCCGGCGTGGAGGTCGGCCTGGCGCCGGTGAGTCATCAAACGGCGACAATCATTCTACAATCTTCTAGATCATTATTGAAAATGGCCACCGGCGCCGCCGCGGCCGGGCTGGCAGCTGCCGGCGTGGAGGTCGGCCTGGCGCCAGCGAGTCATCAGACAGTGTAAACATCCTGCAGAAAATTGCCGATAGCGCCGCCGCGGCTGGGCTGGCGGCTGCCAGTGTGGTGGCCGGCCTGGCGCCGGTCAGTCATCAAATTGCTACACGCATTCTGCAAACTGTTGCACCATCATTGAAAATGGCCCCCAGATGCGACTGGCGGCTGCCGGCGCTGAGGTCGGCCTGGCGCCGTTGAGTTATCAGATGGTGACACTCATTCTGCAGGCGTTTGTCTCGTCATTCCAAGGAGCCTCCAGACCCATCGTGACCGGACTGGCAGCTGCCGGCGTGGAGGTCGGTCCAGTGCCATTGACTCATCATACTGTGTATACATGCTGTGCGGCGCATTTTGCAGACTGTCGTCATCTTTCGAAGCGGCGGCCTGCCGTCCCTAGACCCGCCACTACCGGGCTGAGTGCAGCAGGCGTGCCAGTGGGCCTGCTTCAGGGCTCGGTGCAAATTGCTGGGACTGCTGTTTCCGCAGTTTCGTGCTTGTGTAATTGGCAGCAGTAACATTTGTCTGCAGCTGTCAAGCTCCTATGTGCTAGGCCTGTTGCCGTCAGCTGGTCGATGCACACCGCAGGCTGCTGCACACAAGCGATATGCGACTCAAATGTCAGCTGCCACGGGCTTTTGCCGCCGAGCCTGATGCCCAGCAGCTCATGCAGTGCCTAGCCTTTATGTTCAGGCAATGCACAATGCACAATTCACACTTGTGCCATCCGCACATTTCAACAAGATCATGTCAAGACCTCGAAGTGCAGAGGGGAAATCTTTGACAAAGCTTAACAAATTATGTGTAATGGAAGTGGTACACCCTTTTGCATGTGCAGGAGGCGGGACTGCTGGCGGCCTTCCTGAGGCAGCTGGAAGCAGCGGGCGGGGTGCCCCCCGGCCAGCTGCCGCTGCACGCGCCGGGCCTGGTCCTGGAGGCGCACTCCCTGGCCGCGATGTAGACCGGCATACCTGGGCAGAGCAATCCAGGCCTGGTCCCTGAAGCGCACTGCCTGGGCGCGATGTAGGCCACAGCAGCTGGCTGCGGACTGCGGTCTGCACTGGGCGGGCATTCCAGGACTCCTGGCCGCGATGTAGACCACAGCAGCAGCTGAGGGCTGAGCGTGGTCTACCTGGCTGTCATCTCAGGCAGGTACTGCTGACTGCCCAACTGCCGCTGCATGTGCCGGGCCTGGCCCTGGAGGCGCACTCCCTGACCGCCATGTAGATCACAGCAGCAGCGGGGGGGAGGGCTGCGGTCTGTCTCTGCAGGGACTGCCGACCGGGCAGCTTTTGCTGTGCTTGTCGCTGTTGATGTTAGAAGGTTGAGCATTTTTGCACAGTTCTGGGCTGCCGAAAGATTGTAGCGCTTTGATGGGTAGAAGCATTGGCCGGGGTGCCACCGGCTGCAGCTGCATATGCCGAGGCCAGATGTGCATTGGTGCTGTCTGACAGAGTAGCCCGAGTATTGGTTTGTGCCATATAATATGGAGGTGAAGTGTCTGCAGAGAGCTGGCTGTGTCAGCATTTGACTTCAGCATTCGGTTTGACCTTTGTTGGGGGAACGCAGCATATGAGTTGTGAGCATATGATATAAGCCTGAAGTGGTAGGGTTTGAATTGGCACCTGCTTCAACAACAGATGCCACAAGCATCATACTAGGGCAAACATGCAATGCAGCCACTGTAGACTCTTGCGGTTTCGCCTGATTGAATCAGCTGATGGGTGCTTACCACGCATCATAAATCCAAGTGGGTGGTATCGTGCGGCGGTGAACAATGTGTGGTTTAAACCCCTGATGAAACACTGGCACGATATTCCTGCTGCAAACCTGCTGCAGCAATGTTGGAGGGCCCATCAACATGTACGTCCGACCTTTCGAGGGTATTTAGTGGAATATGATTGCCCGCCGATTAACCCACCCTTGCTTTTTACTGGAGCCCGGCTGCGAACATGCTTCTTCGCTTTGCTTCCATCCACTTGTGTCGCTCTCAAAGGCAGCACCAATGGCGATTGCAAATTTGCAGCTAGAGCCGCTGACGCTGGAGCAGCTGCCAACTGCTGTCCTTGACCATGTACTGGGCTGCCTGGAGGATGAGCCTGATCCGTTTCCGCCGGCCTTGCCCAGGCAAGGCAGCATGACCGTCTGCGAGTCCGTGCTTCGCAAAGAGCTTCGGTAATAGTCAGCGTTCTGTCACAAACTCAATGTCGGCATGGGTATGATATCTCTATACCCCGTCGGCTGTGTGCAGGCTTCGCCTCGTCAGCAAGTACTTCAGGTACGTCCCCATGCGAGGTCTGTGCAACGTGTCGTCAACAATGCTGCACTTGGGTGACGGGAGCCTGCACCTTCAGCGCAGCCCGCTGCTCCTCAGCTGCGGTGAATACCGTCTGCATGTGGGAGTACTAAACTGATTGCCCCTGCTGTCCAGCTGGCGAGGTTTACCTCGCTGTGGGTTTGCAGGCAGCAGGTGGACCGCTTTGTCACGCTGCTGTCGCCAAATGAGTACATCGACAGCTACCAGCTGCGTCACCTGCTGCGCAGCTTCCCAAGTGAGGCACCAGCAACTCCTGTGGCTGCGAGGGCACATGCCTCTGGGGCTGGTGACAGATAAGGGGTCCGGCGTCCAGCAGTTACAAGCCCGCCGCTGCTGCCGTGAAGTACGAATGGTATCAGCAACAAGCTATTCCTGGGTTCAGAGTACGTGAGCTCTGAATCCTGAAGGACAGCCAAGAACTGACACAGGCAGCTAGAAACCCGTTATTCAGGCACGTTGCTCTTGCCTGCAGATGTGCGCACATCCAGTCTGCCGCCCAAAGCCAAGACAGTACCTGAGCGGCCATAAGTTGCTGGATTTGGCGGGATGCACAACCTGCTAACTTAAATGAATGGCAGCATGTCTGACCATCTCGCCATACATGGTGATAGATTGCATATGCTGGCCGCAGACGTGCGGGCCCTGACGCTGAAACCAGGGCAGGACCTGAGCGACTGGAGCCTGCAGGAGCTGGCGGCACTGCCGCGTCTGCGGGAGCTCAAGCTGCCAGGCGACAGCAGCCTGCTGCCGGTGTGCGATCTGACAGCTGTCACGCAGGTGAGTCGGCTCACGATGGAGGTGACTTGACAGGGACTTGACCTCACATAGGGGTAACCCTGTGGTTGCGGCAGCCCTCACCAATGACGGCCAACCAGATGAGAGAACCACATTGTGACGAGTCTCATTGCGACACTTCCTATGTGAACAGAGTCTTTTGGCGCACTAGCTGAGCTGGCGCCGCAGGCAGTTCTGGGCCCTTCTGAGCCAGCTCTGAACAGAAGTGTGGCAGACGAGCCACATGCTTTGCATGCTCTCTTTCCGATGAAATGTGCAACGTGTTGCTTTGCGCACTGCAGCTGACGGCGCTGACGACAGGGCTGCCAGCACAGCCCCAGCTGGACCCACAGCTGGCCGCCATTCCACACCTGCGCAGGCTTGAGGCCTTTACAGATGCATGCGCCTGGTACTCGCCGGGCAAAGGTGGGCGGCTTTGGAGTGTACGCCTCGACAACAAGCATATTTGCAGACTGGAGCTGTGTGCAGATTGTCAGCGGGTGTTGTGCATGGCGAGTCAGCCTGCCAGTGACTCATGCAGAGGCATGGCGCAACTGATGTGTGCAGCCCATTTCCGCATCCCTGCGACCAGGGCATGCGCTGTCATTGTATTGCGAGCCAATTGTGCAGCCCCAAACCTCTCCACGCACATGCTGCCTGTCGGACAGACCTTGGCGGCTTCTGCCAGCTGAGCCGGCTCACAAACCTGGCCTCGCTGGTGGAGGGCCCCATCTCGGCATGGCACGCTGCCGAGGTGCCCACCGTCAAGGTCTTCAAACTGTGGTGCGCCGTCACCCTGAGCTTGCACACTTCTGCAGTGCATCCTTCCCGTCGCCACACACGATCACATTCCACAGCCCCTTTGCTGTAGTGCACGCTTGGACTATGCAAAAGACACTTTTCGGATTCAGCTGCCATTGCTCACATGTGGATTCTATACAAGCGCAGTGCTTGTCAGTCGAACTGCACATGGTCATCAGCATGTGACAGCTGTTAAGTGTGTGCTACTTCAAATTTTGCAAGCTATCATGCAGGTTCGACCCTAAGTTCACCCCGAGCCAGGCAGATCTGGACGCATGGCCGTCAGACCGCGCACAGCTTGAGAATTTGCACCATGCGCGCTTCACCGAGCTGCGGCTGTTCAGCAGCTTCAACACGCCCTTCGTCGACTTCATGACGATCCCGCCCACCCTCAAGGTGTGCTCCTCGTGGCAGCCGCCAAATGCACAAGCACAAGGTGTCTGCAGGAAGATGCAACTCGCTGTTTCACATGCTGTTTGATGCCGCATGGCAGCTGCGCCGCTGTGGTGTCTGAGTTGACTCACTCAATTGTCCCTTGCTTTGCAAGAGACAATATGTTTTTTGCCGAGTTTTTGCCGTGCACGTCATGTGCGCTGTGCATATTACAGTGTTGTCCAAGGGCTGCATGTTGCCGGGTGCAGTCAATGTCTTATTTTGTCATGTGCAGAAGTCGAGCTTCTTCCAGGAGCGTTGTGGAGTGCATCCCACCCTGCAGCAGGTGGAGAAGGTCTTCAGAAAGGTGTGACATGATCATTCTGTCAGGTCGGCTGCCTGTTCCACGTTTTGATTATGACGTAGAACGTCAAGGGCAGTATCTGCACTGCGACCATCACCCCACACGACCCTGATACTTTTCACACTGAGAGCTTAGTTGATGAACACAGACGCCCGCGTGATGGTCAAAATTGATTGAGATGCGCTGCCATGCTGACAGTTTTGCACAGACATATTTGCTACCGCAGTAATCGTTTTTGGTGCATGCAGCTGCGGGGGCTGTGGAGCGTCACGGGGCTGACGGGGGAGTGGGTCAGAAGTGAAGCCGCCTGGCGCCGCCTGGCACCGCTGCTGGCCGACCTCAAGCACTTCCATTTCGTGGGTGCACAGTCGCTTGTCTGATGCAAACAAAAACAACGGTGCCAGCATGCGTCTGATAATGTGCTCAGCGTCGCGGGTCCCCCAGTCGTATTGGTAGTCCACGCTTCGACTGACTGGGATGCAAGCCCACCTATTAACACCGCACCTGGGTCAGCCGTGTGTAGCTGAGGAGGCACGCAATGTTGTGCCTTGCAGTGAAACTTTCACCATGTAAACCACATCCGCAAGCATTGCTTGTACAGGCCCCCTGCTGGATGGTGCTGGGCAGGGTCTGGCGACTACTGTTGGCGCCCAACTGACGGTGAGAAACCCTACGTCACCTCCCAACCTGACGCTCTATCTACAGCATCCGCATGTGACATGGCTGCCATGAAACGTCCTCGCATTCTGAGGCTGCTGGCCAGTCGACGAGGGCGTGGCTCACTGTCAGGTTGGACAGTGCTGACCGCTTGCTGGCCTTGCCTGATGTCGACTGCAGGCGCTTCGTTTGGACTTTTGCGGGAAAGCCATCTCGGATGATGCGGCGATGGCGGCCTTCCGCAGCCTCCGCGCGGCCAGCATCATGAGTGTGCGTGCCTGCACAGGTGCGTGTCAAACAGCGAGTTCCACGGTACTGCTGCATGACTCGTCTGCTGCCTGGAAGTGCTACCCCAGGCGGCAAGATGTGTGCCACACCTGCATATACCGACAAGCTGGCTGCTTCCCTGCCCGTGATGCAACATGCTCTGCAAGATGGCAGACTGTAGAAACACATTCTGGCGGCCGCAATTGGCGCCATGTTATGCGTGGCTGACCA
Organism: Tetratostichococcus sp. P1; assembly: GCA_036584455.1. NCBI lineage: Eukaryota > Viridiplantae > Chlorophyta > Trebouxiophyceae > Prasiolales > Stichococcaceae > Tetratostichococcus > Tetratostichococcus sp. P1. Next base: position 775,231 of record BTPI01000006.1, read on the forward strand.
ACAGACCCTGCTTGCAGATCTCACAGGCGCTGCGCTGCTGGCTCTCGGACACTTGTCTGGCATGCTGACCTCACTGGACTTTCGGGGCATCGGCCAGGTGCAATGGTAATCATGACCTGCATGTCATAACAGCATTCGCGCATGAAATCATGCAGGCGCCAAAAGTGCTTCACAATGCAGTCGTGACTATTGTCGTGAATATCAGAGTAAAGCAGTAGCATCACGTTGCAGGTCACAGACAGCCACCTGCGCCACATCAAGGGGCTGACCAAGCTGCAATTGCTGAAATTTGGCGGCAGCACGTGCGGGCATGGCATCGAGGTGAGGGTTTGCAGGCGCCGGTGGCAAGCAGTGTTCAGTCATATCCTGGTGCCGCCATGAGGCAGCGTTCATCAGGAGGCAACATCGGGAAAACCGGGCCTCCATTGCAGCACCTCCGGCCGTGCTGCCTCATGTGCAGTGCAGATGTTTGACGACATGCAGGGAGCTACCCTTTCGATGTCATTTGTGTGACTCTGCTTGCACAGGTGACCAACGAGGGCCTGACAGCCCTGGCCGGCCTGAGTAATATGCGCCAGCTGGAGCTGGCGGCGGGGGTGCCCATTGACAACGATGGCATCGAGTGCCTGAGCAACATGGCCAGCCTGTCAATGCTGCGGATGTCGACGGTGTCCACGGTGGGGACCTCACTCCTGATGTGGAGTCACTGAGTGTGCATCTGTTCTGCAGTGAGTTGCTCTCTTTGCAGGGCCAGAGGATTGAGCAAGGTACTGGTGCTCTGATTCGCCATTGCATTTCTTGACTGTTATGGCTGGGTAATGCGCTGCTGAAGCTGCTTTCCGCTGCCAGCACAATCTGCTGATGACCACATAATTTGTCGATGAGGTTCCGTCCAGATGCCATATGCTTGTGCAGGGCGCCACAGAGGCGCTTTTCAAGCTGCTGGCTTCCTCCAGCACCCTGCGCAGCCTGCTGCTGGTATCTGCGTCAAGTGCACACTTGCCGATGTTGAGTGACGGTGCCGTTTGCCTGCGCAGGGCGCAGGCGAGGCTCTGTCCAAGCTACTGGGTGCCGCCAGCTCCCTGCGCAGCCTGGCGCTGCCGGTGCACGCCACGACGCATTTCAGCGCCGGTCTTTGGCGGCGCGCAGCCATACCGGTGCCGGCGCCATGGGTGGCGCCGCTGCAGGGCTTCTCCGCCCTGACGTGCCTGACGCTGGGGGACCCGGACGTCTACGGCGGGCCTCTGCCAACTGGGTTTGTGACGCTTGTATTGCTACAGAGGATACTTAGGTCAGGACAGGGGATACTCAGAAGGCTGACCTAAGTATCCCCTGATATTGTTGCCGCTGTTAGGCAAAGTGACCCTTCCCCATCAGCAGCCACCACTCAGTTGAGCATCGGTGCCACTGCAAGTCCTATGCAACCGTGATGTGCCAGGCATCTTCCCAGCCCCGATGCAGTTTTCTTTGTCCTCTGAGCAGGAATTCAGACAACCTGTCAGCACCATGGCAACAGTTTTGGCGCCTTGCAAGCCTCATCAACATCAGGTGTGCCATTGATGCGGTTTTCCACGTGCACATCGAGACAACATTTATGCCAAAGGAGTGAGGTGCTTTTAGGCTGAGATGCTTGGCATGGCATCGCTGTCAGCGTGTCACATTTTGCCCCTTCCCACTGCAGCTTGAGTATCTGGAAAACATGTTGCGCAATGCTTTGCTGCCAGCAGGGTGCTGACCATCTCAGACTTCAACATCGGCGACCGCGACCTGGCCGCCGGGCTGCGAGGCATGACGGGCTTGCAGGTGATGACAGTGTCATGCTGCCCTCACAGCCTGACAGCATGCATGCTGCCCACACGTGCTGTGCGTGGGAGCGGCACATGTGCCTTCAGTTACTACAGCAAGTACTGCTGCAAGCAAGACTTCAGCGCTCGTACTTACCTGCGGTGTTGCCACCAGGCCGTGTGCTGCAGAGCAGACTCGCTGTCTGCTCGACCATACTGCTGAGAGCATGATCCTAATTCGATTTCCGACAAATTGTTCAACTTCAAAGTGCTCCTCAGAGGGGTTGCATTTGTCAAACAGATAACGTTAATAACAACATGTTATGGCACAGGAGCTGATTTTGCTGGGCACCGGCAACCTGTACGGCCCGGGGCTGCAGGGCGTGCAGTCGGGGGACCTGTTCCGCAGGCTCAAGCTGGACTTTGCCGCACGCTTTGACGCGAACTTCCTGGCGACCGAGCTGCTGCCCCGCTGGCGGGGCCTCAGGTGAGCGCTCAAACTTCAGACAATGACACGTGCAGAAACAATCTCACGAATCTTGCTGGAGTCAGATGGCTCTTGCCATCCCAACTCGATGTCAGCCTCATTGCATCGAGTCGAAGTGGTGCTTTTGGCGCGTCACCTTCCAAGTCATCAGCCCCGCTGACATCTGCTTGTACTGGAGCCTGGAGGTCATTGCACGATTTGCAGTGCTGCCACAGCTTGCATGTCAGTCTTTGCGATGTTCATCAGGGTTCAATTGCTCCGGCAGGAATGTACAACATGTAAGCAGGTCTTCCCACAAGCGCAATCTTGCACAACCTGACAATGTACTAGCAGGAGCTGGGTCCATTGCCAAGGGTTATTACTCCGGCACTAGGCATGTGCTTTGACTGCTGTGGAAACATCAGTTCACATGCAGAATGTAGCACCTGCCTCATGCTGCAGGCGGTTGCAGCTGGTGCGGCTGCCGGAGATGAGTGACGGCGCAATGGTGGCGCTGGGTGCTCGCCTGCCGCTGGGCCTCATCGAGCTGCACATTGCGGGGCCGCCGCCCTTGGCGGTCATGCCGGATGTGAGCATCCTGGAAAGACTTCAGCGTTGCAACCGGAGCATGTGGAGCCCTCACATGTCTGTTAGAGACTCATCAGGCATCACAGAGCTCGATTGTGCTGTTCCTGGCAAGAATCTGCACTGACGGAGTGCCTTGACGTCTAGACAGTAAACATTGTTTCCTTTATTGTTTCCTTGGCGCCACTAGCCCGATTTAGTCCTGGCAGGACACTGCAGTCTGCCTGCGGCAGGGTCAGAGTGCATTCTTGGCTCAGATGTTGCCACACAACCAATCTAACGAGGCATTGATAGGAGCAGGGCCTAGATACTTGACAATCATCCGATAGCGGTAATCAACCTTCATCGTCTGATGGCAGGCCATGGAAACTCGGGTGGCGCACTTCAAGATGGTCACGGACGCGGGCGTCAAAGCCTTCGTGGGTGCGCTGCGGGGCCCCAGCCGCCTGCGCCACTTCCTGCTTCCAGCATGGCCCGGCGTCGGGGATGCTTCCATGGTGGCGATTGCGGCTGGCAGCCGCTTCCCGAATCTGCAGGTATGCACAAGTTTGCTGTTGCTCAATCTGCACCAGACATGCCCTGCGTGAAAGTTCGCCTCAGCTGTTGATGGGCGGGCCATGCGCTTCCCGCTTCCAGCAATGCGGCAAAAGCGGTGCACTGATGAGTCGCCACACTTGCCGCCGGCAACCATTGCTCCAGACAGCTTGGATAGCATCTGATCAGATGCTAGTGTGCAACTTATCGAGCTGCAACTGCACAACCTGCAACTATTGTGTGGGATCCACAATGAATCGCTGTGTGTAGCAGGAGGCTGCCAAGCATGAGTGATGTGTGCATGAAGCTTTGAAAACTGTGGTCATTTTGGCGCAGCTGCTGGCGGCTGAGTTCAGCGGCATCACGGACATCGGACTTGGATATGCGGTGCGCTGCATATCGCCTTCATGTGCAGGTTTGTCCTGACACAAGCTAATTCTGATCTTCAGGAGAAAGTTTTGAGTAAGACGTTCTATGCATTCCAGTGGTCGTGCAGCCTGTACATGCTTCATTCATGCAGAATGTCAGCACTCAATCCGATCGCGGGAATGCTGCCGACATCCAAATGCTGGCCATAGCCTGCTAGCCTTGCCGCTGACACAGCCTGTTCCTTTGCGCAGCTACGGTTGCCAGAACTGGAGAAGCTGTCGGTCGTTGGGTCTGCAGGCGTCACCCCTGCTGGCACACACACTGTTCAAGAGGGTTTCAAGGCGTGTGCTTTTTACTGTACTGCTGAGACGACTGAAGCTGCTTGCCTCACGATCGGCATGCAGCGTCCTGCATTTGTTGATGCGCTTGACTGAAACTCAATGCTGATGGCCGCAATCCTCGTGATTCAATCCGCTTGAGTAAGCTCATCAGTGCGATGGGCGTGATGCTGCTTGCCGCACACACTGCAAAATGAACTCAAGTGTCTGATTGTTGATAACCACCGAGTGGCTTGTTCTTGTGATTGTTGCGCACAGCTTTGAACGATGGTGCATGCAGGTGTTCCGTGGCCGTTACATCACCTCAATGCGCGGCGGTGACTCAGTGCAGCTGTACTAGCTGCTCTGGGTGCTTGGTGGAGGTGTCGGACGCATGATAATCGATGGTGCTTTTTGTAGCATGGTGCTCCTTCCGAGTCTAGTCTAGGAATCAGGAGTGATGTAGGCTGCTGACCGAGGATGCAGATAGTACGCAAGCGCGGATGGGCTGCCAGCCTATCTGTGCATGCATGCATGCTTGATATGCCAGGCTGAGCTGAGTGTTTGTTTTGTTGGTCCATAAAGTTTGCAAAAGTGTGTGCTGGGTGCAATAACTGCACTGTATGTGTCACAAGGGCACTCAGGACGATATGGACAGCCCCCAAGCACAATCATAAATAGCACAAAAGTACGATGCATCCGACAGCCTGATGCCTGTGTTTGTCAAGCCTTGCAAAGTCAGGTATCTTGTGCCTCCAGCAGATACATCAGGTCCGACTCGAATGTTGGCTGATGGACAGTGCATGTGCCGCCAGCCTCAGGTCTGAGACAGCGCCTCAACCAGGCTTTTCAGCGCTCGGTTGGGCACAATGCGCTTGCATTCCAGGCGCTGGCCACTCATAGGTGACGTGTCATGCGCTTCCAGCCACTCTTCCATTGCCGAGCGCTCATGGCTGCCGCCGGCCAAGATCAGTACAGCTGGGTTTCTCATAGTAATCTGCACGTGTTCGAACTGAATCATAGTTGATAGTTAGTGGACACATCTTGTGGGCTTCTCAGGCCGCCTCATGTCATTCAGACGACACAGCAAGCATTCGGACCCAGTCATGAGCAGGCACCTGCGTCAGCGAGCACAGCATCCAGTCGTCTGCTTGCATGGCAGGCTGCAGCGGTTGCGGGGCTGGCGCTGCAGCGGTCTGCGAACCGTGTGCACATGGAGTGCTCGCAACCTGCGGCATCTGCATGCGCAGCATGTACATGTGGCTGAGGTGGCTGGTCTGAGGTGGCAGCAGATGTGGCTCCAATGGTGGCGCCAATGCTGTTTCAGCCTGCAGCACGCTGTTGCACAGTCCGCCTTCTGGCAGCCCACTTTTGAGCGGCACTCCCAGCTGGCTTGCCGCCCTGCTTGGCAGACGCGGCTGCCATGCTGCCTGGCCCTTCAGGGCCCTGCAATATGCACCAAATGCAATATTGAGGGATCATGTGGTGTTTCTGTTTGCACTCTGGCAGACAGGCAACTACTGTCGTCCATGCTTTTGTTCAAAGAGGAACACGTGTTGGCTGGAAAGTTGTGTGTAAGATGGACACGCCGATTGCACTACGGATCTGAACACAGGGCGGGAACCACAGCATACCTGAGGGCAGCCGCCACCAGGAGTGGTGGCTCCAGTGTGGGGGCCTGCAGCGCCTGGCACAGCCACGGCAGCATCAGAAGATCCCGTGGGCTGCTGTGAAACTACAGCCGCATGCTCGGCAGCTGTGCACCCGCTGCCTCCGCCAGCGCACGTGACAGCGACACAGCCCCGCCCTGCAGTTCAGGCAGCCTGCAGGCGGCCAGCAGCGGCTACAGCATGCTGCGCAGCTGTGCCCAGTCGCACAGCCCGCCGTCGCTCGCGCTGCTGCTTGATTTCGCACCGCTGTCCGTGGTGCCGCCACTGATGCTGTGGTTGCTTCGAGTCTTCATCGCAAGCGCTTGCAAGCCCACTGCAGCGACACTGACGACTCGACCAGCCGCCAGCGGCGGTGGAACAAACATGCGGCAGAAATGCCGAGGTGTGCTCAGCATTGCCTGCAGCGCCGCAGCAAGTGCTTCAGCAGAGCCGCAGTGCCGCAGAACACGACAGCTTGCGGGTGGCAGGCGCGCTGCAGCGGCGCCCAGAGCAACGGCTGCGCCGCCAGAGTGCACAATGGTGCAAGGGTCCAAGGGCTGCAGACGCTCAGCCAGAAGGCGCTGCAGGATAGCATGACGGCCAGCGCGGCTTTGGCTCCGGCCGCCACCTCTGCCTCTGTGGGCTGCACGCCGCGGTCGACAGCCGCAGCGAGCTGCCCTGCCATGATTGACATGCCTGCACAGCTGATGCTGTAGGCGGCCAGCATAGTCATTGGCTGCGCAGCCGTGGAGCGCTCCTGCGTGCGCATGATGACGTTGTAGAAGCTGAGCGCCCTGTTGATTGGCCAGCCGTGCACAATGCCGCGCAGCATCCCCATGATGCCGCCAGGCGCTGCAAAGACCGGCAGCGCCGCTAGAGCCGCGTCGCTGCCTTGCATCACCAGGGCGGCGCCCTCCGCAAAAGTCTGCAGCCGCGCCCTGTCCATGTCCATGGGGATCGTCGGCATACTCGCCAGGCGGGACACCACCTGTGCCAGGCCGCAAACCGCCCGGCAGCGGGCTGCGGCCAGGCAGCCCCTGACAGTGTTGCACATCTCCCGGGCGGCCAAGGGCGGCGCCTTGAAGCCTGGCAGCGCTTCGCCGTCCATGGCGGCAGCGCCGGCAGCAAAGAGGCCCCATGAACCTGACGCCAGCAGAGCTTCTGCAGTCTTGGCACCCCGCAGCAGCAGTGGCAGCGCTGCCTGCTGAGCCTCCGCCACTGCTGCATCTGCTGCTGCCTCCAACACCGCTGCATTTACTGCTGCCGCAGCTGGTGCTGCTGCTGCTGCTGCTGCTGCTGCTGCTGCTATGTGAGAGATCAGCTGTCCTGCAGCTGCCACACAGGGCGAATCGCCAAGTGCTGCCGCTTGCACTGCCAGCCAGCTGCTGTGACAGGCCGACACGGTGGCCTCGACGGCCAGCCGTGCAGCAACACGCATGTGGCGCCGTGGCCGCTGGCTGGCACGCCCAATGAACTGCTCATCGCACTGCTCCAGCACGCCCTCGATGGCGATGGGCTCATTCGGCAGCCCCTCCAGCGGACAGGCGATCTGGCGCAGCAGCAGCACCTCAAAAGCCCCGAACAGTGTATTGAGCGCTGGCAGCGGCAGCGCTCGGCACATCCCAGTGTCCTTCAGCAGCGTTTCCACCACCGAAAGCGTGTGCAGCAGCGAGATGCGCCACATCTAGCGGCCACCCGGCTTGACGCCCGGGACCTCATTGCCATATACGAGCATAACCGGCATCCCCGTGGTGCCGGGCACTTCCATCGGGTGCCGCGCAGAGTTGATGGCCAGCCAGGCTGCCAGACGCACGGCAGTCACCAGGTAATCAGTGCGCTGCTGCAGTGACGCAGCTGCTGCAATCTGCGTCAGGCGCGTGTCGGACCCGTGCAGCACCGATGACAGCGTCGATGAGCGGCACGAACCTGACCTGGACGCCTGAGCTGCAACTGCTGCCCCCGTGGCCGCCGCTGCCGCTGCAGCTGCTCACTGCATAGTCGACTGCCGCTGGTGCTGTGCACAATGCCATTGCCGAGCCGTCCCTTCCCGGACGGCTCTGGGCAGTTGCTGCCGAGTCCATGCCGGGGTGCTGTAGTGCCCTGAGCAGCTGCGTGTGCAGCGCCCTGATGAACACGCCGCTGGAAGCGGCGACCGGCTCCATCGCGATCGCGCCGATGGATGCGCCGATGGTGGCAACAGCCGCTGCTGCCAGGGGCAGCTGCTTGGCGGTCAGCAGACGTGACGCGGCAGCAATGATGTGCAGCTGCACCTCGAACCTGTGGCAGTGGTGCAGCTGTGCTTGGGCAGCGGGGCAGCAGCCACGCCGCAGACAGACGTGCCGTTCCTGCATCAGGAGCAGTAAACCAGGACGTACAGCATATCCACTTTGGTGCCTGGCATGGGCTGAATGGTTTGCTCTGTAAATAAGCACTCACGAAGACAAACTTTGATACCCCTAGAATGAACTCAGTCTGTTGCCCTCACGCACTGTATCATCATGTCGAGCAGCACAGCAGTCAGCGCCGGGCAGGGCCCAGCCAGCGAGCTGGGTATAGCACAGCATCGGCTGAGGTTGCCATCTGCGATGACAGCTGCAAGCTCCTCATTGACAGCAGGCGCCGCAAGGCAGGAGTAGCGCTCGAAAAGCTCGTGGTGCAGGCGCGGTGTGAACGTGGGGTCACTGTCGACCCAATCGGCCAGCTCATCATTGGTAATATGCAGAGAGACCTGTGTGCAGGAGGGCACCGCTCGGTGCAGTGCTTTTGTTGGCGCAACTGGGTGCGGCATGCTCGCGCTCTCAATGGTACATATGCAGCAGGGGAGGGCATGACACTGCTCACCATGGCGTCTGCAGCCTGGCGGCCCGCTCTGTAGCAGTTTGTGCAGCGTGAGTGCGCGGTACGACAGTAGGCTTCACAGGCTGCCTGAAAAGGTCCGCCAGACAGCGTGAAGGTGCAGTCCCAGGTCCACGACACCTCCTCACAACGAAGGCAGCGGCTGCACAGAAGCAATGTCGCCTCAAGCAGAGCACTGAAGCCTCTGATCGACACTGTGAAGTAATAAGCGCACTCGTTCTTGATCTGCTGATGGCCATTGCAACCGTGGAATTGACCGCCAATTATGTCTTCCAGGGCAATCTCCTACAAATCTCGATTGGGGCTCCTTTAGATGCGCCAACTGGACATATATAGGATGTGCGATCGATGACTCCGAAGGAGCGGACGACTTGACAGACAGCGGTTTCAGACCTCCTTGACGACACCTGTGACCACGCCATACAGTTGCTGCGCGACCACCTACCAGCTGCGGTCGTTTCGCTGCAACGGCCTGCCTTGTAACGCTGGGGTCATCCCTTATGAGCTCTCGAATATTCGGTGCCGGCGCTTGTGTCACAGCGGAGTCCAGCATCTGCAAAGTTGTCTCAAGGCACGTTTGATCCGGGGCACAGCCACAGCAAAGCCCAGAAAACTGCGATGGTGAGACAACCTCTGTCTTGTCCCATACAGCACGTCTGTTCAATATGATCCGACAGGAACAAAAAGGCTCCCACTGATTCGATGCATGCATACGTATTCTGCAGGCGATGATGCATAAGGACGAGCTGTCCCTGAGAGGCGACAGGGACCCCAGCTTCAGGCCGCGCCTGCACCGCGAGTTGCTGGAGCGATACAGTCCACTGGAAGCATCCGCAGCACAGGCTCGCCTCGCGGCCTTGCTGGCTTCTGAGGTTGCAGTTCACCCGCAATGCAAGCCGGAGGTCCTGCTGGATTACATGGTTTGGGGCATTATGAGGTAGGGGTAGGTGCGGAGGCACCCACACTGCTGGTAGCCGTGATCTGAGGTACATTTCGGTCGTTGACATTTGACGTTTCTTAGGACCTCTGTTCGATGATGGCAAGCCCCCTGTACTGTTGTGCATGTGCAGGGGCCGGTCATGCAATGGGGTGTGCGCACCAGCAGCGGCCACACACCAGGTTCTGGCACGTGAGCCCGCCGACCAGGAGGCGACGCTGCACGTTGTTACAGCCGCATCCAGGCTGCTCCGAGCCGAGCAGCTGCCCCTGGCTGCGGCGGCTCTGAGCCTGGTTGGCGTCCCGCTGCGGAATCTCATCCTGTCCAGCACTGCTGAGCTGCTGCTCGCTCTGGTGGACGACATCGTGAGCGGCCTGCAGAGGCCGGGCCTGATTGCTGCAGCTGATGCCGCAATAGGCGACCGAGGCACGGCTCTGCGGATCGGCACCGCGATGGCAGGTGCTGGGGCGATGGCTGGCAGGGATACCTCATTGGTGACACTCTACACCGCTCGAGCGGCTGTGGACTTCGTCACAGACAGCAGCAACTTTGCACAGCGTGGGGACTTCTACAGCTTCATGGACGAGAGCAGGCAGGGCAGTCAGGTGAGCAGTCACCTGGTTGTACGGTGCCTGTGTAGATCTCCATCCAACTTCAGATACCTCGAATACCTGACAGCCATCATACACCATATGCCACAGCCACAGGCTGTTTCACCTACCAAGGGCCGCCTGCAGGTGAATGCCGCGCAGCAGGTGGTGCAGTTGCTTCGAGCAGCCGGGAAGCGGCTTTCCAGTAGCCCCAAGGCCATGGCCAGGCGGCAGCAGCACAAATATTATGCACTGACGAGCAATGTCATGGCTGCGCCTCTGTACCAGCGCGCAGCCCTGCTGGATGCTGCAGTGCGCATGACAGCTTGGTTGTCCACCATGCCGCCACAGCTGCTGTACGGCAGGGTGCAGCCTGGCGGGACATTCACAGTCCCGCAGGCCGACGGCATGTCGGTGCAGCTGACTGCCAGCGGCATGTTCAGCCTCTGGATATCCAGTGTGCTGCACGTGTTGGAGGCGGCAATACGCGACGAGCAGCTTCTGCAGTCGCTGCAGCAGCGCACTGCAGACACGCTGTTGGGCGCTCTGACAGTGCTGCTGCTGCGTCAAATCCCTGCGCCATATGACGGTGCGCCAGTGGGGTCCATGGGCTGGCGGCTGATACTGCTGTCCGCAGCCGGCATCTGCAGGGCAGCCACTGCGGCAGCGCTGCAGCCTTTCTGCATTGCGGCTCGCTGTGCTGCCAATGCGATGGCGGCCGCGTGTCACAGCAGCGAGGCTGCTGTCTCGGCAGCCGCTGTCGGCGCCATGCCAGGCGTGGCCTGCGCTGCTCTTGCGATAGTAGAGGCTGCGCTGGCACCTGCCGGGTATGGCACAAGACCTCTGTGCTCCGAAACCGTCTTGCTTTTCCTCAGAATTGTTCCCAACAGATCGTCACACTGATAAGTGCCTGAAGCATCGCTGCCCCTTTTTAGAGCGCCTGTGCGCCGCTCTGTGCTGCAGGAACGCGATAGCGTTGGAGGACGCTCTGCCGCCGCTGCTCAATGTGGCACGCACCTGCCGCATTCTGCTCGCATCTGACAAGCGGCGGCTGCTGAGCGCCGGCGGCACTGCGCTGGACGGTGAAGCACTGCCGGGTACCGGCCCAGGCGGCTCCTCTCCAGGCTGCAGCACCGGCAGGGAGCGGCTGGCACTTGCACATCTGGATGCGGTTCGGGGGCTGTCTACTGCAGCTATTCACATGGCATACGACCTGGGCTTGGGCGACCTGGGCTTGGGCGGCGGCACGGCTTGGGCTGCCATGGAGCGGCTTCTCGAGCCCAAGGGGACAGCCAACGAGCTGGCATCATTTGTCAGCTGCTGGCCTTTCGAGGGCCCACTGGCTGTCTACAGGAAGGTGGCTCCTGATGGCGAGGTTGACCGGTAAGTCAATTCCTGCACAGAGCTTGCGATCTCACATCTCAGTCAGAAAATGTGGTCAAGTCGGCATTGCTATGGCAAGACATCAAGTTGTGGCATTTCACAATACCCATGCAACTTGATGGCTGAACAAATGGGGTGAATTCTGCAGGTACCTCGATCATCGCCTGGTGTTGGCCTGCTATGGCATGTTGGGCATAGCTATGCGACTGGTGCTTGGTGGCACACAGCCCTCTGATGCAGTCACGGAAGCCGCCGGCGCTGCTGCCATTGCCAGCATGGCATTCTATAGGCAGTCTCTGGAACGCCAGCTGCAGGTGGTGTTTGCCACCGTGGCAGGCTTAATGCAATCCTTGTCTTCGGTTGTCCATCCAGTAAGCGTCAGTCAACAAGCCCATGACAGTGTCCTATCATTCATCAAATAGAAACCTGCTGTTTCCACAGCAGGTGCCGCTGATGAATGCCTGCTCAAGCGCCAGCTCGGTCATCCTGCTGAACTGCGCTGCGCTGCAGCTGTCAGCCGCCAATTGCCGGGTGCTGCTGCGCTGCGGCTGTGCCGAGGCTCTGTCTGCCATGTTGGCAGCGCTGCTGGCGGCGCCGAGGCGGCTGACTCGGCCGGTGGATCGTGCACTTGGCGGTGCTGACTTGTCGCTTCACTGCATGCTGGGCCTGCGTGCCCTGGCCGTCAAAGGCAGAAGTGGCTGCGGCACTGGCGATGGCGGTGGCGGTGGCGGCGGTGTCGTCGCTGACGGGTCAGCCTGCGACTGGGAGCAGCTGCGGCAGCGGCTGCAGCCTCTGCTGGCCGCCTCCGGCTTGCAGGCGGGCATGCGGGAGGAGTCCGGGCGGCTGTCTCGGGCGCTGGCCGCCGCGGCGGCAGCGCAGCACCCGCAGCTGCTGCTCGCAGAATCGCCGCAGTCACGTCAGCCCATCGCTGGTGCTGCTGCTGCTGCTGCTGCTGCTGCTGCTGCTGCTGCTGCTGCTGCTGCTGCTGCTGCTGCTGCTGCTGCTGACACTACTGCTGCTGCAGCCTCACAGGCAAGTGCTGTGGCAGCGGACGGTCCACACTGTCCTTGTGGGCAGCAACTGCATGGCGCATTTTCATGCAGCAGTGCGACAGGTTCTGTATGCCAGGTTTCGTTAATGCCAGCTCTGGGAGAAACATCCTGTGTGTAGCTTGATGGTAGCAGCCTGTCTGCCTAACGCAGATGCCAATGTGAGTGCACCAGACACCACTGCCAAAACTGACATCAACGCCAAATCAATGCCACTTTATACACCTTCTGCGCTGTTCAGGGGCCTGTGCAACCACGCAGCAGCAGACCTGGTCGAGGTGGAAAGCGCACACGCAAAACTCGCAAGCGCGGTGCTCAGCAGCATACAGCCCAGCAGGCTGCGACCGCAGCCGCTGCACGCACAGCAGTTGGCGAGCATGCAGCCGATGCTGCCGGCACTGGTGGTGCCGCCGCAGCGCCTGCAGACACGGCAGCCAGCTCTTCAGCGCCTGCTGCTGATGAGGTGCTGACGCTGCAAGAGGGCGAGGCTGCAGCCTCAGAGCCCGCCACAGCAGCGGCCCCTTCGCAGCAGCCAACAAGACCCACACCACCGTCACCTCAGTCCACCGCCCCGCGCACCCGGGCTCCGCAGCCGTATGCGCCGCTGATGCAGACGCCGCAGACAAATGCGCCAGGAGCAGAGGCACCGGTGGCAGATGTGCAATGCTTGCAGCCGCCAGAGCCGGCTGTCGCACAACCTGACGACTGGAGGGTCTGCCCGCTGACTCAGGTGGGCTATCGCCTCACATGTGCATTGGGCAACCCAGATGATCTGGCACCCGTTTCAGTGTGTCCTTCAGATGTTGTTTGAACGATGCTTGTGTCTTGATCTGAGCCTGCAATTCCGCATCATCATAGCTAAAGCTTGGCCTGAAACACCGCAGGCACCCATGAAGGACCCGGTGGTGCTGTCGGACGGCTGCAGCTACGAGCGGTCTGCAATCAAGGAGTGGCTGGACGATCATGGCACATCTCCTGTCTCTGGGCTGCCGCTGGCCAGCAAGGAGATCGTTCCCAATCGAGCGCTGAAGAGTCTCATGGAGGCGATGGCTCAAGCTCGCCAGCTGATGCAGTCAGATGGTCCAGGGTGCAGGCGCTGACAGCCTTGTCACAGGGGACGGGTTCACGCTTTTGCTTGAGCAGATGCCACCCTACATCGGGAGCACCAGGCATCGAAGCTGGATGTACATTGAAGGAAGCGCATGCTGAACATCCCATGGCGGAGCCCACAGAGTGAAGCGCAGACGCTTGTGTAATGAGATTGGTGTGCGCCTCCATCCAAGGCTTGATGGTCTGAAGCACAGGTACATGCGTTCAAGAAGGGCAGTGTCCAGTGGCCATAAGCTGAGCCAGACTCGCATGTGCCCCTGAGGTACTGAGCGACAGGTATTCAGTGACAAGGCCACTGAAGTGCTGCTCCATAGAGGCGATGTAGATATGCATCTCGTCTTTGCCACAACCTCAAACGTCCACCACACACAGCTAACGACAACCCCATGGTCACGATCCTGTGCTCGTGAATCGATGCAGGATGGTGCAATGCCACGGCGCAATGTTGACACCACATGATTTCACCACCTCTGCGTTACCGTCCTGCCTCTGGAGACATTCTGCCCGATGCATGATACAGCAGCAGTACAGATGAGTGCTGTGCCCTCAAGCCCATGCAGCAGTGCCATATGCCATTGCACAAGGTCCGTCAATGTTGCTGCGCAAGTCCACGGCTGTGTGCTCTGATGTGGCCTGGACGGCGGCGGCGTTGACAGATTCTCTGCCCGGTTCTCTGCCCACAAGTAGCTCAGACCGAGTACGTTTCGTGAGGTCTCATAGCGCCACCTCCACGATTTCTTCGCCAGGGGCAGCCGGCGGCGGCGGCGCCGACAGATGCTGCGCCCAGAAGCCCATGCAGGCACGTGCCTCAGCCGGGCTGCTGATCATGTCATGCCCCTTGGCCTGGAACGTCTCCAGCCGCGTCAACTTGTCTGCATGCAGACTCGGCAAACTGAGATGCTGTGTCAAGGGCAGGCTACTGATTGTCCATGCGCCTTGCCCTGGACCATCTGCAGCCGCACCGGATGGTCTGCAGGAAGAATGGCAACCTGCGCTTCATTGGCGAAGCTCCGTCCCGATAACGTCATGATGCTATCCCTCAAACGCATTCCATGCTGGCGTCAGCTCGGTGGCAACCAGCAGGAAGACAACAGATCCTGGGCAACATTTGGCTGCGCGTGGTCCAAAAGAGCGCCAGTTGCTTCGAGGTGCAGCAAGCAGCGTGATGTTCCTGGCGGCATTTGTCAGCAAGCTGGGACGGCAGTGCCACTTTGCTCTCTAGTTGCACACATAGCAGAACCCACCAGTGTGACGATTGAGCAGATCGACAGTCCGCTGCACGTCTGCATGCGGCACGCGTTCGTCCCTGCTGCCATGTGTCAGCAGCACCGGCGTGAATTTGGGCGTCTCTGTAAATATCAGAAAATAAGTCAGGTCGCTTTGGCGCATGAATGGGCACAGACGCCACAGCATGAGGAGCGAAACAACTCTGGCATGGTCTAACGCAACCTGACAAGCACATCCCGGATTAAGCTGAGCCAGCATACCCCATGACTTCTCACCTGCCGGTGACAGGGAGCTGACGAGCTTTAGCACAACCAACAAGACACATTTGAGCTGAGGTCGAGCTGAGCCAAAACCTCATGGCTTCTCACCTGCTGGCATGCCGGCATCAGGAAGCTGTACTGGCAGCGCCGGAAAGTCGGCAGCGCCTCGCGCGCCTGGCAGCAGGGACGCCGCAACCGCGAGGCAGCTGCCCAGGGCCCGGCTGCCCCTGCACGATGTCACGACATCGGCGACATTGCCGTCTGCAGGACACAGTCGAACAGCTTGCATTGCATCAACGTGATGTAGATACAGGCTCCAGAAGGAACATAGTTGCCTAGTGCATTGAGACACCCCTATGTGCTTGCAGCAGGACAGCTGGATTTTTTTGGCTCTCGGTTACTGGAGAACGAATGTGCGGATGTGGGTGGAGCCAAGTTGGTCGGTTCATGCTCGAGACAAACCATCATGTGCTGCCGATTAGTCAGCACGCAGCGGCATGGTCAAGAGTCGCATGTCGCTTTGTGAGAGATTCTGACATAACTATGCCCTGTCATTGTCGAAGAAACCCCTCTGTGTCAATGTCTTCCATTGCAGCCACCCACCAGGAGCCTGCTGCAAGGTGCAGTGCCACGGTGCCGCCCTGCGAGAAGCCCAGCAGGTGGATGCGGCGGCGCGGCCAGCCGCCGCCGCCGCTGAGCCGCTCCAGGGTGGCCTCCATCAGCTCCAGGGTGGCCGCCAGGCTGGCTGCCCGCTGGGCCGCCTGCTGCTTGGACGGATACCTCTGCAGGGTCATGAGGCAAAGCGCTCAGACGCCACACACAGAATTGACTATACAGCAGCTTCTGATGTTTTAGACCATGGCCGCCAACTCGACTGCCCTAGCTCCCCTGCACATTTTGATGCACGCCTCTGCAGTGGCGGTCACACAGTCGCTGTTTCGTTGGCTTGTGCGTGCTGATGGTCAGCCACAACGAGGACTGTGGCACTACACTCGAAGTGGCTTCCATGAAATTCATGGTGAGGTTCTCACTGGCAGCAGTTTGCTATCTGTGTCAGACGCACGGAACCAGGCGTGGTTGGGCAACCCTGCCGGCGGCGGCAACAGCCCTGGAAGCTGAAACGCTTCCGATTGATCCGAATCAAGTGTTGACAAATAAGTTCCGCACCGGCAGCAGTTCGCCGTCCGTGTCAAACGCCTGAAACCAGGCGTGGCCGGGCAGCCCTGCCGGCAGCGGCAGCGGCCCCGGGAGCGCCAGCGACGCCGTGTTTGGCAGTGCCAGCTGCGCCGCCAGAGCTGCAAACGCCCCTGCGCCGCAGTAGGACTGTGTAGGAAGGCTGCACAGCATCTTCGACTGCTGTCTGCGCAAATTTGCATCACTGCTGCCAGCGGGGTCGTGATGGGCAGCACCAGCTGCGCCGCCACAGCCGCAAACGGCCCTGCACTGCAGTGAAGCCCCAGTGAGAAATTTGCACAGCCATCGGAGGATGAGAAGTCTGTACTGACAGACTCTTGCAAATGCTAGTGAGGCCGGATGGGGCAACACCAGCTGCATTGCCAGCGATGCAAACGGCCCTGCACTGCAGTGGAACCATGCTGAAAGACTGCACAGCAGTCGAGGGCGTCGTTTGTGTGAGTCGACTCCTTCGTTTGGTAGCGACGCTGTGTAAGGCACCGCCAGCTGCGCCGCCAGGGCTGCAAATGGCCCTGCACTGAAGTTCAAGTCGATTGAGGACTGCACAGAAGACCGGGACACGGCCTGTGCATATCCTGCATAACGAACGCCAGCAACACCATGTCTGGCAGCGCCACTTGTTGCGCCGCTGCAAGTGGCACTGCAATGGGGTGAGGCAGCTGAGAATGATAAGCATGTGAGCTCTAACCTTCCTTCCTAGATTGCATGTTATCAGCATTTACAAACAGCGTTCACAACAGATGCTGTGTGCACAGCAGCAGAATGGTTGCGCCTGATCTTCCTCTCACCTGGTGTGTCGCCAAGGCCATGCAGGAGGATCAGCAGGTTGTGGTCCGTGCCGGTTGCCGAGTGCTGAAACCTGTGCCCTGGCCGCAGCTGCGGCGGCAGCAGCGCTGCCACGCCCGCTGCGTCCGCTGTGGCGCCTGTGTTTCAGACATGGTTCCTGACATCCGACAGCACAAAGCCGACTGTCTGATCTGAGTTTCTGGTTTCAATGCGGTTGATCTCCTGCCGACACAGCACACGGCAGCTGCCAGCGCCTGTCTTCTGTGCCCATGCGGCAAGGCCAGCATCAATTACACCTGGTGCTGCAGATGCTCTGAGGGTGCCGTCGCCATTCTGTGCTGCGCCTGCCACCGCCGCCCGCGCAGCAGTTGCCGCCTGTGGCAGATCGCGCTGCGCCGCTGCCTGCTGCTGATGCCCTGTCAGCGCCGCCGACGTCAGGTTCCGCTGCCGCTGTCCTGCGCGTGCTGCAGGGCTGCGGTTCTGCTGAGTCTGCAGTCGCCGCACCATTTCCGCAGTGGCACCAGACTGACTGCCGACTCCCGCGTGGCGCACAGAGGCCTCGGCCGCCGCCAACGCCTCGTCCGTTCGCCCCAGGGCCTCCAGCGCGGCCGCCTTTCTGTACCAGCCCTTGTCCCATCTGCGTGCGCGTCATTCGCCCTCTGAGCGCATTGTCAACTGCATGCGCGTGGGCCGCCTGCTGACTGCAATCTCAGGAGATGTTGGGCACGCTTTGCAAGTGGCATTCAACATTGGACAAGCATCAAACAGTGCCACAAATGTGTCTTGCGTAGACGCAACGTGTTTACCTGGGCTGCAGACTGAGTGCCGCCTCCGCATCTGCAAGCGCGCCTGCCGCATTGCCCACTCTGAGCCGGGCCGCAGCTCTGTTTGGCATGCAGCCAACGTTTGAGCACGTTTCAGGACGCTGAAGTCAAGTTCATATCCATAGAAGATGGGGTTCTGTGGTTTCACATATTGATCTCTCTCCCCAGCATGGGTTGCATGATGCTGCGTCACTGCACCTGTTGCCGTGCAGCAGGTGCTTATCGGCCGCTGTGGCTGGGCACGCGCCTATAGCAGCAGTGTAATGCTGCTCTGCCTCGCAGTAGTGGCCCGCCTTGAAGGCTGAATTGCCCTGCTCTTTGTATGTGATCACCGCAGCGGCCATGGCGCAGACCCGTCCATGCAGAGCACTCACAATCACACGTGCGCCTTTCCACGGAGAAAGAATTGATGCTGCTTTACCAACATTCACTCAGGCAACCTGTTATCTCTATGTAATTGAGTGCAAATGGATTATGATCGGGGTGCCCACAAGGTGCCCATGGCGCAGAGTGGTGCATTTGCATGATGTCATTCCATTGCAACATTCGTGATATTTGCGGCATGTGAGCCAAACCCACTGCCAACCCGAATCGATTCAATGTAATCTCATCAATCCAACACACTCCATTCTACTCATGTCAATCCCATTCGATCCAAATCCGCCCGCACACCACTTCAAGCGCTGGCCTTCACGACATTCTTGTGGCCCCATGGGCAGTGGCGGCATGCATTGCCGCAGCATGGTCGCTGCTTCAGGAAGTGTGCCGTCCACACGGAATACCTGCATGCGATCGTGTAGTTTCAATTTCATGCTGGTCAGTGGACCAGCAGCCCAAACCTCATGCTTGGGTGCAAGTTCAATGCGGTCTCTGCGTTTTGCACATGTTTATGTTGATCGCAGCTGCCCGCCGTATCAAACCCCTACTGCCTGTTGCGCACTGTGTACCTTTCATAATGTGTATCGTGCAGTGCCCTCACCCCGTGGCCGGGTCGATGTACTGGTCCAGGCGCTGCTCCAGGGCCGCTTTGTGCAGCCGCTTGATCTGCTTCCACGCTGGCATTGCCCGCACGCCGTCTTCCATGTCATCGAGCAACAGCACCTTCTGTGGTTCCGACGCCTGCCCAGATACGGAATAGACATCAGGACATTGTCGTATGCATGATGACCGCAGCCGCCAAATCACTGCTTCCATGCAGAGAGGGCATGTATGCCATCCTTGATGTTGTCCAGCGACAATAGCGTTGTGGGTTCTGGAGCACGCTGATGAGCATGCAGAAAGCTGGCATGTCGAAGTTGCGACACTGACAGCATGCCGATATGCATCGCTGGCATCTTGCAAGATTGAGTGTCATGCAAGATTGAGGATTCACAAGTGTCACGAGTTGCTGACACACGGCATTGGTGATCACAACGCTGCTCTGATCCTGAAAACTGATTGTGTCAACCCTACATCAGCCCACCTTGAAAGTCTCGCCCTGTGCGGATGCAGGCTGCAGTGCAGTTCCAATGCTGTCTGGCAGCTGTATCCGGTAAATGTCGCCGCAGGTGGCGCTGCCGTCGAAGCCGCCATGCAGCCATGCGCACCGCTGCGGCTGCGATGTTGCTGTTCCTGCCGCTGCCGTGCCAGCCACTGCTGCGCCCGTCGCTGCCGTGTCCAATGCTGGCGTGCCTGCTGGCTCGCCGCTCGCAGCCTGACTGTCTAATTGAATTACTGTGATGCCGAGGCCATGGCGGCAGCGGGGCGGCAGCTCCGGCTGCGGGCGCGGCTGCGGCAGCCAGGTGAGCGTGCTGAGCTCCAGCACGTGGACATCTGACAATACATGGCCCTGGGCCTGGCCGCCTGCAGACATGCACTTCTAACAAATTGGCTGTAACAAACTGAACAATCATGACAGCAGCCACGAGATGTGATGCTGCAGATAGGTGAGCACGCTGAGTTGCATGTCATGAGCTGAACTGACATGGCCCGGTGCCTGGTCGCCTGTCCGAGATGACGCCAGTGCAAATGTGGATCCTGAAGCTCAACTGTGGCTGACGTCCCGCAAATTTGATGTGCTTTGTTCCATATGCATACTCCACCTCACAGCCGCAGGACAAGCTGCTGCCCAAGCTGCCCTGGCAGTGGATATTCAGCACCGGTAATACAACCGACCCGAGATCAGGAGGCAGCCGTCCACGAGGGCGGCCGCGTGGGAGCTGCGAGCGTCCGGCAGCGTGCCCCCGCAGTGCGCCTGCCGCCAGCTGCATGACCATCAGCCCCATCAGCATGGGCTTGTAGGCGCTGGGAGTTCCAGATGGTGTGTAAGGGGCTGTATGAACGTATGTGCGTCAGGCGGCATGCTCCTGCAGTGCGCCTGCCGGCAGCTGCAAAGACAATGGGCTACACATCAGCACGGCTCCGTTCCACAAAATCCTCGATTCCATGTGTGAGCGGGGCGACATAAGGACTGAGGGCACGAGGAACGCTTTGCCAGAATGCCTACTTGACGGCTGCTGCCGCCAATTGCGTGGGGCACGTACAAAGGTACCGTGTGAAGGGTAAGCGGGCGTGCGGCTATTCGATCTTTTTACACTCGAGGCGCAAGCTTGTAGGCTGCCAAAGGCTCTGTGGGATCGGCAGCATGGGCTGCGCAGCATCCCTGCCAATTGGACTCGGATACCAAGCGAGCGCATGCAGCCAAAGTGACAGCAGACAGCACCACGCATGCAGAGGGCTCCATGGTCCGCCACGACTGATAAATGCACCTGTTTGTGTCCACATCGTAGGTCCAGACATCGCTCAGCAGGCCGCTGGCCGAGGAACCGCCAAAGACAACCATGATGTCCTTCCACCTTCCGCAATCGCAGTAGTGCCACATCACAGCGGTGTGGTCTGCCCGCGCCGGCGGCAGTAGCCCTGCAGTGGCAAGACATGCACAAGGTGAACACTCACGTGCGCTGCGAGGATCTCCTTCCATCTACTGCAGATGCAGCAGGGCCTCACTGGTGCACCGCGCTGGTTGCGCCTTGCTGTGTATTCTGCACATTGAGGCACTCAACATCATATTCGAGGCATTGCCTGGTGTGTGAAACAAACCACGAATGCAACCTTGCCAACATAGCCTGCCGCTGTTGTGCCAGAAGACGGGTGTGCAATAGTCTCCTTGTCAGAAGGCAACAAATGCCATGGTGCTGCATTTGAGCTCTGCATCACTGATTTCATTTGGAAGCTGCCGTGCCCGCCTGATGGTTGAAGCTGCGTCCACCGCCAGGTCGTGGTGTCTAGGCGCCACAGGTCGTTGAATCGCCGGCTACCGTCCCACCTGCATGCGCGTCGGATAGAGTGTGACCACATCTGGTTGGAGTGTTCTTCAGACAAGGCCTCTACATCAGGCCAAGCTGGAACAAGTAGAGGAACATCAACGACAGCAATGTTTTGAACTTCTGATCAGTCCCAACAACATTGCATACAGTAATAGCTTTGTTCAACGTGACTGAAGCGCCGCACCCGCCAAACAGCAGCATGGCGCTGCCGTCAGTGAGCGCCACGAGGCCAGGCTGGCCGCGGGGGCACGGCCCAGTGGGCTCTGCTGCCGCCACTGCATGGCCGGCAGCTGATCCGCTGGCAGATGCAGGCGCACCTGTCGGGCCGCCTGCGTGGTTGCTGCCAAGCCCAGTTGCACAGCTGCTGCTGCCGCTACTGCTGGTGTCGACCCAGCGGAGCTGCTGCACATGCAGCACTGCCAGGGCTGCAAGCGGCGCCAGGCCTGAGGCGTGCCAGCCGCCGAAGACGGCGACATGGCCATTCGCTATCGCCGCTGCCGCATTGCTCCTGTGAACAGGCACACATCATTGATGTCAGCACCAGCCTGCTGCAATCCTGTACCCATAAGCATCTGGGTACAGCTTCGCCTCAGCAGGGCAGACGCTGCTCAGCTCTGGCAGCTGCAATGTCCTTCTGGTTGTTTTGAAGGCAGATAAAATCGGTGTGCATCCGACCTGCCATCTGGGTCATGACCCTCTGTCAGCAGCAGCCAGGATTTCGGCCCCCAGGCTGCGTCTCGTCACAGCATGAGCTTGCATGCATCTATCATCACAAGTACGGGTGCATGCAGCTGATAAGATCCTGTTTGCACCTGGCTTGCATGCCGTCTGAGCTGCCCACAGCTGTCAGCAACTGCCAGGGGTGCAGCCCACGTGCTGCACGCGTCGCGTCAAAGCGCCAGATGTCTGACAGCCGCACACCCGCCTGGCCGGTGTCGCCACCGAGCAGCAGCAGGCCGCCGCCATCGGGTAGACTGCACGCGGCACACAGAACCTTTCTGGTCCGAGTCTCACTGTATGTCCTCACAGCGCCACAGCTGGCACCCCATACCCGCCATTATTGCTGCCCAACCACAGCGGGCCGCGTTGCTCGGCAAGCACCAGGCATGCGCACAGCCCTCATCTGTGAAGAATCAGATTGTGTCCGGCGTCAGTGCACCAGACATAACCTTGCAGCTGCGGCATCGGCACATCAGAATAAAATCCAACATGCTTCGTCAATGTCGGAGGCCAGCAGCAGCAGGCCGCCGCTGCTCAGCAGACTGCACGACGTCGCTCTTTCAGCGGCACGGACCTAAGCTATGGCTCTGTCACAGTGTGCTCATCATGCTCCCGCTCAGCATCGGAGTGCAGGATATGGCGGCCAGCGCACCCGGGTAGATCCAGTTCACACTTGGATGAGACCCATCAGCTTAACATGTTAGCCTGGAGCAAGTGTGAATTATGATCAGTCGAGGGCACCTCAACAGGGCCGCCGCGCTGCGTGCGCATGGCGCCGCATGGGCGCCACCCGATATTGGGTTCAAGCGCGAGACACCCCAGTGTTCATCAGAAGTCATCTTCAGCGGGTTGATGACTTGGAAAGCTTGCTGTTCACATTTACATGGATCACAGCGTGCGCCTTCAGCTATGCATTCTTCGCATCACCAACACTGCGGATCTGAAGGCGGTATGCGCGCAAGCGTGACACATCTGATATCATCAATAAACGGCAGCTTGATTCATAACATGAGTAGAGTGCAGTTTGCATTGGCATGCACAGCACCTCGTCATGTCCCAACGCCCGCCCCCCTGTTCGGAAAGTTACCGACTCATCGCCCTCGACTCGGCCTCATTTGCCATTCTTGCATTCGCTGTATAACGGCTGACCCTGATTCCAGCAGCAGTCGCCAGCGGCGTGCCACCGCCCCGCCATGACGCATGAACTTGCCTGCTTCCCGGCGTTGAAGACCGAACGAGTTCTGACTATGCATTGCTCAATTCGCAGGTTTCGGTGCAGTGTGGCGCCGCCTGCTGTATGGCGGTGGCTGCGTGGATGACGTCGACTGGCGCAGTCAATTCAGTCCAGTTTCGTCGAGGTCGAACCACATCGGCCCGCTGATGACCACAACCGGTCACGGTACGTGTTGCTAGCATACAGTATGCCAGCAAGCAGAGCACTTTCTCTACTGCACTCTCTGTTGGTGCGGCTCTGGGCCACGGCTGACCGTCACCGCTGGCTGTGCTGCAGTGGGGCGGTGTGCGCACAGGCCTGTGCATTTGTTTCATGCCATACATCCTCGGGAAGCCACGTGCGTCCGCTCCCCACTCTGCTTGTAGCGTCCATTCGACGCAGCGCTCTTGATTTGCCTGGATATACACATCTCCTTGCAGTGCTGGGTCCTGACCTGGTGGCGTTGTGGCACAGGGCTACGGAGGCCGGGCTTTGTAGTCCCATGCACCTGGACGTGATTCGTATGTCCACCGCCAACCCTGTGTGACGTCTTGATGACCATTTGGTCGTGCCATCTTGACGCTATTGATGTGGACACCGCCCAGCAAAAACTCACCCGCTTCACAACTGCATGCAGGTGGCGACCGGTGCTTGGTCTCTTTGCATCATTTGGGAACCCTCTCGTGGTGCGAGTGCCCCTCCCTGCATGCCGTGACACACTGTGCTGCTGCACTGATTCCCTTGCATGCACTTGTATGCAACATGTTTTGTCAGCACACCTCAAAACAGTTTGCTCACTCGGCAGGTGGCGACCCGAGAGCGGCAAGTCAGCAGTACTGGCAGTTTCGCCTGCCAGAAGATCTGGGCTCTCCGCATGCGACTCGGTCAAGTGACTGGCGTAGGGCGGCAGTAGCAGTGACAGCAAGCGTCAGCAGGCAACGGCAGCAAGCAGCATGCGGCAGCAAGGAGGTCTGTCAGCAAGAATGTTCGTGCGGCAGCGTCATCAAGGGACACACGGGAGAATTTGAAGGCACAACGCATCCGCCACATGGCACTGCCTGCCAGGCAATTTGGCAGGTGCAATCGTGGTTGACGACCTTGCTCATTGCATGAACACCTCTCAGACAACACATCCCAGGGCAAATGCAGTGGATGTTGAAAGGCCTATCTTGCCTTCTGCAGAGGTTGCAATGAGCGTCTGCAATCAGAAGTCATTGATGCAATGGCTTGATGTCACCACCTGTTTTACTGATCGTGCGCCCTTCTGCTGTCCCTGACTGCACGCTGGGAGGGCGCCTTTGCTGAGGCAGCTGGTGGCGGGGCTGTGTGGTGATTTTAGAAGACCTAGTCGGACTGTCACCGAGTTCAACATGGATGGGCTGTGCTGTCTCCGACTGCAGGCTGGCAGGCGCATGTGGCCGAGGGAGCCGGGGTTTCATGTTGCATCACAGCACTGCGTGTCGGGGGCCGCATTCGGCCCCGCAGTTTGGACGGCGGCTGTGGCAGAAGGCGCACGTTCGGCCTCGCGGCCCCAGTTTGGGTGTGTCTGCTGACCGTTCCTGCTGCTTGTTCCAAGAAGCTTTGATTCTTCCTCAAATGCCCCTCTGCTGAATCTCCTTGCCGCTGAACCCAATCATGGCACCCCTTTCACATGTATGACCACCTGAATCTCGGCTTGTTGCTGCCAAGCAAGTAGGAACAGCATGCTCGGTTCCTATACACAGGAGTATGCACTTTGCATCTCAGAACCTGGCAACAACCTGCTGGTCTGTCGAGTCTCGGCTGACAGGCATGTCAGGCAATCCTGTGGCGTGGCTCCCCACAAACGAGCACGCCTGCATTTCGGAGAGCCGAAGCCAGTGGACCAGCGCAAAGCTTCGGTCGTAGAGGAGCTGGTAATTGACACTAGCTCTGCTTTGCGCAGGTTGCAGCGCCTGTCCTGTGGTGAGTAGGGGGCGCCCTGCGAGTAGGGGGCAACCTGCTGATAGTTATGAGGGGCTAGCCACCTTTGTGCTCCCTTTCCAGGTCTGGAGCGCAGGCTGGACCGCTGGCGGCAATGGGTAGGATGTGCGCCTCAAATTACCCTTCGATTTGTTCGTTCACACTAGTTCTTCGACAATGCGATGTCAACGAAAGTGTGGGCACATCTCTGCTGCAGGCCGGAGTGTCGGTCCTGGGGCGGGTAGGGGGTGCGCCGCGGATAGCTAGATGAAGCGGCGCGCTCATGGGTTCAGCCCTTCACCTGAGGCCCCCGGGCTTGCGGGGTGTCCACCTGCCCGCCGAGGACAGCGCGGTGCGCATCCATGATAATTTCCAACTGAAACAGCTACCGGAAGGATGCAAAGATGGAATGGCTTGCTGATGGGCTCGCCAGTTCCTGAGGGCCCCTGGCTCTTGGGGGGGCATCCGCCTGCCCTGAAGAGCCTGCCCTATGCAACAACTTCTCCGATCATGTACAGAAGTCGAGTTGCTTTCAGCCGGCGCCCAGTCATCACAAATATCTGATCCTCGACAGCAGCTTGCACCAGTCCGCTGTGCACAGCCTTGGTGTGAAAGATCAGAGCTGCAGAGAACGTGTAGATCATGCATGCTTGAATCCTGCAGGTGTGCATGTTGATCGCAGGCCTTTTGTGCTTGAAGCTTACACGCTTTCCGAAAGGGTCCGGCAAATGCCGCTGCCGTGCGGAGCAAGAGATCGCATTTTCAAACATGCATGTTTGAAGGTTAGGCTCGAGAATGCACTGGCTGTGCAACCGATATGAGCTTTGCGGGTGTAGGAGCACGCATTCTACAAGCTCACCGCCAGCCAGGCAAGCTGGTCCTGTACCAAAGTTGTGCTCACAGCTGCATTAAGATCGTGTGAATGACGCCAGCTTGGCCTGTGTCTGCAGGGACACATTCGTCCTGTTCACCCAAGCCCAGCGCAGAAGGATGGAGCCCACACGCTGCGGGCGCTGCCGTGGCCGGCGGCCGAGGGTGTGGCCGGGAGCGCGCCGCGGTCGCCTCCTCGTTACTGGGTACGCATGCCCACCTGTTTTCATTCCAACATGCTCTTTACACAAACTACCCATCTCGTCGCCTCTGCAATGCTGCGGCGGGCGGCCGTGGGCGTGGTCGGGACTGCGCCGCAGTCGCCTGTCGCTACCGCTTTTGTTCGCTCTAGGTCAACAGGCGCCGCCGCAGCTGCTAGCTGATCTTGTGGCTGCCGGCTGCGCATGTTGCAAGAGTGCGCAGCAATCGCCCGCCTCTTCACAGGGTGGGTATCTTAGAAAGCTTTAGGCCTACGTCTTTTCCTGCATGTCAGCCATTCAGTCGGTCATGTCCTGCCATGGGTGCCTGTAGAGACGCACCACAGACTTTTTCCTTGTATGTGTAAGCTGCCAGCTGGGATTCGACTCATGCAACTAAGATCTGCACACGTTCATGCGCACACTGTGCTGGATGGCTGCTGCTTCTGCATCTGATGCGAAAGCGTGCCACTGCAAACTGCCACTTACCGATTGCCCTTCTAAGCCGTTCCAGCCACATCCGGTGGTCGCTCAGCCAAGTTTGCCTTGCAGCCAGGGACTGAGTTTTCCGTCCTTTGCCGCCTGGTCGTCTAGCTGAGTGCCACTGGCAGATGTGATTTATGATGTGCTGCCATGACGTGTGCTGCCAAATGTCAGGTGAAGTGTAGGGGGCAGTTTTTAGCGCTGTTGATTTGATGACAAGCAAATAGCAGCAGCAGAGGCTGATTGCTGTTGTGAATGAATCCGGGTGACTGGCCCTTCTGGGGCTGCATTGGCTGGCTGCCTACTGCAGGGCCAGCGGACTCCACTAAGCTCCTGCGGCTTGCTGATGAGGGTGATGCTCGGCATGCACACGAGCTGGGAGTCACTTCGTGATGCATAGTCATTGTGAATCATCACTGGCAAGGAAAATGAATTTGGTCTTTCGACGTGTGCGAGCGATTTTGACCACTGCGGTCCTTGCCATGGCGGTGGTCATGGCAAGGGTAGACTTCCACTGGCACACAGGGCATCAGATCAAGTATCAATGGTTTGGTGATTGCATCGATGCGAGACCGCAGGGTGGGCGAGTACTGATGGCTGATGCCGTGGGCGTGGGTGGGGCGCCGCTGACGCAGATGATGGCAAACCCATGCTCCTGACCTCACGACGGCATTGGTCTACATGCTGCAGGGTGGGCGAGTGCTCCTGGCTGCTGCGGCCTGTGTCACGGCGGTGCCGCGGACGTGGGCGGGGCGTCAATGGCCAGAAGGGCGGCGGCCGTGTGGCCGATGGAGCTTGTTCACACAAGACGTCTGACGGCCCGGTCGCAAGGTTCGGCCATGGCGCTGCTTCCAGGTGAGCGGTAACCTCATCTATAACCTAATCTATGAGTTGTGCTGGAGGAGTGGACGAGATTTGGCTGGACTTCGATGATAGCCGCAGGCGGCTCGATTGCTGGCATAGGTCATGCAAACCGCATGATGTAAGAACGAACCGGACAGGTCTGATGTGCTGATCCCCGACAGACCATGCAAGACTGGTAA
The DNA here is from genome assembly GCA_036584455.1 of Tetratostichococcus sp. P1. NCBI lineage: Eukaryota > Viridiplantae > Chlorophyta > Trebouxiophyceae > Prasiolales > Stichococcaceae > Tetratostichococcus > Tetratostichococcus sp. P1. Next base: position 802,923 of record BTPI01000006.1, read on the forward strand.
GTGGCTGCACAGCTGACAAACAAGGCTGCAGACAAGCACTCCGGCTCGGGGGTAACAAGAGTGGCATTGCTGCACTCTCAGAAAAGTTTCCGATATCTGCCAGACTCTGTTTCAAGTCTCTGTCGATCAGCTGTCTCCACCGGGTTAGCAAATATAATGCCCGCCACACAGGGAGCCATCTGGAGCTGGCTCGCACGCTTGGCGCCGCGCCTGCAGGCGGCTGCGCGGGGTCGGCCTGCCACCCGTTCACTCGGAGAGCGGCCCGGGCCCCGTGCCCCGTCTCTGAAGGTTGCGCAACAGCACCTGCCCTCATTGTCCACAATGCTTTGTATAATTCACACGTCACCCCAGCTTGCCTGGCATTTGATTTCTGTTGCATTGACGGCGGGGCGGTGGCAGCCAGCAGCCGTGTATACCACATCGCGCTGCGATTGACCTGCGACAAGAAATTCCTACCAAACACCGGTGTTTTTAAACACCACCAACGTCACTGAAGCTGCGGATGGATGTGCCATTTGCTGTGTGGTCACAGTCTGCATGCCTTGGCCTTGGCTTGGCCACTCCTTCCAGCAGCCTTCGATTGATCTTCGCCTCGTCATATCCCGTGAACCCCTCCTGCTCTCTCGAAAACCTTGTCACCATCTTCGACTCGGTCCATTCCTGTGATAGCACCCCAAATGGTCAAGCTGGCAGCCGCTCAGCGTCCAGCAGAAGCTGCGGCGTGCCACCGCCCCGATGCCACGAAGCATGCGTTTCTCTCCTGCCGTTGTGAGCAGGAATGAAACTTCACACTTCACACTGACAACGTCACGCGTGAGCCGCAGGTTGTGGTGATATGTGGCGCCGGCTGTGTGAGGGCGGTGGCTGTGTTAACGTCGAGTGGCGCAGTCGATCAAGTCCCTTCGGGTATAGGCCTCACTGGCCCACATCGATCATCAGTTCTGGGACACCACCAGGACTGGCGTGTAGCGTGTCGGAAGCATGCATGCTGCATACCTTGAACCTCATGCAAGCATTCATTTCGATTGATGTGAGGCGAGCTGCTTTGAGCGCCATTCATGGCTGTGCTGCAGTGGGGTGGTGTGCGTGCGCACAGACTTCGGCTGTCGTTGAATATCATGTGTCGTTTGGAGGGCCTCGTACGTATGCTTTCTCTTGCTGTCATACATGTGGTGTCAAGCTTCTTTTCAATGCTCTCCATTATGGTCGTGTGCAGACAGTCCGGAACAAACGTCACGTGTATTCTCACATCTGTAAGGCTACGGGCGAGGCTTCCCATGCTGAAAGTGATTTGTGCCTTGCATCTGACCGGTTTCTCGTGCGTCCTTTTCAGCTTGTTTCCAGTCGCACTCAGCCTGCAATCAGTTTTCCGGAGACTGACACGTGGATTTTGAGCAGCTGCCGTTGCCTGCGTGCAGATTGTGGGCGGTGCTTTGGTCTGTGAAAGTTGGGGAGCCCTCTCATGGTGGGCAGTCCTCCCGTGTCTGTCGCACGCATCGTGCTGTGGTTCCACAAAAGTACCGTCGCTGGCATGCAAATATATTATTTGTGCACTGACAGGTGGCTCAGGAGAATGGCAAACAGCAGCAGCAGTAGTAGCAGCAGGCGGCAGCAAAACGCAATTGCATTGGTGTCAGCATGAATGAGTGTCAGCAGGAATGGCTTGTGAGTCGCACAGCAGCATCATGGCAGTGCTGCCGCGCTGCCCTTCCAGTAGGGCGGCTGCGGCCAGGTTTGTAAACAGGAATGGGGAAGACGGCAGCGCGACAAGGCGCACATCGGCATTGCGGCTCAGGTCGGGTGCATTGACTGTCATCGGCTGTGGCCAATGGACCTCCCCTTGCTTTCCCTGCTTTACTGTGCGATACCTCAGTGCTGCACTAAAATGGATGTCATGCATCACGGCATCTCGGATGTCATGCATCAGCGCCTGACTTACCAGCTCGCCATCGTTCAGCAAATGGCAGCAGGACACTGGTCAAGCTCGAGATGTTCCTGCGTGCATGTTATCCAAACTGTGCTGCTGTCTGCAAGGTATCTGGAACCAGCGTGTACAAGTCAAGGGAAAAAGAGGCGCTGCATTTGACCGTGTTAGGCATAGGTCCAGCTGGGGTTGCTCTCTTGCAGGCCTGTTCGCTGTATCACCACTGGCGGGCCATCCAGAGCGGCGCAGCATTGCAAAGCTGTCTTAACTTCGTTTCCCATGTCCATTATTCGTAAAGCTGCTGACCCTTTGTACAGCATTTGCCGTTGTTTGCATCTGAAACCACAGGCTACCATGCCGAACCTGTGGTGGGCAGCAGGCGCATAGCAGACAGCATGTTGGCTTCGAAGTTTGAGTTGTCTGCATGTTAGCATGTGCACTCACGGCCAACATTGTACATGCAGGCTGGCATGGAGTGCCGATCTAAACTGCTTGGTGGGTGGAGGATGCGTCGAGGCCACTTTTCCGCTCTCGACAACTTGTAAGATTTGATCGTCACACACGAAAAAATTCAAATGTGTGTGAATCTGATGCGCAGGCCGGAGTGCCGATCCAGATTGGCGGGTGGGGGGCGCACCGTGGATAGCTAGATGAAGCGGCGCGCTCGGGTTCAGCCCTTTGCCTGGGGCCCCTCGGACTTTTCGGGGTGTCCACCCACCCGCCATCATGTTGGGCAGCACGGTGAGCGGCCAGGAATTCCAGACGAACGATCCAAATTCACCTTCTGCCAGTAGTTCATGTTGATGTTCGTTCCTTAGGGCTAGCTGCCAATGGAACCGAGAGAGTGGCTGAAGAATTCAACGGCTATGAGCTCCCGCAGTGGTCTTTTCAGGTGCGCCTGTCTTTGCATGCAGCACACTGCACGTGCGGGCACATTTGGATGCTTCCGTTGACCTCACACTGACGCAAGCGTGTGCCGATCAGACGCGAGCTGCAGGTTGTCAGTGAGCATACTGATGTGCCCTTCTGCGTTAGCAGCATATGTGGCCAGTCGGTCTATGTGGAAGTTTGCATACTTCAGCTCACAAGTGCCATAAGCACAGCCTGCTGAGCCAGAGCTATCTACAGGGTTGAGTACTGGTTGCCTCTTGGAGGAAGATTTGCAGCGGTGGTTTCGGCTGAGCATTGCCATGTCTTGCTTGCAAGGGTCATGTTTGGCTCAACCTTTCAGCCGGGCGCAAAAATCGGCAGCAAGCAGCAGGCTTGTCACCATACACTGTATGTGCAATCGCACTGACCTTGGCTGTGGCTCTTTTCCAGGGGGAAAAGTCTCTTCGTTCACTCACGCCCAGCGCAGGAGGATGAGGCCGCCACGTGTAATACTCTGGCTGGAGTTCCATTTGTCTGCTTAGGCACTGAGGTTTGACATCGCCATCCCTGAATTCCAGGGAAGAAGTTGACCCCGTCCACTCAAGCCCAGCACAGAAGGATGCAGCCCATGCGCTGTGGCGCCGCAACGGCGGGATGTCGGCTTTGGACGGCGCCATGCCTGGTTCACGACCATGGCTTGCATCTCGGCTCCGGCGCGTGGCCGGAGTGCGCCGCGGTCGCCCGCCCCTTCCCTGGGTGCGCCCTTCAGAAGAGCCCTCCCGCCTCTGCTTGTCCACGAAGGTGCCCTTGTGCTTTGCCGCTGCAGCTGCTGGCGGCTGTGGGTGCGAATGGGAGTGCGCAATTGTCACCTGCCGCTGCACTCAGTACAGGTCTCACGGTGCTATTGTTTTTTGCCATTTGTGCGGCCTCTCAGTTGCTTGTCTTCTCTGTTCTCCGCCACCTGTGCTGTTCCGCCACAGCCGGTGACCCAAGGGCATAGCAGATGTTGTTCTCAGAGTTTTGGCTGCGCTCGTGCGGCATACCAAATGTGCCACTTGTTGAACTCGTGGCCCATGCTGGCAATGCTGTAGTGCTGCAGGGTGGATCAGTGCAGCTGCCGGAGCGCGCCACGCAGGTGAGCAGATTTGCTGGCGCCACAGCAGGCGGCAGATTGTTCAGCACTTCAAACTTCAGCTCACTCAAATCATGATGTTGCTGCAGAGTGGGCAATGTTCCAAGCCGCGCCGTAAGGCAAACCAGGCAGCGCGGCTGCGGCGCCATTGCCATAAATGGTTCTCAATCCCGAAGTTTGTATGTCAAGCTGGCTTGTTGCTGCAGGGTGGGCGAGTGCTCCTGGCCGCGCCACGGCGTATGTGGTGGCGGCACCGCAGCATGGCCGCGGCGCTGATAAGACACAATAACAAGGAAAAGGAAAAGGGCTGACGGCAGAGCTGGCTGGTCGGGATTACCGCATCCGGGCTCCTGGCTGCTGAAGGCTCAGGCGCCGCTGCCAGGTGAGCATTGAGCATCCAAGATTGTGTGTCACTTCATAAGATATCAACTAGACTGCAGCTTTGAGCATGAGTGTCTTCGTCCGACACTATGGCGTACCTGATGGCCCAGCTGCCGCACCGGCTCTGGCACCATAAAATATACTATGGTAGTACTTCGTATCTGAGTGCAGCCTCTGCATGTCCACTCGAATTTCCGTGTCACTTGGTGGGGATTGGGGATGCCAAGTGGGGATTCGTCTGGAGTTGACTTGCTTGATTGGAGCCACGCCCAACAGGCAGGAGCAGAGTGCAGAGGCAGGCCAAAGATAGGCGTGCCAATTGACACATGTGCATCTCCTGGCTCCAGGGCCCCTTTGGATCTAGCTCGCATGCTCGAATGGCGCCGTGCCGGGCAAAAAACAGCGCTGCGGAGGCAGATCATCGGCCTCCACATGCTTTGCACATTTACAGGTCGTGGCATGCAGCCATTCCTTCCTGGCTGCCTCACAGGGCTTCATCTGGAGCTGGCTCGCAAGCTTGGCGCTGCGCCTGACAGGTGGAAAGATTCCTCCTGGGGAATTCTGCGGGGGCACGAGGTCCTTCGCCAAGTCTCACTAGGCGTTTGTGGCAGCCCCCGTGCCGCCTCGAAGGTAGCCGCCTGCGCTTCTTTCTGCTGGGGCCTACTGCTTGCTCTGTTGTGTTGGTTTGCTTCTGCTTGCCCAGTGCCTGTGCAGCTGATCATGGCGGGGCGGTGGCACGCCAGCAGGCAGCAAAAGCCACACGCTTCCTGCCAGCATGCACTGGCAAGCGCCGTCCAACCCCCGGTGTTTTTCAACACCACCAACGTCGTGGGACAGAATAACAATCATACGCATTTCGACATTCTTTGGCAATACTTGCGTCTTCGAGAAACGATCTGGCTCCTTCCTGCTTCCACAACCGTGCTGAGCACCCGTTGCCTTGCTCCCCTCGTCCAGCTCGATCAGCCGCAGATGCACTTTGGCATGCCGTCACCCGGCTGCATGATGTGTGGGGCTGGCATTATTGCATCCGCAACTCAACAATGTAACCGTTGCAGCAGGATGAGCATGCAACGAAATCGTTTGCATTTCTTCCACTGCAGAGTCATCAGTCTTTGGGTTCCGTGGAATATTTCACGGCGGTGCTGCGTTGGTTGACCAATCGATTCCAGAGGCGTCTTGTCTCAACGAGGCGTTTCCGAGTGAGCGTGCATGCATTTGCTGTGGGTGTGTCTTATTCGTGCCATGTGCCACGACCTCAGCTGTTCGTGCAATGCAATAGGAACTGGGGCTTAGCCGTTAGATTGGGGCTTACTCCTGCATGATATTTGTAATGGACATACGCAGATGTGCTACCCTGTTTTCGAGAGCCCCAGCGTTGCCGGCACATCTCGTCCACATATGTGGCACGGCTGGTGCGTCAATATGACCGGCGGCGTATTGCCTCTCTGATCAAGTCAGGCTTGGACCTCATGAGTGGCTGCTCGACTGACAGGGCAGGGTTCGTGATTTCATGGGGATACCATGGGCGTGACAAGTGTCATCCGCTGCTGTTGACCTCAGGCAGCGGTAGTGTGCTTCGTGTCGGTGGCGCCCAACGTCACCACACAGCGGCTGTTGGAGCAGCCGCGCTGGAGCGGACCCGCTCCCGCCTTCTCTTTCCCTTGCTTCCAGAAGCAAGCAGAAGAGATGTTTCTGGGTCAAAGTTGGCAGCGCAATGTCTGGTGTGTCCCAGACCTGCCACTGTGCTTGTCACGCACATCCTGACAGAACCCACACATTGTTAGGTTGAAATGCTGGCATTTGCAGCCTTTCTGTCGCTGGTATTGCATAGAACCCTAAGACTGGCAGGCAGCGCTGCTGCACAACACGGCCTTGCCTCAGTCAATGGTGTGTCCACTGTCAGGACTGCGTGAAAAACGAGCCAGGGCCGTGCTGTTGGCGGCAATGCCGCCGCGGATAGCTAGATGAAGCGGCGAGATTGAGGGCCGCTGATGGTGATTGATCGCTCAGCGACAGGACTGTCGGCAGGCTTCTGAGGGGCTCAGCCCTTTGCCCACTCCTGACCGCAGCGCGGCTCAGCACAGGTGCGGTAATCACGCATGCCACCGTTGCACAGCTTGCAAGCAAACTCAAGGAACGTAGTGTATTTCTTTGCTGTCAACTGATTTGTTTTTATTTGTCCCTCTTGCTGCAGAGAGTTTCAGCGTAGAAGGGCAGCAGCAATTTCGATTCCACATACTTCCACGTACTTCCCAGCATGCCGCTTCCGCCAAGAGCGCTGCATCAGCGCAGACTGACAGCATGCACTGAGGTACTCTCGTTTGCCCTGGCTGCCAAGTGCCACCAGTTGCTGCTTTGGCTGCCAGAGCACGTCAAGCTGGCAGCCAATATGGCGACAATGCTGTGAGACTTGACCGGTTGGCATGCGACTTGCATACCTCTGCCTCGCGCCAAAGTGCGTCAAAGTGGCCATGACAGTGCAACATGGGCCCTTCTGTCGTGAGACATATGCCTTGTACTACACGCCTGCTGCATGGTTGCGCAGGCTGGACATCTGCGAGTGCTTCACGAAGGCAGTGCTGCGGGATGGATATCATCGTTCGACTAGCTACACTTTGCATGCTGCTGCCTGGAGCTGGCGGCTGACTGGGTGGGTGATGTCGCTGAATGAACTTGCATGGTGTCACACCGCATGTAGCACTGTATCTTTTTTGCTGGGTGGCGGCAGCAACACTGAAGTCAAGTCAGCGGCCACAGTGGAGCGGGGTCAGCACTAGCGCCACTCAACCAACGGTGTTTTTCAACACCACCAGCCACAGAGTGCTCTAAACTCTACCGCCTTTCCTATCAAAAGCTTTGAAAGCCCTGTCTGTCCGAGATTTCGAGATTGTTTCAAACACAGCTCCGCAATTGGTGTCACAAAGCTGCCCAGCATCATCCACCCCACTAGACGCTACTGCCTCACGCTCCTGACCTCTTCCTCTCTCAACCGAACAGCTTATTGCCAAACATCGTCTGTCATTGTCTGAGAACCTGCCACGCCGGCTGCCAACCAATCCCAGATGTCCGCCAATTGAATCAGCGTCTGCCCCTCAGTCGCTGTCGTCGTCAAATGTGACCTTGGTGGCCTTCTTTGAGAAATCCACATCCTGAAATCATGACAGCTCACGGTCTGCATGTTGACGGCGGGATGCAAGGAGCCAACGCATTCTGCCTTCATCATCGACATACAGAACATGTACGTACAGGAGTGCACGCAGACATGTGCAGAAGACTCACCCTGAAGTGAGCTCCATACCTGCATGAGCCAGCACAGACAGTGTCGACAATGTGGCAATAAACTTGCGGCAAAACACGAGCCACAGGCTGGATGGACAGTGCACAAATTGCACACGAAAAGCAGGCCCCGTAATCTGCGCACAGGTCCAGAGCACTACAAACACAGCCTAGTCCCCCTTCTGGACACTGGTGTCAAATGCCAGCATCGCCTTCAGGGCTGGCTGGATCTCATGAATGGCCCCCTCGAGATGAATCATATCACACTCCAGAATCGGCTTGAACGGTCACGAAGCTCACTCACAGCTTGGACTCCTTCTTCTTGACGGTGGTGCCGAAGGCAAGCAGCGCATCGGGCACTGGCTGCCCCGCCTCCCGCAGCACATTTATCAGCTCCCCTGCCCGCGGCTTGTCCGTCTCCCCGCTGAAGAACGTGTGCGCATGGCCTGTAGATAGTGAGGAGAACAACGATGAGTCACGTCTGACTGCAGCATGTTGATTATGAGCTTCCCTTGATTTGTGGTCTGTGTGGACGCCCGCATCTAGTTTGCCTCCCTGCTGAACGGTCTGCAGATGGGTCTGGCAGGCCATAGAATTCATGCGGGTACAGTCGCTCACATGAATCTGGAGTGTGCAGCTGACTAGTACCACAGCCCGAGCAGGTTCATAAAACTGGGACGCCTGGTGTGGCGCTGCTCACCTGTTTTACCGGCGCGTCCTGTGCGTCCGATTCGGTGCACATAGTCCTCCGTCGTCTGCAGTCACTTGCAGCAAAGTGATCAACACAATAGAAAGTCCTTCAACAAGAGGCACTGCTGGGCATGCCCGACTGTGCTACGAGTCCACAGCTGCATACATATGATTCAGTAAGGGTGCGGACATTTGGGCAGCACTTCGCAAATGGTTTCCAGTCAGGCAGGGACGGCGTGCAGTCGCAAGTGCTGTCCAGCGTTGCAGTGCGCACCAGGGGGAAGGAGTAGTTGATGACGACCTCCACATCGTCAATATCCAGGCCGCGCGCCGCTACATCCGTCGCGATCAGCAGCGGCGTGTCCCCGCTCTGCGCGACATGCCACCAAAGCATGAGATCATTCAAACCAGGAAGGATCTGCCAGGACAGTGTGAATGCCGCCGGAGGGCCTCCTGCCGTCAGATCAAGGTCAGTGCACTGTGCGTTACCAGAACAGAAGAGGTGTGCACATAACATTAGGCGATGTGCTCTTTTGATTCAGACAATATGCTCGTGAGACGATGTGACGATGTGAACTGCCCTACCTTGAAGCTGTCCACGGCGGCGGTGCGCTGCGCCTGGCTGGCGTCGCCGTGCACCGCGACCGCCTTCCACCCCGACCGGTTCAGGAACTGCAGTGGCAGCACTGCCGCATTCAACAGCCCCGCCAGTGCCCATGCGGGACCATGCACGCTGCTATAAGACACAGTGAATGATGTGCGTACACAACATGATGTATCACACAACTTAAGATGCAGCTGTGCCTGACTTGCACCAGCACAGTCGTCACAGCAGCATGTACCTGCTCCACTCGTGCTGCCTCCTTCTTGTACCTGCACAAGAGTTGACAGCTGCCTATAAACCGCAGCCACAACGTTCGAGAGTACTGCTGGCATGGAGAGTGTATTGCAGTGCTGCTGCCATGCATCTCAAAGCAGGACTGGCGCTCTCTCAGCCACGGCAGCAGGAAAATCCTCGAGGAAGAAAGTGGAGGGACTGAATATCTGGTCACTCACAACACGAACACGATGACGCGGTCCTGGCGCTTGGCGCCGTGGTGCTTCTTCAGCAGCTCCAGCAGCCGCCGGTCCCGCTGCCTGGGGTCGATCACCTCCACCGTCTGCACATGTGAGAAGTGCACACCAACCGCTTCGAGGTGCTCGCTCTGGATGGTGCACTGCAGGGTGCAATGACAGGTAGAACGATGTGGCGCTGCAGGGTCTCCATTTTCACTCCGGTGGCAGGTCTGCGGAGGTGCTCCCTGACCCAGCCAGTTTGTTGGATGTGCAGCGAAGTGAAGCAGATGTCGCCAGCAGGGTCGCCAGCCCACACCTGGCTGACGGAGTGGCTGGCGGACAGGTCTGCGGAGCCGATGGTGACCTTCACCGGGTCCGCCAGGAACTCCGACGCCTGCACAGCCGAAGCAGGCTGAAGATCACATCCCGTGGCGGCAGCACGCCATGCGCTCTGATCAACAGTCCTCAGCTGCCAAAAGCAAAGGCATGGAAGGCTGGCGCCGGGGGCATCCGAAAGGGGACGACTCGAAGAGCTCCGCGTCATGTGATCCTCCCCTGAGCTGCCGGGGCGCCGCACCAGCTTCTGGATGGCGGAGGGCCAGGTGGCGGAGAACATGAGCGTCTGGCGGTCGGCGCGCGTCTGCTGCGCGATCGCGCGGATGTGCGGCTCGAAGCCCAGGTCCAGCATGCGGTCCGCCTCGTCCAGCACTAGGAACCTGCAGATAGTGAGTTGGCAATGAGTCATATTCCGGCAACATGGGCGCCGGCCGTGGCTGCCGCTTTGCGCGGATGTGCGACTCGAAGCCCGGGTCCAGCATGCGGTCCGCCTCGTCCAGCACCAGGAACCTGCACATGAGCAGGGTGTGAAAAGTGTTGCACGGTGAGGATACGAGCGGCAATATTGAGCATCGACGGTGGCTACCGTGCTGTGCAGTGTACGGCTCGAAGCCTATGTGCAGCATGTGATCAGGCCTGAAGCACCAGGAACCTGCAGACAGTGGTCTGATCGTGCAGATAGTGGTCTGGAGATCAGGCAAATGCTGGCGACATGAGCGTCAACAGTGGCTGCCAGATTCTGCCGGGCGCCATTGTTCAGACAGTCCTTGAGACAGCAGACAACAGCTTGAATTTCGATCATGACACTCGAAAGGTTTCTCGCTCACGTGACATGATCCAGCCATGCGACGCCGTAATTCTTGAGGTCCTCCAGCCAGCAGATGGTTTCATCGTTGTTCTTCTCCCAGACCTTCAAGAATCTCGAAGATTTCTTGCTCAAGTGATGTGGTGCAGCCGCGCGGCGCCGTCAGTCATGAGGTCCTCCACCCAGCAGATGACCAGTTCATCTTCCAGGACTTACAAGAGGTTTTAAGTTGCATGCTTACGTGACGTGGTGCAGCCGTGCGGCGCCATCATTCATGAGGTCCTCCAACCGGCCTGGCGTCGCCACCAGCACGTTGACGCCCTTGCGCAGCGCCTTGGTCTGCATGACGATGTCTGAAAAGTGAACCTGGTAATCATTCTGGCGATACCCACGTGCAGGACACACATGCAATTGTCTGCTGGACAGGTACGATTCCAGGCTGTGCACAGCATTCGTGGGGATGCATACCGCCGGGCAAATTCCTATAGAGAATGTCAGTGGCACGCAAGTGATGTGCCACGGTCAGCAAGAAAGAGCTGAGTCGTGCAGCTTGCCTGGGGCGGCTTGGGCACGCCGCCGTATGTGCACAGCGTCGACAGCCCCAGTGGCTTGCCTGCGGCCTCCAGCACACCGGCGATCTGCATCGCCAGCTCCCGTGTCGGTGCCAGAATCAGCACCGAAGGGGCTGTGCCTATGAAACGCAGCAAATCGAGTTGGTGATGGTTCTGGCACTTCTTTTGCAATCGGTTTCACCCTTTTCATGCAGCACTGCAGGCAGCGCAACAGAGAGAGGACAGCAGTCATTGGGTGTAATGAAGAGCAGCAGGGCGACTGGGTCTCGAGTCCTGCACTCCATGTGGCGAAGTGGAAACTAGTGCAGGGGCTCACCGTCGGCCACCTTGGCCGCCAGCTGCGCACGCGTGTGCGCGAGGGCCGGCAGCCCGAACGCCAGCGTCTTGCCGGAGCCAGTGGCTGCGATGCCGATGACGTCCCGACCCGCGGACGCAGGCGCCCACGTTTCTGACTGGATCGGCGACGGCGCCGAGAATGCCGCCGTTGCCTGCAGCAGCTGCGGCCCAAAGCCTGCGAAGATCCACAAAGGGTGGGGTTTTCACAATACGAAGGATTTTAGGTTCCTCTGCAAGTTTCACACTCCAGGGCTGGTGCTGCATGGCAGAGTCAATCAGCATGGTGACACAACACACTCAGAGCAGAGGGCATACTATCAACCAGCCAGCAAAAGGAGCACGTAACAGCTCGCAGCTACCCTGGCCCCACAAGCTGATGTGCCAAAGGCGTAGACAGGCTTGAGTTGCAAACCTCCACGATGGTGCGCCTCAAGTTGCGCAGCGCCATGAAAAGTGTCGCACTCTGACGGCGACAGATGTCCGTGACTCGCAGACATCATGGAGCAGCGCAGTGGGGCAGCCACACACCCGAGTGTTCGAATGCGCGGACGGGCTTGAGGTTGCAGCCCTCTAAGTTTGTGCGCGTAGTGTGCGCCACAACCCCGCAGCGCCGCCATATCCGCCGTGCTCTGGCGGCAATATATGTCCATGATGATGCCGCATGGAGCAGAGAAACGTGGGAAACAAGCCAAACTTGGTTTATGAAAGAGTTGCACATCCAAGGGTTCAGAGGCGCAAACCGGTTTGAGGTCGCAGCCCTCCATGATGGCGCGCCGCAATTCCAGCAGCGCCCAGCCCACCTTCTGTGATGGCGCGACTGTCTCTGATGGCCACACATGCAGCAGAGCTGTGAGACAGCCACGCACCTGAGTATTCAAAGGCGCGGATGGGCTTGAGGTCGCAGCCCTCCACAATGGTGCGCCGCGAATCCCGCAGCGCCGCCACGTCCGCCGCGCTCTGGCCGGCGGTCTCTGCATGCTCCGCATACGTGCTGCAGCAAGAAATGGCACAAGCCGGCTCAACTGCCGCTTCACAGGGTGCCAGATCGCAGGAGCAGGTGGTGGTTTGGTGTCATCGCCCATGGGGACGGCACACCATGGCAATATCAGTTGATCGACAGACGGCACGGCAGGTGGGAGTATGAAGACCGATCGGCAGTTTCCCACCTGCGGACGATGGGCGGCGAGCTGGTGGCCAGCTGCACGCTGCCGACGTCTGCGAGCCGGCGCGGGTGGAGGGTTTTGGCAGCGGCTCCGGCGGCATTGGCGGCAGGGTTTAGTGGGCTGCTGGCGCCTGCCGACTTGGCCTTCTTCTGCTTCTTGGCGGCTGGGGCACTGGCTTCGGACTCAGAGCCGCCGACGATAGCTGTGGGGGCTGAGGCGGCCGCCTGCGCCGCGAGACGCTTACGCTCCTTCTTGCTGAGCTTCGCCGCCGCCGCCTCTGACTCTGAAGCGCCGGCTGAGGGGCCATCAATGGAGGTTGCACTGGCTGCCGCTGCCGCTGCCTTGGCTGCTGTCTTCGCTGCTGCCTTGGCATCTGCCTTCCTCTGCTTCTTCTTGATGATCCTGCGCGCCTTCTTGCTCAGGCCATTTGCCGACGGCTCCGCTGCTTCGCTGGGGGTGGCTGACAATCCAGACGCTGCAGCGGCTTCTGCCGCCTCCGCCTTTCGCTGCTGCTTCAGCGCTTTGCGGGCGGCCTTTTCGGCTTTGGCTATTGCCTTTCTGTCAGTCGGCGCTCCCGCGGCTTCTGTTATGCTGGATGGCTCTGCAGAGGGCGTGGCGACATCTGCAGCTGAGCCATTGGCCGCTGAAGCAGCTGCGCCGGCTGCGGCAGCCTCTGCGAGGCGGCGCTGCTTCTTGAGCTTCTTCTTGAAGCTGCTGCCGGCGCTGGGAGCGGCGTCAGAGTCTGCCGCCGACGCCGCCGCTGCGCTGCCGTCTGCGGGCTCGCCCGACGGCGACGCCTCTGCCGAGGCAGCTGCCTTGCGCTTTTTGTCCTTTTTGGCCTTCGAGCTGACGCTGCTATCGGCCATGCTGATGGAACCTGTGCCTGTGGAGGCAGCACACCGCTGCCCCTGCACATCAGTGGCTTGTCAAGTTCACATGTGTTCGAAGCATGGGAGCATCCTATACATGCAGATTGCGTTGCTGCGAGTGGCCCACACCACTTGGCAAAGCGTGCGGGCAACTGCAGAGGAGCTCACCTGCGAAGATGGTGTAAACGAATAGGAGTGTCTTGTTGTGCTTGATGGCCGTTGCTGTGGAGGGTTATGGTCGATGATCTGCAATCAAGTCAATGTAATAGTTGGTTGCATGTTTCGCAAATGGCAACGACTCTGCAGAGCTTCAGCCGACATGCAGTGGCGGCCGTTCCAAGAGTGGCATGCTATGAGTGAGTGGGAGTGAGTGGGAGTGAGTGAGGTTCGGCTCACACTATATCATCGCATGAGCATCGAAGCTTATTTGCTTGCCGCACATATCGCTGCTGCGCTTCCGGGAGCTCCTGTCCAGAGTGCATAAACAGCACTTGCTCGGAGGGCAGCGTCCGTGCGGTACAATCGCAAAGGTTTCCACATGGTGCAGCGAGGATGAGCATGATGTGAAGATGCGGTGCTGAAAGGCTGTCGGCGCCATGGCGGGCCTGAAGGTCGCTGCGCCTGATGGCGTCAAGGTGGGGGCGCCGCACCATACTCAGCTGGGTCTGACACTGTCGCCTGCAGTTCAGCAGCATGCCGTTGATGCGCCAATGCACGCACGACACTGCAGCTGCAGCGCTGTCAGCGTGACAGCTGCATGCAGCAGCCACTGCCTGTCCGCCGACGTATGCAGCAAGGCACTGACAGCGCATGCGGCAACAGCGCAGCAGCATGGCGCGCCTCAGCGGCCAGATGCGAGGCTGAACCAGGATGGAAGGTGCAGCAAGCGCTCATGTGCCGGAGGACCAATGCCACTGACAGCCTTTGTGCCTGACCGCAGGTGTACAGCGTTGCTGGCGCAAAGGCGCTGCCGGCCTGGCTGTCGGAGAAGAAGGCTCGAGCTGCCAAGCGGGACCCGGAGTACGCCCGCCGCATCGAGCTGGTGCAAGACCTGGGCTTCCCCGGCGCCTGCCAGCGGCTCAAGCTGTCGCCTGATGGCAACTTCCTGTTTGCCACCGGCACGCACCCGCCGCGGGTGAGCATCATGCTTAGTAAAGACCTGCAGAGAAATGTTACAAGATTTTGTCAGGTTGATGACCTGTGTGCATGCCCACACCTCATGCTGTTGCCCGGCGGCTCAAATATGTGTGTCATTCTGCACACGTCCACTGTGGACACAGTTTGACGCAAGATGTGCTGCGCTTACTGGAACACTGCAGCGACGCTTTGCAGCAACAGATGTGAGCATCGTGGCAAACCGCAAATGCAAACAGGCTGCTCATGTGCCTTGGTCATTGGCCTGAGCACGTAAATGCGAATGCGCAGGTGCGGGTGTACGAGCTGGGGCAGCTGGGCATGAAGTTCGAGCGGCACCTGGACTCAGAGGTGGAGCCTTCCTGCATCCTCAGCTTCCACTTCATGACTGGTCACATGGCGGCAACGAAGCAGTTTGCTTTTGACAGCGTCATGTGCAACCTGCTGATTGTCCTGCTTTCACTGTGAAATGTACACTCCCTGCAACTCGATCCTGCAGTGCTGCTCCTCGTGTAGGTGGTGGACTTCCAGATCCTGAGCGAGGACTATGCAAAAGTGGCGTTCCTGTGCGCGGACCGCTCGGTGTGCCTGCACGCCAAGTATGGGGCGCACTACCGCACCCGCATGCCGACCGCCGGGCGTGACCTGGCTTACGTGCCGGCGACCGCAGGTGAGGCTCGCATCACCAGCTGCTCTCCTTCAATGTTGCCTCCCAGCTGCGGTGCAAATGGACACTTGCGGCTTGCTTGTCTGCAGATGCTTTGCCGCCGATCTCTGCCACACCTCCAGCAAGTGCCATGCGCCTAGCAAAATCTGCATACTGAACACGCCAACCCGCAGCCTGCTGTGCTGAGCTGCAGATCTGATTGTGGTGGGATCAGCGGCGGAGGCGTACCGGCTGAACCTGTGTGAGGGACGCTTCCTGGCGCCTCTGCCGCTCTCTGCTCCAGCCGCCAACGCAGTGAGCATCCATGCAACGGACTTAAACGCACAGTGTCTGGTTGTTGTGCCAGGGTCAACCTGCTTCAATTGCAGTGCGATGCTAGCAGAGGTGCACACAGGGTGTGCACCCAGCCAGGCATACTTCGATGGCAAGCGCCCGCCCGGCTGCTCAGTGCCCGCGGTGTTGCGAGCTTGCAGATCGGGCGAAGCCCCGCGCATGGGCTGCTGGGCGTGGCGGGCGAGGACGGCCGCCTGGAGTGCTTCGACCCGCGGCAGCGTGCGGCGGTGGGCACCCTCGACGCTGCCGCGGCCGCCGGGACGGTGCGAACACCATAATAACACATTCAAACAATTTGAACATTCATAATTAGAAGCTGCAGATCTGCTGGACACTTACCGAACCCAACCATGTTCCCGCTGGTCACGACAGTGTGACACAGGCTGTGCGCATCTGGACTCATCCATTTTGCGAGGCAGATGCTCCATAAGTGGTTAATCAAACTTTGCCTGTCGCCTGCAGCCCGGCGATGCTCTGACGGCGGTGCGGTTCGACGACACCGGCCTCGGCGTGGCGGTGGGCACCTCGGGCGGCCTGGTGGCGCTGTTCGACCTGCGGGCGCGCAAGCCCAGCGTGGTGAAGGACCACATGTATGGCCAGCGCGTCACTGACATCAAGTTCCACACCGCTGGCGAGGTTAGCGCAGGTGTGGGGCATGTGCAGGAAGTATCGAGAACGACTGTCACGAAGCCGCAGCGATTGAAAATGTGGGGAATGTGGAAAGTGCGGAACATGTGGAAACGCTCGAGTACGAGGTGGTGATCACCGTGTCAATGCGGATCGAGCCACAGTGTTGAGACCAGCATCACATGCAGTGCTGGGGTCATGTTTGGCAGTGTGAGGCCAGACTGCGACAGCCGTGCGCAGGCCGCAAGGTCATCAGCGCGGACACCCGCATCGTCAAGGTCTGGGACGCGGCGGACGGCGCCCCGTACACATCCATTGAGCCGCAGGGCGCGGGCGACATTAACGACGTGTGCGTCTGGCCCAACAGCGGGTGAGTGGCGCACCCCAACTATGAGAGCTCGGACTGATGAGGCGTGTCTCAAGGCTACGAGCTTGGACTCATGAGCCGGATATCAAAGCATGAGATTTTGGACCCAGAGATTGTTGGCGCACGGCATTGCAATGGACAAAGCCCCAACTGTGCCTCTGAAGGGCCGTCTGACCCAGACATTTTCACCCACTTTGCGCTGAGCCAGCCCCGGTTGAAGCGGAACTCGCATGGCGTGGATTTCATTCGTCCAACTGTTTGTGCGCACTGTTTCAGCGTCAGCATGTCCTCCCCATGTGAGACTGCTGCTGCTCAGCACCGGCTATGGTGCAGGACGCCATCAAGATCAGCTGTACACATCCTCCTCCAGCCTGGCAGGCATGCACAAGAGGTGCTGAAACCTCGTGCACCACCTCTCCAAGAGACCACCTTTTGCATGCAGGCTGGTGATGGTTGCACGGGACGCACCGGAGATCCCGCCGCACATTTTTTTCCAGCCTGGCATGCCAAACAGATGATGAAGCCTCGGTTCCCCATCCCTGAAGTGTTCTGCCTGCAGGCTGGTGATGGTGGCGCGGGACGCGCCGGAGATCCTGCCGCACTTCGTACCCAGCCTGGCAGGCATCAGAGAAGGTGCTGAAGCCTCGCAAGTTTTCTGCCTGCAGGCTAGTGATGGTCGCACGGGACGCGCCGGAGATCCTGCTGCACTTCATCCCCAGCCTGGGGCCGACAATCAGAAAAGGCGCTGAAACCTCCGTTTTGGTTATTTTGGTATTGCAAGTCTGCTGCATGCAGGCTGGTGATGGTGGCGCGGGACGCGCCGGAGATCCTGCCGCATGCTGTTCCCGGCCTGACACATGCGAACATGGTGCTGAACAATCTCAAGTGTTCCGCCTGCAGGCTGGTGATGGTTGCACGGGATGCGCCGGAGATCCTGCCGCACTTCATCCCCAGCCTGGGGCCGGCGCCGCCCTGGGCCGCCTTCCTGGAGGGCCTGACAGAGGAGCTGGAGGAGGCTGCCGCGCCGGCGGTGTATGACGACTACAGGTGAAAGCAATCGAACACCTGCGACGCAGCACAGATGCGGTAGGAAGTGCAACCCTGGAGGTTTTAACAGAGGAACTGGAGGACACTGCTGCGCCGACGGTGTACGACGACTACAGGTGAGATTTGGTTGACACAGCAAAGACACCATGACATTTGAGTTTTGGAGGCTTTAACAGAGGAGCTGGAGGAGGCTGCTGCGCCAACGGTGTACGACGACTACAGGTGATTCAGATCGATGCAGCCGCATCAATCGGATTCCGATTGATGTTTCCCGCAAAGCAATGAATCCTGGAGGGTCAAACAGAGGAGCTGGAGGAGGCTGCTGCGCCGACGGTGTGCGACGACTGAAGATGGAATTTGGTTGAGATAGCAATGAATGTCGGAGGCTTCAAAGGAGGTGTTGGAGGAGGCTGCTGCGCCGACGGTCTGTGGCGACTACAGGTAAGCACGATGACGGACCGCATTGCTCGAGGAGCCGTGGCAGGAGGAGGAGGGTGTTGCTGTGCACTACACGTTGCATTCCTGCGGCCTCCAAATTGCTCCCCTGGACTCAGCTCACTTCTGACAGCATATGGTCGTATGTGCCACACAACAAGGTAAGCTGGAGAAGGCGACTATCCGTCAGCAGCTGCACGGCACTGGCGGCTGGTGCCAGGACATATAAACAAGTTGATCTTAGTATCCCCTGCTGTTGCTGGGGACCCGGCGGCCATGCAGCAGCTCGCTTCAGGTTGCAGAGCAAAGAACTTGCATTGCTTTACTTCACGACCTCGTTGCAAGTACCTACTCATACCGTCTCATGCTGCATCCAGGTTTGCGACGCGGCAGGGAGCTGGACAAGCTGGCGCTGGGGCACCAGGTGTACATGCCAATGTTCAATCGACCACAGTGAGCAACATGCGCAGATCGCATTGCCTGGTTTGCGTTTAGGTTTGTGACAGGGCAGGAGCTGGACAGCTGGCGCTGGGCCACCTGGTGGGCACGCCGCTGCTGCTATGGACTACAACATGTAGAGTGCACTGGATGTTTTGCCTTCTGACCTGCGCTGAGATGTCGTGTTGTGTCCTGTTCAGGTTCGTCACTCGGCAGGAGCTAGATAAGCTTGCGCTGGGGCACCTGGTGGGCACGTCGCTGCTGCGCGCCTACATGCACGGCTTCTTCATTGACAATCGCCTGTACCGCAAGGCCAAGGTGTGTTCTGCTTCCTTGCTTGCTGTGTGCCTACATGCATGGCTTCTTTGTCGATGCTGGCCTGTACTGCAAGGCCAAGTTGCATCATGCAGGGGATCCTGTATGTGACTCATCTCGGCTGTTGCTGCCTGTGCTGCCATACACTCCTGTGCAGCAATAGTAGCTACTACGGCTGCTGCTACATATGCAGCATGGCTCGCATTGGCAGCCAGACCGACACATATAGATGAAGCTGCCACTAATGGCATGACTAGGTTGTGAGGGACGCGAAGAGCAGCTGCAATCTGCTGCACACTTGCTGCAAAGCGCAGTTCGCACATGCCTCTGGAGTGAGCAGGTGCCGGCAATTTGCACACGGAACACACTGGCAGCAGGGCTTTGAAGCTCAACTTCTGTCTGTGGCAACCAAGTTTGACGATCATGTGACACCTGGCCAAAGCACCTTTTTTGTCTGGTTGCCAGGCGCTGGCGGAGCCATTTGCGTATGAGACATACTGGCGGCAGTGCTTTGAGGCTCAACTTCGGTCTGTGATAACCACATTCCGACAGTTATGTGTCAACTTAAGCGCTGCTTTTGTCTGTTCGCAGGCGCTGGCGGAGCCATTCGTGTACGAGACGTACCGGCAGCAGCGCACTGAGGCTCGACTTCGATCTCTGGCAATCAATTTTGATGTTCATGTGACACCTCGCCGAAGCACTTTTCGTGTCCATCATCAGGCGCTGGCGGAGCCGTTTGCGTACGAGACGTACCGGCAGCAGCGCATCGAGGCTCGATTTAGATCTCTGGCACACGAAGTGGACAACCATCTGGCACTTGCATAAGCACTTTTCTTGTCTGTCTCCAGGCGCTGGCGGAGCCATTTGCGCACGAGACGTACCAGCAGCAGTGCATCGAGGCTCAACTTCGGTCTCTGATAACCGAATTCCGATAATCATCTGACACCTTGTTGAGGCACTGCACTTGTCTGTTGTCAGGCGCTGGCGGAGCCTCGAGTTGCATCTCTAGCAATCAAGTTTGACGTTCGTCTGGCACCTCGCCACAGCACTTTTCTTGTCTGTTCCCAGACGCTGGCGGAGCCGTTTGCGTACGAGACATACCGGCAGCAGCGCGTTGAGGCTCGATTTCGATCTCTGGCAACCAGGTTCCGACAAATATCTGGCACCTCAATGAAGCACTGCTTTGGCCTGTTTGTAGGCGCTGGCGGAGCCATTTGCGTACGAAACGTACCGGCAGCAGCGCATCGAGGCCAAGCTGGACGCGCAGCGCGAGGGCCGCATCTCCCTCGTCCGAAAGCTGCCCAAGGTGGGAAAATGCCGCCCAATACATATTCGCTGCATCCTCGAGTGAGGGAGTCGCACTGAGCCTCTCTGTCATCTGCATGCTCCCCGAGGCCACAGAATTGCAGACGGGGCCTGCATGGAAGGTTGCCCAGAAGCTTGCCCGCATCCCCTGCCGTGCATTGATGCAGCCCCCAGTGTTCACAAGGCATGGTATCTGCGAGAACGATGTTTGTGCTTGCATCCGATGTTGCACATGTTTTCGTGTGCAGGTCAACGCCGCGTTGGCCGCGCGGGCGATGGCGGGACACAAGCGCGGCGCGGAGCCGGCTGCCGAACCCGATGCGGAGGGTGCCCTGGTGAGCTGCAAAGCGAGCACTTCTGCCTGCGTCATTGAAGCTGTCTGGTTGCAGTGATACAACCTAATTGCGATGATGTGCATAAGCCATGTGATATCTATGCTGTTTTGTGCTTCTGGGAGGCTCATCATGGGGCCAGAAGGGGGCTGCACTGGACGGCATGAACGGAGACCCGTGGACAGATTCATGCTGTGGCATGGCGGGTGCCATGTTTTGACGGTGGTTGTGTGCTTCTGTATCTGTGTCCTGTGTTGTGGGTGCATGTGAGGCACGCTGTGTCCCATACAGGCAAAGAAGCCTCGGCTGGGCGATGTGCTCAGCGACTCACGCTTTGCAGCCATGTTTGAAAACCGGGACTTCGAGGTGGACCTGGATGCCGACGAGTACAAGCAGCTGCACCCCAATGCAGGTCGGCACACCTGACCGTGGCACTGACATCCATTGAGAAAGCATTGCGGTGCATTCTTCATAGCTCTTTCAGCAGGTTCAAAGCAAGCGTGTGCTCAACCCTGAGCATGCCCATTGCATCCACATGCAACATCGACGCAATGGAGGTGGACCCGGCTGCCTGTGCAACCAAGCTGCAGCCCTGCATGGGTGGCATTGTTGGCGCCTTGACATGTGGTGTGCAGAGGGGCGTGCAAAGGAGCGCCGGCTCATCAGGGAGCGCTTCCAGCAGCTGTCAGAGGACGAGGACGGCGCCATCAAACGAAAGTTTGCAGATAGAGTCTTGTTGAGATGTGAGTTTCGTCATGACCTCGTGATGTGCGGTCTGCAGAGGGGCGCGCAAAGGAGCGAAGGCTCATCAGGGAGCACTTCCAGCAGCTGTCGGAGGACGAAGGGGGCGGCGGCAGCGGCGGCGGCGGCGGCGACGCTGGCGGGTCTTCAGACAGCGCGGTCGGCTCCTCAGACGAGGAGGAAGACGAGGTGGGCTGCTCTTCATTTCGACCCCTACAGCTGTTGCAAGCATTTGGTCAGCTTGGCAGTGTTGTGACCATGCTCTCATTGGACGATATGCAGGAGGGTGTCATTCATGCTGCCTGAGATGCATCCCTGCCGCTCCCAGCATCGCCTCAAATTCCAGTTCATTGGGTCTTATGTCTGTAGACATCCTGCAGGAGCTGGCAGGGGCCCGCGGATGTGGGCTGCCCAGGACACGGCGGCGGCGGACACCTGCCGCCGGCAACAGTTTCACTTCATGTGCGTTCGCTACGTCTTTGGACGTGCTGCAGGAGGGTGGCAGGGGCCCGCGCATGTATGCTGCCCGGGACGCGGCGGCGGCGGACGCCTGGCGGCGGCAGGCGTCCACCGCGGATGAGGCGGCCCAGCCGCTGGAGGCCCGGGCGGCGGCGGCCGCACCGGGGCGCGGCGCCGCCGCCGGCGTCAGCAGGTAATCATCTGGCTTTGTTCCACACTGAGCTTTGGCCGCAGTACCTGATTAGCATCCTACCAGTGGCCCAGCTGCTGGCGTCAGAAGGTATATATCGTAGCCGGACCACATTACCTTGATGATGCTCTACCAGTGGCCAGCCGCTGGAAGCCTGAGCAGCGGCGCCCTACCAGGACGGGCTGCCGCCGCCGGCGGCGGCAGCTCAGGTGACGTCCTGGCTAGCTCCTAAAACGTGGCTGCCCCTGTTTGACATGCCATCAGCAACGAACGTCCAGTTCGATCGGCAGCGAGTCCGATGCTGGAAGCTCGTGCGGCGGCACTGAGGGGGCGTTGCGGCTGATGCTGGCAGGCAAGCTTGCATGCACGCGTTTCACCAGAGTGTGATCTTGGAGGGGTAGCTGAAGTCCATATGCAGGAATGGTTCACCCTCGAAAGTGGCTGGACTCATTGCATGGGATTGCATGGGCAGTCGTGAAGGTCTTGATATGCTCCAGAGTTGAGTGGCGCGATGGCTGCTGTACTGAATGGCATACTGTGCGAATGCAGGGTGGGCGGCAGCAGGGAGATGACGTTTGTGCCGAGGGGTCGAGGCCGCACTGGCAGGGGCGGCAGAAGCAGTGTTGGCGGCAGGAGCGACAGCGGCAGATCGCCCGGCGGCGGCGGCAGGGGCGGAAGCGGCAGGGGTGGCGGCGGGGGAAGAGGAGGGGCCAAAAGCGGCGGCAGAGGGGGCGGCAGGGGCGGCGGCAGGCATAAGGGGTCTGGCGGCGGCCGTGGAAGACGCTGACAGGACTCAAATAGCCGAGATGTACCATGGGCAGGGGGGTGTAGTTTTGAAGGGCACACGATTTGTGCCGTTGCAAAGGGCCTGCGCTTTGGTTTGGCATCTTTTACAATCTCTGAAACAGAGTGCCCAGCGTTGCAGTAAAATTCGCCATGGCTTGCATTTGCTCAATCCTGATGGGCGGCTGCTCGGTGCTTCAGTCCGCAAACCCTGACTTCTGCCTGATGATCATACATGGTGCTTGAGCACTGGCACCTTCGAGCGCGCCACAGCATGGTATTCGGCGCCACCTTCAAGGAACAACTGTTTGTGATGCTTGCGGCGGCTGCTCCGTTGCCTCACGGCAGTCCGGGTGCCAGCTTTGCGTACAGGAACAGCAGCGTGCCAAGGCAGGACAGCAGCGCAAAGGCGACCAGCAGGTTGCGGGGGCTCAGCAGCCGGCCGCGCCGCCGCCGCCGCTGCTTCCCGCTGCTGGTGGTGCCCTCCTTGGCATCCCTGTAGCGGAGATGAACAGAGTGGTCGGCTGACAGTCTTGCATGTGTCGCATCAAGCCAGTGGCGCACATTTGCTGCGACGCCAACGCTGCTGCCGCCGCTGCTTCCGGCTGCTGGTGGTGCCCTCCTTCGCGTCCCTGTTGCAGAGAGTGTCCCATTCCGAGACCGACACAGTCTGCAGCTGACAGACTTGCGTGGGCCGTTGCAAAGCCAGCGAGACATGTTTGCTGCAAAGCCGTCGGCGCCGCTGCCTCCTGCTGCTTGCAATGCCCTCCTTCGTATCAGTGCACGGACGGCAGCCACCTTGGAATCATTCATAATGCTCGAAGAAAATCCCTCATCGCTGCTACTGCTGCCGCTAAATGCTGATTCGGATTGAGGAAGCACACTGAAGCTTACAGTGCAGCTGCAAGTGGGACGAGGTCTGTGACCCGCAGACGATGACTGCTTGCAGCATGGCTGATTCGCAACAGACGCCAGCCACATCAGCGCCTGCTGACAAAATGATGCGCTTGGAGTCCAGCACGTAATCAGCCTTCAACATTTGCAACAGAGTGCCACCGCAGCAAAAGAACACACTCCTCCGATGGTGGTTCGGTGTCTGCGGCAGGTGGTGTGGGTGATGTGAGACAGCCGCAGACTGCTCACCTGACGGTGACAGGCAGGGCTGGCTGAAACAGCGAGGGAAAGACGCGCTGCAGCGACCGCTTGAGCGCGGTGTTGCGCTTGACGTATTTCTCGTCCCCCTCCTCGTCATGCGGCTCTGCCGCCGGCTGTATTTCAGTGTCTGCCACGCCGACCATATGGTGCGCGCCCTGCGTGAGACGCCACGAGGATGTCGGGGTTCGAAGTCTGCTGTATCGTGGTACCCTTGTTGAAGCTCCAATCATGGCCATCGACTGACGACTGTGACTGCACTGCTGAGCAGAAGGCGACAGCTCAATTACACGACCCCGGCAGGGCAGATACACTGCTGCCAGCTGCTTGCCGGCAACTGAAGTGCGGCGGAAAAGCCAGCAGCACTCCTATAACAGAGGCTGCCATGCTGTCCCAGAGGTACACAGCAGCTTTGATATCATCATATCGATCTGAGCTATTTCATTTGAGATGGATTACCCACCATCCAGAAATGCATGGGCGGCGCAAGCACGGCACCTCCAGCTGTGAGACCGCCGCCATGCTGCCTGATGTTCTGCAGCACGGCCGCTGTCCTGCATTGCATGTACAGTGCTCACCGGCGTTCGGAAGTGCGACGGCGACGCCGGCGGCATGCCAGGCTGCAAGGTGGCCGCCATGCTGCCTGATGTGGTGCGCCCAAAGTGCGCAGCACCAGTGCCGTTGCCGTCGGGCGTCGCCGCCGCTGTTGTGCTCGGGACCGCTGGTGTGGACTGTGGCGGCACGGAGTCACGCTCAGGAGTGCCACACAAGATGGGTATCAGGGACCTGGGCAGTTGCTCGGACCACATGCATGCTTGGACCCTGCATGCGGGCGGCGGTCATGGCAAGACAGCGACGCACCTCGACCACGTACAGCTCGTCGATGTCCTGCAGCTCATCTGTCCTGAACACCCGCTCCCCGCTCTGTAAACCGAAAAATCACATTCTCATCACCAGATTACCAAGTGCTAACCGAACAACACTCATGACATGACTGTATGCACATGCATGCACATGCTGCGGAGCCCCACCGAGGCCAGGTAGATGCTGTCGACGCCCAGCAGCTTGAGCTTGGACTGCACCGTCCTGCAGAAGGACTCCCAGCTGGCACCGTCCGGCACCGGCACCGCCACTTTCCTGTGGCAGCAGGTTTCTTACATCGAAGAAATATGGATAGGCGACAGCATCCGGGACATAGCATTCGGGACAGCATCGAACAAGCATCGGACGATTACATAGATTCAGCCTGCCGTGCCTGCGGGGCCTTGCATCCTTGACGGAGACGAACACCAGCCGGGACGCTTCCTGCGGTAATGAGCAGAGGTCATCGGCGCCCGCATGGCAGATGTCACACACCGTCCTGCAAGTATGACGTTGTCTGACTCGCTAAAGCTGTGTGTACGCACCATGTCGGCTTTGGAAATGCCGTAGCCCGACATGGTAGCACCAGTGGGGGCGGCGAAAGGAAGTGCTCCTGCTGCAGCTGGGCGTGGGTGTCAAACCCTCAGCAACACCATGTTAGGGAGGAAACTGAGCAGTCCTGCACATATAGTCGGATACCGAACGACACCGGTTCCGCTCTGCTGCGGCATAGATAAGAGCCTCTGCGAAAGCCTCTGTTGACAAGTGATCAAGGCAGACAAGGCCTGTGTAGCCCAGCAGTCAGGTTCAAGCGTTGAGGACAGTCACACAGGCGATGCTTTGGTGGTCTGGAGCTTGAGCAGATGTGGAACTGTGCCGATTGAATCGATTGAGCCTTGAAGCTGGCAGCAGAGGAACCGATACAAGGAAGCAGCAGGGAAGCAGCAAAGAATTTCATGCACAAGCACCGGCACTCGGGCGAGGTGCACTCGGCAGTGGATCATTTGCCGAGCAGTCTCGTATTGCAATCATATTTCAAAGACATCGATGAAAGCCTGACTGAGATAGCTTGGCTGTTTCTGCGGTCGCTTCTTGCGTGCACGATCCTACTTGCTGGCAAACCTCGGGGTGTGACCTCCACATACATACCAAAGCAGCACATTTTGTCAGCATATCTAGTGTCGCATCAAGTGACATTCTCTGCCAATAGGCAGTGCCTTGCAGCCTTGCCCATTCACAGGTTGAGAAAGTCACCAGCCCTAAGCATCATCTTGCATTGCGAGCAGACGTGCGTGTTGGGCATGGCGATTGCGAATGGCACAAATGCTCAGCCTCAGCTGGCAGGTGATGCCAGGGGCACGGGCGATGCATCTGTGCAGCGGCGGGTGGCGGTGCTGATTTGCGGCATACCGCCGCAGGCGGTGCTGCAGACGCAGGGCGACTACGGCGCCCAGTTCTCGAGGCTGCTGCAGCAGAAGTCCCACCAGGACGAGGAATGGCGATTTTGGCGCGCCTACGAGGGCGAGCTGCCGACCGCTGAGGAGCTTGCCGATTTTGACGCCATCGTGTTCACAGGTGGGGAGGCCGCTATGACATGCAGCGCTCACCTGCTCTCGGCCACTCGACGTGACACCGAGCCTCCACTTTGCACTGCTGTGAGGGAGCACAAGGGCAACATACATGCAAGCAGCGTCGTCGTGTACTCAACAACTGACCAGTGTGCTGCGTTGCTTCGCCAAAATGACAGGCGGCGGCGGAGATGCCTTCAGCGACGACCCGTGGGTGGTGAAGGCGCGGGAGCTCGTCAAGGCAGCGCACCTTCGCAAGCAGCGCATGCTAGTGAGCGATTGGTCTGACATCGATATCGTGCCATGCTCATCAGTGTGGGTGTTCATTCTGCGGCGCGGCATTGTTGCATGGTGCAGCGCAGCGTGCTAGCTCAATAAGACCTGTACCTTGTCACCCACTCACTCTCGTCTTGACCGTGTGTCTGGCAGGGGGTGTGCTTTGGCCACCAGCTCATCGCACAGGCTCTGGGTGGCAGGATCGGACGCGCTCCAGGGTGGGGCATCGGGGCGAAGGTGGTGGACTTCGACCAAGGTGAGAAGGCTCCCGGACATGTGATTGACGCCACTCAGCCCAAGCTGCATCTCACCTGCGTGGTTCCCACATTAAAGATGCAGATGGTCCAATCCTTCGGGTCTTCCTGCGGCACAGCAGCACCTGGATGGAAACCCAGACAGCCCAGACTGTGGCATCTGCGGTTGCCAGTCGCAAGATGCGGATGTTTCAGTCCGTTAGGTCTTTCCTGCGGTATGGCAGCGCTTTGGTGGGACTGACATTGCCCCCGATGCGCACTCAAGGACTTCGGTATGCTGCTGTATTATGTGCAGGCGCTGTAGAGGAGCTGGGGATGCCGGACCTGCCGAACAGCGCGCTCATCAACGTGTCCCACCAGGACCAGGTGCCGATTGACCGCATACATGTGTGTTGCCTTTTGTGTTTTAGGGTTTAGGGTTTCCACCGTGTGACATGTCCGCAGCATGAGTGGGTCAGCCAAAATAGCCGAAACTGAGGCCGCACAGCCCAATGAACATGCTATCGGTCGTCCACCGTCACATATGCATGTGCGGAGGCTGCATGAGGGCGTCCTTTGCGACCCCGCATCGTCAAAGCCAATTACCCCTGCAGCAGAACACATGCAAAAGCTGCCACTCCCTGGATTAAGTGTCGTATGTGGCTCCGCCCGCAGGTGCAGGAGCTGCCGGTTGGCGCCAGACACCTGGCCTCCTCTGCCGCCTGCCCCATTGCGATGTACTCAGTTGGCAGCCACATCCTGTGCATACAAGGTGCGCTGTCATGACATGCAATATTCCGATGTCCTCTTTGGACATCTGTTCAACACTGCGGCTGACTTGGAACTCGCGTCATTTGCATATTGCGGCACAGGCCACAGCATCTTCGTCGTCTGGTTCTGTTGCAGGCCACCCCGAGTTCAACCGCACAACTGTGGAGGCCATTGTTGACAGCCACCTCAGCAAGAAGACAATGTCAGAACAGGACCAAAAGCAGGCGGCGGACTCGTATGCACAGCACGACCCCGAGGACCACTTTGCACTGCTGCAGCGCATCTGCACATCGCACCTCAGGAAAAGATAGAATGTAGTGAGCACAACTTCAGAATGGAAGATTACGACAGAGAGTTTGCCAGAATGAGTTGTGTACCCCGTCGTCTTTGCTGTTTGCCTGTCTGATCAATGTTTTGGGCAGTGTCTGCTGGATTGTTTCGAAACGTCTGTACATAGCATCATGTTGGCACAACGAGCATTGCAGCAAAGGAAAACCAGATGGCACCAAACTGATCCAAATGCGGGTGAAAACATGTGATCTACAGCCACAGGGCAGATCAGGTGCCCTGCCCTGCTGCATTCCAAATCGGGGCAGCCTTGCTGCGCACCTCCCATACATTGGCGTGCATGCTGCTTCACAATCGTGTTCACCGCATCACTGTCAACGGGAGTCCACTTGGTGCTCAGGCATGGGTGGGCACCACATGGAAGAGGTGGTACACGTGGTCCTGGATGCCCCAGACGCCCATGTCCTGCACAGTGAGATGACCGCACTCAAGCATCTGACCACTGCCCGTGATACATCATAATACAACCACCCAATGTCGGTGACGCGAGCCAGGTCCACTATCACTCTGGCCGGAGCCAGAGGAGATTGCTTGCGGAACTCGCAGCCAGACCTATGGTGTCGAGGCCTGCACAACAGCAAGCAGTGTCCACAAGAAGGCCCGCCTGGTCGCAGACGCCGCACAGCACGGGATGGTACTGCTCCTCCTCCGAGAGCGCGCCCTCCGCCAGCTGGTCGTGGCTGGCGCGGCTGCGGCGCCGCTTGCCGCTGCCCGCCGGCCGCGGCTGCACCATCCTGGCGGTGTCCACCCTGCAGCGGTCAGATGAAGTCAGTTGCAGGAATGTGAACATCTATTTGCTGTTCTATAACCGCTTGCTGCTGCCTGCTGGCCGAGGCTGCACCATCTTGGCAGTGTTCACCCTGCAGCGGGATAGTGGTGATGGCGGAAGTGTGAAGGTCTAGTTGCAGTTCTGCAAAAAGTGGCCGCTGCCTGCCTGCCGCAGGTGCACAGCCTTGGAGGTGTTGGCCCTCCTCGCGGGTGCAGCCGGGTCATGACCATCATGTGTGAGCTTGATAACAAGTTTGTGAAGCTGATCAGTTCGGCGCAGCAACATGGTGCAAATCTGCCATTCGATTGCATGCCGGCAGTACGCCAAGCACATCTGCAGCAACTTGCCAGCAGGTCCTGACAACTGGGTGCATGCTGCGGGCAGCGCGCAGTCACCAGTGTGCAGCACAGGGTGTCCTGCACGCAGCAGGGCAGCTGACTGGCAGTTTATACCGAGCATGGCGCAGGAATGACCCTTCTCGGCCATGTGCTGCTGACCCGACACACCTTACAGCAGAGCACCGTCAGTGGTGCAGTCCTGTCAGCATCCTCACCGGCAGTTCATGACGAACATGGCTCGGAACTGGCCCTCCTCGGTCGCGTGCTGCTGGCAGTCCAGGCACACGGTGGTCAGGCACGCCGGGCAGCTCAGCAGCGCATCCGATTTGCGCCCGCCCCGCAGCTTTGTCGCCCACTCTTCGTCCTGTAATGAGTGGTGTCGGTGGGATGTGCTGATGCAGCTGGCAACATGCCAGGGCTTCGAGTGCCAGTGTCGGGTGCAAGATGTTGCGATGCGCAGGGTGCAAAGGGTGTCGGGACATAGATGCAATATGTAGCTTGAACAG
The DNA here is from genome assembly GCA_036584455.1 of Tetratostichococcus sp. P1. Lineage (NCBI taxonomy): Eukaryota > Viridiplantae > Chlorophyta > Trebouxiophyceae > Prasiolales > Stichococcaceae > Tetratostichococcus > Tetratostichococcus sp. P1. The sequence goes on from BTPI01000006.1 coordinate 832,331, forward strand.
ACTGTCAGCCCCTGTGGCTTCTTGGTAACAGTGCTAGAGCTGCCCACAGTTGTACACTGCACCTTGTCATCTGCAGCAGGATCATAGAAGTCCGGCACCGAGGTGTCCAGCCCCAGCGCGGCCTCGTCCTCGCTGCTGTAGTCCTCTGACGAGCCGCCGCCGCCGCCGCCGCCAGGCTGCACCCACCAGTCGATGTCCTGGCGGGCGGCAGCATCCGGTGCACCCCGCTGCGGTCGCTGCTGCGGTTTATGCGACTGCTGCTGTTGCGGATGAGATTGTCCTTGCTGCTGCTGCGGCTGTGTCTGCTGGTGCGGGGGGCTGGTCAGTGCTGCTGCGCTGCCAGCGTCTCCCGCCGTGGCTTGCATGGGCATGGCGACAGCAGAGAGCTGCACCAAAAGAGGCTATTGGCCCGAGTACCGGACGCAGCGAGGGCTTCAGACGGGGAGTTAGAGGCCTTGCATGTGCTCAGCCATCTGCTGCTGCGAGCTGAGCTGCAACTCGCCAGGCGCCACACAGGAGTCGCACGACTGTCCTGGCCGCTGTTGAAAGGCTTGCAGTTGTCAGTTGCAGCAGTGGCGAGCAGCCAGAATCTCAGTCGCACAGCAACTTCTGGTAAGCTGTTTCAGAGCTCGTCTGCAAGTGCTCACGCAACAGATCCCGCAGGCAGGATACAATCAAAGCCTTACGTCGTGGCCAACCTGTCTGTATGCGCTTTCAGTACTTGCCAGTGAGCCAGCTGCAATGTACTGCTGCGCTGCAAGTACACTCTGTGCGCGTGCGCGGTGTGAAAAGCCAGAAACATAATATTTTGGCAGGTGCATGCTTGGTCATCATCTCGGTCTGGTATCTGACCAGCTCGAGCAAACACTCAAGCAGTTCACGTGACGCCTCGGTGCTTCACGCTGCCCTCAACATTAGCACGATCGGCTAATCAGTCGCAGCGGCGTTACATCACATCGACGAGCATTTCAAAGCCAAGTCTGCGCTGCGCTCTGCTGATTATGAGGTGCAGCCGGGTATGTAAGCACTGCAGCTCACATTGAAGCCAAAGTTGCAATCTGTGTGCCACATTCAGCTACTTTGTGGCGAGTGACAGCGTCTTTTGTGACACTTCCCCCAGATTCTGCGCTGAGACGCCAGCACATCTGTGGCATGGGCCCACGACAGCCTTGACAACAGGCTATGATATGGCCAGCTCAGCTGGGCCGCCCTACGAGCCGCCGGCAGGCAAGCAGCGCAGTGATCTGCCGAAGCCTGGCGAGCTGCTGCACGTGGATTTCAGAATATCGCCTGCAGCAGGCAACGGCGATGCTGTGCCCGACGCAGCAGCGCAACCCGAGCGCACGGGCACCATTCGGCTGGTCCAAGTGAGTCAGAGTGACATCAACATACTCTTATCACATCATACATGCAGCTTGGCGACCGCCAGCGAGGCTGGCACCATGTTGCGCTATCAACAGGCAATGCTGCATCTTGACGACGCTGCGGTCAGCTGAGGTTGTGTGTGTATGCATTGTTGCCCATGCCTTGCAGTGGAACATCGAGCGTGGGTACAAGCTTGCAGCGGTCATCAGTGAGCTGCGGGCATGCGATGCGGACATCATTGCGCTGCAAGAGGTTGACATCGGTTGCGAGCGCAGTGGCTGCGAGGACACAGGTGTAGTTGCACCCCTGCGTATGAATCTCTAGCAGCATTCCAGGCATGGTAACGCTATGCAAATCTCCAGCTCATAGATGATGCCCTGATGCTTCTGTGATGCAGAGCTTGATGCTGCAGAGGTCTTTGATGTGCGCCTGCAGCATGAAACAATCGACAGTTTGCCTGCCGCTGCACAACATCCTGAAACTTGGCTCTTCCGTGTGCTGCAGGACGCCGCATCGCCGAGGCCTTGGAGATGAACTACGTGTTCTTGTGCGAGTTTGAGGAGCTGTGGTCGCCGGTTCGCGATGCAGCATCGCAGGGCGGCGGCGTGCATGGCAATGCCATCCTCAGCCGATGGGACATGTCCAACACGCGGGTCGTCCATCACATGTGCGATCAAACATGGCTGGAAGGCCTGCTTTCTTCATGTCAAGATCATGCATCGCCAGCAGAGCGTCCGGCAATGCCTTTGGCAAGACTCGCGCGGGCATTGCTCAACAAAAGTGCAATCCTCAAACCACTTTCGACACAGATCCTCTCAATTCTCGTTGACTGATTATACAACTATGCGCAAGTCTTTCAGCAGCCACAATACATGCTCTGAAGCCAACACTTGTGCCAAGAACGCAGGTAGACAGGTGACAGCTCGGACTCCTTCCTAACGCAACTCAGATCTGACACTCCCATCCTCTCACTTACATGATCCTGCACCCGCTGTCTGTCTCCTCAACTGGTCTTGCCGCCGCCAGCGCAGCAGCATGGCTCCTGACGACCTCCAGGGTGGGGTCATCTGCGTCGTCAGCCTCTGGCGACTGGAGCTGCTGCGCCGCAGCGGCAGCCACTGCCCAGGCCTGCGCCGCCTCTGCATCTGCTTGCCGCTGTGCTTCTGCTTCCGCAGCCTCCGCATCTGGCGGCGTGGCCGACCCCGCCACCCCACCATCGGCAGCAGCATCGGCTGTCGGCTTGCTGCTGTCGGTGGCCGGCCACCGCTGCGTGCCTGCTGATCCCGCCGGATTTGGCGGAGGAGGCGCTGTTGGTTCTGCACTTGCATCTGCTGCTGATGCGTCCGAGCACGGCCGTGCAAGCGGGGTGCTGGCCGCCGCAACCGCCGGCACCCGCGGCGGCGTCGCCAGTTTCGCCGTCGCCGCTGCTCTTTCTTCCATCCGCTTCTGTGGGCTGGCCGCGGGGCTGGCCTTTGGGCTGGGCGCCGGTGTGCGCCGCACGGCTGACCCCGGCCGCGCGCCGGCGGCTGGAAGCAGTTGTCTTGCAGCCGCGCCGCTGCCTCCGGCGGCACCCGCAGCCGCTGCCGCCGCCGCCTTCGGTGAGCTGCCGCTGTTGCTGCCGTCAGCAGCGCTGCCTGCTGCGGGTGCTGCGGCGGCGTGATTGCTGCCACCCGCTCGGCTGCCATCACTGTTTGGCGAGGCGGTCAACACGAGAGCGGGCCCATCCGCGTGCCTTTGACAGCAAGCCGCTCGCGCGATCGTGCCGGCCAGCCCCCTGCGGGCTGCCATGTGGTCCGCTGCACGTGCCAGCACCTGTGACAGATCATGCCTCGATGTCAGCCTGATGTGCAAGACAAATCCAATGGCTCTACATTCACCCTGCTCCGCACAGCACCGGTGAGCCCCTTTCGTGTTGTCCTCTGCAGCCGCCTGCAGGACAGCAGCTGTCTGCAAATGTGCATTGGGGATAACAGCTGCTTGGCGGGCTCCAGCCGATCAGCTCTGTGCCAAGGCTTTCACCGAGGCCTGAGAGCTCTGTGAACCCTCACGCGGTTCACACCAGCTGCCTCGGCTGACAGCCACCAGCTGCCCAAGTGCTGACGTCTGCTGGATTGGGCTGCCATGCATGCTCAGCGTCTTGACAATCCTCCAAGGCATTGACTCAAGCTGCCGCTGTGTGTACTGACGCCGTGAACGCACTGGGCAAGGCTGCCATGTCCGCTGCATGCCGGCGCAGGACCTCCACCACTTCCGCGTCGCCCGCCGCCGGCTGCACGGCCGGCGCCAGGTAGATGGTGGTGTCATCGTGGTCGGGATAGCTGTTGGCGGCGGCCATCCACAGCAGCGAGCCGCCGATGCCGCGGCCCGCCGCCGCGTGCTCGCCCACGGTGCTCAGCACCTGTGGGGTCATTGCACCACATCACTGGTGGCTGCAACTGGCTGGCACATGACCCCATGTGCACTCAGGTGGTCTGCTGGCTGGGCTGTGCTCTGGTGGGCTGTTGAGCTCCTCGGCACCCCCTCATTACTGCACAGCGGCTGCCCGTCTCGAGGTGCAGCTTGCTGGGGTGTGGTGGGCTGTCGGGCGTTCAAGCCACCTGGGCTAGTATAGTATTTCTCCTTCCAGAGATGCCTACAACTGCATCACGATCTTCTCACCTTCTGAAAGAATTCTGCGCGGGCGGCGCCAGCGCCCTTCTTGCCAAACTCGCCCAGCACAACGGGTTTGCCGATGTCAGCCGCCGCGTCCACGTGGCAGTTGATCCAGCGGCGTGCGAATCGCAGCTGCGCTGCATCATCCTTGCCCTGTGTCCAGGAAACCCAAATGAATGCCTGGAGAGGCTGCCAAAATCCGCTTGTGCTAGGCAGATGTGACAGCAGTCCTTGCACAGTGACCACCAGGGAGTGCAACAGCCATAAGACGTCTGGAAGTGCAGAGTGATGCCGCCGTCCTTGTGCTTCTTTCAGGGCCCAGACAAACCTTGAGCCAGTTGTCTGGCCACAGGTGGAAGGACGCAAAGTCGATATGGCGGCCCGCAGCGTTCCGGGCCCAATCGCAGCCCGTCGCCAGGGTGTCGTAAGGATTGTCTGGCAGCAGGTCTGCACTCTCACAGCACAGCGGGCCCATGAGCTACAGTGTCTAGGGCAGTGCTGTGTGCAACTCCGCAGGTGTGGATGCATCCAAACCTTCATTTGACAGTTCACGCACTGCAAAGCATCACCTGGCGTCGAGGAACCCAGGAAACCCTCGGAGTTGTAGGTCACCAGGTGGTTGCTGTCGAGGCTTTTGAGTGACTCTGCAGTTTCGTCCAGCCAGCCCTGCGCCACACCAACATGCTTGTCACCTCAGGCGAGCCCCGTCCACACGGCTGCTGATGCCGGTGGCGCCACAGGAGATTTATGACATGCAAAAGCCTCCCAAGCTAGTTCAGCCCAAGCCATTTTGAAAGAAAGCTGATGGAGGGGTGCTAGCCTGCAGGGTGGCGCCGCTGTAATCACCCTGGCAACGCGGCTCATTGGCCAGGCTCCATGCCATGATGGTGGGATCCTCCCTGCGTACAGTGGCCAGAAGCATTGCAAGAGGCTTCCCGGCCCGTGCATGCGGCAGCAGAGCAGTTGCTCAATGCCGCTGCTGCAGCATTTGACAAGTCCATCGGACCTGCAACAATGAGTCCTTTGTGTGCCAGCAGCACTGAGAGTGGTATGTGGGGCACCGGTAGGGGATGCCGGTGAAGCTGTTGACGCGGGACGTCAGCATCGCGAGGTAGTTCCTGAAGATGTTTTGCGCCCAGGCGTCTGTGTAGAAGTCCTCCGCTTTTGCCGCCCCGGGGTCCGCCCCGCGTGCTGCCGCGCTCCACCTGGCATACTGCAAGCAGTGGAATGTGATCGTCATGTATTGCGTGTATCAAGAGGAGCGGAAGGTCCCTGGGAAGTACCCTCACTGCAGCGTAGCCCACCAGAAGTGGGTTTCTCCAGAGGTGCAAGCATGCTTCCAGCCTGCTGCACCTGAGGCATGCCCCCGTAGTCGGACCAGTAGTTGACGAGCGTCAGGACAACAAATAGGTTGCGGCGGCACGCCTCGGCCAACACAAAGTCCAGGCCCTCGAACACGTGGTCGTTGAACTCTCCTGCAGCGGCGTGTTCACTCTCAGGCTGCGTGTGCAGATTCTGCGCTATGCTGCTGAGACCCGGCACTTGAAGAGCCATCAGCATCAGTGCAATTGATGCTAGTTTGCGGCTGTGGCATCATGTTGGGCCACCGCGGCCGGTGTCCTGTGTCAAGCATCCGTGCCACTGGGATGAGCAGCAGGCACAGCTGCCATGGGAAGTGCATACCTGGGCGCGGCTGCAGCGCATTCCACTGCGACTCGCCGTCATTGAAGGCCCACGTGCGCAGCACGGTCAGCCCTGTAGCGACCATGGCGTCCAGCACCTCTGTGACCTCATGCCGCAGCGACGGCTCCGCTGCCCGTGTCTGCACAGCAGTCGAGCAGGCAGTGACGCGACACCATGTCGCAAGGCCTAGGGGCTCAAAGGGCGCTGGTTGTGTGTCTTGCATGTTCAGCAGCACTGAATTTGGTCCAGCAATGCCGTCTGCTGGGCCCGTTTCAGCGTTTGACGGCAGTCAGATTCCTCAGCCGAGACGCTGGTGTGCTACTGTGCGTCAGCAAGCTGCCATTGCTGGCGGCATTTGGCGCGGCATTTGGCACGGGCATGACAGCGCAAACTGAGTGTGCAGAGAACATGCCCATGTCGATCTTGGCTTGCTCAGCCAGCAGAGAAGCTCACCATGCAGTAGTAGGTGTTGGCGCCGCAGAAGTAGAAGGGCGAACCCCGCAGCGTGAAGCCCCTGCCATCCGGTGCAACTTTCACAAAGTCTGGCGTCGCCATGGTTTGCCAAGGGAAGAGATTGTGGCCAGCACTGCTCACAGCGTGCAGCCACAGCAGCTGTATTAGCGGTTTTAATGTCAGATGGCATGTGCTTGATGCATCTCGAGGCGACGCAACGCTGACAGAGCCTCAGATCGTCCAGTGCAATGTCAGACGCTTGATCTGCTACCGTCCTGTTTACCGCCTGCGCCGGCAGCAGTCGCAACAGCTTGACACGTAGCCGTGTCTGCACTGCCAGGCTATCATGTGCAAGTGGACTTTCTGGCACTGCACCTCGTGAGATCGCCATCGCCAACGCTCATGATTTTGGGCGCCCTGCAGTGGTGGGCGCTCGCTCCAGGGCTGCCGTTCGACATGCTGAAAAACTCCCGACAGAGTTCTCTGCTGACACGCGTGTTGTCACTGCCGCGCAGGGAGCACCCGGTCGACTGGAACGCGCCAACGCATCCGCTGGCGCTTCGGGAGCCGCGAAGGGGCTGCCGAGCTGCGCTGGCGGCAACAGTGCACACGCCGGGAGGGCCACTTCTGGTGTACAATCTGCACCTGGAGGTGATTGCGTGTGGCCAGTGTCTGCATGCCCATCAAAACCGTGCATGATAGCGTCTGAATAGAAAGTTGCGGTATCTATGCGTAGAGCACGAGCCTACCTTGTGTTCTTCTCTGTGAAATCATGCCTTCAAACCTCCTGATTTTGTACATCACCTTTGACCGCAGGTATTCTGTGGCATGCTGGCGCGTGTGTCCCAGTTTGCGGATGTCATGCGCGACAGCCGCGAGCAGCTCCGGCAGGTGCCATCTGGCTACTGTGTGTGTCCACTGGCTACATGCGCCTTGACCAGGGACGAGCGACATTGCCGTCATGACCCACAGGTGCATCAGCCAGGCGAGCTGTTCTGCTGCAGGGCCTCCACCACCAGGCGATTTTGGCGGACCTGAACACCATGGCGCACGGCGTGGCACGGCTGTCCCGCAACTATTGCTGCGACGGCATGCGCTTCCGCAGCCTTGGCAGGAGCGAGGCCGAGTGGTGAGTGTCGCCAATGCCAGATGCGATGCCTTTGATGCTTGATGAGGGCGCATGTGCCGCCCTCTGCGCTGGGAGGATGTGATTGATATGAGCATCCCTTGGTGGTCAGCCAGCATCTGCGGCGAACTGACGAATCGCTTGCGCAGGTGGCACGAAAATATTTTGACGGTGTACGACCCACGCTTCCAACCAGCGTCTGATGGAGATAGGGTTGATGACACATCTGTGCCGGAGCCAAACCCCTGGCTCCTGCAGTCGGGCGTGTGCAAGGCAGTCTGCAGGGACGTGCTTAATCCAGGTATCCCAAACTGCTACTGCAGTTTGAACAGCTGGTCTGATCCGAGGAAGAAGATACAGATGACAATTTCATGCATGTTGCGCCTTTCATTTCACTGTCAATGTGCGTCCTTCAAAGCATATCATTTCTGAAGCTGCATGGTGACCCTGCAGGCTTCCGAGACCCTTTTGATGTGCGTCGCGACGTCACACTGGACAACCCAAAGTACCGTGTGCTGGGCCGCTCACTGATGGCGGGCAAGCTGGACTGGGTGCTGCTGCGGCGGCTGGCGGTGCGGCACAAGGAGCTGCGGAACCAAGAGTACGCTTCCAGCGACCACAAGCTGCTGGTCACCGATGTTGTGATGGCATAGATGTGGAGGAGCTGCCGCTGGGTGCTGGTTGGGGAATAGCACAGCGTCCGCGGCGCACTAGATGGTTAGGTGTTGCGGGGCTGCGGGTGCAGCACAAGGAAGCACTCTTAGGCATGGATGCCAGCAATTGCAGGTTATGTATAAATGGTGTGCGTCATGTGCGCCGCCATATTGTGGCGGCGGGCGGGTGCCTAGTCTGTAAATATGAAGTTGGCGCCATAACTTTGCCAACACTATACGGTATGTACTCCGAAAACTTGTGTGATATGTACACTATTTTCTTCCATCCCCAACACAGGAGGCAGCCGTTGATTGGGCGGTCCTTTCACCAGCTGCCCATTCATCGCCCCACTAATGTGTCAAAGTCCAACGGCCTGCCCCCAAAAACTGTGTTTGCGTGCAAATGTCCGCTCGCTTGCACCGTTGAAAGCTATATGGTGTTCAGGGAATTTCTGGCTGACACGACGCACTACAAGCATTGCTGTGCGCGCTGCACTTGCTTAGCACCTGCGTCAGCATCGCTGGCTCCAAGGCAACTTTACATGACCGATTGACCGCCATTATCTGAAATCGTGCCCACCAATGCTATCCTGAGGCATTTGAGACCATTGCAGCAATGGGAAGTGAGACTGATGGCTTCGTCGATGACTTGCGATATATGGCCGGATTCGGTGAGCACATCTTCACCCATGCGTCACTTGTGGTATGCGTCACCTCCTGTCTGCCTGTCGACTGGCGAGCTGCTCGATGCATGACGGCTGGTGTTGACGCTGCAGGCAACGAGTTCGAGTCGGAGGCACTGCCTGGTGCACTGCCGCGAGGGCAGAACAACCCCCGGGTGCGCCATGCATGCAGTTCATATTGAGTGATCACAAGTCGTTGCTCGGGTATACTGAACGTGCGTTTGCGTGTGCTGGATGGCGTCTGCGTCACATTAAATGTCAGTGTTTGCGCCATTGGCCTGCTCGAAGAACAAGCGGCATGTCGCCCGCGCAGGTTTGCCCATACGGCCTGTATACTGAGCAGATATCTGGCACCGCGTTCACGGCGCCCAGAAGGCAAGTGCCACTGAACATGCTCCGCAATGTGTGTGTGGAGCATGTCATGTCGGATGTCATTAAGCAGCGCGCACATGAAGCTGGTAGATTGAAGGTCAAGTTGAATGCATAGGTTGAGCCATGTACGTGTGCTTCTGCCTTGCAGTCAGAACCAACGCAGCTGGCTGTACAGGATACGGCCATCCGTCACACATGAGCCTTTCCACCCACTGGACTTTCCCGCAGAGACGCTGACGGCCGACTTCCGGCAAGGAGTTGTGACCCCAAACCAGCTGGTGCGCATACGTGTTTTCGCACGAAGTGCAGCCCCTGTTCAACCCTGGCAACGACATCTTGTCCTCGCTCACTCTTGCGACTGCCCTGTCATGATATATGGTTTGCTTTGCAATCCGACATTGGTGTTGGCGTGCAGCGGTGGCGGCCGTTTAAAATTCCCGAGGATGCCACAGACTTTGTGCGGGGTCTGTTCACAATCTGCGGTGCCGGCAGGTGCTTATGATCTGACTCGTGTCATGGAAAGCTCTTTCCACTGCCTTTTGGGTGGCTGTCTATCGTTGTGAGTGCACTGCCAGCATGAAGGAGGTCAGGGACATCATGTAGGAAGTCAGTGACATGGAGCATTGATATCGTCAATATCGTGTTACGCAGTCCTGCAACCAAGGATGGCTATGCTATCCACATCTTCACCGCCAGCATGTCTATGGAGAACTGCTGCCTGGCCAATGCGGATGGCGACTTCCTGATCGTGCCGCAGCAGGGTGAGGTCAAGCGCCACGCTGACCTGTTCTCAGTTGCCAGCATACAGACGCAGTCCTGTCCATTATGGCCCTGGGCTGTCCCATCCGCATGCATTCTCCTGTGCGGCATTCGTGACCGCCCGAAAATTGCTTGCTGCAGTTCAAATTTTTGCTTTGCGCCGCAGGTGTGCTGCACATAACCACCGAGTTTGGCTTCATGAATGTGCTGCCGGGCCAAATTGCGGTCATCCAGCGCGGCATGCGGTTTAGTGTGGCCCTGCCAAATGGTCCGGCGCGAGGGTATGTGCTGGAGGTCTTTGGCGGTCACTTCACGCTGCCCGACCTGGGGCCCATAGGTTGGTTGTTGGGTTGCGAGGCTGCTCATCATTATCAAAAGTGCAAATCTGTTGGCTGACGGGGCGGACGCGCCGGTATGTGCTGGACATCTTCAGCGCATGTGTGACCTGGGGCCCCATAGGTGAGTTGCAATACTGCTGATGGTCTTGTCTTTTGACACTTGTTGGTCAGCTGGGCCGGCGAGAGCAGTCTGCAGCCACTTTGCACTACCCTACCTTGAGCTCGCTGGTGCACGTGTGCCAAGTGAGCATTGAGACGACCAGCTTCGAGTGAGAGGTGGCATGGGATCCCCGACATTCCATGGACATGTGAGTTTGCCTCTTGTGCGGATGCACGAGAACTGGATCCGCAGATGTCAGCTGGCTATTTTGACCGTGCTGCGGGGTGCAGCTGCTGCTTGCAACGGTATGAGAAGGACAGACTGCCATTTGACAGCAGCTGCAGACCATGTGCAGCGGTTGAAGCAGTGTCGATGTCACACAGGTGCAAGTGGGCTGACGAGACTAGCGGGCGTTCAGACACCTGCGGCTGCCCTCCGCGAGGCACCGTTAAAAGCATATGGCTGCACGCATCTCTGAAGATGTTCAAGCGCACTTTTCGCTCTAGAGTGTGCAGGCTCTTTTTGCAGGCGCCAATGGGCTGGCACACCCACGGGACTTCCAGACGCCGGTAGCCGCCTTTGATGAGGCGCCCGCCAACTTCACGGTGCTGCACAAGTTCGAGGGGGAGCTGTTCACCGCTTCGCAGCCCTTCTCGCCATTCAACGTGGTCGCCTGGCATGGCAACTACGCGCCCTACAAGTGAGGCATGCATGTGTTGCAAAGGAGTGTGGTGATGCATAATCCTGATGTGCAGGAGATGTTTTCGCAGCCTTCTCGCATCAGACTGAGTATTATGTCAGATACTCAGTCCATTAGCCACTCAATGCTTGGTGCTGAAGCCCTGACATGCACGGACTTGGTGTGTTGCAGGTACGACCTGGCCAGGTTCAGCCCTGTTAACTCCGTGGCCTTCGACCACCCAGACCCCAGCATTTTCACAGTGCTGACCTGCCCCTCAGCATTGCCAGGTGAGTCAGCAGGGATCGCTCACAACATCACAAGAGCTTCTGGTGGCTCAGTCAGTCTGGCATCAACTGACCTTGGCTGTGCATAGCCTGCGATCCTGTGATGCGCTGCACATGGGACACTGGCAAACCCTTGTGGCTCCCCGGCAGCATTGTATTCTCTGCGATGACGAGGCGTCTTGCGTCCCGTCAGGCACTGCGGCAGCGGACTTTGTGGTGTTCCCGCCGCGGTGGACAGTTGCAGAGCACACCTTCCGGCCTCCGTACTACCACAGGTGCTTGACCCGGTGGTTTTGCAGTTGTGCTGCAAATCCTCAGCTGCCAGCTGCGTGTGCATCCCCGCCACCTCAGCCAGGCCCAGCAGAACACCATACTGCTCCTTACCTGGCGCTTTCCATGCTGTGGCACAGGAACTGCATGGGCTGCGAGTTCATGGGCCTCATCCGCGGGCAGTACGAGGCCAAGCAGGACGGCGGCTTCCTGCCCGGCGGTGCGCTCCGCGCTCCCGTATTCACACTCCATTATTGCAGCTGCATGCCAGCGATGATCCGGCAGAGTGGCTGCTGGCGGTGCGCTCCGTGCTCCCATGTCCGCGCTCCGCCATTGCAGTTGCATGCCAGTGATGATCCGGCACAGTCGCTGGTGACGGACGGCAATCCTGAACATCCAGAATGTGTTTTCCGGATGGTCATGTGCTGGGAACTGGTGTGACACCACACTTCGTGGCGTCACCGCAGGCGCCAGCCTGCACATGTGCATGACGCCGCACGGGCCGGACGCGGCGACATTCGAGGCGTCGGTGGCGGGCGATGAGCCGGGCCCAGCGCACCTGCCGGCCGACACGCTGGCGTTCATGTTTGAGACGCACTGGACGCCGCGCGTCACCATGTCGGTGCGCCTGTCATTGACGCCACAAGCAATCCGCTGAACAGCGCCCTCCTGCGCAGCAGTTTGCTTGACACCTTCCGCCTGCTTGTCGAGTTCCATTTGACTATGAGGATGTACATGGGCGCAGGCGGCCCATGAAACCGATGCACATTTGTCTGCCCATGCAGATGCACTGCCGAATGTCATTGTATGGTCGGTGCAGCAAGGATTGATCATACTTTCCCTCTGCAGGCGCTTTCCTCGCACCACATTGACCGTCAGTACTACCAGTGCTGGTCCGGGCTGCAGAGCCACTTCGACCGCAGTTGCCCAGAGGGCGGCCAGCGCAAGGCGCCGCTGCACCAGCAACAGCAGCCGCCGCTGTCAGAGCAGCAGCAGGCGCCTCGGCAGAATGGCAGCGCAGCATCAGCTGAGGCGACGTCGCAGCATGGCAGCAGCGGCCCGCGCGGCGTCTGCGCTGACGGCGAGCACCGCTCGGCAGGTCCGTTAAGTGTGCAGGCAATGCAGTCGCAGTGAGGTGGAGCTTCTTGAGCTAGGGAGCGAGGGAGAGTGTTGCAGGAAGTGGGCCACAGCAGCTGTATAGCCATGACATCTGTATATTTTGTTGACAGCATTGGTTAAAAGATGTAGAAGTGTCTGTTGCAAGGTTAGGGTTGAGACGCAGATGTAGGAAGCTGGTGGGAGCTGCTCAAATTTGCATCAACCCCTTAGTCGGGTTGCGGGACAGACGTTACATCATCGGCACATCCGCTTTCGTTGTGCATGTGCAGTATCCGGCCTTGACCCGTGCAATTTCCGCCCATGTGCATGTCGATCACGACTAGAAACCCGTGACCCTGGTTGCGCAACAATCGGAGGCTGTCACTGCAACAAAGCTTCATCATAAATGGCCAAAATCACACCAGTTACAGTCCTAGACGGGTCGGTGGGCCACCTGCTGAAGCAGCGCCATGTCCAGACCAGCGCCGCGGGCACCCGATGGGCAGACAGCTTCCTGGTCCCGGCTCTCGCGAACATCGAAGTGCTCGGAGCCGTGCAGCAGGTCAGAACTCTGGGCGCGTCCTTCACTGCCTGAGCCTGGCATCGCCATGTTCCACCATGTGCCTGAATGCATAGCAATGTGGACCGGGCAGCCATCTGCATAATGGTGCCGTTGCATGGCGTGTTACCAGGTGCACGAGGACTACATTGCCGCCGGCGCGGACGTGATCACGGTGAACAATTTCCCGCTCACCCCCTGGGGCCTCGGCCGCATCAGCCGCGGGGACGACTTCATCGCCCTGACCGAGGCACGCTGTCACTGCTGTCACACTCCCGCGCAGCATTCACCTGGCTGGAGCCGTGGATCCGTGACAGTATGCCCAACGCCGCTGCATGCATGACATCGCTCGCTGCATGTGTGGCCAGGATTCCCCAGCATGCTTCAGCGTCACATCCAACCAATGACACTGCATTGCGTCCCGCAGGCAGCGGCGGCGCTGGCCCGCAAGGCGGTGGACGGCCGGGCAGCGGTGGATGACAGAGCAGCAGCGGGCGGCGGGCAGCGGCGCAGCGTCCGCGTCGCAGGTAGCCTGCCGCCGCTGGGGGAGAGCTACGCCACGGAGGGTGGACAGCGAGCGGCTGAGCTGGCGCAGCCGACATACCAGCAGGTGCAGTGTGTGATTTCTCACCATCAGCTGAGAGTTGCGCCAATGGGGTGGCAGCGTGCTGCTGCTGATATGACTCAGAGACCAGCCTGCAGCCTGCTGTCTGTGACAAGCATTCGTGCTCGCTGCAATGCATGCACAATAATTGTTGGCAGGCATCGACTCTCCAGCAGACCAGTAGCCAGTTTTTTTGCCAAGTGCCTCCGCAACTTGCTCGATGACATGCTGCACTGCACAGATAGCGGCGGCGCTGGCTCCAGCGGTGGATCTGCTGCTGTGTGAGACCATGGCGTCTGCTGATGAGGCGTGGGCGGCCGCATCTGCCGCTGCTGCCACCGGCTTGCCCACATGGTCAGTAGGGCCTCAACGACCAGAAGCGCTTGTGTAAGTTAACACATCACAGGGTGGCACCGACACAAAAGAGCTGCATCAAGGGGCACGCTGCACAGCATTGCGCTGCCGGAATGCTGCTGCTTTCAGAACATGCAGTTACATGCAAGTCGTGCTGGCACTTTCGACTGCACATTCTATCACGATGCACACTGCTCAGTGGCACATTCGCTTGTGGCCTTGTGTATCTATGCATTGTGTTCTAACATGAGCCATGGCATCTTCTGCTGATGCCAATGCCGTACAGGATGGAGTTGGCGATAGGGGCACGCCGATCAGGCATCCCTGGGGTGCCGCAGCTGCAGAGCCGTATGCTAAAGTGGGCATCGCAGGAATCACCTTAGGCGGCCTTGTCTCTGCACCACAGGGTAGCGCTCACACTGGAGGACTCGCCGCGCGGCGTGCTGCGCAGCGGCGAGCCGCTGACTGCCACAGCCGCCCGCCTCGCATCGCTGCCTGGCGTGCAGGCGGTGCTGCTCAACTGCTGTGCTCCCGAGGTGAGGCGTGCCCGCTGCAAATCAGGTTCCATCAGAGATGCATGATGATGAATGACATGGCTCGCATCGGCGCCTGGCACACTGGGTTGGTGCCGGTAACAGGACTGCCGCGCCGGCAGATATCTGTGCGCATGCGTGCTGATGTCGTGCGTGTCGCAGATGAGGTACGCCTTCATTCTGCAGGCCATCAGTGCTGCGCTGCCACGGCTGCGCGCCGCGACGCCGGCCGCAATAGCGGTCGGTGCATTTGGTAATGGGTTCCAGCGCTCCACCTCTGAGTGGCTAGCGGAGGATGACGGCCGCAGCGCAGCGCAGCCACCGCAGCTGGCCCGAGATCCAGGTGCTGTAAGTTGGGGACCTGTGTTTTTTCCTGGGTGTTGAGCGCACAGTGGTGCAACGGGCAGCCTCTGCAATCGGCTTCCCTTTTGAGCTGTATGCCTCTCACACGGGCTGCTCATGTTGGGGATGATTCTTTTGGGAGGACCCCTCGCAATCCGCAGAGCCTGGGAGCCTTCTGCCCGGATGACCAAGTTCAACGGCATTGACAGGGTCTGCGCCTCAGCGCAGGTGACTACCAGGGGGGCGTCATCACTGCCGAGGCGTACGCCCGCTTTGCTCGGGAGTGGGTTGCGGCAGGCGCCACCATCGTCGGCGGCTGCTGCGGCATCGGGCCAGAGCACATCCGAGCAGTCAGGGCAGCCGTGCGGAGTGGAGCCGGCTGATGAGGGGCGATGGGATACTGGGACGGCCTGTGCAGGCCAGTGCACCATGGCCGCCTTCTCACAATGGCAGCAGGCTAAACCTCATTAACCGCCCTGTTGCATGCTGCGTGTACGCGCATGCGGGTTTCACTGATGTCTGCTTCAACCCAGTGACGGTTTCCGCGTGCTGTCAACCAAACCACTGTCAACCGGGTGTAATCTGTAGTCTTTGACACGATCAGAATAATTCTTCTTGGGCCGTCTGACGAGCTTCGAAGACGTCAGCGTCAGCCGGGTCACACCTACACACCGAGACGCGCTGTAGCTCATCGGGGTCGCCAAACTCTCTTTGCAGTGGGTCGATCGTCGTGCGGGAAAGAGCCAGAAAGGGTTGCGTGCCGCGTATGGACGGAGTACAGCAGCGGAGTGGCTACCTGTCCGACTTCTGATCTGGCCAATAAGGATTATGACCCACCGTCTCGACCATGTTCATGTAACCTGCCGCCGCCGCGCCTCAACTCGCCCTCTTTGCGATTTGCACGGCACACGTTCACACAGATTTGCAGCGCTGCCACAATGATCACCGCATATTCATCGCGACTGCGACTTGCGTCGAGGTGCAGACCACCGGTGCGGCGTCTCATTGAACAATAACATACTTCACAGAACCGCAGAGCCGCAAACTTCATGCTCACGACTTGATTTTTCCCCTGACAACCCGGCAGATGATGCATGCGGCTTGAATAGAGGCTGCACACTGATCGGTGCATAAAAACGGTGATGCGTCCGCAGCGATTCAACGCCAAAGCGTTGCCCGCAACACGTCGGCATGCCATCTTTGTGCACTCGCAGCGAGCGTGCATGCTGCAGCCCGGTTTGGTGGCCATTGTCTTGGCTGCGGCCTGTCCCGGTCTGTGAGTGCGCTTGCACGGGCAGCCTAACACGCGATCGGCTATCTCTCCACACCACAGAAGTCTATAGACGATATGGAAACTGGAAGAGCGTGCTGGGGGCTTGCGTGGGGGGATTGCAGCGGCGTAGGAGGATGTAATTGAGTCAGCTTCGTTTCAGCGTTTTGCACAAACTTTGAGTGTGCAGGGCCGCTTTGCACATAGCACGCTGCGATCGAGGCTGCTCAAAATGCTTCATTTATAGCTTCTCACGGTATCAGGCAGCCTACGAGCCCGCGTCGCGTCGACAACGCGACGTCTGCGTGTTTACCGGGTGCGGGCCGGTCCCATAAAATCTATTGTCTTGCATGCAGACGCACGCATGAAGCAGTCCGACGGGATCGCGGCGGAGGTCGCCGACAATCACACCGATCTACAGGGACCACAGGTCCAGTCGCAAGCGCCGTTTCAGCTCATACGCAGCCTGACGCCATCGCCAGGGTGCCGCCGGATGCGCAGGTGCGCCACCAAATTTGAGCGCCTCCTAGCTTCTGTAGATATCACAAAAAAAAGGTTGTTATCTGCTGTGTGCCTGCATTGCCTGGCTATGCGTCGCGTGCAGCAGGGTTTGGTGAAGTATGCCTGCTCCTCGTGCAACATATACACACCGACTGACACTGTTGGCATCCATCCTACAGTTCACCCGCCTCAGTGTCGTGCCGGATGATGGCGACGACGACGAGTCGAGCGAGGACACCGAGAAGGGCAACGGGGTGCGCTGCTTCCGATGCTTTCGGCTCCGATTTTTTTGTTTTTGGAGACATTCAAGGACATTATGAAATGCAGACCCGCTGCCTTTTCATCAATATGCAATCTTGTGCAAGACTCTGCCTGGTGCAGCGATCGTGGAACAGTCATGGCAGCGGTGTCGCACCCCAGTGCTGCCGCTGCAGATGGATGGTGCGCTGCCACTGCGAACACTGTCGTCATAGCGCACTGATGCCTGCCCTCGTGCACACCACCGCAGGAGGCCACACTCCTGTCGGAGGACGAGGTCATCGCGTCGCTGCCGTCCTGGCAGCAGCAGATCACGCTGCGCGCAATTCTGGTGGTGCAATTCGTGCTGGGCGTCGCCTTCTCCTTCATCACCATGCGCTTCTCGCTGGGCCCCGGTAGCATCGTGCCCACCTTCAACAGTAAGGCCTTTCTCTAAATTTTTTTGCACCGCACCTGCACGCTCTGCCGCGGCCGCAACTTCTGTTCGCCGCCTGCTGTGTCGCGCTGACATTCACTGGCCTTGCCAAGCACCCACATCTGCCGCCCCACGAACATATGGATGCTGCATGCTGGTGCTCACTAATATGCGCCTGTCCGTCTCTGCTGCAGTGCCGCTGGGCCTGCTGTCCTTCGTGCTGGTGCGGCCCTTCGCCAGCTGGCTGCTGAAGCGGCTGGACCATCCAAGGTGCCCTTCACGGCGCAGGAGAACACCGTCGCGCAGCCGCTGGGCATGGCCGCCACCGTCTCCATCCGGTGCCTCGGTGAGTTTGCTACTCGAAACACTGGATGTTTCAATCCGAAATGCTGTCACTCTCTCAAGTACTGATGCCTTTGACAGCTGTGGTATGCACCTGGGGGGTTCGTGATCCGCCCTACTTCTTGCACACTTGCACTTATTTGTGTTGTGTCAGATCACATTGAGGTTCAAGAAGCTCTCAGATGCTCCGCAACTTGGCATATGCAGGCTTTGGTAGCTACATCTTTCGCATGTCGACCTTGGGCTACAACCTCGCAGGTGGCGATCTGACCGCCGGCAACCGCCTGATGGACACCTATGTACTAAGCACGGCCAAATCATTGGCTATGGCATGTGTATCGTCTTCATTGGTGAGTCATCTCACTGGGTCCAAGGCTGCTGGAATTGACACATAGCCTGCTTATCGTTTTGGTCCCATCGATGGAAGAAAGTTTGCTATGCTTTTCTGATCGTCATCCCGGGGGCTGACTGGTAACCCATATGATTCTGCAGGCATTTTCATCAACCTGTTGGTGCGAAAGCTGCTGGTCATTGACTACAACCTCCCGTAAGTCCAGCAGCTCTTCCTGTGGCTTGCCACATGTAGACTGTTACTCATTGTCTTCTGTTGTATGCTGAGAACAACTCTTACATTTGGAGTTGAAATGATGTTTGCTGAAAGCCCTCTGGGGCTGCCACTGGTCTGATGATCAACTCTTTCTTCAGATTAGCCACTGCTGCAATCGTCTGTGCACCAATTTCTCTGCGATGCGGCACCCTGGTGATGCAGCCACAATAGGATCCCTGGCTGCAAGGTGGCCCCCGCATGACATGTGACAGAACACTAGCACGACTTGCTCGTCAACACTCCTATTGCCCGCAGCAACGGCGAGCTGGCGAAGCAGCAGGCCAAGCGGCTGGCGCAGGTCGCGCTGGGCGCTTTCACCTGGGACTTCTGGACCTGGTTAACCTCCGGCAACTGCGCCACCGTCGTGCAGGCGAGCCCCTGCGTCTCATTTTGGTCGTTCTTTGGATTCTGTCGTCCTGCCTGACATGCAGGAGCCGTCCGGGCAGTCGACGAGCTGCCGCATCGCCTTTGGCAGCATTCTGGAAGCTGGCAGCCTGGCTGTGAAGATGCCCATTGTGCATGACACTCCTGAGTTCCCCACTCCCTGCGTGCAGTCCATCCCGAACTTCACCAACACCTGGAGCGGCTTCCCGAACCTGGGCTTGTAGGCGTATGCGGCGGGCTGATGAGTTGACTTCACCATCGCGTATGTGGACGTCGGCTTCATCACGCCGCTGGCGGTGAGTTGGACTCTGCAGACTGCTGTGACCAACTCCATCCAGCATTTCTATTCTGCGCCACACCTGGCCCTTGCCACAGATATACGAATGTCACCAACTGCATGACGATGCACAGGTTTCAGGCCCGCTGCATGCACTGCAGGTGAACATCTCCATGATGATTGGCGCCGTCATCTCGTGGGGCATCGCCTGGCCGCTGTTGGCCAACCGTGCGGGCAGCTGGTACCCCGCCGAATACCAGGGCACCAGCTCTTTCCGTGGCGACTTTGCATGTGAGTGGCGCATCCGATTATCAACACATGCAGAGCTGATGATCTTATTCGCTGACCCTTTCGCGTGTGCTTGTTGAGATTGCGAGGTTGCCGGCACGAGCATGCCGGCACATGCATGGGTCATCCAGGGATTTCACTGGCCTGATATGTGCCTCGCCATGGCAGAATGGTGTTATGCAGCCACGCTGACAGTCCTTGCCTGCTTGCATCTGCAGACAAGGTGTTTTGGTCGATCAGCGTTTACATTGGGGACGGCGGCTATCAGGTGAGTGTGCATGCCGCTCTCATTGCAGTTTTCAGGGTGTTGCATGTGCTGCGACTGGCACGACACACATGTGCTGCTGTTTTGCGACATGGCGCTCCCCGCTCTTTCAGCATGTGCACATGATCCATTCCCACCGCCTCTCTCTCTTGACCCTGCTGTTCGGGGGTTAAACTGCAGGTGGTGCGCATGCATGCTCATCATCAGCTTCCGGCACTTCAGGGCGGTGCGCGCCGCTCGCAAGGCTGGCCAGCTGCGCGACGCCGTCTCCAAGGATGGTGGGTGCTGCACCGTCGAAAATCTCTTGTCTTGCATCAAAACTGTTGACAGAGAAGGCGTGCTGCGAGTTCGGGGCTTGACTGGATTGCTGGCACTCAGCAATGCGACTTTGGGGCTAAGTATACATGCTTGCACTCGACGCTGCACCCTCCACTTACTGGAAAGGCTGTGTAAAGTCCTGGAACTGCTTGTGGTACAATCCTCGGGATGCTTACATGAGGTACAATCACTGGGCCACATGACAGCATGCATGTTTGCATGCACCAGCTGTCAGTACAGGGTCCCTACGCTGCACTATCCACCGATGCAGGCGGCGACGCCCTGGGTCTGGGCATCAAGACGCAGGAGACTGACGCGGAAAAGCGTCTGCGCGTCCGCAACTTCTGCAGCGGTGAGCACTTGAATTGACCCCTGCGCTCTTTATGCCATCCACCCTGCAGCATTTGTATCATCACGAGTGTCTCTCAACGCATTTGTGGCGTGATCTTGCTTGCTGCCTGCCTGACCTCGCAATGCCGGCAGGACTCTGATGCCTCTTGCTGCAAACTGGTGGCCTCTCTCCTGATGCAGGCGGCTTCCACTGGAGCGTCTTTGCGGTAGGCTACGTGGTCACCTTCATCATTGGCTGCATCGCCATCCCCCATATCTTCCCGCCCGTCAAGGTATGGATTATGTCCTGCAACTCTGCCTTGCAAGAATGGCAGCTACTTCAGCATCGTTGCATCTGCCAATATACATGCAGTGATCCTGAACCCCGGTGGAGCAGCTGAAGCAGCTGACATTTGCTACCTGCGTGCGAACTGACACACATTCGTGTCGTCTGCAGTGGTACTAAGTCGCCATTGGCTTCATCATGGTTCCATTCATGGGGGTGGCGAAAGCTATGGGTGTGGCCTTGCAGACCAGGTATGTTGCATGCACCCTCAGCGATGGTTTGCACTCCTTCACAGCAAGCGACTTGGTGTATTTCTCTTCTTCAAAGTGAGATGCTCATCTGTCAGGGTGCACACACCACCTGCTGTGCTGTGGCACGTCACAGTTTGATCCCGACTCCCCTCTGGCTCCTGCGCAGGACAACTCCTCCATGTACGGCAAGCTGTGCATCTTCATCTTCGCGGCGTGGGCGGGCACCGCCAATGGCGGCGTGATTGCTGGTCTGAGCATGTGCGGCGTGGTGCTGGCCGGCACCAGCCAGGCCTCCACCCTGATGCAGGACTTCCGGACCGGGTTTGTCTTCCTTCTGTCACCTGGTGGACTTTCGATAAGCGCGGCACATGCACCCACGATTTCCTTCTCAGCACAACATACCCCTGAGCGCTGCGGTTGTGTAAAGCCGATGTCGCTGCTGTGAAGCCTGCGGGCTGCCATCTGGAGGCTGCCAATGCTGCCATTCCCGAGTTCATGTTTATGTGCACAGCTACTACACCCTGGCGAGCCCGCAGGCGCTGTTCTGCGTCCAGCCGCTTGGCGCGCTGCTCGGCGTTGTGGTGTCGCCCGGCACCATCGGTGGAGTCAGCGGGCGGCCAAAACTCCAATGCAGCTGTGAATGGTGCCCGGGAAATGCGCTGGTCGCCAGCCTGCCGGGAAACGGCCGGCAGCTCGCAGCACAACAGGGCAAAAGGCCATCCGCCGCTGCCAGGAATCGTAAACTCATGCGGCGGCCAAAAGTGCGACGCCGCTGCCAGGAGCCGGCCCGCAGCTCGCAGCACAACAGGGCAAAAGGTCATCTGCCGCTGCCGGGAATGCAAAGCCCCCGGTGCAGCTGCGGGCGGGCGGGCCAAAACTTCATCCGCCGCGACACTCCAGCGTGTCAGACGACAGGCGCCTTTTCCACGTTAACCATCCGACCGCAGCGGGTTTGATGTGTTGGAATGCAATTCGCACGAGTGTCATTTTGCCAGGTCCCTGAAAAGATTTCTGCGCTCCTTGGCAGACCCACGGGAAGATGCCACTGCACACAGCACTTTCACAGACAAGGAGCCCAACACCAGTTCCCGTGGATCCAACATCGAGGCAAATTCCTACAGACTACTTCCAACTGCCGGTGGAATATACAGTGGCAAATTCTCACGCCGACAGCGTGAGAATTATGGATTTGACGCGGCCAATAGAACCACTTTTGGTCGCCAGTCGAGCGTGCAGATTGATGGCAAGCGCTGGCCGACAGCAAGTGTAACATTCGAGTCCATGGCTTGGCAGACAGCGGGATCGAAGCACCGATACCCGCGAACACATGTCGGCATAAGCGCCCTGGCGTCCAGCTCGGGGCGTCTGACATAAGCGCATGTGCTACGACAGAAGTGCGTAGATCTGCTGAGTTTGCAGCTAGCACTCGCTGCTACACACTGCACCAGATGCAGCCTTGATGCACAGCGAATGCATGACAGAGCCGTGCAATGATACGCAGCATGCAATGCCATACACAGGCAGTTTTCCTATGTCACAACTGCATGGACAGAGCACAGACGCAGCTTGAGCTTCAACGCCCTCGACTCTCCGGCTGCAGCAAGCGCCGAGGACCGCTGTCATAAGGCGCTTCCTGTCTAAGGGTTTGCATGACAACCGCCCTTGTTGTGCCTGTACAGCCCTCCCACGCATCAGCAGTACCAAACACTCACAATGCGAGTATGCCGTCCGATGCATGCGCACAGGCCCAGCCAGGCCTGCTGCTAGTTGCAGCGCCCACCGCTGGACACAGACACACAACCGCCGCCGACCCCACCCCGAGATGTACAGGTCGATGCAGCGTAGCTGGCTGGCCCGCCACGCTGCTGCGGCCCGCCGCCGACGTCGACGTCGCTACAGGCGGCGCCATGCACAACACAAAGCCGCGCTGGTGCGGGAGCAAGTCAAGGAGGTATGCGATTTTTGCAGCAGCGAGTGTCATCGTTGCAAGACTTAATATTCACAAGAGCCTTTGTGATACACACCAATACATAGTGGGTGCCTCATGCGACGGCTCTTGAGCATATCATGATTGGCATGCATCAAGATCAGCATTGTGCAATGGGTGAGTAACCAGCCGCCGCGTCACAAAACCGCAGGTACCAGCATCTCGCACATGCCTGTGTTCCTTTGACGTGGTTGCGGCATACCTATGATCGGACCCGCTCAGCTCACACCGCCTGATGCGTGCAACAGAATACATCAGATGCCTCTGAGGATCTCCACTGTCCTTGCAGCAGTCCGACCCTTCGGGGCAAGACACATCTGCCTTGCTCGAGGGAGCGACGCGCACCTGCGAGGCGCGCCAGTCACCATCCCAGACGGTAAGATGTTGACTATTCAAACTGACATGTCAACACCTGTATTGCTGATGCCCACAAAACTGCTCAAGAATGTTATGAGAATGGCGCTGGTGTCGCCCAGCATCACCAGCTTCCAGCCACCTCCAAGTTCTGAGGTGTGGACAGTTCATGTCAAGTGCATTCAGGGAATCTCAACCTACTTGTGGGCAGCAACTGCGACCGCAACTGCAACCGCCACCACAACTGCAACCGCTACTGCTGCTGCTGCTGCTGCTGCCCACACGACCGCTGCAGGACACCACACTGGTGTTACCTCTTTCAGAAGGTAGCACAGATTGTCGGCTGCAGGACTCGGGCAGCTTGACCGAATTGTTGCGGTGCCTGATGCAGGGCTCGACGAGAGAGCCCAGGCAGTGGGCGCTGGTGTTTGTGAAGGATCTGGACGGCAACACCCGCCCATTTGAGGTGGACCTGAGCGCCGACGCCGGCGACCTCATGCATTGGGTCGCCGCCAACACAGGTGCAGGACAAATGCATGTGCCCAGTCAAATGTTGGCTGCATGATGACGAATTTGAATTGCAGCCTGTCATATCTTCGTCATGAGCGGTGATATCAAGGTCCACCCAAGGGCCGGCCGTCGTGTGAGGGGGTTGCCTCTCCCGCAGGCGTGTCCCTGAGCCAGCAGCGGCTTGTCTGCGGGACCAAGCAGCTGCAAGAGGGCCACACCCTGAACGACCAGAGCGTCCGACAGGAATCCAACATCACGCAGCTGTGCCGGCTGAGGGGTGGCACCGACGCGACGCCTGCTCCAGCCACCGCAGCATCATCCCCCGAAGTGCGATTGTTCCTTGAGGGACCCGCCCTGCTGATGCCCAAATGCTGTGCATCTACGGCATTCTCCTACAGCCCACGCCTAATGTGACAGCTCATGAGCATCAATATTGACTTTGACACGCAGCAGACATGAAGCACATGCTGCAGATGAGTGACCAGCTGCCATGTCACACATGCTCGAGGCCGAGAACTCATCAGCATTCGGCATGTGCCCGTCATCCGCTCACAAAACATTGCAGCAAGCCACGCGGCTTGGCATGCTGACAGGCCCTTTCAGCTTACAGCGCCTGATGCTTGTGACAGAAGAACTCGGATGCATCAGAGACTCTCACCTATCTTTGCACCTATCCCTGCAGTGGCCAGACTGTTCGGGGCAGGGCACTGCCGCCGAGTTCGAGGCATCCGCGCGCATTGGCGAGGCGCGCCAGACACCGTCCCAGGTGTGAGATGATGTCAATCGAATCTGACATATCGCCATCCGCATTGACACCTGCAAACTCTTCAGGAATGGGAAAAGAATGGCACTCATGCTCTCGGGCATCGCCAGCACCCAACCATCTTGCAATGACAGGGTGCAATCGGTTCACATGTTAACCGAACCTACGAATCAACCCTTTCGACGGCTGCGGCGGCTGCTGCTGCTGCTGCTGCTGCTGCTGCTGCTGCTGCTGCTGCTGCTGCACCTGCACCTGCACCTGCACTTGGACACCTGCACCTGCACCTGCACCTGCACCTACACCTACACACCTGCAAGTGCAGCCCCTGCGAGTCACGGCAGGACACCGCCTTGTTGCCGCCACAGGCAGATCGCAGTGCACGTTATGGGCGGAAAGGTTCGGCCGACACATTGTCTTGATGTCTGCCACAGGACATGACGGCGGAGTCCGGGCCAGGCGCGCAAGTTTTCCTGAAGGACCTGGACGGGAAACCGCGTCTGTTCGAGGTGGACCTGGGCGCCGACGCAGGCGACTTCATGCGTCTTGTTGCCACAAAGACAGGTGCAAGACTGCTGCCTCGGCCAAGTCAACTGTTGGCTGCAGCACACCGGAGTCGCAATTGCAGCCTTATATATCTTAGTGCTAAGTCATTTGAAGTGATTGTGAAGCGTTACACAAAGGCCGGTCGATGGGCGAGGATGTTGCCCTCTCTCCGGCAGGTGTGCCACTGGCCCAGCAGCGTCTGACCTGCGCGGGCAAGCAGCTACGGGAGGGCAGCACCCTGGGCAGCCAGAAGGTTCAAATGGACTCGGACATAGCGTAGCTGGGTCGGCTGAAGGGCGGTGTCGATCCAGTGACCCCTTCGGCAGCAATGGGCACAACCGGCACGGTGCGCCGGCTATGGTGGAGTTGAGTAGATTGCAAAACATGTCTGCGAGCCCAGCAATATGGTTGCAAACTGTATTGGTTGTTGACAGATATCTCGATGTTCACGGACACCGAGTGTCCATTCCACTGCCAGCAGGTACCCGCCGCTATTCCTGGCTCAATCACAGCGGTCGGCAACGAGGGCCAGCTCATCGCGGCGCTGCGCCAGCCTCTGGCAGAGGCAGCAGAGCGGCTTGGCGGCGGCTTCTGCTGCCTGGCGTTCCTGCGCACAGCAGCAGACGACAAGCCGAATGCTGACAAGCTGCTGGCAGAGCGCGTGCTGCCAATTGCTGCCCCTGTGGTGCAGCGCCACCAGCTGACAGCCCTGTGCAGCGCTGCCCACGTCCATGAAGGGTACATGTTTCATTGCGCATCACATGTGTACTCGTGCAACCCACCACGGCAGATGGCAAACCATGCGAATCAACGCAACTGCAGCACTATAGCAATGTTTTCCTGACTGGCAACTGGTCATGCCTTGCAGGGGTGTCTATGTGGAGCGCCACGTCTACAGCGACTTCGTCGCCTTCCCGCTCAGCAGCACGTCACATGTCACAGCCGCCGCATGCATGTTTGACGGTTGGGCACTGGCGGTGGCTCACAATGCACTGCGCTCGAAGGTCGAATTCACTGGCGGCATCCACAGAGGGAGCGGGAACTGGCATGTTGCCCGATTTCGGTGAGGCTGTTGGGCAAAGCAAGCCGTCAGAGTTGAGTCGTCATCAAGCATGAAATTGGAGCACATGTACAACCGCCATGTGCTGTGTCAATGGGCAGGCTTGGCGGTGGAGTCTCTGACCAAGCCATTCCGCATTGCAGGACGCGGGCATCCTGTACACGCTGACAGCCTGTTCAGAGGATGCCGAGGAGCTGCTGGAGCTGGTGGGCCAGCTCGCATTCAGGAAGCGGGACGCCATCCCCGTCATCAAGCGGCTGATGAAGCTGCAGGACCGCGCGGAGCCGCGCGTCCAGACACCAAACCTGTTGGGCGCCACATTTCACGGTGCCAAAATCCTTTAAGGACAAGCCCTGCACTCAGCAGAGGTTTCTAGTCTGCCAGCATGACCTTGTCATGTATGGCCACACACAATTGATGGAGTACACTGCTTGCAGGTGCAATCTCCGAGACCATGCCATCTGAAATCTGGCGTGCGGAGCCATGGCATCTAAGCTGCACTGTACGAATGACATCTCAACTCTAGTCAGTCTCCACCCTTGGTTGCAGGGTCTATATCCCGAAGTCAGAGCGCGCGTGGGGTTGCACGGCGCAGGTCCCAAGCACTTCACTGATTGGTAAGCTTTCTAGGCGGGTAATTTTTAGCGGCAACAAAAAATTGCAGGTGGTAATCTCCTCGCACGATTCGAGGACATGGACAGCCTACTGGAGCAGATCGGCGCACTGCCCCTTGACCAGCTAGATGACGATGGCCGGCGGCCACTGCTGCGGATGCTGCAGCCCATGCGGCGGACACGAGAGCAGCTCACAGAGTACTGGACCCACATGTTTGCCGGCGCGGTGGCCGGTGATGGATGTGTATTCCAGTCCGGCAGCAAGAAGGGCATCACATACACGTGAGTCTGCATGGCAACAGTGAGTGTGGTGTTGCCAGTTGAAGCAGCAGCGGACCCTTGATGAACCTGGTTGCGGTCGATTCACCTCAAGTCAGCTCAGCAAGCCTGAGAATCTTGTGGCAGTGGCGCAGGATGCAGGTGGGCGACTGCGGCACAGCAGTGGACATGGCCGGCCTATCAGGCGGTTTCCCCCGCAACCCGGCTATGGCCCGCCAAGCGCACCAGGCTGCAACACCTGCTTGGTGAGTTCGGCCGTTCCTCCACTTGAAATAAAACTCCCACCTGGGAGTCAGATCCTCACGAACTCAGTTGACCACCTTCAGCGTGGCCTTCACTGCCACATGATGCCGGTGCTGTCAATGCCGGCGGCATGCTGTCAGTACGAGGCATTGCGCAAGCAGGCTTTGGCAACAAGTGGTCCAAGAGTACACAAATCCGTCTGAGACTTCTGCTCGTGTCCATAGGATCCAACTGGAGGTGAGGCGGAAGAATTGGATGCCGACAGGCAGTGACACACAGTTGCGGCACTGCTCAGCCACCGTGGACGTCATCTACAAGAACAACGACCTGGTCGACCTCATGGGCGACTTTGGCATGGACCCTGGACGGAAGAACATTGACATGGCGCGCTTACGGTGAGTATCCGATTGACTGTCTTGCAGTTATCTGACATCCCGCACCTCTCAGTAGAGCTATCCAAGTGCAGCAGGTTACGTCGCAGCATTCTTGGCAGCTGTGAGGGTTGCGCAACTGCACAAGAGGACTCGAATCAAGGAGCCATACGCCAATGCCTTCCAGCAAGGACTGGCGTGGGCTGACGGCGGGATCGCCGTCACCAACAATGGCCAGGTGCTGCCTATACTGACACCTGTCGGCTGTCGCCCTGCTGTAAGATGTACAGAAAGAACACAGAGAAAATTCAAAAATAGTGAGGTTGCACCGCACGACGTGATGCAATTCGGCATGTCTCATGCAGGGAAAACCGTAGGCCCGCAGCTATGTGGCATCGACTTCCGCCTCAGGCCTTGAAGCGGCACGATTCAGCGGGCAGGGGAAAGTGTCATTCCGGGGAGGTGAACGGCTCAAGCGCAATGAAGCCCCAGACGACGAGGCCGCCATTGCCGCCGGCAGTCGGCACATGGTCCAGGCCTCCGGGCCAGGCATCTGTGCGGCATTCTTGACGAACATGTGCGCGCCTCACATCAAGTAACTGCCTCTTGTGGCTGCATCATATCGACTGACCATGATCAATGAAGAATGCTGACGACGCCCAAATTA
The DNA here is from genome assembly GCA_036584455.1 of Tetratostichococcus sp. P1. Lineage (NCBI taxonomy): Eukaryota > Viridiplantae > Chlorophyta > Trebouxiophyceae > Prasiolales > Stichococcaceae > Tetratostichococcus > Tetratostichococcus sp. P1. The sequence goes on from BTPI01000006.1 coordinate 860,424, forward strand.
CTGTCCTGCTAATGCCACAGGCCTGCACGGCTGCAGCACTTGGCCAGGGAGCGACGGGCAATGGCTCCGGAGTTGGAGCGCCAGGTGGTGCCAGTCAATGGTATCTCCACCCGTCCCGCCGGCACCATCATGCTGCTGCGCAAGCGGCGCATCACGATGCGGCTGCAGGTGGGGCTCGTCGAGTGCTGGATGGACTGAATGAGGCAATGCGCCGCTGCAGTGGAGACGCAGCAGTTTTGATCAGCAACGCTATGTCCAGCATCGACACACTGCGGCAGCAAGGTTGACCGGGGGCTAACGGGTGTCTGTGGAGGACCCACATTCGCTGCCATCATCATCATGAGCTTGCAACTAACATCCACATCAGCATTGAACCGTACACTGCTGCTGCAAGGTGATTGAGCGAGGGTGTCGATGCTGGACATAGCGTTGCTGATCAAAACTGTTGCGTCTCCACTGCAGCGGCGCATTGCCTCATTCAGTCCATCCAGCACTCGACGAGCCCCACCTGCAGCCGCATCGTGATGCGCCGCTTGCGCAGCAGCATGATGGTGCCGGCGGGACGGGTGGAGATACCATTGACTGGCACCACCTGGCGCTCCAACTCCGGAGCCATTGCCCGTCGCTCCCTGGCCAAGTGCTGCAGCCGTGCAGGCCTGTGGCATTAGCAGGACAGTAATTTGGGCGTCGTCAGCATTCTTCATTGATCATGGTCAGTCGATATGATGCAGCCACAAGAGGCAGTTACTTGATGTGAGGCGCGCACATGTTCGTCAAGAATGCCGCACAGATGCCTGGCCCGGAGGCCTGGACCATGTGCCGACTGCCGGCGGCAATGGCGGCCTCGTCGTCTGGGGCTTCATTGCGCTTGAGCCGTTCACCTCCCCGGAATGACACTTTCCCCTGCCCGCTGAATCGTGCCGCTTCAAGGCCTGAGGCGGAAGTCGATGCCACATAGCTGCGGGCCTGCGGTTTTCCCTGCATGAGACATGCCGAATTGCATCACGTCGTGCGGTGCAACCTCACTATTTTTGAATTTTCTCTGTGTTCTTTCTGTACATCTTACAGCAGGGCGACAGCCGACAGGTGTCAGTATGTGCAAAACCTGGCCATCGTTGGTGACGGCGATCCCGCCGTCAGCCCACGCCAGTCCTTGCTGGAAGGCATTGGCGTATGGCTCCTTGATTCGAGTCCTCCTGTGCAGTCGCGCAACCCTCACAGCTGCCAAGAATGCTGCGACGTAACCTGCTGCACTTGGATAGCTTTATTGAGAGGTGCGGGATGTCAAATAACTGCAAGACAGTCAATCGGATACTCACCGTAAGCGCGCCATGTCAATGTTCTTCCGTCCAGGGTCCATGCCAAAGTCGCCCATGAGGTCGACCAGGTCGTTGTTTTTGTAGATGACGTCCACGGTGGCTGAGCAGTGCCGCAACCGTGTGTCGCTGCCTGTCGGCATCCAATTCTTCCGCCTCACCTCCAGTTGGATCCTATGGACACGAGCAGAAGTCTCAGACGGATTTGTATACTCTTGGACCACTTGTTGCCAAAGCCTGCTTGCGCAATGCCTCGTACTGACAGCATGCCGCCGGCATTGACAGCACCGGCATCATGTGGCAGTGAAGGCCACGCTGAAGGTGGTCAACTGAGTTCGTGAGGATCTGACTCCCAGGTGGGAGTTTTATTTCAAGTGGAGGAACGGCCGAACTCACCAAGCAGGTGTTGCAGCCTGGTGCGCTTGGCGGGCCATAGCCGGGTTGCGGGGGAAACCGCCTGATAGGCCGGCCATGTCCATTGCTGTGCCGCAGTCGCCCACCTGCATCCTGCGCCCACTGCCACAAGATTCTCAGGCTTGCTGAGCTGACTTGAGGTGAATCGACCGCAACCAGGTTCATCAAGGGTCCGCTGCTGCTTCAACTGGCAACACCACACTCACTGTTGCCATGCAGACTCACGTGTATGTGATGCCCTTCTTGCTGCCGGACTGGAATACACATCCATCACCGGCCACCGCGCCGGCAAACATGTGGGTCCAGTACTCTGTGAGCTGCTCTCGTGTCCGCCGCATGGGCTGCAGCATCCGCAGCAGTGGCCGCCGGCCATCGTCATCCATCGCGTCTGCAGTCGCGTGCATACCATCTCGAGCTGAGGTCACGCTAGCAGGCTCAGCTACCGGCGCCTGGACAAGGCTGCCAAGTCTTATCAGCTTCGCTCGAAAACCCTGCCCGCTGTGCTGAAATGCTCTGAATCAAACCCCCCCCCCCCCCCCCCCCCCCCCCCCCCCCCCCCCCCTGTGCTGTAGGCACACGCGCGGCGGTGTCTGCCGGGCGTGCCAGTGCTGGCCCTCACTGCCACAGCAGCCCAGAAGGTGCAAGGCATCAAGTCACACCCTCACTTGCTCAATTCAATACCTTGGTGTGGGATGCATGTACAGTGAAGGGAAGCATAGGGGCTTAGTGCAGGGCACCGCCTACCTCCTGCTCAGGCAAAGCAGTGCATGACCGGCTGCATGTCAGCTTGCCCACGAGGTCCCTCTTTGGATGTGCCGAACCTGAGCTGTGCACACGCAGATGCAGGAGGACATCGTGACGCAGCAGGGGCGGCTTGGAAAGATACATATGATACATATGGACTGTACATACAGGTGCAAGAGGACATCGTGCAGCAGCTGGGTTTTGGGCCTGCTGCAGCGCATCTGGTGTCGCCATTTGACCGGCCCAACATCCTCTACAGGGTGCGCTACGTCGACAACCTGCCGCATGAGGTGCGCAACCGGTCAATCGAATGTCAATGGCGTGAGATGATGACGAACAATGTTCCACCCAGTGCCACGCTATGACATGCTGGATCCGCGCTGTCCGGCCGTGTGCAGGCCTAACATTTGAGAACTGCAACCCATCGTAGGCGACCAGCTGGTCTCGTGTTGCAATGTTGCTTGGGGGGCATGCTGAGAAGTCTCATCCTTGAGTGCCCGCTTCCTGACTGCAGATGCGGCCGGCGGCAGGGTTGGGTGCAAACAGCACATGAGCACATCAGTCGCAGAAGGCCGTGTCGGTCATATCAAGATATGGAAGCAGCACTGACGGCTCCAAAAGCTGAAAGCATGCCATGATCCAGGACAGCCTCTTTCGATCTGGGACAGCTCATTGAAAGACTTGTAGAGTGCGGCTGTAACAATTGGAAGATGGTGGAAGATGGTTTGCAGGACCTGTTGCGGACATTGCGGCGCTGACAGAGGCGCCATGGGCTCGGGCGCCCGATAATCAGAAGCATCTGCCTCTGGCCCCTGACTCACAGTGAAGGGTTTGTGTTGATGTTCTGCAGGACCGCATCGCAGATATTGCAGCGCTGATGGAAGCAGCACAGGCACGGGCGCCCAACAAGCAGCATCCATCGGCCATTGTGTACACCCTGAAGCGAGGAATCGGTAGCCCCAGCCCGCAGCTGCCGGCGGCGGGGGTGGCGAGCAGGGCAAAACTCTCACGCCGCTGCCGGGAATCGAACCCGGATCTCCCGCGTGACAGGCGGAGATACTGACCGTTATACTACAGCGACCTCCCGGGTGCATTCCCGGGTGTGGTGGACGGTTTGGGCGGAGTGGCGTCCGGAATTTTGAGCAAAATACAAGCTTGTATGCCGTCTTTGCATCAATTCACGGCGCCAAGCGGGATTTTAAGCATTGATTGTTGTGTGATCGGTGAAGTATACGAGATGCAGTCGCCGTCAATGTCAATGCCAAGCGGAATTTGGCTATGCGGCGGGCTTGTTGAGCAGCTGCCGCAAGCGGCAGCTGCGGCAAAGGCTGCGGCAAGGCACGGGCCATATTTATATAGCACATGCAGCCGCACTTCTTCCAGCTCGGTATGCACTACGCCTCGTGCCAGTTCAAGCATGCAAGGACTTTTGACCTCTGTGGCTGCGCTGGTGCTCCAGCCGTGGTTGCTGTGTGCGCAGTGAGGTATAAGATGCAGTGGCCGTCGATACCGATGTCATGTTGGGCGCCGCTTCCCTCCGCAGCTGCCGCTGGCGGCAGCAGCGGCTAAGCCGCGACGGTCGAGCCGCAGCGGCCGAGCCGCCGCTACTGTCATGGCCGCTCAGCGCACTGCGCCGGTGGCCCTCGTGTCTACACCGTTACCACGCAGGGCAGCAGCAGACCCACCGCATAATTATTGCTTGCAGTGGTATATATCGTATGAGCTGCAAATGCTGTCAATATCGATGAGATGAGACCAAGCAGCAGCTTGGCCGCTTGCGCATTGCAGCTGGCTGCGTTGGCCGCCACCATGAAGGCAGCTCAACAGTGCAGCCGGGCTTGCGGTGAAGTGCACAGGCAAGCAATGAGCAGCAGAGTGCTGCGAATCAAACAATTGAGTGTGATTCGTATGGAGCACAGCAGGCAATCCAATCCACGCAAAGGAAAGCGATGAGCATTGACATCTTGGATTTGATCAAGTGCTTGGAACATGATCAATGCCAAAGTCAGCTTCCACAACACAGACCAAGCAGCAGCTCGAGCAGCAGCCGCCACTGGAGCTGCGGTGGCAGCATTAATCACACGGCCGTGTGCAGCAGCCGGCTCCGCCGGCTACCATCAGACAGCTGGCATTACAGGAAGTGCAAAGCTGCGGCATGGCTGGTATATGGCCACATGCTCCAGTTTGCAGCCGAATGTCAGCAGCCAATCAGATCTTGTGTCAAAACGACCAGCACATCTGTGCCACGGCAGTTGGGGGGGTGCTGCCGTGGCCGCATATGCACCCGGCGGCTGCCGGCCGCCCTGCGCAGCTGAAGAGCAGCACTGGCATGGCTGCACCCTCATTCGCCATGCGAAACTACCAATGGCCACAGGCTCGTAATATTTGAGGTATTGGCCAGCAGCTTAAAAGATCTTGGGTTGTGGTAAGGATATGGTATAGATGCCAGCAATGGTGATGTCATTCCTCCTGAGCGGCAATCAGAAACTTGCACTGCCTGCGGCATGCGGCATGCGGCATGCCGGCCTTTTACCACCACTGCAGCTCTGGAACCTGTTTACGTTCAACGTGGCAAGGACGAGACAGCAACGACTATGGTGGTGCCCCTGTCGGTGACAATCTAGAGAGTCCTGATGCCGAAAGAGCCTGAGACATTGGACCAGATTCTGACCCTGAAACTATTTTAATCATCTCTTGCGCCAACAGTCTTTCTGGCAGTACTGCTGATGGTGGGGCGAATGGCGGTGGTGGTGCCAGGGGGAGGCCCGAGACATACAACCCTCGCGGCGCCCGGGGAAGTACCTGCAGCGGTCCCAGGGGAAAATCTGGACCCCGCCACAGCCAAACTTCCAAACCCAAAGACTACCACAGAGTCACAGGGAATCTGACGGGTGTTACATTGCAGTACTGGTACATGCCCTGAGGTGAACAACTAATCTTGTCAATGCTGCCGCAAGCAGCATCGCATTCAAGATGCTTGTCTTTGTCTCCTGCGGGCGCCGGCAGTCACGGAGCTGCGGGTGCGCGGCGGTCTGTAGTCGCTGCTCGGAGCTGATGCTGACAAGTCATCTGGAGTCGGCGCCTTCTGCCCAGGCTGCTCCTGCTGCTGCTGCTGCTGCTGCTGCTGCTCCCTTGCCGGCGGCAGCTCTGGGAACAGCACCTCCCTGAAGCTGGCCCACAGCCCCTGCCTGTAGATGTTTTCCGGCACCGGGCTGCCGCCGCCCCTCTTGAGCCGCGGAAGCAGCCGGCGCCACCGCCACCACGGCCGCTTCACACTGTCGACCTCCCTGCAATGCCACGAGTGTTGCCAGTGAGGCAGCCTTCACGTCGGCATCACGGCATCATCAGACAGCAATGCAGCACGCAAGGGCTCTCTGCAATGCCCCTGCGGAGCCTCACCAGGGCTGCGGGGCGCCCTCATCCAGCGCAGCCAGCCGCACGCCGCGCCACTTGGACGTCTCATACGTCGTCTTGCCCGCGGCCACCAGCCACAGGTGGTACGCCGCGAAGAAGCCCATCATGACGGCCACCACCACCAGCTGTACCAGGATGATCACCTGTGGCAGTCAAGACAGCAGCCTTCCTTAAACACCATTCGCTGTTCATTAGCCGCTAACAGCATCTCATGTCTGCCGTGACACATGGGTGCAGAGGGTGTGAGCCCGTCACCCGGCGCCCATACACCTTTGCCTAGGCGGTGCAGACAACCTAGAACACCTGCGGTCACAGCTGGAGCGCAACAGGTGATACAACGTATGTGGTGCTCGGTTCCTGTGCCCACAACAAGCAGGGACCAGATGGGCGGTTCACAGCTGGTTGATACAGACGGCACTGTGAAATGCTTCATACCAAGCAGTCTAACATGTCCTCTGAGAGAACAAAATGCACCTCACGAATGTGAACTCCGAATGTGAACTCCGAATCGCTGAAAGTGTCATTGCCATTTTGCAGTTCCAGATTTAGAAGATTGAGGACTTTGAGGAGTATAGTCTTCAGTGGGCACAGGTTTCATGCTCACCTGGGTGGGGAAGTGCACGAAGGTGTACTCGGCAATGACGGACCAGGCCATGCGCCGCTGCCGCAGCCGCCCGTCGTGATCCAGGTACCGGTGCGTCAGCGCGCGCCGGCTGCCGAGCTCGCCCCGCAGCACCAGCGCCAGCAGGGCGCACCCTGTAGGCGACAGCATCCAAAATTGCTGAGCTGTGTAACCTTCAACATGAGTGTGCATTGCATACTATGTGTCATACAAGAACCAGCTCGGTCATTGGCTCGTTCAAGCAGCAACAGGCAGCAGCTCACCATAGGCGGCGAGGACAAAGTTGGACAGCAGGAACGCCAGGAACCAGCGCAGGTTGAGCGCGCCGATGCAGTTGTTCACCCAGCCGCAGTGGTGGTCGAACCTGGCCACACACCTGTGTTCGAAGTGGGAGTGGCTCCATCAGCCGATAGCCAGCCATGCGGATGACATTGTCAATCCACAGAAAGACGTCACGTTACAACTTACCCACCACAGATGTTGCAGTGCTTGGCACGGGCAGGGCGTTGCAGGCTGCAGGTGCGGCACATCTTGCTGCGATTCGTGACGCCGTCGTACGGCGTCCGCAGCCAGTGCTGCACGTTGGCCCTCGTCACGAAGCCCGGGTCGCTGATGCTGGCCGCCACGAAGGCCGCCAGGCACAGCAGCAGCATCGCCGTCCCAGTGTACCTACAGGTTGTGAAGAGGTTACGCTGAGGCTGGCGCTGAGGTAACATTCCAGCGTCAGAAATCACGTTGACTTTACCCCGGGTAGGACCTACAGCACACTTGACTTGAGGATGTGGAAAACCAAAACTTCCAGGCTCACATGTGCCAGGCGGGCAGGCCCGGCAGCGGCAGCAGCGCAAAGACGTGCTGGTGGTACATCTTGTACGTGTAGCCGACCAGCGCCAGGTACACCAGCTGCAGCACCGGCGTCTTGCGCTCGCACAGCGCCGCGGAGCACGAGTCCACCGCACGCTGGCCGCGCGCACCACATAGTTTGGCCACCAGCCAGCTGCGTGTCACAAGAATGCGCATGATGCGCCAGGACATGTATGATGCGCAGACCATAGACTAAGTGCTGGTGATACAACAGGCAGATAGGGGTTGAGCTCATATGACAGAAGCTCACTTGGCGGCATCGCAGGGGCCGACGGTGACGCAGTAGCTGGCGGCGGCGATCGGCGTGCCGGCAAATGCGGGGTTGTCGCCAAACAGCGTGAGGAACAGGAACGCGACAAAGGCGCCGCCGTACAGCAGCAGGAACGTCATGAATTTCATCTTTCCCAGATGATTCCTAGATCATGAAGAACTCCATTCCTGCCAATACAAGCGATGCTGACACTGCCGGCAGCGCAGCGGCGTGTCTGCGGTCAGCCACGTCTTCGAGTCGACGTATAGCTCAGCATGTCGTTGCATTACAAGACCACAATGCCGTTGTGATAGGCTGTGAAGAGGGTGCAGCATCAATTAGCGCGGACAAGGGCGCCAGGTTGGTGTGATGTCAACGTGCAAACAACGAATACGCGACCGAATGCTGTGCAGCGCGTGAGACACCCAAGGCACCAAGCCGTTAAGATCTGCGAAAGCTGCAAACCTGCAATTGGCAGTTGCCGCAAGCCGCTGGCTTCCTGAAGCGGTGCACGTGCGTGCAGCATTCGAACTTCCGGCTGCCAGCTGCTCCTGCATCACAATACGGCGTTGGCGCGGCGCAAGAGGCCCGACGCGATCAACAATTCCGCCATGGTTGACGTGTGTGAGCTAGCGTGTGCAGCGCTGCCTCTTTGAGCTTTGCAAGGAGCGATTCACGACACCACGAAGGCGACAGGTGCGGACCTGCACTTCATCAGTCGCGGCCTGTGTGGACATCGAAATCGGCGCTGGCTCCTGTGTTGCTAGTACAAACTGCAAAGATGCCGCGCGGCAAAGCGGGGTCAAACTCAGGCCATGGAGCGAAACAGATCAGTCTTGTGTGACTGAAAGTCGCACCTTGCTGTCGGCAAACCACAGTTACGATCCGGTGCCCGTCCGTCATATCAGACGGATACGTACTGTGGATGTCGATGCTGGTCCTGTTTGCATAGGTGCCTCCACAGGCAGGCGCATCAGCGTTCCGCAAACGCCTGCCGCAATGCCAGCTCCTGTGGCTACACAGCCGGCAGACCTCATCCTACCTGCACTCAGGATGGCAGCCAAGCACAGTGACGGCGCCGAAGCGGATCTGCAGCACCGTCAGCAGCGTCTGAGCAGCATCGCATCCGCAGCGAAAGCGGAGGTGGTGCAGCTGCGCAGTGAGCGAGCCCAGCTTGCAGACCAGCTGCGGCAGCTGGCATCGGCGGTGGGCGAGCTGCCTCGGCGGCCGCCGGCGCTGGCTGAGGCACAGACCAGCGCCATGCGCTGCCTGGAGCAAGCCACCGCCGCGCAAGGTGCAGCGGCAAATGCGTCAGTTGTGAAAACTATGTTGAACAGCGCACCAGAGTGCTCGAGATGTGACGAAAAGCTTGTGTCTGTTCAGGTCTGTATGAATACGTAATCTTGTCGAATGTCGCGCTCAAGAATCTTTGCACGCCACTGCAGGCTCTGCCGATGCAGCTCAGTTGTCAGGGCTCAAGGACGTCACCAATGTGCCCAGCAGGTGTGCACTTTTGCCCGCTTTAGCCCGGTTTGGGCCAGCATGGAGCGACATTTGTGTTCAATGGAAGCCACATTGGACGTCGCACAGTCTGAATACATCTTTCAATGTGCAGTGGCTGCAGAAGCTAGTGGGCGCATGCTCTGTAGGCTGAGGCAGCTCAACTGGAATGTGCGTGCCATGAAAGCCACATGTTTCAACCAGTGAGTATCAATCAACTGGCATCGACAACAATAACGTCGTGAGGCGAAGCTGCAACAGCTGGTTGCACATACCGCCTGCAGAATGCGCTGAAATGCAGTCTGCATATGATGCTTCCATGCAGTGCGGCTAGACAATATCCGCACTGTTGCCGTGCAAACGCAGGGACGTGGATATGCGGCAGCTGCAGAAGCTGGTGGCGCGCACAGACTGCGGGCTGGGCGCACACGAATGCAACCTGCACGTGCTGCTTGCAATCAAACTGGAATGGTTGTATGTGACATATTGCTGCGCAAACGCAGGGACGCGGACGTGCGGCAGCTGCAGAAGCTGGTGGCGCGCACAGACTGCGGGCTGGGCGCGCTGGAGCGGGACCTGCGCGCCATGGAGGCGGCCGCCCGCCGCAGCAGGGAGGCGCTGGACGCGAAGGACGCGCAGCTGACGGCGGCAGAGGCGCGACAGGCGGACCTGCAGCGCCAGCTGCAACAGGTCATTGGCTTCAGTGATTGTGTTCAAGGCTTGGTATCGTTCAAGACTTGGTATGATGTCAGGAATGGAACTGTGGCAGCAGCAGGCAGGCTCTCGTTGCCAGCTGCAACACGTGACCCGGCTCTGATGCTCGGTGAGAGCACGCTGTCCTGCGTTCATACCTTTGCTCGTCAGATATGTGAGAATAGTGGCAGCAGGCTGGCTTGCGGCATTGGCCGAGTTGGCGAGATGCCGTCAGGCTCAAGTTTGAGGCGTCTACTGTATCCCTCCGGATGCCAAGAACTGCCTGAAGCTGGTGCTTTGCTGCGACTTCATTGCAGCGCTACAATGTGGTCATTCGAGTGCTCAGCAGGTGAACAGTCCCCAGTTATGCAAACTCAAAGCTTTCAACTCCTGCTGCATGTGGATGTGCAGAGCAGGGTGCACAAGGATGAGGCGGTATGCGGCAAAGGCCCCATGGGATGGCCGCAGCATGCTGAACCCATCACACAAACCTAACGCTCATTGGCATATCCGTGTCGCAGAAGCAGACCCAGAAACATGCCATCTGCAGGCCCAGAGCGAGGTGCACGAGCGGGAGGCGGACCTGGCCTCGCAGTCGCAGTCCTTCGAGATCACGCGCGACTTCCTCGCCTCCCAGGTGCTCACCTCCTGAATGCGTTTGCCCCTGAACAGCAGCACACTACAGCACAAGCTCTGAGCAGAAGCCGCAAAGTGCTGAATAGCTCCGCCCGCTGGGGAATTCGGAATCTGCAATCAAGAAGGCAAGCAGGGTTTTTGTGCAATACCATGCAGGTGGGCGACCTGACGACGCAGCTCATCACGGCGCAGGCGCAGCTGCAGGACCAGCGCTCCGCAGCAGCCGCTGCAGCAGAAGCCGCAGCCGCCGAGCTGGCCGCGGCGCAGCAGGCGGCCGCAGTTGCTGCCCAACAGCTGCAGCAGGCGGCGGCGCAGCACGCAGCTGAGATCGCGGATCTGAAGGCGGCCAAGGACGCATGTCACCAGGCGGCAGAGCAGGCACAGGGGCAGGTCGCACAGCTACAGGCCGAGGCTGTGGCGGCTGGGGTGGAGCAGCAGGAAAGGCAGCAGGAAGCAGTTGCATTGCAGGCAGCCCTGGAGCAGCAGCGCGACAGCGTCGCCAGCCTGCAGAGCGACATCTCCGAGGTATGCAGTGGGGTGCATCTGCTCGAGTGCCATAGGCTGGCAAGGTTGTGTGACATGCTTCAGATCCGCACATGAACACTCGGGACCTGAACCTGCTTATCCCGCTCGCCAGCTGTGGAGGTGCTTCTTGGAAAGTACACCTCCACGCCTGAACAGGCGGTGACACATGCTGAGTGGCAGCACGGCCGCATCCTGGAGCTGGAGGCTGCTCTGAGGCAAGCCAAGTCGGCGGTGGCGGCCGCGCAGCAGGCGGCGCTTGCGGCTGCGGCCACAGCTGCTGCTCAGGCGGTGAGCACACTCACTGGAACGGCTTGCACATACGAGCTGCTGAGACGCATTGCAGGATTTCTGTTTGCCATAAGTCAGCATGTGATTTACGTGCAAGCCCCAGGACAGTCTGCACGGTGCTGCATCTGATCGACAGGATGAGGAAAGGGAGGCGCTGCTGGCGAGGCAGGAGCGGCTGCAGGGCGAGCTGGCGGCGTTGCGGGGCACCCTGGAGCAAAAGGCGGCAAAGGCATGCGAGCTGCAGGAGCAGCTGGCCGAAGCCTTCCAGCGTATCGCCATGCAGGTGATGAGATATCTGATCAGAAGACTCGGTGGTTTGATGTTTTCTGTTGCCTTGTGTCGGACTGTGGAGCATGTTTTACATCTTGTCATGCGCAGCTGAAACCACCTGTGTCGACTGTGACCAGAAAATATGACGTACAGATGTGCTCATTTGTAGTCTGCGGAGGCCGTCACAGCGCAGCAGGCCATTGCACAGCACCAGAGGGCGGCAGCCTCGGCTGCAGCGGCCATCGCACAGCACGAGAAGACCATCGCAGCAGCTCAGGCAGCAAACGCAGCGCTGGAACAGCAGCAGGCAGCCGCGAAGCGCCGCATTGTTGATCTGGTGCAGCAGGCGTCTGAGGCGCAGCAGGAAGCGGCGCAGCACAGCGCCGGCGCCGACAGGCTGAGCGAGCAGCTGACGGAAGCAATGCACCGTATCGATGAGCTGACAGAGAATGTCGCCGTCAAGCGTCAGGCGATTGCAGAGCTGGAAGCAGCGGCGGCGGCGCAGGCGCAGCAGGAAGCAGTCCTGATGGAGCAGTTGGCGGAGGCCATGGCCCGCATCGATGCCGAGGTGGCAGAAAAGGAGGCCGCTGCGCAGCAAGCGACCGCGCTGAATACACTGGTGGAAGAGGTGCCAACTCCTTCACCGTTTGCTGTTGGCTGGGATTCCGCTCTCTATACTTGTGCTGCTGCACGTGCTTGTGGAAAAAAACACAAGATATTTGTGGCACAGCGGGCCCATAGCCAGCACCCAAGTGCTCACAGACAGTCGTGCGTTTGGCTGTCCTGCTGCAGCCACGTCGAGCGCAGAAGTCGAAATTTTGCGGTGCAGCAACTCATGACCACAAACTGCCCATCGTCTGTCTAAGTGCCTCCGGACGGTGCAGTGGGAGTGAAATGTTCTGCCTCACTACTGCTGCACAGGCGACAACAGAGAAGGTCCAGCTGCAAGAGCAGCTGGCAGCTGCCACCGCCAAAGCGGCAGGCACCAAGAAGGAGCTGGCGGCAGTCACAGCTGAGGCGGACGCCACCAAACAGAAGCTGGCGGCGACGGTGGCCGCGAAGCTGGAGGCGCAGCAGACAGCGTCTGCGGCGGCCGCTGGGGCGGCGGGCGTCAGGCAGAAGCTGGCGGCAGCGGTGGCCGCAAAGCTGGAGGCTCAGGCGGACGCCGCGGCCGCGATGCAGCAGGCCGCCGACGGCGCACAGCGGCTGGCCGCAGCGGAGCGCCGGGGAACAGCGGCCAAGCAGGAGCTGGCGGCGAGTCACGCTGAGCTGGCGGACGCGCGGCGTCAGCTTACGGAGGCGTACAACCACGTGTCCGCCGGCAAGGAGGCGGCGGCGGCGATCCAGCGGAAGCACGCGGCGGCGGAGGCGGCGTCGGGCCGGGAGCTGGCGGCGGCGAGGAGGAAAGCGGAAGCGGCGAGGGCGGAGGCGGCGGCGGCAAAGGCGTGCGCCTCGGGCAAGGCTGCGGCCGCCGACGAGGCCAGGGCGGATGCCAAGGCGTCGGCCACCAAGCTGGCTCGTGCCACAGCTGCCGTGCACCGCCTGCAGGCACAGGTGTGTCATTTGGCTCATGCAACAGTTATGGTTAGCAGGTCTTGGAAGTCAGCCCCACTTGCAGGTTCCTCCTGTGGCTGCCTCCTGTTGCCTGTTGATGTCATCACTGCTTCTCATGTGTGAACTGTAATTGGACTCGGCCAATAAGAGCAACGCCTCGGCATCCACTGACACCAGCAGCGTCTCTCAATTGACAGGGTCGGGATTACGACGAGGCCGTAGACGCAGCCAACGCGCGCATCGCGGGCCTCAGCCAGCAGCTCACGGCGGCGCACGACCGCACAGCCGCACTGGAGGCGGACTTGCAGCGCAGCCACATGGCCGGCAGCCAGCTGCAGGTGGGAAGCCCCGTGGCGACTGCTGCTGGGGTTACACAACTTTGGTGAAATACCCCTACTGCTGGCATTGGCGCCCCTCGCGGTTGGCAGGGGTTGTCTAGTCTTGGCTGATGTTCCCCCACTGCTGATGTTGGCGCCCCACGTGGTTGCACCTGACGGTTGTGTAGCGGACGGGATGTCTCGCCGCAGCAAGCACGTAGCTGCAGCGGCCAGGCTGTGATGCTGCCGTGCGAGCTGCTGGTGCACCTCAACGTAGACCGATATAGCGGCAGGCTGCTGCAACAATGACTCCTTTGCGGGACTGGCTGGTTACTCAGGAGGAGCAGCCTAGCATGCTGCCATTGAAGGCGGCAGGGGCACATGCTGACTGCATTGAGCATCTGACACCAGGATGGGCAGATAGCAGCCTGACACAGACAGCATCAGTAGTAGAGAAGTACACTGCCCCATTGCAGGTGTTCCGGCCGATGGCGGAGGCGGCCACGCAGCGTGCGCACGCGCTGGGCTGGGCGCTGGCGCAGCTGTGCGCGGTGGCGCTCACCAACGCTGCGATGCGCCGCGCCGCCGCTGCTCGCCAAGTGGCCGCCTGCACGGCGCTTGCCCACCACAGGTATGCTGCGGTGAGACCCCCTTGTTGCAACATCGCGCTGCTGTGCTTTGTTGCCAGAGATGCACGAGATGCTTGTACAACTACACCGTCTTTTACATCGTGTCCACGCATCGTGTCCACCCCCTCAAGTGTGCAGCAGGGTTTACACACCAAGAATCACGGCTTGTTTTGTTATGTTGTCAACAGGGAGGCGGCGCGGTGGGGCCTGCTGCAGCTCACCGCGCGGCTGGCCACCCTGCAGCGGGAGGCGGCGGGCGCGCTGCCTGCATCGTCACTGCAGCTGCAGGCTGCGGGACCCAGCGGCACAGGTGATGGGCTGTCTGGCACAGATGAGCAAAGCGGAGGATGAGAACACACAGCACGGAATCGGCATGTCGCTTGGTCGAGCATGCTGAAAGGATATGGTCTCTGTGTGCCATGTTCGGCTGCAAATTGTATACTCATTTTGCACGCTGTTGTGGTTGCGCAGGCTCAGAGGACACCGATGTGCTGGCGGCCCTGCAGTGGCTGGCGTCCCTCGCCCCAGAGCAGAGGTGCAAGGAGATACAGATATGCTGACATTGATTGTGCTGCAGCGCCCTCCACAGTTTCAGCACAGTCTACTTGCTGTCACAGCTGATTCCGTTGCTACCTCTTCTGCCGGTCACTCAGCTGTTCCTGTCGGCATGCATCATGGTGCTGGCAGGTGGTGTGAATGTCATACTACCTTGCATTAGCTCATGCTGCAGGGGCGTGCTGTGCGGCGGCGGCCCCGGTGCCACGCCGCACCGCTTCGCAGCCCAGCTGGCGGCCGCGCAAGCTTCGGCGCAGTCGCTGCTGGCGCTGCCGCTGCTGCGCCCCAGGGGGGGCCTGGCGCCGCTGGCCGTCCGGCCTCGTAGCGTCGCCGCGCCCGCCATCGCCCCGCCGCCTGCCGCTGGCTACGGATCGTCGCCACTGCCACCGCAGCCGCCGGCGGCTGCCCTGGCAGGCCGCGTCGCCCACGCCGCAGGTGCAGCACTGGCGCTGCCGCCCCCGCCGCCGGCCTCGCAGGTGGCAGCCCTCGACCAGGGGGCGGGGCCGCCGAGCCCGCGCACCCCGCAGTCGCCGCACGCGCCGTGCCTGGGCCGCCGCCGCCGCCGGCGCTCGCTGTCGGCCCCAGACGGCGGCCTCAAGGACCTGTATGGAGGTGCCCGCTGTTTCTTCAAGTGAATTCTTGAGACACTCATGCTCCTGGGTGGTACCAGCCAAAGGTGAGCCGCCATGGCAGCAAGTCGCTGCTGCCGCAAATGCTTTCCTCTCGGCACCAACCTGAAGGCCCTGTGCAGAGGTTTTGGCGTTGGGTCTCCAGACTTCCAATTCCAGCCTGTGAGCTGACAATGACCATCCTTTCGCAGTCGCATCACGTTTTTAGCCGTTCTCCGCCACGCACAGCAGGCGATGTGGCCATGTGCAGGTGCTGACATCAAGTCTTCTCGCATGTGCAGAGCTGCTGCTTTCAGCGGAGCGGCGTGCAAAGGGCTCCCGCCTCACCGGCGGCTGCACCGGCCATGGCGGCACTTCGGAGCCGCTGCGCGCCTTCACCATTGAGGAGGTGATGGCTGCCCTGTTTTGCAGGAAACTCAGGATGTGGCTTCATGAGGGTCGCTGAGATCCTTCTGTTTGCAATGCTGTGGGGCTGAGGGTAGGGCGTCGTGTCTTGCCATCATATGATGTATGACATATGCTTTACTTGACATACTATAACGAGTTCCTGATTTGACGCCTTTCTGCAGGTGACGGACTCTACAGAGGGCGAAACCGGCTGCCAGAGCGGCAGCCTGAAAGCAGGAAGCGGCGACCTGGCTGCCGCAAAGGCGCTGTCGCCGCTGTTCGGCCGACTGCGGGCGGCTGGATGCGGCACCACAGGGCAGGCTGAGCAGCAGCTGCCAGTGACGCCGCCGCCCACACGTCCCAACCTGCTGTCCAGGTGCAGATTCGCATCACATGGCTGTCGGGACCACTCCAAGAAGAGCGTCGGCAGACCCTTGCTACATCGTGTCAGCTTTCGTGACCTTCACAGCATAACATTCCGATATGCCAGGCAAGATGCATGTGGCGCAGAAGTCACAAAAGCTCCCAATGATGTTCACCACAGCTGCGCTGCCCTGCAGGCTGACGCTTGCGGTGCCACTGGTGGTGCTGGTTGTGCAGAAGGTGCTCACGGATATCTAAGCTCTCAGCGGCGGGCAGTGGGTGCAGTCTCACCAATTGGGAGGCGCAAGACGTGACAAATGCTGTGACAATGCAGCAGCACGGCAACAATGCCGACGAGCATTGAACAATGTGTTGACGTCCACACAGCCACTTGTGCAGTGAGCCAGCATTCTCATGCTCAAGTGATCCTGCTTTGCATGATAACATGACGTGGTGGTGGTGCATGGCAAGCACTTCAATGCACTTGACCAACAAAACATGAGTTGAGGAGTGTGTCAGTGTGCCGGCGCTTTGAAGCCAGCTGCTCCGTTGTTGCTTGACACCTGTTGGCAAGATGGTCTGACCTTTACACCGCAAGAGTATTGAAGACCCTTCAAGTCCACTGTCTGTCCACACTGCGCCGACAACTCCACGACCTTATACATGCTGCTCGTATGCTAGGCCCCCATGTGAACCTGATGCGAAGCACAAATTACAGATGAATAGTGCTTTGAGGTCAGCATCCTATGAATGCACCCGATATGTACATGCGCGTGAGAGCCAGCCTCGCTTGCTGCCAAGGCTCGGCGGGCGGAAAAAGCTCACAAGAAACAGTACCGAATGCCCGGGATCGGCTTCCGGCCTTGCTTCAAGTTGCATCTCCTGCTGCCAGCGCCGCTGCTGTGCCAGTGCCGTGGCCGCAATTGACTGCAGATCACAAACCGTCTGCCGCATCCAGAAGCACTCATGCTTCCTAATCACGGCTGCACTGCAGAGTTGCGCCGCCGCTGTGGCTGAGACTGCTGCTGATACTGTGGCACAGCAGCTGCATCGGCGTGGGCGGGGTTCACAGACCGTCTGCCACGTACACCAGCATGTATGCGGTCTGATCTCGGCTCCGCTGCAGGGCGGGGTCGCTGGGGTTGATGGGCGCCACCACCGAGTCGTTGTGCCGGAACCAGCGGCGCGCCTTTGCATCCAGCACATCCGCCGTGAAGTGGCCTGAAATCAGGTCAAACACCCCCTAAATGGACCGAAATTGGCTTCCGGGGCAAGCAGTAGAAACCGTAAGAAGCTGCTCGCCGACAAAAATATTCTACAGTTGCGCGCGCGTTTGTAGTCGGTGTAAGCAGTGCAGGCACTCACCAGAGGAGGGGCCGCTGCCCAGGTGGTTGATGACGCCCCGCAGCGAGTATGTGGCCTGCTGCAGCAGCACCCGCGGCAATCAGCAACAGGGGCGATTTGCAGTCGTTGGCCACAATCACGTCTCATCTACATTCCGCAGCACTCCTGAGTACAATGCAGCGGAAACATGAGCCATCTCGGCAGGGTATCCCGTCACCCACTCGTGTTATCCTGGACCCACCTTCAGGGGGACGCCAGGGCTGCCAGGTGGCGCCGCCGCTGCTGCATCGTCCTCCACGATTTCGAACCAGTCCGGCGGCGGCTTGCCAGCCGGCACGGCATCCCCGCCGCCGTCATCGACTGCTGTGAGGTCCACCGCGGCTGTGGGACAGGCGACAGCAGAGGGGCTGCAGAGTGCCAAGATAATTTTCTTATCTTTTCTCTTGGCATGAGCTGCAACAACAACTTGCTGTGCAAAGTGCATGGACTGCCTTCTGATACGCTGCATTGCAAGTCTGGCACTGGCGCAGTTTGCGGCAACCTCCATCACGATGGCTCAACAGTACAGAGGCCAGCCACAGCTTGCCGACCAGCACACACCTGGTGGTCTCTGCCAGGCTGGCGGCTGTGGCGCGGGCGAGCATGGCGTCCTCAGCCGCCTGTGCCTCCTCCCGACTGGCCTTGATGGTCTGCAGCACGAGTGCAGATCCGGCATGAGGCATGAACTTGGTCCATGACTCAAGAATGCCCACTGAGCCACCTCCAGGGATCCTTGCTAAACTGTCAAGCGGCGTGTTGGCAGGAGAAGAGCCATTGGCAGGGGAACGACTACAAGCTCAAATGTCCATCAGAAGAGCTGATTGTGATGGAGGAAGCTATCATACACACCGACTGCAGCTCGATGTCATCAGATTCTCCGCCGCCGCCGCCAGCGCTGCTGCCTGATCCGGCGGCCCCCTCCTCGGCGCACAGCAGCGCGTCGGCAGAGGCGCTGCCGCCGCTGCCTGCTCGGATGATCGGCGCGCCTGCTGCATATCCAACACATGAAACCTCACGATCTCGGGATCAAACGCAAGCACGCTGTGGTTCGGTCGAAGAGGAGGAAGCCGCGGCCAAGGCCTTGCAGGTGGCTTGTGGGCTGTCGGCAGTTGAAGGTCTGGTGTTCAGACGGCAAGCCTGGTTTGCAGCAGACGCAGAGTTGGGCTGGCGTGCCTGGGGTGCACAGGCTGGCGTCGTGGCTATCGAAGATGCTGCGGCGCTTGGCCTCTTCGAGGGCCACCTCCTCCTCCGAAGCCCGCTTCCGCGTGGGCTGCGTCACAACACAGGGTGGCTTCAGATGTGGATGCAGGCCTGGCGGGTCCGACTCACTACTAGAGGTGTTCAGCAAGTCGATGCTTCTGTCAGAGACGTGAACATTGGCGGCGGTGGCGCTGTGCACGCAGTCCGACCCCTGCTGCCGCCACGACCGTCGACTGACATGTGATGGTGTGCCATTGGAAGCTGCCGTCACCTGGTCGGAGCGTGCTCACCAGGGGTGCGAGGGGCGCAGCTGGGCTGTCAGCGGCGCCATTCGCAGGGCGCGGCGTGATGCTGGCTGCCTTCTGCTGCTTCTCCCTCCCACCTGTGGATGTTTCACATCAGCTTTGAGCATCTGAAAACTCCCAGGATTTCGTGCATACCGCGTGCTTTGCGTCTGCTTGATCAGACATTGCAGCTAACACTCATGAATTCAGCATCAGCAAGCCAATGGTGGCCCACACATGCTGTTTCCAGCGCATGTGAGATCTACCTGCAACTGTATATTCAACATCTTTATCTACAGAAAAGATGCACCTGAGCTGGCCGGCAGCGGCGCCGACTTGTGGCCCAGCGGCAGCGGCGGGCGCGTGCACGCGTCTGTCACGGAGCTGAGCTGCAGCGAGTCTGGCACCGCGATGCGGGTGTGCATCTTGCGGAAGCGCGGCGAGTTGTTGGGCCCCAGCTGCGCCTGCATCCATTTGAAGGGATGGACATTGGGGAAGACGTCCCAGTGGCACGCAAGGCTGGTTTTCACCTCAATCGCCATGGCAAACTCTCAGCGCCACACCCAGTTGCTGGGCCCCAGCTGCGCCTTTCATCCAAGAAACAGGACCCGCAGTGGTAAAGACTCCGAACATAGCAAGTCAGTGGTGGCCGCACTTATAGTTGCACACTCTCACAGCCATCCATCACTCAGCTTGAGGGCGATGCCACTGTGACATCGCTCAACTACCTTATGGCCTAAGTAGGTTCAGGAAATACTAAGGTCCACCTTGGTATCCCATGGCAAAATAGAAGAGCCATGGGAAGTAGACCTCACAAAAGTGGGATGAGAGGCGCATTTCTGAGGTGTATGCATTTTGAAGTGCAGAACGTGTGACCAGCAGACTGGAATCAAGAGTATTTGAATCTGGAATCAAGAAGAAGGAAACTTGCTCGCTGAAGACACCTCAGGAGCGCAAGGCCAGCACACATAGCAGGCGGTGTATCACGTTGATTGTTCTGGGTGTATCACATAGATTGGCTTGAATGTCCTTTACTGTCAACAGCAAATTGGACGGTATGGACAATCCATGCTCACCCGGAAGCGCTTGAAGTGCAGCGCCAGCACGCGCGGCAGGCGGCGCAGCACGTGGTGCACGGCGTGCGGCACATTCTCGGCGCCGCAGCCCTCGCACGACTTCTCCACCTCCTCGTCCTGAGGAGTGTCCAAACATGCATGACGTCAGGGCAGTCAAATGTTGGCAGCCTTGGAAGACCCTGGAGTCTTACGCATTTGCAGGCAACCCCTGGCAACATCTCAGCGGGCATAGCATCTCGCAGACAGCACCTGCAGGAGGGCCTGCAGCAGGGTCTGCGTGTGCAGGCGCGCTGTCTCAGGTTCACACAATCGGTGGCACATCCACCTGTGTCCGCAAAATTTCTGGAAGCTCGTTCATCACGGCACTGCATAAGCGCAGACGGCACCTGCAGGTGGTCCTGCAGCAGGGTCTGCGTGTGCAGGCGGGCCACCTCGTCCACGCCTGGCGGCAGCTCCAGGCTGAGGTGCATGAACTGCTCCTGCAGCCGCGACTCCCGGCCACACCGGCTGCACGTCACCTGCGCACCCCATGCGATTGGTCAGCAGTCGTCATCACCATCTCACCTGCCACTCTGTCCGCCAGCTGCGCAAGCCGACGAGCCAGCTCAGCCTTGTTGCTGCATGACAAGCTACACTGCTCCTGATGCATTGCACAGGCATTCCGTGTACGTGCACCTGGTGCTCGATGCAGAAGCCGAAGTTGCGGGCGGCGGGGCAGGCGGTTGCTGAGAGCGCCACGCGGCGGCTGCTGACGGCGGCCACCTCCCGCCGCACCACCTCCGCCTGCAGTTGCTCCAGCACCGCGCACAGGAACTCGTGCGCGTCCTGCAGCGTGAACACGGGCCTCTGCTCATAGCCTCAGACCCTGTCAATGTTGTGAAGGACTTTTTGGTCGCCGCCTCCTGCCGATATGCCACCTCCTGCGGCTTTGCCTGAAGAGTGCACAACGACTCGCACGCGCCCTGCACCTGCATGCGCCTAGTCAGATGAGCTCCTCTCTAAGGTCTGCAACATGTGCAGAGCAGCAGCAGGCGAGTGCAGTTAATTGTATCCACGCGCATTTGTGTGTGCGCCCAATTGTGTCAGCACAACACATGCGGAGCTGCACCCGCCAACCCACATACCATCTGGCACCCACTCGAAACCAAAGCGACAGTGAACCACACAGGGCAGCCTGCGAAACAACAGGGCACCTGCTGCAGGGTGCCCTGGAAAGCGGATATGCGGCGCTCCAGGGCCTCCTTCAGCGCCTCCGGCCGCAGGCTGTCCCCGCCTGGCAGCACCCTGCAGCGCAGCACGAGGCTGTCTATGCGCTGCAAACTTGGCCCGTGAGCACAGTCAATAGACATGGCTATGAGCTGCTGCTGTGCACCTCCTATGGTGTCAAACAGCGGGCCTCACATCAGAAGCTTGCCACACGATCCTGTGCGGCGCTGCAGCGCTTCAGGAGTGCGGACCGCATGTTTGTGAGCGTAAAAAAGCGGGCACCTGTCCGCCGCAGCCATGGCCTGCGCCAGGCGCTGCAGGGCCTGCACCACGCCCGCTGCCGCCGCCCCTGCTGCTTCCGCCCCTGCCGCGGCACGGCGCGCTGCCTCGTCCAGGTCTGCCACAAATGGCCGCAGGCTCAGCAGCACCTGCAGCAGACCGGGGCATCACAAGCCGTCAGTCTGCAGTGGACCGTCGCAGCACAAGCTGTGAGTCTGCAGCCCACAGCTGAAGTTTCGTTCCGCCGGAAGTGCGGCCCTGACCTCAGCCTCCCCACACCATCTGTAAGGTCGTCTAACATGCAGCTCAGCAGAAGATAGTTCTGTTCTCATCAGATGGCACATGTCGCTGACATTTCACCTGCAGGGTTGCGTTCATGTAGCAGGTGTTGCCCAGGTTGGCCATGCCCAGCGGGCGGCTGCGGGCAACTGCAGGCGCCGTCTGTCGGCTGTAGGTGGCACGGGAGCCGCCCGCATAGTGGGGTGGCTGCGACGCCTGGTCCAGGAACTGGTCCCAGTGGCTGGGCTTGTGTGGGTAGGCGCTGGCCGCGGCATAGCCTGCGGCGCGCCCGTTGGCAGCTGTTGAGTACCCACCGCCGCCGGCTCGGTAACCGCTGCCGCCTCCTGCTGGCCTCAGGCCGGCGCCGTTGCCACTGCCGCCGCCGCTGCTGCCGCCCCGCTGCGATGCGATGACGCCGCGGCGCTGCTGCGACTCCGTGGCTGCCGCTGTGGTCGTGCGGCTCGAGAGCTGAGCTGCTGATGTGCCGGATCCCTTGAGGTTCAGCTCGGCATAGCCGCTGGGGCTCTGCTGCGGCAAGCTGCTCTTTGCAGCGGGACCTGCATGAAGGTGCTATGCTGTGTTGATCTGCATGCGACGAATGATAGATGTAAAGATGCGAGAAGCAGATCATCGCAGCGGAGTCTGCAAACCAAATGCAAGTCGGAACGGCAGGAGTACCCGGCAAACCAGTCGTCCCAACATCACCCTCCCGCTTGCGCTTCACAAATTCGCCAATCTGCATAGTCCCACCTGCAGCATCTGCAAGAAAAACATCCAGGGTCACTGCATGTGTGTCAAACACCAATGTTTGTCATGTTTGCAATATTCGCGGCAGTTATGCCGGCCTTTTGACAGCCATGCAAACCTGGGTGCGGGTGCTGCTGCGGGGTGGACCGCTTCTGCGGTGTCTGCTGGGCTGCCTTCTGCATCAGAGCTTTGCCACGCCCTGCGATAGGCAAACGCGATTCATATCACCATGCGAGCTCAAAACCCAACTGTCACGCTTGCAATGGTGCAGTGTAATGTCCAATGCGCATGGGACAGGTGTGTGGGCAGCAATTTTGGACTCACCTGATTTTGGTGTCGTCATCTTTTGAGATGAGTGCATCAAGGATCTACTGCCCTGGCTGCCTGCGCCCATGTTGTGCAGGCCGCTTGCCGCTGTAAATGCACGCACCTTGGTGTCCCGCTCAATCATGTTGAGTGGTGCCTGTCAGGCACGGAAGAGGACGGCGGGAGCCGCCACCCGCTTTGACATCTGCTTAGGCTTGAAAATCCACTTTGAGGGTGATCCTGCGGATGTTGAGCAGTCTTGCCGTTCGCAGGCAGCTGTCTGACAAGGTGAAGCTCAGCTCTTGTGCTATCGAAAGCTGCGCTGCACTGGTCAAAACCTGTCCTTGACACTTGCTTATGCTAATGGCATATCTGCGCCGGCGATGCAGCGCCGGTGCAGATGGTAAAGCACAGTAGGCCTCAGCTGTGTTGTGCGTGATTCGCCTTGACACTGCCAGAGTGCTACTTAACACAGGGACGTGAGCGTGAGGGCTGAGCCAGAGCAGAAATCACTGCGCAACGCTGTAAAGCAGTGATGTGCGTGGCAGTGCTGTCGCATTCGGAGCAGTGTTGAGGGCTGCAACAACTTCAAACTTGAACCTTTGCTGAGGTCATCATCTTCTTACGTGATGCTGAACAGTTCGATCATGCTCGATGTCTCACAGTGTGGTTGCAACGCACAGGTGAACCGAGTGCGACAGTCTTCCGTTGGTCCCGCCTGACAACAGTGCGAGCAATTGCGCTTCTGTTCATGGCAAATCCCAGCTGCGCCACAATCTAGCCTATCAAAATTGGCGCCTGGCACAGCCAAATGAGCACTCCCCTCACAGGTGGAACGTGTTCACCCGCATCCACCTGTGCAGCAAGGAGATAAGAAATGAAACAGAGGGACTTCCCAGCGTGATCCCGACTTGCGCAGAGTGTCTCCCACGGCAGTCATCTTGCCAGGTGCAAATGCCGGATGCATTTCGCAGGGTTTGCGGCGCACTTGGTGGCGCTCCACTTGTTGCCGCGGATGACAGGGCAGCCGCTGTGCAGGCTCAACGTGTCCAGCGTGCCGTTAGGCGTCTGGCTGTAGAACAGCAGCGCGTCACCGGCCCGCGGCTTGACTGCCACGCCCTGCTGCCCGCACGTCGAATAGCTGGGGTTGCCCACATGCTGCAGAAGCATCGAATTTCACCTGTCAGGCGACGTCAGTTGTGGTTTTGAACACACAAGCGCCCGGACGGTCGCAACTGCGAATGCCTTCCGGTCGTGACCAGCACAGCGGGAAGACAGGTCAGACAGGTCACATGCAGCTGCACAGATGCATCAGCTTGCCACCACACATAATGTGGGCCTCACCGGCTTCTCCTGGCTGTTGGGGAAGACGGTTTCGCCGCCCTCCTCCACATCGCTGAGGTACATCAGCATCGTCGCCAGGCGCTGGCCGCCATTCTGCGCATTGATGGGGTCGTGGAAGTAGTCGAAGTGCGGCTCGTACTTCTGCGACGGCTCTGCAACATGCATACAGATATTTGGTGACATGAGTGCCCCTTGCCTGCTCAAGTTCGTGCTAATGTAGCAGAGCAACGGGATGCTGTTCTGTTGCTCGATCCAGGGGCTGATGCAGCATGTCGCTGCGGTCATCACGATGCGGCTGGGGTTCTGCCTCTAGATACCCACCATAGTGCAGGATCTGCAGCGACTCGCCATTGTCAAATGGGATTTTTGAGAAGCGGGCAATTCTGTCCTCTATCCGCCGCACCACTTCATCGTGGTCTCTGTTTAAAAATGTGCCTGAGCTGGTCCTAACCCTGCATGGCAACACAGTCGGTTGGAACAGCTGCATAATCCCAAGATGCTTGTGCAGACTTGACATCCAACAAACATCGTTACCTGCTGTCCACACTCTTGCCCGTCTCATTGTCAATGACCGACGACTTCACCATCGTCGGCTTCCCCAACGTGATGAGGTGTTCACACTCCTCCGCAGTCAGGAAGTGATGATACACAAATGCCCTAGGGAACCAGCTGACGGTCTCCACCCACACCTGCACCGAGGGCGTCACAGGATAATCTGGCTTCCTGCTCCGCACCAGTCAACACTTGACCGTGGACAAACATCGCCGTTGCAAATGTGGTTGCATTCACGCTCTGCCACAAAGGCGAACAAACTCCGGATGCACAGCTGCATGCAGCAAACGTGCTGCAAACACAGCAATTGCCGCTGGTCCGCAAGCGCACCTCATTGTCCACTGGCCTGCGCACGAGAATGACCACCAATCAGCATACATGCAAGCAGGCTCAGACGTGCGTAAAGTGAGAGCAACCTGCAAGCTGCCTCTCGCTGACAGCACAACCGCCCTGTGTGACTTGCAGTGCGGGTGTACCGCTCACCGCTTCTGCACCCAGCCCTCCATCTTGTCCCGCTTTCTTGGCAGCCTGGCTGTATTGGCAGTTGATATGACGGACAATAGAAGCAGAAGAGCGCACAGCTGCCATGCTGCATGCCTGCCCATGGTGCTTCCTGAGGAAACCAGGATCAGAGTGCAGGCATTGCTATGGTACGACACTACTGTGCTGCCAAGCACAGTAACGTCGACGGCGTAGAAACGCTGTTGGGAACACTGGACGTTGTCGAGCTTGGAACTGGAACTCGCAAAGCAGGACTGCAGCAGGCAGGTCACGCCAGCCTTGACGCCAGCAACTGAATGCAGCAGGAAGTCGATGCCTTGGGGAATGCAAGCTGTGACACTGCATCACATCTGCGCTGGCCAGCAGCTGGATATGGTTGCAAAGCACACATTGCTGCGCAATCTGTATGCAACACTGCTGCCGTCAACTCAGCTTTTGAAAGTGACGCATCAGTGTGTGCAAATTTACTGCAGCGCCACTGCAGCTAAAATGAGCTCCTGGCTACTGTAATGATTGATGTCGAGATCTGAAGCATTAAGGTTATAGCAGGCTTCACAATGTGGCAGCAGCTGCGGTCCACTGTGAATGACGTCAAAGAGTTTGGCACTGGAGCGCTGACGGAGGTGTCACAGGGCGTGTCACAGGTGGATACAGGGCTGTGACTACCCTACCCGTGTACGCACAAGTCAGCTGGACTGCTCACATGTCGCCGAACACACAGTCGTGATCTCCCAGTGACACATTTCACTGCTTGGCAGGGCCGCAAGTTTGCTGCGGAGTCTGCAAAGCGTGCAGCGGAGACCGCTGCAAAAACGCAGCCGAATTTGGCTGGCGTCGCAGCATCGTTCGTCGAAGGGTGAGATAACCTGAAATGATGGCGTGCGGGATCACCAGGAGTTGTAAGACGGCTTCAGCAGGAGTTTTCTGTATCGACAGGCGACGTCGCGGGGGACCCTCATCCACAAGTGGCAGCATCGACCTTGACGGCGGTGGTCCGCTTGCCGCTGTGCCTGCCGCTGGCCTCGGAGCCACCTCATCCGCAAGTAATGGCCATGCAGCAGAAGCTGAAGTGGCATCAGCGGCAACACCGGCGCCCGGTGCAACTGGCAAAAATGCAGCAGGCCAGGACAGCGCAGCAACAATGCCGCAGCCGCCACTGTCCATGCAGCTGAGCCGCCAGGGCAGCATGGACTCTGTGCCCCTCACAGACGAAGGTGCAGTCAGTCATGTTCGCTTTTGGTGTTTGCATTGATGGTCAGCACCATTGCTAACCGGCGGTGCGGATTTCTGGATTATCAAGATACATTGTTTCCGCGACTGAGCTGTCCCTCATCAGCCGAGCATTAACCTGCCATGCAAACAGGCAGGAGCCCGCCAGGCGGCAGCCCGCTTGTGGGCACGCCGCGTGGTTTTGGAGCTCTGCATGCAGAGCCACCCACAGCGCCATCTTCCGCGCAGCGGCGGCTCGAGTTTGGCAACACGTCAGGCACTCAGCAGCACCACCACCACCAGCAGCAGCAGCCGCAGGCGGCAGAGAACGACCGCCTGCAGGCAGCAGGCGAGGAGCCGCAGGCGCCTGCAGTCAGCGAGGCCCAACGACCAGCTGAGCATGATGTTACGCCAGCTGGCGGCAGGGAAGAGGGTGGCAGCGCAGCTGTGCCTGACCACAACGCAGCGTCCGCCGACGACGAGCTGCGAGCAGAGCTGCGGACGCTGCGCAGCCAGAATGCAAAGCTGCAGCAGCAGGTGGGACCTGGCCTGCACCAGGCTGATTATCTGCAAGACGATGCTGCAGCTGCTTGCCATAGCATGATGTTGACACGGGTCCTTCTTGTGCACTGAGTGACGCTTCTGGGAGCGCAGGTGGCAGTAGAGCGGCAGCTTGCAAAGGCAGCGGCCGACGAGAAGGCCGACGTTGAGGCCAGCCTGGCAAGCCTGACTTCACAGGTGAGCAACATGCCTTTGCAAGCATGCATACCATGTGTCTACCTGAAATGATGTGCCAGCCAAGCCGGACCACCAGGTCTGCAAAGGAGAAGGCGCACTGCTGAACGCTCAAAGCAGGGGGAATGTGGCAGCATTATTGATTGCATGGCCGAGTCGTTATCATATGCGCAGCAATATGTATTCACAAGGAAATTTAGTAGGCTTTTGTAACCAAGTCAAATAGCAAAGCACATTTTCCTGCGGGGTGCAGGTGCAGGAGCGGGATGCGGATGCAGCGGCGGCGCGCGCCGAGGCGGCCGGCCTAGCTGCCGAGCGCCAAGCTGTTGATGCTGCAGTAGACGAGCTGCGCACCATGCTCATGCAGGTGCAAAGCCTGATAGACAAGAATGTGCATCGTCTGAGAACCATCAGAGCATGTCCTGCCGTTGCGTTCGGGCAGATTGATCTGGAGCTGTGGGTGGAATTGTGGACATGGCTCACGTGTGCAAGTGCTGCCGCAGTCGGTTGCGGAGCGCACTCGCCTCGCCGGCGAGGCAGAGGCAGCGGAGCAACGCATCACCGCGCTCCAGCGGGTGAGTCATGAGGCTTAAAATTAGCCTAGATGCGACACATCTGTTGGTACACACCATGTGCGCACGGTATTCCAGCATCCAAGCATGAGTCCAAGTCCAACTTTATATTGCAAGCTACATCTTGCCATATTGTGATGGAATGTCATCTTCCTGAGCCTCCAGAGGACCAGCATCATAGTATGTTGAGCAGGATTTGGAGGAGAAGGCGACCGCAGTGGCGGCGGTGCAGTCGCGGGCGGCTGAGCTGGCCGCCAAGCTATCGGAAGCAGAGGCTGCCCTGGAGCGCAACAACGAGGTGCATTCCAGGAGTTGGAACATCTGTGCCGCTGTTTCCTGGTTTTTGCCACCAGTATGCCCTGCATGCGCTGTTGAGAGATTGCACAGCATCTAATTTTCCGCAACATGCACGGCCCATTTGATGGCAGCCTTACAGATGCAGCTCCCATGTGTCTCTTGATGTTGCACATGCATGCCTGCAGGCCAACTCGGCATTGAGCTTGGTGGAGCGGGAGGGCTTCGAGGCCCGCTTGGCCTCTGCTCAGCAGGCCGCCGAGGCAGCGAAGGCAGCGGCGGCGGCAGCCGGAGCGCGCGCCGAGAAGGCCGAGCAGGGGCGCGCCGCCGCAGAGGCCGCGAGGGACACTGCGGAGCGGCTGCGACAGGAAACCGAGGCCGAGGCTCAGGTGAGCACAAGCGCAATTGCTGATGATGATGTTCACAGGGGTATGGGTTGGCAATGTGCGGTTACTGCTATGCTGTATGTCTGGGAGACAGCTGACCAGCTTTTGATACATGGTGTCGCACGAAGCGATGTCTCAAGCAGACCAGTCGACAAGCCTTCATCGTGTGCGCAGGCAGCGGCGGCGGTGGCGGACGCCGAGCGGCAGCAACGAGCGGCAGCTGCAGGAGAGGCCGAGGCGCTGCGGGCGGACTCCGAGCGGCGGGCCAGAGCGTTCAACACGGCTGTGGCCGCGGCCGTGGGGCGCATCCGCGCCGAGCTCGAAGCTGAGCGCGATGGCCTCGCTGCCAGGTAGAGTACATGTACT
The DNA here is from genome assembly GCA_036584455.1 of Tetratostichococcus sp. P1. Classification (NCBI taxonomy): domain Eukaryota; kingdom Viridiplantae; phylum Chlorophyta; class Trebouxiophyceae; order Prasiolales; family Stichococcaceae; genus Tetratostichococcus; species Tetratostichococcus sp. P1. Next base: position 889,113 of record BTPI01000006.1, read on the forward strand.
TATTTCAGCCAGAGGTCAGGTAGCATACTGCAGTCCTTCAGTCTGTAGATCATATGCTGTGAACGGCAGAAGTGCAGTCCGATGTGAGGCGGCGCCATCCGATAGGCAGCATTGTCCAATGAAACAGCTCAGTTCCAAGGTGAAATCTGGTGCTGCTGCAGGCTGCAGGAGATGGAACAGCGTCTGACCGAGGCGCAGCATGACGCAGAACAAGCTCGGACCGCAGCTGCGGATGCAAGCGGTGCTGCAGAGGCTGCAGCGGCGCAGGCTGCTGAAGCACAGGAGCGGGCAGCTGCGGCAGAGCAGGCGGCAAGCAGTGCGGATGGAAAGCAGCAAGCGGCACTGCAAGCAGCGGCAGATGCTCGGCATGCACAGCACACTGCGGACAGGCGAGTTGCAGCACTACCGCTGAATGCTGTCCTCGTCCTCGCGTGATGCTACCTATCTGTTGAGCACTGTAGCTGTGCCAATCTGCTGTGTTGTCTAGGTTTGTTGAAAGATTTTTAACCTTCTTCCCACCTAGGGCGCGGCAGGATGCAGAGCAGCAGCTGCAGGCGGCGCAGGAGAAGCGGGCAGCCGCCGAGGCGCGGGCAGCGGCGGCGGAGGCCGATCTGCAGACCGCCCGCGGCGCGGTCGCGGCAGCGGAGAGCCGCGGCGCCACGGAGGCGGCCCTGTGGCGGGAACGCGCCGAGGAGGCCGTGGCCGAGCTGCGGAGGCTGTTTGCCGAGCGGGAGGCAGCTGAGCGGGGTGCCGCGGCGACAGGCAGGGCAGCGGCAGGCGCTGCCGTCCTGGGGCCACACGGCGGAGGTGCGGAGGCGGCTCTGCGGCGGGAGGCGGAAGATGCTGCTGCGGTGGCGGCCTCGGCGTCGGAAGACGCGGCCCAGCTTCGGCGGCAGGTACCGACTCTAGGCTTTATCTGAGTGGCTGCTGTGAGACATTGCCATGATCATGGCCCCAATGAGCATGTCAGCAGGCACTCGCCACTTGACATCATCGTGTTGTCCCAACAAAAGCAGCCACAACAGACAATGCACAGTACAAGATGTGACATATCGTTTACATGTTTCGAGGTTGACATGTGTTGCCATAGCCCACAGCTGACGCGAGGCGGTCCATGCAGCTGCTGGCCGTGCTGCATAGTGACGACAGCATGAGCGCATGTCAACTGCATGTGGTGCAGGTGGCGGCCCTGGAGCAGGAGGCGGCGGAGCTGCGCGCCGCTGCCAGGCGGTCCTCGCAGCTGCGGCTGCCCGCCGCGGGCGACGTGCTGGCGTCGCTGGGCCTGGACAAGTGGCAGGACGTCCGCCTGCAGCCCAAGGCGAGTGCACCTGCGTCACAGTGGCATCCACCCACTGCAATGAGGCGTGTTTATGGTGGTGCTTTGCTTGCTGCATCGTCGCGGACAGGCCCTGAGGCCGTGGTGCACCAGCATTTGGGCTGAACGCTGATCGTCATGCATCGACCTGCCGGCATCACATGTCTGGAAAGGAGTACAGGAGCTCAAGCCTGATGTGGTGAGTGCATGTTATATGTTCACTGCCACGCAGGTCAAGGGAGACGATGATCTGGAGGCTGGCATGCCCCGCTCCGGCGGCGCAGCAGGCAGTGGCGGCGGCGGCGGCCTGATGGCAGCGGCGTCGGCAAAGCGGCGGGAAGTCGTGTCGCAGGTAAAGCTGTACGGCGAAGCAGCCTCTTCGAGCACCGGAACAAGCACCCTGAGCCACTCCATGTCACTTCGGAACGATGGCAACTGCAGATTTGCTGCTGCTAAATCTGTACTCTGATCAGTCATCACTGAGCTCTGCATCGTGGTGTGCCCACAGATGCGGGGCACGGTGTCCATGCGGACGTGGCTCGTCATTGCCTATCTGACGGTTCTGCACTTCGCGCTGATGGCCAGCTTCACCCGGCGCGGCGACCTGACGGCGTACGACCTCGACCGGCTGTGCGCCGGCGGCCGTGGCGCCCGCAGCCTGCCGGGCACCTGATGGGAGAGAGCTGTCCAGTCTTGTAATGTAGCTTCCTGACGTCCTTAAGCCCGCGGTCTGCCGTGCACCTGCGCGGCTCGGATCACGATGTGTGGCAACACAGCCGACATTGAGGCTGCCGCTGATGATATAGTGTGTCTGAGTTGATGTAAATTGTCTGAACTTGCTGATGCGCACCTGCAATAGGTTGCAGTGTGCGATGGTCTGTGGTGTAAACAAGGAGCGTGTACATTTGCAAGGTGTTTGAATCGAGTCGCTGGCAACCTGGCACGCCGCAATGGCGGCCATGATGACGCAAGCCTTCATGGGCTCAGGGGTGTACTGCTGCATGCACGGGTGTACAGCAGCACAGCCCGATTACATCTGCCATCCGGCGCCCACTGCCCCATTTGCCCACTTCACGATTGCTCAGATAGCGAACAGCCATAGTACCAAGCTGTGTTTGCATCTGATCGGCGTCTGCCACGGGGCCACAATCGCCCCTTAACTCGCAGCATCGGGCACCTTTGGTACGTGCAAATGCTAGTGGCGCAAAGCTGACAATTGGGCGTGTGCATCAATGCAACATGCGTACTCCTTTACAATCGATTGAATGGTCATGTTGTCTCTCTTTGAGCACCGCTAAGACCAGTCGGGAAGCATACAGATGTGTTTTGTTGCGTGTTCTGTGGGCTTCCGCTTCGATGTAACGTTTGTGTCGCCTGCCGGTGCACATGCACAACTGTTTGTGAAGCTGCAATACGGTATTCTGATGATGGTGCAGCGCATCTCAGTTGCACACCCTGATGCAACCCCTAGCACTGCACCACCTGTTTCCCTCCGCCTCTGACGACCAGCTGTGGTCATTGTCAGGTCACGGCTGCTCTGACTGGCGCGGCCAGCGGGCCGGTGGGAATGGCGAGCACCAGGCTGATGCCGCAGAACCGCGCGTAACCGGAGGCCAGCACCAGCGGGCCGCGCGCTGGGCTGACCAGGGTTCCGCTTGTCAGCCGCATCGTCATGACCGCCATGCAGCAACTCTGAGGAACACAGCAGCGCAGCGCTGACAGCGAGTCGCAGCCCCACCCCGCGGCCATTTGCCACAGCAGCACAGCCATTCTTGCGGCGGCATGGCGGCCCTGAAGGGCGGCCCCAGCGACCTGCCTCGCTACGGGGAGCCGGCCGCGACTGGCTTCTGGAAGTGGCTGGGCCCCATCGGGTACAGGCGGTGGTGGTCACGCGTCACGCTGCTGGCGTGCACAGCCGCCATCGTGCTTGTGTGGCCAATCCCCATCTTCATGCAGGTACCCATGTCAGCCTATCTGTTCCAGTCCTGTTGCTGGGCCCTTGCAGCTACATCCCTTTCATGAGGTTGCAACCTGGTGCACGTGGATCTTGTTGGCGTGGTGCTGTTGCACTACTGCGGAATCGCCGCACTGGCTGTGACGGAGAAAGCACCTTGCAAAGAGCTTCACGCTTGACACCTGATGAATTGCGTGAGGTGCAAGGTGTTGCACCCACAACGACGATGTACTTCGTGCTGCACAGATGCAGCGGGGCGTGTGGCTCATGCCGCCGCCCCACGGCGGGTTCCTACACCAGTCATATGGGCCGATGCACGGGCGGTATCTGCACGGTCTGATGGCGGACGGCACCTCCTGCGAGCGATTCGTGCCCGACTCCTGCTATTTCATCCCAGGTGAGCTGGAGGCAATACACGCAGCTGTTTCATAGCCCTGCCGGGCAATTGAATGGGCACTTCTGGCAAGTTGCTGAGCACTCGTTGACCCCGCTGATTGGTCCCTGTGATCCCTGAGGCCGACTCACAAGAGCTCTCACTTCCTGGTGGTGATCGGCACTGGCAGTGCGTAGCAGTTGTGGCAGGAATCGAGGCTGCTGATGGATACTGTAGGCCAGAAGCAGCCGTGGCAGCCGCCGATCCCGGAGGCGCCGGTGAACTTTGACGTGGGGGAGGTGCTGGGGGAGTGCCCCTTCCCCGCAGGCGGCCTGTACATGGACCAGCCCGGCCCCTGGTGCGCGCATCTCTCTCTATGGAAGAATAACGTACCTGATTGACTTCTGCGCTCAATGTCGTACCTGATTGCATGCCGCCGCCAGATTGCATGCCAAGTCCCCGGCTGCAAGAGTTCGCAACCGAAAGTAGCTGCAACACGATGATCCACGTTTGCAACCGTGCTGGAGGTTGCATGCACACCTGCCTGCATCACAGACCCGCACTGCTCTCTGTCGCGCCAGGTGCCTGGCGCCGCCGCCGAAGTTTTGGCGGCCGCCGGTGCGGGAGCGGCCCACCTGCGGCAGCGGCGCCTGCTGCGTGAGGGACGTCCTGCAGGGCGACTTCACCGTGGTGAGTTGTTGCCCGCAGTAACAGTCCCTCCTTCTTGCTTCCTCTTCCTCCTGCCTTCCTTCCTTTGCTTGGTCTCCTGGTCGGCCTGCAACAGCTGGCCAGCTGGCGGGCCGGCCCAGCAGATGCCCCAGTGCCAGATATGGGCTGGGCGGCTGCACCGCATGCTATTCAGACTGCACACTGCCAGCACGCTTCCGTACTCTGTCAGGCTTCGGCTTCATGAGCACATTTTCGAGTACTTGACTACACAGAACAAGGCAACTTAAACGAAAATGCTGCGAATTTGTTGTGGACACACAGGACAAGGCGACAGGGCAGTATGAGCTGGTGGAGTCGGAGGCGATGGGGTGCAAGTACCACGAGTTCAGCCGCCAGGACGTGTTCAGCTGCTTCCACAAGCGCAGCGACAATGCCGCCATCGTCATGATTGGTACGGCGTCAGCAGCCTTTCTAACCGCAGCTTTGCCACCATCTGATTGGCGTGGAATGTCCTGCACACAGCTCCTGCTTGACCTCTGCCATGCATGTTGAAGCTCATTTGACATTGGGTCTCTGGCTGGGAGCATGAGGCTGCAACAGCTCAGCACAACCTTTTGCAGCAGTAGTTCGCAACTGTACTCTGCTCGCACAGTGCAACACAGCAACATAGCACATGCTTCACTTGCGCACCTGCAATGTGCGCAGGGGACAGCATGACCAGGCAGCTGTTTGCGAGGGCTGTGGGCCTCTTCCGGGGCTACAAGCACGCCTTCGACTTCGGCTTCCACAACTCGGCGCGCTACGACGTCTGCGCCAATGCTCGCGCAGGTAGCCGGAAGAGGTTTCACACGTCTGGAGCCCTTCACCATTGTGGTGCCAGCATGCAGCTTGCTTGACTGTCCCAGTGCTGAAGGAAGAACAATTCCAGGAATAGTGGCAGCACACAGATGTGGTCACCGAGGCAGTGCGGCTGCTGTGCAGGGGCGGACAGGTTCATTGTGGCGCCGGCGCCCATTGGGCAGTACCCGTTCAACTACAGCGGTGCCCTGGAGGTGAGGCGGTGATGGTGCTTCTGTTGCACTTGGATGGCCTGTAGGAGAAGCAGGAATCTGACGTTGTGAGCATGCCTTAACCGTAGAGACAGAGTATGAGGTAACGGTCCGCTTACATGCAGCAAGAGACGGACACAGGAGCACTCACTGATATTTGAGCTGATGCCTGCCCCTGAACCCTGCAGCTGGACGAGCTTTTCTCGGAGACGGAGTACCTGGGCCCCAGCCCGCTGGACTTCTGCGCCTCGCAGCCGCTGGCCATCAAATACGTGTGGGCCATCACCTTCGAGTGGCAGGCGTATCACCTGCTCAAGTGAGGCTTCTTGTGATGAGACACAGACTTGCCATGTGCATGCCCTGCTGATGCTGATGGCAAGCAGCTGCGACAAGGGTGCTGCGCTGATCTGGCGCAATGGATTACCTGCAGGTACCTCAACACGCATGACGTGTCGGACAGTGTCATCACCATGATGATCGGCTACCACGACCGCCGGCACCAGGTGTGCAAACATGACAGTTTGCCATGTCGATCTGCATTTTCGTGCATCCGGTATATGGTGCAGCCAGCTATCTTTGCAACTTGGGATCTGCAAGGGTAGGGCGGGGACAAACAGTCAGCACACACGTTCCTTTTGCAGCAGTTGTTCATGTTCAGGCATGCAAAAATAGTGACACGGGGATGTCCAGGTACCACCGGATTACTGGGCGGCTATTGACGCGGCGGCCAACTTGGCGAAGCGGGTGGTGGTGTTCACGGTGCCGACATCCATCGTGGGGGAGCCGCTGCGGGAACAGCAGGGCCTGTGGCAGCAGCGCAACAAGGTGGGGCTGCAACCCTGCGAAACTAACTCATGTCAAGCTGGGCTGATGTGCACACCTGGTTTTCCCATCAAGCAGGTCCAATGAACGTAAATAATTCAGTTGGCTCACTGGACAGCGTATAGTGGTTCTGATGCCACGTCATGCTGTCCCATTCACACCCTGGAAGTGGAAAGCGTTGCGGTGTTTGATGCGATGCTGTGCTACATGCACAGGAGATTAGGGATTGGGTTGGAGCGCGACGCGACAACAAGGTGGCCCTGGTAGACTTCGACAAGCTGGCATGGATGGACAATTCGCCGCCCGGCACCTTCGGCCACAACTGGCACTACCAGGTGACACTTGGTGACACTGGACCATGCATTTTGTATTACACAAGTGCGCACTCGGTTTTCCTATTAAGGAGATCACTGTTAGCTCACATGTTGCCACCATGAACCGGCTGTGACCGGCACTACCAGGTGCATCATGCAGCTAGACGCACCTGCAGATCACACATTCTCCCACAGACGACAGATGTGGCTTATATAGCGTGCTTGGAAGGTGCTGTCAAGGCGTGTCCCCTACATTAGCAAGGTTGAGTCTTCCGTGTGCAGTGCACGCTGCGGTTCACAGTACCGGAGGGCAACCAGACGGTGCTGGAGGCTCGTGAGAAGGAGCACCGCTTCATCACACCCACTGGTGCGGCTTCCAAGTGTTTGCCTGCCCTATGGAATGCGGAGTTGCCTGTTCACGCAGCGGCAGCGTTGCATGAGTGCAGGCTTTTCATGCTCCATGCAGCTGCAGCGCAATTCATAGTAGCTTCACAACTTCTGTTCATGGCTCGAGAACACTACGACGAAGAGATGCATATTCTGTGATGAATACCTGTGCAGGCTGGGCTTTGCATGAGGTCAGTGTCAATGAGGGCAAGGCCGACTGCGTGGTGCGCATCTTATCACTTTTGTCCGCCCACACTCTCACAGACGTGCACTGCATTGTCAACGGAGCATTTTGACCAAAGTGCACTGCAATCCATGCAGCTTGCAAATACACATCGAATTTGAGGGCAATGGCTGATTTGACCGCTGTTTCGACTTCAGGATGATATGAATCGCATACTCTTCCAATTGCTTCTCAACTCAGCTTGCAATGACTCATGAGGCGATTTGCAAGAGTTTTCGTTTCGGGTTTGTTTTGGCGTCGGGGGTGCAGCCGCAAACAGCTAGCCGATGCCGCCGCTAAAACTTCTAGGCACGGTCGCACCCGTGTGGGCGCTGCCGGCGCAGCTTGGCCACCAGGCGCCGCCACAGTTGACGGATGCAGGATCTGCCGCTGACCCTGCCCATCTTCGACGGCAAAATCGTCAAGCGGACATGGAGGGGCTCGAGCGTGCAAGCAAGGGCCGCTGTGTGACACTGCATGCAGCGCTTGAATATGGTGCTTGCCGTCATGGCGGCATTACCGTGAACATAGCAACCTGCATGTTGGACCTCAGCAGTGACAATTGGAAGTGAGTCTATGTTTTCGAGGCAGCACTGCCATGAAGTTGGACGTGCACCGTGATCTGCGTCAGGCGGTTGGGCGAGTTGCTGACACATTTGCATTGCAACACCACCAGGACAGAATTTCCACACCCTCAAATTGTCAGCTGGTCAGAACATCCTGCAGCTTTTATGAACAGGCCAAACTGTGCCGTGTCAGACCAAACACAGGTCATGGATACATCAACAATGTCAATTGGAGATGAGGCAGTCACTGCCCCTCCAGAGCAAGTCGCCGCTTGGTCAGCAGCTTCTGCAGCACATCCGCCCGTATCTGCACCACCAGGCTGCTGTTACTGCCCCGCAGCAGCCGCAACGAATCGTCACAGTAAAGAATGGTGAACGTCCCTTTGCCCCTGTCAAGATATGTGTGCACCGTCAGGCGCATGCACGACGGAACGAGCACTTGGATGGATGCTCGGCGCGGCACTGGCTGCAATGCGGCTTGACCATGAGCAGTTCCAAGCAAGTGCTTTTGATGTTGTGTGCACCAAATGCGACATTCTGTTCTGTGAGCCCACGAATGCGCAACAGGCAAGGAGGCACCTGATGGGCAGCGCCAGCTCCTTGCCGAATGCATGCAGCTTGGCGCCAGTGACGAATGTTTGCACCTCCACAGGTGTGCTGCTGGTGTCGCCCTACAGCATGGATGGAGACTCAGAAGGTCATGTTTTCTGCACTCACAGTGCTGCCGTACACCTGTGAACCTGCGCACATGTATCAATTGGAGAGGTGAGCATGAGCGAAGTTCGCAATTGTTGCCCACCTGCGGCTCGTATGTGCCGTCTGCTGTCACAAAGAATGTCTCGCCAAACACCTCGGCTTTGTTCACCACCGTCCGCCCGACAGGGTCAAAATCCTGCGATGCCTGCAAATTCGGCAGAAAGCAAGCACTTGAACGGCAATGCTCGACCTGTACATACTGTGCAAGCTCTCCGCCATTCGACCAGCGTGGCAACAACGATGTCTATTCAGACCTCATTTCTGAAGTTTGCCAGCTTCCCTGGCGCACTCCAGCCCTGCCACAGCAGCGGGCCTCTTGACCAGACCACCTGTGGCAAAAATTCACATGCCACATCTGATTCATGAGGTGCACACGCTGCCCATTGGAGCGAACGTGCGGTAGATGCAAGCCGCACGAAGGCAGATGGGCATGCACGAGAAGGATGACACTCCTCGCAGGGCACACACACCAGCAAGTGGCAGTAGCGCAAGTGCATCCAGAGGATTCTAATATTAGCATCCCTTGGTGTATCCCGGCGTGTCCACCTGCCAGGGCCCGCCGCCGATGCGGCGCTCCTCGAAGGGCCGGCCCCCGGACAGCAGCGTGTCCACCAGGCCGGGTATGACGGCCTCGTTGCCGGAGGCGATGGACTGCCGGACGCCCTCTGCCGCCTGCAGCAGCGGGTCCCTGCGGGATGCACACGAACACATCAGCTGATGGGCATGCCGCCTTGTTAGGCGGAGCCGACCATGATGTTGAAAATTAGGGCAAATGTGGAGAGGTCTGTGGCTGGCGTAAAGATTGCTGAAGACGCACGCTGGTCGGATCGCAGGGGCGAGCAAACCCCGCAGGAAGGTGCTGACTGTTTGCGGCGAAGAGGGCTGCGGCGCTGCTGGCTCATCCGCCTCCAAACCTGTCTGTGGTTCTCCTTCTGCTGTGACAAGAGTCCTGAAACTCCTGTGTCTCCTCGGTTGCAAGGGCCTGTGGGACCTGCAAACAGCATGCTTTCAAGGATAATGCATCCACATGAAATGCCGTCGTCATGCGCCATCAAACTCTCGCCATGCTAGAAGGCTGCTGGTGCACCTTTTCAGCAAGCTCAGCCACATAGCTACCTTTCAAGGGGTTTGTCATGTTGTTGCCGCGATCCCAGGCTTCCTCTGCAAAATGATCTTCCCAGCAAGTGGCTGCCCATCGAAATGTGCAGATGGCGAAACCGCCCTCCAGCCGAGATCGGGCGACTGCAGCCTCGCTATCTACAATCCTGCACAATCAGAGACTGCATGCTGGCACTGGATGGCAAAACAGACGCAAGTTGACAAGTGAGCTTCATCGGTGGATTGCCTTTCATGTCCAGCCTTTCACCAGCCTTTCACATCTGCCATGTCCTCGATTCACACATCGCCAATCGAATCTCCGATCGATACCAGCAGGTAGTGCAGGTATTGCTCCTCAACACTCGTCCAGACCGTCCAGCAGCATGTCCTCGTTGTCTTCCGGCAAGCTGCTCTGAACGCTGAGGTGGTGCCGCAGCTGCTGACATGCCGCAGTCGGCGGCTCGGCCCCACTCAACCTCCCGCCCCCGCCATTTGTGGCGTCCGCAAACACCGGCCTTGGCGGCACCAGCGGCAGCTGTGCAGCGCCTGTCGACTGCCGGCCATCCGCCGGGTCAGCCGCCTCAGCTGAAGCCTGCAGCTGGCATGCAGAAGGCCGCTGGATGCTGCAAGTAGACTGATCGCGACCAGTGCCCCGGGGCGGCAGCCGCAGCGAGGGCGCCTGCAATCGGGGCGCCGCCGCCGGCTGCGCCGCCTGCGACCTGGCACGCGCGTACTGCTCGGCGGCCGCCCGCTGCTGCGCTTGCCGCCGCTGCTCCTGCGTCGGCGCAGGGTCTAGTGCGTCCTGCCGCGGCTGGGAGTGCAGCTGGGATGATGGCTGTGAGTGCTGCTGCTGCTGGGATTGCTGCCGCCGCTGCGAGTGCCGCTGCCGCTGGGAGGCGACTGGGCCCTCGAGCTGCAACGGTGCACTGTTTGCACCCCGGCCACCGCTGCCGTGTGCTGCAGTGCGCTGCTGCTGCTGCTGCTGTTGCACCGCGAGCGCAGATGAGGTGACCAGCTGCTGGGAGGGCGCGGCGACCGCAGTGCCAGCCTGGCTGGGCAGCCCTCCTGGGTCTGGCGGCAGCACCTGCACGAGCGACAACGGCAAAGCACCATTAGTGCTTACATGGTCACGACTTTCAGCGAGGTGCCAGCCTGTGCTGCACTGACACTGCAAGTGCCGCCAGGCTGTTATGCCATGCTGTCTCAGGTCAGCTGCTGAAAGATGGCTGGCTGTGTCTGTCAATGTGCGCTCCCACCTGAGCAATGCTTTTGGGCGTGATGCACAGCAAGCAGGGTCCGCCATGCCCCAGCGGCAGCAGCGACACCTACACCAATGGCAGAAACACAATGTCACACCAGTCTCCCACCTCTCCACTCACAGCCGCCAATTGCATTGCAGCAGCATTCATGTACTCCCCAAAGCAGATGGTATTGTTGTCACAGACAGTGCAGAATGCTCGGGCTTACAGAGTGAACATCGCCGAACCTGCTGCAACATCAACACCGCGCCGGCCCGCGGACAGTCCTCGCCCACCATGACAGCCCGGCTGAGGCAGCCACCCATGCGACCGGTTGGATCCTGTCGGAACAAAAGGGCCGCAGTCAGCACATGTCAGTGCATGTATTCCCACGGTAGCCTGGAATGGACACACACACTGCCATTTGCTGTCGGCATTCATATCGCAGAGAAAATTGCAGGCCAAACACCTTGACCAGCATATGGCCCTCGCCGCTGGGCATCAGCGTCGCCGAGACCACCAATACCAGCATCTGCACGATAGAGGTGCGTGACATTGTTCATTTGAAATGCCAGGAAGGATCGTCAGGAAGATTAAACGGTGCAGAGGTATCAATGTTTCCGCATGCCGTAACCAGCAAACATCCTGAGTGCGCACCCGTGGGATCTGGCATGGCTCGGCAAGGGTTAGCACGCGCCGGATGGTGTGCCGCAGCAGCGATGAGCCCTCTGCAGGCGTGTACATGAAAAAGCTTTGAGGCCCTCGTTTCTGCTGTCAAAAGCACCCCCTGCAAAGCTCATCATGACACCCTCATCTGCGCTATGGACAGCAATCGTCATGACTCAGTGCTCACGATTCTGTGCACACCGTCAAAGTGGGGGAGGTCCAGCGCTTCCAGTGCCGATTGCCAGGCCTCCGACAGGAAGTCGGGGTCTGCTGACTGCCCCGACTCGCCCGCAGCACGCGCTCTGGCGGCGGCCTGCATGTTGCATGTTCAGCTGACTGTATCACCACACTTTCAACCCGTTTCTCAGGAGCCAGCCCAACATCCAATACGGCTGAGGTGCGTCAAACACCGTGAGTTGATGAGCATGCGCAGCACATGCAAGCAAGATGACCACCTGTGTCGGCCCAACGACGTCCGCCAAAGTACTGGGCACTGCACCCGAGGCCATCTGCCGCTGCAGCACGCCTGCAGGGCCGGGAATTGGCGCGGCCTGCAGTCATATAACAGCAAGCAGGAGTCAGCCAGTCAGCATGAATTGCAGCATGCTGCAAGGCTGCACAACTCAAGTGACATCGGCACAGGCCATCCAGCGGCGGCAAGATATCGACAAGTATCAGCACCTCCGCAGCAACTCCCGGTTGAGAAGGGCACGTTGGGTCTGCCGCATCCTGCTGGCTTCGCGCCTGCTTCTGGCTGTTCTGCCGCATGTCACCATCAAGCTCTGAAACGACAGGCGCCTGGCTGTGACCCGACATGCGGTGCAAGAGTTGCGCGGTCTGCAATGATTGCGCCGGCGCGGCTGCAGCAGCTGGAGTATGTCGCTGGGGTGCTGCCTGTTGCTGGAAAGGCACATTCTGCTGTGCCGCATGAGGCTGGTGCTGCCGCTGCTGAGTGGGCGGGCGGCGCTGCGACGAGACCGGCTGAGCCTGATGCTGCCGCTGCTGCAGGGACAGCTGCTGTGGCGCTGCCTGCTGCTGCGAGGAGGGCTGCTGCGCAGACATCCCACTCTGGTGCTGCTGGAACAACGCCTCGGATGGCCGACAGCCGGCAGGAGCCATCTGCTTGTCTTGCGCGACACCATGAGAGGCTGCGGGGCCGCGCAGCTGCTGCAAGCCGCTGGCCGCCGGCGCCTGCGAGGGCGCCGGCCGGTGCTGGTGCTGCGAGGTGCCGGGCTGTGACGCACCCTGCGCTGCTGCCTGAGGCGGCTGCGTCCGGGGCTGTTTGGCCGGCGGAGGCCCGCCCCGGCGCGCCGCGTAGCTGTTGCTGAGCGTCAGCATCGGCTGCCCGGCATCGGCGCCGACGCCTGTGGTGTCAACAGCGCCATGCTGCGTCCAGTACGGCGGCGGCAGGCTTGCGAGCTGCGAAGCCGCATGCTGTGCCTGCGGAGCCGCCTGCGGCTGATGGCATGGAGACTGGCCAGCGAAGACCGGCAGCTGTGCACGCTGCTGGCCGTTGGCTTCGTGCTGCTCGCCACCGCTGCTGGACCACTGTTGGTGCAGCGGCTGGTCTACGTTTCTGCTGGTATGCAATGCGGCACCATCACCTGCAGCTGAGCGGTGTAGCGGCGGCCGCTGCATTGAAGCAGACACTCCCTGTTCGGCTGTGGCTGGGGCTGCTGCGGGCTGCTGCATGGTCTGTGCAGCTGCAGCCGGCTGGCCTGAGTGTGGAATTCCATCAGTGCCGGGGCTCCCGCCACCGCATGGCTCTGCCTCCGACTCTGTGTCGCCAGCGAAGACTCCAGCAGAGCTCCTGTAGTCATACTGTCCTGTCAGCTGCTGCTGATGATGTGCTGCTGCTGCCGCATGAGCCGCAGGTGTGTGTGCCGGTGCGGCCTGCACTGCTGAGTGTTGCCGGGCCTGCTGGCGGGAAGCCGCTCGTGGTATTGTTGGCGTATCATCCAGCTCCAGCGCAAATTCGTCGTCATCCATGCTGCTTGCGTGAACGGTCCTGCAGACGAGATGTACCGCCACAGGCGCGCATCTAGGTAATATCAAGCACAGGCATAGGCACGTTTGAACAGCTCGCAGCAACGCAGAACTACCATGTCAGTCCAGAGACAGCCCCTTGCATCACGATCGGACCACAGTGATATGAGCTGTATACAGTATGCAACTGCTCAAAGCTGACGCAGTTTTGCAATTTGCTGACCGGCCCCTCCATTGGGGAACTTCCGAATTTTAGGGTTTTGAAAACGCATTTCCGATGCATATTGCGACGCACGTCGTCCATGCAGGGGTACCAATGTCGGGTGCTTCTCGGTGTTTTAGATAACGATGAGTTTGTGCATCAGCGTTACAACCGCAATAGCGTGCGCGTCATCTTCGGACCCGCATTGCGGTGTCAAGCAGTCGCCGCAACATGAGCCCGTTGTCATGCGGATAGGTCATCACAGCTTGCAGTTGCTGCAAAGGTCCGATTCGCTGCTCAAGCGGTGCGCTGCCAGACGCTGCGGCTCGAAGCGCCCACGTGCTGATCTGAAGGATGACGTGTCACTTCCGACAGCATGCCCCTGTCACAACAAGCCTTTCACACTCGAAAGGCCGGTCCCTCTATCCAGTACTTCACAGGTCCAGTGGGAGGGACCCTCGATCACGGATGTGTCGCACCCTTGCTTTATAAACAAGCCATGTCGCACGCACTTGGCAAGCAGAAATGCATTTGCAGTTGTCGCATCACTCACCCTGCCTGCAATCAGAGAGTCACAGGCGCTGGCGCAGGGCGAGCTTTCACATCGGAAGATTGATCCTTACTGCAGCACGCAACAATCTGTTGTCTCAGCTTGCAATCATACCCTCCAGTGCGGCTGTCTGTCAATTTTGGACCTGTTTGGACGCAAGACACATCTCACCAGCCCCAGTGGCTATGGTGCAACATCATCACATCAATTGAGCGGCGAGTGGCGGCGCAGCACCGTCCGCCATGGGGGATCGCAGGGGCTCTTACGGCTCCTACGGCGGCCAGCAGCGTGGAGGCTACGGAGGCGGTCAGGGTGGGGGCTATGGCCACGGCGGCGGCCGGGGCGGCGGTCGCGGGTACGATAACAAGCGGAAGCGGGACGAGCCGGAGGACGATGGCATGACGGACCTGTGCTATGGCATCTTCTACCTCGGCGACCGCAAGCACGTGCGGCTGAGCTATCTCCCTCAGGCCCAGGCTCACAGTGCATCCCACCGATGCCAGCTTCGATGCCCGACACGGACACGGCAAGCCCATGACACAGGGAGTCACTGTTTCAGTGGTGAAATCCTGCCGGCTACTTGCATTGTGAATCCTGCATGCTGACTACCTGCGCTTCGGCACTACAGGGCAAGCAGGTGGATGAGCGGCCGCCAGAGCAGCAGGTGGAGGAAATGGCGGCGGGCATGCGGCGGCTGATGCACGCGCGGCCCGCCGACGTGACGCGATTCCTGCTGGACTGCTGCGTGGAGCTGGGGTACAAGGCGCCCACCTACGCCATGCTGCTGGGTGAGCATAACTTGCGGCCACAGCCCGAGATGATGCGCGGCAACAACAACCAGACGCACGTGGACAGTGCTGTCACCAGAAATGTGCCATGGTATCCCAGGGTAAGCGAAGCTGCACTGCTCCGCATGAGGCAGCTTTACCAAATCGTCTTCCGTCAGCTCCTGCCAGCTCAATCCCAAATGGAAAGAATGTGCCGGCTGTGCCACGCAGGGCTGCTCAATGCGGACGACAGCAACTTTGGGGCCGCCTTTGTTCGCGCGGCGGCAGAGGGTTTCGAGGCGGCTCTGGCGGCCGCTGACCGACCCCGAGCGCGCCTGCTGCTGCGGCTGCTGTCAGCGCTGGTGGTGCCGGGGGTGCTGCACCCCAGCGCTGTGTTGGCGGCGTTGGAGGGCGTCGTGCGGGCGGCCCTGGAGATCGCAGAGGACGGCGAGACGGTTCCCCATCTGACAGTCTGACCCAGCATTTGAGCAATGGGGCATGCTTCACCACAGACCTGTCTGCAGTTGTGGCACATGCTGTTTTTTATCATCATGCCTCACGACAGGCAAGTCCCATGCAGCATCACAGACCCTTGCATTGAGTCCTGGTATTGAGTCCTGGGGATTGTACAGCTAATGCAAGGTTGTGACGGCGTCGCCTGCCGACTGCCTGCAGGCGGCGCGGAGGACGAGGGCCGCGCCTGGCAGCCGTACGCCGACTCGCTGGTCCAGGCGGCGCTCATGGCGCTGCCGTGGGGCGGGCCGGAGCTGCTGGCCGGCGGCGGCGGCGGCGGCGGTGACGCGGACCGGCTGTGGAGCGCGGTGGAGTCGTACATGGCGGCGCGGCCGCGCAGCACACAGCCCGGCCTCGCGCCCTTCTTCGCTGCCAACGGCCCCGAGGACGCCGCAGCACAGTGAGTGGCTGCTGCTCAGTGCTGCCACAGCCACTCTCACCGTCATGCGATCATGTTGTCACTGTCAGCAATTGTGAGCAGCTATTGGCGCCCATGTCCTTGGTTTGACCCTTGTTGACGGCATTCAAGAAGAGCTACTGCCCACCCACTGACTCCTGCTGAGAGCCAAAGTGGCGTTGCTGATCTGTGTGGCAGGAGTGACAGCGGCGCTGCCAGCTTTCTGGGGCAGGTGTGGGACGCCGTGCGCGAGTGGCGGGAGTCCGGCAACTTCCAGCTGGAGAGCATCCCTCGCCGCGAGCTACAGGTGCGTTTCGGTGGCGTCAGCAGTGCAGCTCTCTGCTGCCATGGCCAACAGTTGCCCGCCTCCCTGCCTGCCCACCCGTGGCATGACATGTGGCCAGAATCGCTCGTCTGTTGCCACCCAGAATGCATTGATGCAAACCCATTCTTGCGAGCATTCCTGCAAATTTTGTGCAGGACTATGAGGCAGTGCTGGCGACAGGCGAGTCGGCGCAGCTGCCGCCGCTGGCGGTGCCACGCAACCCGGTCGCCATCCCCGCGGGCGCCAGCCCTGCCGAGGTGTGGCTGCCGACTTGCCTCATGTGACACCAGCTGTCAGACTGCCGGTGCATTTGGGTGCTGTGAGAAAGCCTGACAGAAGCTTTTGCAGAAGCTGTTACATGCTGCTCAGTTGTGCACCCAAATCATACAGTGCCTTTGCAGCTGGGCCAGCTCACTTCTGTTTTGGCATCTGTGCAGGCTGCAGCAACAGTGCTTGGGTCGTTCCCGCCACGTGGCAGCATCGCACTCCTGAGCACAGATGCAACTGACGGCGGGCGGCCCCCCCTGGAGCGCCTCGTAGCGCAGGACTACATCATCGACTCCATGCTGTACTTTGATGGCGACCGTGTGGAGTCCGCTGTGCGCCTGGCATCAGGTGCAAAGGACAACCCTGCTTTGGGGCAGTGCACAGATTTGATGCATGACAGCAAGTAACCAGCAGGAGGACGAGGTGCCCATTGTAGTCGTATAATACCATGGCAGCGTTACTTTCAGTGCAGGCCGTGACTCTTCCTGTTACGCGAGATTGCGGCTGGGGTTCGTTGTCCGCTTGTGTCTCAAGCTGCTGCTCCTTGCCACTGCTTGCCGACCCTGCTCGTGGCCTGCAGGGCTGCCGCTGCCGTACAAGTGCGAGAGCCTGCTGGCGGAGACGCTGTTCTCGCAGATGCTGCGGGTGCCGCTGCCGGCGCACAAGCCCGTCGCGTACGGCGCCCTGATGGTGGACCTGTGCAAGCTGCTGCCCAGCTTCCCGCGCTCCATGTCCGCCTGCGTCCGCGAGTGCTTTGCCAGGTGCGAGGCATAGAGTGTAGTTCGCTGGCTTCTGTATGCGCATGTAGTTGAGAATCTGCCTGCTCCATGATGCCCACCAGTCAAAAGTTGATTGTTGTCCATCGAATCGGACGCCGATGTTGATCTGTGCGCATCCCAGTTGAGGTGTATCCAGGTGTGCTATGTAACTCCCTGCAAGTGAGTCGGATATCCACCTGGGCTTTGACCTCCCCCTTCCTTGTCTTCACAGGCTGAAGAACGCGGACCCTGAGCTGCGGGAGCGGCTGGCAGAGTGGCTGGCATACCACCTGTCTAACTTCGAATATGTATGGCCCTGGCCCAAGTGGGCCCACGTCCTGACAGCGCCGCCACATCACCCGCAGCGGTGCGTTTCTCCTTGCCCTTCAGCACTGCTGCCACCTGCAGAACGAAACAGGAGTGCATGGGCAAGCAGTGCCTGAAGGGCTGCGTCCTCTCGCAGCACTCCGGTCCGCAGCTCGCGCATGTTCTGCAGCAGACTATGCTGGACAAATTACAGTCACAAAACAAGCGTTCACATCGCCACCATTCCTGGATGCGTATCTTTGTGGCGCAGATGCAGTCATCACATCAACTCATGGCCACACATTGGCAGCAGAAACTGTCCTGTTTGTCTCGAAAGGGAACCCTCCCACAGTCCCGAATAGCAAGCATGAAACTCGCTGTATCAGCAGGCACTTCGTGGCGGCGGTCATGCAGCGGCTGGTGCGGCTGTCGTACCACGACCGCATCTCGGCAGCGGTGCCGGAGGCGTTCCACCCGATGCTGCCGCCGCGGCCGGCCGTGGAGCAGCTGCCGGCCCCCGGCGCCGCCGACGCCGCGAACGGCTCGGCCGCGCCGGAGGAGCTGCAGGCCACCACCGCCGCCGAGCTGGTGCAGATGGTGAGTGTCAAAACAATGCCGTGGTTACTTAGCACCCTATGGTCACCGCAGCATGCCAAGGTTGTGAGCTTGGCAATACAGCACATTGTCATTACGAGCATGCGACACATGGCTATGAGGCTTGTGCAAGTAAAGGGAGAATATGACATCTCACCATGCCACATTGCTGGTTGAGTACACCTGGTACACCAAAAACACCCCACAGTGCCACCTTGCTGGTTCAGGTAAAGCGGAAGACATTGGTGGAGGACGTGATCGCCTGGTTCGAGGGCGGCGACCTGGTGGGCCGCCTGGGCGGCCCTGCAGCGGCGTGCGCCGCCGCCACGCGCGGGCTGCTGGTCGCCGGCGGCAAGAGCTTCACGCACACGCTGGTGGCGCTGGAGCGGTACCAGGGGCTGCTGCACACGCTGCTCGAGCGCGCGGGCGCAGAGGTGAGAGGTTTGTTCTCGAAGAATATCTGTTTGGAATCAAGATTCTGTTGGAAACTTGCAGCTCCACGCTGGAGCGGTACAAGGGGGCTGCTGTACACGCTGCTCGAGCGCGCAGGCGCGGAGGTAAAAAAGCTTTCCTCATGACACATCTATGCTTGCAGGAGCAGGCGCTGAGGTAGGACGGGGATGGAGCGGAAAACCACATATGGCAGGCAGTTTTCTGCAACTGCAGTCAAGCTCACTCATGGGCAGCCTGTTAAGGTAGCCGCGGTACCCAACCAGTTGCTCTCAATGCTGTTGTTCGTGGTGGCCAGTGGACACTGCGGCCACCTTGTGGAGGCTTTATCTGCAGCGTGAAGCCTGTGCTTGCAGGGGGAGGTCGCTATGATTGGTGGAGCAGCGCACGCATGGGCAACGTCCCCACAGCGGGCCGCCATGGCGATCGACCGCCTCATGGCACTGCGCCTGGTGAGTGGGTGCATCGTGGCACAGGAGTCAACTGCACAGACCTGCAGCAATCTTCACGACTCATCAGCGCAGAGGCTCCACTGGCTGCTGTCCATGACGACGTCAAGGTCTCTTCAAGCAAGCAACTCTACACTGGGGCCTGCTGCGAGTGCTGACCGTGGCCGCTGGCACCTGTGACGCCTGTCATCATCTGGCGTCTTGACATATCTCCCACCCCAGATGCTGGGGCCCAGTGACGATTGGCATACAATGCACCGAGGTCTGTTTCCCAGGTAACGGGAGCCGCCATCGTGGACTGGGCGTTCCGGGAGCTGCGCGTGAAGCGCTTTGACGAGGAGCTGGGGGCGAGCCTGGCGTGGGAGGCGCTGTACGCCGCCGTCAACAAGACGATCGCGCGCACGCAGGTGCCGACCAGGGCTGGCGATTCAAAGCTTGAATCATCTGATCGCAGCTACCCTCTGGTGTCCTTTGCACCGAGGCAGATGCATGCTGCAGGAGCAGCAGCATGCCACTGCTGAGCACCAGGCGTGCATGCGGATACTTGGGCTCGGATCAGCATTGGGGTAGTCAAAGAACTTCTACCCATCACCAGACATGTCAATGGCGATCACATGTCAACAGGATGCCCAAGAGGACGTGGTCAGGGAGACCGCGAGGATCCGGGAGCTCAACCCCGAGCTGACTGAGGAGCAGCTGCTTGAGGCGGTCGCGCCGCCGCAGGGGGCGCTGGACGCCGCCGTCTCCGTGCAACAGGTACCATGATGGGTTTCCAGAGGTCAGGCATGTTCAGGATGGTTGACTGCTGACGTCGGACACAGTGCTACCTGTGTGAGGTGGTCGTGGCCAGGTAACGAAGTGCACGCGTGCATTCGGTTTGAGTTTGCGCGCTTTCTCGCATTGCTGAACGCACAGACGCACAACTTAGGTACAACTTCAATGCTACGATCTTTGTGCCCCTGCAGGCGCTGCTGCTGCAGACGCTGCAGGCGTTCAAGCAGCTACTGGCCGGCATGCCGCCGGGCAGCGAGGGCGCAGCGGACGGCGAGGCCGGCCCATCGGCAGAGTCCGCGTGGCGCACCTTCGCGCTGTACAGCCTGCGCTCCTTCCTGCGCAAGTACTTCCTGCAGCTGGCGCCGCTGGCGGGGCAGCTGGAGGGGGACGTTTTTGCGGAGGGCGCGGTGGCGGCTGACGTGCGGGCCGCGGCGCTGCCGAGCCTGCGGATGTGATGGACCTTGGCTTTTGCAAAACGGGCTTCGGAATGAGCGTTGAAACGCGTCTGGAATATGAATTTAAGGGATCATGTGCGAAGAGGGACAACGGTGCTGTGAGAATCCTTGGAATTGCGCCACATGAAGGACGTATAGAAACTCTAGTACTGAGCATTGAGCAGCATTTGCAGCGTGCCTACCATTCACAACTTGCATGCTGACTTGATCACATCCTCTATACAAGAGGCGTCTGCTTGTCATCATCATCACGGCCATCGTGGGATTGCTCCTCACTCTCCTAGACTGCAAAGCCCAGTCACACCCGAGACTTGCATATTTGTCTGCCCTTCCTGCTGAGTGAGCAGAAGTACCGCGAGTCTGATTTTCAGTAGCTACCTTGCTGAGCATGAGCAGCCGCGGGGTAGAAGCCCCCGAAGATGAAGACATGCCCAGCACATCAGGCGCACAGCGGGGCGGCATCATCTTTGTGCTCGAGAACGCCAGCCTGGAGACCGCGCACGTTGGGAAGGTAAGCTGACGCTGCGGCAGCGGCTGCAATTGCTGCTACGCCACATAGTATGCTGCCAGGCTGGGACACGACCTCATCACCAATGGCGGCTACCGCATTGCCATCTCTCGTCTGCAGACCTACCAGCTGCTGAACTGCGACGACCACGGGCGCTATCTAGGGCGCTTGGGCAAGGATCCAGCAGAGTATCGGCCAGACATCTGTCACCAGGTCTGCATTGGACTGCATGCAGAATGTACAGCCCCAACCCCCGCCGCCATCACCATGGGTTTCTGCCAAGCTGCTCTCCTTCATGGTGTTGACCAAGGCGGTTGTTTCCTGGCCGCAGGCGTTGTTGGCGATCTTGGACAGCCCTTTGAACAAGGCCGGCAGAATCAAGGTGTGGCATGCACATCGTGATCAGCCGCTGCGCAGTGCTGGATACTGCACAACACGTTCGAGAACATAGCCAAACCTATATTGTGCGCTGCACAGGGGGTATACGTGCATACAGCGAAGAACGTGCTGATCGAAGTCAACCCGCAAGTGCGGCTGCCGCGCACATTCAAGCGCTTCTGCGGCCTCATGGTGCAGCTGCTGCAGAAGCTCAGCATTCGGGCATCCAACGGCTCCTCCAAGCTGCTGAAGGTGAGTGATGATCTCAGGCTTGTCCCTCGCCCTTGCAGGACATTGCCCAAGAGCTGAGCATCCTGTTGCTGCTGCGACTATCTCCCTGCCGCAGCTTCATGCATGGTTGAAGCGTCCACAATAGATTGTCACACGGCAGCAAGGTCTGCCGCCTACCAGCTATTCCGATGTTTTGGCTGCATGCATGAATGCTGCCGAACCGCAGCGATCTCATTCCACCCTGCCTCTCAGTGCTCACGCAGGTGGTGAAGGGGCCAGTGACAAAATACTTTCCGGCGGGCGCTGAGCGGGTCGGCTTTTCACACAAGGCGGAACTCATCAGCGGCTCGCTGCAGGACTTTGTGAAGGAGCTACCGGCCGACAAGCCGGTGGTGTTTGTCGTCGGCGGCATGGCGCGCGGCAAGATCGATGTGTCATACACCGACCGGATGGTGTCCATCTCGGAGTTCCCGCTGTCTGCGGCGTGTTGCCTCGGCAAGATCACAAATGCGCTCGAATGGAAGTTCGGCATCGTTTGATAGTCGCATAGGTCTGGTGTCAGGCTTGGGTTGGCTATTGAGGATTTAGAGGGAGCAGGCGGCCTGCATGCATGTCCATGTGCAACCTGTAGTCAGGTCGAATGGATGCCGCCGCCACCGCCTCTGGGTGGACACCGTAAATCAGGACAGCAATAGAACACAGCTGTCTGCAGCTGTTATGCGGTGCTTACAACCGCATCATCCCATCGCCACCAGCCATACAGCATGCAGCTTTGGCTAGAGAGAGATTGACGTTACACCATGTCGCAAGCCCTAGGGGGCTAAAAGGGTGCCAGCTACAGGGCGGGAGCCCCTCGCTGCGAAATCATCATCCAGACTCAGAAATGCTGCCGAAACACGACACGATGAAGTCTAGCACAGCTCGCTGGTCAATCTGGTTCATGAACTCCAGCATGGATTGCCCCTCCCAAAACAACTCGGAGAACTCGTCCCGGATATGCTGGAATGCTGCGCACTCAAACACCACATGCCGCTCATCCCCCAGCTGCGCTGCGTCACACTGCTGACAGAGCCGCCTATGCCTGTCGGTGCCATTGCGCCGCCCCTGGACAATAGGCAGTTTGTCGCAGCAGCCCAGCCGGAACTGCAGGTAAAGCCGCATGTGCTTCGGCGGCACCCGCTGGCGGAGGATCTGGAGGCGTTCTTGCTGCTGCGGTGTGCGCGCAAACCACCGCCAGGAGGTGCACTTGGCGGCGCCTTCTACACACGTGCGGGGAGAAGGGCTCAGCCGCTGCCGCGCTGCTTCCTGCTGCGCTGCGCGGAGCTGCATGATATGGCTGACATCCAGCTGGTATGCATGCGGACCGCTGAGCACCATCTCGTACCCCACGCGCCGGCAGGCTTGCCGCAGGCCATACACCCAGTTCCTGGTGCCCACCAGGTGTGCCTCACACTGCGCATCCATCAGCAGCTCGTAGTGAAGGCTGCCCTCCCCCTGCGCACACAGGGAATTCCAAAAGCGCAGGCTGTGCGCCAGCCAGCGGGTCTGAATATCAGCCCTGCCGAGCTCTGCCATGAGGGCGTCAGTCGCAACAGAGGTTGGCAGGCGACACAAACCACAGAGAAATTTGCGGTGTAATGAGGCAAGCCTGTCACGCTCCTTTGCGGCAGCTGGATGCACACCCCACAATTCGCAGCCAAATAGTGCAGATGCCGTGACCAGAGCATCAAACAGGTGCAACTGCAGCCAGAAATCAGGAGTGCACTGCAGACGGTCAAATTTGTAGCGGAATGAGCGCCACGCCTGTTTGAGGTTGTCGCAAGCACGAGGGAGCCCATCTTTCGCTGTCCCAGTGGACTTGAAGACGACCCCCAGGTACTTGTACTCGTCGGTGGAGGGCAGGGTGCGGCCGGCATAGCTGAAGCTGGGGGTGGGTGTGCCGGCAGGCAGGCCGAAGCACATGGTCTGTGTCTTCGCCAGGCTGACATCCAAGCCCAGCGCCGCGCAGAAGCCCGTGAGGGCATCCAACAAGCGCTGCAAGTCGGCAGGTGAGTCGCCCAGTAGCACAATGTCGTCGGCGTACATTAGGTGCGACACCAGCAGCTCATCGCGGCCAGCAACCTCAAGCGGCACGCCGGCGCCCGGGGCATGCGCTTCCAGGTATGCCGGCAGGCCGTCCATCACACAGCCGAACATCGTGGGACTGCAGGGGCAGCCTTGGCGGACGCCAATAGAGGACGGCATGCTGGCACCGACGCGGCCCGCCACTTTGATGGCCATGTGGGTGTCTGCATACAATGACTGCAGCGCCGCCATCATGGTGCCGTGCACGCCGTAGCGGCGCAGCGCTTCCCACAGCAGTGGCCGTTGAACGCAGTCGTAGGCGGCAGTCAGGTCGACGAAGCAGATGTAGACGGGCGCAGGGCTGTGACGGTGGCGTGGGCGGTGGAGGCGCTTGTCGAGAATGCTCTGGAGAGCAAACAGGTGGTGTTCCACCGACAGCTTGGGGCGGAAGCCAGCTTGGGTGGGGGCCCGCAGCCGCTGCCGCTCCAAGAATGGCACCAGCCGCTCGTTCAGAACGGCAGCAAACAAGCGTACCGGCGGCACGCCGACGGCAATAGGGCGGTAGTTGGCAGTGTCGGCAGGATCGCCGCGCTTCAGCACTGGGGTCACCAGGGAGGTGCGCCAGCTGTCGGGGATGCGGCCAGAGCGCATGATGGCAGTGAACAAGCGTGCCAGGTGGCCCGCAAGTTCATGGGGCGGCGGCGGCTCCCCAGGCTCCCGTGGCGATATGGCGTGGCGCAAAAATTCTGCCGGACACTCTGCACCGCCTGTGGCTCGTCCATTCTGCAGTCTGCGCAAGGCTGCACGCACCTCCTCGACGTCTATGTCTCGGTTGAGGTGGGCGGCGGCAGCAATCAGGTCGGCGGTTGGTTGTAGGGTGGGCGGCAGGAAACAATCGGGCCTGCAGGGCCGTGATGACTGCAGCCTGAGGTAGGCGTTCCAGGCGGCAGGGTCTTGCAGCTGCTGGGGCATGCTGCGCAGCTGTTGATTGACCTGCTGCCAGAAGAAGCGAGGCTGATTGTGGAGAGCCTCAAGCAGTTCCTCCAGCTGCTGCCGCTGCCATCTGCGCTTCTTCCTCCTGACGAGGCTGTGGTACTGGTTTTCCGCTGCCCTGCAATCAGCGTCGCGGCACGGGTGGCTGCGGAGGAGGCGGCGGAGGCTGGCTTTGGCTGCTTGGCACTCTGCATCGTAGAAGGGTGCGTCATGGGAGGTGCGACCAGGCCTGACGCTCCTGGCCAGGGACCGCTTCTTGAACCCAGCCACCCGTCCCGCTAGGCTCAGAGCCTTGCAGAAATGCCGCTCGGCTGCTGTAATGAAAGGCGCTGCTGCCGCGGATGCTGCTGTTGCTGCTATGTCGGCGTCAGATGCACATGCCGCGGCTGCTGCCGCTGCAGTAGTTGCCGCATCAGCCGCCGCATGGCAACGTGCCAGGGCGCCGGCCGCTGCAGGGCTGCGGAGCGCTGCGGCGTATGCCTCCCGCAGGCTCGGGTCCCAAACGAGCTGTTTGAGTGGGGCACCGGTCGCAGGGGGTGGTAATGGCGGTGGTTGAGAGAAGCACGCCAGCTGCAGCTGTATCGGGCTGTGGTCCGAATCCCCGCGGCTGTCCATGACAGCGCACGACAAGATGGCGGGGTAGGCGTCGGCAGATACAACTACGTGGTCGAGCCGTGAGGCCCGGGCATTGCGCCGCCAGGTCGGAGGCGCTGCCTCATCGCCGGTTGCATTGCCGGTGCACAGCAGCAAATCATGCTGGCTGCAGAGAGCTGCCAGCTTGCGGCCATGAGCGTTGACGGTGGTATCTGTGCAGCCGCGGGGGCATGTGGCGCCTGGGGGCGGCGGTGTCGGCAGGGTGCCAACCCTGGCATTGAGGTCGCCGGCAAGGATGACAGGGCCGATGGCGGAGGCCCGCTCAATTTGTCGGCTGAGCTCAGCGAAACGAAGCTCTGCTGACATGACGTCGTCGTTGGCATTCCTGCACTGGAGCTGTTGTGATCCCGCAGGTGGCATATAGCAGGCACCAAGCATCCATCGTACCTGAGAGTTTGGATGCCGGACCTGGACCCACAGCACGCCAGATGTGGGGTCCGATGGCCAGAGGCTGACACTGAGGCCCAGGTCACGGCGCACGCCCAGCAGCAGACCTTGGCCTGGGCAGGCCGCAGAGTCGGCAGAGACGGTGTGGAGGTCGTGGTGGGGTAGAAGCCATGCTGGCGGAGCGATGAGTTGTGTTTCCGACAGAAAAACGAAGTCGAAGGTGTCAAGGAACTGGTGCGTCCCATGAAGGGACGCGGTGCCGGCACTTGTCAGACCCTGAACGTTCCAGACAAGCGCACTGTGCACCCTGGAGCTGGCAACCCCCTAGCACTGCTCCTCTGGGGGAGCAGTACCAGTGATGGCGTCGGCATAGGAGTCGGGCAAGGGGATGACGTGACCACTCCCCTCTGCCGACGCCTCCGCCATGTCAGCGTCTGGAGATGGCGTGTCGGTGTGGGTGGCCAGCTGAGGGGCTGATGGCAGGGTCGGGTAGTCAGCAGCAGTGCGGCGCTGGATTGCGGGTGGTGAGCCTGGCGGCGGTCTGGGAGTAAAAGTCCGAGGCGGACTGCCGTCTGCACTGAACATGATGTTTCGGCGCACTGGGGACAGCTCCCGGGATGGGGGGCCCGTCTGATCGCCAGCCGTGCGCAGCGCAGGGGAGAGGGTGCGCTCCACTGAGCGCTGGGGCCCGTCTACGTGGGGGCGAGAGCCTGTGGCAGTGATGCGGCGGTGGGCAGGTGTGGACGGCACCGTGGCGTGGTGCGCTCCCGTGTTAGGGTGCAGTATGCCAGAGAGGGCGCTGCCGGTAGCTCTGTAAATTCTGCCAAAGGTTCCCATAACCCTTGCAGTAGACATGCTCTCAGGCGGACCAGTCTCCAGCATGCCACCTGCCTGCGTCGGAGATGTCGACGGCAGCGGCTGCAGGGGCTGGCTGCCACCAGCGCCTTGCGCTGGCTGGCGACCGGCACCCTGCCCAGCGGCCGCAGCCGGCATTGTCGGCTGAGACGGCAGAGGCGGCGGCAGCGGCGGCTGGGGCCGGCCACCAGCAGCGCCCTGCGCTGGCTGGCGGCCAGCCCTCTGCCCACCGGCCGCAGACGGCAGGTTTGTCGGCTGAGACGGCAGAGCTGACGGCGGCGGCGGCAGGGGCCGGCCACCAGCAGCGCCCTGCGCCGGCTGGCGGCCAGCCCTCTGCCCACCAGCCGCAGACGGCAGGTTTGTCGGCTGAGACGGCAGAGTTGACGGCGGCGGCGACAGGGGCCGGCCACCAGTAGCGCCCTGCGCTGGCTGGCGGCCAGCCCTCTGCCCACCGGCCGCAGACGGCAGGTTTGTCGGCTGAGACGGCAGATTTGACGGCGGCGGCGACAGGGGCCGGCCACCAGCAGCGCCCTGCGCCGGCTGGCGGCCAGCCCTCTGCCCACCGGCCGCAGACGGCAGGTTTGTCGGCTGAGACGGCAGAGTTGACGGCGGCGGCGACAGGGGCCGGCCACCAGCAGCGCCCTGCGCTAGCTGGCGGCCAGCCCTCTGCCCACCGGCCGCAGACGGCAGGTTTGTCGGCTGAGACGGCAGAGTTGACGGCGGCGGCGACAGGGGCCGGCCACCAGCAGCGCCCTGCGCTAGCTGGCGGCCAGCCCTCTGCCCACCGGCCGCAGACGGCAGGTTTGTTGGCTGAGACGGCAGAGTTGACGGCGGCGACGGCGGGGGCTGGCCACCAGTAGCGCCCTGCGCTGGCTGGCGGCTGGCCCCTTGCCCAGAGGTCGCAGACGGCAGGTTTGTCGGCTGAGATGGCAGAGTTGGCGCAGGTGGTGGCGGCGGCGGCGGCTGGTCACTATCAGCATCCGGCGCCCGCTGGCGTCCGGGCCCCCGGCCAAGACCGGCGGTGCGCCGCCCGCTGCCAGGCCCAGCAGGCGGCCGCGGAGCAGTGGGCGCCCGCGATGCCTGTACAGGGAAAGGTTGTGGGCGCCGTGCGGCAGGGCTTGCCTCTGCTGTGGCTGCAGTGGGAAGGTCGGTGGTCAGCCATTCGCAGACGCGTTCGCCGACTTTGAAGAGCAGGTGCTCGTCGCGCCACCATGGTTTGTACCCCAACTCATACAGCTCCGAGAAGCAGGGATTTAGCTCGCTTTTGCGAGCGCATTGAGTGGGCGTCAGGTCAGGACCGATCCTGATGCCCTGGTGCCGCAGACGTCTGTTGAGTTGGAAGGCAGCATGCCTCTGTGACTCCGATGCCAGCACAGCTAGGATCGCGCTGCCCCGCCGCGTAGCTGACAGGATAGAGATGGGCTCAGTGGCGTGCGCCAGGCCCAGCTGCTGTGGCAGGTTCTGCACCAGCGAGGCCGGGGTCTCGTCCATCGGAACCTGCACTCCCTTGATGAAGACATTCCTTGCACGAGCGAGTCGGTCCATGACCTCCACCGCCTGCGACACATCCTGCCTCGCCAGTGAGATCTCTGATGTGCACCACTCCCGCACGCCAACTTCGACCTCGTTGTTGTGTGCGGCGAGGGCCCTGATCTGCGCCTCCATCTCCGGGATCTTCTCGCCATGTTTTGACACCGTGACCTCAATGGCCCCAAAGCGCACACTGAGGTCGTCAGCCACCTGCGCCCGCAGGTCCCTCACCTCTTTGCGGTTGTCGCTCATCTCTTTGTGCAGTTCGCGCTGCATCTGCAGCACCCGCTGCAGGTCAGCAGCCATGCTGCCTGTGGTGGCAGTGGCAGGCGGCGGCTGTGCGTCTATTGGTGGCTGCGCATCCTGTGACGCCTGGCTGGCCTCTGACGCTGCCTCTGGTGTCTCGTCGTTCTGATAGCGTTCGGGTATTCTGCGTGGTCTCTTAGGCCTATTGTTGGCTGGTGAGTGCTGGACTGCTACTGTGAGATCTGCCATCGAATGCTCTGCAATTTGCGATTTGGACCAACGCTGCCACAATCGACCGTGAAAGATCAGTCTACAAGCCGGTAGAGCACCGTCGAGAGGCTTTTACTTGTACATGCCCCCAGCCTCACGGCCCCACACCATGTACACCTCAGGTGCTCGACCGACCGGCAGCATCACCCTCAAAGCCGATCGCGGTTGCGTCTCAAGCAACAGTCTCAAGCGTCACAATGGTGTGTCCAACTTACTCGGTGATGCACGTCATCATCTGGCTACATATGACACTGGCACCTAGACATGTCTAATCATGAAAGGTCCAATGAAGTAAGCCCGCCCTGACAATTTGGCAATGTGTGTTTGCATCCCGCAGATGACACCTACATGCGCCCTTGCAGTGTTTCACAGTATATTTGACATGATCAGAAGCCACTAGGCCAGCGTACACGGAAGGACATTCGTGGTTTGCAGAAGTACATCTGATACATCTACTCAAGGCACAGCATAGGCAGCAGTGGATCATTTCAACACAATCTGTCTGGCCTCTGACGTCGCCAGGGATCAGTTCTGCGCTGGCACCATGTGATTGCCGACGCTCGCCGGCAGCACAGCGGGCCTTGAAACTGTTGCACTGCTGTGGAGGGGCCAAGCCAGGGGCCATTCGCTGCTGCGTGGCGCAGAGCAGGTGGGAGCAGCATGTTTATGTTGACCGATGCGTCGGCCATCGAGCCATGGTGCAGTGCTCAGAGCTGATGCACCAGTACCATGCCAACTGCATCAGTGCGCAGGTCAGCATGCACAACTTGCGCCAACATCGCAAACAGATGCAGCTGCACGTGATCGTAGAGAATCGACTTTGGGCTGACTAGTCTGTAAGTCACGTTCTGCGATGGTTGGACAGGCACCGGGGCACTGGCCGCTCAAGGCACTGTAGATGCCGCCCTCCCGGAAAGGCCGAGCAAAGGTAGCTGGCCAGTAAATCACTTGCTGCTGTCCTGGCATGCATGCTTTCTCCTCTACTTGCAGTGAGGCAGCAGCTTTCGCAGCTCATACAGCAGCCTGAGGGGCAGTTCTTGCCGGAGGTCCGCGCCGTATGAACCACAACTTGGCATACAGGCGGGCAGGGGCGACATGCCATCGCTTGCACAGCCGACAGCCAACGGCAGCCATGCGTGGTCGCCGTGCTTGCCGCCGGCGGCAGCACCAGTGGGGTCGCAGCCGGCGGCGCCGTCCCCAGCGCCGCTGCCAGGCGGCTTC
Organism: Tetratostichococcus sp. P1; assembly: GCA_036584455.1. NCBI lineage: Eukaryota > Viridiplantae > Chlorophyta > Trebouxiophyceae > Prasiolales > Stichococcaceae > Tetratostichococcus > Tetratostichococcus sp. P1. Next base: position 918,673 of record BTPI01000006.1, read on the forward strand.
AAGAGCATGAAGAACCGCTGGCTCGCCGAGTTCGAGGCTGAGCAGGCGGCAAAGCAGGCGGCGGAGCGGGCCGAGGGTCAAACGCAGCAAACAGCAGCCACAGATGCGCATCTCACAGAGCAGCTGGTGCCGAAAGCTGAGCCCACAGGAGACCAAGCGCCTGCAGCAGATACGCAGCTGGTACAGCTGGCGCGGGGGCCAGATGCCGAGCCGGCGGCCGAGCCGGATCCGCAGCAGGATGCTGTGCCCGTCCAGCCCGTGGCCAAGCGGCAGCGCAACAACGGCGGCGGCGCCGCAGCAAAGCTGAAGGCGGGGGAACAGGACGCAGTGGCCCCCGACACCAGCAGTGCGCACAGCGAGGCGGACCAGCACCCGCGGTCGTCACCGGCCGCGGCGGCGCACGCGCTGCCGCCGCACCTGGTGGCGGCCCTGGAGCAGGACGCCGCGGCGTCGCCGGCCTCCGACGCCGACAGCACCAAGCATCACAGCCCCGCGGGCGGCGCCACGGCCGCGGCGGCGGGCCGGCCGCCAGACACCGCCGCTGCAGCTGAGGACGCAGCAGCAGGTGGGATTGATTGGGATTGATATCTCACTAGATATGTGCTACATCATATGTGGATGCCTGCTGGTTTGTCACAAAGGAGGGCCTGGCTGGCTGCGCAAGCTGAACGACATCTGTCCCACACACGGACAGGCTTGCCAGGGCGGCGAAAGCGGAAGCCGGAAGGGGCATCGGAGCCGGGCCAGCGGCGGCGGCCGCCACCGCAGGGGCAGGCGACGCGCAACGGCGCGCCCAAACCACGGCACGAGGCAGCCGCAGCCGATGCTGATCTGCCGCCACACCTGCGGCAGGCTGCCGACAGCAAAGGCAGTGGCCGTGACCCCCCTGCGCAACAGCCAGCAGCGCCAAGGCCTGCAGCGGCATTGGCTGCAGCAGTGTCGCAGAAGCTGGGGCAGCAGCCCAAGAATGGGGCGCAGCCTGACCAGAGGCAGCCTGCCAATGCTGAGCGGCCGGACAAGCATGCTGGCGCGATGCGGAATGGCAAGAGGCTGCAGGCGCAGCCTGGCAGCAACCATGGGGGCCTGCAGCCAGACCCTGGCCGGCCGACTGCCAAGCCGCAGCCGTCAAACAGCGAGGCAGACACGAAGCGGGACCCTGATCTCCTGCCCAGCGAGCACCGGCATGGCGGTGGGAAGCCCGCGGCTGCCGACAGGAAGGCGGCGGTCGGCGCAGCTGCAAAGGGGGCCGGCACACAGCAGCAGGGCCGCAAGAAGATGCAGCAGCGGCAACGTGACGGCGCACCAGATGGACAGCCCGATGCCAGCAGCAAACCCGAGGCCAGCAGCAGGCGGGGGCCTGCGCAGGAGACCACACTGCGGGAAGGGCCAGGTGGCAACCGCACAGCGCCTGCCGCAGTTGAGCTGCACTACCTCAGCGAACACAGCGGCGCATCTAAAGTGCTCGGTGAGCTGGGAGGTTGTGCACGAATTGGAGCAGGCATGCCGGCATTGATTGCATTGTTGCATTGCCGCTCAGCACCTGGGCGTCAATCACGCAGTCAGTCAGGTTACTGATGCGCTGATTTTTGTGGCGCTTGCCAGGCGAGGTGGACCTGCAGGCGTGCAGCTGCCGTGCTGAGGTGCTGAAGGCGATCTATGCTCGACATGCCCCCAGCTTGCCGGATCAGGCTGGAGTGCGGCTCACATACGAGGTAGGAACTCGCCTCGCCGCCTTTGATCCTGGTGCATTGGGAAGTGTGACTTCTAGTGGATTTTCGCAGGGCCGCTTTTAACGCGATCCGCGATGCCGGCTGTGGTGGATTGCCTGTTCGCTCAGCTGATCGTTCTTGCCTGCCTGCAGGATGATGTGGGCGATTGGATGCTGCTGCATGACGGCACGTCCTGGAATGATTTTGTGACGTCCGCCTGCCGCCTGCTGGTCACGAGCCGGGCCTGAATCTAGGCTTGCGAGGGCTGGCTGCTGCGGGCTGTGACCGTAGAACAGCCATCATTTGATTCGTGGTTTTGCAGCAACACCTGCTTTTTTCTGTGCGCTGAAGATTTGGGTGAAGACTTGAGGCAGGGTGAGTCAGCAGGAGTGCTCACACAGCTCATCTGCACCGTTCACATTTCTGGCGTCTTTCACCAAACATCGGAAATCTCACAACGTACCGCATCCCGATCTGACGGTGCAGTTTCGGCTGCTCCAGCCAAGCATCACCGGGAATTGTGAGGCATCAGCCTGGCCAGTCTGTTGACCACACAGTAAAGCGAAGCAGCCAAGTCATTGGAATTGGCTGAGTCACAAGCTGAAGTAGGTGCGCATCAGCAGCCCTGCAAGTCTTGACGCCGTACCTGGAAAATGATCTCGTTTGGCGTCCAGCAAACCCGGATCAACTGAAGTGCACTGCTGCTTGTCAACTTCGAACATCGAGAATCTGCATGGACACCAAAGAATGGCCCAGTCTGCCTAGTTTGGAGCGCTACTTTGGATGGAAGGTTCACACTGTTCAGGCCTGCCAGCTTGGCGGTCTAAGGCATCTGGTATCTCGCGCATGTAGGGAGGCAACGACCAGCTTTAAAACTTACATAGCGAAGGAGAAGACGCATAACAAAAGTGCTTCCTGAAAGCAGCTCGCGATATGACCGACGCTATAGCGCGCACAACTGTCGGCGTGCTAGGTGCGGCACAGCTGTTCACTGCACGCAAACGCATAACCAATGTGCGCTGTCATGGCAGATCTCTGTGTGCAACGTATCACAGCCCATCATCTGACGGCTCTGCGACGCTCCTCGCATGCTCGCCGAAGTACTGCATCCGGTGCGGTTGGGTTGACAATTCGGTTTACAATGCAGGTGGCGGAGCATGGGGCACGGCGCTTGCGGCACATGCAGCGCGCATGGGGCACGACACTGTGCTGTGGGCACGCGAGCCGGATGTGGTTGCGGCTGTCAACGAGCAGCACGAGAACGTCACCTTCCTCAAGGTTTGTGATGCGCTGGCATGGCGAGCCCCTGTTGCAGCTGTGTCGATCTTACACAGCCGAACAAGACTGCACGCAACACATTCACGCGACTTCTTGATGCAAAACGCCTGTCTTACGACATGCGCAAGCAGCTTAGCCACATATCTCCTGATCACCTGATGCAGGGCGTGTCACTGCCAGATAACTTGCGGGCCTCTGGCGACATGGCGGAGGTTGCCAAAGGCGCAGAGATTATTCTCATGGTGAGCAGCGCCACTGCGCAGCATGGAATGAGAACTCCCAACGTTGCATGTAAGCAGGCTCGGAACAGCGTGGCTGAGCACCCTTATACACATGCAGGTGATTCCCACCCCCTTTGTGGCGAGGACCGTCGCCCCGCTGGCAGACCTGCTGCAGCCGCATCAGATCCTGGTGTCCTGTACCAAGGGCATCCTCAACGACACCCTAGAGACGCCCAACCAGGTGCAATACGAAGACCATGAACGTGACCTTCTTTCGTTCAATGCTCTTGTAGGTTGGAAATCCCTCAGATTTCATTGGTGTCGACAGCATATGTCCATTCCTGATCTGCTGAGTCGACCCTTGCATATGGATTTGTCCTGCAGATTCTGCAGCGAGTGCTGCCACAGCCACTGCACGCGCGGCTGGCATATCTGTCGGGACCTTCCTTTGCAGCAGAGGTGGCGCGGGAGCTGCCAACAGGTACAGATGATGTCTCATATGGACTTGCTACATCACGTCAGGGCCAGTCCTCAGGCACCTACCAGGGCATGTCACTCAGGCATGAATGACTGGTGTATGCACTCGATGCACCACAGACAAACATACCTCGAGGTCGGTGGCTGTACTCCTCGTGCAGTGGTGACGATAGCGTCGCAGGACGAGGCAGTGGCAGCGCGTGCCCAGGCGCTGCTGTCCACGCCGCGCTTCCGCTGCTACCGCACCACCGACGTCATTGGTGCGCCTCTGAGCTGAGTCATCGTCCAGAACACAGTGGCGTGCCAGTTGCTGCCAGACCGCAACCTGTCCTCAGCTTCAGGCAGGGCCTCCCGATCATCCATCATATGTGCATCCTGTCTGGGACGCGTGCAGATATACAATTGGCGCCTGTCAATGGTGCCCGGGCCACCTGAGCAGGTGTGGAGATGGGCGGCGCGCTGAAGAATGTGTTGGCTATCGCGTGCGGCATCAGCGACGGCCTGGGTTTCGGCAACAACGGCCGCGCGGCGCTCATCACACGCGGCCTCGCCGAGATGACTCGCCTGGTTAGCTCTTTGGGTTGAGCCATCATTCAACCTCGTATCTGCTCATTTCATGCCTCGCTGAATTGAAATGTCTGATTTCATTCCTCCCTTCCACATACCGTGCTGCTGTGTCGCTTTGATCGAGCACTGGCTGTGGAGATGTAAGTGAGGCACTGTGCACATCATGGTCGCCTCACGATCCTCTCGTGAACCAGCCGCTCGTACACGTTACCACCTCAGTGTTATATTGCGAGTCACCTTTTGAATTCGAAAGGCTCTGTCAATGTGTGTCTCATACTCGTTTGCTGCTTCTGCAGGCGGTGGCAGGCGGTGCGCATCCACTCACTATGCCAGGGCTCGCGGGCATGGGTGATCTGGTGCTCACCTGCACAGGTGCCTGGCAGTTTCCCGTCCGCAGCATGGTGCCAATGCTGCAGATGCGCTGATGTGTTGGACCTGACATATCTGCTGTACACGCACGTGCTGACTTCCTATGTGCCCTGTAAGAGATGTGAATACTTGGCCGCCGGGTGATTGCAGGTGACCTGAGCCGCAACCGTACCGTGGGGCTGCGCATCGGCAAGGGCGAGACGCTGCAGCAGATCATGGAGGGCATGACCGCTGTAGCCGAGGGCGTCCTCACCTCTAGGTGATTCCTTTCATGGAGTGCTCCCATTCATCCACATGTGCTCCAAATGCTCGCGTCAGTACTGTTGCAGCTGGCATTGCTTCCGACTGCTTGTCGTTTGCCATTGCATTGGCTTTGTACGACCCCATACGAGATGACAGATGGTGTACAACCTGGCAACACAGCTGGGTGCAGACCTGCCCACAGGCAAAACCGTTGCCCGTGATGAGCGGCTTTGCTATTTCATCTGCAGATCGGCACACAGTCTGGCAAAGAAGCTGGGCGTGGACGCGCCCATCATCGAGGGCATCTACCGCGTCATCCACGAGAACGCGGACCCCAAAGCTGTGTGCATTGAGGTGGGCACAGGTTCGGTGATCGCCAATGCGGCGCCAGCACAATTTGCTGCAAGCCAAGCAGCCTGCAGCCTGCACGTCATGAAGTGTGGCACGATAGCAGAGCGCATGCGGCTTCCATACGTGTAGTCTTCAGGTTGACTCAGAAGGTCCTGTGCTCTTGTGCAGGTCATGTCTCGGGAGTTGCGTCCAGAGGTGGACGAGGTGACCTTTGCGGCGGCGGCTCTGCGGCCCGGCGAGAAGGCCCACTGAGGATACAGACTTCACACTCTTGGTGGTGAACGGTCAGTGGTCAATCAAAGTTGATGGTGTGGCACACCTCTCAGACCTGTGTCACACACAAGGGAGGAGAGGAGGGCATACAACTCTCGGTGCATCATGGCACATTGCGAAGGGAAGGCCATTCAGCGTCAGAACGTCGAAGAGAGGGGAGCTCAATCAGAGTGGTACACAGGTGTGCACTGGTCACAGGGGCGGGATGACGCAAATGTTTACAGAGCTGTACGCTGACATCAAGCGCCAGCGTTTGCGACAGCTGATGCTGCTGTCCCCGCTCCGTTGGCCCTGCACCACACCTCCCACCAGATCCACCTCAGCGCTGCCGCAGCACCAAAAGTTTGGCCACCCTCCGCCAATGACGACCGCTCAAGCGCTGTCAATGGTGACGCTGGTCTTGCCCTTGAAGGTCTGGTCGTCCGACACTGTCACGTACGAGTACAGCTCCTCCTGCGGGCCATGATGACACTTGTGTTTATAGAAAGCTCAGAGACTGTCATCAAGCGTCATTGGTCACCATGATGAGCTCACAGTACAGCAAGCCCATCTTAGAACAGACAGCCGACAGATGGCGGTGTACAGAGTTAATGAGTCTTGAATATATAGATGAGTGCATCATAGAATGAGACTCTCATGCGCTCTGGAAACTCGCCTTTGCATCCTCATCGTCGTTGCGCTTCCTGGAGATCTGAATCCGCAGCCGTGTCGGCACATTCCGCACACCCTGCACCAGCAAAGAGCGATGGAGCGTCAGCGCAAAATTCCTCTGATTTACGTTTCAGACTGGCTGTGTCCGCTGTTGAAGTTGTGCTGCTCGACTGAGCCTGGGTGCTGTTAATGCCGGTGCTGCAGCCTCCGGGTTGGGCCCTCCGCTGAGCGCTTGCTGACTGCTGAGACATCACTAGAGCCTGCATGCTAGCCTGCAGCTGCCCTTCAGCCTGCTCGCAGCAGAGCTGTCGCCGCTGCACACGCTGCTGCTGCTGCTGCTGCTGCCCATCCAGCATGCCCGTGCCGCCGCATCCACCACACTGGCAGTGGGCCTAACCAGCATGGCCTGCTGCCTCGCCGTGAACGCTGCAAGCCGCCCACCGGTGCCGTGCGGTGGACCGAACGTCCACATGACGTGTTCTGAGCAATGTGCGACCTTCAGATCGCCTACAGCTGCAGCCAAGTCCGCGCACACCGCCGCAAACCGCACTCACCCTGCTCCAGACAACCTTGTTGAGCTTGACGTCCAGCCGCACGTCATTGGTGCCCATCATCTTCTTCGCGAACTTGCGAATCTCCTTGACCGCGATGGGTGCCCGCTTCTTGAAGTTCTTGTCATGCAGCCGCTTGTGCAGGTTGATGGTGTACTCCCGAGTCACCGTGTCCTTGGCGCGGCTGCTCTTCTTGCCGCCCACCATCTGCATGCGCAAACGCAGCCTCAGCCGCTGCAGACCTTCTGTGCTGCCAGCCGGTCACAGCCGGTCAGCAATGGGAGAGTGCTACATCCTCTGCAGCACAGGCCAGCAGAGGCTGCACGAAAGAGCAGCAAACGCGCCGGCATTGGCACCCACCTTGACGGACCTCGCTGACCCGCAACAGCACGCACGCCGGGCCTCGCGTGGAAGAGGCTGAAACCCGGCAGCACTGCCCGACTTGCCTGGCGGTGGCCTGAACCCTGAGCTAGTCACAGCAGCCCTCAAGCTAGTCATGATAGTGTCGACATGACTTTGCTGCAGTGCAAGGTGCTGCCTCACTGGCAGATTTACAAAAAGGCATTGCTTCTCAGATTGGCGCTGATCATCGAGGTTTGCAAACCTGGGTGCAACGTAACAGCCATCATTGGGTCGCACCATCCACTTGCTCCCGGAGCCCTGGCAGCGTTGCTGTGCGTGCAACCACCTCTGCAGTTGTTACCACTGTGTTCGAGCCGTATCTCGATCAATTGAGCCCGCCGTGCCGCCGTTTGGCACACTCGTCACAGTGCAGTGTAGAGCCTCATTCGGCGGCAGCCGCCGGCGCAGCAGGTTGCTGCCGAGTCGATACCCAGTGGGTCGGGGGCGGCCACCCTGCTATCCTGCTTTGCATATAGTCCGTAGAATCTCGACTGATCGGCGTCGATCAAGACATTGCACCGGGCCTGGCCGGACTCACAGGGCCGCCGCAGTATGCGGCCCCTCACCGAAGAGGTCAGCATCTGTTTCATCTTAGTTGAAGCATATCACCACATCACTTCTGTTGTATCATGACGGCCGTATGCTTGGATCCATGCATATAGACGCACATTTACGCATGCATGCGCACTCAACTGAATGCTGTCATGTGCCATGGCATGCAGGAGACCAAGCAGGTGTTTGAGAAGCTGTACAAGTACATCGGCAAGGACATCAAGACGCTCATAGACCGCGCGGACGCGTCGTACGTCATCAGGCTGCAGCGCAACAGGGTGTTCTATGTCCGGGAGGAGATCATGCGGAGGGCGACAAATGTGCGGGGTTTGACCTCACTCTGCCTCAACCAAGCCCCGCTGTGACGCCTCCTGTACGCCCACACTGCTGTCGTGCTGCTCACACACTAGGCTTTCACATCCAGGAACCTGGGCTGCTGGCTCTGTTATCATGGCGATGTTATCTGTGCAATGCGGCAGGTGGCGCGGGATAAGTTGATCTCGTTGGGGACATGCATCGGCAAGTTCACGCACTCGAACAAGTTCAGGTTAGGCATCGGTGCGCTCGACATCCTGTCAGAGTACGCAAAGTACAAGGTAGGGCTTGAGTCTGGCAGCATGCATCTCCTGTGAATCCTTCAGTGATTGGCGTGCATGCTGATGCATGCCTGAAACGAGCGCCCGGTGATGAGTTTCAAATTCAGTCTTCAATCCGACCAAACCGTGAGGACTCGAACAATGAACAAGCCGAATCTGAGGGCTCTCAAGGGCCACACATCGCCCATGTTAACGGCACTCCTGAACTTCAAGCAGACACGTGCCAGCCGTAATTCCGTCAAGCCGCCTTCACAGTTTTTGCCGCATAAATGTAGCATCCTGAACACCTGCAGGTGTGGGTGCGACCGTCTGCGGAGATGCAGTTTCTGTACGGCAACCACGTGCTGAAGTCGGGGCTGGGACGCATCACCGAGGGCACGCCTGCCTACACCGGCGTGGTGCGTCTCTCTGTCCAGTTTATACTACTGCACCGCAGTTTCTTGCAGGTTCAGAGCTCCCACAGGGTGAGAACGGCATGGCATTGTCTTTGAGTGCCGAGTGCACAGCTGCCGTGTGCTCTCGCACCATATCATCATTGCCTGAACTGACCTATGTCGGGTCTCATGGCGGACCAAGCACACAGCCGCTGATATCCCCGGCATATCCATGCCGTGTCCCCTGACTATCAAGCGGTACTCGTGCAGGTGGTGTACTCTATGACGGATGTGCCCCTTGGCTTTGGCACCACCGCCAAGAGCACCATGGATGCGCGCAGCATGGACCCCGGTGGTATAGTGGTGAGCGTCTGTTGAGCGAATTTCACTGAGTGCTTCGTCATGTTGGCTGACCGTGGACGCACAGGTGTGCGTTCATCAGTGACAGCTACTGGTGCCCATGTTTTCGCTGCGCTCTCACTGTCAGATTGCAGCATCCCATAAATTGACTGGTCTCCCACACAGTCAAATTTGTTGTGTGCAGGTGTTCCACCAGTCGGATGTTGGCGAGTACCTGCGCTCAGAGGATGATCTCTGACGGCATGGTCCGCAGCGGGGGCAAGTAGAAGCGCGTACAGGCAGAGATTTTTGCTTCGAAGTTTGTGGGGTTTCGTAATGGTTTTCAATAGCTAGATAAGAACAACTGTTTGGTCGAAGCAACCACTGCAGCTACTGAAAGGTCCATCGACTGGGGCCTTGTAGAAAGGCCTTGGCAGTGCAAGTGCCCTTTCCGCGCTGATTTCAATCATGGCAAAGTTCAGGATTTCCCCAGTGATGCGTGCCAGCAGCAAGGCTGTGACTTCTCGGATGTGTTAGTCTTCCACACAAGCGCCACCACCAACCACTCATGGATCATTGCACGGCCGCTGGTGTCCCCACTGCGCTTGCACTCCCAGATGCAGCAGAAGACACTGGCGCCGCCTGCTTCGGGTGCGGCACCGCTTCCAGCACCAGCGCGCTCTTGGGTTGCAAATAATAGTCGGGACCCGACAGCTGCACGCCACCATCTGTCACGGCGTCATTGGGCGTCGGCCGCCCTGTGAAGGCAGCATGCAGACACTCATCACAACAATTTTCTGGCGATCAAGACCTCCTGCACAGCCAGCAGTGTCGGCCATCAGAAGATCAACCTCTGACAAGATAAGCACAGGCGCTGTTGACCTGGTCGGGCACTCATGCGGCTCAGTGACGCGGAACCAGCACCTGTGAACCACGATGGTGTGCCAGGAGGTGTTCAGTGGCAGGAAAGGCAGTCCCGCACCCTCTGTACTGCCGAAAATTTCATGCGCTGAAAAGAGGCCCATCTGGCAGTGGGACAAGCACCAGCTGGCTGAAGTTCGTCACCTGTGTCCACGACGGCGTGCCAGGAGGTGCCGGCGGGCGGCGGCGGCAGCGCAGCGCCCTCGGTGCCGCCCGAGGCGCTGAGGCCCACGTACAGCGCGCGCCGCCCGCCGTCGCTGACCGAGAAGGCCAGGTAGCCGTGGCCGCCTTCCCAGTCCGGCGGCGAGCCTGCGCCAAGGCATCCGCAAAATTGGCCCCTCAGGAGCCTCATTGATCTGACATTGATCTGACATTGATCTGACATTGATCTGACACAATCAAGCAGATCCAATGTCATCAGTGACATCTTGGTTTGTCCTGCACAGCTGCATGACAAGGCTGCAGAGCTGCGGTGTCAAGGGACGAGAACACAGGGGGTGCACCCGGGCCGGCGCCGTGCCACTGCAGGGGGGCGGCTGTGGCGAGGCGCCCCGGCTGCAGCAGGTCCAGGTACCGCCGCCGGATGCCGGCCAGCACGCCCACAAAGCGCGCCAGCGCCTCCTCCCCCACCTCATCCTGCACAGAAAGAAAGATTTTGTCCTCTGTAAGTGTGTGCCTCTATGAAAGCCAAATGCCGGCTAGCACGCCTACAAAGCGCGCCAGCGCCTCCTTCCCCACCTCACCCTGCAAAAACGGAGGGAATCAACCCTCAAATGTGACCACCAGGCATCATGTGCGTCTGTGAGAGCCAGATGCCCACTAGCACCCCCACAAAGCGCGCCAGCGCCTCCTTCCCCACCTCATCCTGCAACGATGAAAAATCGTCATCCTCAGTCAGCGCGTTCCGCTGCCAAAGAAGGTTCACATGCTCGAGCGCATGCACCACAGGCTGAGTGTTGCGATGAGGATCGAACTTGATGCACATGTCATTTGGGCGGGCGATCCCGTGCCTACTCAACCAATCAGCAGCTGCATGCTGCGTCAGTCAGCTGTGGATCACCGTCACACACCTCAAGGGAGGTGGCCTTCATTCACCAAGACAGACCAGAGGAAGCATGTCATGCAGATTCGAGCACCTGGGAGAGGCAGGGAGTGCCGCGCGAAAGCAGCGCCGCCACCAGCAGAGACCTTGCAAATGCGTCCTGGTGGCTCGAACACCCATCTGCATTTGGATACAAGCAGCTTCAGCATGCCAGCATGCTCAAATGACTGAGAGAGGGAAGCCAAGTGAAGGTTTAGACGGATCACGCAGCAGGGGCGAGTGCTGTCATACAACTGGCATGCATGCTGCAACTGGCATCATGCTCAACACTCATGATCAGGTTCCTTCACCTCTGCATGCACCTCACAGACACGTCGCAGCCTGTGTGGGCAGTGCTTTCCAGACCAGGAGAGACTGCGATGCGCAGCACTGCAAAAGCATCGCAGAGATGCAGAAACTGCGCACATCCGGGATCCTGGTGCGGTGGGAAGTTCCACAGCGAGTCGTCAACCGTCTTGCGCAGCCGCCGGCCGTTGGCCGCCAGCGCGGTGACTAAATTGAAGCACGCCGCCGCCGGCCGCTGCGCCGCCAGGTTGCCGGGCAGCCCGGTCCCTGGGGGCGCGGCGTCAAACGTTCCCGGGCTGCCCGCGAGGCGCTCCGCCGCGGCTCTCAGGTTGGGGCCGCCCACGCCTGCCGGCGAAGGATGATGCAGTTTGTCAGAGATGTTGCTGCATGGGTCAGCTTTGACCAGGTTGCCAGGCAGGCTAGTCTCTGGCTGATTGTGGCACCCAGTATCCTGCCTTCACCTGCAAGCTGCTCAGTCGCAGCCTTCAGCTTTGTGTAGCCCACACCTGCAACAAATGCTGGAGTTGCCCCTGATTTCCGCAGGATTCAGCCTGAGGAAAGGACATCGCTGCTGCGCGCCGGTGAAGGTGGCGAAACAAGCAAGCCTGCAGCCTCTGACCATGTGAATTGACAGCATGGAAGGATGCCCACCCTCGGCCAGAAATCGGACAACGTCCGCAGCGAAGCCCGCCGGCCGCTCGCTCCAGGCGGCCCAGTGCGGGAACCCGCGGGTGCCGCCGCGTGCGAGCAGTCCCGCGTCGCCCGGCGCCGCCAGTATCCGCCGGTCCGCCAGCAGCGGGTCCGCCGCGATCTCGTGTGCCAGCGGCGGCGCATCCAGCACCGTGCCATCCCGGTCTGCAGGGGTGCGCCAGCAGAGTGAACACACTGACACAGGTCACCACAGATCGTGTGGTGCAGATGAGCGACATCACTACCCGACTGTGCTAGCATGATGCACCAGGGCGCAGTCCGGCCTCAGCGATCTGGCCTCGGCAAGCAGCAGCATGGCAGGACCCACCATGCGTGAGCGCCTCGGCATTCAGGAATGTGAAGCCGTCCAGCCTGTAGTCCCACGCCCAGTGGCGCAGGCTGTCCACCACCAGGCGCCGCACCGCCGCGTGCCCGCAGTTCAGCACGCCGTTGCCCCTGGCGATGGCCGACATGTGGTGCATCAGACGAAGCAGATCTTGCGGCTCATCTGCCGCAGGGGCAGCTAAAATGCTGTAGGACAGCTACAGTGGCATGCACTCAGGCGATTAGCAGGGTGTCACTGGTGCATGTTTGCCGCTAGGTTGCTGCGCTTTTACGCCTGATGCCGCGTGTGTGAATGTCTAAGTGCACCAAGCGGCGCCTTGATATACGCACCGGTAGTAGAGGTCCCCATCCAAGCCCAGCAGCGAGGACGGGGTCCGGCTGTCCGGCTGCCCCTCTGCTGTGAAGCAATACTGCACCTGCACCACCACGAGGTCCTTCTGTCAGTGCTGAGCACCTGCAATGCGGGGCGGCATGACCAAAGGAGCCCCTTTGAGCAGCTTGTGCGGCATTCTTCATACAAACATTGATACAGGCATGCCACCACCGCATTGACACTGGAGAGCAGCGGGCTGCACCAGCACGCTGTTGCTATGAATTTGGCTTCCGCAAACCTGCATCATGACTGACAGGCCAGCTGCGTGGAGGCCGGCCACCAGCTGGCGCAGCTCGCGGGCGGGCGCCAGCGGGTCGCCGCCGACCGCCAGCGACGGCTCCGGCGCAAAGAAGCTGAGTGGCGCCCGGCCCCCTGGACCCAACCCTGTGACATGAAGTAGGCAGAGATCGAGCATGGTACACGTCCAGAATACTGCAATCCTGCCAGAATGGGTTGCCGCCGACCGCCAGCGACGGCTGCGGCGCAAACAAGCCGAGCGGCGCACCTCCCGGTCCCAGCCCTGTTTAAGACGTGACACAGACATGCAACTCAGTACGGTACACTTCCAGAGTACTTGAATCACGTCAGCGAGTCAGTGCCGACCGGCAGCGACGGCTCCGGCGCGAAGAAGCTGTGCGGCGCCCGCCCTCCCGTTCCCAGCCCTGTAGCAATGCTGAAATATTTGCTGGCGTTGCATGTATATCACAATGCGAGTCTGCATGATGTGCTGCAGCCTGTTGTGTACATGTCACATGTCCACATTCCTGATGGTTGACTTGAGGCATGAAGGCGTGCAATTCGTCTGAGCATAACTTGCACGTGGATTACTCACATGCAGAAGGTGTCCACAGGGTTTGCGTGGTCACCGAAGCCATGCACGCAGGCGGCCTTATGCATGGATGCACTGCCGCTGATGAATTTACGAAGGATGTTCGATTGGCGCTCACCTGGGCCGCCGGCTGTGAGGGGCCTGAGCATGACGGTGGTGGCGCCGCATGCCTGGATGTGCTGCAGCCGCTCCAGCACCCCCAGCATCTTCCCCCTCCGCTCCCCCGCTACCTGTCAAATGCGCAAAGAGTGCGGTGGATACGAGTCGCACCAGGACTGCCAGGCCGAAATATCAGGACTGAAGTCTGCCATGGATGACTCGCAGTTGCATCCTGAGTGCCTCATCGTCACCGCCAGCAGCAGCAGCAGCAGCAGCAGCAGCAGCAGCAGCAGCAGCAGCAGCAGCAGCAGCAGCAGCGGCACGCTGCACTGTCTTCAGTTCAGTGACAGGAATGCCACATGCTTGCCTGCTCTGTGAAGCTGGGCACATCCACTTCCAGCACCACGTCGCCAGCAGGCACCCGGGTGCGCTGCCGCTGCGGCATGCCATTCCACTCCGGGGTGTCCAGAAGGCATGCCAGGCTGCCCAGCACGGCGGCATTTGCATCAGTGCGACCAGACACCTTTGCTATGTTTGGCGCCACCGTCTGCAGGACACGTCAGCGTGCTTGATGCTGTCTCGCTCGAGGGCAAGCAGCTCTGCAGCAGGTATCTCTGCAATTTTCCCTGCCCACAGTCTAGCAGAGTTACACCCACACAGAGTTATAGCAATATAGTATACGATCCACAGTCTGCTCACCTGCACGCCATCTGGGAGGCTGACTGGGACGACAGCTCGGCAGTATGGATCCAACATGATCTGGCCTGTGCAGGTGCCGATGTCAAGGGTCACAGGCGCACTTGTCACTCACGTCACTGCTCTGTCCGTCATCAAGCACTGCATGTTATGCCATAGACTGTCAAGCACAGGTTCTGAAGGACACTGACCTGGGTAAAACCGGCTGATGTCGGCTGCATCTGCACGCCAGCCGTATGCCAGGCTGCCGATATCCCTCAAGCCCTCCACCATTATGTGCCAGGCATCACCTGGCATGCAAGCAATGAGGAAAGCTGCCAACTGCCTGAAGTCCTCAATTTGCTGGACGCACAACAATTGGCGACCCGATGTTCATGGCAGGTCCTGGTGGCTGAGTCGTTTCTGTGCATATTGAACGCAAAAAATATGGCTACCTGTGCGGTTGACTGCAGGGTCAAGTGCTATCTCCATGTAGCCGCCCTTGGCACCACCGGTGCGCAGCAGGCATAGCGCCATGGACACCGCAGCGCTCGACCGCACGCAAAAGTTGACGGCTGAGTCGCTTGCAGGATCCGAGCCTGCCCTGATCGTGGGACCTGCATAGCACACAAGTCACGAATCAGCATGCCATAATGTGCAGGATGGCTTCGATGTCATCTGTGCTTGCGGCGCAATTGTAGGGTCGAAAGATCAAAGCCAATTTTGACAGATATCTTCTCCTCCTTGTCCCGGACATCTTACCCAGGATAGCTGGGCTGCCGGGCCGCATGCCAATCAGCAGGGTGAATGGCGTGCCCTCATGCGTCCGCAGCGTGACCGCCCCACTGTCCTCGGGTCCCGGCAGCAGCACCGTGAACGCCAGCGTCAGCGGCGCCAGGTCAGCGCCGAACAGCAGCTGGATCTGCTGGGGGCAGAACATCGGAAAACTTCTATCAAAACATGTTGCACAGGGATGCGCGGCTTCAGCGACCGGCTGCAAATGTCAGGGTCAGTGCTGCCAACTCAGCTCCGCACACCACCTCCACTCGTTGGTGTGGCACAGCATGGGGTAGATGCTGTCTAGCATTCGCCTTCCCCTACCGAGTTGTGCCAGGTGGTACGTTACGTCCGATCAGTGGTAATGCATTATACAGACACGGCTGTGAACGCCTGATTGATCCACTCATTCTCTGAGCATGCAACATCTCGCATTGAGCGTCACGCCACCTGATGACCGCCGCCGGAGGCCGCTGCGAAGGGCGAGCGCATGCCCGAGCTGCTGGTGGGCTGGCTGCCCTTTGGGATGACGCTCTTTGGGTGGAACCACTTTGCGGGCGATGTCCTGTACACGCCCCTGCAGTGCCGGGGATATAGTTAGCAACGCTGGCTTCGTGTTGGAAGAAGCAGCTGGTGCTACCAATGCCGGAAATGCCACGCACACTTGTGCGCGTGCTCCCAGCTCCTGCGCACCATTGCAGCTGCGGCGTGTCACGGCCCGTCGGCGCCTCCTCGGCAAGCATGATGGTCACCAAAAAGCCCTTGCCCGTCTTCTCCACGGTGCTGACCAGCTGCAGACATGCACACGCTTCAAAGCTAGCCTGTTGTGAATGTGCGGCAGTAAATGTTGCGGCAATGTCAAGCTCGGCCACCATCGCATAAGCTGACTCTGAAAAGTCTGACCTGTACGTCTGGTCCGATGGACGTCTGATGCCTGTAGCATGCAGCTGCTAGTTTTGCCGGTGCTGCCTGCTTGCGTGATGTCGCGGCGTCAGTGACAGAGCAGTGGATGGTCTGCCATCGCCGCCCGGCAAGCTTGTGCAGCTTTGCATGCCTAATCTGCCATGCTGGTGCAGCTGTCCTGTTCAAACACTTCTTCACCGGCGGCGGGCATGCTGCCCGTCCGGTTCGGCCGATCTGCATGCCTGCCACCTGCGCGGGGTGCGGCAATCGCTCAGTGCCAATGATATCCGCAATGTTCGACACAGGTAGGTTTTGATCGGACCTCCGTCTCACCTGCATCACCACGATCAGCAGGTTCGCTGCGATTGTCCGCTGGGTGGTGTGTAATCTCACGGCTGAGATTGCATCACAGCAGGTTTGGGAGACGCAGCCGCCAAGCAGGCCGGATGCATGCAGGAACGATTGCTGATCATATTCCAACAACGATTCAGGTCAACAAGGACGGCGGTCAGCCGCGGATTGCAGTGTCGAGCTGGGCAACTCTCGGAATCCGCCGATTTGCCACTCGCGGCAGGGGAGGAGAGAAATGCGCTGAAGATGCGTTGACCGTCGCTGTGCTGTGCTCATTCAGGCGTACCACACTGATGCACTGTAGTCACTGCGATCCGTGCTGCATGAGGCTTGCCTGCACTGGCGCTACAGCGACTCAGGGCAGACCTTTCTGAACATTACACAAGCGAGGAACCCTGAGTGCGTCAAAGGATCCCGCGGCCAAGCGGCCTCCAGATGCCCGCATCGTTCGATCCACCGACGTAGAGAAGCCGACCCGCACCAGGGTTGGCCTCAGACCCGACGACAAACTTGATTTAATATTGCCAGTGACAACACGGAGGCGCGAACACGAGCCGCCGACACTTGTGGGCCGCATCAGGGCCTACATCATGAAAGCTTCATCGCCGGTCTGGAGGCTGTGGAACGCCTACAACGCATCGTTGAAGGTTTGTGCCCGGCACTCCGCAGCCGGTTGATCCGGCAGCTGACTGGCACCTGAAACCAACATATCTGTTGATACTCTTGCATGCACTTGAGGTGGTGTTGATCCTTCTTGATGTGCTTCTGATGCTGTATGAATGGTGCATCTTTGAGCTGCTTGCTGGGGTCTTCGCCTGCACATGATGCCTGGCGGCGGTGTGTTGTTGCCGTGCACAGCAACATGCAGTCGATTACCGGCTGCAAGTCGCTGTGCCGAGTGGAACAAATCCGTCTCCAGCTGCCGACTGTCACTTGCTGTAACGTTGTGTCACGGACAATGTGCATCCAGGTGTTGGCCATGTCGGGTTGCAACGATGCTGATCATGACACCATCTGCTTGCAGACCAACCCGCTCATCACAAAGGCACTGACCAGCACGGGCGGCTTCATCGTGGGCGACACGCTGGCGCAGGTGGCCAGCAACGGGGCGGAAAACTATGATTGGTGAGCTCCATGTTGCATGGTGCACCATGCGGAGATGGTGCATCACTGGCCACCATACCCGCAGAAGTGGCATCTGGATCACCTGAATCCGAATCCGGCTGGGTCAAGTGTCTCATCCTGCCACAGCACTCGTCATGTGATGTGTATGTCGTGTCGTGGAGTGAACTGTGTGCGTTCGTGCAGGAAGCGCACGGCGAGGTTTGCCACATACGGCTTTGCGGTGCACGGGCCATCCTGCCACTACTTCTACAAGTGGCTGGACAGCGTGATCGTCGGTACAGGGTGCGTCTCTGTGGTGTCGCTGCGCTGCAGTCAGCTGCAGAACTCTTTGTCAAGTTGCCGATGTCAGCTGCCGGATGATGTCAAGGGGCCCAAGGGAGGCGCCTGGTGTTGACGCCTGTCTGCCAGCTGCTGCTGCAACTTGGACCTCCCCGCTGGAATGGCTGATTGTTCCTCTCTGTTGGGTTGCAGGACCCGGCAAGTACTGGCAAAGGTGGCGACAGACCAGCTGGTGTGGACACCATTTGGTGTGTCTTTGTTTTACGGAACGCTAGCCACCCTGGAGGGCCGGCCTGAGGAGACGCCACAGGTGCTTTCACATACCTGTTATTCTGATTCGAGCATCTGCAGTACGCGTGTTTTCGAGATGGGAAGTTCCCCTGAAGGGATGGCGCAAGAACACATTGCGAGTGCCCTCATTGTGACTGAAAATGTTGAGGGCGATGTGCTGGGGTGGTGAGGTGAAGCTGCAAACTGGGAATGCATCCTGCGTGCCACACTGGCAGTCCGCTGCTGTCCTTGCATGATCCTGTGCCTGAGCCTTGCTATATTTGAGCAACTCCGTAGGACACTCTGCAAGGTGTGGGGATCATGCTGCTGCTGCGCTTGCTGTGGTGCAGGTCATAAGCGAGCTTGGTGTGTTTGCACATGACCCCGTGTGCTGCACTCTGCCATTGGGGTGTTAGAAAAGTTGATGAAACCGCGCCTCTCCTGCAGATCATCTTTAGAAGCGGGTGAAGGCGTCGCTTCGCAGGGCACGGTGGTCTGCGGCACGCAATTGTGAGTTTCGATCGTGTACCAAATAATGTTGTACTCACATTTTGCAGATCATCCATGATAAGTTGGTGAAGACGGTGCTGGCGGGGTACTGTGTGTGGCCTGCAGCGCATGTGATCAATTTCCGCTATGTGCCGTCCGACCTGCGTGTGCTGTACATCAACGGCGTGCAGGTAAGCATTTCATGCCGGCATATCTGAGGTTTGCTGACACACGTTGTCATCTGCACCCTGCACTGGACGTGTGTTCTACAGATTTCACTCTCACATCCCCTCTGCATCGGGTAGCCATTGCTCTACGCCTGATCATGTGCTGCATCTGGGTGTGCAGATGTTGTGGAACACGGTGCTGTGCCAAATCGCTTCGTCTGAGCCGCCCACGAAGATCACAGAGAAGGCCGGCGAGGTCCTTAAGGAAGAGATCACGGTGCAAGCGCAGTAAGTCACATGGCTTTGGCTGAGGCATTGCGCACACTTATTTTTGGCTCTCCTCCATTCTTTCGACATATATTAGACAGTTGGATTGACTGTCCTCTCATGCTGAGCAGTGACGCACCATTTGCGGGGTTGTGTTAAGCTAGTTCAGAAGAGGAGGGTGTGAAGTTGCTGGGGCACCATGAACCGACATGCAGAATCGTATCATTGGGCAACAGCTGCAGGCCCCCGAGTATACTTGGGTCGACTGCTCCTGCTGCACATGCACTGCGACCCTGAACAAGGAGCAGGCCAGCATTGTTTGGACGCATTGCTAGACCAGCTGCATGTGACTCAGTAAACTGCCTTTTTGCGGGCGGCCCCTAAGCCTACGCCTTCTGCCGCGCATTCGCAAAGCAGCAGCCAGCTGCCCGCTCCTTTCTTCGCTTCCGCTCTTCTGACAACTCCACTTCCGGCCCCAGTGTCACCGCCTGTTGCGGAGTCGCTGATGTGGCCCCTGCGGCAGGGCCTTCTGCTGCGCCGCGGCAGCTGCTGCAACCAGCTGTTCCTGCTCCGCCGCCTTCTTCGCCTTTTCCTGCTTCTGCTCCTCCAGCATCGCCTTCATCTCCTCTGGATCCACCTGCGGCACCATTGGCACTTGGTGTTACGATTTGCAGTTATCAGTGATGTGTCTAATCCTCAGCCGTCATCAGTACTGGCACTCAAAAAGATATTGACAACACATGTTGCCACTCACAGAAAGCAGAAAGTGTGCATCTGCATGCAGTATGCCCACCTTGAGGTAGGGCATGATGACGATGGCAAAGAGCATGAAGGCCGCCATGAGACCCATCGGGCTCTTCAGGAACGCCATGATGTTGAATGGCACCACTTTCTGCACGGACCGGACCAAAGAAGCATCAAATATCCACATCACAGGGCGCATCAACAAACATACTGGACCGTGTGCGAGCACCCCAGACACACATTGGTAGAAGCTGCCGGATCACCCGCAAACTCCGCAGATAGCAGCAGAGATACAGCAGAATGGCAGCAAAATGCAAACCCTGTGGCACACTCACATCAAAGTACTCCACCGGCACCGCCCGTATGTGGATCGGCACAGGCAGCGTCTGCGAGGGCGCCTCTGTGTATGTCGCCTGCACTGCGCCATCGTGTTTCACGTCCACCCGAACCTGTCGGCAGCACAGAACGGCCATATGCTGTAATGTGAATGCCTGACATCCACTGACCAAGCAGACATCACTGCATCATCACACCCAGTACACTCCTGGGGGGGCCAGCAGTATGATGCCTGGCGAGAAGCATGGCTGTCCGCACCGAGGGCATCATGAAGCCCAGGGCCGCTGTCTCTAGGACGTGCGCTCCCGGCGGCACGCCGTGCAGCCGCCAGCTCAAGTCCGCCCGCGGGTATGCACGCAGCTGCTTCCCACCCTCGAGCGTCAATACAACCTGTGATTTGCAACATGACGGCGTCTTGTGCCACAGACTCTATGCTAGGCGACACGGGTTTCCAAACATCCTGCAGTGCGAGATCGTGGGTGGTCATGGATATTCAATGTGCGTTGGAAAACTGGCGCTCACCTTGACAAGGGATACAGGTGGTGCTTGGCCCTCAGGGAAGAATATGCGGCCCTCTACATTTGTGCTGTGTGTGCTGCTCAGGCTGCAGACTGGTGAGCAAAGGCTGATGAGGCATGTCGCACCGAAAACCGCCAGCACATGATGTGCACGCATCGTCAGCAGCAATAAATGCAGCAGCCCCCCAAACTTGACAGCGCTAACCTTATTCCAGTGCTGCTTACTTCTGATATCGGATTAAAAGGACGCCTAGCTCTCAAGCAGTCTGTGTCAGGTCAGCAGGGTTTCCGTGATCGACATCGGCGACGCGTCCGCAGCGACACTACCTGGCTCTCTGAACTGGTGACAACGCACACGATTCAATTACCGAATGCAAGAAGTGTGGCATGTGAGAAGGGGCGCCTGAAACTCCGCGGCATGTGCAGTACTTTGCAGGCCAAAGAGCGGTAAAGATCACACGACAACGTCCACAAAATTTGAAGCAGGCAGCTTCCAAACTGTCGCAGCCAAGTCGTACGCCCCCGCGGCAGGCAGCCCACTGTTGCATTGAGTTGTTGAACTGGGATTGATTGTTTGTGCAGCAGCGTCAAGGTCGTGTGGCGATCACCGCGTGCATGCAAGTGTCTTACTGTTGAGCCACTGCCGTAAAGGTAACATAACGTGAGCTCAGCGGTCGCGGGAGACGTTGGTAGCAGCTGTGCTGCCGACAAGTCAACAAAAGTGTACGCTGCGCAGATCTGGTAGCTCCCTGCGGAGACGGTCGTGCTGAGCCACACCGGCAGAAGACACCGTGCACATCCGAAGCTGCTTGGACCTGCCGTAAAAGCAGGCTGCGCGGCTGCCGCCGACCTTGCTGTGCACATCAGCCAGGCTCAACGCGCGGTATGACAAGCAGAAGTCCTCGGCAAACGCCGCGCATGGGCAAGCTGCGTGCGGCAGCCGCGGCGCAATCGCCCACCAGCATCTTCGACCTGCTGACCCTGGAGTCGCCGGCGTCCTCGGTGGCCGCCACGCCGGAGATGACGCCGCTGGGGACCACTAACGGCGCCCGCAGCTGCTTTCAGAATGCCGCCCAGCGTGGCGGTCCAGCAGGCAGTCAGCGTGGCACCCCCACCAGGCGGTCGGCGCGGCAGCCGGCTGCCGGCAGGAGCCGCAGCGGGGCGCTGCCGCCGCCGTGCCGCGCCAAGTCGCCGGCGGCGCCGCAGCCGCAGGCCGTCGCGACGTGCGTGAAGCACCCGTGGTGGCACCTCAGGTCCGCCGCAGCGGCCGCCGGACCACCTGCTGCCCCGGCAGCACTGGCCCCGCAGCCATCTGGGGAGCTGCCGCCGCTGCCTCGGCCGGCGTCTTGCACACGCCCAAGGGCGGCGCACGCCTTCAAGGTGCCAGATGTGGCAGCAGAAGCATCAGCAGACACGCCTGCTGCCAGCGAGGCGCTCACGCCGGAGCTGTTCAGCCGCAGGCGGCCCTCTCGGGGCAGCAGGCGCCTGGACTACGACCGCAAGGGCGGCGCCGGCGGCACCATGTCGTCCGGTGCTGGTGCGCAGACGCCCACGCAGCAGCCGACAGCGCCGCTGCCGATGCTGCAGCTGGACCGGTCGAACAGCAGCTTCAGCAGCGACAGCCTCAGCCTGCGGCGCAGCGGCAGCGGGGTGACGTCATCCGATGCGCAGCAGGGCGGCAGCGCCAGGTCGACCGACGCCAGCTCCTTCGAGCTGTGCCGGCAGCGCAGCGGCCGCAGCTCATTTGACATGAGCCGGCCCAAGCCTCTGGACCGCACCTCCAGCCTCAACGAGGCCAAGGTGTGTCCTGCTCAAACCCTAAGAACTCCAGGACTTTGCTGCATCTCCTCAGCAGAGGGCACCGCTGCAGAGAAAACCTGAAACAGAGCTGACTTGCACCAGCAACCACCTGTTTGGCCTCACATCCCGGGAAATGGTCCTGCAGTACCATCCTGCTCAGGGTGCTGTCTCCGTCAGCACGGACATTGGCTGCGCTGCAGGTGCTGCTCGCGACACAGCTGAAGCGCACCGACAGCATGGTCAGCCCGCAGCTGTTCCACTTCGACGACCACTTCGAGTTCGAGGAGGTCATTGGGCGGTCCAGCATGAGCGAGGTGAGGCTTGTATATTTCTGGGATTATGAACAGTGCTTCGTGGAATAGATTCACAATAGCCATTGCTGCCACGACTCATGTCCTAGGCCCTTGTGCAACGAATGGTGTCGCACAATGCTGCAGGCTGCTCAGACAATTGTCAGCCGTGTCACATCCAATTGGCGGCCTGCGGCCATGTGAGTGGCTGTTGTTCTGCAGGTGTTCCGGGTGCGGCACAAAATCAGCGGGGATCCCTATGCCGTCAAGCGCTCCCGCCGCAAGTTTGCATCCCGTGCACACCGCAGAAGGTGCTGCCCTGGTACCCAAAAGCACCTCACATGTAGCTTGAGCATGCAGAGGACGCCGCAATGAATGTGACTGAGAGCCTTAACACTCCAATACTCCTTTGTATTGGATGAGCTGACATGGCCAAGGGCACACAAGTGAGAGTGTGAACCTCCCTCATGGCAGCTGTGCATGAATGTTTGCTGCCATGCATGATGCTTGACAGCTTTCTGGTGTGCCTTGCAGCTGCGGCACATACAGTGACACATGTACCAATTTGATGCAACTACACTTACTTTCTCTTTTGCAATGTGCTGCACTAGGTACATCAGGCAATGGTAGGGCTGCCGCCGCACCCCAACATGGTGGGCCAGTGATGCACCTAGCAGGTTATCAATCCCACGATGGCCCTGAACCTTGCGTCAACACTACTTTCGTAGGTGCCTGCACGAGATACAGGCGGTGGCGGGGCTGCCGCCGCACCCCAACGTGGTGGGCCAGTACCGTGCCTGGCAGCAGGGCGGCCACTTCTACATCCAGATGGACCTGTGCGAGGGCGGCTCCCTGCAGCAGCTGCTGCGGCAGGTGAGATGAACTGCCAGCCAATCGTAAGCACCGCATCTGTCAGCAGAGTGGCTACTTTTGAACATTTAAACATCCAGACGAACTTGTGCGAGGGCGGCTCCCTGCAGCAGCTGCTGCGGCAAGTGAGAAGACACATCATGCATTTGACATGCAGTGCCTGCCGTGGAAGTTGCAGCAGGAGCAGCGATGCATGGGCCAAGACAGCAATTGCAGCAGGGAGGCCGCTCCTGCATCCAGGCAAACCTATGGGAACGGTGTGGCAGCTAAACAAACACCGGCCGTCGGGCGGGCATGGCGTATGCTTCGTTCCACTTGTCACACTGTTGAAGGACCACAGTGTCGTACAGCCTACTGGTCTATTCGCTGAACATATCAAAGAAGCCTCCATCGCATTGATGCTGGGTAACGCAGACTGAGACAACCCCTGGAGGCCGAGGCGGAAGGGCGCCCAAACTGGGGGAGGCGGCGGCCTGGCAGGTGGCCGCCAAACTGAACACTGTCCCCGCATTCTGCGTGCTGACCTCTGCCCACTGCATGCTGGACACCCCCGCAGGCCGAGGGGGAGGGGCGCGCCGGGCTGGGGAAAGCAGCGGCGTGGCAGGTGGCTGCAAAACTGAACACTGCCCTTGCATGCTGGGCAATCAACACCTGATGTGCTGCATATTCAACACCCCTGCAGGCGGGGGCGGATGACCGCATAGGACTGGGGGAGGCCGCCGCCTGGCAGGTGGCCGCGGAGGTGGCCGCGGGGCTGGCCTTCCTGCACGCGGCGGGCGTGCTGCACCTGGACGTCAAGCCCGGCAATGTGTTTGCCGACGGCGCCGGCGGGCTGCGGCTGGGCGACTTCGGCCTCGCGGTGCTGCGCCACCAGTGGGTGAGCGTCACATTGCATTGTCCTCATTGCATCAAACATTACGGAAAAGAGTTCGAGAATTATTGCCGTTGGTGGGCTGCCTCATGCACTCGTGTCTAGGTGCATGCTGCTGGTCAATGGTGTGAGCATCGATGTGACCACTATATACCATATGTCTCATACCATATACCATATGCCTACCGTACGCCATATGCCATATCCCATATATACCGCAGGAGTGGGAGGAGGGCGACGGTGACTACGTGGCCCCAGAGCTGCTGGCTGCTGGCTCAAATGCTGCGCCGGCAGCCGACCTCTTCTCCCTGGGTGAGCTGTGCTTCCCAATGCCCGACTCTGCCAGATGCAGAACATCAAGATACGCCTCGTATCAGGCCTGCAGGGTATCCACCTTGCACAATGAGAATACCGTTGCCAGAATCCAGAACAATGTCCGCCACCTTGTCCTGGGCTGGTTCGGTTTCGATTTCTTCTGTACTAAACATCAGTGCGTCGCCACGGAGAAACCGCCAGGCGGCAGTAGCTGCGAGGAGGCAGATCATCCTTCTGCACAGACCAGCTGGATCCCTTACCTTCCTTGTATCTTGCACAGGCGCCACGCTGTATGAGTGCGTTGCGGGGCAGAAACTGCCGCGGTCGGTTCCCGCGGAGGCTGCGGTGGCCCAACTGGACGCCTCGCCACACCTCCGCCAGCTGATCGCCGCGATGCTCCGGCCCGATCCCAACTGGCGCCCATCTGCACAGGTGTTGCTCCGACTGCAGTCCTTTCAGAGGGGTTTAGGGTTGTTCAAGGAGCATCTGTGGCAGTTGATCGCCACAGTGCTGCGGCCCAGACCCTGCTGCCTGGCCATCTCTGCTGGTGTGCGACCCAATGCAGGCGCCACACACTGGGCGCGAGCATGATGAGGGTGTGGCAAATAAGTTCACCCGTGTGTGGCTGCGCCAAGTTGGCTCTGCAATGCTGCTGTCTGGCAGCGGTGCAGCAGGGGCTTTGGACGCTCAACACACATCAGCCTTTGCATGCTGTAGCAGTGAAATCTGCTCCGGCCCACCGCGAGGCACATCAGGCCACCGGCCCCAGCCACAAGCTTGCATGCTTCCCCTTTCTGCAGGAGGTGGCCCAGCAGGCGGGCGTGGCACTGGCGGCCCTTGAGGCGGGGTGCTCCGCGGGCAGCCGGCACTCGGAGACGACGCCGGGAGCGGCGCCGTCGCCGCCCGGCAGCGACTTCGCGATGCACTCCCCCATCGCGGGGCTGCTGGCCCGGCGGCGGGCGCTGACGCCGCTCACGGACGACGGCATGGCAGGCGAGCAACGACCTGTCGGATAAGGCAGCAAGGACCAGAACAAACCATGCCAGTGCCCCACAACGCAATTCCAGGGCAGCTGATCCCGCGATGCTCGCACGCTGCTGTGTAAGCCAGACCCAGTGAATGCTGCTGGGAACTCCACCGTGCTCTCATGTTCCAAGCCTGACTCAACCGCAGATTCGACTCCGCGGTCCGGCCTGCTGACGCCGTTCAGCCTGGCGTCCACCTCAACGCCGCCGTCGCCTGTCCGCAGCCGGCGCCCGCCACCAGGTGCTGTTGAATCAGTGTAGCCACTTTGCACAGCACGCAATGTGATGCTGACATCTAAGACCCGCCATCAATTGTTGGAGAAGCTGCATGCTTCCTATTGTGGTTTGCAGTCTTCGATGTTTGACCTCAGATGCACCATTCTGTAGCCGAAGGCGGCCACATTCGGGCAATGGCTGGCACAGCGCCGGTGCCGCGGGCGTGTCAGGCGGCACCCAGCATCAGGCCGGTGTCAGTATATCAATCAAGGGCCAAAACTTTTGAGAAGGCGTTTTCCCTTTGATTGTATCTGCTGCAGGTGCCGAGCCGGCGTCACCGGCCACGCCCTGCCTGCGGCTCCCACTGCTGGGCAGCGCCGGCGCCACCGGCATCTCAGACGGCGCCCATCGCCACAACGCCACCGGTAGCGGCAGGGCCACGCCCGACATGGCGGCGCTGCGTGCGGGCGGCTGCGGCACCGCCCTGGGAGACGCGCTCGCGGGGTCGCCGGCGGTGTCGGGCGCCTGGCCATCCTCCATGGCGCCGCTCAAGGTGTGTTTGGGAAATTGTACGGGTATATTGAGCGGTGCTGTGTTCCCAACCTGTTGGTGACAATTAGAAGGGTGGTCACATTGGCCCTTGTGTCAGTCATCAGCACCAAATGGACTTGGGCACCCTCCTGCATGAGACACCCTGCAGCAATTGGCTCCACCTCTCCGACCTTGTGTCCGCAGGCGCCGCCAACGCTGAGCGGCTGGCGGCCGGACCCGGACGCCCACCCAGGATCGCCCGCCGTCGCCAGCGTCAGCCCCATGGAGCGCTGGCCGCGCCGCCGCTTCAGCTTCGGCACTGGCCCCGACAGGTGAGCGCATGGAAGATCAACGAGTTCTAGAAGCAGTTCGTGATCTTGTGTCAGCAACGATTGGTGAGCATTCATTTGCAGTTGCATCTGCATGTGCCTTGCTTTTAGTGTCAGTAACAGATACTTGCAAGGTGTTCGGCAGGGAACTTGAGGTGTCCGCAGGATAGTTGTTTTCGGCCGTACAAACAGCTTGCAGCGCCCCATGTTGCTGCCTGCCACCTTGTGCGATGCCGGCCAACAGCGGCAACTGCTGCGTTGAATCATGCAGTGCCTTCATCTGCAGCCCCGTCAGCCCGGTGGACTCGTTCTCTTCGTCCTGGCTGTCGGCGCCGGAGTCGGACAGCGACGCGGCCGTGCAGACGCCCCAGGCGTGCGGCGCCTTCCCGCAGCAGCAGCCGTTTGCGGCTGCGGCGGCGGCGGGCGACAGCTTCGCCAGCTGGCAGCGGGGTGGTGATGTCAGGTGTAGATACATTTTTGCTACGAGCCTTTGTTCACTGTTTGCCATTTGGACGGCAGTCTCATGCAATGTCTGCTCAGTTGTCGATTGTCCCAGCGCTGGTGGCATACAAGCTGAGCACGTCTGTTCACCAGGTGGCAGCAGGAAGCAGAGGTGCCAGTGGCAGCCAGCGGCACGGGCGCCGACCTTGCCGACCAGCAGCCAGCTGCCGGCAGCCCATCGGGCAGCCCCGACGGCGCAGCGCCCATGCAACAGGACGATGTGGACAATGCAGTCCCCATCAACCCCTTTGAAAGGTGAGCGTGCGACACCTTGAAACGGGAAACGCTCTCTGAACCGCATTGGTTGGGGCGTGGAAAGGGCATCAGAAGCAGCAGGGTGTCTGGCCAGCCTCATGCTGACAACGGGTTTAGCATGTATGTGCAAGACAGCCTGCACAGTTGGCGCATGAAGCTCATCATGCTTTCGAAATGCTGCAGGGTGGCCGGAGCGCCACCTGGGACTCCAGCCAGCGGCAGACGGCCCGGCTCTGTGGGCATCAAGCGCCGGCTGTCCCGCACATCAAGTATGCAGACCCAGAAGGGTTGACTGCGGACTCTGCGCCAGCTGGTAGTTGCACAAGAAACATGACACGAATCTGTGCTGTTACCAGCTGGACCTGAGGAGGTTCAAAGGCAGAAAGATCACACTTACAGTCTCGGACAGGCTGATGATGGGTCAATGTGTGCTTTGACCTTGACTGCCTTGAAACCTGAACTGCAGGTGTCGTGCGGCGGCCGCCCCATGCTGTGCTGCATGAATGGTCGACTGCAACAGGCGGCTCGCAGAGTGCGCAGGCAGCTGACGCGATGCAGAGCTTCGGCAGCATGACGCTTTGACGATGACGGGCGCTCAGCTGCGTCAGACTCATGACGGCAAAGGAGTGGAAACCACAGCGTGTGCAGCAGATGCGAAGCCCACGTTGCCTAGAGTATGATTACCGCACTCTGCGCACAGCACTGGACGGCTAGCGTTATTTGTGACTTGCTCAGCGAATTTCACCTTGTTGATGCCGCTTGACTTGGGAATCTGCCCATGTGCAGCAGATCTGATGGCGGCGATGTGTTGCGTCAAGCGTTTGAGGGAGGACGGTCGTAGGGCATTCAGCGTTGGGACCAAATGGCGATCTTGTGATCGAGCTTGTGACAGTTAGCCCCTTCCTGAAACTCCAATGCGTCTGACCTGTAGTACTGTGCAGCGCATTCCAGAGCGACGATGCTGCATCACATTGACCTCCTGGGTGTCCCGACTGTGAGATGATGCACATGCTCGAACGCCACACCTAGACTGCTATGATCTGGGTTGCTGCCGAATCTAGTGTAATACCCTCTGGGCTTATGTTTGCAAGTGCAACCCCCAAGCCTACATTCATGGGCACCAGGGCCGCAGACCCTCCGCAGCCGGGGGCCGCTCCTGCGGCCGCAGCTGCCCAATCGCCTCCATCAGGCTCTTCAGGGCCCGGTTGGGCACCAGCGCGGCGTCGCCGCCGGTCAGCCGCTGCCCGGTGACGGGCGATGTCCCATTTGCTGCCAGCCATTCGGTGATCGCGGAGCGCTCATAGCTGGCGCCATCGACCGCCAGGACGACCGGATCCTCCATGACTTTCTGCATTAGAGTACAAACAATGATCACTCCATCGACCCTGAATCAAATGCTGAGGCAGCCTGCGAACCTGCACTCAGACGGTCTTCATACAGTTCTGGGTGTATGGGTGAGCCTGCGGCAAGAAGGTGGGTGCAAGCAGATGCAACTCGCCTGTGTAAGTGGGCAGATCATCCAGTCGTCCTGCTTGACCGCAGCCGGCGGCGGCGGCGGCGACAGCGGCGGCTCACCAGTCGCCAAGTCATCAGTGCTCGGGTCGGCTGCGGTAGAGCTGTCAGCTGGTTCTGTCGGCGCAGCGTCACCTGCCGCTGCGGCCTTTTCCGTGGCAGCCGGAGCTGCATCTGGCACTGGGTGCTGTACGGCATGCTGCTCATGTGCTGCAGGCTTCTGCGCTGCACGCTGTTTTGCAGCACGCCTGTGAGTAGCCCTGCCGACTGGCTTGGCATATCTGTCAGGCACTGGCGCAGCGTTCTCCAAGCCTTTTGCCTGCAGCCAGCCAGTCCCTCGGCTTCAGGAGCATAGCACGACTAGACAGTGGAGGCCAGCGGCAGGTGGCATGTTGCAGAGATCGACTGACAATTTTTCGAAGGAATGGCACTGAACCCCACCGACTGCTGTGACAGGCCGTGAATCAACTGCAGCAAATGACCATGTGGTCTGGAGTGCGACTTGCAGTGCCAATACGAAGCACACCTGTGAAGCGCTGCCGGTGACAGAGGCGGCACCATTCTGCTGCCCCAATGCCGCAAGTGGCAGCCCCTGTGCTGCTGCATCCGCCGCCCTTGGCCGCCGGGTTGCGTTGCCATGCGCGTCCGCCGCCTGCTGCGAGCTCCCTGCCCGCTGCGACACTGCTGCCAGCCCCTGCAGCAGGCCGGCGACGTCGTCCTGCAGCTCCGCCAGTTCGCAGCCGCGCAGCGCCGGCAGCAGCCTCGCCCGCAGTGCCGCCCATTCAGCGCTGGAACAGCCATGCACCCCGCCACTTACTCTGCCGCCGCCGCCGCCGCCACCCGTGTCGCTGCCACCTGCTCCGCTGCTGTTGTCAGAGCCTGTGCCGCTGCCACACGTTCCGCCGCCGCCGCCGCTGCCGTCGCTCTTGGCCGCGAGCGCCTGCAGCCCCATCATGCACGCCCTGGCGATGTCCGGGGCACACATGAAGCCGCGCAGCCCCAGCTTGCCTGGCGCCGCCAGCGTCGCGGCCAGCAGGCCCTCGAACGCTGCGGCGGCGCCGCAGCGCAGCAAGGATTTGCACGCCGCGGGTGTCAGCCGCACGACGGTGCCGGCCAGGCCCATTGCCGCACCGCCACTGGCGGTAGCCAGCTGCTCCCCAGGCCGCTTCCGCTGCTGCAACACTCTGCAAAGCGTGCAGAAGACACCGGGGATGACACATTGTCTCCTGGCAGGCACTCACCTTTGACACGAGATGCCATTGCGGACTCAAGTCCCAGATGCCAGGGTCCATCACCACACGAAGCAGTGCTGCTTTTGCATTTGTGTTGTGGTGTCAGCAGGCTCACTGCTGCAGACTCACCTTTGCAGCACCGACATGCAGGCGGTTGCACGGCTGGCTGCCGCCACGACAGCCGCCTCCGGGGGCTGCGCCCCGGGGCCGCCGCCAGCACGGGGTGCAGCACCATGGATGCCAGCGCGTCGCAGCACCTGGCGCACCTATCAACCAAGCGAGACGCCACTCGACCTCGTACGGTTTCATAAAGGGCATTAGTATGCCTCTGACATGTGCCCAGGCTGACTGAATGCAGGCCAGCCGTCAAGTGGACCAGCTTCTGTCTCACTGTCAACACCTGACTCGAGCGAATTGGCACACGAAGCACTCCCAACAGCTGACTTTCAGCCGAAGTCAGCTGACTGACGGCAACAGTCGAGTGCAGTTGAGGTTGAGCAAAGAAGCACCGCTTGCGCAGCTCTGCGGCGGTGGCGCTGCGACCGTCAGCAAGGCAGTCCAGATAGAACCCCAGCGGCCCCTCGAACGGCCACTCCCTGCATGAGACAGGCAGGGAATTGACCAGCAATATTGAAGCCATGTCTGCACAGGCGCACTGTGATGACGTCAAGTGTTGCTTTGCAATGCTATCCAACTCCTTGATCAACGTGTGCAATCAGTAGCTTGCAGTGCTGCGATGTTCTGCCCTTAACACCTGACAAAGGCGGCCAGCTCCATCAGCACCCCACCTGGCTCGTCAAGTTGCTCCTGGGCCGCCTGAGCTGCTTCGCTGCCTGGCCCTAGCTTGATCGACAAGCACTCCACAGCCGTGGCCAGGCTATCCAATGCATGGCATCTGCAGGACCACAGTGAAAGTTGTACCAAGCATATGTGCGATGCTGCAACGAAGTTTCATTCATTGCCAGAGCACCCACTTTGCAGCTCATTTTGGAAGACCTACCTGGCCAGCACCAGCCAGCCTCGTGCGGTTGCTTTCATGGCTTCCGTCGTGGTGCACGGGGGCAGCATCGGAGGAGTGCCCCGCAGCGGCAGGCCGTCGAGCGTCGCCCCGCTGGCGTTCAGCAGCTGCTTGCTGCCGGTCTGCAGCAGGCGCCGGCCGGTGGCCGCAACCGCCAACGGCAGCGGGATGGCGGCCTGCATGACCGCCGGCGCCGACACATCTGCAGCCGTCGGCTCCATTGCAACTGTCGCGGCAACGGCGCTGCATGGCAGAGCGCCGAATGCAGCCACGGCCCGCTGAGTGGCTCTGCTGCTGGCGCCGCCGCACATGTCGGTGATGGTAGTGACGCTGACGGACGCTGCGGCCTGCAGGCTGCGCAGCGGCAGGAGGCTGGCGCCGAGCGTGGTTAGCCCAGCGCAGGACGTCCTCTGGGCCAGAGTGGTCGAAGGGCAGGCCATCGTGCAGCGCAGCCGCCTGTCGCAGCAGCAGTACCTGGGCAATGCATGCATGGAGGTCTGTATGTGGTCGAACATGTCAAAGTGTCAATATTGCAGTGTTCTGATGGTGATCATGCAAAGCTGTGGTCCATGATAGTGGGACTGCACCGACAATGCACACGATGCGCAATGCCTGTCGTCACTTGAATGGAATTCACTGTGAACACGCCGCACAGCGCATCTGCTGCCGACTGCGGCATAGCCTTGCGGACGTCCTCTGTCCACAGCACTCCCTCCAGTGCCGCCAGCGCATTGTGTAGCGTCTCCCGCCACAGCAGCGGCGCAAGGGGGGCAGAGTCTTCAATGCACATTGCCCTACGAACAGCAAGAGGGTACTCGACAATGGAGGCCTCTGCAGGATTTCAAGCGGCACTGAGGCTCAAAACCACCGTGGAAGAGATTGGCAATGATGGTGTCACAGGTCGGCTTCAGGCAGGGTCCTGAACAAACCTTATTGCTGATGTCATCGAATAAGACAGTGTCTAAGGCTCCTCAGCATGGCCAAGCATGATGGCCAGCAGGCACGTCAACACAACAGGAAGCTTCGCAATGGTTTGTCATGGCGGTGCCCTATGCGACAACTGTGCAGCGTGCGTGTCACCTGAACATTGCGGCGTCTGACGGCTCCAGCACGCAACCCGGCTGCACGCACAGCCAGGCCAGCAGGCGCACAGCAGCCGTCAGGAAATCCAGGCGCTTCGACAGCGGCGCAGCGGCCGCATCGGCATCCAGCCGCCGCATCTCCGACTGCAGCGCAGCGCTCAGCGTGCGCGCCGCCAGGTAGCCGTTCCGGATCTTGGTGGCCCCTGTGGCCGCTGACGCCGCTGCCATTGGTGCCGTCATCGCTGCTGTTGCCACGGCTGCTGTAGGTGCGGGTGACCACGAAGTCCACGGCCGCCGGGCCCGTGCACAGCGCCAGCACGGATGCGTCGTGCCTGTGGTGCGCTCGCTCCAGTACCACCGCCGCCGCGATGTTCAGCGCTGCGGCAGGCACCATGGCGCAGGCGGCAGCGACCAGGCCCGGCCGCTGCAGCGCCCTGCAGATGCTGGAAAGAAGGGTTTCCACCTTCGTGCCCTCTCAAAGTTGTATGTTAGGCCAGATGCACATGATGCACAGAGATTCCTCATGCAACTTGTCAGGTTGGCACCAACAAGCGTGCCTCAGGATCCTGTGGTTCAGGCTGATGGTGAAGGCGGAGATGTTGGACGGCACAGGCTCCTCCACGGTGCTGCCAATGACGGCCACGGCGGCGGCGGCCAGCTCCAGCTGCGGCGCAGCCAGCAGCCAGGACGCTGCGGCGACCATGTGCAGCCACAACTCTTCATTCTGACAGGTTGCATGGTAGTCTGGGGCCGCTGAGATGCAGACTTGCCCGGCAATGGGCGGCGTGCATATGCCGCAGCTCGCATTCCCGGACCTGCGTTTTGTGATCACAAGTATACAAAGTCATGCACGTAACCTCGGCAAGTATGAATCGGCTTCTGCATGCATGCGACTGTAGACTGACGGCAAGGAAGCAACTGGGGACACATGCTGTGCGGAAGTCAGAACGTGCCTGGTCAGCTGGAACAGAGCCTTGTTGAGCTCGATGCAGAGGTTGCTCGGGGCAGCTGCAGCTCGCACCCCGGCAGCCAAGCCGTCGGCAAGGCGCTGCTGCACTGCCGGAGTTGCTAGGCAGCTATAGCGCTGCAGCAGCTCACGGTTCAGACGCGGTATGAAGCTGGGATCTGCTTGGGCCCTCCTCGTGACCTCGCTGTCGACCCTGCCTATGGACGCCCGCACAGCAACTCGCAGCATCTCCTGATCAGTCCCCTGCTCCTCCAAGCAAGCTGTTCTCAGGCACCATGTGGCATGGTGCTGCGGAGGCGGATTGCAGCATGCATGTAAGAAACAGTAACGTCGCAATCTGCGTCTCACCATCTGCACACTGGCAGGTGGCATGAGCTGCGGCGCTTGGGCATGCCACTTGTCTGATCACGCGAGTCAAGCTCCTGCGATGCAGACATGCAAAAGTCGTTTCATACCTCAAGTAGCACGTCTATAAAGCTGCACTGATGCCAAGAGACTTAGATCGCAATTCGTCTTGCACTCACGGACGATTATTGGGTTTCGAGTGCATGCCTTGTTCTTGCTCGCTTGGCTCCTCCCATGCACGTCCAGCTTTACGCTGATCTTTTTAAAATGCCATGTGCTGCTGCAAGCTGCCGTGCTAAAGTGAACACTTTCTTCCCAACACAACTGGTGAATGGCCTGCCTTCCAAATAGAGCCCTACAGTATCAAGATTCATCAGCAGGTGCCCAATCAGAAATGGATAGGAGGTGACCCTCAAAGCCATAATTGGCGGACAACAAATCAAGGACGTGCGCATTTCCTCTATAGCGTCGATCAGAGACTTCAGTGCTCGGTTTGAGGCGACATTCCTGCTGCGCAGCCGCTGCCTGGTGACAGGCGATTCCCCGTCCTGGGACTGCGTGGACCTTCACGCTGTTTGGTGGACGTGTTGAGACAACCTGTGAACGAAGCCTACTGTACGTGCACATACTCACGCTGCACAAACTGATACAGAGTGGGCCGCCAAGCTGCACACGTCATGGTGAGCAGTGTGATTGGCACCCTGCTAGGTATGCACCAGTGACAATGCATGCCGTATCCAGTTGTATGTGCCAGCAATGCACTGCACAGAGCGATGCCCTCCTGCACACAGGTCTCTCTGTATGCCTCCAACGATGAGCTGGCCAGACGGGTCAACAGCGACCCCGCATTCACACCGCGCCTGCACAATGAGCTTCGCGAGCGCTACTCCTGCCTGACGGCGCCTGCTGTCCACGAGGAGCTTGCAGCTGTCATTGCTGACGGCGACCCCAGCCGACGCTGTGCCATCCCCAGCTCGCTGGCTGGGCCCTGCCCGGCGCTGACTGCTGTGCTGCTCGACATAATACGGTGAGTGCAACACAACGAGTCACAACAAATCGAGTTTGTCTTGGTGAGTGCTTCTTGTCGAAGCAAGCCGTTCAGCCCATGCCAGGCACCAGTGGATGTGCTGTACGACATGGTTTGCTGATCCTGATGCAGGAATGGCAAGTCTGTCTGCGGCGTGGCTGCTGCCCCGCTGCCCAAGCACAGCTGCGCCACTGCCTGCCCCACAAACAGATTCGAGGTGCAGCTGCACCTCATTGCTGCTGCGTCACGCCTGCTGACCGCCAAGCAGCTGCCCCTGGCAGCAGCGGCTGTCGCCACCATCGGCGCGTTTGCCGTAGAGCCGGTCGCCGCGTACAGCGGCACATTCATCAGGGCGCTGCACAAGCAGCTGCTCAGGGCACTGCAGCGCCCCGGCATGGTCTCAGCAGCAACTGCTCTGGCGCCCAGCACCATGCTCAACATCGGCTCAGCCACGGCGCCCTACAATGCGTGTGTGCGAAGGGATGGCTCGGCAATGGCGCTGTGCACAGCACCGGCAGCCGTCGACTATGCGGTGAGCAGCTGCGGCGGCAGCGGCGGCAGCGACGGCCACAGCGGCCACAGGTGCAGCCCAGGCATCCAGGTCAGGTTTGTGCACCTGGCGGCGTGCACGCTGGCGTCGGTCCTGCACGAGTCCAACAAGCGCCTGACGCAGATTGCAGCAGCTGCGTCACTTCAGCAGCGCACTGATTGCCTGGCGGCTGCTGTGCGCCTGGCGGCCTGGCTGGCCATCAACCCTGCGCAGCACCCGCCAGAGGTGCCTGGAACCTCGGGAATGCAGGTCTTGCTGACAGACGGCGAGGAGGGCCCGGGCGTCAAGCCTACTGGCCGCCAGATGTGGCGCATCTCGCTGCTGCACACGCTGTCGGTGGTGGAGACGATGCTGAAGGACTCCCAAGTATGCCAAGCGCTGCCGCTGCCGGCGCTCAACACTCTGTGCGGGGCACTTACGGTGCTGCTGCTGCGCCAGATCGCCTCTCCACTGGAAGGTCTGCCGAATGAGCCCACCGCCATTGAGGGCGTGCTCGAGCAGTGCAAAGAGGAGTTCATTGGGCGTGCCAGCCATCGGCCGCAGCGCCACCTGCGAATTGCTGCACAGCTGGCCATCGATGCCACAGTGTCGGCCTGTCACAGCAGCCGGCTGGCAGTGCAAGCAGCAGCAATTGGCGCTTTGCCCTGCGTGGCAGCTGCAGGGCAGCTGATCTCTCACACAGCAGCAGCAGCAGCAGCTGCAGCAGCAGTAAATGCAGCGGTGTCGCAGGCGGCAGCAGATGCAGCAGTGGCGGAGGCGCAGCAGACAGCGCTGCCACCGCTGCTGCGGGTTGCCAAGTCTGCGGAAGCGCTGCTGGCGTCAGGTTCGCGGGGCCTGTTTGCTGTCGGCGCTGCCGCCATGGACGGCGAAGCGCTGCCAGGCTTCAAGGCGCCGCCCTTGGCCGCCAGGGAGATGTGCAACACTGTCAGGGGCCGCCTGGCCACAGCCCGCTGCCTGGCGGTTTGCGGCCTGGCACAGGCGGTGGCCCGCATGGCGAGTCTGCCGGCACCGCCCTGGGAGATGAACAGGGCGAGGCTGCCGACTTATGCGGAAGCCCTGGAGATGCGGGGCAGCAACATGGCTCTGGCGGCTCTGCCGGCCTTTGCAGCGCCTGGCGGCATCATGGAGGTGCTGCTGGGCTTCGTGCACGACTGGCCGTTCGATGGGCCACTCAGCTTCTACAAGGTCATCATGCCCGCGCAGTCCACAGCCACGCAGCCGGTGGGTCTGCTGGCGCACTACATCATCAGCTGTGCGAGCGTGTCCATCATGGCAGTACAGCTCATTGCGGCCGTCGACCGCGGTATGCAGCCAACAGAGGCAGAGGTGGCGGCTGGAGCAAAAGCTGCAATGGCCGTCATGGCCATCCTGCAGCGCCAGCTTGCTGAGCGCCGCAAGCAACTGTCAGACCCTCACACCACCGTGCACTCTGGCAGCGCAGCCGTCGCTCTCGGCGCCGCTGCAGCGCGCCTGCCGTCTGCGAGCTGTCAAGTTCTGCTGCGCTGCGGCACAGCTGAGGCGCTGGCTGCGATGCTGCAGGCAATGCTGAGCGCTCCTCGGCACTTCCGCCGCATGTTTGCTCCATCGCCACTGGCGGCTGGCCGGGTCGCCAGCGTCATCGCACTGGGCTTGCAAGCCCTTGCGGTGAAGACTCGAGACAATCGCAGCATCAGCGGCAGCGCCAACGACAGCGGTGCAAACTCAAGCAGCAGCACGGGCGGCAGCAGGCTGTGCGATTGGGCACAGCTGCACAGCACGCTGCAGCCGCTGCTGGCCGCCTGCAGCCTGCCTGAACTGCAGGGCGGGGCTGTGTCGCTGTCATGTGCGCTAGCGGAGGCAGCGGGTGCACAGGCAGCTGCCGCAGCTGCAGAGCAGCCGGCTGTGGATCCACAGCAGCCCATGGGATCTGCTGCTGCCGCTACTCTGCCAGGCGCTGCAGTGCCCCGCACTGGAGATATCACTGCTGGTGGCAGCTCTCCTCAGGTATGGTGGGTTACGTGCCCTGTATGCAGGTGCCCTGTGCAGTTCCTGTGTAATGTTTCGCACTGATCTTCAACACAACACGTGTCTCCTCTTAGACAAGTATAGAAGACAATAGTTGCCTGTCTGCCAGAGAGCAATGCGGAGCGCCACACGGTCCCTCGATTTTGCAAGATTGCAACATGATGAATGTTTCAGGGTCATGAAGGGCCGGGCAGCACGGCAGCAGTGTTTGCCAAGTTGGGCGGCAAGGCAGCTGGCAGTGCCACTCGCAAGCGGGCTGCCAAGAAGCGGACAGCACAGCAGCGTGCTGCAGGCAGCACCAGCACTGATGCAAGCCTTGGTGCTACATCTGCTTCAGCTGCTGGCGCATTTGCAGCTTCAGCTGCTGCAACCCCGGCAGCCAAGGTGCAACACGGTGTAGCCCCGCAGCATCCCTGTGCACCAAAGCAGCCGCCCCAGCCATACATGCCGCCCATGCAGATGCCGCAAGTCGAGAGCACTCCACATGCACACAACCCGCAGACCCCTGCAGCGCCAGCCCCGCAGCCGCTGCAGCCTGCTGTGCAAGCCGACGACTGGATGCTATGCGCACTGACCCAGGTGCCCTGCTCATTGTATCGGATGTCGAATGCTTGCTATGTCGTCCGAATGACAGGAGGTGACCTGAAAAGCCTACACGTCGTGTCTGTTGGCTAAGGTTCAGTTCGATCATGTGCAGAGGGTGATGAAGGACCCGGTTGTACTCATCTCGGATGGCGGCAGCTATGAGCGCTCAGCAATCAAGGAATGGCTGGCGGAGCACGACACATCACCCATGACTGGCCGGCGGCTGGAAAGCAAGCGCATTGTGCCCAACCGAGCGCTGAAGAGCCTATTTGAGGCGCTGTCCCAGGCCTGAGGCCGGCGGCACGTGCACTGGCCAGCGACCAGTGCTCTGAGCTGGACCTGATGTCCCATTCGAGGCCAAAAGACATAGGGATGAGGCTGTCGGATGTAGTTGCCTGTTGTGGTTTGTTGTATGACCTAGGGGCTGTCTACGGTGTTCTGAGTGTGCTTTTGACGCATGCATCGGGTTGAATGCACCGCCACCCAGCAAGACATGTTTGCAAGAGTTTATGGCATGAAGTCTTGAGGCATGTAATAACATGTCGACAGGTGTCGTAAACGGTGTGACTAAACCAGAATGCATATCCCTGTGTGACAGTCTAAAGCAGAATCCATGTCCCTGTATGATATAGTCGAAGTCCTCGATACTCTCCTATTAATGTTCAGCATGCCCTGCTTCCAATATACCGCACATAAAAATTCTGATCTGCCTGGTACTCCTGATATAGGAGGGTATCTGCTCAAGCAGAGGTGCGAACCCTTCCGTTGTGACAAGGCTGTCAGCGGCTGCGCCCTGGAATATCCGACTGCATCAACTGGCGAGCTTGAGCCATCGCCTCCATGAGACTCTTCAGCGCTCGGTTGGGAACGATCTCCTTGCTGGCCAGCGGCAGCCCAGAGACAGGAGATGTGCCATGATCGTCCAGCCACTCCTTGATTGCAGAACGCTCGTAGCTGCAACCGTCCGACAGCGCCACTGGGTCCATCATGGGTGCCTGCGGTACTTGCGGCCAAGCTTCAGCGACGATGGCCTGAGGTTGCAGGCTCACATCAAGCAGTACAAGCATCGTTCAAACAGCATCTGATAGACTCATGCAGATGCTAGATCATCTCGCTGCAACATGTCGGATGATGGACCACCTGGGTCAGGGGGCAGACCATCCAGTCGTCAGGTTGTGCAACAGCCGGCTCCGGCGGCTGCGGGGACGGCCCATGTGCCTCCGGTGACTCTGCTCCTGGCGCATCTGCCTGCGGCGTGTGCATCAGCGGCGCATACGGCTGTGGAACTCGGGCGGGCGAAGCGGCGGACTGAGGTGATGGTAGTGGGGGCGTGCCTGGCTGCTGCTGCGGAGGGGTCACTGCTGTGGCGGGCTCTGAGGCTGCAGCCTCGCCCTCTTGCAGCGTCATCGCATCAGCAGGCGCCGCAGAGCCGGCAGCCGCGTCTGCAGACGCTGCGGTGGCATCACCAGTGCTGGCAGCATGGGATGCAGGATCGCAAGCTGCTGTGCTTGCAGCAGCTGCGGCCGCAGCCTGCTGGGCTGCATGCTGCTGAGCACCACGCTTGCGAGGTTTGCGGGTGCGCTTACCGCCTCGGCCAGGTCTGCTGCTGCGTGGTTGCACAGGCCCCTGAAGAGCACAATAGTACACAGTTGACAGTATCAGATGGGTGTTGATGCCAGGATTGACATTGGCAATTAGTGAATATCTTTGGCATGGCATTCATATGAACGCTGCTGCAGTCAAGCCAGAACAGCAGTCCCGGACAGAAATTGCCAATGACAACGATGTGAAGCTGTCGTTTCAAATCGCTGCACTGCATGTCCATGCTGAGACTGTGATGTGCATTCGCTGCCCACATAGACGGTGTGAAAACTCTGCAGCCACAGCACTTGCCTGTGAGGCCGCAGCAGCAGTGTCGGCAGCAGCATCACCACCAGCAATGGGCTGACGTGACTGAGGAGGTCCTGCGGATAGCAGCTGCGGGTGCTCCGCTGCCGCCGCGGTGGCCAGCGCCCGGGACAGCCGCCCGGCCTCCTCCCGCATGCCCGCCTGCAGGCTGGGGGCGGCCAGCAGAGGCTGCAGCTTCTGCCACAGCTGCTCCCAGTCGCAGGCTGACCCGCCTGCACCGCCGCCCACCCCAGCACCACCGCCGCCGCCGCCGCCGCCGCCGATTTTGCCTTTTACAGCCAAGGCACGCAGGCCCAGCATGCAGTGGAGCGACAGGTCTGCACGGCCAAGTGCACGCTCCACCGGCTGAATCAGCCGCCTCGGCGCCGCCAACAGCGCTGCCAACATGGCGGAAAGAGCCTCAGCACAGCCACAGCGCAGCAGCGCATGGCAGCTGGCGGCCGGCAGCTGCAGCGCAGCGCTGTTCAGCAGGATGATGGCGCCAGCACTTGAGCAGGCACTCGACAGCGGCACCTGTTGTGGGAACAGCAGGCTTTTGATAAGTATCTATGGCGGGATCACAACTGAACTTATCTTATCATATCATGTTGAAGGCCTGTTGACATGAGTTTTAGACACGGGAGTGTGAAGACGAGGTCTGCATCGGGCCTGCCATAACGGACTCCACCTGCAGCTGGCGCTCCAGAGACTGCCTGGAAAAAAGCCATGCTGGCGATGGCAGCGGCGCCGGCGGCTTCCATGGCTGCATCAGAGGGCTGCGTGCCGCCATACACCAGGTGCAGAGCCATGCTCGACATGGCAGTGCAGGCGAAGTTCAGCCGGGATTCAAGGTATCTGCAGAAGTCAACACAAGTGTTTGCGCACTTCATGTCATCTGCTGAACTGATGCCTTGCCGTGCCAAATGCTGACTTGACAACACTTCCTGCCTGAGGCTCGAGATCTCGTGCTATGTGCAGAACTTTCACTTACCGGTTAACATCGCCAACAGGGGCCACCTCCCTGTACACAGCCAGTGGACCCTCAAACGGCCAGCAGCTGATGAATGACGCCAGCTCATTGGCCGCCCCGCTGGGCTCAACAAACCGCTCCACGGCAGCCAAAGCCACGCGGCCGCCAAAGTCCTGTGCCAGGCGAGTGGATGCAGTGGCCAGCCCGCGAACCGCGTCCAAGTGTGCAAGTGCCAGCCGCGCCCTGCCGGTGCTGCAGCCTGGAGAGCTGCCGCTGGGGCCTGTACCCGGCAGTGCTTCGCCATCCAGCGCAATGCCACCGGCGCTCAGCAGCCGCCGCTTGTCGGATGCGAGCAGAGTGCGGCAGGTGCGTGCCACATTGAGCAGCGGCGGCAGAGCGTCCTCCAACGCTATCGCGTTCCTGCAGCAGACAGCGGGGTACAGTAGCTGATTAAAAGAAGCAGCGATGCTCCAGGCAATTGACATTTTGACGATTCACTGATAAGAGATGAAGCATGTGAGAGCCCGTAAGCGACTAGTACCGGATATAGAGTTCGAACACAGAGCTCTTGTGCCATACCCGGAAGGTGCCAGCGCCGCCTCCACCATTGCAAGAGCAGCGCATGCCACAGCTGGCATGGCGCCGACTGCGGCCGCCGATACAGCGGCGTCACTGCTGTCACAGGCGGCCACCGTTGCATTGGCAGCGCAGCGAGCCGCAGTGCAGAAAGGCTGCAGTGCTGCCGCACTGGCTGCCCTGCAGATGTCCGATGCGGACAGCAGTATCATGCGCCAGGCCATGGACCCCACTGGCGCACTGTCATATGGCGCAGGGATCTGGCGCAGCAGCAGCACCGTCAGAGCGCCCAACAGCGTGTCTGCAGTGCGCTGCTGCAGGGATTGAAGGAGCTGCTCATCCCGTATTGCCGCCTCCGCCACATTCAAGCTGTGGGACATCCAGAGTCGCCACATGCCGACTGCAGTCAGCTGCACCGACATGCCATTGGGCCGCTGGAATGTGAACTTCCCCCCTGGCCGCACACTGCCATACAGCAGCTGCGGCGACATGGTGGACAGCCACGCGATCATGCGCACTGCAGCATCCAGCAGGGCTGCGCGCTGGTGCAGGGGCGCTGCCATGACATCGCTGCTCAATGCATGAAACGCGTTGTCATGTATGGCCATGGCCTCTGGGCCGCTGGGAAAACGCTTCACGGCTGCCATAAGCAGCTCCGCTGCCTGCTGCGCGGCACTCACCTGCAGGCGGACACTGACAGATGGAAGTGAGAAATCCTGTCGCTTGGGTGCACGGTGCATGGCGGCTGTCAGATCCTTATGATCCTTACATTTGGCTGCAAAATTGCACGAACAATTGACAGATGATCACTCACCTGACTGCTCTGCCTGCTCTCGCCAAGGTGGCTGTAGAGGTCCCCGCGCTGTGCAAAGTTGCTGCTGTCTGTGACGAAGTCCACTGCCGCTGGAGCGGTGCAGAGCGTCACCAGTGAGGTGTCCCTGCCAGCCATCGCCCCAGCACTTGCCATTGCGGTGCCAATCCGCAGAGCCGTGCCTCGGTCGCCTATTGCGGCGTCAGCTGCAGCAATCAGGCCCGGCCTCTGCAGGCCGCTCACTATGTCGTCCACCAGAGCGAGCAGCAGCTCAGCAGTGCTGGACAGGATGAGATGCCGCAGCGGGACGCCAACCAGGCTCAGAGCCGCCGCAGCCAGGGGCAGCTGCTCGGCTCGGAGCAGCCTGGATGCAGCTGCGACAATGTGCAGCATTGCTTCCTCTTTGTCGGGCCGACGTGCCAGCACCTGGTGTGTGGCCGCTGCTGGTGCGCGCACCCCATTGCATGACCGGCCCCTGCACATGCACAGTACAAGGGGCTTGTCGTCATCGAACAGAGGTCCTAAGCAACGTCAGATGTCAACGACCGAAATGTACCTGAGATCACGGCTACCAGCAAACTGGGTGCCTCCGCAGCCAACCCCACCTGATGATGTCCCAGATCAGGCCATCCAGCAGGACCTCCGGCTTGCATTGCGGGTGAACTGCAACCTCAACATCCAGCAAGGCCGCGAGATGAGCCTGTGCTGCGGGTGCTTCCAGTGGGCGGTATCGCTCCAGCAACTCGCGGTGCAGGCACGGCCTGAAGCTGGGGTCCCTGTCGCCTCTCCGGGACAGCTCATCTTTGAACATCATCGCCTGCATAATATATAAGCAATCAATCGGAAGACAATCCTCACTTCTGTCGGGTCATGTCCACGAGTCGTGTTGTCCGAGACATAGCACATCGTCTCACCATCACGGCTCTTCGGCCTTGCTAGGGCTGTGCTCCAGAGTAAAACTGCCTTGGAAAAGCTTTGCAATGGCTAGTCTCCACTGTGAAGCGGGCGTCTGGTGTCGGAGAGCTCAACAAATGGCCCCAGCGTACGAGGCAGGCCTTTGCAGTAGAACGACAGCAGCTGACGGTTCCCTAGCAACATTTATCACTTCATGGGTGCTCATACCCTTTGATGTGTTGTAGACGAGGCCTGTCTGCCCTGAGCAAACGTCCGGCGTTGGCCATCTTCTGGGAATCATCGCACCCCCTTTCAGCCGTCCAGAAGGCGGCCTTTCACCATTCACCAATTTGCCCGATCGCTGCCCGACACCACCAGACAGCGTCAGAACAATCGGCTTTCGA
Source organism: Tetratostichococcus sp. P1 (assembly GCA_036584455.1). Taxonomy (NCBI): domain Eukaryota; kingdom Viridiplantae; phylum Chlorophyta; class Trebouxiophyceae; order Prasiolales; family Stichococcaceae; genus Tetratostichococcus; species Tetratostichococcus sp. P1. The sequence continues at coordinate 962,038 of BTPI01000006.1, forward strand.
GCCAGAAACCCACTACCGTTACCGCCTCTATGTCTCCCATCAAGCCTGCATCATGTCGAAGAGCTGCCAGGGCCTGCTGCAGGAGTTTGTGAGGTGCCTGCTGGACAGCGACTGCGTGAAGGTGCAGATCATACTGCAGGCGTTAGTAAGCATCGAACGTCATGCCAACTGAATGTGATGGATCAGTGATAAGTTGCAGATGCGTTGCGCGCTGTCAGCATCACCCCTGGGCCACGTCGACAGAAATGCAAGCCTGCATGCACCCTGCTGATTCAGTCTTGCAACCGTCATCGGCAGCATGAAACGTTTGACGGCCACCCATGATTGCTCAAGCTGCCACGCAGGCTGGTGGGGACGTCAAGCAGTGTGCGCAAGAGGTGGAGGAGTGTCAAGGGCTGCGCACCGCGTTCTTCCAGTGCAAGAAGGGGCAGGCAGATCCCCGGTCGCGTATTCAGGGCCAGAAAGGCTACTGACATCTGACTGAAGCAGCAGAGGGGCGGAGCAGTCTGCAGCAAGGGAGCGCATTGGGGCGGGCCATCGTCGCCGCGCCACAGTGGTGCATGGCTGCCAGCTGCGCCTGCTCCTAGCCAAGCTGGCACTGCGCAGGCTGCTCGTGCCACTAAGACTGATGCTGCTGCCGTGCTCGCCGCCGCCGCTGCCGTGGCACACGATGTCGCCGTCACAGCTGAGCGGTGGCCGCTGCAGCATGCACAGCGCAGCAAAACTTTGTCGGCGGCGGCCGCTCTCAGCCGGCACAGCCGCCGCCAGAGGTCAGCAGTGTTTCAGCAGCTCGCAGCTGTGCTGGCACATTGCAGCGAGCCCACCCTGCAGCCGCCAATGTTGCGTGCATGCTCCCCGGGCGACCAGGCACCTCTGGCACTTCTCCAGCAGCCAGCCTGGACACCGCACAGGCTTGGCAGTTGCCGTAAGCAGAGGCTACAGCGCCAGCGCCGCACACGAGCGTGACGTTGCGGCAATCAATGAACTGTCCAGGGCGCTCAGCGGCACTGACAATGAGCTGGTAGAGGACTCAGATGAAGACGACTCTGATGAGGATGAGGACCTGGACCTGGATGATGTCGTGCTGCTGGACACTGCCAGGTGCGCAGAGCATCGCCAGTGTTGCCTTTTAAGGGTGCATGCACCCAGGCTGTTGCGATGCTGAGTTGTCAAGTCGGCAGAGGGTGTGGGGCTACCGCAGTTCAACAGAGGGTGCTGAGTGCCTGTCAATGCAACCTGCAGGTCAGAGGAGTTCACAGAGGACGAGCTCGAGGAAGATGACGACCCGCTGGCAGCTGCAGCCCGCACCGCCGCTGAGGCGGCCTCCGCCGCCATTCCCCGGGTCTCCAAGGAAGTGAGCTTTCGTCTGCCGCTCTGGTATACAGCAAATCGGCTGCTATCGCGCACTGCTGTTTCAAAGTCGTGGTTTTAATTTGGAGCCAGAATCAGCATTGGACGTTCTTTGCATTCAGATGCCACATTGTGTGAACTTGTGAAGTGCAGGAAGCGCGTCTCGAGCTGGAGCGTCTCATCGCCGAGGGCAACCCCGACATGCCGCTGCAAGAGGTTCTGGGGGCATTTCCGTACACTCTGGACGCATTCCAGCAGAAAAGCGTGGAGTCTTTCCTGCAAGGTGAGCTGGTGTGCTGCAAAGGTCTGGCATATCACACCCGATAAGGGTGCAACAGAACAAATGTTGGAAAGATGCGACAAAGAAATGGTTTAAAAGAACTCAGGTTGTAAATGAACCGCTGTATAATGTGGAACTTGATCAGATAGACAATTATATAGACATATTTACAGCTTTTTTCTGCATGAAACTCCGACCCAACCATCTCATGGGTTCCGCAAGAGAAATGGGAATGGTTATTATCACCAAAACAGAGCTTGCCACATGTGCATCCTGCAGGACTTTCAGTGGTGGTGTCAGCGCCAACAGGCGCCGGCAAAACAGCCATTGCAGAGGCAGCAGCCATCGCGGTGCTGTCACGTGGTCAGCGCGTCATCTACACCACGCCGTTGAAGGTGAATCACACGCCGTCACTGCAATTTGGCATCGTCGTCTGTCCTGTGACGATGATGCTAGCAAAGCAGCATGCAGACAGATTGCGTCACCATACTGCAGGCGCTGAGCAACCAGAAGCTGGCGGAGATGCGGCTGCGGTTTGGCCCAGCGCGAGTGGGCCTGCAGACCGGCGACGGCTCGCTGAACATCGGTACACCATTTGCACAGTCACATCTCTGTGCGGGTGCTCCTGCTGCTGTGGGCAGGATGCACTACTTTTCAGCAGGGTTTCATGTGCGCTTGCAGACTCGGAGATCGTGGTGATGACCACCGAGATCCTGCGCAACATCATGTACCGGCAGGCTGACACGGAGCGCAACCCTGAGCGCGAGGACCGCCTCGCCACCGTGGGTCTGGTCGTGCTTGATGAGGTGTGGTCTTTCTGCCAAACCTGCTCCGGAAGTCATGTCGTGGTGCTTTCTGCCAAACGTTGCTCTTGAAGTCATGTCGTTTGAGGAGATGCCTGTCATGATGGCTGCAAAGGTTCTCACTTTCCATGCTATCAGCTGGGAGCCGGGCGATTGGGCTGCCCTCCGATGTGCGACTGTCACACAGCGTCGGTCCAGCTTGTGAGGATTCTCCATGTAGGATTTTGAGACTCTTCAATGCCGCTGCAATGACGACGCAGGTGCACTACCTGGGGGACCCGGGGCGGGGCAGCGTGTGGGAGGAGACCATCATCAACTGCCCGCCGCACATACGGCTGCTGGCCATGTCCGCCACCATTGCCAACGCCCATGACCTGGGCGGCTGGATATCTCAGGTTTGCTTACTCTGGCAGGGTTTGAGTTCTAGTCAGCTGGATTCGGCCCCCTCTGCAGCAGTGTCACAGCGCTCAGCTGCTGACAACTGCGAGCTTGGTCTTCATCTGAGCTGGTCACAGGCTGTAAGACTGCTACCAGTGACAACCGCAGGTGCATGGCAAGTGCGAGACCATCACGACGCGGTGGCGCCCTGTGCCGCTGACCTGGCACTTCTGCTACAGGTGAGCTTGTCTGTCATCACCAAGCGCCTGCATAGCTCCAGATCTCACCGGCCTGCTGGTACACATGCTTCACAGCCAGCAGCCTTGCTGCAATAGGAATACAAACATGAAATATCAGCATCTCTGCCCTGCTGCAAAACTGCTTGGAGCTTTCATGGTGCGGCTGCTGGAACCCCACACAACGAAGCGACTGCCATGCACGTGATTGCCATGCACGCATTCATGTTCTGCAGCAACGGCACAGAGACCAAGCTGGTGCGGCTGCTGAACCGGAAGGGCAAGGGGCTGCACCCGGCGCTGCTGCCGCAGCCGGACCCGAGCGCAGAGTGGCGCCGCCTGGATGCAGAAGGCCGCAATGGTCGCCGCAACCGCCGCAGGTTCGTTACGATGGCAATGACACAGCTGATGGTTTGTCATGCCATGTCAGCTCATGTCATGTTAGCTCATGTCGTGGTTGCGTTATCAGGGGCTGTCATGCCATGCCATGTCATGTCATGCCATGTTAGCTCATGTCATGTTATCTCTCCAAAAAAATTGCTTGTGAACATCGGAAGGGGTGTTCCATTGCTGATGTCTTTCATCGGCTGCTCCAAGGAATCGCGAGCTGGAGGCGCTGCTTGCTGGCATCGAGGACGAGGGCCCCGCGGGCAGCGCCGACAAGCGGGCGGAGCCGCCGCTGCACGAGGTCGTCGTGGAGCTGGACCGGCAGCAGCTGCTGCCCGCGATTGTGTTCCTGTTCAGCCGCCGCGGCTGCGAGCAGGCCGTGATCACGCTGCACGGCGCCGGCGTGTCCCTTACCACTTCGGTAGGGAACTGCAACGAAGACGCATCATCATTCAAGAGTAGCCGGTGGGGAATTGCAATGAAGATGCATCGTGCGCCACGGAGGTCAACACAGGTGTATGGGCATTCCTTTCCCGATGCTGCCGATGTTGCTGCGCGACAGGAGGAGCGGCAGGCGATTCTGGCGGAGGTGGCGGCGCTCCGCGCGGAGCAGCCGGAGGCGGTGCCGGAGCCGCTGGTGCAGGCGCTGGCCTCGGGGCTGGCGGCGCACCACGCGGGCTGCCTGCCCGCCTGGAAGTCCCTCATCGAGCGCTGCTTCCAGAGAGGTGTGCGCTGCGGATTCTCCTCTGCAGCCCTGTTTTGCTCCAATCCCGAAGCTGGACATGCACCACACCTGCTGACCTCTGTGGCTTTGGAGCTGGCGGCGCACCACACGGGCTGCCTTCCTGAAAGAAGTCTCTCATTGAGCGCTGCTTCCAGAGAGGTGTATTATTGACTCTGTTCAGCAGCTCGAAGGTGCATTGTTCCACAGGCTGCAGCACGCCACAGCTCCAGACATTGAGCATCCCCACTGCAGGCCTCGCTGGATGGGGCCGGCAGAGGAGGTGGGGATGGCGGGTGTGAAAGTGCCGGTGCAACTTGAAGGCCTGGGAACCTCATGCACTGCCCCTGATCGCAGGCCTGCTGAAGGTTGTGGCGGCAACAGAGACGCTGGCGGCGGGCATCAACATGCCGGCGCGCACCACTGTCATCGGGTCGCTCAGCCACCGGCAGTCGGCGGGCCACACGCTGCTGAAGCACAACCAGCTGCTGCAGATGGCTGGCCGCGCCGGCCGCCGTGGCTTTGACACTGCGGGTGAAGGGGCTCCCCAATCGGATGTGTTGGAGCTTCAACTGATGTCTGCATCAGTGGATATCGGCTGACCTTCTGCTGCGCTGCCTTGCAGCAGGCTTGCCAATGTAGGTCACTCTGCTCAGGATGCAAGTCCTCATAGTTCCACACACTGCATCGTTGCAGGTCGAGCGGCCCGTGATCGCAACATATATCAGAGACTGTCACAAGCGTCCTGCTTCACATCTGCTATGCAGGTCACTGCGTGATTCTGCACAGCCGCTTTGAGGGCGCCAATGTCGCGGCGGACATCATCGGCGCGGGCCCAGAGCCGCTGACCAGCCAGTTTGCCGCCGGCTACGGCATGGTGCTCAACCTGCTGCACACGCGGTCGCTGGAGGAGGCTCGGGCGTTCCTCGAGCGCTCCTTCGGCAACTACATGGGTAGGTCACATCCGGACCTGTCGTCCGCCACCGTAGTGTACTCGTCTCCACTTGCTTTCAGGCAGCAGGAAGCACTGCTTCCAGAGGGCGGCAAAAATCATTCAGATTGCTGCACTCAGCGATTGCAAGCCTTTGTGCGCACAGGATGTGAAGAGTATTCTTCTTGCATGCATGCATGCAGTCGAACATGGCCATCTTCGTATTGATATGGCATGACCGCAGGCGGTGATGGCCATGCGCGGCGGCTGCGGGAGATCCAGCAGATCGAGGCGCAGATTGTAGCCGTGGACGCTGAGCGGGCAGCACTCTCCGGAGCCACTCAGGTGGGTCAGCTCTGGTCAATGCGAACAGAACAGACATGTCTCTCAGGGTCGGCGCAATGGGAGCAGGTTCATCGGGCCTCTTGCCTACGCCACCTCATGAGACCACATACCATCCAAACCGCTTACATGAGACATGAATGCTGTGGTACGCTGTAGACCTCTGCTGATGTACCATTGAACTCTGTGGCATTGTTCTGCAGAACGCCGAGGAGCTGGCGGCGTACACCAAGATGCAGCAGCGGCTGCGGGGGGAGCGGCGGGCGGTGGGCGTGCTACGGGAGGAGGCGCTGCGGGAACGCGCCGACCGCGCCGCCGCCGCCCTGGAAGCCGCCGGCCTGCCGTGCGCAGTCGGTGAGGCTCCACTGCTGTTGCGAGATCCGCCGGCCTGCCGTGTGCCGTCGGTGAGGCTCCAGTTGCAGACCTGCTGGTTGGGCTCCAGCAGAGCTGTGAAGCGCATGGTGCAAGGGTCTCATGTAATTTTTGTGTGACCATCCCTCCGTTCTGCATGGCCCGCTTGCATACCCTGGTCACAGGCTACAAGTTGCTGCTCCTCTGCAGCAAGATTACACATGGATGTCGCTTGTCCGTCCCCAGGTGTGGACCTGACACCGGGCGGGGATGCACTGGAGGCGCCGGGGCCGCAGGTGCCGGCGGTCGCGCTTCGGCGGCTGGAGCCGCCTGCAGACGTGCTGCAGGCGCAGCCCGATGCGCCGCGCTACTACCTGTGCCTGTCAGAAGACAACAGGTGACAGGTTACACTGTCAGGTTGTCTTGGGATCTGGCACCATGTGAAGCTGCAGCAGTAAGCCATGTCAAGCTCAAAGAGAAGCTGGTCTGGATGGAAACAAACAGCTACCTTTGCGTTTTGCAGGTTCATGCTGGTGACATCACAGCACATCGTTGGCGTGTCCACACACGCCGATGCGGGCAGCACAGCAGCCAGTAGCAGCAGCGGCAGCGGGCGAAAGCAGGAGGCATCGGCGCACGATGCTTTCGTCAATGCCTACGCCGCCGCTGGCGCTGTGGCAAATGGCAGCAGCAACAGCAGCACCGACAGCACCAGTGCCTGGGGCCGACAGGATGCGTCGCATGCGGAAGTTGCAACAAACAGCAGATCCAGCAGCAGCAGCAGCAGCAGCAGCATTGCAGACGACAACGACGCAGTCGTCAGCAGCAATGGCGCCGGCATCGGCGCCAGCGGCAGTGCACACAGCAATGGCAGCGCAGCAAGTGAGGCGGCTGCGGCAGCCAACCGCAGCGGCGATGGCAGCGGCAACGGTGCCATCGTGTCACCGGCGGAGCTGGAGGCTCTGGTGGAGGAGGCAGGGCAGGCGGCGTGGGGCGAGTGGGCCTCCCTGCCGGCAGGCGTCCAGACAGCCACAGGTACACGTGCAGTACCCACAACCTGCTTGCAGACTGCCAACATATGCAGACAACATCTGCGACGGCACCCCTGCAAGTTGGCCCAACACATGCATCTGACTGTTGCATCAGCGGTCCAGCTGTCCTACAACCCTTTGGCGCCAGAACCAAGAGACATGCGTTACCGTGCAGGTTCGAAGGCCAGCGGTGCGATCACGAAGCGGCTGCCGCGGCGGGGCGACATCGTGACCATCGACGTGGATCCCGCGCTGGAGGAGGCTTTCCTGGCGCAGCGTGACACAGCCCGCGAGGTGCATCACAAGTCTGCGTCACAAGTCTGCATCGCCCACAACTCTGCGGTTCACCCGATTATCATCGGGTCATGCATTTTTGATGCCGCATGCAATTGCCCAGGAAGTGTCGTCAGCTATAATCGCACCATCAAGCCCTGTTGCCTGCATTGCTGGCGCTGCGCACCTTCAGGCAGTATTGCACAGGTGCCTTGTGCACCGAGGAGTCCCGCACGTTATGAAGCATGCTCCCACATGCACCCCTGCAGGTGAAGGAGCAGCTGAAGGGATTGCACAGGGCCCTGTCGAGGTGATTGCTGGATGTTTCAATGCTGCCGCATGCATTGCTGCAGGTGAAGCAGCAGATGAAGGGGCTGCGGGGCAAGGCGGCGGCAAAGGAGGCGGACCGGCGCGGCCGGCGGCTGGACGCGCGCGCCACCAAGCTGCAGCGGAAGCTGGAAGTCGCCAGGGAGGGCCTTGACGCGCAGCTGTCGGCTGGCTGGCGCACCTTTGAGGGCCTGCGCGATGTGCTGATATCTGCAGGTGTGCAGATGCCATTGACGGCTGCTGCGCATGTCCCACCGATGCAGGGCTGTGGTGCCCGAGTCGAACTCAGGGTAGCTGGGGTAGCTGGATCATACAGGTCAATATGTGAGCATCAGGCAGCTGTTTTCGGGGTGGGACACAGCAGTTCTGTCCCTTCGTCTCTTCGCCCCCCCCCCCAAAGGCGTCTGAAATGCAGCGTGCTTGCCAGCGAAAGACCATGTGCTCGTGTGTCGAGCGTCTTGAAGGAAGGCAGCCTCAAAGCGGCGCCACTGAAACAGCGCCATTGAGCTGTGGCTGGAGGTGGCCTTCATGATTGTTGTGCACATTCTGTTGTCGACAGGCGCGCTCAAGGCAGGCAGCCTGGAGGCGGGTCCCCTGGGGGAGGTGGCGCGCCAGCTGAATGGCACCAACGAGCTGTGGCTCGCGCTGGCCCTCGCGGCCCCCGGCACGGCTGAGCTGGCGCCGCCGCAGCTGGCGGCTCTCGCGTGCGGCCTCGTCGCTGCAGATGTGAGTGGCGCACCCCCTGCGACCACCCACAATCAGTTCCGTCACCGATCGGTCATGGCAAGAGCGCTGCTGCCCAGCTGGGGGCTTGTCACATCGCTTTGTGAAGGTGGCCCTGGTTTGGCAACGGTGTCCAACCGATGGACAGACTGAGGTGTGTGTTGCACATGGCTTTGCTGCTGCAGCTGCGGTGGAGGCACTGAACACCTGGGCCATTTTGGAGGGGAGGGGAGGAGGGGGCATAGTGGGCAGGCTGGCCCGTCGCAGACCATCAGAGACACCCTTCCTTTGCTTTTTCACAGGTGGAGTCACGGGCGCAGCCGCGGCGCACAAATGGAGCATCAGAGCCCTGTCAGCCCTGACAGAACCAGGGGAAACAGGGTATCAAGCAGGCTGGCACAATTTCTGCCATCAGTATTGTGTTCCTGTCATCCTGCAGGCGGTCTCTTGGCCCCAGCTGCGGTGCGCGTACGAGGTATCGGGACTGGTGTGTCTTTTGGGGCACCACCAGCAAGTTGAGCCGGCTGGCGTGTGACTTGTATCCAAATATATGCTTCTGGAACCTGCAGGCGATTTTCCAGCCCCAGCTGCGGTGCGCGTATGAGGCATCAGAGCCGGTATGGGCAGCGGCGGAAACCGACCGCTGGCACTTCTGCCACCACTACAAGATGCATGCTTGCATCACCTGCAGGCGGTGTCCCGGCCTCAGCTGCGGTGCGCATGCAAGGCATCAGAGCCGGCGTGAGCGGCAGCCGTAAACAGAGAGTACTTCAACGGCTGCCACAACTACCGCCATTTGCCGTCATATGCGCACATCTGGTACCTGCAGGCGGTGTCGCGGCCCCAGCTGCGGTGTGCGTATGAGGCGTCAGAGCCGGTATGGGCGGCGGCGGAGGCGCTGGAGGCCGACAGGGCGGCGCTGCAGGCGCTGCAGCTGCAGCACGGCATCGACTGCCCCCTGGAGCTGGACCTCCGCCTTGCAGGTGGGGCTCGAGAGCAGTGCTTTGTTCCTGACAGTGTTGGTCAATGCTCCAGCACATCAGCCTTTCCGTCAGCACACATCCTCACAGGTAGAAGGAAAGGAGAGACAAGCAACACACTTGACATAGGGCTGGCCAGCTGCCAAAAGAGCGACATTATCGTCTGGGCCCTTGCTTGCTCACTAGGCCATGCAGCGGCCACCGCAGCGCCCGGTATCCGACCTGGCCTGGAGATCCATGCAGCCGCTTCTGCATCGCGTCCCTGGCTGCTGCGTGTGCCAGAGCTGGCACAGGACACGATGCCACTGCAACTGCATCCAGACATCTGACTGTTTCGTGGTGGCCTGCACAGGTCTAGTGGAGGCCTGGGCAGAGGGTGCCGGCTGGAGCTCCATCACAGGTGCAACTTGCTCTCACCATACTTGCAGTCGTGCTGTCGCGACCCCACAAAAATTTAACCACCTTGCCTGCGTGATGTGCAGCTCTGAACCCTCTGGACACATCACATGCTCTTGTGTGTACATAATGTTGGCATACCAGTACAGTGCTGTCGCCGGTGCACGGCTTTTGCGCGTCATCTGCGCTGCTGATGATGCCTGTGCCTCCTGATGATGCAGACGACTGCAACCTGGACGACGGTGACATCTCGCGCCTGCTGTCACGCACCTCCGACCTGCTGCGCCAGGTGGGGGTCACAGACTGCGGCATGATTTGAGGCGCCATGCAACCAGGCGCACTCCCAAGATGAAGCCCGTGCCATCTCGATCAGCATCCTGTTGTGCAACTCCTGTGGCATGGCCAACTGGCAACACAGCAGCCATTTCACTGACAGTTGCCAGAGGTGCCCAGCGCCCCTCTGACTTGGTTCAGGGTCATGATTGCTGATGCTAGAAAGACAATCAAGGAGGAGTAGTAGTTTCACGCATACCGCCATGAAAACAACGCCCGTGTTGCATGTCATGCCCGGTGCCTTTAGGCCAACCATCCTCAAAGTCAAAGCCATCTTATTGTGTTTTGCAGGCTGCGCATGTGCCGCAGCTGCTGCCGGGGCTGCGCATCGCGGCTCGGAATGCCTTCCGCCGCATGGACCGGCCCCCAATCTCGGACCTGCTTCGGTAGCCTTGGGAGCAGTGCAGCGCCCACGTGTCTTCACTGCTGCTTCTGAACGGATTCAGCATCAAGTGTCCCTATATCGTTGTATCTGGCTGTGCATCATGCATTTGTCGCTTTGTGCATTGGTCCAGACAGAGAAGAATCTGGACTGGGTGGTCCAGACGTTGAGAGAATTGACCAGCATTATTTTTAAATAAATGTCGCCAGTTCTGTGATGCTGCCAAGGAACAGTGTTGAAGGTGCAGCGTCCAAAAAACAGGAGTCATCGTCAGGCATGAATCTGGTGGGCTGTCATCAATGACGGCCAAAATCGCCGGCCAAAATCGCCCCAGGAAGCTCTGTACCTCGAAGGCAATGCATCCTGACCAGGTGCTCCAATTGAGACGTAAAATTTCAGCAGCCGCCGTCGGCCAGCATTGGTCAACCCCAACTGATCCCAAAAATGAATCGACTGCTGCATGTGTACGTTCCCTGCCCCTCGACCGAGACCTAGAACCTAGACCATGTCATTCAGGAGGTGCCAGCTGCTGACGAATACTCTGTTGCCGCTGCCAACCTAGGTGTATCTGCCACTGTGTGCATATTGGCAGGTTGTCTTCAGCGGCCGCTGGGGAGTGCCCGCTGGTTGTTGCGCCGCTGCACATCATCAAACAAGGTCTCAAAGCAGAATCGGTGCACTAGCAGTGTTTGCCATCAAGCACGTTGATCTCCTCAGAGACGGGTGGCTAATTCAAAGGTCATTGACGAATACAAAGTGGTGGGCCAATCAGGGGTGGGCTGACAAGGGGTTGAGGGACTCACTCCGCTCATGGTGCGCCCCCCGCTCACGGTGCGCCCCCCGCTTATGGTGCGCGAGACGGTGCCGAAGGCGTTGCCAATGGAGCTCGGGGACAGCACCTCCACCCGGCTCACGCTGCTGCTGGGCTTCACCCGCAGCTTGTTATCCGTCCACCCTGCAGCAGCATTTGGCAGGCGTCAAATGACACTGCCACTGCAGTCGGCAATGGCGTATTGATTCAGAAAAGATCGCAATTGGCGTGTCGACTATCTAAGGAACGGCGCTGCCTTTTGACATCATGCAACAGATCCTGAGCCCTGCACACAGCAGTGCGCAGGCACCATGGCAAACAGAGGATGACTCAGATGCAAGCGACATTGCCCACCCTTGAAGCCGCCGGAGACGACGAAGGCACGGCGGTAGCCCTTGGCACCAAGGGCCTTGGCCACGGCACGGGATTGGGCGCCGCGCCCGTCCAGCAGCAGCAGCGTGGAGCCCTTGCCGATCTTCTTCAGCGCGTTGATCTCCTCCACTGTGACCTGCACCGACAGGAGGCATCAATCGCGGGTAACCTGCAGCGAGTATGCCTCAGATACCCCAGACTTCACAACACAAGGAGCATTGCGCAGGCGATGAATCAGTCAGCAATAAGGGCATGGGGTGCTTTGAAGTGCGTCCTTCTGGTCATTTTGAAGTGTCTGAAGGTTGCGTCAAGGGCTGCCAGCTGCAGGAGTCAAGTGCGCAGCTGGCCATGCAGCGTACACCATGCATCTGCACTGACTCGGCCCTGAGCACTGAGCAGCAACGACACAAATGCACAGGCTGCGCGCACCAGCAGCTCTAGCTTGGGCACATTGCGCAGCTGGCTGCGCAGCTTGCGGTCCTCCACCGATGCGTACTCCAGCTCGATCAGCTTGCCGCCGCCCGGGATGTCCAGCGCGCCGCCGCTCTCCTTTTCCCTGCACCCAGGTGAGGCAGCAATGCTCAGCACATACCCTCATGGCCTTGCATCGGCAATCGTCACTGCCGGCACAGCATGCCACCCAGCTGGCCATGCAGATGCTCCTTATTCTTTAGACCTTCACTGCAGCAAAGGTCTGCTGGATGTGCAGATCGCGCACACCACCGTGCACCGATTGAATCCAGCCTGGCGGTCAGGTATGGTTGTGCTGATGATGTCCATTCAAAATTACATGCCCGAATTGTCGGATCTGTCTCTGCCCTGGGTTGAGACACTGCTCTGCCGAGCTGCGCTCTGTGTTCCCAAGAACCATCCCGGGCACCCACCGGGAGGAGCGCAGGTCGATGATGAAGGTGTTGCGGCGGGTGGACACCAGGTCCAGCGCTGCAGGGGGGGAGATGTCGCCCGCGTACCCCCGCAGGCTGCCAAACACCAGGCCCAACACCGGCGGCGCCTGTGCATTCGTGCCAGCACATCATGTTTGATGACTTCAGGTTCTGTCATGGCAAGCGTGCTGGAGCATGCCAGACTTATGTGGCACAACCCGGCATCGCCACTGGGTTTCTACGCCACAAGGCACACCCTCCGAAGAGCAGCAGTTGTGCAACCTGAAGTCTGCAAAGCGCAAGGTTTCACCAGGTAGTAGACTGCGACGCCGCCGAGGGCATACTCGGCCAGCAGCCCCGGCTCTGTGGTCGTCACGAAGTTGACAACCCGGTTGATGAGTGGCCGCGCCTGCGGCCAGCACAGTGTGAATCACTGACTGAAGCCACACAGACCGGCAGATGCCATCGCCAAGCGACTCGGCAGCGTACCCCTGCCGAGATGCATGCTGAGAACCTGGTCCTGTGGTCCCCAACGGCAACATGTACCCAACATCGGGCTGCATTGCACCAAAAGCTCGAGCGCAACCCAATAGCAAGAGGCAGCAGCCGGGGGGCCGCCCACCTGGTCAAAAATGCCGGAGGCCTGTGCGGTGGCGGTGCGGGAGGCACCCGCGACCGCATTGGTGTCCAACCCCTGCTGCTGCAGCAGTTTCTGGGCGTCCGTCAGCGATGACTGCGACAGGCACAGCATCTCAGGTCACATGCAATGTGTTGGCGATGACTTCCGCCATGTGCATGTTCATGGGCCTTGTGCTCAGTGTACAAAAGCTATCAGCATGATGATGCTAATTTTTTAGGCCAGATACCACAATCTCAGTGCGGCAACAGGCACCTGGAGCTGCGGCTGGGCCTGGCGGAGGGCGGGGCCGGCGACATCGCGCACTGTGTCCACCGCCGTCTTCACGTACGGCGACACCGTGTCCGTGGCGCTCTTCACGTAGGGGCTGACCTCGTCCAGCGCCTGAGCTCAAAGCACGACAGGATCAGTTGGCAATGGCGCTGCTTGACGATGGTGCTGCAAATCGTCGATCCTGGTCTGCATGGCACCGAGACGAGATGCATTGCAGTTGTCTCAAGCCGGAAGCAGAGTGCAGCAGCACTTGTGAGACACCAGCCAAGCAGGTGGATTGGGACGCACCCCCTTCACATACTGTGCACCCACACCCGCGACATCCACACCCTGCTGCACCACGCCGCCGGCTGCCTGTATGCATGCATGCAGAGGAGCATCTGTAAACGATCTTTGTAGATCAAGGCGACACAGCCCTACCGAATATGCTTCGAGTCAGGCACATTCGTTCACACATCAATTGCTTGCAGTGGCAGCCCCGCCAATACTTCCAACTTCCAACTTGAGCACCTTGATGGCGTCGACCAGCTGGTTCACGGCGCCCTCGACGCTGATGGAGCTGCCGGCTGCGGGGGCAGCGCCCGCCACAGGCACGCCGCTGCCAGAGGGCACCACTGTCTCAGCCAGCGCCCCGCCAGCGGCGGATGTGCTGAGTGCCACCAGCGCCGCTGCAGGCAGAGGCGGGCGGAGTCATGTGAAGCAGTGGTCATGCGAAGTTGCGGTGGTGTTGCCATGTGACTTGCACGCCAGGCTGACACTCGCCATGGAGCTGACCTTGAATGACTTGTGATGGCGGTACCACCACCACCAGTCATCGCTGCATGTCAAGCTTCACACAAGTCTCGAAGAGCTGCAATGCAAGACCCCGAGCAGTGATGGTCTGACATACTGCTGCATTTGCATGCACCACCAGCCATGGGGCCGCGCCGCACGCTGTACAACATCCATACTTGCCACATGTGCGACCGCTTCGAACGCCCAGAGCGGGTCTCTCAAACCAGTGATGATATGCACAGGTTTTGTATGAGCACGGCGGCACAGCATGCAAGCACCCAAGATGGACCTGCCAACGTGCAACGTCTGGCTGGGTCGCATAGCGGCACACACCACGTCGACCATCAACGTGCGGTCCCCAATCTGTCACCGTTGTGACGACACCTTTCAATCTGATGTTCTCTGCTGCTAGAAATGGACGGTCATCATGCTCACCCGGCCACAGCACGTGCTTGTTGGCCTCCTCTGCGCGTTTGCCGGCCGCCATGACCTGCATGCGACCCACCCGAGCCGCCAATTTAGGCAGCTGACGCACAATCAGCGTGTTGGGCCGTGCTGCCAGCTCTGTGCGGCCGCCCAGCCTCATGTGTTGCGCCGTCTGCATGGCCGCGAATTTCAGCGGTACCGGACGCGATAGCACGTCGGCAGCCGCGGTGCTTCACTGCACGCTGTGTTGATTGATCAGCGTTGGTGTGCTGCCGCAAGTACGCTCTGAAGTCGCGCCGAGGACCGATCTTTCAGGCGGATCTTTCAGGCCAATCGATTTTCAGACCCAGATCTCCAGGGGCTTATAGCACTCTGAGGGCCGTTCTCCCGCGGAAAGTGCTGTTTCGCCACAGGGGCGCCCAAAGCAATTCTGAATTCACTGCTGGGCGAATGGTCTATGCAAGCATGCAAGGTGACTTGCTCTGATCCATGACATATTTCTTGTGGTTCGTATCGACAGTGCACCAAATACCCGCTAGCAAGCAGAACAATGCAGAGGTGTCGCACAGCCGCGGCGGTAGACAACCATGTATCGGATACATCAGAAATGCGCTGAGCATGCCAACTCAGCAGCCAGAAGTCTGTCAAATGCGCCTCAGAATGCAGAGGTCTCCTCCCACACAGATTCTCGTACTGATCAAGAAGTGTACAACAGCGGCACTGCCGTTTTCAGCAGGCCCACAAACTGCGCCACCCACATGCAATGCGGTTGCCTGGCTGCACACTGACCCCCCGCGCACAGAGCAGGCTGCTGATACGCCTGCACCGGTCGCTGCAGCTGCACCGGTGTCTGACTGCGAATCTGCATGCCGGTCCGCCGATGGCACTGCAATCGGGCTGCCACTGCTGAGCGCACTTCGCCATCATGCCCAGTCGCAGTCACGTGCTCAGCGGGCTTGGCCTCGGTGCGGGCGCCGTGACATGCCGCTGCGGCAGCACGCCCCCTGCGCTAGCCTGTGATGACAGGCATTCGACAGTCATGTGACAGGCGTGAAACCCTCAAATTTGCAATCTGGCGGGCTGACAAATTGTGGCCTTCTTGCAACAGGACATCTTAGACACGCACATGAATGCGCTCCTGAAATCAGGATTCGGCATGGTCAGCACCTGGGAGGCGATGAAGCACTGGGATGCCGGCATCGCAGGCGGGGCGCCACTGGAGCTGGCATTCGCCATCCGCGCCCCATTGCAAGGCAGCTTGTCCTTCCTGGGTAGTATGAACATCTTAGGTTTCAGCTGCATGTGGTAAGTGGAGGCGGAAGCACGTGATCGCCATGCGCGCCCCATTGCGCGGCAGCTTGTCCTTCCTGTGCAGTTGAAGCATCTAAAATTTCAGCTGCATGTGGCGAGTGGAAGCGGAAGCATGCATTCGCCAAGAAGGTGCCGTTGTTGGCAGCTTGCTCTTCCTGCACAGTCCACATGACAAGCAAGAAACCCAGCTGCCAGCCGATCGTGCTTGCGAATGCTCGCTGGCTGGAAGGCAGGCCCTCTGAAAGGGCCCATGCTGTTGCGAGACTGGCGTGGCCCAGCAAAACTTTGTGCGCCCCATGCTGTGCTTTCCAGCAGCCAAACATGGTGAGTGGTACGCATCACTCACGGGTTGTAGAGGACGACCGACTCTGTGGACATGCCCTGGCCCTGGCTGCTGGGGACCAGCCCTGCCGTCGTTACCTTCTCGTTGCCCACCTGCAGGTCCACAGTTACCTTTCACTTTTACCATGCACGCATTCACCACGCGTGTTGCCACCTACGTCAGCATACCAGCAGCAACAGTAGAACATTGACAGTGCCGAGTCAGAAGTTCTGCAGGGCTGAGATGGGTGTCTGAGGACATTTCATTCACAAGTGAAGCAAGCCTGCAGCTTGATCGCCCTTTGCCCATTGCTTTGCAAAGGGCAGAAAGTTGCAGCACATCAGGCCCTGCGACCGACACCTTCAGGTCGGGGTGGTTGTGGAAGGAAGTGCGTCGCGCTGGGGAGGTTTCGCCGCTCGGCTTGGCATCAGCCAGCGCGGCCGCTGCATCCTGGAAGCCCTGCGACGCCTGCAAGCAATTGCGCACTTGGTCAACACCGAATGCAAAATCATTTGCGAAATGGGGACGATCACCAAGTGCAGACAGCTGTGAGGCTAATCTCGCCAGCGCTTGCTTGGGGTACGGTAGTCTGCTTGTCTGTGCGTCTAGACCCTGTTGAAGGGATGCGCAGACGAAGCTGCTAGCAAATCCACTGAGGCACATGGCAAAGCGGACCTGCGTGTCTGGCATTGCATGGGGGCTGATATGGCTCTGCGACTCAGTGCCGAAGGTGCCGGGGATGGGACCGAGGCTGCCGGTGAGGTTGGTGTTCTGTGCAGGTGCGCAACAATGCAGTGACACACTGCTCTGTACAATACGCAAGATCAGCAGAAGTCAAGCAGCAAGTCATGCGGCTAGTGAGAACAGCAAGCTAGCGTGAGGTACGCTGTACATGCTAAGTCGCCACACGCAACGCTGTCAATCCGAAGAATAAAAGCAGGGAGGGAAACGCACCTGCAGCAGGTTGAGCGAGGCATTGTGCGTCTGCGCAGGCTGCCCCTGCTGGTGTGCCGCCATTGCAGCAACATGCTGCGCATTGAAGTTGCTGATCGTCTGCGGAAAATAATGCGCCTGAGCTCAGCACAAACACCATAGCAAAAGGATGAACCACAAGGCCAGCACGCTACAATCAGTCTAATCACAATACATGTGCCTTGGCACTGCCTCAATTGTCTAGTGGCTGCACATTACATGGCCAATGCAAGTGTGGCATAGCAGGGCATGAGTGGACTCGACATGCATCAACAAAGATGCGACAGGTACAATCAGGGCATGCCTGCAGGAAGGTGGCGACCTGGTCTCGTGGCATCATCGCAAAATGTTTGCCGTCCTGCTGCACATGCTTCACGTCCATCTGCATCTCCTGTCCAGTCTGCGCAACAATGATACTGCCACTTACTGCAACATCCCATGAAATGGCACAGCTGCTGTGAGCCTTGTCACTGTTAACAGGGACACTGTTGTTAGCTTCACCAACAGTTTGGCGTCATGTTTGCCTTGCAATCCCTGGAACTGACCAGCTGAGGGCAAGCGCACAGTGAAGGCACAATCCGCGTGCTGAATCGATGCAGGAAACCACACCTTTGAGTCGCACTTGATGTGATCTGGCGTCACGCCTGGTGGTGGTGTGCCAGCCATGCCGCTTAGCCCTGGCATTGACACTGATGGGCCCGCCTGAGCACAGCAAGCCTCAAAAGTCAGCTATGCGCATAGCAAACAAATGGAGTTGTGTGTGGGCTCACAAGCGTCAAAGCAAGCCATTCTGACAATCACCTACCTGTGCCACCCGGCTGTGAAAGCTCAGCAGCGCTTCATAGTCAGCTCTTTATTTGGTCTGTACTGTACGCTTTGTCTGCTTTGCTTGTTTGTCTGCTTTGCTTTGGTTGTCTACTCGATGAGTATCAGCTGTGCTTGTCAGCTCTGAGCGTTCGACTTCAGCTCCGACTTCGACTCTCAACTGTGACGATTGTGCCGCTCGACCTCGGCTTTGCATCTTCTGACTTCCATGCTCTCAGCATTGAAGCTCGACATCAGTCGCAGGCTCAGCTCATCAGTTGGAGCCTCGACAGCTTGACCAGGCTCAGCTGGATGCAAGCTCGACAGGTGTGCCAGACTCAGCTGGACTTTGCAAGGGCGGTGGCTTTGCAGTCAGCTGCAGCACCGCCATGCCACCAGGGGCCGACAGTTGTGACCATGCCACAGTACATGGCCCAACTGGACAGCAGCGGGCAGGCCGCTGTCCCAGTGGCCAATGCCAAGGGGTCACGCCAACAACGGCGGACTGCCAGACGCATCCAGCACATCTGGGTGAGAAGGGGAGCCCTCATCAGGCGCCCACGACTCGTGCCAGGAACTGCCACGCACGAGGCACCACGCGTCGGAGACGCAGGTGTCGTCGGGAAAGCAGGGGCCAGCGTCGAGACACAGACAGCTCGACGTGCTTTCCGCGTGGCTCACCTCCAGCCCAGCAATGGGCAGCTCGGAGGACGGCACCGCAATGCTGCCGCCGGCGCTGGTGTTGACCGCCATGCGGGCCTCCAGCTGCGCCGCCTGCAGCATTTGCTGGTCCCGCTGCGCAGTGGTTCCTGCAGCAGAACATCGATGAACCACTGTGCAGCTGAACCTTTTGAGCCTACGTACGATTAGTCTGCTCATCAGCCTCAAGCAGTAAGTCAGGAAGATTCGCCAACCAGGCACTTGAGGGCCACAGCACGAACAGTGTCTCGCATGGAACAGGCGACGCAGTCGCCCATCATAATTGAGGCACATACCAGAGAGGCGGTGCGCCATGCGCGCTGCCTCCGCAATGTGCTGCCACAGCTCGATCTCGGAGCAGCCCTCCAGCTGCGCCGCCACCAGCGCCGACCGCGATGGCGTCGGCTTCAGGTCTCCCGACCCCGTCGCCCGCCGCTTGGCCGGCAGCTGCGCCTGGAAGGTGCAGCCAGGTCAGGCTGTTCAAACCAGAAGCTGACCCTTGATCAAATGTGCCATGACTGGCTGTAGTTGGCGTCCGCAAATTTCGATGCCTGCCGCATGGCCGGCAGCTGCACCTCAGGGACACCATAAACTGACATTCAATGATATCACAATACCGAAGTTGATGCATCGGACTCGGCTTCAGCTCCATATGCAGCCTGCTTTGACAGCACCGAGTCCTGCACTGCGATTGTGCTGACTCCCCTAGAGCATCTGAAAATTGCAGACAAGAGGCTCTGGCCCTCACAAACTGACTTCAGGGGCCTGAAACCTTGGCCCTGCTCCCAGCAGCCGCACCGGGGGAGTCAGCCCGATGTCGGTGTCGTACAGCCGCTTGGCGGCGCCACCGCCCGGGAACGCGACGGCAGGCAGTGGCGCCACCACGCCGCGCAGCTTCTCCAGGCTGAGCGGCAGCTCCCACTTCTCGGGGTGCACGCCTGCAGCAAGACGGCGGAGAATGGATTGCAGAGCCACATGGTGTAAGAAGAGTAGTATGCGGGGGCTGACCCACCGCTACAGCAGCCCACAGTCACAACTGCCTGGTGACAGTGTGAATCACCAGAAGCTTGAGTCTTTAGAGTCTTGACGAATAGAAGCTGCATCAAGGGGTTGGGAACGATGTGATCATGGTAACACTGATGAAGGAAGGATGCCAGCGGCAGCATTGACAGACGAGCTTCAAACGGACGAGCTGATGCCTACATGCAGCTCAGACTCATGAGAAGTGGCTCACCCAGGCGTGTCAGCTCGGAGGGGATGGCCTGCCAGGAGCGGCCGGGCTCACGGCGTGCGCACCGCATCGCGTCCGCCTTGCTGATCTCCCGACCGGTTGCCCAGGTCAGCAGCTCTGCAGGCCACAGAGCTGACCCTTGGACATAACCTTCCATAATCTCCACAACACACTACTTGAAAATGGTGACCATGATGCTGGTTTGTTGCAGCGTGAAACACCCGCTTGACAAGCTACTTTGCCTGTGCATGGCATAGTTGAAGAAGATTTGAGGAATGAGAACCTGCGAAGCCCACCTGACAGGTAGGCGCCCCACCCCTGTGGGACGCCCCACTGCGGGTACGGCGCCTGTGGGCCCAGCGTGCTGCTCAGGTATGACCTGCAGCAGACAATGGAAATGGTCGTGCATCACCCTTGCCATCAATCGGCATGCAAAAGACAAAAAGTTGTGTGGCCGGTCAAAGTGGCAACTGGTGCGAGGCTGGTGGCAGCCCGTGTCGAACACTTTCATACAGACGCTGTGCAGCCGCACTTGATCTGCTCCTCGGAGATGCGATTGTTGCCGCCGCCCTCGGGACCCGCCGCCACCATCGGCATGCTCTGCGGGATGACCTTCACCAGGATGCGCACCTGCAGAAAGCAAGTGTGCAGCAGCTGTGGTACATTCTCGCAAGTCTTCTGGCTGCATCAGAGCAGACAGAGGGTTGCCTTTCCGGGTCGTTGTGACAGCTCGTCGACCGCGACGACCATGGCCAAAGACACCGACCATTTCACAGCAGCATTGTGGCAGCTGTGGTGGGTGGCTCTTTGCCATTGCAGTCGCGTATCCAATCTGACAGGCATGTTGTCGGAGAAATGATCTGGAAAACATGCGCATAAGCTGGCAAATCCCCTCCATAGGTTGTGACCTGCAATTTCTTCGCATTGCTTAGCCATTCGACAAGATTCAGCTAGAATTTGAACCAGGAGCGCACCAGCTGGCGCATCTCGTCCATGGGGCCACGGCGGGCGGCGCGGCTCTTGGGGTGCAGCACCAACTCCTCCTCCCCGCTGTTGGCCCCGCTGCCCAATCGCGGCGCACCCTAGGGTAATTTGAAGTAAAGTCAGCCACCACCCAGCAGCAAAAGGGCATGCGGTACGCAGTGCAATTACAGCAATGAGCCTTGTCATTCCTGCGTACGCCTTTGCTGACAACCATTTCAAAACTGGGGTCGTGTCGCTTGCATCTGCATCTGCAGTTGAGGCCCGGGAGGAGGGCGCACCACGTAGGTGTACTGGGGCACCATCGGCTGCGCTGGGTTCCTGATGGAGTCGATCAGCCGCTTGACGCGCTCCCCCTGCTCGTCGTCCGTCGGGTGCGGCAGCCGCGGCGCAGCCTGCAGCAGTTGTGCAGCCACATAAGGGGAATTGGCGGCAATAAGGGAAGCGCCAGTTTTCAGAGGCCTGGCACAGCTCGTGACGCAGGTGATGCACGAGCCGTTCAGGTGTGACTCACGAAGCAGAGTCGGGTCTGAATGGCCAAACTGGCAGATGCATCAACGCAGGCAGCCTGAGCATGCGCAGCGTGCAAAACATGCGCAGCACGTGCCGCACCAGGTACTGCCCCTCAGCGGGTGTGGGCTCTGCTGCGGGCGGTGGGCCGTCTGGGACAGTCTCAGGCACAGGTATGTCGGGCTGGCTGGGCAGAGTGCTGCCGATGTCCACCTGCACGTCCTCCTGTGGAATGTGCGTCAAGACAGTCAGCAGTGCGCAGAGCATCTTCCACTTTGCTGGAAGGGACCAGTGCGTGCTGTGCGTACAGTAGTCGACAACAACACGGACATCAAGGGCCTGAGTTGGGGTAGTGCTGGCCATCAAAGCAGGGCAGCAGGTCTCTGGTCGTTTGCTGCTCCGACACCAACAGAGGGCGGCAAACCGCCGCAGCGGGAGTAGAACCCACCTGGCTCTGGCTGCCCATGGCCATCTGCGACGCTGTGGGCGGCTTGAACTGCGAATTGCCCCGGGACACGCCCGGGCCAGGGTCTGAGCCGAGGTCTGCTAAATCCGAAAGTTGGCTGAGACCCTGGGCGTCCGGATCGCCGTACGCCTGACTGTGCGGGCGATCGCCCGAGTCTGGATCAGAGGTTCCCTGCGTCGGCACCGGCGGCAGCTCCTCCACTGGCCCAGCCGCAATGACAACGATCTTCTTACGGCCGGGGGACGACACCGGCGACTGGGGCGCTGCGCGTCCCACTGGGCTGTCCGCGGCGCTCCGGGGTTTGCTGTTCAGTCCCGGCCGGCCCATCTGGCCATCTGCATGCAGTGTGCTGTGCTGTGCGTGAAATGCACTTGACAAATGTGGGGAAGAGGTCAGGAGTTGGGTGAATGCGGGCTTGTGGGGTCAGGCAGGGTCACAATTTGGCGAGTCGCAATCTGGCAGATTCAGATGGCAGGACCCTAGCCAACATGGAATTGCTGGTGGAGCAACGTCGCAATCATATGGACAAGTTATACATTATAACTTGTGAACACCTTCGCATATGCGGGGGCAACGAGGACCGGCAGAGGAGGCGGACGACGTGAGCGTACCGCCAACTTCAGAGCATACATAAAGCTTACATGATGCGCTCAGCATTAGCGCTGCAGTATGACAATGCTAGGCAGACCGTCCCGACAACCAGCTGCACACCAGCCGGCCTTAGAGAATTGCCACAACTTCAGCATACCCGTCCCCCAACCTCAACTCATTCCCACCTTGCACAAGCTCCCAGCGAGCAGATGTGCAAGGCCAATGCATCAACAGCAAACTGCATGCTTGCACCCACAAGCGTGCCAATCCAAAGCTAGAAGCCCTATCAGCATCTGCTTGATATTCCCTGGATGCCCGGTTGGCCCCGCTGCTGCATACCACTGGCCATTGACGGCGCCACTTTCGGTTCCGATGACCCCTGACATGCAACCGCAGACTCACAGGACCCTTATGTGCCACCTACGTGCCATCAGCCAGCAGCGTTGTACAGCAGCACCAGTGGCTGCAGGCGGGCCGCGCGGCAGTGCCCGAATGCAGACCGCCAGTCGCTGAACGGCCCTGTAGTGGTGCCTGGCGCCGCCGCAGCCTCCCACACGCTGCCGTCACGACCGTCGGCCACCAGCGAAGCGAAGGCCACGCCGCCGGTACGGCCCACGACCGCCGCAGCCAGGCGGTAGCCCGGCGGCAGGCTGCCGTTCGCCTCTGCGCCTGCGGTTTTACATGACAGTGATATGTCTTATGCAGGTTGACCTTATGGCAGCTGTACAATGGCACCTTGACAGCATCTAAGCTGCTGACCAAGGCCGCAAGTCGTAAAGTCATGCACCCTGCTCTGCCTGTGCACATGCACGCCTTGTCCGTAGCCTTGCCTATAAACGACCCAGCATTCCCAGACAATGGAGAAGTCCCGTGAGAGTGGGAATGCGCGCACCAGGGAAGGCGGCGCGGGCGTCCAGGCGGGCCGGCAGCGCGGCCAGCACCATCGCCAGGTCGGCATCGGAGGGCGGTGCGGCACCCCACGCCAGGCACAGTGCCAGCGACCGAGGCGCGGCCCGAACTGCGCCCTGCACCAGGTTCAGCGTGCCGCAGCCGCCCTGCTCCTGTGAGATTAGCACGGGTGAATGGCTCAAAACATAAGCTTTTGGACGCATTTGATGCTGATCAGGCATAGCATGACGGGGCATCCCGCACCGCACAATGCACCAGGTTCAGCGCGCCGCAGCCGCCCTGTTCCTACGAGTTGAACCAGAGCCGAGGCTCACAAATGAGCTTTTGACGCAGTCGATGATGTTGACCAGGGTCAGCGCAAGCGAGGGGCAGGTCCCACAGTGCCCAGCACCATTTGTATGGTCCCGCACCCGCCCTGCTGTTGATGCAGCAATACACGGACATGGTCTAGTACATGCAGTTCTTGGGCAAGGTCGACCAATTTCACAATACATCACGTGGACAAGCCTGCGCCACATAGTAACGCACCCTGAAACATCAGACCGGCACATCAATGGATGCCAGTGCTTTACAAGGTGGACATCCATGGGTGTGTCTGACACAGGACATGTCGGAGTGCTAGTTGCATATCGAGCGTATGCATGTCAATTGACATTGGATTTGCAACCTCTCCTCCCAGCGGGCAGATGCGAGGCCAGCGCCAGCAGCAAGGGCGGTCTTCAGCGGGAACTCAGGGCAAAAGGAGCGTAAGAAAAATTAATAAGAGTCAACATTAATTTCGTCAGCACTAAGGGGAAGAGGGTGAAATGGGAGCTTGAAGAAATACCAGAGGGCAGGCACGTGCTGCAAGCCCAGTGGCAGCGGCGACAGCAGCCTCCAGCGGCTGCGGGCCTCCGGGGCCCGGAGAGCGCTCGGGCGCCAGCGCCCCTGCCGGCACTGCCAGCGTAAAGCGCGTGTAGTCCGCCTTCAGTGACGTGCGGCCGCACTGCGACACAGGCAGTGTTGAATGTTTAGTGCATTGAGGCAAACAGCAGCTGGTGTAAAGCCGACCGGCCATCCTGGTGCAATGTGGGAAACAGCAGCTGGTGTAAAGCCGACCGGCCATCCTGGTGCAATGTGGGTACGATGCGCATCCAGCAAGCACGTGCAGCGCACTGCAGCAGAGCGAAAGAAGCTGCAGAGGTATGACAGCGCAGCGGCTTGATCCAGAAAAGCGAGCAAGCTCGACGCTGCAGTCAGGCAGCGCCACATCCAGCCAAGCGTGGCAAGGACCGACCACAGTGTTGTTAGCATCCTGACTGTTCCTGCAATTTTGTCGTTCCTTGTACGATGGCAACCCCAGAGCAGCAGTCGCTGTCAGGGCTTGTGTATCTCTGTCCACAGAGTATGAAGCTGCAGGCCATGCTCACCGAGCGGCAATGCAGCAGCTCGTCGACCGGCAAGCCCAGCACTGCGCCCAGTGGGCTGGCGGCCGCGCCCGGCCACGCGCCATGGTCCAAGCCTGCAAGAGCGCCTTCCACAGCAGCGCCGGCGTCTCCGCCCCGCACCTCGCGCACAAGCCCTGCAGCAGCAGAGGCAACGATGGAATGCGCTTCAAGTGAAGCCCGGGAGAATGAGCAGCAGCAGCACGGCTGCTTGTGCTGCAGGAGCAACAGCAGCGGCATTGCTGCTTGACTTCAGCCGCAAACAAATCGAAGAACACATGATGGCGATCTCAATGCCAGATCACCTGTGCAGACCCACCAGTTCCGAGTCGAACAATCTTAAGCAGGCATGTTTGTGATGTCGGTATTGTCAGGCGATATCTATCTAAGGTATCCTCGTGAGCTGCAGCTCAGCACACTCACCCAGGCGCGTTCCATTGACACCCTCTCAGACCATGCAAGCCAACGTTTGACAGGGCGAATGCAAGCCTCTCCAAGAGACTGCAGGGGCCAGACCAACAAGGCTGGGTCGCATGGTACTAGTGACTTGCACATCAGACACAAAGCGTTGCATCATTCCGGTGCATACACAGACTCAAACCCCACCAGCAGTGCTGAAGTCACGCCACAGCGCAGTGCGAATGTGCTCCGGCACCGCCGCCACTAAAGCACCGCCACCGCCGCCGCCCTGCTCCTGCTGCGCGGACAGCGCCGCAAACAGGGAGCGCAGCGCCATCGCTGCGTGGCCGCCCGGCTTGGCGGACAACGCCATTGGGTTGGCCTCTGCCAGCGCAGACCGCAGCGGCGGCAGGGCCCACAGACCAGCTGCCAGTGCTTCCAGGAACTGGCGTCCGGAGTCTGCACCTGTGTCGTCAGAAGATTACAAGTGTGACGTTTTGTGACCATACAGTTGGCACTTCGGATCGATTTTTCAAAGGGGACCTTCACAATTTGGCGCCCCAAGCCTCCACTGTCATTGCAGACGCCATTCATGTGAAGCACAACAGACACAACTACCACGCAACACTGTCCATGTCACCAGGAGGATGACCTTCTGATGACCTAATTCAACAATGTCCCAAAAGTGACATGTGAACTATATCTCAGTACCCACTTTGGCAACTGCAGCATAAACATCGAGGTGGGAGGCGCCAAGGATGGCGAGATCCTACACTCAAGCTTGCCGTGCACCTGGCATAGGGCCACCATGTCCAGCCAGGCCGCCGAGCCCATTGCCAAGCCCATTGCCCAGCTGCTGCAGGCTGCCAAAGCC
Source organism: Tetratostichococcus sp. P1 (assembly GCA_036584455.1). Classification (NCBI taxonomy): domain Eukaryota; kingdom Viridiplantae; phylum Chlorophyta; class Trebouxiophyceae; order Prasiolales; family Stichococcaceae; genus Tetratostichococcus; species Tetratostichococcus sp. P1. Next base: position 987,932 of record BTPI01000006.1, read on the forward strand.
CTGCATACCGCCGCCGCCGCCGCCGCCGCCCCAGTGGGCCAGCCCAGGCAGGCCGCTGCTGGCGGTCCACCCGCCAGCGTTGCCGCCGCCCACACCGAGGCCGCCGATGCCATTAGGGCGCGGCACAAATGCCGGCGGCAGCGTCAAGCCCTGGCCCAGCTGCTGCCCGGGGGCGCTCACTGGCGGAGGCCCGAAGCCCCGTACGGGGCTGAAGCCAGGAGGGCAACCGAATGTGGAGCCGCCGGCCATGGACATCGCCGGCGTCGGCGTGACGGTGCGGCTGGAGCTCGCGACCGAGTGCGGGCGACTTGGGCCGCCCAGGCTGTGCGGTGCGGATGCAGGCGGCAGGCTGCCGCCGCTGCCGACGAGCTGCTGGTGCAGGCTGCTGCGCGGCTGTGAGGACGCTATGGATGCCCCAAATGACTGTGACACGGATGCCCCAAATGGCTGCGACGCAGATGCAAAGGGCTGTTGCAGCGCCTGCTGTGGCTGCAGGGAGTGCTGCCGAGACGGTGGCCGCAGCGCCGACTGGCTGCTGCCGGCGACGGAAGCGGCGGCGGCGGAGGTCGCGGACGGCGAGTGGCTGTCGTTCAGCTGCAGCATGGACATGATGGAGTCGGACAGGCCGCTGGCGTCCGCCATGGACTCGGCGGCCGCGGAGGCGGGGCGCTGCAGGGTGGCTGCAGCGGCGGTGGCGGAGCCAATGGACCCCAGCGACGGTGCGGTCTCCAGCCTACCGTACACAAGCCAATGCGAGACCTTTCTCAGCAGCGGAAGTGCCTAGGGTTTCCATGACTAGGATATGCAGGGCTGATCATCAACGCTGGCATCAAACTGGCCGCAGACATTAGGAGCCAACTGTGCAAACATCCAAGTTTCAGACCTGCGGTCGCTGGCAAAGGCACGCAGCAGGGGGTTGTCGCCGAAGGGGTTGTAGGCGTCGCTGCCCCCGCCGCCGCCGCTGCTGAGGCCGCCAAAGGCGCCGCCGCCCCACAGCATGCCATTTGCAGCTTGCTGCTGAGAGGCTGCGGGTGCGGTGCTGGGCGGCCCAAACATTTGCATCTGCGGCATCTCTGACGGCTGCGCCTGCTGCTGGAAGCTCTGCTGCTGAGATGACTGCAGGGGGCCCGAAGCCGGTTGGGATGGAGGGTGTGACTGCGGCTGTGGCCGCTGCTGCGGGGACTGCGGAGGTGGCAGCGCTCCGCTGGGCTGCCGGTCGAAGGCGCCGAGCGGCAGCGGCTGAGAGGGTGGAACAGGTCCGGCTGGAGGCAGCGGCGCCGATGCTGATGCTGCTCGCTGCGGCGGCGCAAGCGGGGCAGAAGTGTGCGGCTGCTGCGGTTGCGACGGCGACGGCAGGGGAGGCTGCGGTTGCTGGGTGGGAGCTGCCGGCGGCCGCTGCGGCGGCGGCAGCGGCGGCGGAGGGTCCTGTGCTGCTGGTGAAGGAGCAGTGCTGGGCTGGGCGGGGCTGCTGACAGTGCCGCTGGCAGCTGGCGGCGGCGGGGGAGGGACCGAGGCCGGCAGGACAGGGGGCAGGGCGCCGCCCAACGAGGGGCGCTTGTCCCACGCCGACGCTTGCACCGGCTCCTGCGCGGCCGCCCCCGCCGCCGGCGACTCCGCGGCTGCGGGACCCTTGTTCCACGGCGGCCGCGCTGCCGGCGCTGCCGCAGGCTGCCGCGGCGTTGCTGGCGATGGCGCAGCTGCCTCAGATGCCACCGCCTTGGCCGCTGCAGGCACCGGCTTGGGACCCAGGCCGGCTGCAGCACGTGCGGCAGCGGCTGACTTCAGCGACGAGGCTGCGGCTGCAGCAGTGCCAGGCCGCTGCCAGCGGGGTGCGTCAGGGGCCGGCTTGGCGATGGGGTCGCCGTTGGGCGGCCCCGGCGGCAGGTCGAAGGGCAGGTGCGAGAAGTGGCAGCGGGAGCCGTACTGGCAGCGCCCACGCACCCAGTCGCGGCAGGGGCCGACCTGCACAGCAGCCAGGTCGTGTACTCAGAACCCAGAATATTCTTGGGGGTTTGAGGGCACGTGTTAGAGCAGGCCATGCAAATCATGTGGGCATGCCTCGAGGGCATCAAAGGGGATAAAGGGTCGACCTGATGGAGAAGAGTGAGCATGAACACAAACAACGCAACAAATATGATGTACAGGCTCTCTCTACTGCCACAGCTCAGAGCCCAAATCCCAAGAGGTTATTTGGGTCTTGCCAGAATGGATATTCTATACGAAGGCGACGCGGAAGCACAAACCTGGCCGCAGGCGCAGCGGTCCCACAGAGCATTCTCGCGGCCGCAGTCGCACAGCCAGTGCCCAAAGTAGGACACAATGCGCATCTGGCTGTCCGCTTGTGGTGCCGCAGCTGGCGCCGCCGCCGGCTCCTCTGCCTCCTCCTTTTCCTGGATGACGGAGGAATAGAGAGTGTCTGACTGCCCATGCACAAGGACTGTAGGCCCAAACCCGTCAGTCATGAGCTGTTCACCTGACAGCTCATGGCTTTTGCTGAGAGCTCAGCTCTGAGATAGAGGCCAGCATAAACTGCAAAACAGCGATGGGTCAGCAGACGTTCCACACAGCAAGCGAAGTCGGCGCAGGTTCTCACCCCCTTGCCCTTCTTGCGCCGCCGCTTCTTCTCAGCCGCCGGCACGGGCGCCACCGCCTGCCACTCTGCGGCCGACTTGCTGCTCCTGGCTGGGCTGGCGGGCGGCGGCGCCTTGATGGAAGCCTTACCACTCGCAGCTGTTGCCTGAGCCTTCACGACGCATGCCAAACAATGAGCTCGAGGATAACCCAGCTTGTTTCCCCCGATTATCCTTCAATAACCCTCTACATCCCAGACATTGCAGAAAACGCACAATTTGTCGCAATGTCGGCTGAGCAAATCAGCTGGTTCCGCTATGCCTTGCAGCTCTTGCAGATGCACGAATGCTGCCGAAGACATGCTGCCCACCTTGCCGGGACCCTTGGCAGGCGACTTTGGGACTGCCGCTGCCTTGGATTCGTTGGACACAGGCGTCGGCGCATCCAGCAGCGACGCCTCAATGGCCGCACGCAGCTCAGCCTCCTCTGCTGCTGTCTGAGCTCGCTCCCATGCTGATAGCACCTGTGGCAGGATGAGCACGAGCCCAGAATCAGGATGTTGCAGGTGCATGACTGACAGCTGCATGTGGATGCTGCGTTGACAGTGCCTGACCCTCTGGCTGGCGGGGAATAACAGGCTTCGGTCAGCCTGCCTGAACTTCGTACCTCAGGGTTTGGAGCTTCAGCGGGCGACGACTGCGGCTGCTGTGCAAGGCCATTGGCCTTTGGCTGCTCCTTTGCCGCAGGCTCCGCCTGCTGCCGGCTGCTGCTGTCAGCTGCCAATGCCGCTGCAGTTGCCTGCTGCTTGGCAAGCCGCTGCTCAGCTCGCTTCTGCGCCTTGGTCTTTGGCGCAGCTGCCTGCTCTGGGGGCTGCTTTGGCTGTGCAGCGACTGGCTCCGCCTGCTGCTCTGCTGCTGGCTGGTGCGGCTGCTTCTGCTGCTGCTGCTTTGCCGCTGGCGAACTCTGCTGCTGGGCTGCTGCTCGCTGCGGCGTCGGCTCGGAGGCGACAGAGGCCGTCTCGGCGGCGTCCTGCTGCGAGGTGACCTCGCTGCGGATGTCGCCGCCCTGTGAAGGCTCCATGGTGCTGTCGCTTTCCTGCAGCAGTAAGATCTGGATGCTGTCAGCCCAACAGACGCATTCAAATGTTCGGACCAGAGCAGCACGCACAGCGCTGCAAGTGTGGAGAGAACACAATGTGCAGTATGAGTAATCCAGGCGGAATGCTTTGGTCTGTGCATCACAGCAACAAGTGCAGTTTCCACACACGCAACTGCCATCATGCACGAGGATTCCACGGGCAGCTGGCAGCATACACATTCATGCAACACATACACAATCTGCACACAGCACAATGCACTGGCAGATGCAGTCCACAGCTGTGCATGTGACAAGCAGATGCACACCACAGCTTCTACCTCATCGATGCGCACGCCGGAGGGCAGCAGCTCCGGCGGCGACACCTCGGACGCGGAGTCGGCGGCGCGACGACGGGCGGCCGCCTTGCTCTTGCGCCGCTTGGCCTTCTCGCCTGCCTTGCGCTGCTCCGCCGCTTCCTCCGCTTCCAGCTCTGCCAGCAGATGCGCCGTTGCTGCATCCTGTTGCGAAGGCAATCGCAGCCGTTGGTGATACACCTCTTCGATACATGTCGTCTCTGGTGCTACCATCAATGCAGAGTTTGCTCTGCAAACCACAGCATTGATGATGTACCACATGAGTAGGGCATCGGTCTACCTGTGCCTTGGCAGCGGCAGACTCGATGGCATTGCGGATGAAGTTGAGTGCAGCATCTGACAGCTCCACGCTCATGTCCACACACGCCGCCAACTGTGGGCAACATGCCACACAACCCACATCAGCCTCAAAGTGAAACGTTCAGCAAAAGGGTGTGGACATGTACAAGAGGTCAAACTGCTTGTCACACGACTCTGATGCTGTGATGCTGGGCACCCTCCTTCATGGCAGTGACAGCAGCAGGTCACCTGCAGCCGCTCTTTGAGTGCATCAATGGCCTGGAACTCTTTCTCCATGGCCTGCTGCGCAGCGTCTGCCGCCGCGCGAGCCAGCGCCACGGCATGCACATACAGCCGCAGGGTGCCGGCGCCAGCCTCGAAAGAGCCACCATACTCGCTGCAGCACACATAAAGCAGCAGGGTCAGTCTGACACTTTGGTTGTGCACACCATGCTATACGATCTGATCAAGGCACTCCGGGTACCAAGCTTGCAATTCACGGGCAGGCGGCACTGTTGATTATGTGGAGGCTTCCAGTCTTGAAACTTCATTGAGAAATGTGAGGTGTGAGATACTTGCATGATGATCTCAGCGAGGTCGAGGCGCGCGATGAACATCTGCAGAATGGCGTCCTGCGGCGGCACGCTGCCCGCGGCCCCTGGCCGTGCGAGCGCCTCTGCCAGCTTGTCTGCCATATCGGCCTGCCGCGCCAGCGCTGCCGCCACGCCGCCCAGGTCCCTGCGCGGAAGTTGTGTGCAGAGAATGTGAGGGTTTTCTGAAGAGCTGCGCCTTTTCAGTCGGGCTCGGGTCCCGCAGCTGCCATGCTGCAGGCCAAGCTGCATTGACGAGGCTCCACAGCAGCAGCGAACAACCCTGATGTTGTAAGCTCCTACTGTGACCTCCTCAAGGCAGCAGCGGTCCCCAGTCTGGACAACATGAACATGCTGCACGGTCACAAACAGCCGTTCTGCAGCACGCAAGCAAAGGATATCAGTGTCTGGCTTGACACTGCCAGCACAGCCTCATTTCGGGACACAAATGTGCAACAGGAGCTGGGACTGATGACTGCTGCATCGACGGCTACGTACTTGTCGGCCTGCTCACGGCGCAGGCGACATGTCATGATGAGCTCCTGCTCAGCGGCGGCGCGCTCCCTGGCGGCGTCACCCCTCGCCCGCAGCTCTGCCAGCCTGTCTCTGTGCTCCGCCTCCTTGGTCGCCTGAAATAAATTGTGCAATGACTCAAACCACTGTCGACTGTAATGATGCAACCTCATCCAATACAGTGCGCCTAGTCTCAAGAACTTCTCAAGTAGGTTACGGCTACCCACAGTTTCCCGCCTTCGTGGTTGCCTGCACATCAGCGAGCTCGTCGAGGCTTGGCCGAACACAGTGTGCTCCTCATGAGCCCAGAAGTCTAATGATGCTATAGCAAAGGTCAAGTGCTTCCGCACAGAAGATGATCGCATGTGCCAAGGTCTAGAAGTTTGCACAACAAGAAACAGAACCTTCACATGAGATGCGTAGTTGCGGCTCTCGATCCTGTGCTGTTTGAACATGACCACTGTCTGGACATATTGTCAGGAGCCTCTGCGATGTACAGGACAAGGCAGAGCGCCTCTGCCTTGTTCGCGCCATGCAAAGCCTCGTAACAAGCCTATACTACAGCAATGCAGTTCAATATCACGACACAAAATGCAGTGGGCGCCCACCTTGTCGATGTAGTCGCGCTTGCGGTGGGAGGCGGGCCCCTCCGCCTGCGCACGCGCCAGCTCAGCATCCGCATCCGCAGCATCCAGCCGTGCAGCCGCGAGCCGCTGCTCTGCAGCGGCTGCATCCCGTGCAGCCTGCAGATGCAGAGCCAACATCATGCTGATGTGATGGAGGTGCAGCAGTCATGTCTTTGCCAGCTGAGGCTCTGAGTCTAGGATGCCAGCAAGTCAAAGTGCTGGCATCCAATTGTCAGTGGTGGGCAAAAAAGATGGCGTATTAGCATACCTCACGACCCTCGTAGCCGAGCATCTCCCGCACAAGCCCCAGCGCTGCCTCCTCGCGGGCGACCAGTTCGGCAGCATAGCTGCATGGGAAGCACACAGATCGGAAATCTCAGCAAACTGACTTGGGCACAATCCTGCACGAAGTCGGATGGTGCACTGTTGTTTCATCGAAGTCAGCAACACCGACAACAACCAAGCTGCAGTCAATTGGCTGTTGTGACGTTTGCTTGACAAATGTGTTTGGTGGATGCTTGACAATCGATGAACATGCGATGAAGCACATTGCAGGTACAGGCTAGCAGCACTACAGTCGGACACGCAGAACTACAGACATGCGCGCCAACACAGGCCTGTTCCCATGCGTGAAGCCAAATTGTCCTAGCCAGCCATACCAATGCCACACATGCAAACCACCAGAGCAAATGGTCGTTTATAGGAGCGGTATTGGATAACAGGACAGGACAGAGTGATGCTGCAGCTGCGCCTGCACGGCACTTCCTTGCTGCTGTGCCTTCAACCAGAGGCATCCTGCCCAGACGCTTGCAGCTCATGCGCTTCAGTTGCTTTGAGGCACAGCCTTGGTTGACGACCGGAGGAGAAATTCCACTGTACAAATGCCCACCGAAAGGCGTCGTCGGATGACAGGATGGAGTACTGCTGCAGCTGCGCCCGCAGGGCGTCCGCCCGCTGCTGCGCCTCCGGCCCCGAGGCCTGCTGCGCATCGTGTGCCGCCACGTACGCCTCGCGATATGCAGCCGCAGCGCGGCGCAGCGGCGCCGCTGTACCCGCGTCCTCCATGCGGCGCACCGCCATGAAGTGCCGCTTGGCCAGCGCCCTGCGGGAGGAAGTAGGTGCAATGAGCTGTTGTGTCTGAAATTGAAAGCTGTTCACTTTCAAGCAGGTTCATGCTAGCACATCTCCAGCACCTGCTTCCAGCAGTGCACAAGTGCACACACAAAAAGCAACTGCGATTGCCTTACTGCACACATGTCCATACTGCACATAATCATTCACGAGCCGGCACAGCGGGGCGCACGAGAGCTGCGCGGCCTTGCGCTTGCAGTCCAGGGTGTGCTGGTAGCGGCGCCAGGCGGCCGCCAGGTCGTCCAGCAGCGCTCCCACTGCCGAGGCTCGTGCAGCAGGGGCCGCTCCGCCCGGCAACACCTGTTCATTTTCAATATCCTAGTCAAAACCAAGTGCAGAAGCTGATGAATCGCAGCATGGCAGCAGTGCTCGCCACTGACACAGCATGCAAAGGTCGACCGAGAGCCACAGCACATGTGCATCATGGCTGCCAGTCGATGCAGGCACTTGCTGTGTCAAGGGCATCCAACAGCATCCGGGGGAGGGTTTGTCAAAGATATCAAGGCCACATGTATGTGCTGGAGAGGGCACGAAGTGGCAAGATGGTTGCCATAAGCACCTCGGCCTGGCGCTCCAGGAAGTCGAGGTTCTGCGCACAGGCCAGACCGCCATACACCCACCGCAGCACCTGCAGCTGGCCATCGTCCCGGGCGCCATCCTGCGGTCACCAGATTCCACATTGAAACAACATCGATGTGACACTCTAGATTGTACAGAATACTCTCGTCGGCTTCAGCACATTTCCAGCATGACAGGCAGACTGATCCTGCAGTTGTGGCAGGACTGATTGTCAAGCAGTTGCGGAGGATGACAAAAGTGCACAGGTCAACTGGGCAGCCCCCGAGAATGTTGCAAATCAGGCAACAGGCTGTCGTTGGTTGCAGCATTTCACCCGTCCAAATGGTCGACCACCAGAAGTCCAGCCTCCAGCGCCACATTTTCGCTCAGTCTGCTAGGTGCGAAGACTTGAATCCCATGACAGCCACGAACAACATCCTTAAGACACACACCCGCTCTTCGAGGTGCTCCAGCCACCAGGAGTTGACCTCCAGCGCCACGTCGTCGCCCGACTCGCTGTCGCTGCCGGAGCCGCCGCCGCCGCTGTCCCGGCCCTTGATTCGGCGAGGCTGCTGCTGCGCCGCCGCCAGTGCCGCCTCCAGCGCCGCGCTGTCCATGTTGGCCGAGAACTGGAACAGCGAGAAGCAGCCGATGCACTCGTCCTCGCTGCCGTCGCCCTGCAAGTGACATGCTCGGACTTGTCTTGAAGGGATGGCAAAGTTGTGGCTACACTATGAAATGATGCAGGAGCACCCTGATGCAGCATTAGGCGGTATTGACAGGCACTTGACTGATCACTGACAGCTCCACACACGATTTCAAAGAACAACACGAGTGAGACTTTGAGCGGGTGTGTGTGCTGGGTCTGTATGTAGATCTATGGACACACCTGGCCGTCTGACGGGGCGTTTGGGTAGGCAGAGATGCCATGCATGGCCACGATCATCTCCTGCAGCAGCTGCCCAAGCTGTGGCCGTCCCAAGTGGCCCAGCACCTCCTGTAACACCAGATGGAAGCAGCCCAATTGAAAGAAAGGTGACTTAGATAATACCCAATGATAAACTCTCGTGACAGTGAAAACCGATGGACTGCAAACATGAGGCAGATAGCAGCTGGAATCAGGCATGATACATAAACTGCGATGCAGTGCTGGCTGTATGCAGCATCCAGTATGTGCTGAGCTTTGCAACCTGCTGAGGTCCACATTAGGCAGCTAGCTTGTATGCCTTTCAAGCTTGGACGCTCAAATTGTTCCCGGACAACTTTTTGAGGGGTGCAACAGAGCAGGACCAGCAGTGCACCTGCAGCTCGGACACGCCGTTGCGCTCCAGCTGGCTCCACACCTCCTCCGCGGGGCGGCACATGAAGTCTTCCAGCGCCCTGCTGCTGCCGCTGCTTCCTGCTTCCGCGATAGCGGAGCCGGTGCTGCTGCCGCCGTCGCCGCTGTCGCCGCTGGCGGAGCGCGAGGCGCTGCTGCGGCTGCCCCTGTCGTGGGAGTGGCCCGCAGACGATCCCATGTCCGAGGCGGCGTCTGCCGGCGCGCCCGCCCCGTGGAAACTGGCGGCAGACTGCTGCTCGCGGCTCTGCCGCAGCAGCTCCTGGAGCGCAAGGTCAACATCAAGTACAGAGATGAGCGCCGCTTCGTAAATGTTGCTTCGTACTATGCAGACAAGGGTTGGGTGAGGGGAGTTTTACGGTCATATATTCACAGCGTTGTCACAACAGACCCACCTGGATGCGGGCGATGACGCCGACAAAGCGCTCATGGAAGGCGTCGCCGTTCTGTGTGTTTGCCATCTGCTGAACCTCCGCCATCACCATTGACACCATGGCCTGCAGACAGATTGAAGACGTCAAAATGATTGCCCAGGCTCAGAATGCCGTTTCAATGCACATAAGAGTCGAACAGTGCTTACTGGGCCGGCAGCATCAGGGGCAACAGCAGGACAACATAGACACTTCATGCACCTCGTGGTCAGGCTGGTGCTGTGTGAAGTGATCTGTCAGAAGCTGCGACAGCGCCTGCTCTGTGACGCCCGGTGCCTGCAGGGCGGCGCCAACATGCGGCACCAGCTGCTGCTGCAGCTGCTGCTGCTGGAGCTGGAAGTGCTGCTGCTGGACCTGCAGCTGCTGCTGCTGCGCCTGCAGCTGCGCCTGCTGCAGGTCCCGCTGCTGCATCTGGGATGACGCTGAAGACGAGGGTCCCGCCTCGCCCTTGTCTGCCTGCCCTGGCATGCCGTTGGCCTAGAGCGCAGATGTCGCAACACAGACGTTCGACTCAAGGCTCTACATGGACAAACCCTACCAAGCTGCTGAATGCTGCAGCAATCCAGCATGTGCATTGCTGAAGGCCAGTATTGGCCTGGCATCGCCAGTTGGCGAGCACAGGGCATGATGGCAGTGTACATCCGACTCCGATGGCATGCTGCACAGCACTGGAACATAAATGAAGTGAGAGCAGCACCTGGCCGCCGGCGGTGTGGCCCATGTCGAGGGATTGCACCGAGTCTGCCGGGCCGCTTCGGCCTGTGCGCTCGCCGCCAGCGCCGCCGCTGCCGCTGAAACCGAAGGGCAGCTTGCCCAGCTGCCACTCCTTGATGCGCCGCGCCAGCGGGTTGTCCTGCAATAGCAGGCGCATGCAGAACTCTCAACGCAAACTTCATGCAGCCCTTGGCTCACAGAGCACTGACAGGGACGCAGCAGCCAGATGCAGCTGAACAACTTTCTTGTGTGCTTGCAGGACCTGATGATTGTTTGAACCAGGAGCCTAAGTACCTATGATGGGACCACCCTGAGAACAGAGACATGGCATTAACGGCATGCCTGCATCAGGGTGCGCCATGTACCGGCGCTCTGGTCCTGCGGCTGTGAGATATCTGCGTCGCTCTCGACTACAGAGTCGCCGTCCTGCAGAAGGCATGCAAATGTAGTTGGCAAAGATTGTGTGACACACTCAATCAATGACAGCATGACACTCTGCACGACAAATTGGCAAGCTTTTGCTTTTCGTGGGACATGCAAAGGCACATCTGCCAGAGCACTTGAGGAAAACCCAGCAGCAACAGGCAAATGCTGAGGCCATCAGCCTCGACATGCTGTCAAGGTGTTGGTTGGTGGTGCCATCACCAAAATTGAGTTGCCATTGGATTGAAGCGCAGCCTTGGCAATCCTTACAGGCAGACCATTGAGCAACACCTCCTGGGACATTGACTGCACCAGATTGCAAGAGCAACACTACCGACCTGAGTGCCTAAGTGAGGAAAGTGTCCATCCGAGGAAACGTACCTCATCGGTGTCCTCAACCACGCAGTGGCGGCCCTGGGTATCTGGCACGCCCAAGGCCCCGCGCGGCTCGCCGGGCGGCACAGGAGCGCCCGCGATTGGCATGGTCGCCGCCCGCTGCTGCTGGGCCTGGCTGCTGGGGGCGCCGCCGCCTGGGTGCTGCCTGGCGGCCGCGCGGGGGCCCCGCGGCGGCTGCGCCGGCAATGACGAACCGCCGAAGCCAGGTCGCGGCCCAATTGCAGCACCCACGGCCGCAGCGGGGGGCACAGGCGGCGCCGAATCCTCCTCCCGCGCCCGCTTGTGCGGGTGGCCGGAGCGAACAGGAGACAGCGGGCTGGTGACGGTGCCGCCCAGGCTGGCTCGTGCTGGGCTGCGGGCCCGCGAAGGGCTTGTGACCTGATGGGTAGAGTGTGGAAGTGAGCAGTCCACGAAGTTTGGCCTCGAGAAATGAGTGTCAAGGCGCGTCACGCTGCCTTCTTGCTTGCATGAACGGCGCAATCCCCTCCGCGGACATGCTTTCCACAGCTCTTGCCGGATTGTGTTGTGAATCAGTGCTGCACTCACCCGCGTGGGCGTGGTACGCCCGTCTGCTGAGGGGCTGCCGCCAAAAGTCAGCGGCTCCGGCAGGGTGGACGTCAGCTGCCCAAATGCGAATGCCGGGCCGCCTTCGCTGCTGCCGCTGTCTCCGCCGCCATTTGCGCTGCCGCTGGGCGTGCCAGGGGCTGGCGGCGGCTTTCCAGTGGCGTTGCTACTGCCGCAGGCTTTGCTGGCGCCAGCAGCAGTGTCTGGGCTGGGCGTCGGGGGCCGCTGAGCTGTGGTGGAGGCTGTTGCCGGCAAGAAGTGGGGCGCCAGGCCCCAACCGGCGGAGGCGGCGGCTGCTGCGCCGGCGGCGTCGCCAGAGGCATACAGGCTGGCCAGCGCATCTGGAGAGTACTGGTGGAAGCCCTACGTGTATGAGAGCCATCCTCAGCATGATGAGATCCGATTGGTTCTGCCTCCTGTGCCCGTCCGCAGTAAGGCAGCTGTGCACAGCATGAGCCAAGGGAACAAGAGCTGGCCAATCCTTACAAATGCCATGCTGCAGCATCTGGGTCAAGCTCCTGAAGGTGGCCACCCAAACGAATAGATGTTCGACCTGCAGCTGCCTGAGGCGCAGCTCGAAGTCGTCGGGGTCGGCCACATTGCGGCTGTCCTCGCTGCCCGCCTCCTCCCAGGGCGGCGGCAGCGCCGGCGCCTTCGCCCGCACGCACACCAGCTGCCCCGCGCCGTCGGCCTGGCTGGCGCTGCCGCCGCGGCTACCACCCGCGCCGTTGCCGCCGGCCGCCGCATTGCAGCGCGTGCACAGCTGGAAGCCGGCGGCCGCGGGGCTGCGGTAGTAGGCGCCCACGATCTGCAGCATAAACAGCGGGAGTCGGAGGTGCTATCAATGTGCCCCCTGCAACGTGGGCTGTAGACTGATAAAGTAACAAGCTGCACGATAAAACGAAGCATGCAAAATTGCTGCTGACACTTCAGCCAATAGACTGGGCAGTTAAAGGCATACCAACAGCTGACTATGCAGACCATCAGCTCACCTCCTGGCCACAGTGGGAGCAGGTGAGGTAGGTGCCCGCCGCCTCGTCCGCGTACACCGCCTCCTCGTGGTACGTGTACAGGTGCTCCGCGAACTCCGAGGACGAGGGGAATGCGCAGTCGCAGGGCGGGCACGCCCAGAAGGCCGCGTGGCGGTCGCCCCGCTCCTGCAGCAGCCGCAGCGCGTGCGCCACCTCATGCGCTGCTTCGTTCCCCTGCTCCAGCCGCGTGGCTGCACAACAAGACCACTAACATGTGAGCAGTCTGATTTGAAGCACAAGATGGCAGCTACAGCGCATATGCACATCCTCAGTGCACCAACAGAACAAGTGTGGCGATGGTGATCCCCAAGCAGACAGACTGCAAGGTCCCATCGACTCAGATCCTGGCTATTGAGCCAACGACTTTCCATGTACGAGTGCTTTCTTGCAGCCGTTGGCCAGCCACGCTAACATGCAAGGCATGGTATTGTATTATCATGCAGACCACATGCCAGAGACTGGCGCACCTCGAGCAAGCCGTTTGACCGGCACGGTCAGCAGGCGCCGCCGCAAGTCGGGCGACAGGCTGGTCCAGTGCTGCCGCACGGACTGGAAGCGCTGCAGCGGCGTCCGCTCGGGGCGCGAGCTGCCGCCGGGCCGTCTGCTGGGCCGCTTCCGCGCCGCTGCTGCCGCCTCCTGCACAGCAGTGGGAACATGTGTGAACTGCTGCAGCACATGCTTGGACCACAGCACCCCACTTACGCTGATCAGCGGCGGTGATCCCACAGAAGCATTCCATAGAAGCATTGTATCCTTCCATGGGAGAGTTTTACATCTGAAGATGAGCACACTCCTAACCACACCTGACTTGTGCTCGATGGACACCAGCGGTGGCGTGAAACAACACTGGTGGTGCTGAATGGCACAGACTGTAATATCTTGACAGCTATGAGCCTTACCCGGGCGACGATGTCCCAGTCGCGTTCGACCGACAGCGGCGGCGGCGCGCCGTCCTGCACTGACACGCCGCCGCCGCCAAAGGCGCTCAGCTGGTGTGCCCCGCTGCCCAGCACCCCTGGCGGCGGCAGCTGGTTGCTCCCCATGCCATAGCCGTACGCCCCGCCGTTGCCACCGGCGCCATTTGGCCCGCGACCGTTCAGCTTCTGCAGCAGCCAGGCCGCTGTGGACTGCGTCTCCAGACGGCGGGCCAGCTCCCTGCGCTCGGCGGTGGTGTAGTTGCCCGGCGGATACGCGGACCCCTGTGCGCCAAAGCCGCCAGGCAGCCGCGCAGCCGCTGCGACGCTCTCCAGCACCTGCGTGGCCCAGGCGGGCGGCGCTGCTGTGGCTACGCTGCCACCGCGGCCGCTGCCTGGGGCGCCCACTGCCTGGACCGCCAGAATCTCGGGCGCCAGTCTGCAGGCATGCAGCATGGCAGACATGTCATAAGCTGCATCATGCCATATGCAGCAACATGATCGCACTCTACTCTGGATGCGGATAGACCCACCATTCAATTTTGGCCAGTCTACAAATGCCATATGCATGAGCAGTGTTCATGCAGCTCTGCATATGAACATGCAAGCCTGCAGCATCGGCTTACTCACCGCATGACTTGCTGCAGCAGTCGTGCAGCGCCGTCGGCAGGCGGCGCGGGCGACTCCAGCAGCCGGGAGTACGTCTCCAGCGTGCGCGCCATCTGCGACAGCGCTGCCGTCTTCTCCGCAGCAAGCTCCTGCCACCGGCCCGCGGACACCCACGCGGTCGCCTGCGCCATAACGTTCTGCAGGCACCGCAAGGCCATGATCCCATGTCATGAACGCGGCGTAGCGTCACACCCTTTCGCATTTCAGCGAGTGCACTCTTTGCAATGATGTCGTGACCATAATGGCAGCACCTTTCGTCCAGCAACCCACATGCATCCCGCCTGCCGAATGGGTTGGTGTGCATGCAGGCATGGGCACGGAAGAGATCAAACTGGCAGAGTGGCACAATGGCTTTCGTTGCAATGTCTGCAACTTAGCAACACCCTGAATTGCCCCAAGCTGCACTGCCATGCTTGCAGCGCTGATGAGATTGCGCATCAACTTGACAGGCGCCACAGGCAGGCGGCAGCTTGTGTCATATTAACTCAAAGTGGACTGACGCTGCAGACATGACAGCAGGCAGCTTGGTGGCTGCTCTGGCCAGGTAGATCATCAGGCACACACAATGCCCACAAGGCTGGCACTCGTGCGCACGTGGCAGCAGCCTCCAGCAGTCCTCCCAACCACCATCAGCACTGAAATGAGCGCTGAGTCAACGGCACAGACTGCAGCACTGAAGAAAGGACGTGTCCAGCGTGCACCTGGCAGCAGGGGTCCGCTGTCTGGTGGCCGCCGCTGGAGATGACAATGATCGGCTCGCGCTCCGGCTGCGCCAGCGGCGGCGGCGGCCGCAGCGCCGTCTCTGCTGCCGCGATGCCCGTCCGAAGCTGCGCTCGCATCTCTGCCACTGCTGCCTCAATGGAGCCGCCAGCCTACAAAATTTGCAGGGTTGACAGCAGGTGGATATGCTTACCAACACACGCGAATGCGGCTGAGGCATTGCACGGATGTCAGCATGTGGCTCAACTCGCAGTGTGATCCGTTGACACAGTGACAAAAGTCTCAATGCGCAAAAGATAAGCCAACCTTTGGTCTCACCTGGCCGCGCCCATTCTCCACCAACAGGTTCACAACCAGTGTCGCACGCAGCGCTGCACATGCCAGTGAGGCGGGTGCAGCATCTGTTGCCGCGGCTGCCGCCAGCAGCGCATCCTGCAGCAGCGCCAAACGTGCGCCGGGGCCTCGCTCCCCTGTCAGCTCGTCGGAGCATGCCGCCTCGTGGTACAGCAGCCGCGCCTACGCATACGCAGGGCGGCACCAGGGTTGAGATGAACACCATCATACAGATAACTTCCTGACCACATGTGACTGCTGTTACGTCTTCTCGAGGCAGCATCGATCTGCTGCTGCAAAGATGGGAGATAGCAGAGTCATGCAAAGCATAGAAGGCCCGGCGCTAGCCAGCGCCTGCGGGCAATGTCTCAACAGGAAACCTACCAGGTATCGATGCGGCAGCTCCGAGCCGGGATGATCCTTCGCCAGCTGCTTGAAGGCGGTGCGGGCTTTGGCCCTGCGTAGGTGCGCAGATTGTATCGAGGTTGTATGCTGGACAGATAAGCATCAGAGCAAACATGCTGGTACCAGAAAGCGGAGCGTCCAGCGGCAGTCAGCCCGGCAAACGCATCTCGCATGATGCACAAACATCATGCAGCATCAGTGGCGAGCATCGGAGTGGCTTTGAGGCCTGAGGAACACCAAAAGTGCACTCAGAGGACGCTTGCACCCAAAGCTTGCACACTGAGCGGCTCCCCATCCAGCAGCACCATGCAAGAGGCATATGTAAGGCACAGAGCTTTCCCATGTGCATCGTGTCGCCGGTATACTTCCAAGCCACCGGCTGGTGCATACCGACATCAAAGGGTGCCACGAGGGTGTCTGGGTGCTGACCTGGACACGCTGTTGCTGTTCAGCATGCGAAGGATCGCGGCGCAGTCTGCCTCCGCGGTCTGCTCCACTGCTGCGGTGGCGCTGGACCGCTCGCTCGGCGTGGCGGGGCGCTGGCTGGGGGCCGACTGCTGTACTGGCGCCTTTGCCGGCGTGACAGCAGCCGCTGGCTTTGCTGTCGATGCTGCCTGATCGACGGGCACCGCATTGGGCGACGTCTTCTTCTTTCGCGCCATGCTGCACCCGCTGCTGGCCTCGCCTGCCGAGGTTAGGCTCAGCGGGACACCGCCAGAGTAACAATGCTGGCGCACGCGCGGCACATGCCTGTGCGCACGCGATCCAATGTATCGAAAGTGTCTTTATCGATACGATGCGCGGTGGCACGCTGCTGGCTCGCTGGCCCTGCCAGCGACTGAGTTGGGTGGCTTTGAAGGGTTTACCCAGTGGGTGATGACTCAACTCTTGTAACGGCGGATTTGCAGGCGGGCCTCGGCAGAACGAAGAGTTGACGTTGCTCGGGCAAATGGAACCTTGCGACAGGGGCCTTGCATCGGCTTCTGACGATGTCAATTACGTGGCTGACGAGCCTGTCCGTGCCGTTACCATACGCCTTCATCACGGCCGTCACTGGTTGTGCTTGTCCGCTTCGCCGACCAGCAGTCGGGGAGGGATAGCCTCGGAATTGCAACTTTTGCCATGAGACCATGCCCACTTGCTGCGAGGCTCCCGAGTGAGCTGTGTTCGAAACGCAAATGAGGCGGCAGTGGTGTGCTGCAGCTGGGACCAGGCCCATGCAGCATGTCCGAAACGGATTCGCCGGCAACAGGGTTTCGGCCGTCATAATGCTGTCGCTGATCGCAGCCTACTCCCAAGCGACCACAGCAGCAGATGTATCCAGCAGCTCAGCAGTGCGCACGCTGCTGCAGACAACAAACAGCACACAAGGTGCCCTTGAGCAGCGCATCTATCAGGTGACCCCGCCCGTGTGAGCATACATTGTGTGAGTTATGTCTGACACGCAGCCGCACAGGCATCTTGTTGTGTGCCATCTGCCTTGGCCGCTTGCCTGTCATGCAGCCAGTGCTTTCACATATCCACCACATTGCATGCAGACGCTGCTGCAAGAGGTTAGCAACCAGGCGGATGGCAGCAAGTGGGCGCTGGGCGGCAGCATTGATGCTGCGCTGCCGCCGGGGCGCGCATGTGCACAGCAGGCGCTGTTCCGAATTGCGGACGCTGGCAGCGACACGCTGCTGGCAGGCATCACTATCAGCAACAACATGAAGGTCGTTGTGCTCATGATGACCACGTGCACATACATTTGTCAGCCCAAACCATCCTGGGCGATGTCAAGTGCCTGAAGTGCAGTCCTGCTCTAGGACTACTGTTGTATGATCTGCCATGCAGGCGGCCCTGACGGACTGGACTCTGAACTTCAATTACAATGCCAGCGCTGTCACCATCAACAGCGTCGACAATGCAATATTGCAGGTGAGGCATATGCGCATTGCTTCTGCATGCAGCCGACCTCTTGAGCACACTACAGCTGCCAGTGAGCACTTTCACCTCTGACAATTTGCAGCCCTGTTTTGCGATACAGTTCAACCCTGCTCTGTGATACTTGCAGTTCAAAGGCCTCGGAAACAATGCCACCGCCGGCCTGGCGGACAGCAACGGCAGCATTGCGGGGGGCAACAGCACGTCCCTCACGATCGAGCTGGGGTACAAAGCAGCCGTGGCGCAGCGCCTGGGGCAGCCAGGGAATGACACCACCGGCAGCCAGACCGTGGCAGATCTCCTGGGGCTCAGCGGCTTGAGCCTCGGCGGCAACACCTGCAGCAGGTACAATAGCACGGCATTGGGCAGCGCACTGTGCGGCGGCGGCAGTGGCAACAGGACCAACACCACAGATGACGCTCAAGCGGCGCTTGCCAATACCAGCAGCGCCTGCGGCGTCGCCTTCTGCTGCGGGGAGCAACTGCCGGTGCCGTCGCACCCAGGGGCTTTCGTGATGCAGCTGCTGGCGCCGCTGCAGGCGGTGGCCAATGGCACTGCAACTGGTCCTGTGGACAGTGCCGCTGTGGACGCCCCGTTGGAGGCGCCCGCCGAGTCACCAGCAGCGGCGCCGGCGGCGGCACCTGCTGCGGCTCCGGCGCCTGCCAATTCGACGGCACCGACGCCAGCCCCCTCCGCAAAGCCGACGCCCAGGTCGCCACCACCGAAGAGGCCCACAGAATCAGCCTCCCCGCCGCCTTCGCCGTCGGCTGCACCTGCGCCTGCCCCTGCCCCTGCCCCTGTTCCAGCACCAGCACCAGTGCCAGCGCCAGTGCTGCTTCCGGCACCTGCGCCTGCGCCGGTGCCCGCCCTAGCACCAGAGCCGTCAGACACGCCATCGCCACCGGCCGCCGAGCCCAGCCCTGGACCTCCCAGCCCACAGCCGCCCAAACCAACGGGCAAGCCCTCGGCCAAGCCTGCGGCCAAGCCCTCGTCAAAGCCGTCCAAGAAGCCCAGCAGCAAACGGCTGCGGCCACCGCCGCCGGCACCGTCGCCGCCGCCGCAGCCGAGCGAAGACACCCCTGCACCAGGGCCAGCAGTCGACCCATTCCTGCCGGATCCTGTGCCGCCACCCCCAAGCCCGGCGCCGACCGTGACAGAGCCCCTGCCGCAGATTGCCGCCCTGGCACCAGACACGGGGCCTAGCAGCGCTCAGCTGGACAGCGGCTCCGGCCTGTCGCAGGGCGCCAAGGCCGGCATTGCCGTCGGCGTCATCATAGGTGCGATGCAGAAGAGGATCACCTTGCACTGTGCCATGGCAAATCCTGCATGATGGTCTTGCGTTCGTACAAGTGTGGATGTCGGAAGCTGTTCGAGCCCAAAATCTCAATGTGACAGGTATCATCGGCGCTGTCATCCTGCTCATCCTGCTGTACCGCTGCCTGCCGGTGTGGCGGGCTGTGCATGCAAACCGCGCAGCCGCCAACCTGTTTGATGAAGGCGCAGCGCCAGCAGTCAGGACATCAGAGCGCCGTTTTATGCCAGTGATGGGCGGCCGCTTCAACCCGACGTACGATACATCCTACCAGAGCACGCCACAGGTGTGCCATGCCAAGATGCATGCTATCTCAATATGCTCGAGATATGGTTCAGTTCAAGGTACAGAATAACAAACTGCAGATCGATATCGCTGTAAGCTATCAGCAAGTTATCGTTTTGCCTGTTCTCATGCTGAGGATGGTCTTCAAACTGCAGGGAACTTTCTCAGCCAACCCCAAGGCTCCAGGCGGCAGCAGGGGTGGCAGCTTGCGGGGCGCCAAGGACATCTCCATTGCACGCTCTGTGGACGTCAATGCTCAGGCAAACATGCAGGTACACTGCTGCCTAAGGCTTGTGGCCAATCAGCACTGCACGAATATGCTTCGCCTTGCACGCACCCTGCATATGATGATTACTGCACTCGAAGTGGACGCGTCCAGTATCTGGACAGCAAGCTGACGTGAAGGTATCTAGCATGTGCAGGCAATTGCAGCGGGGTCACTGCCGGCGGTGGCACCATTGTGGGGTCAACCGAATGCGGTGGCGCGCATGCCCTCGATGCAGCCATCAGACAATGGTCAGCTGGCAGCGGAGGACCAAATCTGCCCCTGCCAATGTAAAGAGCTGTACAGCGCCCCACGCCCGGTCTGCTGCGCACACAGTGATCGGTGTTGTGACTTCAGCCAGCCACTTCACTTTGGGAAAACCCGGAAAACCAATTACCTTTTCGCTGTTGTAGGCAGCATGGTGCCGCCTTGGCATCCGAGGAACAGGGCGGCAGCAGCAGCAGCGGCAGCAGCAGCAGCAAAGGCGGCTCCCAGGGCATCAACGAGGGTGTCCAGGACAGCGCCAGATGCCGGGTACCGGGCTGGCACCAGGGCAGCGCCCAGAGGCGCCACTGCGAACGTGGGGTGTCCCGGTGGGGACATGTGGGACATGGGGCCGGCGCCGCTGGGATCCCCGCCGCCGCTGCCGCCGCCGCTGCCGAGCCGCGCACTAAGCCATCGCCAGGTAAGCATTGACACTTTTCACTTGGGTCAGCCGATGGGCAGCCTGATGCAACTTGATGCGCTGTTTGGTGCACAAAAGCCTCGCCAGTGTTGGGACTGAGGCAAACTTGCGCTATGTTGAATGCCCTTGCATGTTCAAATGAGGCATCCCCTGGCTGCCAAGGGAAAGTGTCTTACATACTGCATCAGAATCGTTTTGACCAGAGTCGTTTCATGTTGCATGTCCTGTGTGGGCAGGGCCCACCGTTTGTCTCGCACGTGCGGCGGCACAGCAGCAGCTCCACCTCCGGCAGCAGCGCCATGCCTGTGCGGGAGCAGCTGCGGGCGCCCATCAACCTCGCCAGCCTGTCAGGGTGCGCTCTTTTGTGTACATCACCCCAGCGGGCGCATTGCAAGTTGACGTCTGGTCGTCCCAAGCACGACTCGACAACGAATGCTGCGCTCACGCTGTGACATCTTCTCAGAAGCAAGTGCATGTGAGAGCACCGACCTCCACTCTGCGCATGGCAAACGACAAGATGGAACACATGCGCATCGGCCTGGGGTTGGAGGAAGATGCACCCATTGACACCCAAGATGCATGCTGTTGGTCTGCAGGCTGGACCCGCTGCGCTTATGGCAACCGCGCAGCCGACCGCCCAGCGTGGGCGATGGCGAGGAGTTCCCGCCCTGGGCTGCTGCTGCCGGGGCAGGTACAGCAGTCTGTCCAATGCTCGCTGTCAAATCGAGCTCGTCACACATGAGCAACTGTTGAAGGGTGCGTATACCCAACCTGAGCGCGCTGGTCGTATGTTGCGGTGGCGAGGGCTTAATAGCCTGCTGACGAACCTACGAGGGGTCGGTCAACACACACACAATTGATCTCGTACCCCAACCATTAGTTATGCCTGCTGCGATGTAGGGCCGCTGTCGAACAACGAGGGGTCGGTCGACACACACACACTTGATGTGATGACGTGTGATGCGGCACAGGGCCGCTGTCGGACAACGAGGGGTCGGCCAACGCAGACGTTTGATGTGATTCTGTGTGATGCGACACAGGACCGCTGTCGGACAACGAGGGGTCAGCTGACACAGCGGCACTGCCGCCGGGCACCTGCATCGCGGTGCAGCTGGACGCCAGGGGCGGCCGCCTGCACGACTGGCTCAATCGCAAGGTCACAGGTGGGGCAGTATCGCAACAGTTGCCAGTGCCGCAGGTTGATCGTTCGGTACAAATTTCGTTTGGATGCCGGGAGGGTGGCTGGTGTGCCACCTGATATACACTTGAGCATTGCAGGACTGCTGGCGCTGCTGTTGTCCTAGTTACACTGTGCCCAGCCTGCTGCCATAGTTTTCAGACACTCGTGGCTGACTGCACTTCTTTCACCTGTTGAACTTTCCACCTGTACACTGCTGCAGGGAGTCCCAACACCCTGGAGGCGCTGGCAAGGGCTGCGGCAGCAGCGGTGGCCAGCGGCCGCGGCGCTTAGCCAGACGAGCGTGGGGCATCCCCGGCTGTGGGCGTCTTCACGCCGCAGCCCGGCCACAACAACTCCCTCATGAGCAGCGCCCGCAACTCCATGGACGTGCGCCACCTCTCAGCAGCTGGTTGTGTGTTCCAAGGCACTGAAGATATAGAGGTGCACAGTGCGCTGTTGTGTCCTGGGTTCGCAGCTCAGACCAAATTGGCAGGCTGTCGATTGTCGGCTCTGGTATAGTTCAACGTGCAGCAACATATGTTGTGTTTCTGCTATAGCGGGCGGTGAGCTTGGGCAGCATGCTATCCCGTGCTGCGGCGCCAGGCGGCTATGGTGACCAGCAGGGCCCGTCCAACCCAGACTCCCCCTCCACTGGCCGGGTAAATGAGACTTTATCATGCATGACCAGACATCTTTCCCAGTGTCCTCGTCGGCTGTGCCATGCATATAATGCTGAACCCTGACGCCTGACACCCACTGGCGACTTGAGACTATCGTGAGTTAATGGTCGGTGCCGCAGGCATGCCACGAGATCGACTTCGCCAACCAAATCATCCTGGACGAGCGCATCGGCTCCGGCGCCTTTGGCAGTGTCTACCGTGGTGCGTCTAGTGCGCCTGTGTATCCTGGACCTCTTTCATGTGACCTGTGTACTGTGGGACTTTATGACAGAGCCATTTTCATGCACCTATGCCGTTGTGGCCGCTTACCTGAAGATGTTCGAAGTGCAGGAAAGTGGCAGGGGGCGCCGGTGGCCGTGAAGGTCATGCAGAGCCAGGCATTCGCAGATGATGACGGCTCCTACCACAGCTTCCAACAGGAAGTGAAGGTGAGTGTAAGGGTCTTGATTGCTGGCTGTGATCAGCAGTAAGATGAAAACGTTCATCTGCTGCAGCACCAAGTCTCACCAGCCCTGCCGCACCTGCAGCAGACTTGTGTGCATAGACTGATCAACCTGTGGTGGATCATGCCCAAGTGTCTGCTGTTGTCTCAGTATATCAATATTCATCCACTCGCAGGTGCTGAGCGAGGCTGCAGGTCGATTGCCTGCTCCTTTCAGCTGTGGGACTGTCAAATGGGTTGTCAAATGACCGAGCTGACACATCTGATGCCACCTACAGGTGCTAAGCGGGCTGCAGCACGAGCGCATCGTGTGCCTGCTGGGCGCGTGCCTGGTGCCGCCACATGTGTGCCTAGTGGAGGAACTGGCCGAGACATCATTGTACGCACGCCTCCACCCGCATGGCGCAGGTCAGCATCCCACTGTACCACTCTGGATTTTGATGGAGTCAGCGACTGTCAGATGCATCACAGGCATGGGGTCTTATTGCTGGCTTATGTGTCCCCCGCGGCTGGGGCTTCTTTCCCAATGTCAGGCCTTGCGCTTCTGCCAGAAGACTGGTCCCGTGCACTGGTTTGGCTGCACAGTCAGACCCTCTGGCGACAAACCTGAGTTCAGCGTCGCCCTTTGATCCCTAGCAGGCAGCAGCAGCCGCCGTGGGACAGGAGCGCCGTCAGATGTCGGTCATTCCGCTCAGTGGCCCACCGGCGCCGAGGCAGACAGCGACACCTCCTCGCCGGCGGCCTACCGGTCGCCACTGCCATACCCTGAGGTAGCTTTCTGGAAGGTCTCTTGACTGCTGCAGCACTATTTGCCAAGTGCTGTGCATGTTGTGTCGAAACCAGTCCTCCTGGCAATTGCAGAAATTTGTGGTGACAGATGTCCTGGCCTCCGCACCTGTATGCCACCGGAGTGAATCAGAAATCACATCAGCAAATGTTCATGTGCACAGCTGCTGCAAATCCTGGTGGACGTGGCGGATGCAATGGCATACCTGCACCCTGACATCGTGCACCGCGACCTCAAGAGCCAGAATGGTGCGACATCAGCAGCTGCACCGCAGGCAGTAGACTAAAGCATTGCGAGCCAGTCACAGTACAGTAGCTTGCACGTGCGCGTGTGCTTGTGCTGGTGCGTCGCCACATCAGGCCGCCAGCGCACAGGAACCAGGTGCCTTGCAGCGGATGTCATTGACGATGGAAAGGGGTTTTGTTGTCGTGCAGTTCTGCTGGACATGGACGGACGCGCCAAGGTGTGCGACTTTGGCATCGCGCGGTTCAAGGACCGGTGAGTAGGAAATGGGTCCGTCCCAAGGATTGGGGAACACTCAGAAGCTGCAGTGTCCGCAACATGCTCTGCTCGCACTGCTCTTTGCTGCCTTTCGAGAGCATGGAATGTTGCTATCAGCAGCTGGGAATGCATGCTGGCTGTAGAGAGGTATATCTCCTGCGCTGCAGGACATTCATCAGCACAAAGAACACTGTGGCGGGCACACCATCGTACATGGCGCCCGAGATGTTCGAGGGCGGCCCCGTCACAGAGTCCATTGATGTATGCCGACTAGCACATCGCGCCCTTCCTAGCTTTTGTATTCAGCAACATGGCACGTTGACTATGGTCAAGATTTCATACTCAGTCGTTGAGGGTGGCTCCTGTACCCGCAGGTGTATTCGTTTGGCGTCCTCGTGTGGGAGTGCCTGACAGGTGCGCAGATCTCACTGGCACCATGCTGCAACATACTGCTCCAAAAGGCTGTGTCGAATGGAGAGCACAAGGCTCTCCCATGCCAAATGCACTGGAAACACCATGTCGAGTCCTAGTGACTGGGCTGCTGGGTGCCTGCAGGCGAGGTGCCGTGGGGGCGGCTGATCAACCCCATGCAGGTCATCTACGTGGTCGGCGTCCTGGGCGACAGGTCAGAATGCTAGTCCTCCTCAGCAGCAGGTCTATCCACCTGGCTGTGGCATGTCACACACGACTTCAGACTGACACAGCACCCCAGCAAGAGATTGCACCAGGGGATCGATACAGCACTGTACCCAGGCAGAATGGCCGAGCGTGCGAAGCAGAGGTGTGGGTGCCGTGGTGCAGGCTGCCAGTGCCGCAGAATGCGCCGCCGCCGCTGGCGCGCCTGCTGCGGGCGTGCTGGCAGGAGGACCCCGCCGCACGGCCAGCCTTCAAGGACATCCTGTCCGTGCTGAAGGTCCATCCAAGACTCAAGAAACTTTGAAGCCATGCCGGAACAAGCCGCTGCTTGGAGTGGTCTTGTCGGCGTGTTCTGCCATGTCTCCTTACATTGAAGTCGATGTGGCGTTTGTGCTGGCAATGGGTTCTGCAGGCGGAGCAGGAGCGGTGCTTCCAGCAGCGGCGAAGGACGCTGTCCACCGAGTGACTAATTGGCAAACGCAATCGGCAAGGGCAGCACCTGGCTGAAACAAGCCAGATCGTGAGCGACCACAGAGACTGAAGTGCTCCATGGGGATCATGAAAACCGTCATGCTGCTGTTGAGATTGTCAGAAATGCACAGCTTTGCTATGGGTAGGCGTTTCTGTTGCAGAGATTGAGGTCCAATTACATCATATCTACCACCACGCAGTTACATCTGGTGCTGCATACTCTGATGTCTAGTCTTGAGTAAGGTATCCGATGTCAGGCAGTCAAACGAAAACCGAAACATACTGTTGCAAATCTCCCTCGCTGGCGCCGCAGACACCGGCCGCTGCAGCACTGATCAAACCATGAAACTGTACAGGTTCGGGTCAGGGAGAACTGAATCAATAGTCCTCAACCGTGGAGCCACAACCGTTCTCACAATCCAAAATTGGGGGCCCGCCACTGTGACGAAATGGCACCGCCGGCCACTGCCACATCCCTGCCCAACACTTGCTGTGGTTCAAGAGATGAAACACAGGCCGCGCTCTCCATGCTGCACGTCAGCCGCTGTTCCTCCTTCTGCCCCAAGCGCCACCCACTCGTTCGGGGGTCATCACTGCTGCGCTAACCCGCACACTTGCTGTCCAACTCAAATCTCGACAACCCTCCTCCTCCTCTGAAAATGCAACCGGCGCCCGTTCGTGTGATCCAGTCTCGCCCAAACCTGCTGCCTCGCACCGACGACCTTCTGCACTGTGGCTATATGTGCTCGTGTGCCAGTGTCATATGAAATTGTGCTGTCCGCCTTCCCTGTCATGCGCCATGTCAACTCCACTCTTCTCACTGATAAATTAAGGCTGTTAAATTGCTATTACCGCCGGCGAGCCGTACGCCACCGGCCAGCTATCTGGTTCTGCCGCTGGTGCCAACAGGCAGGAACCTCACTGCCGCGGCACAGGTGCGCACTCAGAAGCTAAGAGGTCGCGCCGCCTGCAGCTGCGGCTGTGTGCATCGAACTTTAAAGCTTGCAGGCGCTGAGCTGCCGTGCTGTTGCCACACAGGGCCCGCTCTGTGGTGCTGCTGCGGCTGGGCGCTGCTTGTGACGCCGCGAGCCGTGCACAGCCCGCTCAGCCGATATTCATGACGGCGAGCGTGTCCAGGCCAACGCTCTTTGATGCGGTGCGCTGCATTGACAGCTTGCGCGCCAGCGGCGGCGGCTGCGCAATCGGAGTGCCCGGCGAGTCTGGCCGGCTGCTGCCACTGGACGATGAGTAGCTGCCGCCGGCAGAGTACCCAAAGCCGCCGCCGATCGCATTGGGCGCCGGGCAATTTATGCCGCCCGGCGCGGGGTGATGCTGCTGCTGCAAAGCCGCCGGTGGCGCGGTCGTGGCGGTGCGGAGGGCGGGGTGCACGTGGCGCTCCAGGGGGGGCAGCGGCCGCGGGCTGTCCATGCTGGCGCGCGTCAGGATGTGTGGCGGCGGCGGCGGGCGCGGGCAATCCATGCTGGCCCGGGCGAACGCCGAGTGCGCCGACGGCTGCTGCAACCCCGAGGAGGCGAACGGCGACGGTGAGGCCACCACTGCCGGCGGGTGCGCCGCGGGCTTGCCCAGCGACAGCTGCACCAGGGAGAACGGACGAGGTCAGACGAGCTGTTGGAGGGCCTAGACGGACATGACACCACCAAAGGGGCAATGTCAGCAGACTGGTGCGGCACAGCACAGTCACCGAACAACACAGTCGCCTAACAAGGGCAAACACTTATGCCAGCAGCATGGGGCTGCCGCAAAGCTGCGCCGAGAACATCGCTAGTGGCAAGACGCTCATTCCACACACCTGGAACTGGGTGAGCAGGTCGCAGGTGTGGGAGATGACATTGGCGACGAGCGCGCTGGTGGCAAACGCTGACATCATGACCTCCAGGCATGCGACGACGCCCGCCTCTGGCTGCCGCAGGTCGTACACCGGGATGTACGCCAGCTCTGCCACACGGTCTGCCATGTGGTCTGCAGGCAAAAGGGGATGGTGTGGTGAGCAGGCACCAATGCTGTGAAGGCAAGTGGTTGTCAGATTCGGCACAACTGCAGACGTCTGGCAGAGCACATGCAACCACTTGTCTGCAGGAAACGTCATGATGCATGTAAGCAATGACTGACCCGTGACACCAAGGCTGCAAGCCGCGGTGAAGGCCTCACCATTCAGTTTGCTGCGCGGGTGGACAGACGTGGGGATGATGGCCACATTCTGCACGACGGCCAGCGCGCCCGAGCTCCACACCTTGCCCAGCATGCCGATGGCTGACCGCACGATGCCGCCCTCGCAGCTGCACAGCAACAAGTGGGTTAGAAGATGGAGGATCTCGTGGAGACCCACAGTGCGTCTACCTATTGGCGAACATTGACGACGTGTCGTGAGGTGCATTCAACCGGCAGGAGTCAAGCACTCACCAGGCTGCTCTGAAGGGGGCCAGGGCTGGGTCACTGAGGGATGCGCCCATAGGCTGCGTGCGGAAGACTGTGGCGCCAGGTTTGGCCGCAGAAACGCCCGCCCAACGACCGTCCAGGCAGGACGTCCACACCTGATGGTGCCCAAAGCAATGAATCAAAAGACACGCGGCCAACACGTCGACGCAGGGGGAGGCGGTTGCGCTGGCGCTGGCACAGCTGTCCTGAACCGTGGAAAGAGACCTCTCGCAACGGAGGCCGCACTGGCCGGCCATCGGCAGAGCTGATCGTCACGGCCTGCATCAGCAGCTCAGAACAAAGTGTACGATGAGCCCGGCATGCCCCCTGGCGGTGCGGCCACGCCGTTGTCACGCTTGATCTTTTCAGACACTTTTGCGCACGCCAGATATTTCGTGGCGATGGCCACGTCCGCCAGCGCGTCAGTGGGCTGCTGCGGCAGCTCTGTGTCTGTGTTGAGCTTTGAGCGAGATCGGATTGCAGCCAAAAGGCAGCAGCACGGCGCTGGAGCGGAGCCCCCGCTGAGCCTTGTCGAGTCAGACAGCAACAGAAGGCCGACCAGGGGTTGCTCTACCGCCATACGGCCGGTCAAGAAGCAGCGCGGCACTCGTGTGCTCTTCACGGTGCAATGAGACGGGCTGCAAGCGCGCCAGGGCCGTGAGTAGCACCCTTGCAGCGCGGTCGGATGCGAAGTGAGGGGGCAAGGTCTGGCGCTCACCTGCACCAGAGCGAGGGTGCCGGGCTGAAAACGCTGTGCCAGAGCTGCTGGGATGCAGCTGAGCCGCGAGGCAAGCGGCAGGCTGCGGAGGTCCACACTGTTGCGGGGCGAGGGTGTCTGCGGCATACGCTGGCTGCTGCCGCCTGCTGTGCTCAGCATGAGCTGCGAGGGGACGGCAGTGTGTGGAATCTCGAACACCTGCTGCGAGCCCAGCGTGATCGCCATGGCGCCGGCTGCCGCTCTGGAAATTACAGGCCAGATGTGTGGGCAGAAAGTGCGGCGCTGGCGTCTCTGCACGCACACTGTGAGCTTGCGGCGGCGCAGCTTCGGAGACCGATGTTCAACACAGCGGCAAAGTGATGCAAGTGTTGCAACTACCGCTCTGGAAAATCACTCAGATTTGCGGCACACGGACGGCAGATACTTGTCAAGGAATCTATAGTCACGTAGAAAATTGAGATTCTGATGAGACTCTAGATTTGGATTCCCGCCCGCGTTTCAAGGCGAAGTCGCAGATCTCAGGTGCAAAGCGCTCCAGCAGGGCTTGGCAGCACTGCAACCAGCTCCAATCGTGCTTTATCATCTTTCCGAGCTTTACGTGCCCGGCATCGGTCGTGTTGCGCCCCATACAGGTCACACGTCCTATCTGATTCGGCCCAGGTCATCACCCGTGCAGGGCGCACTGTTATCGCTCGCCGGGCAAGGCGGCCAGATATCGTTCGAGCCGTTTAAAACAAGATACGGTGCGGACTTGGTCCAGCCTTTCGCGCCGCAATGCTTTGACAAAATATCGATCACCTGATATCTCGCCTGGGCCCACACCTCGGTGGCATCCCTGTTGCTGCTGTCAATTGTGTGCCAATGTCGACGCATCCTGACGCTGATAAATCACCCTTCCCTCAGGTTGCGCGAATCGGCAGGGCACGGACGGCATCGCAGCTGGGCAGGGCCGTCGACACTGCTGTCAGCACCGACAATGGCCCCAACCGAGGCGCGCGCGCTGGGTAGCCAAGGGCTGCGGGTGGGAGCCATCGGATTGGGCGCAATGGTACGATTTCGCATGCTCCGATGCCTCTGGTGTCCGCATCCCCCTTCTGCACATGTCAAGCTAAACTACTGAACAGGAGGAAATTTGTCAGGTCTCCGTCATCTGGCGCATCTTGGGGCATGCGGTCGCTTGAGACGCAATGCAAATGAGATTTGCCGTGCGGACAGCTGGCCAGTGATCGAATTGGGCTTCAGCATGGAGCTCAGTTGCATCCGCAGTGGCGTCAGCAGGCTCACTGTAAAAGGAACCGTATCACGGAGTGGGTGCTCGTTGTGCCCCGAACAGGGCATGTCCAGCTTCTATACCAAAGGCAAAGCCGACGATGAGGAGAGCGTCCGCGTGCTACGCCGCGCCGCAGAGCTGGGCTGCACCATGGTAGACACAAGCAGTGCGTCGCTGCTGCCACCGCGTTGCAGATGTTCAACCCCTGACGCGCCGCCGCTCCCACGACAATTCGTATGACCGCTTGACGTTGTGCACATGTTGCTCCGCAGACGTGTATGGATTTGGCGCAAATGAGCGTCTGATAGGTGCGTCGGCCGTGGCTGTATGTGTGGGTTGCATCCATGCCATTCACACTATGCATGTGAGATGCCATTCAGCTTGCCAAGCACAACGTGGTTACCGTGATCCCTACCCGGATGTGCCGCAGCAAATGTGCTCAAGGGCAATGAGCGCAACAAGTATGTTGTGGCCACAAAGTTCGGATACTACCTCAAGCCCGACAAGACGATCGGCGTGCGTGGGGATGCCGAGCACATCAGGTGCGGTGACTGGGCGATACACGTTTGTCAGTTGGCAGAATTGCAGTGCGCACTGTTTCGTCACACCTAGACTGTTCATGTACAACATCCCCCTTTCTGCCGCCCAAGAGGCAGACGTGGATGACATAGCATGTCTGGCTGCAGGGAGGCCTGCGATCAATCGCTGAAGGACCTGGGTATCCACCAAATTGATCTGCTGTACCAACATCAGCCAGACAAATCCGTGCCAATCGAGGACAGCGTCCGTGGTATGGCGGTGGGTGTGTCAGCGCAAGTCTTGCCACATAGACAGAATGGCTGCATGTATGCAAGCTTTTGGATGTTTTGCATGATGGCAATGGCGCAAATGGCTGCGAACAGATGGTAACCGTTACTAACAGCAATGTTGTTGGCCAGCGCGCACACAGCGCAAGCGCAACCTCCACATGGCAAGGATGGTGCCGACATGCAGAGTGTCTCAGCAGAGTTTCGGACCCTGATCAAGGCGACAACGCTCATGCATCATGCCCACATAGGCGATGGTGAACGAGGGCAAGGTGAAGTATCTGGGCCTATCAGGGGACCTGACGCCCCAGCAGATCCGCGCCGCACACGCGGTGCACCCCATCACGGCGGTGCAGCTGGAGTGGTCCCTCTGGGAGCGCGAAGCCGAGGTGCAACATGCAGACCCTACTCCCTTATACACACGTCCCATTAATCTGCTGCCAGCCTTGGATCCATG
This sequence comes from Tetratostichococcus sp. P1, assembly GCA_036584455.1. NCBI lineage: Eukaryota > Viridiplantae > Chlorophyta > Trebouxiophyceae > Prasiolales > Stichococcaceae > Tetratostichococcus > Tetratostichococcus sp. P1. The sequence continues at coordinate 1,018,441 of BTPI01000006.1, forward strand.
CGCCATAGTGACGTGGTGCGCCTGGTGCGGATTCACGAATTAATCAGTCGTCACATGCGAATCATACCACTTGCTATGTTGATGCCCGTGCAGAAGCAGCTCATCCCAGTGTGCCGGGAGCTGGGTATCGGCATCGTGTGCTTCTCACCGCTGGGTCGCGGCTTCCTGACAGGTGATTCGGCTCATGGACAATGCTGCTGGCGTGATCCAGTAAAATCCCTCACATGCGAGGGCAGATGCCATGAGGTTGCACAGTAGCTCTGGGATGCAGTTCAAACTGCACACTTTCGCCTGGCGCAGGGCAAATAACCTCGCCAAATGACATCCCAGATGACGATTTTAGGAAAAGGTACGATCCGCTGTATGAGTGGGCCGAAGCCTCAGCGATGACTGCAACATTTCATTTTCGTTCAGAGACAGCTCATGACAACACGGTCCTTGTGCCACAGGCTGCCGCGATATCAACCCGACAACTTCTATAAGGTGCGGCATGATTGCAGCATGAAAGCACCTGTGCATATCATGCCACAATTTCTGACCTCAATCAATGTGGCTGAGCACATGTGAAGCGCTCTGCAGAACTTTGAGCTGGTGGACAAGGTGAAGGCGATTGCAAAGCGGCACAACGCCACCCCAGGGCAAGTGGCGCTGGCATGGCTGCTGGCGCAGGGCCCAGATGTGGTGCCGATCCCAGGTGATCAGCTTGTCGAGCGCACCTGATGTGCATGGGTCTACGATATCAGATGCTGCAGGGTGTTATCTTTCACTGTCTGGGGTCGAATGCAACATGGGGATGGCTGCGCACATGAGTGATCTGACAAAACAGATGCGATGCGACGCAGGCACCAAGGCAGTCAAGCGGCTGGAGGAGAATGCGGCAGCGGCATCCGTGTCGCTGAGCACGCAGGACCTGCAGGACCTGGAGAAGGCGTTCCCGCACGACGTCGCTGTTGGCGGCAGGTGTGCGTGTGGCAAAGTAGCCTAGTCTCGACCATGCACTGCATCCGCATGCACTTTTACAATCGTGTTGGAACAATGAATTGCAGGAAACCAGAGGATTGGAAACATTGAAACATGGTATGGCGGCGAAGAGGCGAGAACATCGAGGGAAACTTGCGGCACTTGTTCGTGCAGCTAGGTAGAAGGCCAGCAGCAGGATGTGGCCTGAGGACCGGCTGAGCCTTGGATGGAGATTCTAACAAAAATGTTCTCTTGTCATTTGTTCTGTACACCAGCATGGTGCGGCGGGCATCAAAATGTCTCGGTGCTGCACGACCGTACTGCTCCTAATTCCTGGCCCATAAACAATTGGTTCAGTCAATGAGCCAACCACCGAAAATTATAAATTGAACGGCAAGAGCCAGGCATTCAGAATTCCTGTTGAAATCCCAAAAGGGGTGGCGCTGGAGTATGAAGTCACCTGAACATGCCTCAGATCATTGCAACTCTGCAAGTTCTTCGTATCATCCGTCACACACAAGCATTACAGGACTGAACAGTGTCAATGGGCAGCGTCATCAGGAACAAGTGACAAGATTTTCAGTGGCTTGCGGGTCACAGCAGTGAGTATAGCAACAGAGGGGTGTTCAACTGGCACATGCAAGCAATGTAGACCATGCTCATGCGCTTTCAGTGTCAGCTGCAGCAAATGACCCATCATATTGGAGCTTTCAGGGAATTCTCTTGGTGCGCGAGCCAGATCATTCGGAGTCTCAAAAACTCGATCTTTCATCAGCCACATTGTAATTCCGCCGGGAATTTGGAGCAGTATGGTACTCCACCCTAACAACCTTGCGTCATGCCGGAATCATGCATGCTGGCTCAGCAGTTCCTCATCACGAGTCCTTCATTCGGCATGGGCAGCCTTGCGGCGGCTGTTGTGTATGTGCAGTTGTCATGAAAACTTCCCCGTTCTTGCGGGACGCTGTGGCGACAGAGCGCCTCACTTGGCGGCCTGTGTGGCCTTGCGACTGTCATGTACATGCGTCATGTGCGCCTCTGGGTACCTATGGGGTGAGCACATGTGGGCGATCAGCACTGCATGCCTCTCGGATGGCATGCTACTTGAGTTGCACAAGGCAAATACAGCAGCGCATGGAGCGCCGCATGGCTATACGCCTGCAACTGTTGGTCCACATCGAATTGTCACAGCACTTTGTCACATCCAGGGGCGCTGTCAAATGTCACATGCGCGATCACAGGCAAGCTTCACTGGGAGGAGCGACTGCCACAGCAGATCTTGTATGTACAGGATGATCGGACAATCCCCGACACAGGAACATCAAGCAAAACTATCTTACAGCAACAATGGCCTCACCGCTCGCCGACGGCGGCATCCATGTGGAAGAAGGACTCCAGCTCGTCCAGGTCCGCCTTGCTCAGGTGGACGCTGAAGGCGCCCACGTTCTCCTCTAGCCGGTCCACCCGCTTGGTGCCTGCAATCGTGAGGAATGCAACGGTCAAGGCGCTGGTCTCACTGTGTCCGCTAGCAGGCCAACGCTGAGGACATCAACTGAAGGCGCCCACAGTCCCTTCTTGGCTTGGTCACTGGAACAGTGCCAGGCATATCTGACCTCGGACGTCTGACCTTGGGTGCTGAGGCCGGAACCATGGAATGATGCAGTCCGATGCCAGGACCTTCAGGCTGGTCGCTCTATCAAGTCAGGTACTGCACCGTGGTTGTGCATTGCACACCTGGAATTGGGAACACGTCCTCTCCCTGGGCGTGCAGCCATGCCAGCGCCACCTGCCCTGGCGTAGCATTGTTACGCTTTGCAATCGCCTCCACCTTGTGCACCAGCTCGATGTTCTGCGGGATGAGATTGCATGTCTTCAGTTGCGTCAATTCCAGAAAGGTTGCTGCAGAGAGGGGCAGTCAGTGCACGAGCACAAGGAAATTGGTGCAGAGGTTGCAAAATCGACAGCTGGGGCTGTGTGCAGCTTGCCTTAGGAAAATTCTCCTCCGAGAAGCGGGGCGCATGCTTGCGGAAGTCTGCAAGCGATACAGATAACACGATGCTGAGCCATTGCTGTGCACAGAAATTGTCAAACATGCAGGTGCTTCGTCGACAGCAGAGCATGAATCAGCTGCCACGAAGATGGCCCACCATCGTCTGGGAAGTCGTCACGGCTCTTGATTTGACCTGTGAGATGTCAAATCGGCTCAACTGAGGGGCAGAGTGATAGCTAGGCGATGCGCAGCCCAGGGGTGTTGCACGATGACGTATGTCAACTGCAGAGGACACAGTTGGCCGACGGCTGTCATATTCCAATGATGACGGCACCCGTGAGGAAGCCGCGGCCGAGAGGACTGTAGGGGACAATGGCGATGCCCAACTCTCTGCAGACTGGGATGACATCCGCCTGTGCATATCAGAACAGCATATTAAAACATACAACAGATGTAGTGCATGCCGTACACATCCACATGACCTTACGCCTTGCTATCAAGTGCAACATAGAATCGCAGCACCCCAGTGCCGCAGGTGCTGAGCAGCTTGTTGCTAAATGATATGTCGAAAGCTGTTTGCCAAGCCAAATCGATGTCGAGAGGCATACCTCGGCACTGCGCTCCCAGAGGCTCCACTCCAGCTGCACCGCGGAGATGGGGTGCACCGCGTGCGCCTTGCGCAGGTTCTCGGGCGACACCTCGCTCAGGCCCAGGTACTTGACCTTGCCCTCTTTCACCAGTTCCTGAGGACACAGGAAAGGCGATGCCAGATTTGACGATTGGGCGCCGCAGGCTGGCAGCAGCACCTCAAACCCAACAAAGGGAAGGCACGCAGGATGTGGACCAGCAGTAGACGGAAGAAGTATTGGTGTAAATCGAGGAATCCACACACCGCCATGGCCTTGACAGTGTCTTCGATGGGTGTTTTGGGGTCCGTACGGTGCTGGTAATACAAGTCGATGCAATCGATGCCCAAATCCTTCAGCGACTTCTCACAGGCGTTCCTGTGGTTGAAGTAGACCATGTTTAAATCACAGCAGGCAGCGAAGAGCAGGAAACGGCTGTGCGGGACACTACTATGCAGGAAGACCGTAACGCAGAGAAGCAAGGTTGACTCAGAACATACCTGACGTGCTCGGGGTCCCCACGAACGCCCCAGTTGCCATCAGAGTCCACCACATTCGCGAACTTGGTGGCCACGAAATACTTTTCCCGGTTGTCCTTCAGCGCCTTGGCTGCAGAATGCAACTTGATAAGTCAGTGCCATCAGCCGCCGCCGCGCTCCACTGCAACATTTGTCAATGGGCGCGTGCCAGCAGCAAGGGGTTGCGGGGCCAAACAGCGGAGGGATGATGCAATTGACACAGCATCGCAGCGCACCGAGCAGCTGCTCGTTCTTGCCGAAGCCATACATGTCGGCTGTGTCGAGCATGGTGACGCCCAGCTCATTGGCGCGGGCAATGGTCTTAAGGCACTCCTCGTCGGAGACGGACCCACCAGCAGTATAAAAAGCGCTCATACCTGAGGATCCATCGTGGGAAACAGACACGATCAGACCAAATGCATGGCAAGTCCTTTGCTGCATGGACATGTCCTTGCCGCCACATTGACAAGCTGTCCAGAACACTGCGCTTGTGCAGAGCAGCAAGCCGGGTCACAAATTTTGGAACGCAGTGCTCAATAGAACGCTCACTCATGCAGCCCAGCCCCTGCGCGCTGGTCTTAGCGCCCTGCACCCGAGAAGAGTTGCGACATGTAAGTCACGTGCGTGTTGCCCGAGTATGGGCGTCTGCCACTGAATTGTGTCGAGTGGTGCAGCTTGCATATCTGGCAATGTTGGCTGTGGTAGGGCTGTGTGCTCGGTACGGAGCAGGAATTTTGGAAATGGCAGCTTGTGCCTGGTATCTGTAGCGAATTTGAATGGCCTGTAGGACATACTTCTGTAGAACATCAGCTGGCGAGCAAGCATAGTCAATTCACGTGAGCGTCGCTATCAACAGCAACCAACGCAAACGTTGACAGAAGTTCGCATGCTTCCTGCCATGTGCGTCTCTATCAATACACACCGCCACCACCGCACACTTCCCACTCCTGTAGTGACGCCCCTCACATATACAGATGTTGCACAATCGTCTTCTGAAGCACGGCTACTATCTGTTGTCATTGCACGATCAGTTCGCTGCTGTCCTTGGAATTCAGTCGTCAGAGTCGTCGGGGTCCTCGGGGCACTTGCGCACGGAGATGTTGTGGGTGGAAGCGGAGCGCCAGATGGGCTGCCGCCCGCTCTGCACGATGGCCACCTGCTCCCCGCCCACCAGCAGCTTCCGCCGCTTCAACTCCTCGATCGCTCTGCGTGTGCAGGCAGCAACAGCCCTCGGTGTTGTGCGCGTCCGCAGACTGCTTTTGGATGTTATGATAATGGACGCCCGCTGCCCCCAATGCTGTAACACTCGACAGGCCATCACAGGCCCTGGTCCATGTACAGCAACCATGCTGCGAAGTGGACTGCAGGGGCAGACGAACCTTTCGAATGACATCGAATGACACGAGAGCACACCTGTTGAAGGTGGCGTCGGCGTCGGGCAGGAACTTGAGGTAGATGGCGGTGACGCCGTGGTACAGAGCCAGGCGCCGCTGCACATCCCTGTTCTCCGTAAATGCGTAGATCGGCATGTCCGGCCGGTAGTGGCTTAGCAGCGTCGGCATGTTGCCCTGCAAACGGCAGATGCACATCTGATGCTGGTACTCAAACGCTGCAACCGGCATGTTTCAGACTAATGTCGATGCAGATGGCTGGCAGCGCGTCACCTGGCTCTGCGATTGCAGTCCAGAAAACATTCGGCTGGCTGATAAACAGATGGTGGCTTGAAACCCATGATTGAGCCTCATAAATTCAATGCATCTGGCACAGCTGCAGGCCAGTGTCTTACGAGCATGGCACAGCTGGATGCATCAAGCACATTGGAACACCCCTCATGACGGCCTGAGGGGGCGCGCACCTTGCGGGTGAACACCAGCAGGGAGGTGCGGATGGTGTTGGCCATGGTGGTCGCGTGGTACGCAAACATCTCGGAGATCCCGGGGATGGCCGTCGCGCGCGCCGACACGCTGCTGCCGCCGCCGCGGCTGCCGCTCGCTGAGCTGTTGGCCTTGCCCGCGTCGCGCGCCGGCGGCACGATCCAGTCGATGGGCTCCGCCTCGTTGCTACCATACCGCCGGGCACCCTGTGAAGCAAAGCACACAGTTTCTCTCCGCATGTCGGTCGGCACGCTTATATCTACAGCTTTGGCAGCGCATCGTCACAGCCGATGATGTTGTGAAGTTGCATGGCCAGCGCTGCAGTGACTCGTCACGCATGGCGCTGTTGACTGCGTCATTCATATTGCACCCAACACACTCACCGCGTAGCTGAGCATGGATGCCTCGGTGTGCTTGGCCACTGTGCACATAACGTCGACGGCCTTGTAGGGGAACTGGCCGTATGCACTCTCGCCCGACAGCATCACCGCATCTGTGCCCTCCCGCACTGCAATCGCAATGTCTGACACCTGCACGCATGGAGAAGAGATTCACTACTGCGCAGTGATGCATTGCAGCCCTTTGCTTGCCACAAGTCCTGATGCTCAGCCAGACAGCAGCGCCCTCTGGGCACTGTCAATAGCGCTAAGGGGACCCTTCATAAATCACGATGACAGCTTCGAGATGCGCGCACCTCAGCGCGGGTGGGCGTGGGGTTGGTGATCATGCTCTCCAGCATGTTGGTGGCCACGATGACCGGCTTTCCCCGCCGCCGGCACCCCTGCACAATGCGCGATTGCCAGAAGGGCACCTGCACAACCACATGTAATAATCAGACATGAGACAGCAAACTAGGTTGGCTCTAGTATGGACTACACAATGGCTGCAGCTTAGGGCACACAGATGTGATGCACATGCTGTATCCTCACTTGCAATCCAGTGTCACAAACGCCCACCTCCTCTCAGAAATGGGCAATAAAGCTGCCAGTGCGCCGAGGGCCAGCGGGGCACTGGCAGTCTCGGCGGCAACACTGTATGGACAGTTTGAGAAATTCGCAGAGCAGGCAGTGGGACGTCACCTCCTCCACGGGCAGCTGGCGCCAATAATGCCGCCCATTGCCATGGCGCCGTCAGATTCGGTGACAGCATGCTATGAAAGCGAAGGATTGAAGACACAGACACTGAGGAGCATGCACCCCCTGGACGGGCAGCTCGGCGCCCAGGTTGCCGCATGCCATTGTAGCACCGTCAGACCCGGTGGCAGCATGGTATGTGTTGATGCCACACGGAGTTCATGAGCAAAGGTTTTAAGATCCCACCTCCTCGACAGGCAGCTCAGCGCCCAGGTCGCCGCGCGCCACCATGGCGCCGTCGACCGCGTCCAGGATGCTCTCCAGGTTGTCCACGCTGGCCGCGCTCTCAATCTTGGCCAGCACCCCAATCTGCGCGCCTGCAGCAGACGGCACCAGCCACTTGCCCCATTCCCACACCCAGAACTCCGATACAAGCCAGCGACGCGCAGCGCAGCAAAGGGAAGACCACAACGCATCAGCAGCGACTTCACTGGCAGTCGGAATGCAGATGTCGAGGGGCAACACACAACCGGAAGCTGTGTTGCGGTCTGCAGCGTTCTGCTTTAATATTGTGACGGCGGCGCACCGTGCTTGGCCAGGTACTCCTTTAGCTCGTAGATGACGTCTGCGGAGCGCACGAAGGACAGCGCGTAGTAGTCCACGCCCACGTCTATGCCGAACTTCAGGTCCAGCCAGTCCTTGTCGGTGATGGCGGGCAGGTTGGCGCTCTTGCCCCGGATGTTCAGGTGCCGCCTGCAGGACTCAGTCGATTCACACAATGATGCATGAGACCGGCTGATCGATATGTGTGCCGGCTAGCAGGCTGACACGCTTGTCCCAGATGTTCGTTCTCCGCTTGGGGCACAACATCCAGTTTGGCCAGCACTTATTGAAATGGCAATCCTCAAAGTGTTTGCTGCTCAAGATATTTCAATTTCAGTATTGCAGTGAAGATGGAACGTGCAAACAACACTGCGCAAATGTGTTTTGGGCATAGCAAACGAAGCAGGGTGTGCAATCCTTGCGCGAAATTTAAGGCGGTGTAAGAGGGGTGGCAATAGCCTCACCGAGATGTCATGCGCCCGCCGTCGACGACCTCCATGAGCACGTCCCGCTTGGACTTGGACAGGATCTTGAAGGTCGACAGCCCACCGTCCACTAGCATGATGTCGCCCACCGATACCTGTTGTGAGCCGAATTGCGGACAATTTGATGCTATTGCAGTACCTGTCAGTCACGCAGACACCACAGCAGACATCACAGCATCGTTTGAAAGAGTACCGGTGCTTACATCGTCGATGAAGCCATCATAGTTGACGCTGATGCGGCCGTCCTGCCCGTTCGCGCCCTCATCAATGGTGAACGTGTACTTGGCGCCTGCAGCAGGATGCCAAGGATCAAGAATCAAGGCAGCTTTCTTTCTGCGATGGCAGCCAGCGGCTGCCACATGGCATTTCACATCGCCTCTCAGGTGAGCACGCTTCGATACAATGATGGTCCAGCTGTGCATGTCAACAGTGCGCCGACATGTCATGGTCATGGGTCCACATGAGGCAGGAAATCCAAGCCACGCAGGCTGCCACTGCTGTGTGCTGACGCCCAGTTTTGTGCATGCTGATGCCACAGCAGTTGTGCAACAAAGATCAGCAACCGGGGCGCACCGGGGAGCAGGTCGAGGGGCTCGGCCAGGTCGCCGGAGCGGACCTCGGGGCCCTTGGTATCCAGCATGATGGCCACGCACCCACGCCCCAGCGTGTTGTACTCCTTCACCAGGTCCACCACCTGCGGCGACACCACTGAACCAAACTCTGATCCTGGAGCTTGTTCTGACTCGCCATGTTTTCAACAACAGGTCCACCACTTGCACGACACATCGATGCCCTCCTGCCACTCCTGCAACTGGGGCTGTAGGTGACAAGCCTGCCGCTGCACAACATTCTTCAGCACCTGCAGACAACACCGACACCCTCATCTTGCCAGTCCTGCAGGATTGACATCTGTACAGCGGCGTCGGGCTTGGTGCTGCAAGATGCACATCTGTCAGGCAGCCGCCCGCCGCTGCCCATGATCCTTCACGGCGACCGCCATCTGATGTGATGCAGATTGCGTGCCGCGTCACATGTGTGCGCAGTCCCCGCCAGCACCGCAATTGCTGCCTCATCTTCGAGAAAATGATACGACAGTGTGCGTATGCAGGGCACTCGTTCAGCTCCAAGCAGCGGAATGGCAGTGGCTGCGCGCCTTCTTGTGGCTGGCGTGGTCGCCATGGCTCATGTTGAGGCGCGCCACGTTCATGCCCTCGTCAGCCAGCTTGAACAGCTTCTCGCGGTCCCAGGTGGCTGGCCCGATTGTGCACACCACCTGCGAATGACAGGATGCCACCGCGGGCGTCGCAGCTGGTCTGGCCATGCAGCATGCATTCCCAGCATGTAGGCACATGACATCGCAGCATTGGAGCGGGTCGGATGTCTGCACTGTGCACCTTTGTCTTCCGGAAGTGGGCGGTCTCGGCGGTGATGTCCCAGGCAGTCGCAAGCCTGCAGCAAGGGACTTGAATCAGCAGCAGTGTTGCAACCCGGTCGTATAGAACATGCCGCATGGCAGCATTGCGGTGGGCAAGGAAGAGGGCATGCAGGCGTCACCTATCCAGTGGGTTTGGGCGCTTCCGCTGGTCAGTGCGGGTATAAGCATAGCCTGCAACTGCCTCCGTGGGCTGCCCTCTCCACGCTGGGCTCGTGCGCACTGGGCTCGTGCTCCTGGGCGCCAGTCATGTGGATGATTCAAAGGATAGCAGTGATGGCATGCAGCAAGTAGCGCGCTACCATGGCGTCAGCTTGGTGCTGGGTGCCTTGCGGTACCGGATGCCCATGTCCTGGGGGCGCTGCAGGTTCTCGGACAGCGACAGCGGCCTGTAGCTGCTTGATCCAGGACATTCACATCATGAAACAGTGACAGTAAGTGAGCGTGTTCTTCTGCAGTGAAGCTGCGCCAGTTGCCAGTGTTGCATGATTGCTGGCCGTCAGCATGCGCGCTGCAAACCTTGCCGGAGTGGTGTTCAAACTTGCGCAGTGTGGTCACCTGCTGCGGTCTGGCGTCGGCTGCTGCCTGCCGCTGGCTGCCGAGCTGACCCTCACGCCGCTGCGCGAGGACCGCTGCTGCGCTGGCAGGCGCTGGGCGTGCTGGCAGGGCAACTGCGAGCCGCGCAGGAAACCCGGACCGCGGGACTGCAGCACAGGAGCCATGTCGGATGGCTCGAGGCTGCCGTCCTGCTGGACAGCCTCGCTACCGGGTTCAAGAGGAGGTTCAGGTCAAAGCGGGTAGCGATGCGAATTGTGTTCGACCAGCCTGATGCCGGCGAGCGACGATGAAGTGATCGCAACAATATAAGATGGGATGTCGGATACCAATCCTTGCTTGCGGATTGTCCCGAAAGTAATGTGCAAGCGCTGATGGCTGGGAGCGAAGATTCACAGCCGCTGGATCTCATGCTGAGCTGGACCAGGATCTGCGTGTCAGACGGCGGTCGACGTCACGGCGGGAGCTGCTGATAATTTGTTCAGACTGTGAAAGCGCGATACAGTATTGCACACACTCTCTTTTGCTCGATACTCGCTGCTCATCTGCTCAGCGCCACGATATTGCTGCCGTGAAGCTTCTCCAGCCACCACAGCGGTGGTGGCAGCGGCGTTGACTGAAACCGTGCCTACATGTTGAGGGTGCGATCCAGTGGGCTGCAGCGGCTAGCCGCGCAGCTGCTGTATCATGCAGAGGCATCGCAGGCAGCTGCACTGCGCCTCCCTGTGCATGTCGATGCGCAGCAGTCCGCTGAGCAGCCGTCGACATCGGCGGCGGCATCGCAGCAGCATTGGTCCCTGCAGCGTCGACATTTCGCATCCCCCGCCGCGTTCAAGGTGATGTTGAGCGTCAAACCGAAGTGTCTCGAGCTTGCTTCCAACATTGAAGCATCATCGACTACAGGCCATGCACACGCTGCGAGTGCTGAATTTGACGCATCCGGCGGCCTGCAGGCGGCAATCTCCAATGCGCACCCGCAGTCGCTGGCCAGGACAGTCGACACCGGCGAGCTACCGAACGATGAAAGCATCGGCAAAGTGAAGCACTTCCTGCTGAAGCTGGGGGGCTTCTACAGCCGTGAGAGCGCTCTGTCACGGGGTGCGTGCGGCTCGCTGTGCTGCTGTGGCTGCACACTGTAGCCATGCTGCTTATGGTCTGGAGCCTCGCATGCCGCAGTGATATTTGCTGCAATAGCACGACTGGCCGTGCCGCACACGAAGTCAGGCATTGCCTGCTGCATTGGTGGGTGACACTGGACATTCATGTGCAGGGTCGAGGAGCCTGTATCGGATCATTGTGGCGCAGGCAGAGGATCTGCAACTAAAAGAAGGTGATTCGTGACCAACGCGTCGGCTCGCTGTCTACCTCAATCTCGTATCATTGTTGTCTGATCACGCTTCCCGCTGCAGCACCTGCGGGTGGCTCCGTCGTCAACACGAGATCATGCAGCAGCATGTGCCTCTCATGCAAGGGGACGATCGAGTTTGCTCCCATTCCGCGTGCAGCGCTTGGGCTGCCGGATCGCTTTGCGGCGACGTACTCGCTGCTGTGCCTGCACGTGTGGCTGCTGCTGGTGCGGCTGCGGCGGGAGGGTGACGACGGCCGGGAGCTGGCGCAGATCCTGTACGAGGGCTTCCAGGACGATGTCGAGCTGCGCGTGCACGCCGAGGGCGTGAAGGTCAGCTGGCAGCATCAAGAAGAGACATGCGCAGCATCAAGAAGAGAATGGCATGTCTCATCGTATAAGCACTCCTTTGAGGAGAGGGGCTCCTGCAAGGATTGTGGCAGCTGCTTCAGATGTCATTGTGCGCTTCCCGCAGAGGGTCTCAGATGCAGTCTAGGCTTGCTGCAATGTATGGTAAGGAGCAATACGGTGTATTGTCCATAGGTGCGGGTCAACAAGTGGCTGAAGGAGTTGGAGCGCATGTTTTACGGCAGCTGCGAGTCCTATGAAAAGGTGCATCATGCTGTGCAGAGGCTCGAAATGCTTGTGGACGTTGCCCTTGAGCGCAGCACCCGCATCTTGTGCTGCAACACTTGATGATGTTCGCTGTTGTTGAGTGGAGGCTGGATGAGTTATGCTTGAAATCCTCACAGCCAGCAAACTCAGATGTGCAGGCACTGAAGGGGCAGGAGGATATGGCGGATGTGTTGCTGCGAAATGTCTACGGCGACAATTCTGCCAAGCGGCAAAGTGCTGCGACGCTCGCGCAGTACATCCGCAGGTGTTTTGGTGGCAGCTCGTGGCCAGTCTCACAGACAAATCTTGTGCTATCATATATGCACAAATGTGTGCAGACCTGACAGGGCAGGCGTCCTAGGTGAAGGAACCATCCTTCATAGCATGGCATGACACAATGATGTACATTTGGCTTGACTGGCATCTCCTGTGGTGCTTACAGGGAGTTGGCGTGTCTGGAAATGACGCCGAGCCAGGAGGTCATGTCCGGCAGCATTATGTTCTCCCGGCTGCATGCGGACCGCCCCATCGATCCTGCTGATCCTGCGGCTGTGCGAACGCCTGCATAATTTTGCGTATGGGTCTGGCATAGGGATCCTGAGGCAACACACCTATTCTTTTGGTCTGGAGTCCAGTGGCACGGGCAGGCAGCTAGGCACTGATAGGAAATCCGATCAGACTCTGCCATCTAACGTTCAAGCCATTCCCTGGGCCCCTTCCCCCATCAAGACCAATCTGTCACGATCTGCGCCGGAACTACATCTGCGCGCATCAAGCTTGCGATCGTTGCCCCAAACTGTATACTACATGACCCAAGTGGCCTCGCCGTTGCTTGAACTTAGCAGTTTGCTTTGTTAAACTTTCATGTGAATGAAGGTAGGTTGACACTTGCCTATTGGTTGCAGTCTCCAAGAAATGTCACAGTCCAGCAAGTCCGCCGTCGTACACACAGCAGCGCAGCGGAATAAGAACAAGGCCGCGGCGGCGAAGAGGTGGGCTCTCTCTGCCGCACCGCACGCGTGCCAGAGGCATGGTGCATGTTTGCATGAAGCAACCACAGTTGCATGCTCAACAATGCAGAGCTGTAGTTCGCTGCCCGGTGAAAACGCAGTGCACTGGAATCGAACCAAACCTCAGCCATCACTGCGGTCCTGGTAGCTGGGGCACTCGGCGCATTCCTGTTCTGGCGAAGTCGCAGCGGTGGCAGCAGCAAACCCAACGGGGCTGGAGGCTCCAAGGTCAGTTGACCGCCAAGGTCAGCAGGCCAAGCCCCTGCTTGATGACGTGCGACTCGCATGTGCTCGTCGGATGGTCATGTCATTGCCAAACAGCAGCAGAATAGCACTATGGCTTGCATGATCATCAGCATTGCGGCAGTGCTGTCTGCAGCCTGGGAAGCAGCCAGCAAAGTCTGCTGCCAGTACCAGCAATATCCCCAGGTGAGCATGGGCTGCTTGTGCACCATATACAGGCAGTGCATCCCTTGCGCAGCAGTGCATCGTGCATCAATGGGGATTATACTCCAGAATTGCAGCATTGATGAAAGAATGTCAAATCCTGCTGATACTTCGATGCGTAGGAACAAAGCAGCCACAGGGAACAAGAAAAAGGACAAAGCACGCAAACGAGAGGAGCGGGATCGGAGGGCTGAAAAGCGAGAACAGTAAGCATCGACTGCCATGTTCATTGGAAAGCCTCCTGAGCCACATTCTCATCGTACTTGCCCTTGCCCTTGCCATTGTGTCGAACGTCTTGCCGCAAAGAGAATGGAACGTTCAGAGTCACCGTTTGCGAGAGGTGCACTGATATGGTGCACATGCTGTGCATGCAGGCAGGCCAGCAAACCCCAGGCGCAAACACAGAATCCGCAGCAGAATGAGCCCGACCCCAACAATGACCGTCTCATCCTAAATTACAATCACTACGTGAACACGGTGTAAAACAAACAGTGTGGTTTTGGAGATGCCGGTTGCACCTGAGAGACTGAGAGTGAGATGAGGCAGATGGCACAGCAACGGTGAAATGTACATGGGTGGTGCTCATATGTGTTGTGTTGCTACTGTCAAAGGTGTTGCCATCGTGTAGAGTCGAGGATCAAACTTGAGCCGGTTGCAGACAACCTGTTCAAGGGCAAGTGTTACCCATGCTACCGGCCACCCGCACAACAACACGGTGTCAATCGGTTTCGCAACCGAACAATATCATCTCATCCACAACTGTCCAGCATGCACCAATGTCCAGCCAAGTGCGAGATGCGGGAAGGGCGTCCTCCACACCAATGCCGTGCCCAACCATGAGAAGTCCACCACCAGCAGCAGCAGCAGCAGATGGCACGCCAAACCAGTGCCGCCACTTGCGCGCGCGCGCTCCGTGTCACTCGGACCCGGAGCTGACGTTGACGTAGAGCGCCGGGCTCACGTAGCGCTTGCCCGCCCTGATTCGCTTCACCGCGTCTTCGATGTCCTCCTCCACGTCCAGCTCGGGGTCCTCCCTGAAGTCCTCCAGCAGCTGCTGCGCCTCGCGGGCCGCCTCCCGCAGCTGGAAGCTGTACCGGGCCTCGTCCATCCAGATCGCCGTAAGGAAGTCCGGCACCACCTGCGGAGGCGCACCACCTCTGATTTTGAGACGGCTGATGGGCCCCGCACATGGAAGCTGCAACCGGGCCTCGTCCATCCAGATCGCCGTGAGGAAGTTCGGCGCCACCTGCGCAGGCGCACCACCTCTGATTTTGAGACGGCTGGGACCCGCACGTGGAAGCTGCACCGGGCCTCGTCCATCCAGATCGCCGTGAGGAAGTCCGGCCCCACCTGCGGAGGCGCACCACTGCTGATTTTGAGACGGCTGGGACCCGCACGTGGAAGCTGAACCGGGCCTCGTCCATCCAGATCGCCGTGAGGAAGTCCGGCACCACCTGCGGAGGCGCACCACCTCTGATTTTGAGACGGCTGGCAGGGGGTGCGAGAGTGTGTGTCCTGCTCAACGCACATCCCACTCGACACAGCTCACGTCCTGCCCACCGCACATCCCACCCAACACAGAGCCTCAACTCCTTCGTGTCGCCACGAGACAGTCAGGCGCCACCTGTGCCGACACAAAGCATGGCCGCCCCTCGCTCTCTGGTATATTAAAATTGTATTGTACATCGCCTTTGAGGGCCTGACATCCGCCGTCTGCGTCTGAGCTTGCTGGAAATACCTGCAGTAGGGACAGCGCATTGGTGAACAGAAGTACATGACCATTTGTTGGAAATCATGCACAACCTCAGGCTGTGCACACGCCGCCTCACGCATGTTCTGGTCACACTGGCGAATGTTCACCTGGAACAACCACACAGGATACAGCCGCTGGCATCAAGTAGAAGTGCCACATTGTCTCGGGGGCATTCGTGGCTTGCGCTTTTTCTGGGAGCGCAGGTACAGATGGGTGTGAAGCTGTCACACTATCAGGGGATGCTCCGTCCTGTCGGTGGCGCCTGCGGCTCCTGTCGCCTCCCAGGGGGACGGGGCAGGGGCCGCCCGTCACCGTCGACTTGATAATCGGGATGGGACCTCGTGACTCTGCGGTACAAACTTCTTTCGAGGCAGGCACCTGTCCCTCCACGCGGCGACGCTTCCCCTCGTCCGCGGGGAGCAGGTGCGGGTCTGGCTGCTCCAGCAGCACTGCGCCACCCTTTTCATCCACCTCCAGCCACCGGCTGATTACCTGCATGCGCGCAGTGCAAGCCAACACTGAGGGCCAGCTTCTGGGCAGTGGAAAGCTCTGGCGGTCTGCAGCATCTCATCTCACGCCCCATCATCTGCTTGAGCCACACTACTGAGGCTGGCGGCGCGCATTTGAACATGCCTCAGCTTGCTCGATCCTGACAGTCTGCAGAATTGGAATCAATGCATATCACTGACTAGAGCCGCAGTGACGTCGGCTCAACACAAGGATGGTCATGCAATTAAGTGCGAAGCTGCACCCTTGCAACATTGATTCGAGAATGTCTCGCCAGAACAGGCCCCCAAACTGATCATGCATTTAAGAGGATGACACCATTTGCAGAAGCAAAGCACATTTGCATTATCAAGAGGCACGATCTATTGACCGTCCAAAAAGCGTCCTGTTCAGACCAGGGGCGCCAGATGTGCTTCAAGACTGTGGTATGGTCATCTGTTTGCATTCAATTGACTGCAAACATGGCATGCGCCGCTCTGCACCTCGTTCGACCCTGGCGCCAAGTGCAGCCCCCAGACCTTGAGGATGTGTTATGCAACGACCAGGTATTGCAGTCTTCTTTACTGGGAGGACCGCACCTGGATGGTCCGCATAAGGGACTCTTCGTCGCTCTCCACTTCGAGCCACTCTGGCGACAAGCGCGCCCCAAAGTAGTCGCCGATGTGATGGCGCCTGTCATCCCGGTTGCGCGCGCTGCAGATGTGTGGCAACTTGCTTGATGCTACGGTCTTGTCTCTTATGCACACTATTGGTGTTTCAGCGGACGGCGCCTGATCCCAACTTGCACGCCCCGCAGATGGTTGGTGCAGCTGACGACATGGCACTGTGTCATGGTGCGCACATGGCGGCAGTCGATCCATTCTGTTGTTGCAGTGGCGCACTCAGCAATGCACAAGCACGACAACATGTGCATTTTGATGTGCAACAAGACACTTTTGCTAGGACACGCCAGCAGCCTCCACCGACAAAAAAGAGGAAGCGCAGATGCAGCTGGTACGTGTATCATGTGCGGTCTCAGTGTGTTCATTAACAACAATGACACCGGCCAAGATTCAACACGTGGAAATGCCAGGGCCCAAGCAGGGCTCTGGCCTCGCTTGGGCGAGACGGCAGTGCACAGCTGGAGGCAGATGGGAGGTGGGTCGCAAGGCAGAGCACTCACGTGCCGAAAGGGTACAGCATCATGTTCACCGCCGCGTCGTCCATCAAGAAGTTGAACACCGCCTTGCCAGCGTGCTTGGCCAGCCCCTGTTGGAAACAGTGAAAAAGCAGTTGGTCCAAGTACAGCGGCAGAACAGCCCTGCTGTGTGGTGAAGCACCAGCTAGTGCAGGAGGGGAGGACCACCGCCAGGCAGTGTAGCAAGCACACACAAAAGCGTGTGTTACATGCAAGCTCCTGAGTCAGCAGACAGCAGCCAGCAGCCTCTCGCAAAGCTAGAGAAGCTTATTCATGTAAGGGCGCTTCAAATTCCGACAGCAGGGCATGGAACTGGGCGCTGCTCACTTTGGTGGTCTTCACCATGCTGGCTTCCAGCAGCGGCCTTGCCAGGAACTGGACTGCATCTGCAGTGATAGACAGAGAGACTGAGCGGCTGTATCAACCAAGAGCAGGGCGTGCGTGAGGAGCAGAGGACGCGGATGTTCTGTGTATGACTCTCATGGGCTGCACATGGCACAACAGCTGCACCGTCTGCTTTAGAGAGGTTGTCAAAATCACTTCATTGACTGTCGCAGGACTGTAAGGGCAGGCCCCACCAGGGTCGCTTGGAAGCAAAAGCACATGTAGGCCGAGCCAGTCGTGATCCGCCAAAATGGAACATGTCAACTGACCTGCTTTCACTCTTTTGAGAGTGATCAAGTTGTCAGAGGTCGGGATGACACCGCCAGAGCGGCCATTGTGGCACAGATACCCTTTAGGCATCCGAAGTGGCATAAGATGCAAGCAGAGGGTGCGCCTTGCCTGCTTCAGACAGCTTGTCGCGCGTCGCCTCATCCGCCGTCAGGGCCGACGCCACCAGCGCAGCCAGCACGGCCGCCCGCCTGTCGGTGTTGTGCCGCAGCAGGATCGCCCCCAGCGCTTTGCACCAGTCGTCCACATCATCGTCGTCTGCGATGGAAAGGACGGCACTTGCAACCGCGATGATGGGTCACATGCGACACCCACGGTGGATCAGAGTCTGTGAAGCAGGCCGCCGCGTCAGCGGCCCCCAGCAGTGTGTGTCAACTTCAGTGTCTGTACCATCGAAGCTTGGTGCTCCAAGCAGAGTCTGATTGTTTATTAGCCCATCCATTGTTACCCAGCAGCACTTCCAACACCTTGCCTCGCCCAGTGATATCTACCACCGCATTCATATGCCGCATTCATATATGACACCTGAGACAGGCCATACGCCACACAAAAGCAGCAGCGTGACGAATGAATCTGCTCAACATCCGAGCATGCAGCTGATGACGAACCTTGGCCACAGCTGCAGGAAAGCGCACCTAGTAGCATGCTGCGGAATGTCTCCGCGGCCGCGTCTGCCAGAGGGCCAGCGCTGGCCCCTGCAGAGCCGGCCTCCGCTCGTGACGGCGTTCCGGTTGCCGGCATGACGCCGACTTTGACCAGCCTCGCTGTGCAGGGGCCAGACACCATGGTCACACAATGGGTGACATGCATCAAGATATCGATTCTGGGTGACGGCTCCAGCAATGCAGGTGAGGCGACACACATGATGGCGATGCTGCGCTGCGCCGCCACAGGCAGGCGCCAGTGCGCAGCCAGCCGCCCTGCGCATCACTCATTCAGCGTGGCAGGGCTCCCGATCAACACGTCGCGAGCCACATGACAAAGGACGGGTGCGCGGTGCTGTGCCCCAAGCAGAGGCATCTTGACACTCTGACACCCTGAGAGTGGGTCGACGCATGGGAGCATCTACACCCGCAACCTTGTAAAGCTGCGTCTGCCCATCTGCATGCATACTCCAAAAGATGACACGCTGCAAACATACCCAGAAGGTGCAGCGCGGCTTGCGACGCGGGGCGCAGCTCGGCATGGCGTTCCAGTGGCATGTTCGGCGGCAGCAGCCAGTACGTCATCGCGGCCACCAGGTCTGTCTCCCCGAACAGCGCCGGCAGCGATGCCGCCGGCGGCGCCGACCGCTGGTGGCTCCAGATCTGCGTTCCAGCGGCGCAAGGGTGACGCACAGCGCCAGCCTCGAATGGGCAACGCTCGCTATGCCCTGCTGCCAGACTGCATGCTCAGCTCAGCAGTGCTGCAATTGGCGGCGGCCCCCACCATGCAACAGCCTCTCTACTTCAGTCTGGGCACCCAACCCCTGCACTGACTTCTGTGGTTGTTTTCAGGCGATCAAATGTGGAAGGAGGCACAAAGAAGCACACCTGTGTGGGGTCCGCATGGTCGACATACTCTGGGGGGCACAGGCTGAGCGCGTGCACCAGGTTGCCTATGCCCTTGGCGCACGCCCAGTGCACGGCATCCGCTGTCACCGCACTGGCCAGCGTCTTCACCATTGCTGCACATTCATCGAATCAATCCTCGTGATCACACCAGAACAGCACTGTGCCTCTGGTACTCTCACAAGTGTCTTGCATGTTAGCTGATGCCGTCCAGTTGTCCAGCCCCCACTGTATGTGCAATGTCTCATCTGACAATTTGAATGACTCAAGAGGCTGCCTTTTGACGATGCAGGCAGGTGTATCAACGCACTTCCGACACAGTCGCTGAACAAGACCTCTGCTGCTGCTGCTGCTGCTGCTGCTGCTGCTGCCAGCAGGTCCGTCTGCGCTTCCGGGGCGGTCAAAGTTGTACATTCTGCACATGTTGTTTCGTAGTCTGCAACAACAAATGATTCAGACCTGCGACGACGCTGGCGGGCACATCTGCCAGCTGCTCCTCGATGTACTCGGCAGAGAAAATGTCCAGCGCCGCGACCAGGTCCGACTGCGCCTCCCGCGCTCGGGGGCTGGCAGAGTCGTGGGCGTGGCTGGCCAGCGCAGCCGACAGCGCCCGCCAGAAGGGGTCCCCGGTGCCGCACACACAGAAGCCGGGCGGCGGCCGAAGCCGCTCCGGAGGCTGCGTGGCAGGATGAGACTCTCACGAAGGCATTCTGAGGGCTGCTGCCACAATGAGAGGGAGTGTTCAGAGTGCGTAGCCTGTGCCCGACGCATGGCCGGCCAGCCGCACGCACCGCCGCAGCTGGGACGATGGGAATCATGGCCAAGATCGAGCAATGCAGTGTTAGCAACTTGCATACCGCAATTGGCACACTGAGACCTGGCAGTTGCACGTTTAGACCTGGCAGTTACCGCCAGGGTTGCAAGAGCAGCCGTGTGTGCGAGTGCTGATGGAGACCTGGGGAGGCGGCGGCTCAGGCGGCTGTGCAGCCGGCTGCCCTGACGGCTGTGGGCCGCCTGACGCCCCGCCTGGCGGCTGCTGTTGCCACTGCGGCTGCTGGGCTCCGGACTGCTGCCTCGCGGGGCCGCCTGGCTGAACGTGATCCCGTTGGACACCGGGCCCTGCCTGCGCTGGGGACCCTGCCCGAACCAGTTCTGCTGGCCCATCAGGCTGCTGGTGGGCTGGTGGCTCAGCAGGCTGGGCCGCCTCAGTGCCCTGCAAGCTCCACCAATACTGATCAGCCGCTCGGGAGGCTTCGTGTGAGGTGCGCAGGGATGCCGCATGGCGTCCAGACCACAAACTGGCAATGGGGAGGTTCTGTGTTGCTGCTGGGTGTTTACACACTCTCAATGCTACCAAACCACAAGCTGCTTCGTCTGACCCTGTCAATATTCAAATGCGCTGCCTATGTATGTGCCCCTCAAGCCTACAAGCGCCTGTCCGTTCATAGCCGCCAGTATGCATTGCCACTTGCTTGCTCGCAGTGCATCGAGCAGCAGCCGCATCAGCACGCAGGCAGAGGCCCAGAGCTCTGCACCTCCATGGGCTGTGCGCCCGCATCGCCAGTACGAGCCTCGCCGCCCCCGGCCGCAGCTGCACTGTCACCCGCAGCGGGACTGGCAATGGCCTGCGCATGCGAGCAGCAGGAATGATTCAACAGACTGACATGATGGAACATAGACACATGATGTGCGATGCAGAACCTTTCAACAGTTGACATGCAGTGCAGTGCACATGAGGCTGAACTGCACTGATGGTGCGTGCCTGTGGGGAGGCAGCAGGGCTGGCTGACGGGCAGGCGTCGGCTGGCTCCGCCGCTATTGAACCTGGCACAGCTGGCGAAGGGCCACATGCAGCATCTGCTGCATCTGCTGTGCCGCTCGGATCCACGACATCCGCTGCCGGGGTGGACTGCTGAACTGCTGGCGTGGGCGCTGCTGGCACCCGCTGGGCTGGCGATGGCTTTGCCGCCGGTAGTGCAACAGGCGGCAGCCCGCTGAAGACGGCCGGCACACTGTGCTGCTTGGGCGTTGCCGCCGCTGCCTCGATGCCTGTGCAAGTGGCGCAAGACACTCAATGCAGTTGATGACATGTGCGCAGCAGCCAGGCATGTTGGTCAGATGTCCGTGCGCGACGTGTTTCCTTAGTTCGCTTTGTAAAAATAGCTGACAGTCTGCTTCAGTCTGCTTGTGCAAGTGAAGCGGGTGACAAAGCATGAACGCACCATATGCCGCTAGCACGTCCGGCTTGACCGTCCAGCCGGAGCCCGTGTGGCAGGCGTCCTCCTTGACATGCCGCTCGATCCAACTCTTTGGCACGCTTGGGTGCTGCTCCCGAAAGCCCCTGATGACCTGCGTGGACATGAGGCCACCATCAGGGGCCCATGTGGAGTCACTGTACGTAACGGTGCAATTGGTGCTTGCCAATTGCAGGAGTGCTGACAGGCACTATGCAACCACCAGATTGAGGAGATGACCCATCAGCTGAACCTACAGAGAGACACGAGTGCCAGAAACTGCTGGCGAGCAGAGGCGCCAAAGGGTGCACCTTCTCGCGGGCCTTGAGCTTAGGGTTGCCCAGCAGGAAGCGGATCAGGTGCGGCATCACCTCCTGGTCTCTCGCTTTGATTGCTGCAGCCGACGGCCGCCCTGGACATGCAAAAGACAACATATCGCAGTCTTTCTTTTGCCACTGCCTCAGTCGATACAGTCCTTCCTGACTCTGGAGGTTGTCCGGACCTTCAAGCTTGAGTCATGCAAACACTGCGGGCCACATAAGGTACCGACGTGCCTGCTGCAGGCGCGGCAGGCGTGGCGGTGGCTGTTGGAACACCTGCCATGTGGTCATCCTCAGCGTCCTCGTCTGGCGGCAGGGTGATGTACACGCCTGGCGTCACGACCTGCACAACATCGAATGGAAATTCAAGTGCATCCCAGGTTTCATATATATGTTGTGCATGTCAGGCGTCTGGTGCTGATGTTCACACTCTGCAACTGTGCACACCTGCGCTGCGAGGGCGCCCAACCAGGCGGGGTTGCCCATCACCACACCCGTTTGAGCGGAGCCATCCGAGTCTGTCGGCGCCTGCACCAGCAGACCGTGGGCATGATTGGAAGCACCATACACAACATCTTCCACCAACTCTCGCCCCACAGAAAGACCACAGGGCAGCTGGACAGCTGGCAAGCAGACAAGAGCATGCCACACCTGCAGTGCCGAGATAATGTACTGCTTGTTGCGTCGGACGGCGCTCGCAATGCCGCTCGCCAGCAGGGTGCGGTGCTGGCGCCGGGTCTGCGCATCCGGATCGTTCTCGCATCCTGCTGGCGGCACATCTGCGACAGTGTGAATGGCAGCAGGTCAGCTGGCTGACACTCAACGACATCATGACGATGACCATCATTGCCGTGCTTGCTGACAGGCTGCTTGGGAAATGCAACCTGTGATACGTCCTTGCTGTGTTGCTCGGGTCTGCCACTGTTCAGGTCAAATGTACCATTGACAAGGTCGAAAGCCCACCCAGCATCTCGACATCAGGCGGCGTGTTCTCGTCGTCCTCCAGCGACACGCCCTCCTCCTGCGACAGGTACCCGTCTGGCACCATGAACGATCCCGAGCCCGCCTCAGAGTCTCCCGCATTCTCGTCTGCCGACATGGCATCGTCATCCTGGATGAAAGAGAACAGGGCTTCAGCATTCTGCCAACCACATTTGTCCAATCACCACTTACGATCAGAGAATTGAGGACCGCAGCACTCCAAATGCTGATCAGCGTCAAGCTGGCTTGCAACTGTCCAACTACGATCAGCACCTCCGCAGCTTGCCAGGAAAACAGGTGGCACACAGGCTGGTGATTCCATGTCGAACACTGGCAAACATCCGACAATGCCAAGCATCGCGCACCGACAGCCTTGCTGTCAGGCAAGCCAGTCAAGTCTTCACGAGCAGCGCTCTAACTGGAGTGAGTGTGAGCAGCACGCACCGACAGCTGCTCGCCGTCCTCGGGCTCCTCCTCCCACTCGTCCTCGCTCTCCACCCCGTAGTCCATTGAGTCATCCCGCCCAAACGGCCGGCGCGGCCGCACTGAGGAGCTGTGGACACAGGGAGTATTGGCAGCATCAGCCGCGGGCGTGTAGGTGACATGTGTGCATGGAACAGGGGATTATTGGTGCAAAGATGCTCCAGACAGCAGAGTGTTTGAGAACAACTGTTGCTGATGCAGGCCAAGGTTTGGAAGCAGCACAGAGCCTCACACTGGCCTGTGATTCGAGGAATGAGCTAAAAGGTAATATGTTTGCAGGCAGGATTTCATCAGCGTTTATCGCCAGTATCAGACAGAAAACTCGACCTTCCCAGGACGACCTTGCCTGACCAAAAAACAGATTTGTGCACCTCTTCTTGGAGAAGCTGCCGTGGAAGGGCGGCCGCTTGGGGTTGGTGGCAAAGTCCCAGGCGGACGTCTTCCAGATGAACTTGCGGCGGTACGTCGGCGCCTGGATTGCACTGAAGTTGGTGCCAAAGCGCTCCTCGTGCACGTGCTCCAGCACCTCCAGCGCGTCTTTGCGGCGTGCCCATGTTGGCGGCAGACCTGCATGATGATCTGAGTGTCATGCAGCGATGTAGGGTGCCTCACAGCATCTGCTCCAATCAGAAAGCGCCAGTGATATGCGACCCCATGAGACGCCTGAGCCCACCATAGAATCTACAGGCCACTCAAGTAGGTGGGTGGCTGTGGCTGCTGTGAAAATTGGTTGGTGATGTAATCAGTAGAACCTATTGGCAGGCAGCGCATGATCTACAATATGCTAGTGGCGCCCGCGCTTGGCCACTCAGACGCCGGAAATGCGCATGCTACCTGCCACAGATTATCATGTTGACCAGAAGCGCTACATGTATGACAGATGGCAGGATGCCAAATGTTGATGTGGTGCAGCTGGCCACACCTAGCTGCCCGAGCATCCAGAACCTGCTCGCTACCAGTCTTGGCAGGAGCTTGTCACTGCAAGCACTGGAAAGCATAGTGACAGCTCACCATAGACACGCTTGTGGTGACCACGCTTGGCACTCCAGGCGTCCAGGATCTGTTTGCTGCCGGCCTCCAGCTCAGCCGCGCTGGCGTTGCTGCGTGCTGCAAGCGCGGCGTCGATGTTGCCGGTCACAGCCTCTGGCGTCACCTCGGGGTGCCGCACCACCGGCTCTGGCGCAGCTGGCTTTGCCGGCGCCTTCTTCACAAAGGTCTGTAAACACGGACACGTATGGTTGTTTGCGCATTTGTCTTGGAAACAGAGTGGGGTGCGCCACTGCTGGCTGCATGCCGTCGGCTGTTTGACACCTTCTTGAACAGATGTGTGCATGATGCTTCACCGAGGTGCCCTCAAGATGAGATGTTGGCGCATGTCCGCCAGGCACTTGTGAGATGCCAGACATTGCCTTGTGTGCATTGTGTGACACAACGTGATGGTCATACTTCGTGGAGATAGGGTGAAACCCTCGATCTACTATGGGCGTGCAGATGAGCTCACCATGAACAGGTTCTGCGTCTTCTGCAGGCTCCTTTTGTCGAAGCCCTTCTTCTGGATCTCCTTCTGCTGCCGCTCCTCCTGCAATCATGCACAGAATCACAAAGCTGCCCATGGATCTTGGCTTATGTCCACCGGCATTAGAGCGGCATAAGCACGCACTGCTGATGTCATTCCTGGCGTGCAAAGGCTCACCTCCTTCTGCTTGCGGGCGGCCTCGCGCTCGGCCTCCTTCTGCGCCTTCTCCGCCGCCTTGGCAGCACGCTGCGCCTCCTTCTCCGCCCGTGCAGCCTCCTGCTCTGCCGCCTTCTTCGCCTGGAGCAGCAGTCGTTGCACTTGATGTCTCGCTTCAATGTAAGTATGCATAGACGTGCAGGAAGCACAGCACATCCGCAGACATTCTGCAGGCAGCCTGCAGCAAGTAGTTGAGAGTGTTTGGGCATCTGCACCTTCTGAGCAGCCTTCTCCTGCTGCTCCCGCTCCTTCAGGATGGCCTTGGCTGCCTTTTCTGCAGACTGACCCGCGTGCTCCTGTTCAAGATGATATTATCCGAGTGTCATGCCCAACTGTGCATCCTGACATGGCAACTTTGCAGGTGAATCGCAGGAGCACATATTCATGCTGCATGATTGATGTTGCAGGTCGCTTCCAGCTCTGCTGCGCACATTAATGGGGCTGCCTGCTGGTGTGAGGCTCAGCGGCACTGGGCTGGCGGCCGCCACCAGGCCACCAGCAGCAGCAGCAGCAGCAGCAGCAGTGCCGCCGGGCTGAGCAGCTGGTGTGGCATTCGCTGGCGTCGCCGCAGGCGGCGGCGGGGCCGTGGCTGGCGTGGCTGCAAAGCTCTCCTTGAGCACCTTCTCCAGGGCCCTGCCCGCGCGCTTCGCTGCGGCCTTTCCGGTTGCCGCCTGCGCCAGCGCCTTGCAGGCATCTGCCAACGCAGTGATCTCCTTCTGCCCCTGCAGGGTGCGAGACCGTGAACTTTTGACCTTACTTCAGACTCTTCCAGATGGTTGAAACCAGTCCGAATGTGTCGGATGAGCTTGAGGTGCATTGAATTGCAGGTGCATAGAATGGGATGAGGGGCTTGTTGTAGTATGGTGGTTGATAGGTGAACAAGCATTCACCTGTATAAGGCGCTTGCGGCGCTCCATCGCAGCCGGCCTGACAGCCTTGCCCAGCACCTTGGCGTCGCGCACATCCCAGTGCCATAGTAGCTCTGGCGTGGTGTCGTTGAGGGCATCTGCCTGCTCCGCCCGACCTGCAGTCGTGCCAACACAGCAGTGGTGATCGATCACAGCTTTTGCCCACTTGCTGTGATGTTACAGATGCATTTTCGCAAGAGGAGCCAAAAAACTCTGAAACGACAACCATGCGGAATTAAGCACCGTCTTTGACGCCGAAGCTCTTGCGGGACGCCAGCTCCAGAATGGTGTTCTGCACCAGCATGTCCGTCACCGGGTTGCTGGCGTCCGCGCTGGCCATGCACGCTGTCAGCCGCTCGACCAGCACCGACAGCGGCGCTGGCGACCCCATCACGAATGCCGCTACCTGTATACGCATGATGGCACATCTTTAAGCTGCCCTGAAGACTCTGGTCTGCACTTTTCTGGACAGCAGCACTTTGCAGATTGCACTATTCGGACAGCGATACTGGGTCCAAACAGAAGTTGATCGTGCTGCACCTGTGCTTTGCTGAAGCTGTGGCGTTCGCCCCCAGCAGGCAGC
Organism: Tetratostichococcus sp. P1; assembly: GCA_036584455.1. Taxonomy (NCBI): domain Eukaryota; kingdom Viridiplantae; phylum Chlorophyta; class Trebouxiophyceae; order Prasiolales; family Stichococcaceae; genus Tetratostichococcus; species Tetratostichococcus sp. P1. Next base: position 1,044,874 of record BTPI01000006.1, read on the forward strand.
GGCTGCACAGGGCCCTCTGAGCGCAGCAGGGCCAGCTGCGCCTCGATGCGCTGCTGGTACTGCTCCACGAGGGCATTGCGCACCCTGCCAGTCCGAACACAAGCAGGCTGGTGGACTGTGCAGACGTAAGCACTGTCACCCACATCTTGCCATAACCGCAGTTGCATCAGGATGGTGAAGTGGCACCGACTAGACTGCAGCGTCTGGACCCAGCATCTGGGACTCACTCTTGCGAAGGGGCATTGCCGGCCAGCAGCGTCTGCACCATTTTTGCTGTGGCCACCGCAAAGCCGCCTGCTGAACCCCTTCCCGGGCTGTCAGAGTCGCCTGCCGATGCTGCAGGTGTGACATCACCCGGCGTGCGGGCGCCTGCTTGCTGCTGCTGCTGCGGGGCTGCCTCTGCCGTCTGCATGGCCTCTGCTATGAGCTGAGCAGCCGCGGGGCTGCCCGTTGTCGGCGTCACTGCTGTGGCGGTGTGCTGCCCTGACTCTGGGGTGTGCGGCTGCGGGGCATCCGGCTGCGGCTGCGACTGTTTGCTGGGCTTCCCTGCATCGGCCGCCGCTGGCTGCTGCATCGCACTACCTGGCTTCCCTGCACCGGCCTTGACCGGCTCCTGCGCGTCGGCCAGCGCTGGCTGCTGGGCTGCAGGCTCCGCTGCCTGTTCTGCCTCGGGCTCGGACAGCTCTGCTGCCCGAGTAGCTGCAGCATCAGCAGCGGCAGCGCCGTCGGCAGCCTCTGCAGACTCGGGCTCATCTGCTGGCACAGCTGCATTGCGGTCCGCAGACTTGAGCCGCTTCGCTGTCGGCTCGTGGCCACTGCTGCTTGCCTCGCCGTCTGGCAGGGTGATGACCTCATACGCGACTCCAGCGGTGGCTGCATCTGTGTGCATCGGCTGTGCCTCGTCATCGTCAGCCGTGGGCGACGACGCTTCTGCTGGTGGCGCCGGCCGGGCAACGGGCTGCGCGATGGCGTCCGACTTGCGCTTGGGCTTGTTGCGTGCAAACCAGGAGGTGACCTGCAGCATGCAGGTTCAGGCTCATCGTTCGTGCATCATCACCTGCACAGGCCTGCCTGGACTGTTTGGGTGTGCGGAGAGACGCCCAATGCCAAGGGGTTTCGATGCAAGCTATTCTCAAGGCATACTCAGATGCATGGCTCACATGCATGCCTCATAAATTTTTCTGCGGCGCACCTGGCTGGCAGTCAGGCAAAGGTCCTTGGCGAGGCGCTCGCGCTCGAGTCTGCTGGGGTTGGGGTTCTTCGCCAGCACCGCCTTGAGCTTGTCCTTGTGCTCCTGGAGAATGCGGGGCTGCGCTGCCGCAGGCGCTGGAGTCTGTGGTGCATGGTCGGGCAACTGCTGTCGCCAACAGGTTCAATCAATATGCGTTTGGGGAATGCTTCGTGGGGCAGCCTGCTCATGCGCAAAATTGAAGGATCAGCACCTGGACAGCGGCACTGGGTACGCCGTTCAGGACGCCCCTGTTCTCCTGCTCGTGGTTGGGCGACTCCTCGCGTCGCGTCGCTGCATCTGTTGGTGCAACCTGCACAGCCTTTGTGCCCTGTACAGCGGCTGCAGCTGCATTCGCACTGCTGCTAGGGTTCGGACTAGCCGGTTTGGTCGGTGCCTTGGACCACAGTGCTGTCAGCCGATTGGCCGCCTGCGGCATGGTGGGGCGATCTGAATCGCCTCAGAGGCGCATATCAGGTATCACGAGTGCATGCGCGGCGCTATAGATGCGGAGGCAAGCGCGGACCGGTCACAGCATGCTTGAATCCGAGTTTAAACCCGATGCAAGACCCCTTGGACGGACACACTTGCGCCGAAGCGGCCAGAGGACAGCGGCAGGGATCAAAGCTGCCCCTGTATGCTCTGTTGGCGCGCAAACAAGGCCCTGCGCGTGATCGGGCGCAGCTCAAAGTGGTTTGAACCTGCTTTGAGAGATGACAAAATGCAAGGTCACTGTTTCATCATGTCCCTTTTGTTTAGCGGCTAGTGAGTGGCTAGTCACCAGAGCGGCACACGCGGGCAAGTCAGTGCAACAAACGCCTGTGTGACATTCCACTCGATCCTTGACACAAGCAGCCATGTCGTCGCTCACGGCAGCCTTTGGCACGTTGTCGTTGGGCCGGCCGTGCCGCACGCCAGTCACAGCCACAGCCAGCCGTCTCGGCTCCAGCCCAGCCCTCCGTGGCTGCCAGCTCCTGCATGGTGAGCTTGCTGACCATAGAGACGATCACTAGCGGAAGGGGGCGCTGACGCGCTCTCTAAGGCCCGCCGACCTGCATGCAGCAAGGGATTGACTCGGGTGTCTTTCAAGTAGCCTGTGTTTCTGCTAACTAAGCGCGGTCATCCCTCCTTGCAGCTCCGCGCCGGCAGCTGAGCGTCGCCAGGACAGCCTTTGCAGTGGAGGCAAAGCAGAACTCAATACAGCGCATCCGTCTCAGCGAGAAGCACCGCATGTACAACAAGGCGCGGAAATCAGCCATCGCCACCCGCATGAAGAAGGTGAGCCTGCTTTCTGCCGAACAGGCCAGACTGTCGGTGACACGCTGATGTAACTGTAACAGGGTTCAGTCGGACCCCTTGCTGGGGTGCATGCGCGGCGGGTTTGCATGCTGTGGTGCTTCACCCTCGCAGGCCACAGCTACTGTTCACTGGCCAGGCTCGAGGGCCATCGGCCGCTGCTGTCGACAGTAAAATCCCTTGTTTCCAGTCCGAAGTTCCGACACCAGTGCTGCCGCTGTGCTGCAGGTGTTTGCAGCCATTGCAGGTCTCCGCATTGACCTCCAGCAGGTGGGGGAGGAGCAGGTGAAGCCAGTGGAGACCCTCATATCCGAGGCGTACCAGGAGATCGACAAGGCAGTCAGCAAGGGCGTGCTGAAGAAGAACACCGGCGGGCGGCGGAAGTCGCGGCTGGCGCTCGCGAAGAAGAAGCTGCTGATTGATGCGGGTCTGTACACCCCAGCATGAATCGCTCCAACACTGAACCGTCGCAATCAGGTTTTTGCAATGACAGCACAATGGTAATGGAAAGGACACGCTGCCTTTGAAACGTTAGATTATAGTACGTTTCAAGTTTCACCGGTCCAAACCACCAGATGTTCAGAGCATGTGCACACGCCATACAGGCATGTCAAACATTTCAAAGATCGCGCCCTCAAGATCTGAAACCACAAAGGCGACTGCGAATCGATGAGCAATGTCCGTGCTATAGTTACCCGCTGCACATTTCAAGGTTGTCGCAGGCAGTGGACAGCATTACTCTTCTGGCCGATGACTGTTCACCACCTCGAGCGTCTGCAAAGCAATAGCAATGCAACAGGCGGTCAGCCACATGTGAACGGCATTCCTCTGCATCAGCACTTTGATAAGGAGTATACCATATCATAATAGAGGCGGAGGGTATTGCGGTCTACCTGCTGTGCTATGCTGAGCTCCTCGTCAGTTGGAATGACCAAGATCTTGACGCGGGAGTCCTCAGTCTGGATTTCCGCCGACTTGCCGCCGATGGCAGCCTCGTTCTTTGCATCATCCACTTCGATGCCGAAAGCCTGTGACGCATCAGCAGAACATGCAGTCAACAGATCATGGCAAGCAGCAGGGCTGTTGCAAGCATCTGTTTTGCATTCGATGAGTAGCTGCACATTCATCGGGCGGGGGTTCATCCACCTCCAGTCCCTTCAGGCACAGCCTCCTGGTCATGGGGTTGTTCTCGCCGATGCCTGCAGAAGGATGGGCGCACCAAGTTTATGGGCGCCATAGTACTGCAGGCACACATGCAAATTTAGTCTGGTGTGCATCCAGAGTGAAAGGAGGTGATCGCCTGAACACAGAAGGCTCTAGCACACCTGCGGAGAACACGATGGCGTCAGTGGCGCCCTCGAGCTCGATCAGGTATGCTCCGAGGTATTTTCTCAGCCTGTGGATGAACACCTGCACAGCACCCGTGAACTCAATTGCAAGATTGTGGCAGAGGCATGCGAGGCCACGGACAACCATTGCTGATGTCAGCGTGTCAGCGTGTCAGCATGTCAGCCGACACGGGGCAGCAAGGATGGACATGCGGGAGCTGACCTCAATGGCCAGCTTGGCCTGTGCGTCCCCGCTGTCAGCGGCCGCCACCACCGACCGCAGGTCCGCATTGCCCGCCAGGCCCAGGAACCCGCTCTACAGGATCGTCACTGCCCGTTCATACTAGCGTTTCCCACTAGCATTCGAATATCTTTTGGAACATCTTCAAGGTCAGGTGCACATCTGCTATGTTTTGGTGCAGCAAGTGGCAGCTGCAGCTATATCCAGGCGCAGACATGCCTGCTTGTTCATGAGCTTGTCGACGGCGGGAATGGACATGTTGCAGTGCTGTGCCAGGTAGACCACCACAGACGGGTCGATGTCACCGCACCGTGTGCCCATCATCAGCCTGCATAAATCATTCTCAGCTGGCAGCCTGCACCAATCGTAATCTCACAGGTTCTATGTCCTCATCACAGCACCACACTTCAGGGCCAGCAAGAATGTCAGACATGTAGCGAAAGCAGAGTGAGTCACCCTTCGAGGGGTGTCAGCCCCATGGATGTGTCGACAACACTGCCTTTCCTTACCGCTGACATGCTGGCACCAGCACCTGCAGCCGCCTACCACACAGCGACCTCACCAGCATGCCATGCATACAATGACACCAGCCATCTGCTGCCGTCGTGAGCTGCAACAATCAGCTGCAATGCATACAGACACTGGCAGATGCAATAACACAATTGCGCTTGAGTCCCTGCCGCTGACAGCATGAATTCGGCCGGCAACTGCACCTATGTGGCCAATGATCAGGTTCAGCTCCGCCGCGGGTCGGCCCAGCATCTTGGCAGCGGCGCCCACGAGGAAGCGGTAGCTCGTGCCATGTGCGCCATACCGCCGCAGACCCTCCCGCTTGGCCAGCTCCGCCGGCAGCGCATACGTGTACGCAGCTGGCGGCATGGTCGTCAGGTATGCGGTGTCAAACACTGCCACCTGCGCTTGAGACACATGAGAGGTCGGATAAGGATGTTTAGTTGAGTACTCAACAACTTCAGCCATGAGTAAACGACTCAAACTGCAGAATCAGGCAGCTGGCAGTCCCTCTGCATCGTGACACGACAACAACAACGCTGTGCAACCTGCCAGCAGCTTTGTAGTTCCTTAGGGCTGGAGAATACGGCAGACGCCGAGTGTATGCTCCCCAGAGTGCCAGGCTGTCCAGTGCGAATCAACATCAAGACTGATCGCATCGGTCAATCACTTGATGCATCCAGCACAGCTCACCTGCGGGCATGAGAACACTGCGGAGGCTGCCCGAATGCCCTCCAGGTTTGCCGGGTTGTGCAGCGGCGCCAGCGGCGCCGCATCCTGGATAACCCGCATCACGCCGTCGTCCACCAGCCGCGCCGCGGGGATGTCGCGGCCGTGCACCACCTGCAGGTCGCAGCATCATCTGCTGTTGGGCGTCCGCAGTCATCCTCAGCTCCAAGGGCTTGCATGCAGCGCCTTGCATGCCTCAATATGCAACATGCGTCGATATGCAACACGATCACCACAAGGTGGCTTTAGAATTCGTAATCAAGCAATTCAGAAGAGATTGATCGCACTGTGCATCCACTTGAGGCCTCACCCGGTGGCCGACAGCCTCCATGTTGTCCGCAATGTTCGCCGCATATGTGTCCTTCAAATGCTGCAGCACGTAGTCCAGCGCCGTCGTGTGGTCCTGCGACATGCATCTAATATGTATAGACGTCAGAGCGTCTTTCCTTGGGTGTACCATGAAAGCCATTAAGTTGCAGCAGCTCCTGACGCATGCACGACGCCATGCAGTCGCCCACCTTAACACCCCTGTCGACAGCCGTCTTCTCGGGATTGGCCGCCGTCAGCTCCGTGGTGATGATGCGCGAGTTCTTGACGTCGCCGATGCGTTCCACCAGCCCCGACACAGCGCCGCGCAGCCCCGCAGCGGCATCAGTGAACAGCTTGAATTTGAGGCTGCTGCTGCCAGCGTTGACGACCAGCACCAGCCGATCGCTGGCCGCCATCGTCCCGAAGCGTAGTGCCGCCGTCAAACCACACTCATCACAGAATGAGCATCCTCACAGCGGTGCGGCGTGACCGATCATGAACGGCAATCAAACGCATTGACGGGTGCTCTCGGTCGTCTGCAATGCCTATCCTGGTCAGCTGTGCATGGATCGGCGACAGAAGATAAGCAATTGTTATCAAGCTGGCAACAGTGCAGGGCTGCAGGCTGAAGCTTGCCGCAAACCCTGCAGTTGACTACCGAGCTTCTTCGTAGGCAACCGTAGGGTAGGCAACCATACCATGCGCACCATCGATCGGCAGGATCGACACTCACACCATATTCACACTTTGCAACGGGACAGATACATCAACTGGTTTCACAATGGCGACGAAGGCTCATGGCGACGGTGCGAGCACTACACATGCCTCAGCTGTCTTATCCAAATGCCGTCGGGGCTCACAACCCACCAGTTTGGCACAGAGTTTGCACAGCGAGCTTCCGAAGATCATTGCATACGATGAAACAGAGCAGGCCTGACCTGTGGACGCCATTTCGACGCAACTGTGCGATGACAGCGCAGGAGATACTGTCGCACAACTGTTGCAAACATTCCGTTTGGTTCCATGCAGACCTGCTCGATGAGTTCAAGAGGGGCGGAGGCCCGCGAGCGGTGCCCACAGGCAGAGCTTCTCTCGACGTGAGGCTGAATGCCTGCTTGTCGAGGCTGCTGAGACGTGCGAAAGTCTGTCACTGTTGCCGCCACATCAGCATGGCGGTTGAAATGCTGCATCACACCGTGCTGAGCCAGCATGCCAGGTTCCCCTGGTGATTACTGCTTCCGCGAGCATGCATCCCACGTTTACCCAGATTTGCTTGAACTTATCACGGGCGTGACATGCCACATTGCAGGGACGGCGGCCGGATCCGGAGGCAACCCTGCAGCACAACTCATTGGACGACGATGGCTACAACCCTTCCACATACGGTCAGCATCCGGAGTGGGGCAAAAGCGCTATCGGAATGTTCACGCGTTGTGTGCATGCTAAAGAATTTCCCAGTGCGCATCAGGCATTGGATCATCCTTGTGATGCTGGCTGTCAAATGCAATCTGGCGTGTATGACGCAGGCGCAATTCGTGCGGCAGCGTCTGGAGAGCTGTACAACGCGGCCAACAGCTCGCATGGTAATCTGGCGGACCTAGACCAGCAGCAGGCACCCCAGCCGCAGCGAGAGGTGTGGTGCCTCACAATACAGATGTGTCATTGACAGACAAGCTACAATTTTGACGTGGCTGACCATCACAACGTTTACATATCTGCAGCAATGCTGTCAGTAGCACTGTTAACGCCTCTGCTGCACTGCCGCAAATGGATAAACTGTGCGCGGGAGTGAAGCTGGCCCAAAACACGATGTAGCTTTGCCTGTATCTCAAGGTGTCACCTGTGACGATGATGTTCATGTACGCAGGGTAAGGTGATGCGGCCGGAGCCGGGGCAGTATGGCAAGCCGAACCGGAGCGAGTCGCAGTCGCTGGATGACAGACCCATCGACCTGGCGTCGCTGCTGCCCCAGAACCCGCCGGGCGCCGAGGCCTCCCGCCGTGCTGAGGAGCGAGTGGTGAGGCTGCATTTTCTGTAACATTCCTGGTGATCATCCTGTGCCTGATTGGAGCTGCTGGCGAAACAGTGCTGCTATACCAGTCTGCCGGGCCGCAGAAATTCTCATCAACATGAGAAGCGCGCGGTAAGAGAGTCCACACCACAATTGCATTGGAAGCTTCTGTACAGCAGAATTGCTCATTGAAGACCCGCCTCGCTGCTGCGCTTGAGCCGGCGCCTCACACTGATGCCTCCCGCTGTGCCAAGTGGAATGTCTGTTGTATCATTGTACTATTCGCGTGCCACAACACGCCTGTGGGACTACCTTTCTGTGCGCTTCCATTGTTATGATTGGTGCAAATAGCGGAATGATGGCGATCCCGGGGACCACCAGGTGGCCATGATCATTGTGACCAGCTATGCTGTCTGCTCACACGACACTGTGCACTGCATGCAGTTCCGTGCCAACTCGAGGGACAGCCAGCCGGACGAGGAGGAGCACGAGTACCGCCGCACCGACTACTACAGGCCGTCAGAGCACCCACCGGCCCGCCAGTCCTCCCACCTGGACCTGCAGGTGAAGCTGTTTGCATGGCCTGGTCGACGCTTTTCCGTCTGGGCCAGGGTCTGTTCATAGTTCTCATTGGATCCTGGACCAATGTGACAATGTCCTCTGGCTTGGCTCTAGGTATATGAAGCTTCGTCTTGCTGCATGCAGACTGATCTGCCCATGAAAAGCATCGAGGCATTGACCTAAGAGTGTTCAACCCCCATCTTTGCTAAGCGCTGCTGACATGACGAGACCCTGTTCCTCTGCTGCATGTGCAGGCCGCTGACAACTGACTGGAGAGGTACACCCATCGTGAAGTACACTGGGGGATGCAAAGGGATATGCCATGAGAAGTTGGAGGAAAGCGGACTGATGCCGACACAACAGATAGAAATCCACGCACACACCTATGGCGAAGAGCTGCAGCGTTGTTGGTTCACTGTTTAGGTGATGAGGATTTTCTCATGTGTTTGACTAGAGCTTCGCTGACGACACGCTTGCAGGCATCAGCGTCTGTTGCTTTCCCATGCACTTTTCCTTGTTCAAAGTCGGATTGTCACAGCAAACTGCTCATGTGGTACATGATAGGCATTGCTTCATCGTCTGTACATCGCCTCTCCGGCCCACGCTGTGAAGGACACTTCGCCGTCATGTTGTCACTCAATAGCCCTCCTGCTCCTCATCATCTTCGAATGCCGGGTTTGACGACCAACTCTGCCGCGCAATTGGTGACACATCTTGCGGCGCCATTTCTGTCGCTACAGCATCACACTTGCACTCCACCGATTGGCCCTTCTCAATTGCGCGCATGGCGCACGGGCACAGGACCAGGCTGAATGCGGCGTTATACGTCTCCTTCCTGCTGCCACCGATGCCGCCGCTCCGAGCGGCGATTCCGCAGTAGTGATCCACGAGATGGTGGAGCTGCGCTGAGAAGTGCCACGCCCGCCACGCCAGCCGCAGATTCTGTGACAGGAAGAGGGGTAGAGAGTGAGGCTGCCTTTCTCCCTCGAAAGCTGACTGTAGCCCCCTCCCCCATACCTTTTGTTTAAGTGCAGCAAGACATCAAGCAAATGCGCAGTCCAAGATCGGATGCAGCAGTCGCTTCCACACCTGCTGATCCCGACGGGCTAGCACCAGGTCGCCAAGCGAAATGGCCGCCGCCATCCGCCGCGCCGCAGCCCGCTCCTCTATCGCTTCCTGCATTGACAAGAGCACAATGCCAGGATGACCTCATGTTAGGCCCAACTTTGTCGCTTGCTGTTGGGGAGCAGAAAAGCAGGATGGCAAATGGCAGGGGTTTCTGCCGTTCTATGCCCAAAGCAGTAGTCCTGCAACTACCAGCAATGTCACAGGCATGTCATAGCTGCGTCACAGGCATGTCACCAGCCTGTCGCCAAAGCCAAGGGACCACCATGTGTTTCTGCGACTGCTATGGCAGTTCTGCATGTTGCATTCCCTGTCACAGGTGTGTCTCGACACTGTCTCACATGTGTGTCATGGCATGTCATGAGGGTGTCTGGGCACTGCCTCAATATGTTTGGCAGTGCAGGACTGCCATGGCAATGACACAGGCCTCCAGCTTTCGCCTCTGCCTTCCATCTCATTGTGGACAAGATCATAAGCTTGTGTAGATCTGCCGCTTCATGCGGTGATTTGGCTTTCGTACCTTGACGGCGGCGCGCCAGGCCTGCCAGTGGCGGGCCAGCGCGCCCGCCAGCAGCCGCTGCGCCGCCGTGCGCAGCAGCCGCCGCAGCCGCGCCTTCTCGGCAGCGTGCCGCCGCCACAGCTCGAAGGGCCACGCGATGTACCTCCGCCGCACCAGCCGGCACGCATGCGCTATGGCCCGCCACCTGCGGCATTCAAGAGTAGCTCCTTCAGCGTCTCAGACAGAATGTGCTGTCAGTGGAAGGCACTCCTGCCCAGCAGTATGCCAGCCGAGCATGCTTACAATAATAGAGCATGCAGCATCATTCCACCAGCAGAGCTGTAAATCACGATGCCGTTGCTGTCGCTGCACCTTTGCAGCGACATCGCAGCCTGCCTTGCTGCGACCTGGTCCTCCAGCTGCCGGCCGCGGGACTTGATTGCCGCCAGCAGCACAGCCATATGATGCCAGTGATGCAGCGTTGCTGCCAGAGCTAGCCTCTGCACAATCGCAATGGTCGACCCAATCAGCAAGGTAATCACAGAGGGAACCGATTGTTCTTGGTTGTGTATTCGGAGGCCAGCAACCCGGCAAATTGCAACCAGCACTGCATGGCAGACGCGAGCGCAGCGGTGTGCTCCATCATTTGTAAGCCATTGTTTCAGTCATAACATGTGCAACATTGCAGATCGTGAGCATTTGCAGGCCAATTCCGGAAGTGTGCACCATCACACACCTACGTGCTTAGCTTCACACCACATTCTCGCAAAGTTTTGACGCTGCAATGTTTTGGTAGACCCCACACACCTTTGCGAGCCGTGACGCGGCGGCCTTTCGGCGCCGGGCTGCCACCCGCAGCCGCCAGCCGGCCCAGGCGCGGCGGGTGGCGCTGCCGAAGCTCAGCAGCGCTGCGCGCTGCAGCTTGCTCCGTTTCTCCGCGCTGGACGCTGCATACTGCCGCCACTGCTGCCACGCCCTACAAAGGGTCATGTTCTGTGATGGTGAGAGCACGCCACCAGTGTCTGCAGGTCACATGTAACAATGCCATGGCTGAGCACCACCGCGTATGGGAGCTTGCTCGTGCTTTTCTTGCTGGTTACCGCGTACTGCTCTTGCTGCTGCCACGCTCTGCAGAAGAGGGATGTGATATGCTGTGAAGCATGTACAAGGTGTCAGAGATCACGTTGATCTGCAGGCAGTTAGATGATTCGATGGCCGCTCTGACCGTGATTGTGACCTGACTGTGCCGCTGGCCGATGGCTGTCTCACCTTTGTGTGTGCAGTTTCGTCCGGAAGTCGTCCGCACGCTGATCGCGAGCCTCAGCCACAGCGACCTCAAATGCGGCAATGCCCTGGCGCTGCAACGGCCGCTGCGCTGTGTCCACTGCAGCATGCTTCTGCGCCTGCAGGCGTGCAGACGCACATCACACATCAGTGCAGGATGAGCATTGGCAGTATCACAAGAGGCAAGCACACATGAACTGCTGTCCGAATCTGATTACTGGTTGCATTGTTGATTTGCCTGGTTCAAGATGAGTACATCCGCGCACCTTCCATGTCGCCCAAACAGACCACTCCTGGAAAGTGGAAGCCAGGGACCGCAGCGCGACACCTGAAAGCGCCTGCAAAACAGCAGACCGCTGTCAGCATCTGTGGTATGCGTAGTGGTATGCGTGGCTGGACTGCCAAACAGTATACTGATGCAGATGATGAGCAATGTCCACATTTGGTGCTCTGTCATGTTGCCACAGACGTCCATCTGCATGGTGCCTGCATGCCTGTGCCACCGATGTTCGGGCGTGGCGCTGCCACTGGGCTGCTGCCCGCCACGCCGCCAGCACAGACCGGCAGTCCCGCTCGCCCCTGCGCCGCCGCAAAAACGTCGCCTGCAGTGAAAACCACACACCGCAGCTGAAACATAAAGGGGCGACAGCAGTGTCTACATCAGCACAGCATGCACTGTGGATGCCCTCGGCGCGTCCCCCTGCAGAAAGCGGCACGTCACTTGTTGCGACTTGGCAAGCTGGACGATGGATTTTCGTCTGTGCCTTGGTCGGACCTGCTGCTTCTTGGCATGGCATGTCTCTGCATAGGCCCGCCAGGTCCGCCACGCCCTGCAGACTGAGCCGTGCTGCAGGGCCGCAGCCACCGCGGCGCCCTTGGTCTTCAGCAGCTGCCGCCTCGATGCATACTCGTTCCAGGTGCGCCACGCCTGAGAGGCAGCGGAAACGAGGGAGTGCTGATAAGAGCTTCAACTCAAACTGTGCAGGGTTTTAACCATGTTGATCCTGCCAAATGCCATGCACACCGCATGCAGGTACAACACTGATTTGATGCATCAGTGGTCGACTGAGATGCAACGACTCTGCCTGCTGTGTCGCACCTTGGCGGCAGCTGCATGCGACAGCAGCTGCAGGGCCCGCCCAAGGTTGGCCTTGGCCGTGGCTCGCCAAGCGGCATAGTCCCGCATCGCTGCAAAAGCCTGCGCCGCAAAAAAGGCACAGGCTGCGACAGGCGTTCTTGTGGCACCAGCTGCCTGCCATGCTCACCATTCCAAGAGGTTCCTCAGACCCGCCTGGCACGAGGTGTTCGAAGGTGCGACCAGGCTGCACTAGCGTGCCCGCACGACATGGTCTCACCTTGGCGCATGTGGCATCGTGCAGCTTGCCGGCCGCCAGCCGCAGCATGGTGCCCTTCTCAACGCTGCGGTGCGCAAACTCCACCCACGCAGCAAAGGCCGCATGCAGCGTGCGGCCGAGCAGCTGCGCCATAACCTATAACAACATAGTTGAGCAGGGTGACAATCAAACGTGGAATGCTTTGTTTGCGATTCTGTGCCACCTGACTTGCATGGGCAATGCGGTGCAGCATTGGCCTCGGATGCAAGCAGTATTGTGAGCCTGAAGATTTTGTGACCATAGCAACATACGGTATGTAACACTTGAGGAAGGGCAGTCCAGACCTTGTGGGCTATATTGTGCAGGCGGGCGCGCGATGATGCGGCTTCCCGCCAGCCCGAGAATGCAGCGGCCACTGCCGCAGACCGCAGCCGTGCCACCGCTGCCGACACCACAATTCTGCTGTGCGCCCTCCTGGCCGCTGCTTCCTGCAACCACAGTTCAGGCGGCTGGAGATGATCGGAGTCTCATGCCTTGCATCACTTCTTGCAATTGTACAGGTGCTGCATCGTGATGAGCCATGATCCTGCATTCAGCCTGAAGATACGCTGTCCAATCACTCGATTGACTGGGAAGGTCTTCGCCTTCAAGCAAATGCCACGCACCTGCCAGTCGCGGAAAGCTGCTGCCACCTCCCGCTGCCGCATGCTGGCCAAGCATGCTTGGACTGCCCGCCGCTCATACCCCATGCGCTGTGCTGAGGCGCGCCAGCGGTCGAACGGCAGCGCGATGTAGTGGTGCTGCATGTTGCGGGTGATGATGCGGCGCATGGTGCCCGCTTTCTTCACTTCTGCATGCCTGTCGAAGACAGGCAGGACCAGGTTTACTACTGCAACGACTCTGGTAAGAGCCTGTAGTGTACTCTTCGCTGCATGTCTTGGGTCATGGCCACACATCTTGGCAACTTCTGCGCGTAACAAAGCAGGGCAGCAGCCGCGCATGCTGATGCATATCAGATACTGTAAGACTCCATTCTGTGCTTGAATAATTTCAGCAAACATCCGTGGGCTCACTGCCCGGCAATTGGACACCTATCGGATGACCTCATGCATGATGCCTCCAACACACAGGCCCTCAAAATTCTGCTCACCAGGTGCGCAGGGCGCTGCGGCGCAGGATGACGTCATACAGCAATGCCGCGGCCGCCTTGTTGGCGCGCCGTTCCCGCTGCTGCGTGACGCCAGCCCTCCACCGCTGAAGTGCAGCGACCGCCGCACTGCCCGCCCACAGATCCATGGCCTGTGCCACGACATCATGAGGAAGACCAGTCTGCAGCTTCAGGGCAACTTGCGCATATGCGTTGATGCTGCGGCCAGCTGGCAGAGTCCTCCGTTCACACTGTTTCCAGACCGAGGCTGAAATGCAGATGGCAACCCAGCCTGTGAAAGGGATGGAAGTCGGGTCTTACAGCAGATAAGACGTAGGTGCATGACTAGATTCACCTTGGTCAGCTGCTGGTGCTTGTGGCGACGGGCGGTGAGGAAACGGCGCCAGCGCAGGAAGCAGCGCTGCGCTGCGTTGCCGCCCCAGAATGCCACGGCTGTGCGCGCAGCCTGCAACATTGCATCGTCATCAGCAGTGATGTATGAAACAGCCCACAGCAGAGGCCTTTGTGACTCTTTTGAGGTGATGAACCACATTGTCCTGCAATTATTCTTTGCATCGCTGGCAGCGCATTTCAAGCACATGAAGCTCTCTGGCTGACACTGCAGATAGAAGCACACGGCAGATCGCACCTTGTGCGTGTGCACGGCTTGGGCGAATGCCCACAGCACGCGTCGCCCAATGCTGAGGTACCGGTGCTCAAAGGCCAGCGCATACAGCTCCCTGGCCGCGGCCCGCTCCTGGATCGAAGTGCGCCACCGCTGCACAGGCAGCAGGGCGTAGTTTTGGTCAGCCGCTACGAACACCACCAGAGGGCGACAGCCATGAGTATCGTTGTGGCTGTAGACACACACCCAGATGCCGAGATACCGTTGGCGGTGCAAGTGGCAGGTGATGATGGAGTGGCAGACTGCACAACTTAGTTGAGCCTTACCATCAGGTGGGGTCAAACAGATGATGTGCAACACTTGTTGCTGCACGGCTGTTGCAGAGCGCACCTGGATGGCGTGGCCGAGCGTGTAGTGGCTGTCCCAGCCGGACAGCGCGGCGGCCAGGCGGGTGGACACCGACCCCCGCCGCTGCAGGGCCTCTGTGAGCGCTGCACTGGCCTGCCTTGCTGTGACCGCCATGCTCGCCTGTTGACTGTTCGTCACAAATGGGAAAGAATCCACTGTAATGGCGGCTTGCAGATGGTGAGCCAGGTGTTTCACAACAGGTTTCATGAAAGACACATTCACTGCACATAGGTAGCCTCCAGGGGATGCGCTCACCACCAGGCATCGAAGACCCGCTGCAGGGTGGCCCCCAGGCACCGCCGCAGCATCAGCCGAGCGCCCCGGTCACCCGCAACTCGAGCCCGCCAGCCGGCGACCGCCGCCGCCAGCGTCTTGTTTTGGATCCGCGCCAGCACCGTCCTCGCCGCCCGCCGCACGTGCGCATTGTACTGCAGCGCCGTAAGCGCAGCGTACAGCGCCTGCAGCCCCGATGCCACAACATTGCTGAGAATTTGAGACCGGAGCATGCAGAGCTTCGTGGTGTGGTGCTCAGGCACCGGGCTGCGGCTGTCTGCGACTGCGCGCTGGCAACGAGCTCAAATATGGTACAGTCATTCTGCTGTCTGCCGCCACGTCATAGCAGCACAGGAATTTTGATAGTATCAGGTGTGCCACCTGATGCCGCAGGCGCTGCACCGCCCGCATCTGCAGCCCAGCCGCATGCTCCCGTGCTGCACGGCACTCCCCAACATGTGCGCTCCAGCCGGCCCAGGCCGCTCGCATCTTGCTGTGCAGCAGCGCCTGCGACGGGATGGCACGCTGTTGGTGACACTCAGGGGAGGCCGCACTAGATCCGGCTTTATATCGTGTGAGCATGTCAGCTGGTAGGTCAGCCAGCACTCGAGGTGGGCTGACCCTGAACAGGAGGGACGCTTTTTGGCAGAGTGGCTGACGGGTGGGGATGTTTGGACAGCATGGTGTATTGGCACTTGGATTGAATGTGCACCTGCACAGCCGTGCGCAGGCTGCGCTGCCTGTCTGCATGTGCTGCAAGTGCTGCAAGGCAGCCGCTCAGCCTAGAGCCGCGGCGCATGACGTCTGCCTGCAGGCAACAGGATATGCATGATGAAATCGGATGGCGAACTGCAGATAGGCAGTCCAACTGGATGAGCACACGAGAATGGGCTGCTGTCAGTGGAGACGCTGGAGCTTGTGCCACTGGGTGCACCATGTCAGCATGTTGTCAGCACCAACAAAGGTGGCAGATCCAAGGTGCATAATACCACGAAAGCAAATGCCCTTGCCTGGCGCTTCTGCCGGCGGTACAGGGTGTGGACTGCCCAGGACTGGAAGCAGCGCAGCTGTGCGCCGTGTGCAATGCGTGCCACGACTTGCAGCGCCGCGCGCCGCTGGCCCTGCGCCAAAGCACAGGATGGTTTGCCCACATTCAGGACGAGCAGGCCGACTTCTGGACCTCAGTATGCTGCGTCGCACACAGCCAATTCTGTGCTTGTATGGCGCAAAATGATGACTGCATCTGCATGTCAAGCGCAATCAGCAGCAGCGTCATTACCTGTCGGTGCGATGCCACCTCCTGCCACGATCGGAAAGCCCTGCCAGTAGCTGCATTCCGAAGCAGCTGCACCGCCGACACCATGGCACAGTGCAGACGTGCACAATTGGCAGCGGCGGCATGCCAGCCGGCAAATGCTGAGGCCAGCGTCTGGGACTGCAGCCGCGCCACAGCATGCTGCAGCAGGGAGCGGCTGCCGGCTCGATCTGCGGCAGTTGTCTGCCAGCTGGCAAATGCGGAGGCCAGCAGACGCAACTGCAGACGCGCGACGGCATGCTGCAGGACTGCACGGCGGTCAGCTGAGTCAGCAGCGGCGGCGTGCCAGCCGGCAAATGCTGCAGCGAGCAGGCTCGCCCGCAGCCGCATGACTGCATGGCAGAGGAGGGCGCGGTTGTTGGCATGCTGCTGCCGCCACCGCTGCCAGCCGCCAAAGCAGGCCGCCATGCTGCGACTTCGCCAGTGCGACATAGCCTGCACAGGGTACGAACATGAGTATATCACATGTTGAGTTTCGGTGGTCCCAGCAAACTCTTGAGGCCCAGACGCACACTAGCAGTACCAACACCCAGAGACACGGCAAACCTTGCGGATGTCTTGCAGAAACCTCGTATAGCACCTGTGTGAGCCGCTGCAGCGTTGCCGCCCTGCCGCCCGCCTCGCTCCGCCACACCGCAAACAGCGACGCGACCTGTGCACGCTGCCGGCGCGCCACGGCAGCGCACAGCAAGGCCTGCTTGCTGCGCTGCGCCTCGTTGAACTCCAGCCAGGCGGCAAATGCTGCGGCTGCCACGCCGGAGCGCCAGCGAGCCAGCAGCCTGGCTGCCTGCTTCCTGTTGGACACACACGCAGCGGGGGCACAACTTCGTGATTGATGGTTTGATCATGCTTTTATGCAGCCAGCGCAGGAAAATTTGCAAAACGCCGTTCAAGAATGTTTCGGTAAGAAATTCGATGCATGCTCCATATCTATGGGTAACTGGCATGCCTGTGGAAGGTGTTGGACCAGGCCGCCTGCCGCCATCCCGCAAAGGCTCTGACCATCGCCACATGGGTGATATGCATCAGCGCCTGCACGATGTGCATGGCGCGTGTCAGCCACATGCTTACTGGATGCTCACAATCGCATGACAGCACCTCTGTTGCCAGTTTATGATGCTGTATTTGCTGGATGTGCACCCCTGTCCTGCCTGACCACACTTGCTGCGAACCTTTCTAAGCCCTCGCACGGTGGCTGCATGCTCTGCGAGCTGCGCAAATGCTGCCGACAGCTGGCGGCTGCGCCAAAATTGAGCAGCAGTCTGCTTGTTTGCAGCCCGCAGCTCCCTGCCGCCCACAGCCTCCCGCCATGCGGCAAAGGCCGCAGACAGCTCCTGCTTGACACAATTTGCAGCAAGTCCAGGGAAACATTCCACCAACATGCTCTCGTGTTTTGTGAGGCACAGTGCAGGCAGCGCCACCCGAGAGCTCAACGGCAAGCGTTTGCAATGATCATGCACCGTGAGCACAAGATGTTGCAGCAGTGGCAAGCCATAGTGGGTGCTCCTCAAGCCAATCACGATGTGCTGGAGATCACCCTGGCCTGCAGCCGTCCGACGCAGCGCAGAAGGGTAGTGCGGCAGTGCCGCTGCCACTGCGCTGTCTCCGCCCATGCGTGAAATGCCGCAGCTGCCGCTCTGTTGCGCCAAAGTGACAGGGCAGCTCCTGCAGGGACATTTGATAACTGCACATATTGCGATGTCTGCAGGCAGATGCTCCCGCCACACATGACCCGCATGCTCGCAACTGGGCATGCTTCACATGCCTCCAAGTATGCTACGCCCACGCGACTGCAGCACAATGCAGTGCAGGCACACCGGTGGCAGACACCAGGTGCCGCTGCTCTGCAGCCGCTTGGCGCCAGCCATCGAATCCCGCGGCAAGCTGCCGCTGCGTCAAGCGCTGCACTGCCCATTGAAGCGATGCAAACAGCCGCACCTGGTGAATCACCAGCAAAGCTTCTCGGCTGCTTTCAGAGCTCAGTAGGGATGTGTTCCAGTATGGCTTTGGAAGCGGGATATGCGTCATGCAGGCCGATGGGTCACACAAGATGGTGACAGCAACACAGGCAAGACAGCTCCGGCACAGCCGCACCTGATCCTTGAAACAAGCGAATGCGGTTGTGAGCGACTGCTGCCGGCGCCGCGCTGCGAAGTGCTGCACGACCTGGCGCCGCCATGCCTTGTCAACCGATGCGGCCCGCCACCGTGTGAAGCATTTCGACAGCTGCAGCGCCCGCCAGCGGCCCAGGCAGAGGGCCACCTGAGCACCAGGTGGAAAGAGGTGGCCTGTATGTCATCTGAGCACAGACAGGAGGGACTGCATGTGCATGGTGTCTCAGACGATTCCTCTGCATGCGGTAGCAAGCAAAGTCAATGCCACCCAATGACTGTGGCACTCACGTATTGCGTGGCTGACACCAGGTACACAGAGCAAGCCACATTAAGTGAGGAGAAGGTCCCACCAGCTGCCGGGTCTCATTGGCGGCACGGCAGAAGGCCAGCCAGGCGGTGAAGGCGGCGCGCTGCTGAGGCCGCACCCACGCCGCCAGCGCCGCCGACAGCCCCACCTGCCGCTGCTGCCCGTCGGCAGCTGCTTCCTGCACCCGATGCGACAAGACATCTGATGTACAGAATCAAATCAGGCTAGTGCCTGGCAGCTGCTACCACCTACATCCACAAAAGTTGTTCAGAGAATTTGGTGCTGGTATGATTTGTTGTGCTGAAAGGGTGGTGCACATTGTGACAAGGGACTGCGGACCCTCAAAGTAAAGCGTCTTACCTTCCAAGCCTGAAAGGTACTGGCAGTCATGTTCTGTCGCCACACAGCATCTGCTGTGCGTACGCGTGCCGCCTGCCATGTTTTGTACCTGCACAGCAAACAAGACATTTCCACACAGCTCAGATGGCATGCAAGACAGTGCTGATTGAGATCCACACAGGCATAGGTGGCGCAAACCTGGTCGTCGGCAGTATCACCTGAAGCGCGTGAAGGCCATTGAGAGCGTCTGGTGCTGCCAGTGCGTCACCATCCGCTGCAGTGTTGCCCGCAGGTGGCTGCGCTTGGCAGCCCACTCGCGCCACGCCTGCAGTGCCGAGTGCAGCGCCCTGTTTGCCAGCCTCCGCACAGCACCTGCCATCAACGTTCCATTCTTGCATCAGCTCATGAGAACGCACAAAGCGACATCAGCCTGAATGCACCCACGTCTGCAGGAGCCAAAAGGGTACATGCAACGGGAAAGGCAGCGCATGCTATCCGATGGTGTTGCATCGACACCACTGTCAGCAGTGAACAACAGCGTACAGACACTGCCAGGGTGCACAGCACGGTGCAGACCTCCTACAGTTTAACATGATGTGCAGCCAGCGCTCAAGTGTATGCTGCCTGTCCCGCGCAGCCCAGTCAGATGGTGGAGACTCAAACTCAAAAGGAGCCGCATAGCTTCAGCAAAAAATGTCCCTTACTTGAACCTCACCAGCAGCCAGCTGCCTGTGGTGCGCCTGCTGTGCCGCCCAGCCCAGCCACCGGTCGAAGGCTGCCGCCGTGACGACGCCTGCCCATCGCTGCACCGCCGCAGCCACCCTGAAGCGCTTCTGATGCGCCGCATCTGTCTGTGCAATCCAGGCAGCCAAAGCTCGGGCCAGACCGCCATGCTGGAGCCGTTTCGTGGCTGCTAGCAGCACCTGCATGCGATGGCACATATTGCTGAAGACACACCCCTGAGTCGTGTAGCCATGCGCTGTTTGAAATGACTTCAGGGGAACAACACTGTCACAGCATAGTCACCCTAGGCGCTTTGACGGGGTGTGCCTGTACTGTCTTTACAGGGCTCTCACCTGCTGCTCGTGACGGTACTGCTGCAGGCTGGCGGTCCACCCGGCCCAGGCTGCTGCCAGGCATGCTTGCTGCCACTTCTGTGGCATAGCAACAGACGGTAATGCTCAGGAGCCCCACAGCAGGCGCCGTCAGCATCAGACGGTGGCGCAGGGACCGACTGTACTGGTGCAGCACTGGCAGCAGTGCGCATTTGCAGATGCTCTGATAGTGCAGCAGCGTGCCTGCAAGCACTGCACGAGGCTGCTCCTCAAGGCCGCCTGGCGCTGGGCTGCGTCCGCCCAGCTGCGGAACGCCGGCAGCACATAGCGTGCCTGCCACACCTGCAACTCATGGTCTCGTTGGCTGGCACAGATGCCCCAACTTATATCATCATGCTGGACGCGGCCCACATGATTCACAGCAGATCATAAGATTGCTGCAAAGTAGTGAGGCACAGTCGGCCTTGTCTCCCGTTTATGGGAGTGAGGTGCCAACGGTGGCGCACCTGCAGCATGCGCAGGCCCACCGCCCGCTTGCGGGCCAGCCTCGCCGCCTGGTCGTGCCAGCCTCCGAAGGCGGCGCGCTGCGCAGCGGTCGCCCAGTGGCTGTGCACCTGCAACGCTTCACAGAATGGTATGTCAGGTGCGGAGGAACATATCAGCCAGATGCTGAGCAGTTGCCTACAGAGCTGTGAAGCTGCAGAATAGGACAGGGCCAACAATGCGCAGACAGGCAGGAGGCGGTCAGCTGAATCTGGCCTGGCACAGTAGTGCACAAACACCAGATTTCATCTTTCGCTCTTGAACAATTCCTGACCCACCGCCTGGAGCTGTGCCACCGCCGCAGCATGCTGTGCTGCCCAGGCAGCCCAGGTGCGGAAGGCCGCTGCAAGCCCCTGCTGCTGAAGTTGGCCTGCAGTGCATGTTGGAATAGTACAGTTGAAGACAGCTTGGCTTTCAAGACTTCTGAGACTTTCTTCGAGGGGCTGATCAGTGAGTTCAGAGTAAATAGAGCGGCTGCAAGCCCCTTCTGCTGCAGCCCAGCATACAAGACCATCTCAAAAGTAATAGTCAGCAGCTGCCCGCAAGGGTGTTGAGTTTTGCACACCGAAGAAGTTCACATTGACAACAGCATGTGCTCACACAGGATTGAAGTCTTGCACCGGGTAACTTGCACAGAAATGTGGTGCTGGACCTGCTGCGTGCCCGCAGTCGGCATGTCTCCAATGCAGCTCGCAGCAAAACATGATCAGGGTCACAAGGCAAAAGCCCCACGTATGAAAGCTGTGGCGCGCTGGGTCAGGAGCTGTTTGTGCGCCGCCCTACCAGCCCACTCCCGCCAGCAGCCGGCCACCAAAGCGTTTCGCCAGGCCGCCACCGCCCGCGCGGCAGCACCCCGCTTGGCGGCGGCATGCTGCAGCCGCTCACGCCAGCAGCGCCATGCCTTGCCCAGCGTGGAGTGGTGCCACGCCGCCGCCGCACCGTGGCTCAGCGCCAGCTTGCGGCGGCGGTGCTCCCAATGCTCCTGCGACGCATTGACTGGCGTTGAGCATTTCTGTAGCCATGTATTGCACACCTTTTTACATAGCCCTTTCATGCTGCAGCTGCGGTGGGACACATGCTGGGTGCTGCCCCATGCGTTGCGTACGACTCACAGTCCACGGCCGATGCATGGATCCAGGCAAAGGAACAGGGCACAGGATCAAATGGCCGACCTGCCAGGCGCTGAAGGCGGCGTGCAGCTGGCGGTTGACGAAGCGCCCGACCGCCAGCCGCAGCAGCTGCTTCTTGTGGGCAGATGCCAGAGTGAAGTCGACCCAGGCGCGCCATGCACGCAACAGGGTCCCGGCCCGCAGCGCTATCAACGCCCGCGCCAGCCTGGCCCGCCGCATGTGCTTG
Source organism: Tetratostichococcus sp. P1 (assembly GCA_036584455.1). NCBI lineage: Eukaryota > Viridiplantae > Chlorophyta > Trebouxiophyceae > Prasiolales > Stichococcaceae > Tetratostichococcus > Tetratostichococcus sp. P1. The sequence continues at coordinate 1,066,811 of BTPI01000006.1, forward strand.
GCCTGCAATGTGAATGAACACCAGCCGTGAACGGGAATGTGTAATTGTGTGACATGCAATGATCAGCGTACCTGTTGTTCAGAATGCGGTCGTCCCTTGCAGCATGTGTGGCACTTCAATGCGCTCCTCTTGATGCTTGAGCATGTTCTCACAAGTCATGCCGGTGCAGACCATGTGCTCCTTCCAACGTTGAATGCAGGCTGCCTTAGAAGTGGTGCCAAAGGGGATGTAACAACACCCACACATCTACACAGTGTGACATGTGTATCTGAGAGGTGATGGTTTACCTGAACCATGTGATGCCACATGCTGAAGCTGCGCCTGATGACGCAGTCCAGGTGCCAGGCTTGTGCAACCTGGCCCAGGTGCTTCTTTTCCTGCCGCGCTGCTGTGAACTGTTTCCACTGCCGCAGGGCGGAAAACAGCTGTGCACTGCGCAGCCTGGCAATGGCGCACGTGGCAGTGTCCCTGCAGCGCATGCCGGGCAACATTGCCGCAGATGTCTGTGGCTACGATGCATACGGTCGGACTTGAAGGAACTCGGCATTCTCGGTGCCGTCAGGCAGCGCTTCGCACCTCACACATCTGAAGTACTTGGCAGATGCTTGCCAGGCTGTCAAGGTAGCCGCCAGGCATGCAGCACTCCTGTGCTGGTGCCATTCCATCAGCACTGTGCTCCTGTTTGGACAGCAAGTATCGACGAGTAGTCGGGTGTTCTGCCGCACTGAATCCAGAACATCTATCAGTGCAGCAGGCAAAGAATGCTCGTGACGAGCTTTCACCTTGTGGTGGCAAGCTCATGAGCACAGTCGCGCCAGGCCAGAAGAGTTGCATTCTGCACCCGCCCTCCCCACCTGGAAGAGGATTGGCTCGTCAGAACATGCAATTGCAGCGGAGACGACGCTTCTGCCGCCACACAGCAGTGCACCGCAACTGTCGAGACAGCGGGCGGAACGCAGGCTGTATCCCTGCAGTCTGGAAACTCTGCATGTACACAGTCCCTCGTTGTCGCCACAGGCACTGCACAGGCAGCTTCCAGATATTTTACAAAAAGGACAGAGTGAGCACAAGGTCTTTGTCTTACATGTGTAGCAGCTGGGCGGCTGTTGAGTGCAGGCGCCGGCCCTCCGCAGTGCGCCGCCGCCAATCGGCCACGACGCGGCGGCGCCGCAGCGCCTGCAGCCGCAGCGTACAGGAGCACTGCAGCTGCCGCCGCGCAGCTCGCCCCTGGGCAAACTGCCTCCAGGTGCCGAATGCGGCGGCCTGGCACAGCCAAGGGAGAGCAGTGGAAAAGGTCTGCGGGGTTTTGTCGTTGAGCAAATGCCCGCGCCCGCAGCTGGTGGGCGCTGGAGCCTTTATCAAAGCGACCAATGACCCATGGGTCTGCGACCCTACTGCCGTCCGGAAGTCAAAGCGCAACCGCCTGGCTACACGCACATAGATCGTAAAACATGCCATTGGCTACATGTGGGCTACATTATCGAATGCTGATCACTATCCACAGGACGGGAAGAGCGCCTTCTTCACCACTCCTGCCTGTGGATTGCGGAGGGTGGAAGGCCAGAGCCCAATAGGGGCTGCAGGCACACGGTCTCTGTTTCAAGGGCCATGTATAGCAGCACCTGGTGGCGGTGCCGCAGGCAGCCTATCACGGCGGCACACTTGGACTTCGTCTGCCGCCGAGTGGCCCAGAAGTCGCGCCACCCTGCAAATGCGGCGGCTTGGGATGCCATGGCCCACAGACGGGCGGCTCTGCGTGCTTTCTCCTTCTTCAGCTGCCGCTCCTCACAGCGGGCCCGCCAGCCTGCAGGAAGTTGTGCCACATCACAGTTCATTCGGTTACCATGAACTTCCAGTTGGAATGCGTGACCCTCAGCAGAGCCACCTACTGCCCTTTTGAGCTCTCGCTCCTCCTACGATTTCAGCCGACACATAGGTAGTTCACGCTGCTGTTCACAGTGGTTCTACTGCGGTAAGGTGCCCAAACTTGATGACAGTCGACAACTGTACCAATGGTGATCCAGACCATGGTTCACCATGGGTCGAGACCATCGAAATGCAACAATACCTGCAAAGGCTGCCGACTGCGCAGCGGCCGTCCAGCGCAGCAGCGCCCGCTGCACAGCCGCCCGCTTGGCCGCCTGCGCCACGCAGAATGTCATCCAGGCGGCAAAAGCCGCCCGCAGCCGCAGGCTGGTCCAGAACCCCAGGGCCCGCTGCAGCACCAACCTTTTCGCAGGCTCCGTCTCGCAAAACGCCGTCCAGGCCGCAAAGGCCGCCGCCTTCTGTGCAGCCGCCCACTGTTGCACGGCACGCTGCGCCGCCGCCCGCTTCAGCGGCTGCTGGTCTTTGTATTTTTTCCAGGCAGCGAGCGCTGCGGCTGTCTGTGTTGCCGCCCACCGCTGCACAGCTCGCTGCACTATCGCGCGGCTGCCTACACGCTTGACGGTGTAATCGGTCCAGGCACCAAAAGCCGCCCGCTGCAGCGCTTTCGTCCAGCTTTCAATGGCTCCTCGCAGGGCGGCGCGCTTGGCTTGCCAGCCGGCGAACGCTGCGGTCCAGGCGCCAAATGCAGCCCGCAGCCGAACGTTGGTCCACTGCTGCAGGGCCTGCCGCAGGGCCGCCATTGTGGCCCGCCTGGCCCCGACAACAGCCGCCCATGCGCGCCAGGATCCAGCCTGATGAGTGAGAATCGGAGGTCGTCAGACAGTGGTTCGTTCGAGAAAGGTTCAAGATACCAATGTCATCACCTTTTGAACGAAGAAGAAACGACAGCATGTGCAAAGGAGTGGCTGCTTGCGCACACGTGCCTCTTCCCATGAAACACGGTAGCACAGCCTCAAGAGTACGAGTGGTCACCAGTCTTGGTAGCCCCTACCTGATGGTGGTGGTTGAACGCGGCCACCGCTCTGGCGAGGCGCTCACGCCGCAGGCGGCTGCCGGCGCACTCGTCCCTCCACCTGCTGAAGCTCCACGCCTGCCGGCTGGACACATAGTGCTGTACTGCCTTGGGCACCGCTTCCCGCTTCCACCGCCGGTACAGCGCCCAGCTGGCCCAGGTGTCGAAGGACGCGGCGGTGGCCCGGTGCAGCAGGCGGCCCGCGGCAGAGCGCAGCAGCTGCCGATGGTAGCGCTTGGTTGAGGCCGCAGCCGCCCACCCATGAAACGACCTGCGAGTGATTGGGAGTGGGATATAGCAATGTCAAACTGCGGTGTGATGCGGGTTAACAGTCACACCAATGTCGTTGACTGTATGCTGTTTCCCTGCTGCCGCTAACTATCATGATCGTCAGTCTCAGTCTTTGGAACACCTGGCCAGGGTGCCACCCAGAGGGAATGCGCTGCAAAGGTGTGGGGCTTTCCAGCAATTCGAAATACATGTTGTGGGCCCACCTGGCCGTTGCGCTCGACCGCATGGTGCCCACGACTCGCAACAGCTGCTGGTGCTGCTTCGCTGCATGTGCCGCCCATGCCACCCACTGCCGCAGGATCACCAGCCGCAGCCGCGCATGCCGCTTGGCCACACCCTGCTGCAGCCTGCCCCCCAGGTCGCGCTGCCTGGCCGCCCACGGGCGCCATGCCGCAAATGACGCCACCAGTGTGCGGCTGCGAATCATGCCCAGGCAGTGGCAGAGAACCCGCTTCTGCTGCGTCTGCAGAGCCGCCCTACAAGCAATGCTTTGCAGCTTTCACGATGGGAACTGGATATTTAAAACAGAGGAAACAGACTTTGTACTTGAAGTCCTGTTGATTCACCTGGACTGCCAGCTGCGGAACGCCCGCAAGACGGAGTTGCCCCGCAGCTGCACCACAGCACGGCGCAGCTTTGCGGCTTTGTCATGGTGGGAGGCCAGCGACTGCCGCCAGGCGGCCCAGGCGCTGCGCATGATGAGGGCGCCGCAGCGGGATGCGACCCCGAGGAAGCAGCGCCGCAGACGCTGCCGCCGCTGCATCGCCTTCAGCCATGCCGCCAGGATGTGCCGCCTGCAAGCAAAAGCGCACCGGCTTGCCACCTTCTTTCGGGTTTCCTGGGGTAGAATTTGCTGGTCCTTCCCATGTAGGTACGAAAGGGTGCAGTGCAGTGAAGCGTGGTACGACATCATGCACAACCTCAGACATTCTCAGCAACGGCAGCCACAATGGACACCTGCGGTTCCTTGCAGCTGCCAGCAGGGTGCTTGCGTCCTCTGCTTGGGCCGCGGCTGCCGCCTCCCGCCACTCTGCTAAGGCGGTGCCCCACGTGCGGCCGCGCCACCTGCGCACCGCGTGCCTGACCTTCTTGGCCAGCAGCCGCTGGTGAGTCGCGAGCGCCCGCCACCGCTGCATGCACAGGACACTGCTGACGTGCAACATGTGAGTGTGCAGTCCATGAAAGCCTTGCTGGACCGCAACAGCCTTGTTGCGCCCAGCGGCTGAATGCACAGCTGGTCCTCATGCAGGGAGAATTGCTTGTGCCATGCAGATTTTTACACACTTCAGCTCACCTTGAATGAGCTGCAGCGGGTGTTTGCAGCGGCGCGGAGCGCCAGCCGGCTGATGACAGCCCTGCGGTGGTGCAGGAGTTCAGCCCAGGCCCTGAAGGCGGAGCGCTGGCTGCCTGCCGTCCACAGCTCCAGCGCCCTGCCCTGAAGTGCCGCCAGCCTGGCGTGACCCTGCCGCCAGCCGAACAGCGTGCGGCGCGTCAGTAGGGCGGCCCGGAAGCTGTCGGCTGCGGCTTCCTGCTTCTGCTGCCGCTCCTGCTGCCCCCTGCGCCACTAGCATGCACAAATGCTTTGCAACTTTGCATCGCTGATGTACACCAACATGACTCCACCTCGAGCTCTCAAGCAGTGCAAATGCTGACTCAAAGTGGCGGAAGTTCATCTGATTGCCTGTGCATGTCTGCTTTCTGCTTGGTCTGCTGGCAGGCTGCGCACGAGCGGCGCCACTGCTGTGTGCTGCGCCGCAGCAGCCGCGTCGAGGCATGCGCGCACACCCGGCACGGCACCTTCCGCCAGCACATCTCCACACTGCTGGAGGGACCAAGGAGGAAGGTGTCACACCAGCCTCAACGGAAGCAATGCTGCCTGGTCTCGCTCCCATGACATGACCATGTTCGGCAACCACATTTGAGCAATCAGACTCTCATTACATCACAGGTGAATGCAAGCGCCAAGGGAACTTCGATTGCGCACTTGTCTGTGTGGGCTCTGGTACGGCTGCGGCGGCAGTCGAATGCGGAGTGACATCTCCAGGTCCACAGAGCCGCAAGCGCCAGCCGCTTCCGCTGTTGCATTGCAACTGCATGACTGCAGCCACTGAGGCTATTCCTGTGGGCATGGCGTCTGTGTGCATGGTGCTGCTCCTGCGGCACAGATGCATTAGAGCAAGAGCAGCGTTCGCAGCGGCAGCGGCCCTGGCTTCCCCCTGTGCGCTGACAGCAGGCCCCTGCAGCGTTTGCACCGGCTTTCATGCCGCTGTGTCCGCCGCCGCCGATGATGCCGTCGCCGCCACCTTCGGCGCACTGCTGCGCATTCCGTGCCACCTCATGCTCCAGCCGCTGCCGCCAGCTGCCGCCGCCGTGCTGCACGCTGAGCTTCAGCAGGATGCTGTAGAAGAAGGTGTCGTCCGCCGGCTGGAAGTGCCGCATCTTCAGCACTGCCTCATATGCCCTCAGCACATGGGCCAGCCGCACCTATCCGACATCATTCCGGGTGGATCGGCCGATGAATTCCCTGTGTGTCGTCTCGACGACGAGACAGGCACAGTGGAATGCTGCGCATTCATGGCCGTGTCCGAGTGATGCAGGGGTGCCGCACCTGACCATTTGACTGCGCGTCCAGTGCCGCTTGGTGCTCCACGTGAGACAGGATGTCGCCCAGTAATGCGACCTCATTCTGTGAAAATACAATAAGATAACATGTTGTTCTTTTGCTGGACGTTATCGCATGTACGCAGGTCTCAAACATGCTCGATGATCTGTTGATCGGCGGCAGGTAGTTGGCAGCCTACGGGCGCGCTCACCGTTGAGTAGGGCCTGGACACAGGCGGCAACACCCTCAGGGTCTCCAGGCTATCGTTATGAACCATGTCAGTGACGGATGCCCATGTCAACGCTGCTCTTCAACCCACAATCTGTCCTGACTTGACACTGCGCACACATGTCAAGTCTTACACATCGTGTCGAAGCCCAACACGATGTCCGGATATGTCCGCAGATACCGCGTACACCATTTGACGCGTCATTGCAGATTATACTGGCCCGTATGCATGGATTGTGGCTTCCGGTCCATGGGTGGATCGTGGTATAGGATTGTGGTCAAACATGCTTGCAGCGCCTCGATATTGTGCAAACAATTCAAAACTGACGCTCAATATCTTAAACGTCATACGCGACCGCTTCTGTTCGCTATGATGCGTGTATGCCGCGAGCACAGCAACGAGGGCGGTTGCGTTGATGTTCTGCACCTGCTAGTTCAAACAGCTGGCAATGCGCAGAACATGCGCCTTTCGAACGTCTGCAACCTTCAGTCTGCTCCATAACCGTACTGCATGTCTTACATGGCAGCATGGTGGCACAAGCGAACGTCGAACCTCTTTGAATTTGAGCAGAACTGCAGCCATCAATTCAATTTGCAGACCTAGATACTTCCATCAATACAGTTCTGCAATATGGCTGAGTGCTAAAACCGCTTTGCTTACCTCGGCATCCGCCCCGATCGGTGCGTCTAGCTCCGCCGATCAATGGTGCAGGTATCTGCGCATGCGCTCTATCTTGCACAGATAGAGTCGCCACAGACTGTCGCTGAAGGAACAGCTGTACGACTTGATCTATCTCTGGCCGATGTTGTACACCTGCAATGATGCACTTTGAATGCAAGGTTGGAGCTGACACCAGTTATTAAGGGTGTTCGCAACCGCTGTTCTCACCAGGGCTGCTGCCATAACATGCATAAGGCCTCTTGCAACGAATCACCAACGAGTGACCATGCGCTGGCAACGAAGCTTTACTGTGCCAGCAGGACCCGAAGCAGCAACGCCATGACAGCGCGACCGCCGCCGCTGCCTATGCCGCCCCCGGAGGAGCTGCGGCGGGCGCTCAGGCGGACAAGCTCCAGCCCACAGCCGCTGCACGAGCCACCAGAACGGTCTGAGCAGTCGCCGACCTCGGCACCGCAGCTGCCGTCAACGTCAGGACCGCCGACGCCGCAACCGCCGTCAACGGTGGGACCGCCGACCCCGCAGCAGCAGCAGCAGCAGCAGCAGCAGCAGCAGCAGCAGCAGCAGCAGCAGGCGTCGCAAGAGCAGTCGGTGCCGTCGCCGCTGCAACAGCAGCGGCCGCAGCCGCAGCTGCCCCGCATGCGGCGGCAGAGGTCGGAGGGAAACCAGCCGCAGCCTCAGCCCCCTCAGGGCCAGCAGCCGCAGGGTTTGCCGGCCCCGGCGGCACCAGAGCAGCAGCAGCTACAGTCCCACGAACAGCCTTTGCCACGGCATCCGCAGCCTGTGCCAACGCCAGCAGATAGTGAGGCAGCATGGGAGCCGGTCGAGCTAGTGGTGCAGCCAGAAGCGCAAGCAGCTGAGCAGACACAGAGAGAGACACAGACACAGACACAGCCGCAGCCGCAGCCGCAGCCGCAGCCGCAGCCGCAGCCGCAGCCGCAGCCCCAGCCCCAGCAGACGCCTGAGCAGGCGCCGCCGCTGCAGCCGCTGCGGCGCCATCAGTCGGCCGACCCGCCGCCTGCACCACCACCGCATCCGCAGCCCCAGCCGGAGCCAATGCAGCCACCGCAGCGACAGCCGCAGGCACAGCAGCTGCCACGCCACCGGCCTGAGCAAACACTGGCAGCAGCAGTGGAAGCAGCAGCCGCCAGCTTCCCGATGGTGCTGGACGTGGCGCTCACCACGCAGTTCTCCGGCGGCAGCTGGCTGCCGCAGCAGCGGCAGGACCCGCCCGCCGCCTCGCGCACGATCTCCCTGGAGGCCCAGTCAGCGACCGACGCGGCGCGCCAGCTGGACGCCTACGCCCTGGACGGCCTGCCGGAGGGCTGCTCGGTGACCTACGCCGTGGAAGTGGACGGGGAGGAGGGGCAGAAGGTCATGAGCGCCGACCTCATCTTCGCCTTTGCCGCCCAGCGCGCCGGGGAGCCGGGCGACCCCTGGTACCGGCGGCCCGGCGCGCCGCCGCGCGTGACACTCTCCGGAACCATCCACAGGGTGAACCCGATGCGCAAGCCAACACGTGCATTCCCAATGACAGACACATTCGTGCAGAGGCCTTCACGGTGACACGCACCGCCGTGGCGGCGCCATTGGTCAATGTGCGGATGGCTTTCCGGGCTGCCAGGAAATCTTATTTTATTCCGCCACCATGGTATGTCGCATGCTTCTTTTCTGTGATTCAGGGCCATGCGGTAGCCGCTATGCGGAACCACATCATCAACGCGCTGACGCTGCTTGCGGCAATCCTGGGTGCGCTGAGCGCGGGGCTCACGCGGACCAGCGCAGATGCCTCGACAGTGCTGGGCGCCATCAGCGCGGCTGTTGCACTGACAGCCACTTTTGTGAAGGTGCGCAGATGCAAATTCATTATCTCGGTTGAAAGTAGCAGGTTTTGCATGGTGGCCCGGGGAGGCGGTCTAGCACCAGTGGAGCATCATGAGCTCATGATGCCTCCATGATGTCTCTCAGGGAGATGCGGCCACCACGACGACCGTCACTGCGATGATGGCGCCGGCGGCGGCCAGTGAAGGTGTAGGCGGCGGGGTTGGCTTGCCTGCCATGCGAGCAGCGGCCCTGACGGCACTCGCGCCGCCCCAGCCACACACTCAGACGGTGCAGACTACGCAGCGGACTGTCGGCAAGCCCGGCCTGCTGTGAGGAGAGAACCTGTCACCGTCCTGTGCAGGTGAAGTGGGGCAACACCTTTCACTGCTTGGGTCAATGACATTGGGATAGTTATAGCGATTGGATTCGGACATTGGAGACGGTTGTGCCGGTGCAACGGCACGAATCAGAATCGTAGGGGGCCAGTCGACACTCGTGATGGTGCCAAGTGTTTGCGAATGAGCAGCGCACACACTGTTGTGTGGGAACTCGCAATTTTGGGGCAGCTGAGGTTTTTAATTGGATATTGATCATATGGTAGGGGGTCGGCCGCTAGCGCCATGTGAGCAGCTGCGCAGCTGAGTTGCTTCGACCATTGGGCTTGCAGTGTCCATTTTTTGTGGTTGAGATTATGACAGGCTGTGGTGAATCATCGAGCACGGTGGATCAGGCTCACCTGAACATCATTTTCTGAAAATTTGACCGAACAATTCTCGGAAACTTTTACTGATGGACGAGGAAATAATTCCACCCCCTGCACTGTCGGCAAGTCGAACGTGAACACGAGCGTGCCCCTCTATCTGTCCTGTTGTCAGCACAGTGTAGATAAGGTGACCGCTTAGAGCGGGAGCAAACGCGCAGCAACAGCAACGCGGCTGCTGCAGACACATTGACACCCTTCAGTCATCCCAAGCTGGACACGACCGCACTTTGCCGCTATATTTGTTTAAGGTCCTGAGACCAGCAGCCGAGCGTTCGGTTTGGTTTCCTTTGCTATCAGTAGCGCCCATTCAAGAGGCGCCCGTCTGCCACATGGGGGCTGCTGTCATCCCGCCGCAGGCGGCAAATGTCTACTCCCTTGACGTCGAATGCGTCGCCAACGGCACAGGGCACAACGCAAGGTGGGACACAATTGCAGGTCGTAGTCGTTACGCGCAAGTGTTCGGTCTTCTGGATCTTCGATGTGGTGATAGGAATGCGATGGCTGCAGCTGATTTTCTGGTGTCGCTTCGCAGGACGGTGGCACAGATCGCCCTGGTGGTGAGCAACGGGCGATTGTGTGACATGCAAGCGCTTTGAGGGCAAATTTTGATGATATTACGTTTTGACGCAAGCCCGGCATGCGCATCCTTGCGTCTCAAAACCCTTCACTGCCGCAGGATCGTTGGGAGCAGGTGGTGCTCAACCTGTACATCAAACCCGCGACGGCCATTGTCTCGTGCCTCACGCCGCTGACAGGGTGCGTGACGTCCAGGATAGATGCGGTCACACTTGCAATTGCACCACGCAACAGGTCTACTGATTGTCGTCAGAGCTCTGTGGTAAGCCCTGCCCTGCACCGCAGGCTGACCCTGGAGCTGCTGGATCAGCGAGGCATCAGCCTGGAGGAGGGGCTGCAGACGCTGCGGCAGTATCTGCCTTCTGATGCGGTGCTGGTGGGACAAGGCATCAACCAGGACGTGCAGTGGCTGTCGCTGCATGAGGGCCGGGACTACAAGGTGAGTGCTTTGAACTGGGTAAAAGGCGGTTGTGTGGCCTGCTGCTTGATCTGCGACACAGCTTGTGTAGAGCAGCAGCATCTGGGGGTCCTGGGGGCGTGCACAGCTGCATGTTGATGATGCAAGCTTTCTTGCCACATCAGTCCTTCTGCTGCGGGTTTCCCTTCAAATGGTCGCTGTGCGGTGCAGTCGATGGTGGACCTGGCGGGGCTCTTTCGGGTGTGGAACCCGCGCTTCAAGAGCTACAGCGTGTGGAGTCAGGTGGTGCCCATTTCCTCTCAACATTGAGCAGCTGACAGGCTGGCATAGCAAATGAGACATGGCAACCTGTCTTGCATTCAGTGCGAAGCGCACTTGCTGGCAGCCCGCACGCCACCTGCAGCTGCATGAGACCCAATGGTTTCCGCTGTGTTGCAGGACTATCTGTGCCAGCGGCTGCTGGGGTGGGATGTGGCGGGGCAGGCGCATGACGCAGCGTATGATGCGGTGAAGAGCATGCGACTGTACCACCTGTGGTACCTCCTGCAGCAGGACCAGGCCGCCTGGCAGCAGGCCCAGGTGCGTTTTGCTGGGGCAAATGGCAGATTCGGATGCATCACATGGTGTCGACCTGGCAGTGTGTCTAGGCTTTCCAGACACCCTTTGGTTTTCCTGACTGCCCAAACTGCTTGATGTTGTCAGTGCGAGTACAATTCTGCTTTGCAGGAAACGCTTCTGTCGGGCACGCCAGAGCCGTCCTTTGCCAAGGCGAACCCCATATATGAAGGCGTGTGCCAGGGCAACAGGAAGACGTGCAAATGCGGCGACCCTTTCTTCACATAGCAATTGGCTTGTTCAGATGGTCATGACAGCAGATGGCTGCAGATGACAGCCACTTGCAATGCCAGTCCACTTGAATCTGTTCAGCAGCTCGTGGTTTTATTGCATTGCAGTTGCAGCACTTCACACAGCAGCGTCAGAATCGTTCACATAAGCTTCAATGTTGCAGTATCAGTGCAGTGTCTCAGCACTTCCCAGCAGCGGCCATCTATGCTATCCACCCAGCCTTGCTCCTCACCACTGCGCCAACCGCCGACCAGCACTGACTGTAGTACCTGAAAATGAGAGTTCGAACAATTTCAGTCTCGCACAGTTGCAAACTGGCTCTGACAAGAACAAGGAACAAGCAACCATTGCAGCTGAGAATCAAAACAGGCATTGTGCTTCATCGCAATGCAAGCGCACTGAAACTATTGCTCACCGGTGGTGGTCGTGTTGCCATCTGTGGACGAGTTTGCCGATGCGAAGGCGCCCGCCGGCGGCGGCGGCAGCGTCGACAATGGCGACACCGTGCTTGGCGCCGCATTGACTGGCACGAAGCCGGCCGGGCCCAATTGCAGCGACAGGTCTGTCGTGGTTGGCGTGTTGAAGGTCGCCAGCCAGGCGGCGACTGTTGGGAATGTGACGTCAGCACCCCCACTGCATCCAAGGGGAAACTCTTTTCCAAGAGCCAGTAGATGCCACCTGTTAATCTGGGCTTCAAATCTTTGCGGCCCAATGCACGCATCTGTGCAGGGAGCTGATATGCATGTCGCCTTGCAATACCAAATCCACATATAACATGCAAACTGCAACAGAGCGCCTGCAAATGTAGAGCCACACCTGTACAGCACCTCCGTGGACGGCTGTGTCAGGTTCTTGGCAATGATGCACTCCGTGTCTGTCCACGTGGAAGCTGTGTAGAATGGCGAAGTGTACGTGAATGGCACCTGCATGCAGCCTCGGTGGGTTCTGATCACAGCCACATACCCAGCAAGATTGGGCACCATGAGCAAGGACTGCACCGCATCATCCCCAACAACACTCTCACACCAATACAAGTCAGGGGGCTGCACCTGCTGGTAGGTCATCTTCGGCGGGTAGCACGTGACTGTGCTGTCATCATCGTTCACCTGCAGCCATGCACATGGCACGGGATGCAAGTGGGGCACAGCTGCTCATCCAGCATAATGTGTCAGGGCGCGGCCTTGGCAGATTAAGCAGTGGCGCACTGCAGCACCTGGCACGAGCCAGTGTCGATCTTCACAGAGGTGGAGGGCGCAATGACCACCGCTGGGTTTAGCACTGCAGGCGTGTACACAGCTGGCGTGCAGTACCTGCAGCACTGGCCGACCGGGTGAGACAGTGTACATTTGTATGAACATGTGCATGTAATCGAGACTGCAATCCATAGTATTGATTTGCCAGAGCGGGAGCATCTCTGCCACAAAGAAAGGGTGAGAGCTTCTCACGGGAAGTTGGTAGGGTTCAGCGCCGCATACAGGTCGCTCAGGTCGAATGCAGTGGGGTTCAACACGAAGCTGCCCACGTCAACGTGCGGCACAGACCAGGACTGCAGCATGAAGAGATCATCTGACTGTGCACGCCAACCTGGCTGTAGAATGACGACAACAGGTTTGGACGCCTGTCTCAACTTGACAAGTCACTCAGGATCATGTGCTTCGCAGTGCAGCATCCAGCACCTGAATGGTCTGCTCCAGGCCGGCTGGCAGCGTGGGCGTCGGCTTGATGACGCTGGTGTACTGGCTGCCCAGTGACGACAACAGGCCCTGCACATGACCAGCAGAAGCAAAACATGTGGATCAAGATTTGGGGAAGCCAGATCCTGCAAGCATGCGACACGCATTGTGACATGCGGGATACTTGCTAATATTTCAACATGTTGAGGGTGGCTGCTGCAGGTGCACCTGGAAGCCGGTGGCCACTGGGCTGCTGGCTGCTGCGGCGGAGGTGGCGGTGCCATTGCCGGCGGCTGCGGAGCCGGCGGAGGACGCCGCTGGGATGGCGCTGAAGCCCGTCTGCAGGCCGGCCACTGTGGTTCCCAGCGACATGCGCGTTGCTGAGGCTGCGCTGGGGTCGAAGCTGGCGCCGACCAGTGTGTCGATGCCTGCACAAGTCGTGCAAGGAATCTGTCGTGTGCCTTCATATCAATGCATACATCGATGCAGTGATCGGGGCCACACCGACCAGGTACATGCAGCTACAATGGCATGTTTCCTACCCGACATGATGGACGATGAGCCCGACGTCGTTGCCTGTGCAGCTGCAAAAGGCGCCCCGAGCACAGCCAGCGCCAGCACAACCCGGAAGACCGCCATTTTGTGTGACAGCGCAAGCACGGCCTTCTCTTGCGTGAGGCTTGACGACACGTGAAATTCAGAGATCGACAGCAGTGTGCTTGCAAAGGATGGTGGGGCCGCTGAGCGGTCGCTGTCGGTTGTGCCACATCCTCGTGGCGTCGAAACCCGCCAATTTCGTGGTCTGCGGGGGTCACTCACCATCGACCCCTGAAATTTGCACTGTCCAAGTACGAAGACAGAAAACGCACATCGAAATGATCTACATGCACCTTGAATGCGCACATGGAACTGATCTACATCCACCCTGAATGCGCACCTGCGAAGCATGACAAGTTCACGTCCCATCTAGCTGGGACCTCACCTCAGATTGCGAGGTGACCGGAAGTGATTGCGGTATTGACGCTTAAGCGTTGCATCTCAGCACATCTCGAATGCTTATTGAACGAGCTGCGCTATCACTCAGCAGGTCAATGCCTCAAATGTGCTGAACGCTGACAGCAAATGAACATGGAGGAGACGCATGGCCATGCATGGGGCCATGATAGCGACAAGGCGCTGCTACAATTCCTGCAAGCCTTCTCGGCGCAGCTGGACGCCCAGATGTCCGCGTGCAGAAGGTCGCTGGACGATCTTGCGCAGTCCGCCACCGATGTGACCACCGACCTTGCACGAGTTGGCACCGCTGTCAGCCTGCTGTCAAATGCCCGCTTCATAGAGAAGGTAACGGTTGAGATAGACTCTGTCAACAGAAAGCTTCTTTACTGGTGGTTTGCGCATGGCTGGCTGGTGCTGACATGCCGGTCAATAATGTGCACGCCACTGTAAAGTGATCGCCAAGTATTGTGCCCTGATAGTGTCAAAGGTGTGACCTTGTTCATGCTGCCTGCCGCCTGCAGCAAGTGGAGGAGCCGGAGGACTTGTTCATGCCGCAGCCCCTGTCAGCGGCGCCCAGCGGGCAGCTGTCACCCCGCGACGCCGCTCAGGTGCTCCATCATGTTCCGTACAAGTCCTGAAATGTGCGATATTGCGACTGCATGGCAGCCACAATTGCTCATTGCTGTGATCAGAATAGCAGCCGGTACAGGAGCTGTGCGATGCTGCGCAGGCAGCGAAGAAGCGGCAGGCTCAGGCGCTGCAGCAGGCGCTGGCGGCTGTCATGACCGGCGACAGGGCGCCCCGCCATGCGCGGCCCCTGCCGCACATCTACGGCTCCGCAGAGTACCTCCAGGACTCGCAGGTGTGGCGCTCGGTGCTGCTACCAGCTGCTGCGTGCTGGCTGCTGCCGTAGTGTCGCATTCGAGGAGCGTGTGTCACGATTCGTCATGCAGATGCAAGAGTGGCTCAGACATTTGCACCAACCCGATGATACATCAAGCACTTGTGAGGTGCAGGCGGGGCTCGGGTCAGATGATGTTCCTGCTACGGAGGCGGCTGTGCCACGCGGTGACACGCGGGAGGCCTTCATATCGGAGCCCGAGTCCTCGCCGCTCACATCGGATGGCGAAGCGTCGGAGTTGGAGTCTCTGCGAAACTTCTCGCAGGTGGGTGCTCGCATAATCTCTGAATGCCAGAGGTCCAAATTTGTCTTTCATCATGGCTGTCTCAACTGCCACTGTCATAAACCATTGAGGCGCCGTCACGTGCGCAGTCAACTGCGTCTGGCTCCCCAGGAGTTGGAATCTAGATGTTGTACATGGCAGGTTGTCCATTTGGCCCAACCCAACAGGATTGCGCAATGCAGGCAGGGGCGCCCGGGCGGCTGCCGGACTTCCGGTCCATGCTGGAGGCGGCGCTGCGGGGCGACATCGCCCCAGGGCCGCCGGGCGCGCCCTGGCTACAGGATGGGGACGGCGGCCCGCCGGCCACCGCCCGCAGCACCCGCTCACTGGGCGGCTTCTCCGAGCTGTGGTCTGCTTCCGAGGTGCGCTTCGCAAACAACACACCGCTGGGTGGATGGTCGTGAAAACAGAGATGCGTGGTGCACAGTGCCCATGGTCCTGCACTCTGTACAACGCATGGCTGCTCATCATCGCCCGGCTTTGACAGCACTGTATGCTGAGACGGAGACATCAAATCGTGTGGTGATAGAGGTCATGCTGGCTATTAGGTGGCAGCGCACACGCCCTACCGGCGCAGCAGCACGCACCGCCCGAGCGGCGGCTCCTCGGCGGCGCAGTCGCCGGCGGGGCCGCCGCGGCTGCAGCGCACCAGCTCCACTAGCGCAGCCACCAGCGGGCCCGCGGATGCAGCGCACGTCGATGGCGCCGGCAGCGGCACGGACGGCGGAGGCGACGCGGATGCGGCAGTGTCAGGCGCGGCGGCAGGCGCTGCCAGGGCTGGCGGCCGAGGTGGCGATGGGGAGACAGCGGCTGCATGTTTTGCGACGTCGGGCAGTGGCAGTAGCCCGGCAAAAGAGAAACGCAGCAGGGCGCGGGTCAGAAGGTCCAGTGAGGCCACAGAGAGCATGGCGTTTTCGGCGGGCACAGAAGCTGCAGGCGAGACTGCAGCCGCCAGCTCTGGCATGGCGGTGGTGCATGACGCTGTCTCGCACAGCAGTGAGCATCGAACGAGACAAACTTGAATGCCTGACAGCCGCAGCTGTGATGCAAACTGTTCTCGGACTGATGCTCGTGGTTTTGTAACGTCGGTGTGGCAGCAGATGTAACATGGTAACTGTCACAAGCACATGGCTTTATAGTTGTACAATGCGATCTTGGATGGCAACCAATGATGCACACGAAATGCCACATCTGCTGGTCAGATTTCCTGCCGTTCTCTGGCTCACTGCCACAACTGCGGTCTCATGAAGCAACAGCAATATTGAACAGCTACTGGCGAATCAAGCCTACCATACAGCCTGCCGCAGGAACCTTGACCCTCAACGAAGGCCGAAGACACCTCCTGCCTTGCTCGCATTTCCTGCTTGGTGTGTGCAAAGCGGCTCATGGCTGAGGCAGGCGCCGCAGTGTCCAGCCGCCCTCGCCATCAGCCAGCCGCAGCTCGTGCTCATGGAACCGAACCTGCAGTGTCGACAGCAACAAGTGAAGTTTCCGTGCAGTCAGCTTCGCGCACATTGCAGCAAAAGGCACCTGCTGCATGTATGGGTGTGAGTATCTTGAGAGTATGACGACACTGACCAGGGCGGTGCGCTGGGTGATGGTGACGAGGGTGATGTTGAGCTTGGCGGCATGCTCAAACAGCGCCTCCTCCACATCCACGCTGGTGGCATTGGTGCACTCGTCCAGCACGCCAAAGCGTGGCGCATGGAAGAACAGCCGCGCCATGCCCATGCGCTGCTGCTCGCCTGTGCAGCAGCATGACCTTCAGCTTGAGTTTGCTGGGACCAGGCACAACCGTCAGACTCGGTGTAGTGAGGCACATGGAGGGACATGCCGGCAAGCGACGCGTGTGGGGATGGCACGGTTGTCGCTTGCCGGCATGTGAGTGGTGCATGAGGTTGGTGTGTCATGCCTGACGGCATGTCGGGGGGCTGTGCATCACACCGTGAGGGACCAAAGGACGCAAGAAGAGATGAGTTCTCGAGAGGCTTGCTGGCAAGACGCTGCCCCAAGATGTTGAGCATGTCAGGCACAGCGCGCACCGAGGGACATGGTGTCGCCCCAGGAGGCGACAGCAGCCCAGCCGCCCTCCCGCTCAATGAGGCCCGTCAGCTTCACCACCCGCATCACCTCGTCCAGCCGCTTGTCTAGCCTTGCCACTGCATCCGCCTACAACATTGAACAGTTAGATCAGACATCTGGGTCAAGACGACTCGGACTCGGAATTGGGCCCCGGAATCAGGCGACTCCTGTCTGCTCGTCGACCGCATGACGAGCTCGCTCTAGACGTACTGGCATCGAGTTCGTACTGGCTTTCCTTTGCAGGCCTGTGGTCTGAAATCAAGTCGGCAGGCTAGTACACACCCGCCTGCCCCAGCCGAACTGCAGAATTTGAGTGGTCGATGCAGTGTGCGCGCTCAGGTGCTGGCATTCACCTGCTTCTCGCCCTCGGCCGGTGCAGCTGCCTCCTGCACGGACAGCGGGTAGACGACCTGCTCTCGCAGCGTGCCGATCGTGGTGTACGGCTTCTGTGGCACGTAGAAGATGTCCTGCGACACGGCGCACACAAGGCATCAGACCCGGCAGGGCAGCAGATCCCGGTTTTGACAGCCTCACTCCCAGATGCCAGAACAGTCAGCAGCAGGATTATGCTGGTTTGATTGACAGCAGAACTCGGAGGCTGCAGGCACCAATAACGGAGGCCGACTGCTCCCTGCGTCATGGTGCACCTGGCGGGTGGGGGCGACGCCGTCGGCGCAGGGCAGCGCCAGGCGGCCCGACGGCAGCGGCCACAGCCCGCCCAGGATGCGCAGCAGGCTCGACTTGCCTGCAGCAGCAGGGACCTCGAGGTCTGAGTATCATACCTGATTCCATTGAAGCACACTGGTTTGCGAATAGATCCTGAATGACCTGCCCGATGCGCTGCACAGCCCGGCACGTTACCCATCCTGTCCTATAAGGACATGTTGATGAGGAGGCGCCACCATGCAGTGTCTTCTGTTCCCATCTTTCCATCTGTAGACAGTTGTCAAACATTGACCAGACGCTGCGCGACATGCCAGGGCAAGCATGCTTCCGAGGGGCGCACCGGAGCCGTTGGGGCCTGTGACCAGGAGGCCATGGCCGGGGCGGACAGCCGCCGTCAGCCGCCGCGCCAGCACCTTGCCCTTGGGCGTCGCCACGTCCACCTCTTCTATCTGCACACCATCGGCCCCTGCACAGATGCGGTCACATGATCAGTCCATGACCATTCGCGTAATGCACCCTGAATACTTTGGATAGATTTTTGGGGGTTGGTGGAATTGAGATTGGACCAAGTCCATTGTGCAACGCACAATGCGGTGGTAGAATGAAGCGTGCAATAGAGTGTCAACCGCTCATATGGAACCACAAGGAGCACAAGCACTCAGATGACCGACAGTAAGGAGCGAATCCTCACCATTGGAGGCGCTGGCCAGCATGGCATCCGCGCGGACCTTTGCCGCTGCCGCCTGCATCCTGTCGGCCGCCGCGAGCGTGTCCAGCAGGCCGGTGACCCGCGATACGCCGCCGTCCAACTCCACAAATCGTTTCTGTGTTGGACAGAGACAGAGTAGACTGGATGCAGGCACATGGGACAGGAAGATTGCAGCCTTCAAGCAGGCAGTGACATGCCACGCCGCAGTCAAGCTCCGCAGATCGTCCCCTACTCTACAAACGACCAGAGCACAGTGGGGCGGTATTGGCTACAAGGTCACAGTTTTTCTGGCCAGAAGAGCACGTGAAAGTACGTTCAAGAAGTCCTATTGAGAAAAGTGGGCGATGACAGACCTGCATGCCCAGCAGCTCGCCAAAGGCGCCAAAGCAGTTGGTGACGACTGAGGCCAGGTACCGCATGTCGTGCACCAGCCTCCCCTGCACCGCCGTGTCGCTGAAGTCGCCTGCCATGCACACATAGCATGCTGATCAGTGGTCAGGACTCAGTGCAAGAAAGGCCATCTTGCAGCCCAGCCAACCTCACCACCACTCAACCGTCAGACTTGCTCTGTAAGACACAAGGGTATTCTAACCATAGCAGACCATCTTGCAGACCATAGCAGCCAACAGCGGCAATGGAGTGCTGCTGATCGGATGAGTGACAGTGCTGTCCCTGTACCGTCCTGACACATCAAGCAGGCCGTGCGCAAAGGTGAAAGTCGCACAACATAAGTTTGCTGGCTGAGACCCAGCAGGCTACAGTATGTCGCAGGAAGATCCAAAACACATAAACATAAGAGGCTGCAGCACACCATATAAGACGCCTTCTTGAGCGCACACCTGTCTGCGCGAGGCTGTACATGAGGGTGAGCAGCCAGGTGACATTGTTGGGCAGCTGCTTGGTGAAGAAGTCGTCTGCCACAGCGTACGGCCACCGCACCGTCGACACATGCTCCAGATGGCCCTGTATCGCAAAGCAGCACAGGTGATGAAGTGTCACTGTCAGCATCTTCGGCAAGTGATGCAAGTCTTCAGGCACCAGAGCCCACAGCATGCCAGCTGGCAGATGCACAAATGCAGCTGCAGACATGACTGCGGGTGAGCACCAGCCAACTCAAGAGGGTGGTCCACTGCCAGAAAGCACTCACCTGCAGCTCCTGGAAGGCGGCATCGACAGCGGCACCCTCGCGAGCGCCGCCGCCAAAGAAGGCCACGCTCTCGGCGTGGCCCCGCAGCCGCACGTGCAGCCGCCGGAAGGCACCCTCCAGCCAGTACTGCCGTTCCGCCAGTGCCCCGAAGTCCGGCGTCACCGCCCTGCAGGACAGTCGACGAGGCTTCAGGACAGGTCATGTAGTTGAGGCTGGTTTGAGGCCAGAGCCTGCAGCAAACTTGGTGCTTGCCTTAGCATGACTGCCTGCACTGAGCAGACATTAGCATGCATGACACTGTTCAGAGGTTTATCTCATTGAAGAGCTGCAAAGCCGCACCGCAGGCAGCCGAAGCCGAGCGCGGCATACAGGTACAGGATGGCGGAGCCGCGGCGCCCCGTCAGCGCCCACAGCTGGCTGGAGAACCAGGCCAGGTCCAGCACCGGCTTCACCAGGCTGGGCACCAGCTCCGCCACGTCGCCCGCCAGCCGCTCCACGTCCCGTGTCACCCGCTGGTCCACATCCTGCCACCGACATGAGAGCGGGATAAATCAGAAAGATCACAGGTGGCAATCAGTCTATCATCCTGGGGACCAGCTCCACCACGTCACCCGCCAGCCGCTCCATGTCCCGCGTCATCCTCTGGTCCACATCCTGCCACCGCCAGCAGCGCAGCGTTACTCAGGTAGACCACAAGATGCAATCGGTACAGCGTCCGAGAGTGACTGTGCATAACATGTAAGGCCGCAGCAACCCAAGTAGCTGACAAGTACAGCAGATTCGGACAGACCATCAGTGGCAATCCAGTCAGCCGTCTCAAATGTGTTGTGTGAGATGTACAATTCAACTGAGTCATGAGCCATGGCGGCCGCAGAAGGTTGACATGAGTTGCCTGCATGCCGGCCAGCTGGGAGGCGGTGTAGAAGGTGGAGCCGGACAGGTAGCGGCGGTGAGCAGCCGCGGTCAGCCGCCGCCGCCACGACATCGCCAGCGCGTCCGTGACGTAGCGCAGCAGCGGCGCCAGCAGCGCGCTCGCCGCACTCTGCAGCAAGTCATCAGACACAAGAGTTGAAAGCGCACACGCATAATGACCAGTGGTTGATACTAGCACTGGCTGTCTAGTATATGCCTCTGCAAATTCAACTGAGCTTCGACAGGCTCTGCCCACTGCATCTCTGATGATTCTGCTATGAATGCAGAACTTTGGTACGAACCCAAGCTGGGCAAGCACGATGGCATCGATGGGTGTTTCCAAAAGCGGACCTGCACGATTGACCGTCCAATGAGGCGCACGAAGGCCGGGCGATCCTGGCGCAGCACATGCTCCACGCTGGCGCCGTTGAGGCTGGCGATGCGGTCCTGCAGCAGCGTGCGCGCCAGCACCACGGCGCCGATCATGGCCAGCCGCGACTTGGCGCCCTCGCCGCCCAACAGCAGAGCGCCCACCGCCTGAGAACGGTGCAATCATGTCTCATGTTGATGCACACGACTGCTAGCGGCACAGGCAGTGATCATGGCCAGCCGCGCCCTGGTGCCCTCGCCGCCCAACAGCAGAGCACCCACCGCCTGAGAGCGGTGCGACCATGGCTCATTGATGATGCACGGCAAAGCCACCGACACATGACGCCATCAGCAGAGCCGCACATCATGGCAAGCCTTACCGCCCAGCAGCAGCGCACCCACCACCTGCTAGAGACTCATAGCCTTCAGCAACAGCCCTGCGTAACACTTTTAGGGTCAGCACAGCACCCATCACAATTGCAAAGCCACAGACTGCGCCCTGTACAGCCTATGTGGGCATGCAGGCAAGCAGGCCTGTATCTTTGTACTTTGGGCTCACAAGCAGATAGCGGCGTGTCCACCTGCCAGCGCTGCACCGGTGACCGCGCGGGAATCTGCGGCCGCGTGTCTGCGACTGTGTCTGACTCGCCTCGCAACCGTGGCGGCGCCTGTGCAACGATGTCCTGCGGGCTGCCGCGTGATGGCGACGGTGCCGCTGAGCTGACATTGTCATCGCCGCTGCTGCCGTCACCACCCTCCTCGGCATTTCCTGTGGCAAAGCTGCCAGCACAATGGTGACTACACGAGCTCGACGGCGAGTTGCTGCAAACCCATTTGGAGACACAGCAAAAGCTATTGTGTCACCTACACCACTGCGGTGCAAGACAATGTATCTCATTAGAGCAGCATCAGCTTGTTCCAAGCTAGGCATGTGGAATTACCAGACGGAGAAGTGCGACGGCGTGAGCGCTGGCCGCGATGCAAATCCCAGCCGCCGCGACCATCCAGCGACAGGACCAGGTTGTGGAACGCCATCAGTGCCGGGCGGTGGCTGATGGTGATGCACGTGCACCCCAGCGCCTGAAATGCAGCAGGAAGCGGAGCTTCGATAAATCACATTCTCGTCAACATTTGTCTACAACGAGCAGCGCAAGGGCGTGAGAAGGCGCGTTGTAAAACACACAGCCTTGAGTACTGGTTTGTGAGTCACAGAAGGCGCCTCAACACAGAGACACTCGTAACACACAATACTCCAAACGAGAGAAGATGCACCTTGACACGCTCACAGAACCGCTGCTCCATGTCGATGGTGACGCCGCTGGTGCACTCGTCCAGGATTGCATATCGTGGCTTGTGATAGAATAGCCGCGCCATGCCCAGCCGCTGCTGCTCACCTGCCAACCCATACAAATGTCCATCATTCATTGCTGCAAGTTCATGTGGATTCTGCCACAACAGTGACTTCTGCCATAACAGCGACATGGGCTGCCCCGGACGAACCATCCTGATAGCGTAATGTACTTCTAGCTTCAGAGGCTGAATGTAACACTGGCCACCGGCAGCCTTCACGAGTGCTCTGTGCCAGCTCTCTCAATAAACAGGCATGAAATCTCACCGAGGGACAGAGTGTCGTGCCAATTGACAGCTGCGTGCATGCCGACTCGGTCCAGCAGGTACTCCAGATCCACGGCAGCCAGCAGCTCCCGTAAGACCTTCTCATCGAGGATGTCCTTGGTGCCCTCTGCATGGGGAAGGACTGGCCAAAGTAAAATTCGGCCGCTGCATAGTCACTGGTCGAGACAGAACCAGTGCAGCTAATGCATGTCAGCTTCTGCCAAGCAATGATGTGCACTGCAAGCATTCGACGATTGCACACACCTGCCACGGGCCGCGGGTAGATGAGCTGCTCCTGCAGCGTGCCCACGGTGACGTAGGGCCGCTGCGGCACATAGAAGATGTCGTGCGACAGCCCATCGTCGCCGCTGCCGCCCGGCTTGCGGATGGTTCCGGCTGCCAGCGGCCACAGCCCGCCCAGCACCCGGAACAGGCTGGACTTACCTGTTACGAGTAGGCGAATAATACATTGAACAGCAACATTAAGCCGACAGCGCGGGACAAAGCCGTCCAGTCGACTCAGATACAGATGCAGGTGAGCAAGGTGAGCATGTGTGTCATGCTGCACCCTGCAACTCTGCTGCTGCGGCTTGCAGATACACCAGGAGCGTGAGGTGCCTACCTGAGCCATTGGGGCCTGTGACCAGCAGGTTGGTGCCCCGCGGCACGCGCAGCGTCAGGTCCTTCACCAGCGTGGCGTTGGCGGGCGTGACCACCTGCACGCCCTCGAACGCGATCTCGCCATCCGACGCCACAATGTTCTCGTGCCCGTCCAGGTCTGTCATCAGATGAGGACACAAACCCTTCTATGAATCTCATCGCCCAGGTTGCAAGCTTGTGAAAGAGCCTGCTATATGACATGCTGATTCAAAACTGAATATCGGTCATTGATGCAGCGCTCACGGGAGGTGTCGAGGGCGATCTGCTTGGCGGCATCCTCTGCCTCCACCACACGCTCGGCGTACCCGGACAGCCGCCCAAACTTCTTGCTTGACGAAGCCAGGAGTCCAGTGGAGCTGCGAAACACCAGCCGACCTCTCATCCACATGATAGACAGCAACTGGCTGTTGAAGGACAACAGAAAATCAATATTGTAGGGCGCAAGGTTGCTCTGGTGCCGAACAACTGAGCGACAGCTGACAACACACGGTGCCATTTGGCTTGCAGCCTGATGCTCGATGATTTTGCATCCTCCACACCTGAAGAGGCTGATTATGACCGAGGTGTGGTACCGCATGTCCGACAGCATTGCAGCGCGGCCTCGCACATTGTCCTCCGGGCGCAGGTGGCCGCCGAAGAAGGGGCCAATGATGAGTACCACCGCCCAGGTGCTCGCCAGGTACTTCAGGAAGAAGTCCTGTCCACAGGCAGCACACGCATGCATGTCATGCCACTGGGCCAAGGCTGGCCTCTCACACAAGCCGATGCACATCATGACCACAGACACGAAAACAGGTGACACCGGTATTACCAAAGCCTCGAGTAGTGACATGGGTGGCCCCACAGCTCAAGATACTCGACTGAGGCCTCAGCAGGGCACCTGCACGACGCTGTGGCGGAGCTGGGTGCGCAGCACGCGCATGCGGTGGCGCATGAGCGCCGAGAAGCGCTCCAGGATGCCGGCGCCCTCCTTGGCGATGCCGCCGTAGAAGGCCACCGGCTCCGCACTCTCCCGCAGCCTCGCGTGCACCTGCCGAAAGTCGCCTGTGCAGGCAGCACAACCTTCTTGTGGGGTTGATGTTGCTTCAATGTCATGACGTCATCTCAATCATGCTGAACAGGTGGGTCATACAGCAAACGCCCAGAAGAGGCCGGTGAGTTCTGCCTTATTGGCATGGTCAACAGTTTGTGGTGCCCTGCATTCGCAACCCACCTTCGAGCTCCTGCTCCTTCTTGGCGAGGCTGCCGAAGCTGGGCGCAAACACGCTGGTGGCGATGCCCGCGCCCAGCACGTAGGCGATGATGCCGATGGTGTACTTGTTGGACTTGGTGTACGACCGCAGCTGCCATGCGTAGAACACCGCATCGATGGAGCAGGTGACCCATTCCCGCACCAGCTCCGCTAGACCGCCGCTGAGCTTCGGGATGTCTGCAGGACCAAATCGCGCAAGTTGTGGATATGACACAACTTGCGCGTGGACATGACAACTGCAACATGCAAGGGGCAGCACCCTCCAATTGCTGGAACGTCTCTGTTGTGCAGACATGCGGTGTTTTGTGGGTTCGTCATTGGGAATTCAACATGCTTGCAGGGACCCACCCTCGCAGATGCGCTGCTCGGGGTTGGTGATGCGGTGGTCCACATATGGCAGCTTGTAGTACGTCTGCAGGAGTTGCAAGGAATTGCTATCGAATCCTGCCCGGCTAACAGAATCTGAAGAGCACACGCACCGGCGGACTACCAGCGATATGCGACGGAAACATACCATGTTCTGGAAATAGTGCCGGTGGATGCGGCCTGTCAGCGCCTTCTGCCACTGCAGGTCCATGAGTTTGAGGCACCGCTTGGAGGTGGCCTCGATGGCGGACGCCGTGAGGCACAGCAGCACATTTTCCCCGAT
Organism: Tetratostichococcus sp. P1; assembly: GCA_036584455.1. Lineage (NCBI taxonomy): Eukaryota > Viridiplantae > Chlorophyta > Trebouxiophyceae > Prasiolales > Stichococcaceae > Tetratostichococcus > Tetratostichococcus sp. P1. The sequence continues at coordinate 1,091,850 of BTPI01000006.1, forward strand.
GTTTTTCAGGAACAGCGGCACATTCTTCACGAACGCCGCCCTGAACAGGTGGCCCTGCGCATGGCAGCATCCGGCATGACCCAGGCCGGTTTGCCAGCCATTCAACAGCTAAGCACTGCATGGAAGCTCAAAATTCGGGACTGATCTGCTGGCCTGCGCCCTTGCATCTTCCAGCAGTTGCACAACATGCGCACCTGAAGCATCGCGAGGCGGTTGGAGAGCGCCGTCCGCGCCACGGCCAGCCCCACGAGCGCCAAGATCTTGGGACCCGCGATGCTGAGCAGCAGCTTGAGCAGCTTCTGCAGCGCGGCGCCCTTCGAGGGCCGGCGCTTTGCGATTGCCTTGCTGGCGCCTTCGTCACCGCCGGTACCATTACCGCCCTTGGCGTCCAGCCTGTTGCATGCCAAATTCACACTGATGAGCCTGCAAAAGTCTTCAAGACAGACTCCAGGTAGATTTGCGCAGCTGTTTGCTTTCGGTTGAAGGCATGAATCATCATGCGCAACGTGTATGTATGCGAAGTGTACCCGAGCCGGGCGCGCCGCTTCTGCCGTCGGACTGCCGCCTGCTGCTCAACATGTCGGATGTACAGCAGGCCTCCTCCCCCTGCCAGCAGCGCGACTGCCACCGCGCTACGGCCTCGATGTGTTACCAGCGAACTGGCGAGCTGCTCGACACGCCTTTTGCTGGGCGCCAGCAACGCCGACATGGCGGTTGCGTCACTTCACCAGTATGCTGTCATCGTAGCTTTGCGCTTCAGTTCGTTGCGCACAGATCTGGGTGGCATGCGATAACATGCAAAGGTGTCATCCGTGCATGTTCATCAGCGACAATTTCGAGCTGCAACAGGCAGTCAGCATCAGCTTTGCCAATATGACTATTTCTGTATCGCGTCAGTTGCGCTTGCAACAAGATATGGTGCGTATGCAGCGCGAAACCATGCTGGCCTCGTGCTTTTAGCTCAGGCTTAGCTGATGCGTGGTCAGCAATGGATGCAGGAAGAGGTGCAGGAATTGCTCTACTGCCTTGCACAGCCGGCGCAGCACGTTCATTTCGTGCCGATTGCTGCAAACCTTGGTGCGACTCTCTTGTGAATGTAGCAGGCATGTCCAAGATCAACCTGCCGCTGGGTGCCACCGGTGTGAAGGTTGTTGTGCAGCCAGTTGTCCTGTTTAGCATTTGCGACTCGTTCATCAGAAGGGGTGACGGCCAGACTCGCGTGATTGGCACGCTCCTGGGCACAGTCGAGGCTGGAGTCGTCGATCTGCGGCTATCATATGCCGTGCCGCACATAGAGACGCCAGAGTCGGTGAGGAGGAATGTTGCTGCTGCGGTTGAAATCGGCGCATGTTGCGGCAAACTCAGCATGCTTTAATGAACGCTCTGCTCCTGTGCAGGTCTCCATCGACATCCCGCACCACAAGACGCTCTTTGACCTGCACCAAAAGGTCAACTCGAAGGAGGTGGTCGTCGGCTGGTGAGCTGCCCCAAAAGTCGGAATGCTGGTGCATGCATGCTGAGTGGTCTGCCATCAATGCTGTAGGAAACTGGACTGAACTGTGCGTCTGGTGCAACGCGTTGCATTTTGCGCTGGCATTCTCTTGCAGGTACTCCACAGGTCTGGGCCTGTCAGGCAGCGATGCGCTCATTCAGGATTTCTATGCGGGCGAGTGCACCAACCCGATCCACCTCATCCTGGACACACAGCTGACAGATGGCCGCATGGCCATCAAGGCCTTTGTGTCGCGCACACTTACGCTGCGGAAGCATCAGGTAGCCCCGACACGGCTTTGAAGCCCCACACTTTGGAAAGTGTATTCCACCTGTGGAGCATGACGTCGGCCTGCATTCTGAAGTATTGCCCCGAAAAGCAGACATTCTGTTGACACGTCTGCAACTTCACCTGCGCCAGGACCCGCCCCTCGCGACAGAGTTCCTGGAAGTGCCGTGCGAAGTGAAGACAGCGGAGATTGAGAAGATTGGCGGTGAGCAGTTAGCAACACACTGCATTTGTTTGTGCTCTGGTTGAGGAATTGGCACAGGCACTCGTGTGATGCCCTCCTGCCTCCATTCTTTCCCCTCCCGTGAAAGGCCCCAAGCACCAGCTCCTCAAGTGGTCAAGCAAGAGGACATGACAAAGTGATGTTCCATGTCTGCAGTCGAGCTCCTCAGCAACCAGAAGTCAGACAGGATGCCGCTGGATGCGGACAGCCTGGCGCAGTCGATCGCTCGGCTGGAGTCCTCCATCGCGGCAGCCCATCAGTATGTGGACGACGTCGTGGTGCGTCCTCTTGCACGCTCTGTAGTGCTCATGCTGGGTGCCATGCTCAGTGGGCGCATTTGGGAGGATATGTCATTTACGTGCTCTGCCGTCAAGGATTAACAGAGTGGTGCAGCGAGTGGAGCTTCACTGCACCATGCGACCTGTTCAGTCTGCACATGGCAATCCAGTGTCGATAGTAGCTGGCAGCAAGGGTAATACATTGTGCCCGGCCTGCTGCAGGAGGGGCGGCGAATGGGCGATCGCCACGTTGGGCGGTACCTGGCAGACACCGTGGACGCGGTGCCACAGCTCGGCCAGGAGGAGCTGGAGAAGCTGTGCCACGAGAACACGCAGGCAAGTCACTGTCTCGCAAACACTGACCACATGCTGTGCTGCTGTCCTCGTTGGCTGCGGACATGGTGCTCAGCCGCAGCCAATGTGGCTGCGTATTGTCCTGCCAGGCCCTGTAGTGCCTTCTGAGGGAGGTGCGGCACAGTGACAGCGTTCGCCAGGTGTCCTGGTGCACCACAGTTTGCTGCTGACAATCCACATTGTGTGTTGCGCAGGACGTGCTGCTGGTGATGTACCTGGCCAACCTGGTGCGGACACATGTCGCCCTGGCGGACAAGCTGGGCACGCAGGCGCTGCCGCTTGTGTAGCGAGGCTCTACTGTGACAACCCCTTTACATTCGTACACGATTGAACAGATCAAACGTCAAACAACGATGTGGTTTGTAGGTCGGATTTCGCTGAATGTTACTAATTACTTCAGGAACCAACGCTTGTCCAGATAACATGAAAGCAACCTGACCAACGTCATAAACCCCGAGTCGTTCGACACAATCGTCACTGCACTTCGCATGTCTTCGGAATGTTTGCCCGCTCCTTACATCGACTTCTTCGGCCGAGATATGGTTTCTGCCAGGCCGTCCGGCCCCAGCATTGCGCCGCCATGGAGGACCTTCTCGAACTTGCCGCGCCTGCGCTGCTCCAGTAGTTCATAACCATCCGTTTCCTCAAGCCCCTGCACCGAAGAAGTAGTCTGAAGACGAGCGTGGCCGTCACCAGCAGCTGACAGACCTGCGAGCATGCTTGTGTCCCAGGCAGAGGAGCTCCAACACAGGGCATAGATTGCAGGCATGCTCACCGCAAAGGAGATCGGATTCTGGTGGAGCGTGAGCGTGCTGAGCCGGGAGCAATTCTTGAGCAGCGCCGGCGGCACATGGCCGATGTCGTTGCTGTCTGCTGCCAGCACTGTCAAGCTGACCAGCTCCCCAAGCTCTGCTGGCAGATCCTGCATCGGCACACAAAACAGGACTGATGCCATTGGCAAAACAACAACAATGATTGCCCAGAGACGTAACGCGGGAGTTTGTCCTCTGCGACATGTTTGCAATTTCCTCCTGAAGCCAAGCTCAAAATACCTGCAGGCGGTTGCTGGAAACATCCAGCTCGACAAGCGCTGAACATTGACCCATGGCTGGTGGCAGTTGTGTCAACTCATTCTGGTTTAGCTGCAGCTGCGAGAGCGCCGTCAGCTGTGAGATGCCGCTGGGCACATGTGATAACATGTTGCTGGAGAGCACGAGCGTCTCCAGCTTCTGCAGCTGCAATGTGGCTGCTGGAAACTCGGAAAAACGATTGTGATCCAGCAGCAGTGCCTGCATGTGTACAACGTGGGTATCAGATATGTGCTGCTTCTCGAGTTTTGAGAGCCATGCTGAGCCCGATGCGGGATGCCTAAAGGCACCGCTCTTCAGGCAACTGTTGTGCTAGATGCATGCCTTCAGGCTGGTCAGCTGCGCGACTTCAGGCGGCAGGTGCGCCAGCAGGTTGCGGCTGAGCACCAGCCGCTGAAGGAGGCGGAAGCTCCCCACAAAACCCGGCAGCAATGCGAGCCTGTTCGCTGTGGCGTCGATCGTCCTGACCTTGGCGAATGCGGTCGGGTCATCAAGGGACTCCGGCAGCTCCTGCGGCGTTCACATGCATGCATGAGCTCTTCAGCCTGTCAAGGAGGGACGCTGGCAGCCGCTGCGGTGTCCTCATGCATGCATGAGCTCTTCAACTTGCTATTGATGCCATGATTGCTGACCTGCGCCTCGCAATCCGCTGCCAAGCCAGCACATGGGCGCAATCACCGTGGAACATGCACGATGAGACATGATAGCCACTGATTCACCTTGATCTTGGCGTCCCGCAGGGCCACCACGCCCGTTTGAGCCCACTGTGTCTCCCGCCGCCGCCACTGCGCCCTGCCGGACCCAACCGCAGTGGCCGGCTTCGATGCGCACCCGCCCAGCTTGGCTGACTGACTGGGCCAATTGTGGCTGGAACTTGCAGAGGATGAACGTCAGTTTGGGTGTCTTTTGCTGGCAAGGGAGAGGACTGAACAGTACAGTACAGGGTGCGATGCAGGGTGCGGCAGGTTTACTTCGTGCCAACACTCGAGCGACTAGACACGATGAACCGAACAAATACAACCTGCACTGCGGCTGGTCCTTCTGCAACTCGTGTGATAGCAGCATGCAGATGTGACAATATCCATCCTCACCACGAGACTCATTTCTGGAGCTTGACAAGGGGCAGAACAGCGGTGCAAGCGGCCCCCAATGACGGAAGGCATCTTCGTGAGGCCGCAGCAATTTGAAATTTGCGTGTAGCGGACAGCGCTGCTCGAAGCTGCTCCAACCGGATCCGTCTGCACCGTGCTGTCCAGCGAAAACGGGTTCCAAGGACCGTGTACGTGCAGGTCGACTTGCTGCTGTCTTTGACGAAAGCCTGGGCAGCGGTTGAGCCCCACATCCGGCCGGCCCCTGCCGAAATGAGCGTGCAGGGCGCCAGCCCGGAATCCAGTTTGACCGGCGATTCCCCGCCCGTCAGCATCGCTGACGGCCAACCCCTGGACTTCCTCGATCTCGAGTTTTGGCCAGCCGAAACGGACTTCCGGCTGGATCAAATGGCCAGTACAATGGAGTGGCTGGGCCAGCTGGACGCGCAGGCGGGTGGCAACCCGCTGGCTGGGCAGCAGCCGGGCGCGCAGCAGAGCTTCCGCGGTGATGGCGACGCCGCTGCCGGCATGGACGCTACCATTGACCAGCAACAGCACGGCTTTCAGACGCAGGGCAATGGTGCCGACGCCGACATGGCTGAGGTGAGTTTTCCAGGCTGCTCGAGGCCACTCGCGGCTGTGTCCAATGCAGCAGCTCCCGCAGTATTCAATCTTGTGTGACGTGTCCTCCCTTGTCATGCGCATGGTCAACAATTGTTGCATTGCTAATGTGCTCACGGCACATTAACATTGTTGCAGGGCGTTCCTGTGCCGCCGGGGCCAGTTGTATCCTTCACAGAGGCGCGCCCTGCGGGCGGTGGCCCAGCCAAGGCGCCAGTGAATGGGCTAGAAACCTCAGGTGCTGGGATTGCATTCTCTTTGTATGGAAAGACATCGTCACTGCTTGCCACCTGGCCTCGGATGGATGGACTCACCCGATCCCTTGGCGGTGGGCAGAAGGAGAGATAAAGTTTTCGTTCACTATGAATTGGACTGTGCAACAAAGGTGCAGGCTGGACGCCAGCACTCACGGCCGCAATGCCGGCAATGCCCCCGCCACAGCAGCTGCAGCAGCCACTGCCGAGGCCGTCGCACCAAAAGAACGCATCCGGCAAGCAGCGGCTGCGGTGGACGCCGGAGTTGCATGCACGCTTCTGCGCGGCGGTCAGCCAGCTGGGCGGCCCCGAGGCGGCGACGCCCAAGGGCGTGCTGAAGCTGATGTCGGTGGAGGGCCTGACCATCTACCACATCAAGAGTCACCTGCAGAAGTATCGCCTGAACATGCGGCTGCCGCCTGAGGAGCAGGACGCCGCCTTCGACATGGTGGTGGGGCTTCTGGGCATCGATAGGGTCGACTGGCACAGTTTCTGACACTTGTCATGGCTGCTGATGGATTGCAGAGCATCCATGACCATTGTGAGTACAGCACATGGTGTCGTGTCAATTGACGAGCATGTCAGTAAGCTGACACAAGCGTTCTTCGGCATCTGCAGCTGCCGCGCAGTGGGTCGAAGCTCCGCCGCAGCCGCAGCCACAGCCGCAACCGGCTTGACAGCGACAGCGAGGTCTCTGAGCCGGTGCGCTGCCACTGCGAGCGATCAATTGGCTGCTTCTGGCTTGTGCGAGCTTGGATGCAGCTGGTCCAGCAGCAGTGCTCAGTATGTCGGCATCGTGCCTATTCCGCTCGGTCAGTTTCAACAGCAAAACCTGACAGCGCTGAAGGTCCAGGAGCCAAGGTGTTATCTGGTTCGACCGTGCTTGCTCCGTCACTGTTTGCGGGCTGGCCTGCAGGACGAGGCAGCAGCGGTGGCGCGGGTGCGGGCGACGGGGCGGCGCAACAGGGCGAGGCGCAGCGCCAGCTCGGGGCTGCTGGCGGCGACGGACGCGGAGCGGCAGGCGCAGCTGGAGGAGGCGCTCGTCACGCAGATGGCCATGCAGCGCAAGCTGCACGAGCAGCTGGAGGTGCCAATTGCTGCAGTGCCGCTTGCTGTCAACAGCTCAATGCTTATGGTCTTGACAGCTTCAAGCTGGCAGTTCAGCAGATGTTGTGAAACTGCCATGCACGCTTGCGAAGCTGGTGTGAAACAGGGCATTCAATCAGGAATCAGTGTTGCTGTCATCTGGCATAACATGCACCTCCATCCAGCAATGAGCCTTCCTGATGTGAACTTCGGCATCGGGAAGCAGATCTAATGGCTGGCTCGCCCGTCTGCAGGCGCAGCGGTGGCTGCAGCAGAGCCTGGAGCAGCACGGGCGGTACATCACCAGCCTCATCGAGCGGCAGAACGCCGGCAACACGGAGCCTCTGCCGCCACCGCCGCAGTTTGTTTACCAGCCCCCGCACCCTCCTGCAGCAGCGGGCGGCACAGCTGCCGCATGCGATGCGGCTGCGCTGCCCAATCTTGCAGTGTCCAGCCAGCCAATGTCGGCGGCGGGTCCCAGCGGCGGCCAGATGTCTCAGGTTGCATTCCCCGGCAGCCCGGCTGCCGCACAGCAGCCCGCTTGCGGCGGCCCTGCAGCAACAGCAGTGGCGGCGGCCGGTGCTGCGACGCCGCAGGGCTTCCATCTGCCCCCCGGCAACCAGAATTTTCAGCCAGCCCCCGGCGACGGCGTGATCGGCGCCTTCAATGCAGCCGCGACGGAGCCCAGCGACGCAGACCTGCTGCAGGACCCCGACGAGCGGCATCAGTCACCCGTGGACGGCCCTGCAGCGTCTGCGGAGCTCCAGAATGGCAAGCAGCTGGGCAAGCCGGGCCTGCAACCACAGGCAGATCTGGAGGCTGGCCAAGCATGCCGACAGCAGCTGCTGAATGCATTGTGATCAGCTTGTGTCACCTCAGGCCGCTCGGTGTGTGCACCTAGGCATCGGTCTCCTTCCTGTTATTGGAACACGTGCAGGCTCAGAGTATGTCATGGCGTCTTGCCTCAACATTACAGCAGTATGATAGGTGGGGTCACAATTTAGTCTTGAAAGGCCGACCAGCCGTCAAGATACGTGAGTGATCCAGGCCTTGATTCAAATTGATATAAGTCGAAGGACACGCAAACGTGAAGCTGCACTGCACACTGATATGGGCTGCAAGCCTGCAGCCTGCAAGCAGGCTGGGTAAGGGGCGCCTTGCCTTGTTAATTTGTGCCCTTTGCCCCGATCACCCGTTTCTCCCTCTGACCCCAACACCCCATCGACAGCACCCCCGCTGCTCCCGAAACGTCAGATTGGCGAATGCACATGATCCCACAAGCTTTCGGCTGCAGCTGATCTGTCGTGTGCGGCTGCACATCGCGATCTACCGAGTGGGCACACACTCCGCTGGTGTCGGAACTTTGCTGCGCTTCGATGGGCAGACGCAGCACCAGGGTTGACTAGGGTTGTGCACATGACTGCGCTGACTTTCGGGAGCCAGCATGAGTGCCGGTCGCTGCCGCAGGCTGGGACTGCACCTGGCTGGCAGTCCAGGCGGCCGATGCCGCTTGTTACGAAGTCTGCGATAGCTTCAGGGCGATCATGCTGTCGGAGTTTGCTGCATGGACCGCAGAACGCCAGGTCAGTGTGAATTTGTGGCGTGCTGGCCGCCATCATCTAAAGGAAGTGACTGACTGCTGACGGCTACACTGCTGTTGCGCCGTACCTGCAGGGTCGCAGGAGGGCCACAGCTCCGCCTCGGCAGCAGATGCAGCATTTCGGCGCAGCACGTATGTCCCCTGCATTTGTGCAGCCTCAGCAGGAGTGCAGCGGCCCGGCGCAGCAGTCTGATTTCGGCAGCATACGAGGGCGATGCGGGGCGGCAACCGCAGCGGCAGGCGCAGCCGCCTCCGCCGCCACAGCAGCAGCAACAGCCGCAGCAGATGCTCGTGCCTCGGCCACGATGGCTCTGCAAGGTAATGATGCACAAGACGAGCTGTACATACGGCTTGCCACAAGGTACTGTTGCCTCCCATCGGTCCACACAATTGAATGCAAGCATGATGGCGAGCTGGTGGCCTTGCCTGTGTAGGTGGAGCTCAACAAGTGCCGGCGGGCAGATGCGCAGCAGGCGCTGCAGGAGCGCAACATCCTGCCGCCCAAAACCCTGCCGGACATGAAGGAGGCCCTGGCGGAGGCGACCGCTGGGGAGCCGCTGCCGCGACCCATTGACCTGGAGAAGACCCTCAAGGTGCTGAATTAGGTTGTACCCCTCACTTGAGGCCCCCTTTGATCAGTGCGCGTGCCCATTGCGGAAGTTGGCCACCTGCAATCATGCGTGTGCACACGTCCGTGCTGAGGTCAGGCCGCGCACTCTGCAGTGGATGTCGCGGGCGGAGCTGGAAGTGGAGCTGGAGGCTCGCGGCGAGGAACCCATTGGTGAAAAGGACGAGCTGCAGGTTCACTCTTGACTAGGCTTCCATCACATGCACAGCGCTGCAGATCGTGCCTTGGCTTGGCTTCATGCGGCATGGTAGTGGCACATCCAACCAGCCCCGGTGTCAGACCTGTGTCATCAGCACAGGATCGTGCGAGTTCTGACTGTGCCAGCTGTTTGGGTGTAGGAAACGCTGACCACATACCTGGAGAACGAGTGGCCGAACAATCCGGCTGCGCCGCAGCCGATGTACTATGTCCCTGTAACGGCTGGCCCGCAGTCAGGTATGCGCTGACGACAATGCATGTGGCCCGCCATCGCATTGGCTGGTGGTTGCAGAGTAGCAATTTGTGTATGGGGGCTGCCATCGCACCACGATCCAACTTTCACATGCTGTTCAGAGGATGAACTTCTTTGGTCGAGCAGGCACCATGGCGCTGCCGACAAACCTCACCAAGCTCAGCATTGCGGAGCTGATCGCGCAGCTTCGGATGCGAGGCTCGACCGTTGTGCGCGGCAAGAAGGCTGATCTGGTCAAAGCGCTGCAGGTGGGCCTGCAAATTGGTGAATTTGAAAACTGTAGCTTGCTGAAAGACTGCTGGAGATGGTGAGTGCAATGCTGGGCACGTCTCATGAAGGTAAGAGGCCATGTGCATGCAAGACTGGTGTAGCAGTAGGGGCAGAAGGTGGGTTTGTGCATCCAGGTCATGGACTCCATCAATGAGGAGTTGGCGGCGCAGGAACAGCAGGCACAGGAGTCACGCGCAGCAGCCATGACGGCATAAGAACCCAAGCCTTCGTGGCAGGAACTCGTAACAGGAGTGATGTTGACAGATACTGTGCACTTGTTCTGCAGAAACTCATCGACGAGGAGGAGGCAGAAGCCCAGAAGGTGGCCGAGGAGCAGCAGGCACAGCTGCAGGCGCAGCAGGAGGCGCAGCAGCTGGCGCAGCAGGAGCAGCAGGCCCTCACAGGGGCGGCGGCAGCGGCTGACGGCGCCGAGGCTACAGGGCTGCCGCCGCAAGAGCAAGACCCATTCCCAGGCATGCCGGAGGGCTACTCGGACATCTACGACCGCAACCTCAACGACTTCGCAGACGAGGAGATTGACGAGGTGTGCGCTACTTATGCCACATGACACATCAGGCCAGATGCTTTTCCATGATTGAATTGCCAATGCTGCTCTACTGTATGTGGTCCCCAGGCTGCACTGTCCAGCAGCATTCGCCGTTCTAAGTCAGAAATGCAAGTGACCAGAAGCAATTTTCCGTCGCACATCAGGAGCTGGCGCGCTTCGAGCAGAACCAGTACAAGGGCCTGCCCCGGGCAGAGCGCATACGCCACCTGGCGGAGCTGCTGCGAGAGGAGCTGGTCGACCTGCTGACGGTGAGTGAAGACCCACAACGCCTTGGGAGCTGGTCGCCTCATCGTCCGCGCCTCAGAAGAGCACCCTGCGTTGGGAGATATTGCCACTGAATCGACCCTCACTCCTGCACAATCCTGCTCACTTGGGAGTGGCATCATCATAGCTGCCAACCATGTCGTTGATCAATACGATCCATTGCTTCGAACTCGAGGACATTCAGGGGCTGGAGTTCGAAGTGCAGGGAGTGGTCCTCTCATTTACGGGGATGGTACAGTCTTCTGGGGCAGGAAGGCAGCCGAGCAAGCCAGAGCGGATTTCCGCACAGAAAACCGCCTATGAAAACACATAGCCTGATATTCATGTATATGTATCTGGCTCCGCAGATTGAGGAGGTGCGGGAGGAGTTGGGCAAGCGGGGCCTGGTGCCGGAGGAGGCGCCCATGGCCGCCCGCCTGCAACTGGTGGAGGACATGGAGGGCGACTTCGAGCGCGACGCCATCCGCGACGCCGAAGCCTTTGTGGACCAGGTGTGCTCGTTGGCCTGTCCTGCATGGGACGGGCAACCCGGTAACTCGGTAACATGTGTGCATGTCGAGAGACTGCTGCAGTGCCAAAACCACTTTCGAGCGGTGTCATTCGACCTGCTGCGCAGCTCCAGGACGAGGAAGTGTTCCAGGAGGCGCGTGCCAGGGACATAGCTATCGCGCCCGAAAGTGACGGCCGCGGGGAGCTGCTGGACGCCGTGCTGGTGGAGCTGCGGCACCTGTACGGCAACGTGAACACGCTGTTCATCCACGCCGAAAAGCAGGTGAGGGCAGCCTCTGTGGCTGCAACATGTCCCCACCACCTGCGTGGAAGGAGTGCACGAGACACACATGACAAGCACTACAGTATGGTGTTTGGCAGCTGAGGACCTGAGCGCCAGGCCTCTCGCAGCTACTATGACTTTCGCTGAGTGGTGGTACACACATTGCTGTATCCACCGGGACCTTCACCTTGATCGCAGCCGCAGTATTCAGACCAGTTCGAGCAGGGAGCGCCTGAGCCATGGCAGCCTTATGTGCCGCCGACGCCGCCGGAGCCGCCGCTGACGGTCGCGCTGATAGTCGGCGGGCCGGGCACCCCTGCGCACCGCCTGGACGCCTTTTCAGCAGCCGCCGGCATGGCGCAGGTTTGTCTCATCTCAGGGCCCGTGTGATCAGCAGTCGGCCTGACCAGAATGCAATGCGGTTGCAAGACAACGCACACAATCAATATCCTGCTGCTCACTGCCACCCAAACCACTCCTCATCCAGCCTGCTGGCTGCGCACGTTGCCGGCCTAGCAAAACTTGGTCTGACCTGTGTGAGCTGAGGGCTGAACTGTTGCACTCTTGGCGTCGCCAGGCGCTGCAGACGGCGCCGATGCTCAGTGCTGGGGAGGACCCCCGGCCACCATACCATGCGCTGCTGGATGAGTGGCTGGAGTCGCTTGACGAGGATGTTGATGCGGTCGACGTCGACATGCCAGCACACCTAACAAGGTACACTGCAAATGCGTCCAGTGTGGTCATGCACGCCTTGAACAGATGCTGCATGCACATGCTGTGTCATTTAGAGAAAGGGGCCATGAGAAGACACATTGTTGCATTGCGTCATGCTGTGTGCCTGTAGTCATCCCGCCTGCACTCACAGCATTTGTTTGTGCAATTCGTGCCCTGCAGCGGCGGCATCGCCGTGACGGCCTATTACCTGGATGAGCATCTCGTGGCGTGGCCCATGCCGCTGGCGCGGCTGCTGCGCGGCACGCCCGCCGAGCTCGATGTCCAGCTGGCCGCCGAGCTGCAGCCGCTGCCCAGCCTGCAGGTGGGCTGGCGGGGATGCGGTTCTGGCTGCGTCTGCTCAAGTGTCTTTGCCAGGAGCCTGATGCTCAAGTGCCATTACCAGGAGCCTCAGCACAACGCCCTTCTGCTGCAAAGCAAAGTTGTTGGCATCCTCAGTGCTGGCAAACATGATCAGCCAAGGGCTGCTGCAGGTGCTGCAGGTTCAAGTGTGCGCCAGACGGACGAGAAGCTTCATGGGGATGTAAGCACTTTTAGTTATGGTAGTTAAAACCACATCCTCAGCTGGCTTTCACTGATAGTCGTCATACAAATCCACACGCTCAGCTGGCTTTTTGGCGCTGCTGCAGGCCCTGGCAGAGGAGGTGAAGTCCAGCGCGGATGTGGTGTGGCCTGTGGCACATGGCGCCTGGGGCGAGCGGGGCGAGCTGCAGGCGGCCTTGGAGCAGGCCGGCGTGCACTATGTGGGCACCCCGCCCGCCGCAGCAGCCGACGCCACAGACAAGCTTAGGTAAGAGGCTCAGCATTGCGGCTCGTTTGCAGGGCGGTTCGCACGCTGAAAACGAGAGGAAGTTATCGTGTATGTCTCAGCTTCTGCATCTCGGATTCTGGTGCCTGACTCATGCCACTGGATCCACACAAATTGCTTGCGCTGTCAACATTACCTCTGCAGCTCTATCAGACGATTGGGCAGTTGTCGATGCTCACTTGGTGTGGGTGCAGGTTGGCAGAGCGACTAGAGGACATGGGCTATCCTGTTGTGCCTCGCACAGCCGTCTTAGCATCGGACCTCAAGTCCGACAAGGCTGTGGCAGCGTTGCGCAAGCGGCTGCAGCCATGGCTCGAGGTATCGTTAATCAAGTCCTGTACCTGGTCACTGCTGCTGTATCAACGCGTGGTCGGCTGACTCCACGGTTGTCTTCGTGGAGCTGCCGGGTGTGAAAGCTCAACTGCCACAACTTGAGCAAAGTGCAGCAAACAAGCAACCCATCAACATGAACGTGTAGCGTCCAATCGTGTCGTACCTGACCTGCAGGAACAGGATCTGAACGCGGAGTTGGACCGCTTCTACGTCAAGCCAGCGCGCAGCACGGGGTCGCAGGGTGTCTGCCTGGCGCAGGGCGTTGATGGCCTGATCGATGCTGCCCGCGATATTATTGAGGAGGTGTGCTGGACTGCCTGCCAATTTCGACCCTGGTGTACTTTACAAGGCCAAGCATCTTCTAATCATCCCGAAATCATAATTGAACGGATCGACGCAGGTGCATCGTGCGTGAACGAGCTTTGTATTGACAGCCGTGGTTGCTGCAGGGCGTCTACGGCGACAAGGTGGTGGTCGAGGCAGAGGTTGCCAAGACCGATGAGGACAACTCTGCCGGCGGCGTTCGGTTCTCCGTGTGTGTTGTGCAAGTGAGCTTTTCCATGCTGGATTTCCTTCTCTTCAATGGATAACCTGGAGCAATGCATGCCCATTCACGGCATCCCCAGCTGAGTCATGAGGCTGCACGCCAATGTTGACTTGCACCCAAAGCTGATGCTGACTTTGCACTTACATCAGCATTGCTGCTGAGAAGCAATGTGCTGCTGTCACCTTCAGACGGCGGCAGGACCGCTGGCGCTGCTGCCGACGGAGCACACCTCGTATGATGTGGAGGTGGACATTCGGGAGGCATACCTCGATCTCCACCGCTCCATATACAAATACCAGGTGAGCAGCAGATCGATATGTACTGAAGCTTGAGATCGGATGGGGACCCTTGATTGGTTGTAGTTGAGACAATCAGCATCAGACATGCTCATTTCATTGAGCATGATTTGAGCAGATTTGCTATGGGCCAGCACGGTCTGATTCCTCCAATGTTTGCAGGGCTTCGACTCGCATGTGGTCGAGCTTATGCTCGAGGCATTGCGGATTGAGACAGCAGCACAGGAAGACCACCCTCAGGCAAGCAACATTCTCCAGGCAGCCAACGTAGTGCACGTTGTATCGCATTTGGATAATGCTGACATGTGAATGCTGGCAATTGTCTCATGTGGCGATCTGAGCATGCGAGCAGCAGGACATCTGTTGAGTGCTTGCTGGTGGTGTAGAAAGCGTAGCTGACAGAGCCTGCTCATGTTCGTGCAGGCAATATTGAGCGACCCGCTGCGGGAAACGCTGCCAGAGCACGCTGCACGGCTGCACACGCCCGCGCGACTCCCGCCACTGCTGAACACATCCGTGCGGCAAGCTGCCGCCAAGTTGTTCAAGGTGCATGCAGACAAATGCTATGCCAGCTCAATCTGACGTATTGCCAGGGAATGGGCTTGCATTTGGTCTCGGTATTGGACAGGAGATCTGCCTCTGCAGAATCACTCCCGACTCCCTCAAAGTAGTGGCCCCCCGACTCGCACATCAAGCCAGTTGCAACAGGCGCTTGAAACACTGGCTGAGGGGATATGCACTCCGCTGGACAGGACCTTGGCCTGCGAGATTACGCTCGCTTCGACGGCTGGGTGCTGCTGCCGCTGTCGAGCGCCGGCATGGACATCCGGCCGCAAAGCAGCATGGAGGAGGCGGAGGCTGCCCAGGCAGAACTCGCACAGGCGGCGGACGAACTGGACGCCTGGCTGGAGGAGGTGTGTCTGCCTGCCTGCATGGAAAGTCGGAACTGTTGAACATTGTTTGTGCAAAATGTCTGATCAGGTCCCAAGGCATCTGCTGCCGCCTGTTGCATCGGGCTGGCCGCATGACCTGGCTTGCTGATGGATCACCCATGCGCTTAAGCTCATGTGAAACCGTGCCCATAAGCTGCATGTGTCGTGTGCCACTTGCAGCTACTGTCAGCCACGCTGTGATTCTGTAGCAGCTGCCATGCCCACTTGTCCTTCAGGCCCAGGCATTAATTCCACCATTTTCACTGTTTGTTGCAGGAATATGACGCCGATGGGCTGCCCATCACGGCGGCCGCCAGCCTGGAGGCGGCGCGGAAGGCGGACCGGCTGCTGGAGAAGGAGGCGAAGTTGATCGAGGAGCAGCTGGAGCGCCAGCGGCAGGCGGACTTCGAGGAGCAGCGGCAGCGGGAGCAGGAGATCCAGCAGGTCGGCACGCTTGGCATGCTCGTAGTGATGCCTGAGCTTATTCAAAGGGCGCAATCACAAGCGCTGCCGGTGCCAGTATGCTTGGTATGCAGCAGCTTGATTCTATAAAGCAGCAGCAGTGAGAGCAGGAAGATTCGGCAAATTGGTGGATGTGATCGATCCCTGATGGCTGCTGCAACACCATGTGTACTAGGCTCAGCCCCAAGAGGCTACTCTGCACATGTCCCACAGCATTCTCCTTCAGCTCCGTCTAGCAGCAGGCAGAAGCACTGTGCTACTCATCGATCCCCTTTAGGTCGCAACTGCGGCATCTGTCTTCACAGCTCCACTGCCTGTCCTCTGCAGGCTTTGTTGTCAGCTGAGGCCGACGAGGCCGAGGAGGCAGCAGGCAGCGAGGGCGATCTCGAAGACGAAGACTCTGATGAGGACGAAGACGAGAGCGACGAAGACGAGGTGCCATTCCACACTCAGGTTTAGGTGATTTTGCACATCTGGGATCAGCATCGTGGCCATTGCGAGCTCCATGACAATATTGCGTGCCTCGACATGGGTTGCATGTCATTCCCACCTCTGGCGTGTGCAGCTGCTGCTGCCCCTTCAGAGGGTGCGCTGTTACGGCGGAATTGCTGCTTCAGCCAACATAAAAATTCGTCAGATGCCCCTCCTTTGCATTGCAGGATGAGGAGGAGTCTTCAGACGAGGATGACGACTGGGAGGACGTGGACAACTGGACGCCGGAGGAGCTGTGCCGCTCGACGGACGGTACCGTCGTGTTTTCGGACGTCAACTTGCGCGCTGACACCTCGCCCACAGCCGTCCTCTTCCAGCAGGTGAGTGGCGCTGCGCCGCTGCTGCCCTGCAGTGGGAATGTGTTAACAACTGATCCCCATCTGGAGGGTGCCGATCTGCGGTGACATGTCTCATGTGCCTTGGCTGCCACCCGCAGGCAGCAGCGGTGGGCATGACGCAGGCGGGCATCCTGCGGCACCTGGTAAATCAGGCCGTCCTGCGGCGTGGGCTGCCGCCGCTGCCCCCACCCGCCACCCTGTCCTTCGCGGAGATCGAAGAAGCAGAGGAAGAGCAGGTGCGTGCTGATTGAGACAGTCACAGGACACCTCAACCAGGTCAATCACCAAACAATAACATGCACGGCCAAGTGCTGTGGGAGCATTTGGACCCTCTGGATCGGTCGGATTCTGTGCCACATTGCCAGTCAAGTTCACGGAAGCATGCGTGACAACGTTTTCTGGATCAGCGGTCCAGATGGTAAGCACATATCTGCTGTGCTGGTGCACATTGTCAAGGAGGAGGATACAAATGAAGAAGTCACTGAAGCGTTGGGCAAGCCCTCCTTTGCGAACACTGAGATATGTCACTCTGGTACTGCTTCACTGTCCTGATCTGCAATGTCACGGAGAACAAGGACGACAAGCATGTCAGTGAGGCGCTTGACAAGCTCAGGGCGCTCACTTGTCATATGGCTCATGAACATTGAGATGCTGAGACAGTTCTCGTGGCCTTTTTGCATTTCCAGGTGGAGGTCATTGTCAAAGAAGGCGAGGATGACGAGGACGTCAATGAGGCGCTCAGTGAAATCCTGGCACCCGAGCTCGAGTATGCAGCGGCCCAGCAGGCGCCGCCGCAGGACCAGTGGCAGCAGCAGCAGCAACGGCAGTGGGGACAGCCGGCGCCGCAGTGGCAGCCAGATCAGGGGCAGCAGCAGCAACAACAGCAGCAGCAGTGGGGCCAGCCGCCACTGCAGCAGCAACAGCAGCCGCAGGTGGGGCATGCACACCAGCTCGTGGCTAATAGAACCCGAGACGCTGTTGAACTCGGAATCAGTCAAGGTTCAAGCGTTCATGATTGACACTGTTGGGGCTGCGGTTGTCTGTGAACTGCTGCATCCTGTCTGACGCTCTGGACATGTCTACCAGTGGCAGAGCCAGCAGGCGGCCGGCGATAACGCTGCCGCCCGGGGCGGCTTCAGTGACCTGCCCGACATCAACTCGCCGCAGCAGCCCGACTTCGGCAGCGACTTAGCGGTGGCAGGCGCTGGGCCAGATGACAGCGTGCGTAGTCAGCTCATGAACGCATGTTGCAGCATGGCCCTTGTGACGCTGTCTTGCAATCCTGCCAATGCCGGCGTCACATAGGGTGTCAAAGATACCCCATCTGAGCCTCCTCTGCCAACTGTCGTATGCTCGTCACCACTTTGCCCGAGAGCTATCCGATTTGCAGTTTCGTCAAGTCGCAAATGGGCTGTGATAATGCACCGCAGGAGTGGCAGAGTCCTGTCAGTCCAGCAGGGCTGGCAGACCCAGAGGTGGACAGGTACCAGCCAGATGTCTTTGAACAGCGGCGGCAGCAGCAGCCGGCAGCCGGGGACTTCGCATACCCCGACCAACAGACCGTGCCGGACTACATGTCTGGTGTGCATCGCTGCCTGCAGACCAGCATGTGTACAGCCTGTTGGCCGTGTTGTTCGCTTCTCAATCTGCCGAGCTCGAGCTGGTATGTCGAAGGGAAGGAGCATGTGACGTCAATGGTTCATGTCAGGCCAGTGACCTGATTGTAGACACAGTCAACAGGTTGCTCTGCATTGCAGGGGCGGGGTCTGGTAATGCAGACCAGTATGGGCAAGACAGCGCAGCGCAGGCAGCTGCTGCAGCCCAGCAGGCGCCGCAGCTCCAGTCTGTACCGGAACAATCTGAGGAGGACGATTGGGACGATTCCGAATGGGCAGACCAGCCTTCCCAGCCGCAGGTGACTCTTCCCTTCCACCACATCGGACTTGACTTGCCAACAGCGAATCATGCATTCTAAGCAGGCATTATGGATGCCCACAGAGTGTTCAGCTGACTGCATACTGCTTCGAGTAAGTCGCGACGCAGTGCAGGCTGTCTGGGGAAGCACATGCTGCGATGCAGGGGCCGCAAGCAGGCATGGATACTGATGGGCGTCAAGAGTGCTGAACACCCTCTCTACCTCGCATCCTTCAGCCACTGTTGTCTCCGAGGCCATCATGGTTCATTCTGCTCCCTGTCTGCTGGAAACCCGCAGGGGCCGCAGGTGTGGGTGCTGATGGGCGGCGAGGGCAGCGGCCGGCAGGCCGCGCTTGCAGCCGGCCGCTCCGCCTACCTGGCCACCGCGGGGCCTGCGGGCGACGCCGCCGCGTCCTTCCTGCTGGCGCCCTTCGCCGCGGGCGCCGCCGAGGTCGAGCGGCGGCGGGAGCTGCTGCGCAAGCGCAATCAGCGGCTCAAGATCGGCTTCGACGAGGAGCAGCTGCCCACTGAGCAGGGCCTGGACTACATCAGGTGGGTGGTGGTGGTGGTGGTCCTCAGTGCCAAATGCAGTGATCCTCAGTGCCACACAACTCGTACCCTGCGTTGTTTAAGTCACCGCTGCAGGCCACCACGTCATTGTGGCATATGCAGGCTGGTGTTGCGCTGAGCTGTGTGTTGCAATTGCCTGCCGTGTCACTTTGCAGATTTGAGAGGTTAACTGTAAGTTCAGACAGTCCAGCATACTCCCTGCTCACGGCGTCATCTGATATGCTTGGTAGGTCTCCAGCAATACCGCAGCGCGAGCTCAGCGCGGCTGGCGTGTGGTGGCTGCCATACGGCGCCACCCTGGCGGGCAGCTGCGAGGCCGCCTGCGAGGCTGCAGACTTGACGCTGGCGCTGGCGACCACAGTGGAGCACGCCATGCCGCCCAGCGCATGGTACCAGGTAAGGGTTTGGTGCGGTTACACTGTCACACCCAGTGTCGAGTGGTGGCGCCTTTTGTCGACGTCAAAAGGCGTCTGTGCAGCAACATTGCTGTTGTGCATTGAGCTTCGAGGTTAGCATGGTCAAAGGTAGTCAGCTCGCCATGCATGCACGCGTGCAGGAGGAAGTGCGGGCAGATGCGCAGCGCCAGCTGGCGCAGGCGGGCGTCAACGGCGTCGGCTCGCTGTTTGGCGACCCGCTTGCGGACCCCCTCGTGCCCAGGTGCTGCAGCCTATGCCTCGGTGGTTCTGTGCTGGAGCTGCCGTGCCCACAACTGCCCGTCGAGACTGACCATTAAGCCTTACCTGCCGCCCTGGGTGCTGAGCGGGTGGAAGTCTCACCGCCGGCATTCTCTGAGAACCCCTGTGGAACACAACTTGGAGTGTTGCTCCAATCGCTTGCTTCAATGCAGCAATGACATGTGTATGGTGTATGTGCGCCAACAGGTACATGGACCTGGAGGCGTTTGTGGAGGAGGCGGTGTCGGCGGAGGCTGTCGTGTGGCTGTCACTCCAGGGGGGCGCCGCTGCCGGGGAGCTGCAGCAGTGGCTGGAGAACTGGCGCGTGCCCTTCGTCGGTGGGTCCCTTGACCAGCTCAAAGTCCACGACCCAACTACTCACGAGGCTGTTCAATTGTGAAACAGGCTATCGGCATGCCTTCGGGCTGCCTGCCTTGATGTCCTGCTGCCGGCGGTGATGCATCCCAAAGCATAGTTCACCTGAGGGCGCGCTGTGCGTGCGTTGCCCCGGTGCTGACACACTCCGAAGAACATCTGAGCTGAAGCAGAGGACTTGACCTGTGCTGTGTGCCAAATGCTTGTCCTGTACAACAGTATATAACAGTGATTGCAGCAGGCAGTGATGCATCTCAAAGCATAGTTCACCTGAGGGCGCGCTGTGCGTGCGCTGCCCCAATGCTGACAAACTCCGAAGAACAATCTGAGCCTGCTGCTGGTCGTCTGCCAGAGTCCAAATACCACATTGCAGTTGCTTTATGGTGTTAAACATGACTGTGACTGTGACTGATGGCTGACATGCAACGTTTGCGTGATCCGCCCTGTCCGTGTGCGCAGTGCACAGATTCAAGATGTCAACTTGCAAGGCCCACGCTGTGCGGGCCCTTACTGATGAGCAGTGTCATGCTTTGTGCTTCGTGTCCGCACAGGGCCCAGCGCAGTGTCGGCGGAGATGTGCGCGGACCGCTCGGCGGTGGCGAGGCAGCTGGCGGACATGTTCCAGCACGGCGTGTCCACGGCGCCGCAGTACCGCGTGTCGGAGGACGAGCTGCTGCCGGCGCTCGAGGACGAGGAGGCGGCCGCGGAGCTGTGGCAGCACCTCTGCGACCGCGTCGGTGGGGGGCGCTTTTGCTGCCAGACAATCTGCCACATGACTTGCGGTCCATGAGCTGGCAGGCCTGTCCTATGCAGAAATGCTGTTGTGTGCGAGTCGCAACCTGTTGGTCTGGCCGTGTCCAATAGGTGGCAGGTTGCTTTATGGTGTTGCGAGGAGCAGCAGATTGACCAATCAAGGGTGACATTGTACAAATTTGGCTGTGTGTTCTCAGGGGCATCTGGCGCCGCAACAGGCACGCTGGCAGTGCGGCCGGCGGCCACCTGCGGCGCTGAGGGAGCGGCGATCCTGCAGGGCCCAGACGACCTTGCCTGGTAACACCCCCCTTCAATCAATAGTACTGACATCTGATATTTACGTCCTCATGGGTTGCTTGCGCATCATGGCGTACAAAGATGCCAATGCTTTTCAGTGAATTTGAAGTGAAGCATAGTAGTTCAGGTGCTTGCCCGAACAATGCTCACACACGCCACGCTAGGGCTTTGATTGCCCAGGTATGCACGTGCGCTGGCAGAGTCGTGGATCCGCATGCCAGCTGACACGCTGTCGACCTCGCACCCGGTCATCCCCATGCCGCGCCCGGCGCCAACCACATTCATCCTGGAGCCGTACATCAACCCGCACAGGTGCGGCGTTGGGCCAAGTTGATCTGGCAGCAGGCTGTGCTTGCAGCTGCCCCTCTCATGCCATTGTTCAGACAGCATTTACAGACCTGTCTCGCACGGTCATACAGCATGCGAAATGCGTCAAGCCGCAATATGTCTGCTTTCATACAAATTGTCGACACCTGCAATTGGCTGGCCAATGATTCAAACAACAAGATGCGTACGTATTACCTGAGCAGACAAATTGCTGATACACCTTGGAGAAATGAGGCCAGACCAATCTGCTGCAGTTGCCGATTGTGACTTGGACTCAGAAACGGGATAGCTCGCATCATTTGACACGCCGCGCCCCTTTGTGCGACTCTGATGGTGCTGTGTACACCGTTGTTGCAAAGTACCTGTCGCCCCAACATAGCTGCACCGAGTTTCAGCATGGCACACCATGCCCTCGCAGCTGCTCCATCCGCCTCGTCCAAATGGCAGCTAATCAGCGTTGTACCATCTGCCCATTCAGCATTGCCCGTCTGCAGCGTCATGCTGTCGAGATGGTCAGCACGGGGCAACCGATCAGTGTGAGACCATGTGTCCATGAAGCATTTGGTGTCCGCAGCGTGGTGCTGCGGGAGGGTCGGGACGGGGCAGCCGATCAGTGTGAGGCCATGTTTCCATGAAGCATTTGCTGTCCGCAGCGTGGTGCTGCGGGAGGGGCGGGACGGGGCAGCCGATCAGTGTGAGGCCACCTGCTCAAATTTGTGTGTCTTGTCCGCAGCGTGGTGCTGCGGGAGGGGCGGGATGGGGCGGCGCCGGCGCTTGGATGGGGCGATGACGCGCACTGGGCGCGCGTCACCTGGTCGCTGCTCGGTCCGCTGAGCGCCATGCGTGTGCTGCCCGCCACGCTGCACGCCGCGCCAGCAGACGCCGACGGCAACATCCTTGTGAGTACTTGGATTGAGACACTGCCAATGCCAAGTTTAAGCCTTGCCTGATCGCTGCGCCAGCTTGTGGACGTGCAGCTGCCCAGTTCCCTCTGAGTCGGTACTGTCTGCGAGCCTGAAATCGCACGTGATGCACACCACTGCCAAAAGGGCATCTGATAGCGTGGACCTAGGTTCACAACCTGGCAAAGTCCCTCGTGCATGACTTGAATGCATCCTTGCGCATCGTGCTGTGAGGTGCGGGACAGGTGGGTGCCATATGCGATCATTGCTGACAACTGCCAACACCGTCGTATGAGAAGCGATCTGAACATGTTCAGAAAGTGGTACGTCTATCTGTCACAGGACGGGGCTGAGGAATTGCGGTTTACGCCGGTGCCGGAGGCGTTCATCGGCAACAATGTGATGCAGGCCGCCATCCGCCGCATCCAGGACATCGCCATCAGGCTGGCGCTGCGCAGCGCCGCCACCCTGCACACCTTTGTCCAGGTGCGCATCATATCTGCTATGCCTATGTGAAGTGGTCCCCTGGGTGGAGTGGGTATTGTCCGAGTCTGTACGGCGGCTGTGCGCCCGCCCAATGTTGGCAGCTCACACAGGGGCTCTGATGTGCGAGCCCTGCTGTGACGCACAGTTACACAGTCGGTATTTCGCGAAGAAGAACTTGTCGTGTCGGATGGGACACTGGATGGGACTTTGCTTGCCTTTGTGGTCATGAAGTACTCTTGGCTACACAGGCGGAGTCGGGTGATGTGGTTCTGGTGGATGTTGTGACTGGGGCGGACCTCACCCCAGGGTCCCTGTTCATGACCCAGGTAAGCTCAACAGCAGTACATACTGCAAATGCATACATACGCATCTCACAGCTGCTATATGCTGCTGCCACCATGCCCTGTCTGGCGGACATAAGCATCCCCATCACATTTGATGAGCGCTGTTCCAATAAACCTGGATCGGCAGCGCTGCCCACGCCTATGGCAGCGCTGCCCAGGCCCGTGAGGGATGTGTGCGACTGCAACACTGGACAAGGCTGCAATTGGCACGGCACAGCAGTGTCCTTACGTGGTGGTTGCTCAACTTTCAGAGCCCATATCAGAGCCTTGATCAGAGCCTTGGAATGATTGTTTTCCTGCTTGCAGTGCCTGGCACATGAGCCGCCACTGCCGGCTTCGCGGGCTGCGCAGCTCCTGGTGCAGGAGGCCATTGCAGCCAACAACAGGTGTGACAGGAGCCACATATGAAGCTGCTTACACCAACAACACCTTAGTTGTGATCGGCTTCTGCTGACGTCCTCCACGAAGGTCCTGTGTTCGATAAGCAGAAGGACATGAAGCCCTGTCTCGAGGCTGCTGTCGACTCACAAGACAACTTGGCTGCTGTCTGGGCACAGGCTGCCGGAGCGTGTGCCCATGGAGGATTGGGAAAGGGAGGCCGCCGCTACACTGAGTGAAGACTCGGATGACGACCGGGCGGCTGCCGCCGCAGACAGGTGTGCTCAGAGGGATGTGATTTTGCATCTTGAACCCTCAAATGTGATCACAGTGGCATGGCAATGGGTTGTAAGCCTGCACCACCTGTGCTCTGACCTTGTGTGTGTGCAAGCTGCACTTCTTGTGCAGGCTGTGAGAATGCTGTTTGAAACTTCATTCACAGGCTGGGCTACGGCTTCAATGACAGCACGCCGGGCGGCGGCGCAGCGACAGAGCAGTGGGCCGCCGCCGCTCAGGTGTGTGCACATCCACTGTGGCATGCTGATTTTGTTCCTTGATGTTTGTGCCTGACGGCCTGCTAGCTGCGGAGATTGGTTTCAAGCAACAGAAGCCTGAATGTGCATCACACTCATTATAGTGGTCTCAATGCTTTGCCTGCACCTGACAGGACGACTGGCAGCTGAGCCGGGATTGGCGGCAGGAGGACACGATGGCCAACTTCCAATCCGTCAACACGGGCGGCGGACAGTACTCCGCTGGCGATTTCAACAATCCCTGAAGCGGGTGCTGACGGAGATGCTTCCTCACGAGTGACATGCGTCAAATGAAGCTTTGACCGACTCCCGGTCGGCTATGGGCCAGTGCTTTTCGTTCCAGCTTGATGACAGAAGCACAGAGAATGAGCCGAGAGACAGGCTGATCTAGCTCGGATCCAGAGGCTAGCAATAGCGCAGCATTACCTGTTAATTAGCAAAAATTGTATTGTTTCAAGAGGCAGATGGCTGACCGAGTCCTACAACCTGACAGCACCGCGACCTGCCACACACCTCAGTAAAGATTGGTTGAATTGATGGTCAACCAATCCATCATCAACCACATCAACGCACATCACTTCAACCAGCATGGCAATCCCCATGCTCTGCAATTTCGACAGGCAGCGGCTCCCCAGCGACATTGCGTTGCTGCCATGCCTCAAACATTGCTGCAACCTCAGCCGCTGACCGCATCTCAAAGCCGCGAGTGCTGTCCTCACCAAAGTCCACAGAGCTGACGACACCCGGTCGTCGACGTCGCCCTGCAGACGGCAGTATGATCATGTCAGCTTCAGATAGCAACATGGCAACTGAATAGAGTCCCTGGCATCCTGGGGTACACTGCACACCCAGGCCGCGAGGCGACCAGGAAATGACCCCAAGCGAAGCAGATCAAGGCAGAGGAACGGAAGGCGGCAGGGTTGTAGGGGGGGATCAGGATGCTGTGCAGAGCGGACGGCGTGCAGAACCAATTATACCACGAGAAGCAGCCCATGCTTGGCAGTGAGCATCGAAGGCTTGCTTGCTCCTTAGGCAGACAGCAGAATGTACCTGTGAGCGGGCCCGCCCGCAGCGCCTCCTCGGGCTGTTCCAGTGCCGGACCTCCGCCGGCCGCAGCTTCCCGGAAGTCCACCGCACTGCCGCTGCCGCCACCGCTGCGCTGCCCGGCGCTGAGGTGCTGATGCTGCAGCCTTTCGAATAGCTCGTACACTTCGGCGGTGGACCGCATCTCGAAGTTGCCCTGGCGCTGCGGGTCCTCTTCAGGCGGCGTGTCGAGTGCCTGCTCCGGAAAGTGGCGCAGGCCTGCAGAGGTGCAAAGCCAACGTCCTGCCGGCGCCTTCGGAACCCCAGCACAGGCAGACACTCTCGGGAATCACTGCTTGTGCAGGGCTTCCCAGATGGCGGAGCTTGGGAGGTGAGAAAGGTGAGCGCGCACCGGTGCCGGGCGCCTCCTCTCCCCACGCCAGCGGCTCGCTGGGCGTTGCCCGGAGGTGGGCAGAGCCACATCTGCTGCGAAATGCCGTTGCACATGCTGGCCTGCAGCCCGCCAGCGTGCATGGGCTGCTGCCCGGAGCTCTGCACAGGGGCAGTGTGGTCATGACTGGCATTGAGCCACAACGGCGGGACAGAGGCAGTCGCAGTATGGATCGGCAAGTGCTTAGAGGTTGCCAAGCTAAGGACTTGGCAGTCGGGAATTGCAGAAGAAGAGAGAATTGACGTCGCTGCTGGTCGCTGGAAGACCTGCCTCGGGGCCAACGTGGCAGGGACCCAAAGAGCGAGGCCTTCCAGACCTGGACAGACTTGACCGCTTGCACACCACGCAAGACGCACATTTGCCCGTCGGATACGCGCTTGAGAGTGCAGCCCTGCGCCCCTCCGCCGAAAAGCCGAGGCAAACCGCGTTTGCACATCAGTGCACCACATCGGGCGCCTGCCGTGCAAGCTACCCGACATTGCTGTGGAGCTGATTGCAATTCTGAAACCCAGGGCCATCGACGAGGTTTGGACATTGAAGACGTGAGAGCCGGACATGCAGCAGCAGGGCAGCAGGCTGCTTCGGCAGGTGGGCAGGCATCAGGGGCCACCCCCAATCTTGCGAGTCGTTTGCATGCGTGGGTCCAGGCACCATCCTGGTGATGCTGCATTGTGTATGCATGAGGCAGCAGCCGCACCTCATGCATTCATACACAGAATGTACAAGCCAGACACAGACGTCGTCCAATGTTGTGCGGTTCCTGCTGCATGCAGGTGTTTGCCAATGCTGCCAAACAGTACTTGACAGAGGCTGCAGCGGGCGGCCAGAAGGGCAGCAGCTCCACAGTGGTGCGGGGCGCGCTGCAGCAGCGGCGGCAGTTCTACCCGGGCAATGTTGGCCTCCGCGGCGACGCCAGCCAGCAGGTGCGATTCAACTCGGGTGCATGCAGTGTGCTGCGGCCACGTGTCGTGCAAACTGCAATCTGAGCGAAAGAACACGTCTGCACCTGCTTTCATGCTGCAGCTGGCATGCATGGACCTGTACCTGTGTGGGACTTGATGTGGCGACCACCATCTTCACATGAAGCAACGTTGTTGATCATGCTGATTTCATCATGCTTACTAAACATCCAGACCTCGGCTGATGCGTGTCATTGCAGGCAGCGCAGCTCAGGGAATTCAACAGGCGGGGTGACCCAGAGGCGGTTATCCGTGCCTTCGAGAGCGGTGCGGCGGTGTCCAGTGAGGAGACGCTCGGCGAGTATGTGAAGGCGCTCGTCAAAGTGGACCGCCTCGACAGCTCGTCTCTGCTGCAGACGCTGCACGTGAGGGTCTTGAAGTGAATGTGTGCGGAAGTGGCCAGCAACATGGCTGACACGGCCAGCGTCGGAAAGTGTCGCTCTTGAGGCTGGGTGTTTACATCTGGAACCCTGCCTCCGCGCACACTGAGAAAGAGACAGTGGTCACGAGACCACAGGCCTATAACCGACCTCCATCTCTGCAACACAGACACTGGCGGCCACAGTCATGAAGCTGAGCCCGCTCAGATTTCATCTGCGTGCAGAGGGGTGCGGATGCGGCGCGTGGCGCTGCTCAGAGCAGCCTGGCCAGCACGGGTTTGCGCATGGCGCCGCAGCAGTACTCGGAGGCAGCGCCAGTGGTGTCACGCATGGCCGGCGGCACCGCCGCCATGGAGCTGGGCTCCGCAAAGTCGCCATTGTATGTGACCCAGGTCAGCGGGGCCAGCTTTGGCTGTCGACAGCGGTGTGCAAGGTGTTAGCCCGCCGTGGCTGCCATGGACGCAATGCACAGCCCTGCTCGATTTGGTGGTGGTGTGCCCTTTCCATATGTAGGCTGCAAGCTGGCTGGGTGCAAGGCTGCATCTTCACCGAATGCTTCATGCCCAAATCTGGCATCAAGTACCTGTCACACGAGCATTGTCTCTGCAGGCGGAGCCGTCAATGTTTGGGCAGCTGTGGAAGACGGTGCGCACGCTCGGCGTGGCGTTCCTGCTGCTGTCGGGGCTGGGGGCGCTCATGGAGGAGAAGGGGCTGTCGCGCGGCATGCTGGCTAACCCCGACATGAAGCCGCATCTGGAGACCACCACCAAGTTCGCCGACGTCAAGGGTGTCGATGAGGCCAAGGTGGGACTAATGGCTTGTCAGCCGTCGTCAGCACCATGTGGCACGCTTCATGCTTCGTGAAGCAAACAATTACAAGGCATGGCGGGGGGAGCTCACTGCCTGCACTGTGGCGCAGGGTGGTGGCGGTGGCCCCACACTGCAGGGTGACATTATCATGCCCTCACGCCATTTCCAATTTGCTGCATCGCCTTCCTGCTGCAGGGGGAGTTGGAGGAGGTGGTGCACTACCTGCGGGACCCGCAGCGGTACACGTCGCTGGGTGGCAAGCTGCCAAAGGGCGTGCTGCTGGTGGGGCCCCCCGGCACCGGCAAGACCATGCTCGCGCGCGCCGTCGCCGGCGAGGCCGGCGTCCCCTTCTTCTACTGCTCTGGTGCGGCTCGCAGCATGCACCTGTGTCTCATCCAGGCTGTTGACCCTCAGGCTCACATTTCGCAGTTTGAAGTGTGCTGTTGCTGGCGGGTCTGGTTCATGCGACCATGGCCAATCTGAGACAGAAGCAAACCGCCTTCTGCATTTGTGATGGAGTGTCTTGCAGTGGATCGCTGATGAGGAGCTGTTGGTGATTCCCATGGGTAATCTGCAACAGGCAGCGAGTTTGAGGAGATGTTTGTGGGCGTGGGCGCGCGGCGGGTGCGCGACCTGTTTGCGGCAGCCAAGAAGGCGGCGCCGTGCATCGTGTTCATCGATGAGATCGACGCTGTTGGCGGCAGCCGCAACCCGAAGGTGCTGTAAGGCGAACTGCGCAGATCTGTTTCTGCTGCAGACCTGCAGATGACCCCTACTGAGCCCTGGCGGCTTGCTTATCCTGCATTCAGCTTGCACCACCTTGCATGTGACATGTCTGCGTCCTGAAGCAGCTTCTTCTCACAGCTCTGATTGGGAACACTGCAGGACCAGCAGTACGTGAAGATGACATTGAACCAGCTGCTGGTGGAGCTGGATGGATTCAAGCCGTCTGAAGGTGCGCCATCTGACCTAACAGGATAGCTGTACTGGAGCGGACGTTGCTGTAGCTGTCAGTCCCCCAGCGCCATCTCAGTTGCAGCGTCAACAAAGTCGTTGCTGCATTGCGGCTGCAGGTGTCATCTGCATGGCAGCCACCAACTTCCCAGAGTCGCTGGACAAGGCGCTTGTGCGCCCTGGCCGCTTCGACTGGCATGTTGCGGTGAGCGAACACTGTCTTCACGTTTGTAGCCTGACATTGTTTCTCACCAGGGTCTGCAGTCTGGCGATACTGCTGTCCAACGGCCTTTCCGTGCATACAGCATCGCTGCAATGTGGACAAGCACATTTCGACATTTGATGAGCCACAGACGGCTTGCTTCAAGCTTGCTGGTCCCGGCAATGCACAGGTGCCAAACCCGGACATCAAGGGCCGCACAGAGATTCTGGGATCGCACTTCAAGAACGTGCCGCGCGCCCCTGATGTCGACCTGGAGGTGCGCCTGCTCTCCTTGACGTGGCTATGGCTGCTCTGCTATGGCTGCTCCGCTGCACAAATGGTGTGAACTCAGGTATATGTACCGCTCCTTACATCTATTGAAAACATCGGGCTTGATACTGCAGGTGATTGCACGCGGCACGCCGGGCTTCAGCGGCGCAGACCTGGCCAACCTGGTCAACATCGCAGCGCTGAAGGCGGCCCGGGACAATGCCGGTGCTGTGACACAGGTGCAGCTGTCAACCCTGCCTGCACGCTGAAACAGCAAGCCTCTGGACATCCATCCAAGCTCAATCAAGCCCACACCGACGAAAGTCTTGGCTGTGAGCTGTGTGACTAAGTTTGCCGGTCCAGCGCTTCCTTCAGCGGCCAGTGCAGCAGCGTAAGCGCGACAAGGCCCACTTTCTGTGCTCGCAGGCAGCCCTGGAGCATGCGAAGGACCGCATCCTGATGGGGGCAGAGCGCAAGAGCGCGGTGCTCAGCGATTCGGGGCGGCGGCTCACTGCGTACCACGAGGGCGGCCACGCGCTGGTGGCGGTGCACACCGCCGGCGCACACCCCGTGCACAAGGCCACCATCGTGCCACGTGGTGCGTGCCATGTGACCGCCAATGCTATCTTGCTGTGTGCACAACCTGGCATTGCTCCTGACCGCGTGCATATGGTGTCACAAATTTGTTGGCACCATAGACCACGGGTTTTGAAGCAATGCCAGGATGGTCAGGCTATCCATCAAACCCTGAGTTTCACTGTGTACCGTCCAGGAATTACATACGAACAGATGACATGACTGAGGGCGACTTGACGCATGCCTGATATGCCTGCTGATGTGCCTCTTTCTCTGTGCGCAAGCATTTCTATGGACGATGATGCAGCTGCCAGACACGGCGGAAGAGCACATCATCGGTGGGCCAAGCTTCACTGCTCCAAATTCGTCCTGAGTTTGCAGTCCCCTGAAGGTGGTGAAATGTGGTGGTGTGACATGTGTGCAGGCATGTCGCTGGGCATGGTGATGCAGCTGCCGGACGCGGCGGACGAGCACAGCATCAGCCGCCAGCAGCTGCTGGCCAAGCTGGACGTGGCCATGGGCGGCCGCGTCGCCGAGGAGCTCATCTTTGGCGAGCGCGACGTCACAACCGGCGCCTCCTCCGACCTGGAGCAGGTTTCACTTTCGCGACAAGGCCTGGGCAGAGGCATCTGAGTGAGGTTGTACATCTCTGGTGTGTGCACCTTCTGTGATGCCTCGGCCAGACCAACTGGAGTGGAATGGGTTTGCTCATCTCTGGCGAGTGCGACACCACCTCCCGATGCTCTGTCCATCGTAGCATAGGCCAGTGTCCGGGTCGGTGTCCTCACCGAAGGCCCACAGGAATGCATGCCAAACAACTCCCTTTCGCAGTGCTGCAACGAATGGCACACGTCTGCATGTTGCCATGTTGGGCTCCAGCAGCATCGGCTGTGTGCACGCCATCCTCGCACTACTGATGCATCTGTCTGACCTGGTGGCTGCAGGCGACGAAGCTGGCGCGCGCGATGGTGACGAAGTACGGCATGAGCGAGGTGCTGGGCAAGGTGTCGCTCAACTACGAGGACATGCCGCACCAGCTGTCCTCCGAGACGCGGGCCCAGGTGGAGCAGGAGGTGCGCGCCTGTTGGCTGTCTGCCTCTTCTTCACATCGTTCTTCACCTTACCCTTTGGCTGTCTGACTGCTTCGCCATCCAGCTTCGCCTTGCACTTTCACTTTGACGTGCAAAATCAAAGAGATTGCGCAAGTTCAGTGCCTACTCCCACACAGACAACTACGCGTGGTTTCTGTTTCCATGCACACCTCCTACCGATCAGTCGGCTGCATGCTGATGGCAACTCCCCTTGCCACCAGCTGCAAAATTGCACCTGGTGACAATCTCGGCGCCATGTAGCATGCAGTCAGGCTGGGATCTGGGGGATGCTCTGAGGCTGCTGTCAGGGTCGACTTGTCGCGGCTCCACAGGACTCTATGCTCATCGGCACCATGTGCTGACCACAACAGAAGCCCACCATCCTGGAGTGCTGCACCCGCAGGTGAAGAAGCTGGTGAATGCTGCATACGAGCGGGCGCGCAACATTCTGACGAACAACAGGGACGAGCTGGATGCCCTGGCCAGCGAGCTGCTGGACAAAGAGTCCCTCACAGGCAGCCAGGTCCGTCATTGATGACCTCTGATTCACTTCTGTGCTGGCTCGGACTTGTGAAGCAGCAATGCTCAGCTGTTTGCAGCTCAAGCCTTGCTCATTCCTTGCTTGCTCATGCCCTCCTTTCAGATCAAGGAGCTGCTGGCGAACATGCGAGCTGGCAAGGGCAGTGGCAAGGGCATTGGCGGCAGCGGCGGCGCCGGACTCCTGGCAGCCAAGGCCAAGCTCACCACTGGGCCGGGAAAGCGGCAGGAGACTGCCCCAGCGGCGTGAGCGCAACCTGCATGGCGCTGTTGCTTGAGCGGTTGGCATCACGTGGCATCTTGTGGGGATGTGGCGTGCTGTGCATTCTACAACAAGCAATGTTGCGGGGCACGTCGAGTGGTTTCGTCCTGGCAGGTGTCTTCGATTGGTGCTGAGGGCCTGATTTGACCAAAAGCTTGTTTCAATTTATTGGTGAAACAATCCTGCGCTGCTGATTCGATGAGGTTTACTGACGTCTATGTGGCAAGTATGACGCAGCGCTTTGGTAGTGTTCCTAAGCCTCCGCAGGCAGAATCCAAAGCACTACACGGGCCCGTCAGTGTTCATAGAGTCGATGTACTTGTCGTAGTACCTGCACATGCCGAGATCAACCATCAATAAAAGTGGACATATGCCGCCATGGGCTGGACCATTGCACATTAGGGCAAGAAAAGCACGTTGGTGTGTTGCGCACTAGCCATGCTGTAGACTAGCGACACGCACTTGGCAGCGGCGTCAAAGTCCCCCAAGTCAGTGTAGATGTCCGCAATGGTGCCGTATGCGTCGGCGTCGCCCACATGGTCCTGCATCTCGTTCGATATCTCCAGCACGCGCTTCAGGTGGCTGATGGCCGCCGGGAACTGCCCCTGTAGTGGACACGCGAACAGAGAATGACCCAAGGCCTCGAGGCTACAGCCCCCAGCAGGGCAGCAGACCTCGCAGGCCTCCTTGCAAGCCAGCGTTTTGAGTGAACTGAGTCAACTGGGCGACATGCAACAACTCCCCTGCGGCAACGGCTTCAACATCATGATGTTGGCCTCCATCACCTGACCTCCATCACATCCCCTTGCCACTCGAAGATAGGGTATAAGAAAGGGGCACAGGAAAGGGGCGGACCTGGATGCGGGCAGCGGCAGCGAGGCCGCGGACAGCACGTCGCTCCTGCACGCGGTTGCCCAAGAACTTGGCCAGCATCAGCGCCTTCTCAAAGTGTACCAGCGCCTTCGCGCCCGTCCCCTCCTTCAGCAGCCTGCGTCAAGTGGTTCACAACCGTGGTGTTGTTGCCCTCACAGCTGCTGCACCAGCACTATGGAATGATTGGAGAGGCATGCTTTGTTGTTGTTTTGCATGAATATGCGAATGCATTTGCTGTAGTGACATGTGCAAATGGGACGTCAGGGTAGGCATCATCTGCTGTGCCCATAACGCAACGGCAAGTGACGCACCGCTTGCCCTCGCGCAGCGCGGTGAGGCACTGCCTGGCCTCTGTTGTCATTTCGTCCTCGTCAATGCTCATCATGCTGGCCATGCTCGCAGCGCGCTTCATGGTCGCCGGGCTGCAATCACAGCAAACACAGTAACTCGTGCACAACAAATATCTTTAGGCAACCACACTTCATGGCACACAGAAACGTGCCAGTCTTGACAATGTGCCACCCCAGCTGCAGTTCAGTGATCGGCCACTGCTGCGGATCAGTCACTCCTCCGGCCGAGTGCGAGGCATCAGCAGCAGCACCTCTCGGGGACGGTCACGTCCTGCGCCGCGCCGTTGACGAAGCCGGCGGGCGGCGCAAGGGTGGCCTGCGCCTGGGCCGCGGGCATGGCACCCGGCGCCGAGCCGTCCTCGGGCTCCTGCTGGTCGCCCAGCGGCTGCGGCAGGCCCCCAGCACCTGCACTCGGCACGATCTTGCCTCAAAATGTGACATGTGACACCCAACGGTGAGAAGAGTGGGCATTCCTCCCGGCCTGTCCCAATGCTGAACCAGGCATGACTTCGCCAAGCACGACAGCGCTCTCAAGAAATGACATGCAGTGGTGAGCGACGCAAGCCCACTTTGCGTGGCGTGCTGCCACTGCCAATCCCGGCGGCAACTCCTCCATGCAGGCTCAAGTTGTTGACCGGACGACAGCACAGGGTTTGGAAGCTGGGCAACCATGTGGTGCTGGCACCACACGGACGGACTGAGGGGAGGGCGGAGATGTGCCCACCAGGCGGGATGTAGGTGAGGCCGGGGGCGTACAGGGTGCCGGCGCGGGCCTGCTTCCGCAGGCTGGTGTTGATCTTGCGCAGCTGCTCATTTAGCCGCTCCAGCTCGTCCTTGCGCTGCCGCGCCGTCACGCCTGCAGTGTTTGCAGGAGACACGTTGCAGAGAAACCCTAAACCCTTAGATGGGCAAATACCGCCCGTGCTGACGCATTGCGATGTGCTCGACAGTGCGGTGGCTGCTAATCAGGCGCTCCAGCTGGTCCATGTGCTGCAACACTGCTGCCCTCTATGGATATCGCCAAGCGAGTGAGGGACCACGTCTGGTAAGTAGGCCCGCAGCTGCTGCAGTCCATGGCCAGACTGCCACGGACGCCACTGTGCTGGACACCAATGTGCTGAAGACCCCCCGCTACACATGAAATAGAGTGTTCGCCGCATGTTGCACAGTTCAAATCAGCTAGATTTCTCAACGAGCATGTGTACGCACCGCCGACGAGGGCCCCGATGAGGGCGACCAGCTCTGTGATGCCGACGATGTCGACGCCAAAGGGCGTGGCGCACAGCTTGCCGACCTGCGTGGAGCGGCCCTCCTGCTCCAGGTCCACCCGCGCCCTGTCCAGCTCCGCCCGCACCTGCCGGCAGACCAGGTAAACCCTGAGGCGCACTCATGTTGACCGCCCACCCACAATGCAGACAGGCGCTGGCATTTCGCACTCTGTTGCGCCAAGACAGCCAGCTTTCCCCAGCCCTGTCCAAGTAGCGCGTCCAGCTGATGTGACGGTGCAATGTGCGCAGCGTTGGCTGTGCATGCAACCCTGTTAGCGCACCTGGCCCTCCTTCTCTTCCCGCAACCGGAACAGCTCCGCCTCTTGGTCTCTCAACAGCCCCTGCGCCCCTGCATATGTAGACAAACGACTCTGAACGACACGTCAGCCTCACGATGACCGAGGGTCACTGCGAACACCACAGCACGGCATCATGCTGCGCTGAATGCTGGGCGGCACGGAGAAGGCGGCGCGGCAAGCATCAGCAACAGCTGCGCACCTGTCGCTGTCAGGAACGGCTCCGCTGCTGTCACTGGCGACACGGCGATGCACGCCGAAATCGCCGCTGCCGCCAGGCCACCCGCAAGTCGCACCTGCCAGGTCTGCTGTGCTTGCCCATCCGCTGCGTGTGCTGAGGCTGCATGGCAGCTGCGGGACGCAGCCATCATGACCGCATGCAGTCTCTGGCTGCTGCGCGATGGCGGTGCGGGCCGGTAGCCATGCCGCAGTGAAACCGCGTGTCTGTCGGGGAGCACTGGCGAGCTGCAGCTGGCAGTGCAGCCACTCAAGGCGCGCGCCTGCATGGCGACCTGCATGAAACCTACTTTGTCAGTATCTACAGGGGCAAATGCACTCACACACGAGTGATATCACCAGCACAAGCTCTGCCAACCTGACCTGGCGGTCGAAAGCCCTCAACAGTGGTTGCTCAAAGTTGCGTTGTTGCAATGCCCTGTCAAAACAGCAACTGTGGCCAAACCTGCTGTCAACAGACTCCTATGAGAGCAATCTTGCAACAACTCTGATGCACTCCAGTTGCAAAGCAGGAATGCACTGCATGTGCGCTGCAGGAGCCAATCTTGATCATCACAATCCGGGTTTACGACTGCTGGGCTCACGTAACCAAGCGCACCAACAGCATGCCATATTGCAGCTTGCACAGGCTACTGTTGCCTAAATATCGTCTACATCAGGTCACGTCGCGAGGCCAAGCTTGTGATAGCACCCGCGCTCAGGATCAGGCTCCTAAGCAGCAATGTTGTTGCAGGCCTGTCTGACAGCGGAGACACCGCGACACCACATTCTATTGACTCTGTCGTAGTATGTGATCGGCCTTGAATCACGGATCGCAACAGTGCTGAAGTTTGACACAGCCTTGTTGGTCCTGGCTGCGTACAAGCCCACCAAGAGAGCAGGCGACTGTTTGAACTGAGGCCCTCACGGTGAACCTGCGAGCAGCTGGATCAGCAAGACCGGCTTCTCGAAAGGCATAGTAAAGCCTTGGTGGTCATGGATGACCACGAGGTGAGCTCGGCGGGATGCATGCTGATGTGGGTCCTGATTACTTCTGCCGCTGCGCACCGACTGTTTCAGGTTGCAGCTGGTGTGGATCATAGCCAGAGAGGCCTTGATCAGACGACCTATCCCCTACGTATGCTTTCAGAATGCTTTCAGACACTCTGCCAAACTGGCGACATGATCTGCCCGCCACCACACCACGCTACAGATGGACGCCGAACAGCTGGGGGTGGCGACCGCGCTGGAACGCACATGCATGCTGGAGGCGCGCCTGCGGCAGGCCATACAAGAGACGCACGCCGTCAGCCGCGACTTTGAGCACGACGCGAGCGCAGCAGACCGCGAGCATGACGCACTGCTGGCTATCAAGTGAGTTGCACGCACCGATGCAACCGCACACCAGGGCTGTGGTGCAGCTGATGTCTGCACCGGCCCCTGTGGGACTGGTTGCTCAAGTCTTGGGGGCATGCACCATGGCATGCAGAAGCTCGCATATTGCAGGCATGTTGAATGTCGTCTCCACGTGGGATGCCTGTCAAGGGTATAGAATCTGCATATGAGTCGGAGGTTGCCGACAGACTCTTTGTGTTTGCAGCGACCAACTGGAGCTGCTGGAGGTTAAGCTGCGGGAGTACAGCACCATAGACAGCGACCGGTATGAGGACAAGGTAACTCGCCACACCCCACGAGCTCGGTTCCGGTGTTCCTCAATTTTC
Organism: Tetratostichococcus sp. P1; assembly: GCA_036584455.1. Lineage (NCBI taxonomy): Eukaryota > Viridiplantae > Chlorophyta > Trebouxiophyceae > Prasiolales > Stichococcaceae > Tetratostichococcus > Tetratostichococcus sp. P1. The sequence goes on from BTPI01000006.1 coordinate 1,127,907, forward strand.
GATGATGCAGGTTTAAATTTCGTCGCCAGATCTGCTGCGTCATTATTGGAGGTTAAGATGTCGAGCGAGTGTGAGCTTTGATGGCATTGCAGACAGTGGCGCTGAGCCAGCTGGACAGCTTGCGGCGGGAGCTGATCACCATCACCCGCGACAGCTTCAGTGACGTCACCTTTGCAAAGGCGGGCTGCGCTTGCAAACTGCTTGAAGCCTGTTTCTGCGGGCGTGTTGCTCAGACTCCTTCGACTGCTCTGCCTCCATCTCGCCGCATGTCGACACGATGAAGATCAATCACAGAGTGACGTTCCACCTGTGCAGGATATTGTGCGGGAGGTGCAGGCCTTTGCTGAGATGCGGGGCAATTCCGACTACACCTCAGACTCTGACACCGAGTCTGAGATGACTTACGACCTCGATGGGACTGGCAGCGAGGTCAGCAGTGCCACTGAGGGCGCATCACCCGTCAGGTGGGCATTGTACTGGCTGCATGCCTTTTGCCATGGGGCATCCACCATTGGCTTCCTTGTCATGCCATGCAAATGGGATTCGAGACTGATGACGTCCTTCCCGTTGCTGTAGGTCGCAGGGTGGACGGCAATACAGCAACACACTGCATGCTGTGGAGGGCTCAGTCAATGGGGACACTCCTGAAAAGCGCAAGGTGCAAGGCATCTCAAGAAAGCGCGCCAGTCACACATGCAAGCTCAGCCCCGTGGATGCCACTTTCAACTTTGGGAGCTGAATGCATACATGACCAGTGGCGGCCTGACGGCCTCAAGCGCTATGCACTTATGTACAGGAGCAGCAGGCCCGGGCTGAGCAGCATATTTTCGAAGCTGCACCGCCACCGCGACTAGCCACAGCTGCACAGAGTTATGCACCGCATCGCGCCTACAGGAGGAGCTCAGCTGACACGCCTGCTTACGCGGCAGACAGCACGAGGCAGGAAGTCCAGCAGTACCAGTCTGCAGCAGATCGCATCCTCACGGGGCGCCAGCCAGCCGGCAAGTCGGCATATGCCCCTGTTGGTGAGCACGCAAGCTGTCAGCGTCGCAACTTGACCTGGTGCATTGGCCCAATTGCAGATTGCGAGGTGTTGCGTCCTGCAGCTCAAGAGCCTTGCCACTCAAACCCCAATAGCCTTTTGCCTCTGAAGGAAACCCAGTTCTTCATTTGCAGCTGACCGCATTCTGCTGGGGGACATGCCGGGCAGCCCAGAGCCGGAGCCCCGCCCTGCTGCCAAGGTGTGCACAGGCATCGTTGTGATCTGGTGCTTGCTGTTGATCCTTGAGTCACTCCTGCACGTTCTGCTGAACTTGTCGCCATAGAGGCTGTAGCTGCGCCGGCGACGGCCACGCGGTCGCTTCGCACAAGACACACACCTGTTGGATGTGACGCGAAACCATCCTCAGACAAACAAACCATCTGCTTGGCTCTGTTTTGTGCAGATGCGGCACCTGCGGCTGGGCGGCGGCCCCTCGGCAGTGCAGACGCAGCGCACTTCGTCGGTTCAGGCGCCGGTGATGCCCAGCAGCCCGGCCGCGCACACCCCACCCCGTAGCGTAAACACCGGCCAGGCAGGCACCTCCCCTGCCGGCTGGGCGTCCCAGGCATGGGACATGTGGCGAGGCGCGCCGGCGCAGCAGCCTGCACACCCCAGGTGAGCCGCCTGGCTTGGGGTGCAGGTCCTATTACCTCAAGCTGCGGGGTCAGGCAGACTGGGAGGCGGGACTCTGGTATGGCGCATCTGCACAGCAGCTGGCGCATCTGAGGCGATGGCTCATCTTCTGTGCTCGTTGTTGGGCGCAAGTACATTGCAACCCTGCTCACCACATGTGGTGCGGCATGCCGATGCAGCAGCGAGATATCTGACAGGCATTGGTGTCCTTGACGTGTGTCGCTTTTAAAAAATGGGGCCAGACAGCCACCACTTGACACAGGAGGACTGGGCAGCATCTGCTTCCTGAGCTGATGACCCTCTTTGCAAAATTTCAATTGTCAGCATCGTGATGCCATGCAGACACGAGGAGGCAACCTCAAGCAGCGACAGTGGTGCCGTTGTCGATGACCTGCGCTTTGGCGGCAAGCTCGATGTGGCTGGGATGGCCGCCAAACCCGCACACACTGTGCCAAAACGCATGCCGCCGTCCATGCCTCAAGTGCAGGACACCTCGGCAGGGTGAGGCACACTGCGAGTGAGAGGCAGCTGTTGGTGCGATGAATGCCACTTGGAGGGCACATGTGCCAGCCTGCATCTGGGTGCTGCTGCGGAACTCAGCGTCATGGACCATTGCCTGAAGCATGAGCGAGACAAGGAGCCGTTCATTAACAGCTTCTCAATCGCTGTACCGATCCTGTGCCAGTTTTACGCTATGCAGTGGAGACAGCAGGCGGCCCAGGGATGCAGGCCCAACAACAATAGCGCAGCGCGGGGGTGAGCGCAGCGGCGAGGCTGGGGCGCGCCCCCGCAGGTGGCAAGGCGCCCTGGCGGCGGTGGCCAGCGCGGTCATCGGCGCCACTGCAGTCGTGGTCATACAGGTGGGCTGCCGACTACAACGCTGCCCAATGCAGTGGCATGCTGCGGCCAAGAGGGTGTTGCTGTCAGCGAGCATGAACCTGAATGTCAGTTGTGGTAATTGTGTCGACATGACCAAGCATATACCCAAATTTCAGGAACAGCATATATTAAAAACAAGTAAAGTGTAGGATAGGGTTTTAGATTGGGTAAAGTGGTGTGACACATACAAACGTTGGATACAAACTCTGAATATATTCTGTCCTGTGGACCAGGGCCAGGACACAAATGGTGGACGCAGCCACAAGCTGACTGCGAACAACACGCCAGTGGAGTGCATCGGAATCAACGCTGGAGCAATCAAGAGTGACAAATCGGCAGGCCGTTACCTCATGTCTCTGCCGGACGTGAACCTCGGCCGAGGATGAGACGTGATGCTAACAGTGATGTGTCTTGTTGAGGTTTGATGTGGGAACAGGTTTTCCCTTGTAAGGTTTTATGCTGAGCGTGATCCACGAAGAAGTTGCATGCCTGATTTATCAGTGCAAGGAGCGGTATGTAACACAAGCCAATTGGCCTCACGTTTGCGGCTCCTCACGTTTGCGGCTCTCTCAAGAATTGCTGAAACAAATATGCTGCCCTCCCCACTCTCCCCAATAACCGCTCATCTGTCATGTTGCAACTGCCAACTCTTACATAGGCCACCCTATGCCTACAGCAAATAGCCCATGCCCTGCCACCTGCAACCCTGATATCACCTGCTCATGCTCTTTTGTACACAACAAAGCCCCCTCGGCAGCAAACACCGCCAGACATGCTCTCTCGCGTCACGCGCACTGCCGTCACATGCTCATCGGCGGCGGCGCGAGGCTGGAGTCGTGCCAGACACGTAGCTGTTGCTGAGGTGCTTGACCTGCTCAGGATTATGCACGCGCCATCAGCAAAACAAGATTTAGCAGGCTCGAGTTGTACACGCCAACAGGCTGCTTCGACCAGCAACGCATCCCAGGCCCAGTTTTGATGCGTACCCTCAGCTGCCGCCCCTCAACTTCTGCGAACTTTGGGAATGTTTTGCTGATGCGCTTCGCCAGGTCGGCCCTGGACAAGAGTGCCATGTCATATCAGGACCGCTGGTGCAGTGCCGCCTTCAGTGGTGACAAGTCGTGCGTGACGGCCGATTCAATGTCATAGGCAGCATGCCATCACTGTGAACAAGCTCACCTGACAAGCAGGATGCGCTCGACGAGGTCGGCGGGGGATATGCTGTGTGCCATCTGGTTCGGGCCATCGATGATCTCCGTGCCTGCTCGTGGCGCAAGACATATGCACTAATACCGGTCTGAAATTGTAGCTGGTGACCAGCTTGCGTCTGAGGAAGGGATGGCCGCCGCTCAGCAGAGATACAGACAGCATGCTGCAGTGGAACAGCAAGCGACCCCACCTCCCATCTTCATCAGCTCCAGCAGGAACTGCGCGGCGTACGAAATGCGTCAGACCATCTGATCCACCCTCATTCAGCAGGAAGCGCACTTTTTTTATTTTTATTAGGCGGAGTTTCCGAATCATGATCGGCCTTCATTCGCAACATGGCGGGTCTCTGCACCTCATCGCCGGCGCCGGGCGGGTGTGTGGAGCAGAACTCGCTGAGCCAGGAGGCCACGACCAGGTCCAGCTCCTGCAGCTGCGCCAGCAGCTTCTGCGTGGCCCGCACCGTCAGCACCCGCAGCAGCAGCCGCGCTGTGTCCCTGTTTGTGCAAACATCTCGCCGCTGGTCTTGTGAGCGACCAGTGTCGGAGGGCGAGTGGCCAGGGGCCGCATGACAAGCAGACACACACGACTGCATCATGCTGATAGTGCAGCACACCGTTCGAATCCATCGTCAAGCACTCCTGCATGGTGATACCAAGTCCAGGTCAGACGTGAGGTGCAAAGTTGGCATAGAGCAATCAGGCGTGAGTGACAGATGAAGTGACGTGATGCCAAGACATACACACCGTCGTCGGAATCATCGTCTCTTGCGTCCAAATCCCCTGCGGGAATGAAGGTGAACAGTCTGCTGTCTGGCAGACTGAAAGACAGTGCATGGTTGCATGCTATACAGCGGCGCCGGGCGTGCGCTTTTCCAGGGTTTCGACAATTGTGCTGTGGGTCAAACTTCAAGCCTGCTGAGATGCATGCTTTCGATGCAGACACGTCATGCAAAGCATGCCAAAGCATTTGCACCCCATTTGTTGAGCTCGTTTGCCTCCACGAGCAGCTGACCAGTTCCCATCCTTCGTGCATGTTTGCTTGGCGCAGCGCGAGCAAACACCGTCACGTTGCCGAACGAACGTGTTCTGGTCTGCTGCAAGGCTGAGCATAGTGGGGCAGACAGGCGAGTCAAGGTCAGCAGCTGTGTCATTGTCACGCACTGAAGCGCCTTCAAAACGTGAAGTCAGGCCCGATGCAGCATTAGATGCGACCACGTTGCAGTGCTGGAGATTGCACGATGTCGAAGGTGGTGTAAAACATGGAGAATGGGCACGTGGACCCGCGAAACCGTCCATCACGTTGCATTTGCAAGATCTTTCGCGCTCCAATCTGGGATGCTGCCGAGTGCCAGCATACCTGGTTTGCAATGGCGCTTCAACATATGCAGCGCCCTGTAGCGCCCAGCTTGCGACCATGCATGCATGCGCGTCCCTTCGGCGGGAAACAGAGGCAGCGTGCATGTGCCCAACCAGCAGCCTGCGGCGCGCTGCATGAACAGCAGCCGCACGGGCAGTCCAGTCTGGAGCGACGACAATTCCTAGCTGCTGCGGCTGCTTTCCTGTCTGCAAGTTCACTCCCAGCAGCGGCGTATACGCCACCGCCCCCAGGTCAGCTTGTCCACAGGTGGATGGGCACTGAATAAAGCGGCTTCTAGCACACAAAGTGTCGGCAATCGGCCTGACGCATAAGCTTGGATGGTCACGTGCCCAGGTAAAAGGCGAAATGACGACGTGCTGGACGGCTACCAATTCCTTTACCCAGAGGACTGGTCCAACGTGACGGTGAGGCGGCGCACCGCTATGTGTAAATGCACGATCATCTGCCAACATTAAGCCGGTGCAACGATGCAGAAGCACTGTTAGATCTGCTTGCAACTTGTCATATGCTGGACAAGACTGCCCAGTATCACAGTCACTGTGTGCACAATGCCATTTCTGCATGCAGACGTCCGGCAACGACGTGTTCTACCGGAACCCCTACAATGTGGAGGAGTGCCTGTTTGTGAACATCACGTCGCCGTCGTCGTCGAGCTACGACAGTGTGGCGGATCTGGGCACCCCGCAGCAGGCGGCGGAGCGGCTGCGCCGGCAGTACCTCGGCGAGTTCATGTCCACGCGCCTGGGCAGCCAGAAGAAGGTGGACATCCTCAGTGCCAGCAGCCGGGAGGCGGACGGCAGGCGGTACTACGACGTTGAGGTGGGAGGACCCAATGTGCAGCACTGGCCACAGACGCGCTGCATGACTCAGCTGAGCAATTGGATGGCAATGGTGGATGGCACTGGACTCATCTGTACAATGCGGAGGAGAACTCACACCTGCACAGCAAGGTACAACCTGCAAAGGGCTGCAATTGTGAAGCTGGTCCCGAACATGCAGATGCGGGCGCAGTCATATGCATCGCGCAGCCCCTTGGCGTCAACGCAGGCGGAGATCAACGCCACATTTGAGAAGGAGTGGGACCGCATGCTGCTGACAACCCTGGGCGTGGCCGGCAAGCGGGTGTACGAGCTGCGGCTGCAGTCGCCGATCGCCAGTTTCGAGCAGAATGCAGTAAGCTGGCCCTTCTGCTGCACTGCGACATGACCAGTGTATCTGCCTTGCTGTTGCGTGTGATCATGCTGCGCATTCTGATGATGTGCTCTGTATCGCCGTGGATGGTCATATGGACATCTATCTGTGCAGGATCAGCTGCGGGATATTGCCACCTCATTCCGCTGTAGGGAAGTGGACCCACGGTGACGTGATGTGCATGGGAGGTCAGATTGCATCGGCGCAGCAAGATGATTCTTCAACAGCGCAGTTACGGGTGCACATCAATGTGGATATGTCGCATAGGACTGCTGTTGGAGTTATGTCCATTCGCTTCGTTTATCTGAAAGGGAGTCTGCCCGACTGGCCTTTCTGCTGCAAAAATCTTCCACCTTAATATTTTCAAAGGGTGGGGTCAACGGCGACACTGGGTGCATTTTGACATCAAGTGGCACCCCTGAACTTTCACACGGTCCGCCACAGTCGAAAGTCACCGAGCCAATGTCAGCGACTGCGATGGCATTCTTGGAGTGCGAGCTGTGTGAGCGAACCATGAACAAAAGGGTTGGAATTTGGCCCGTGCGAGATTTTCACAAATGTCTAGAGCCCTAATCAAGATTTTTTCCCGCGCTTTCTGAAGGGCTACTCCTCTCTTGCAGCTTTGCAGCCTTGCACGCAAGTGCAGTTAGGCAGGTAGCTTTCATTTGGCTAAGCTTAGGTCCCACGCAGCCCTACGGGTTGGCCGCTGGTGCTGACTTGACGCACCTCGGCGTCTGGAACCGTCCTCGAAGTAAACATCCGGTTTGTCATTTGAACGGCGCACCACCATGAGATGGATGGAGCAGCCGCAGATGCCACACTCTCAGCAGAGTGACTTCATGCGAAGCGCCTCGGGCGGCGTTGCATGCCAGCCGCCTGCATTCCAGCAGCTGCAGACAGCTGTCAGCGCGCCTGCAGCCACGCTCGCCAACCTCACGGAGGGGCACGCCTGCACGCGCTTCTGCGAGTTCCAGCATAGTTTCGGCAACCTGTATATCTGCAAAACTTCTGGGACCCACCACGTGTGTGACCAGACCTGCCAACAGCGTGTACAGGTGCGTGCCATTCTGGGTACCACCATAGCAGTCGGTGTGCTGCAGCATGCTGGCGTGCTGATTTCAATTGTGCTGAAAGCGCCCGCTTCGAGAATTCAGATTGTTTTCTGCGCACTCACGTAGGTGGACCCCTACAGCAGTGTGTGCAGACTGAGTCGGAAGACGTTCAACACTCCCATGCCTGCCGCTCGCCAGGTGCACTGGCGTGTGGGTGCCCGTATATGCTTGCTGGGACCCACCACGGATTTTTGACACATTCAATGCAGCAGCTGCGCTGACGCATACATCATTCGAAGCGCTGCATGACCCAAACTCAAGGCATGCAGTGCCTGCCCGCAGGGCTCCCTTAAGCGCATGTCAGAGGAGGCGCTGATGGAGGGCCAGCAGATGCTGGAGTCGTCCATGAAGCGGCAGGTGTGCGGCGGCATCGCGCTGCAGGCGCGCTGCTAATGTGCAGCTTTGTGGGAGCGATCGGCCGCTACGGCATAACCTTGGGGCTTGTGCCATGCTTAGATGCAACTTTGGCGCCCTGTCGGCGGCAGAAGAGAGTGTCGTTCCTGCCAGGACCGTGATTTTGCTTTGACCATCAGACGTACCTGCACTGACGCGCTGACGCCATCTCACCTGCACTGCTCAGCTGGCTGTGCCCAGCCGTATCCTCTGTTGGTAGTGGTAGTGACACAAGCGTGATTTGCTTGCTTGACAGACTTGCGATCCGCATCCTTGACGCACTGCTATTCGTCATTTGCCATGTTCAACATCGGGCACTTGTAAGTATTTTTGACTCCGAGGCAACTAGTGTTGAGTAGTGTTTCACCAGCGGCAGCCGCTCTACCCAGCAAAACTTATCAGTCTTGCTCCTGCCAATCCAACATCACATGCATGTCGCGTGCAGAGTGCTCTGTCTCAGCTCGTGACCCGGCACTGGTACCAGCTTGCGGTGTGAAAGTTCCAGCCTCATGCTGCACCTCGCAAACATGCGCCAGCTGGCACCCCTGCCAGCACAGCATGCCATCCAGCATGTAGCTCCACTGCAGCGCTGTCGCAGCTGAAGTTATATGTTTCCAAGTCTCCATATCTAGATTTTGCCAGGGTCCGACCCATCTGTGTCGGTGCGCTCAGCCTGCAGCTGCCAGGCAACGTTGACAATTCACTGCGCACACCAACTGAGCGACTGAGTGAAGACAGCACGACACACAGCCCTGGTATTTTTTGACAGTCGATCTTTGTATTGAGCTTCATCGTTTGCACGTGTGGTGGTCGTACTGGAAGCATAGTCCTTATGCACCACATGCATCGGTGGCTGCACCGGCGCTCATGTTGCAGCAGAAGCATCATGGGCCCAGTCTTTCAGCAGCGACAACACCTGACTTGCGGCAGCAGCAGCAATCTGCTCGCACAGCATGACGTTGGACGACAGCGCCGCAGACTGCCCAGCCACATGACGTATGCCGCAGGTATGTCCGTGCGCGCACCATTTGGCATGTGGTGGTCGAACATGCTCCTTGTTGGCAATGGATGGCGCGCAGGCATCGTCATACTCGTGTCTTTGTTGCAGTAGTGCCCAGCGTGATGCACACGCCAGCTGCGGCGGATTCGCGCACGGCACCCGTCTCGCTGCAGGCACTGTTGTCTGGCGGCGCACGTGTCACGGAGGCGGCCCAGGCGGTTTGGGCGGGCCTGATTGTTGCAGGAGACACAGTGATGGACGCGACGTGCGGCAACGGCCACGACACGCTGGCTTTGGCTCGTCTGGTGGGACCCAGCGGCTGCATTGTCGCCCTGGACATTCAGGTAAAGCCAGAAGTCTGTCTGCGGCATGAGCTGTGGTGCCACACATCCTTCCCTTTCGAATCGTGATGGTCTGACAGCGCTTTGCAGGCTGAGGCAGTCGACAGCACCAGGCAGCACCTACAGCGGCAGGTGCCTGCTGACCAGATGCCAGTTTTGCGTCTTGTCAACGCCTGCCATTCGCAGTTACAGGTACAGTGGCTTTGGCACCCGCTTTCAGCCTTGGCTCTGCACAACGAGCGTGGTGTGCATGTCACATCTTGAGCTATTCTTCTTCTCAACAGAGAAGGAGCTCAACTCTAGTAATACGTGCCGAAGGCGATGCCTTTCACAAACATGCCTGCAGGAAGTGCTCAGCAGGGAGGGCATAAGGGCCCCGCAGCTCGTATGCTTCAATTTAGGCTGGATGCCGAACCAGCCCAGTGGCAGCAAAGAGATCAAGACGGAGCGCAGCACGACGCTGGAGGCCCTGCAGCAGGCTCATGCGGTGGTGGCAGCCGGGGGCAGCGTGTCAGTGGTGGCCTACACTGGGCATGAAGGTGACATTCCCCCAATTGCCGGGGAATCTGAACCCATGCACCTCCGCTCTGTGGAAGGTCGCATTGGCGGGTGCATGGAGATCGCATGTTTTTGCTTGCTCTGATAGCATGGCTCTCACTACCACTTCATCTGTTCTGCTCATGCTGTGCGGACAGGTGGCATGGAGGAGTACGAGTGCGTCAGGGATTACATGGCGGGGCTCGACAGACAGAGCTGGGTGACCACTGAGACTCGACTGCTGAATCGTGGAACCGCGCCACGTCTGCTGCTGTCCCACCGCATGTCTGGCAGAAGCGCGGGGCAGCCTTGGCAGCCCAATGTGGCGTTTGCAACATAGACATTCAAACAACACCCTGGACTGCGTAACCAAACATAGACTGCTGTGTTCAACATGCTGCAACGCTCTGAGGGAGCATGCCAATAGTGCGAAGCACTCCAGAGCACAGTCGGCCATATTGCTAGAAGTATCCTCCAGCGACCCTTACTGGAACATGAGCTTTTTGTGCCAGCAGTAAAACAAGAACGCCAGATATGATACAATGCACAGGCCGATGGAGGTGATTGAGACCTGGAAATGCAGCAGAAACATCGCAGTGAACCTGCACAGGTATAGAACTGTGGTGCTTGGGCACGCATGTTATTTCTGTGCTGCTTCAAACATGACAGCGTAAGCATGCGGTGCCATCAGTGCGCTCACCCCATAGAACCATGGGTAGCTCGACGGGTGCGTGTTGTTGAGATTCATTGCAAACCACCCGGTCACCACAGTGATGATGCTCTGCAAGCGAGGACCAAGCTTCACTCATCGCCTACTTGAAGATATGAGCTGTGTCATGAGTTCAGCAAGCTTTGCAAGGCTGATGCCTGGCAGTGCGATCTTACGATGACAGTCTACTTGCCAGGGAGATCATCGCAGCAGTGGCGAGGAGGTCCATTCGAATCAGCTGGTTCCTGTGCTCATCCTGCACTTTGAACACGGTGGTAAGCCCAACGACCATCCTAATTGAAAGTGGGTCATCCATCGGCAAGTCCCACTGGGTAACTTCACCACATAGCGGGGCACCTGTTCAATGTCGATGTAGTCCTGCAGGGTCGACAGACGATGCTTCAGAGCCTATCATCTAGTCAACAATGCCTGCCTATGCGCACATCGCAGGCTTGCGGCTGCACTGAACAGAGATGACAGAGATGGTGCTACCATCTGCAAAGCCACAAGCTTCAGCGCACCTCTGTGTCATCTACGTATTCGTACAATGTGGCGAGCTTGCTCTCAGTGCTCGATACCTGCATTGCAGGGGTATATCACCGACATTGGGCACTGCCATGCAGCGAGCCTGCCAGCTTGGTGTCACCAACAGCCTGACAAATTTTGATGCAGGGCACCCCTGCACTTATGCTGGCAGACGCAAGCTGCGCAGCTGGCACACCACGCAATTGCGGCTGACAATCACGGGGGGCTGCCAGAGTGTGCCGCGGTGGCAGGGGTGAGAAAGCCGAAATGGCCGCGCGCGAGTTCTCTGAATTTCTTGAGTCAGCAGCTCAAGATCTGAGTCGGCAGCTCAAGGAAGACGCGTCAAGCTGCAGGCACAGGTGCAGCCTGAACTCAACTTCTCATGTATATTGTTTGCTTTTATCAACAACGAGGAGCACCTGCATGAAGTACGCTTCGAGGAGCTGCTCCACGTAGTCGAGGGCGCTCGCTCGCGCCTCCTCAGCGCGGGCGCGGGCCTCCTCGTCCGCCTCGTCCCGGGCCGCGCCTGGCGACACCGGCTCCTGCACCAAACAGCATTGACAGGACTGAGCCAGGTGACGCCGGCTGCTCTTGCACCAAACAGCATTGACGGGACTGACTAAGGTGACGCCGGCTGCTCCTGCACCGAACAGCATTGATGGGACTGAGTGAGGTGACGCCGGCTGCTCCTGCATTGAACAGAGCTGACGGGACCGAGCCAGGTGACACTGCCTGCTCCTGCATCGATCAGCTCTCACTGGACTGAGCAAGATCGATGACCAGGAGCAGCGGACGCATCTGCTCAACAAGGGTCAGGCGCATGCTCAGCGGCAACAGCTGCGCCCGCGTGCAGAGACGTTACATGTGATGCACGCAGAGGAAGCAGCCCAGCTGCACTATTGTCGACTGCAATTCGTGACCGCGCTGCAACGCTGAGGCGCTACAGGGTGTCCAAGGCAAAGTCCAGGTGGTGGATCAAACGACGCACTGCTGCGCCGTCGGCGGCGGCGGCGGCACGAGAGGCGTCCATGGAGATGCGCTGCAGCGCGGAGGTGCGGGCGTCAGCCTCGGCGGCCTTGGCCGTCAGGTGCAGGTCCAGCATGTCCTCGTCGTCGTCCAGCAGCTTCGCCAGCAGCTCCTTCATCTGCGTGCAAGCGCATTGAGCCGACCCAGACTTGACACAGCGCCATGTGGTGCCTTGCGCCGAGCTCCAGGACAGCACGGCCTCGTCGTCGCCCAGCAGCTTTGCCGGCAACTCCTCCAGCTGCATGAGGATGCAGGGCACAAGTTTCTTCTGTAGCACTCAAGGCCACAGCTGGCGATGTCGAGGGCAAGCACTTTGGCAGGATGTCCTTGGCATGTCCAGCAGCCGAGCCAGCACCTCTGCGTTGGTCAATGGGGTCGACACCAACGCTTGTTGAGGCTGGGTGAAGGACGGCCCGACAGATGCCAACCCCGCATGTCCCCCGTCAATGTCTCATTTGCTGCTCAGCTGCAGACGAAGCCCAGCATAGGAAATGCAAACTTCCAGACAATTGCTTATCCTTGCGTGCTTACGCTTGCATAAATTCTAATTCTGCAATCTCTGGAAGCCACTCGTACATGCTTTGACATGGCAAGTTTTGCACACAGCAAGATCGATGGGCAGAGGGCCTCACCGTCTCCACGCGTGTCTTCAGCCGCACAAGGCGCGTCTTCAGGCGCCGCACCCGCTCCAGGGTGGTGGTCGTCACCCGCCGGGTCAAAGCATCCAGCGCTGGATGCGCCGCAGCCTCCAGGTCCGCCGTCTGCTCTGCCAGGTGTCGGCACGCCTGCAGGCGGGCAGAAACAAATTGTTGACAGGCTAACCTACAACAGCTGGATTGTGTGTCTGTGGCTGCCGGCACGCTCGCAAGCAGGCAGCGGATATGCTTCCATGTGAAGTTGAACTGGTGCCTCTGCAGGAATTTGCCAGTGATCTACCTGCCATGGCTGACGCCATCCTGTTTCTTGCCAGGTGATGCAGCACATAACGTGATCGCGTGATATTCCTGGGTGCAACTGCAGGCGGCTGGGCGCCGGTCAGGGAAGCGGCTGCCTTGACAGGCCCACCATGTCTAGGGCCACTTCGAGGGCGCGCAGCTCGAACGGCGAGTTGGCCGCCTGATCCTCCTCCGGCCTCGGCTTGGAGCCACCACTGCTGCCATTGCCACTGCCACTGCCGGCGCCGCCATTGCCTGTTTCGACATCAGCGTCTGCAAGGCTCACGCTGGTGCCGCCTCCGCCATTTCCATTGCTGTCTGCTGGGGCTGCGGCGCCGCTGTTGCCATTACCACTGACCTGAGCCGCTGCAGCGCCGTCGCCATTGGCCGCAGGACCACTGCCGCAATGAGCAACATCCTCACTGTCGGGTTCGGCCTCAGTGGCAGAGCCCTCACCGCCCAGCCGCTTGCTCAGCGTCTCCACAAAGGTGATGGCATTCTGCTCCTCTGCGCACACATGCGAGACCTGATGTGCCACTGTTCGCCAGGATGTACGACATGGCGCATGACGCAGTAAGAGCACAGCCTCAGACATAGGAGTGCATTGCTGAGTCAAGTTGTCACGGAAGCCTGCCTGGGTTCAGGATGAGGACGCAGTCCCGAGTGACCACAGCCTTGACAAACTCCAGATTGAGCACCAGCGCGGCTTCTCGGGCCAGGATGGCCGACGGGTAGGAGGTAGCCAGCTGCGGGTCCAGCAGCCGCAGGTCCCGCAGCTGTAGTGTGTGCAATCGTGAGAACGTCATGTGTCAGTGCAGGATTCTGGTACCATCCGGTGAGAGCATCAACTGTGATGTTTGCACCACCCCCTCTTGCACTAATTGCCAGCCAGGACAATCCAGAGGAAACAAAACGACGAAGGCATGGCTGCTCGCCTGGATGCCTGCCTGCTCCGCAACCTGCAGCTTGTCAGTGTGCACGACCGATGTCCGGCCTGTCGCTTCAAACCGCAGCCACTTGCGCGAGGTGCGCTGGTGCTTACGCTCCAGTCGCTGCTCCAGAAAGGGCTGCTTCAAGAACGCCATCTCCAGCTCCGAGGCGATGGAGTCCGACCGCTTGAGCGGCTGTGAAACCGATGGCCGCGGGCTTGACTTTGTGAACATGGTTGCACAGTAGCTGGGCTCTCTGGGGGTATCAACGGCTTCTAGATGCTACATCCCTGCTACAGCTGCTGTCATGTGACGAACGACGAACACAGCACAGTGGTCTGAACAGCAGCTGGAAAACGATCGTGTTGTGTCCTGGCGCACCAACCAATCCCACATATGACGATCGGCTGCAAGCAAAGGGAAGGTCGAGCCGCGGCAGCAGCCTCGCTTTCAGGTTGCGACTTTCCAAGACGGGGGGCCAAATATGCTTGTGGTGCATCAACCATCGTGACTTCATGGGTATCGTCCTTTGAAGCTTTGATGCCTACATCAGAGCTTTGGCATTGGAAATTTTTGTGTATATTTCACCGATGTAGTTTCCACAAGCCATGATCTGATGCTAAGAAACTCTCACGGCAGCATTCGCAATCTTGCAGATTCATAATGTGACTTGAAAGTTGAGATTGGTGCGCAATCTGTCAACTTGTCAACATACAATGGTCATCGGTTGACAGCACCGGCTTATGTATGGATTTGGGCGGCGTCAAATGTCATGTGAGGCGTTTGACATTTGATGATATGACCATGATGGTGTGGTGGCATTGAGACATGTGCATGCATCAGCGGACTCATAGCACATTGTGCTGCATGACAGGTGCCATAGTGTCGGTCTGTCTGGGCGCACTGCTGCTCACAACAGTGACCCAACGATCAAGCGTGTGGCAGCTTGCCCATCAAGCCTCTTCTGGCATAGCACATACCAATGCGCTGCCTCAAGCTATGAAGCATTCGCCGCAGGGGAAGCAGCAGCCAGCAACAGATCTTGCCCACCACCCAAGGCAGCGAGACAGCGACGCAGAGGCTGCCAAGCTCCCAGCCGCATCATCAGCCAGGCAGAGCGGCGCCGACAGCGCGACACCGAGCGGGCTGCATGACAGCTCGGCGTCGCAGCAGGCGCAGCAACAGCAGCAGGCGGCGCCAGTGGGGCAGACAGACAGCCTGCCGGTCGGGAACGGCCTGGACCGACTGCGACTGGAGGGTCGCTTCAGCGTCGATCGTCGCCATGGGCAGCTCACATTCGAGTGGCCCCTCAGCACCATCAGGTGAATGTGTATTGCAGCTGCTGTGGCAAAACCTTGCTGAGCATGTGACATCTCATCTTGCACCAGTAAGAGATTTGTTTCCATTCCTGCAGCCAGCCGCAGGTGGAACAAACATCCAGCACACTCGCATGCATTGAAGAATTCGTAGAGATTTAAGCCCAGGGCGTGCACAGCTTTTCTTTCGCCTGTGCAGGGCACGCTTTGAGGGCACCTCCTTGGCGGTGAAGCTCAGGCTGCTCAAGGGCGGGCCAGACTACTATGCTGTGCGCCTGGACGGCGGCGAGCCGCGAGTGCTGCAGCTCAGCAGGTGGCAAAAGAGCGTGCAGTTGTTCGAGGATCTGCCTCCAGGACCACATGAGGTGTGCCGTGAATTTCACCAATGAACCATGTTGTAAATGTTTCAATACCTTCCCAGTGGCCGACCACCATATTAACCTTGTGGCCAACATGATGCAAGTCGCTGTAGCTTTGTAGGGCTTCGCCTGGCCAGGAAGCAAGACACCCGCTGCAAGTTGCAGGTGTCCATCACGAAGCGCACCGAGCCCTCTGCCGCCACCGCATGCTTTTTGGGCTTTGAGCTCGCGCCGGGCGGCCAACTGCTCGAGGCAAATTTTGCACCGCTGCAGTGCAGCATGAATCACCAATCACATGCACGACCTCTGCTGCAATCCCTTCTTCTGGATATGAGCGTTCTGTTAGAACATTAGACAGATTCACACCTGCCAACTGCATATCCTAACAGGCACCAGCAGCCCGAACTCGTCAGCTTGAGATCATAGGTGGGAACGGCATTGTGGTCATGCGCCAGTTGTGTGGCACTGCATGTGGTTGCTGCAGGAGTGGCATGTCTGGTGTGCATGGACATATGATCCTCTGTGATGCAGGCTGAACCTCCATGTCTGATCTGTGCGCGCAGGGGACAGCATTTCTGCAGGGTATGGCAACGAATGCCGCAGCGAGCACGAGCGCTACACGCCGCTGACGCAGAACGCATGCATGTCGTACGGTGCAATAGCTGGGCGTGACCTGGGCGCCGAGGTCCGCATCGTGGCCTGGTCAGGTGGGCATTGCTGCCGCTGTGCAACTGACCCTGCAAGACTTCACCCCACTTCAATCACTCCTTCATGCAAGTGCTGTTGTTTCCTACTTCATCGTGAGTGTTGGTAGCACATGATGCCTCTTGCCACTGTCAGGGAAAGGGCTGTACAGGAACTCCGATCATGCGACCGAGGACACGGTGCCACAGCTGTGGAACCGCACGCTGCCCAGCCTGCGGCCGGAGGAGAAGTGGAAGTTTGCAGCCTGGGCGCCTGATGTTGTTGTGGTCAATCTGATGACAAACGACTACGTACGGGCTCGCTTCCTGGCGTCAAATGCTGTGAGACTCTGGTGAAAGGATGCGCAGTGCCGCGCTGTCAAGGGTCCAAGTCGTCTGATGTCAAAATGCACTTTCCCTGCAGGCACCTCCGCCGCCAGAGTCCGCACTTTTGCGGGAAGCTTGGCTGGGTGAGTGGCAATGCAGCTGACACAGGTTCATGTGTGGCCAGTACGTATACGTCACAGGATTCAACAACTGCAGCTCATTGCCACAACAGCATGCACTTCTGTGATGGTACAGCCTTCCTGACGCGCATCCGGCGGATATACCCCTCCGCAGCTATTCTTCTCACCCTGGGTGCGCCATGATGTCGACGATGTCGCAGGTTTCAGCCATGGTGGTAGCTGGACACAGTTTGTGCCTGCACTGGTATTGAGCAGCAATCCTGCTTGTGTTTGGGTTCTACAGGCCCGATGATGAATGATGACTATCCGCCGGAGTATCCTGGGTGCTTATCTGCTGCACGGGAGGTGCTAGAGCGAGTTCTGCTCGAGACCGAAGTCGAGAACGTCTCCATGCTGGAGTTCCCAGAAGAGGTATGACCTGTGAGCTGGGGTGCTCAACTGATGTGTGCATGCAACTCGTGGACTGCTGATACACACTTTGGCTGCACACCTGGCGCATGCCCCTAATGATGGGAAAGCATTTCCAGAACTGGCCTCGTTCGATTTCATGTCATGCTTCTGGCTTGCAGCACACGTTGGGTCTGCCGCTGGGTTGCAGTGGGCACCCTTCAGTAGCAATTCACCAGGTGATGGCAGAGCACCTGACGGCAGCCATCCGCAACACGACTGGGTGGTGACTGATGCTCACAGCCAGCACAGCGGGTGGACAATTTCACGTTTGACCGGTCTTGTAAACAAACGTCTGACAAACGATCTGACTGTTGCGAAACACTTGTTTGAGCGCACAAGATACCGTACTGAACGAACACATTTGTTGTGAATGAGGTGAAACTGCGCTCTGAACAGCTCCCCGACTCCTCTCCGCAGCAGGAGGCTCTAGCGAAAATGCCTCCCAATGGTTGCTGTCACCGGACAAGTGCTCAAACCATATCACAAAGAACATGTATCTCAACGTCAACCAGCCGCTTCCAAGCCGCTCCTGCCTTCTTCATGCTCCACACAGTCATCACATGTTTCAGGCCCCCGGTCAATCTCAGTCGGGGTACAGACGGCCTGGCACCCGGCCGAACAGGTCGTTGAAGAAAAGGCATGGCGTGGCGGCGTCCATTAGATTCACCTGCAGCGTCATCAAGCGTATGAAACTAAGTGCAAGCGCTCTGTGCACGAAGAATGACGGCCACTGGCGTGACTGTGCTTTAGAACTCAGCATCGCTATCGTGGGGTGCTGGTGCACTCAGCAATGATGCATGGCATTCGCAGGTGTACCTGTGGGTCAAGGCCAGTGGCGAAGCCCACAATGACACACACGCCCAGCACCAGCGCCGCATAGCTGCTGTTGATGGCCACCTGCAATTGAGCACAAATGGAATCCAATGCCTGTGCATGAGCTAACATGCTAGCAAATGGTGATGCAGCCTAGCAATCCAACTATGAGGGGGTGCAGCATCCTGCGCAGTTGACTAGGCCTCGAAATTGATACCTCGTGCTTCCGGGCGAGTTTTAGCACAGCCTTCAGCACTGCATCCACGTTGATACCATCCGGACTATTGATGCGGCAGGCCCTGCATCACCACAGTGTACAAGCATCAACACAGCTGAGCACGATTGAAACAGCAAGGTGCAGGATACTGCATGCTGCCGAAAGCTGATGACAACCATGCAGGAAGTTGACCCATGAACACATGTCAGCGAGAGCAACTGCATATCTTCACCTGCGGAACAGCCGCATCATGTCAGCGGTGAAGCCCTCGCGGTCGGGGCACAGCGCGTTGTCGCCCATCAGCAGCAGCAGCTCCGCCGCACGCTCGCCATTGCCTGCAGCCAAGGCCATGCACCTCAGCACACCCGTGTTCAAGGAGGCAAGCGCTGCCAGTCATGTGCTGGTCTGTCAGCATTCTTTCATTGCACAAGCAGACATCGCAGGACCTTCACCATTGGGTGGCCATCGAATTTGGTTGTGTTTTGGGTGCACTATCGGCCTCAGAGGACCACATTTGCACCTCGTCAAGTACCGTGTGATGGGGGACTGCACCTG
Organism: Tetratostichococcus sp. P1; assembly: GCA_036584455.1. NCBI lineage: Eukaryota > Viridiplantae > Chlorophyta > Trebouxiophyceae > Prasiolales > Stichococcaceae > Tetratostichococcus > Tetratostichococcus sp. P1. The sequence continues at coordinate 1,146,605 of BTPI01000006.1, forward strand.
AGGACACAGTGTGGAGAGAGGACAGCAAGTGGCGCTGCACAGCCACACCCGAAAGCTTCTCTTCCCTCACTCTACTCCGGATGACCGCCAATCTAGCTGGACTTCCACGGCAGGACAGCTGACAATCGCACCCGAGGAGATGGTGTGGAGGAAAGAGATGAAGTGGTGCCGCACGGCGGGCGTCAGCTCCTCCGCCAGCCCAAAGTCCAGCAGCGTCATCTGCAGCGGCACCTGCTTGCCGGTGCCTGCCGCTGCCGCCGTAAATGCTGCTGCATCTGCCGCCTGACCATCCTGCAGATCCAAAGTGGCTCCTCACAACGCGATGGGCAATGCACGAGCGCCTCTCCGTTGCCCAGAGAGAGCAAAGACATGTTTTGACATGACAGAGTGCAAAGGGCCTCACATCTCAAGGCTGCAGTGGCACAGCTGCATGCAGCTCGGCACAGGCATAGCAAGCGGTGCTGCTTGAGACTTTTCATGCAAGACCGCAGGCTGCATTCGCACAACTAAAATCGCGAACCGCTCACTTTGCTTTCCTGCTTGCAGATGAAGATGTTGCCCGGGTGCAGGTCGGTGTGCACGAAATTGTCCACCAGCAGCATCTTCAGGTACGCGTCCACGCCCAGGCCAACCACCTGAGGCAACAAGTCAAGGGGCAGCAGTCAGCCCTTTGCAAGTAGGAAGTGACATGGCATCCGTGCATGCAATGATGGCAGGCGACGTCAAGGCCGCGAGGCGCGCACTGACGACAACGAATGATTGACGACAGCGAATATGGCTCCCAGGCGACTTGATGGGCCCAGAGCGGCATATGATCGATCACCCACACATGTTTTTGCCAGCAAAGCGACACCTGGGTGTTGAAAGGCGCGGGGCGGTGGATAAATTGCTCCACGCTGACGCCTGGCTGGAAGGTCTCCACCAGCACCGCTGACGACACCCAGGGGTCCTGCAAATGCATATGGTGTGCAAGTTGAGGGTTCAGATGTCAGAACAATGGGATGTCACAAAGCAACTCGACACTGCCCATGAAGAATGATGATAGTGCGTGACAGTGCACAACTGCATGAGGCAATGCCTGGCCAACTGCTGCAAGAAACGGCACCGCTGGACGACCACAGCACTACGCATGAGGCAGCGCCTGGCCCATGACGCAGGAAGGTGCACCGCTGGACGACCACAGCACCACACATGAGGCATTGCCGCGTCAATGAACGCAGGAAACTGCAACTGAGTGACAACAGCAGCCAAGGCGGCACCACGGGGCGGGGGGCGGTGATGGAGGCGGACAGGGCGCGGAAGTTGTGGAGGAAGCGGCGCAGGTGGGCGGCCTCCACCCGCAGGTCCGCCTGCGCCGTCATCGTGTTGCTGAACTGCGACACGCTCTGCTCCAGGCTCAGGCCCTGGGACCGGATGAAGGAAGGACATCCAACACAGTGAAACATGTCTCAATTGTGTCATCGTGTTGCTGAACTGCGACACGCTCTGCTCCAGGCTCAGGCCCTGGGACCCACAAAGGAAGGACAGTCCACTCAGTGAAACATGTCTCAATTGTGTCATCGTGTTGCTGAACTGCGACACGCTCTGCTCCAGGCTCAGGCCCTGGGGATCAACCAAGGAAGGACATCCAACACAGTGGGACATCTCCGACTGATCTATGTGCTAGCCATCAGCAACAGCAACGTGCTCGACTGCAGGCGCAGCGCTTGAGACCAACGAAAGACGAAGAGCCAGCCCGCCAGGGAAGTCTGCAGTCGGTCCGAAGGCGAATTGGCATGCACAAATGATCTGCTCGCCTTAAGCGCCTTGAAGCTGGATGTGGCACGTGCCAGGGGGATGAGCCTGCAAGCGGCAAGAAAACTGCTTTTGAGCTGGTCAAATGACAATGTGTCACGCGCATTCTGTTTGTTGAACTGTTCATGATGTGCAATTGACGCAGCTGCACAATTGCGTGCTGCACATCACTCTGCACAGGGCTCTGGCATTCAGAGGTTCGCACTGCAGCCGTCAGCACCAATGATAGCCCAAGGAACTCACAACTGAAAGTCCTGGATGATACGCCACTCCACGCCCGGGTGCCGCACCTTCACCGCCACCGGCATCGGCTTGCCGTCCACCCGCAGCACCGCCTTGTGCACCTGACAGATCAGCATGAAACGCTGCCACGGCATGAAGTGTGACAAGCCAACGCCTGTATGTGAGGCCCAGCAGTACATCGTGCAGATGCAAATGCCAACCTCCCCTGAGATGCAATTGCGCAGGTCTGATAACCCAGGATGCGGTATCTAGGTATCAAGATATCTGCTCGCCTGCGCAATGCTGGCAGAGGCAAGCGGCTGCTCCTCGAAGCTGTCGAAGATGGCTTCGATGGGGTGGCCGAATGCGCGCTCTATCTGCGTGCGCGTCTGCCGATATGAGTGCCGCGGGGCATCCTGCTGTAGCGCTGTCAAGATCTCGCACAGGTCCTGCAGCAGCACATGCAAGTCAGTGTCCGCAGATCTGCTTGAAAGGCTGCTGAAGCATTGCTTTTCTGTAGGGTTTTCTTGGACCTCGTCGCACTTGGCACCAGCTGACAACCTACGCATCTCGAGGTCCACGTTGCAACAGGCACAGGCTGGCACCAAAGTCAAGGACGCTAATGTTTTGGAGAATGCCACAGGATCGCGGTCACCTCCGGCAGCAGGTCAGAGCATAAACTAGAAGTGTGTCGTTTCGCAGATGCCACATGAAATCGTGGTCACCTCCGGCAGCAGGTCGGGGCGGGAGCTGGCCCACTGGCCCCACTTGATGAAGGCGGCGCCGCTCTGGCGGCAGCCAAACAGCAGCAGCCGGAACGCCGCCCGCCGCAGTGCTGCGCCCCTCGGCGGTGAATTGTCGCCCTCCGCCAGCACCTCCTGCACACGTGAGTGTGTTGTGAGTCGACCCATTGGACTTTGCGAGCGCCTGACCAATGCACAGCGCACACATGCCCATCCCAACAATATCCCAATGGTGTCTACATGATGTCGAAGACATCAGGGCTCGGCGGCAGATATGGCAGGTCTGACTGAAGGACAAGTGCTGGTCTGTGCCGACCTGTAATCTGTGAACATTGTCGACAGTACCTCAATTGTAGACGAGGGGGCTGACGGCGGCTGCACCATGCTGCTGGACGGGCCAACGTCGATGCCGCCGTCCGGTGCTATGACAGCAACAGGCGCCTCTGGATCCGCCTGCGCGAGACGCTCGGCTGCCTGCAAACATCAGAAAAAAGCAATGCTGCTCCAGAGACCTCAAAAACACCTGACATTGCTGTCCGCTGTCAAGAATGCGCAAGAATGGCACTAGACAGACGGCAATGCAGGACCTGCAGCAATACCACATTTTGCCCAGAGGAAAGGCAGTGAGACCACAGGTCACGAGGCAGCACCTCTGTGCGGGCTGGCAGGCATGCTGCAATCAGCAGCATTGGCACACCCAGCAGCAGGAACGGCGCGAACACCAGCAGAAGGAACACTGCCCGGAAGAACAGTGCCGCTCGGTCAACAGCTGTCAGTGCCACCTGAAAGCAGGCATGGCTACTTCATGCCAGTGTTCGCACAAAGGCACGTTCGTTTGCCACGTGAATAGCCATCTGAATACAAAGTGTACGAAAATGCAGCTTGGCTGAACAGGCGCCAGGAATGCAGTGAATGTACCTCCTGCCGCTTCAAGTGGTCGGCGCGCCCATACAGTGGTGCCAGGGGCTCCGAATCCAGGATGGCCGGCGCCAGCGCCTGCCAATGCACGCTTACATTGACTAAATGCAGCTGACGTGACCGCAGTGATTCTCAACAGCCCTGCGAATTGGCTCGAGGTAAGGCTGCAGCAACTTGCACAGAGCTGAAGCAGGCCGTAGTACCTTTTGCAGCTCTCCGACTGCCTGGCTGTCTGCCACTGCTGCGGCGCCGTCAGTGCCCTGCACTGAAGAGGCGCTGGCCGCCAGACCTGCTGCTGCCTCCACCATATGTGGCTCAGCACCTGCACAAAGATATGTCAACAACCTCTTGGCTCGCTCCAGCAAGGAGGAAGGCAAGGACGAATGCATCGGTTCGAAGAGTTCCTGCTTCAATATGCCTGCAACAGTGTGACCTCACCCGCATCTCGCGGCGGTGTCGCTGCCCGCCGCATGTCAAAGGATTCTGATGCGCTGTCCACGACAGCGCCAGCGTCAGACCCCTGCAGAAAGGGAAGCCAAGCCTTGAAAGCTGAAAACTGGTCTGGCAGAGTTACAGCTCAATTTGCGCTTGTCACAAACATGATGTCTGAACGCCCTCACCTCCGGTGAAACATCGCGACCAGGATCAGCGACCATCACGACTGAGTCGGTGGCGTCAGCTGCCATGTCGCTGGCTGCCTGCGCCGCAGACTGCGCTTCCGCAACAGCGCCGCCGGCCGCCTCGGCCGCCGCCTGGGCGGCCGCTTGCTGCTGCATGCGCCGCGACACCTTCTGCAGTTCCTCCTTGGAGCGCACGGTCAGCAGGTGGCTGGTCGCGTACATGGGCTCCACATCCGGCGTCCTCAGGCCAGCCGACAGGTCCCCGCCCTCCGGACCTGCAATTCCTGGACCTGCACAATCCCGTGCCAGGAGCTTGGGGGACAGGCTGTACTATGCATTGAGATGATTGGCACGATCAGCAGTTCATGTGCAGTGACAAATCATGCAGAGCAGCTCAGACATGAGTACAGCGCAGCGCGGCCCCTTTACAAGGCTGTTCTGCTGCCGACCTGGCGCTGTCGGCTGGTCGGCTGCGCTGCCGCGCCCGTGGCGCTGCTTGCGGCCCCGCCTGCCGCCAGCAGCCGTGCTGCCTGCCTGCTGACTGCTGGTGCTGCTCCCCGCTTGAGCAGCTGCATGCTGTGCGGCGGCCGCCGCCGCTGCAGCCGCAGCACTCTGCCGGGCTGCCGCCTCCTGCAGTGGCCCGGACGGCAGCGCCTTTGCAGGCGCGCCGCCAACCTTTGCGGGCTTCGAGAAATCCGGCTCCTCGAAGGTCCTTCGCCGCGGAATGGCAACTGAGCCCCACACGTTGATGCCGCCCTCCCCACTGCCCAGTCCTGTGCAAATTTGCTTCCGAGTCATCTCAAAAACTGCAAGAAGAAACAAACACGAAGGACAGCAGCAAGTGACAGGGTGTGACACTCTCCAGCAGATGCTGCCACAGCAGCAATGCACGTCTGCAACACAGCCCTTGCTGACAGCAGGATCGAAAGGTGCACCTGCGATGAGGCTGCCCGGCCACAGCGACTCTGGCACGCCTGCAGAGGCCTGGGCGTCGCCGCCGCGGGCGGTGGCAAAGGACAGCAGCCGCTGCACGTTGGCGGCGCCGCCGAGGGGCGGCATCTCATGCAGGTCACCCAGCAGCGGCGCCACGCGCTGCGCGGCCCACTTGTGGCGCGCCCGCCACGCTGCCTGCGTCTCGGGGCCCCGCCGCAGGTGCCCTGTGTCCAGCCAGCAGGCAACAAGACAGTGGGCAGCTGGGCAATCGAGCCAGGAGCTTTGCAGAAGATACCGTCACTACTTAGTGAGGCCGGGATTTGGTCGAGGCAACAGAAACTTCACGTCGCTGTGGTACTGCACCTGTAACAGGCGCAGCGCAGCTGTAACACTTCCATGGAGACGGGGTGAGGCAGCACCTCTGGCGGCGCGCCGGGCGGTCTGCGCATAGCCTGACGACAGCGCCGCCGACGCCACCAGGCAGCGCGCGAGGTGGAACAGCCGCGCGTCCGCAAACAGCAGGCCCAGCGCCCCGGCCCCGAGCAGCGCCGCCGCCGTGCAGCACTCGTGCGTGGCCTGCGCCACCGCCTTGGTGCCTGCAATGTGGCGCCCCAGGAATGCTCTTGCTGTCACGGGTGTGCTGTTCTGCACCGTCGAGCTCGGCAGCCTCCGCCTGATGCCTTCGTGAGTTGGTTGCAAAGTGTGTGGCGGTGCGCGGCTGAGGACCAGCATCGAAGATTGAGCTGCTGACCCTTGACAAAGGCGCCGTCTTCGCTGAGGTTGACGCGCAGCGAGGGGCGCGGCAGGCTCCATCCACGGCTGGCGGCGCTGCGGCGGCCGGCCATGAACACGCCCGACACCCCACCCGCGATCGCCATGTTGCGCAGCCATGGGCCCGCCTGGTCCGGGAACAGCAGCCCCAGGAACGCCAGCGTCGCCACGTTCTTGGCCGAGATGAGCGCGCCTGCCAGGACATCCGGATACACTTTGCGGGGTTGTCCTCTGTGCATGCCGTGAAGCTACAGCCTCTTCTCGTGCCTCCGGATTGTCATCGTGTGTGAGATGCGTGGCAATTCACACGCAAGTACCAGCGTTGGCGAACGCTCACTGTCTGCTTTGGGGAGCGCGCTGCGGCCGCTGCTCGATTGATTCCGCACTTCTGAGCCAGCACGCACGCTGACGAGCTGCAGCTGCACATCCGGCTGTGCAGTCAGGCCCAGGCACAGCTGCAGCGCCAGGGGGAAGTCCACCTCAAAGTCCCCAACGCGGACGCCAGCATGCTGCCACGGACTGTACGCCTGCGGGCCTCCCACATCGCTCTGCTGTCCGCCCGGGTGGGACCTGCGGCACATTCGTGCACACATGACGATATGCAACAGCAATGCGAGGAGGATGGGCGCTGCAGTGACAGAAGCTGAAGGTCGTTCACCTTAAGGCGCAGGCCCCACCTGGTGACGGGCTGGCTCAGCGCAGAGGCGCCGTCATTGAGCGACAGCGGGTCCCATGACAGCGGCGCAAGACTGCTGGCAAGGCTACGAGCGCTGGCTGCCCTGGGAGGTTTGCTGCGCGACTTTGGCTGCTGCTGTGTGCTGCTCCGATCAGCAAACAGGCGCAGCAAATCGAAGCCCCCAGCCCCTGGCTTCTGAGCACTTGCCCCCATGTATCAAATTGCGCAGGGTGGCCCACCTGGCCCACAACTGGATATAATCACATGTTCACTGCCTCACCCGCAAGTTGAGACCAAGAAGAAGCAATGCAATGGGCCTTGCGTTGCTGCGAACCTTGCTGCGGAAATGCATGCACAAGCAGCGCCTTTTTGTGAGAGGACTTGTGCCCGACACATACGCGCTGGCCCTATCTCAGCATAAGCATTACATGAAGCTCACCCGAACGCATTGAAGTGCTAGAATGCCCTGCAAACCCGACCGCAGATATGATGGCTGAACACGTCAACCCACGTGGCAGAATTCGCGTGGCGGAAGGCAGATACACCCGATGGCAGAGTGGCTGCAGTGCAGAGCTCAGTTTGCCGTTGGCAAACCCGCATAAGTCTTTCACATCCATTAGCTGTCATGGGAAGCGGCCGGAGAGCCCTGGTGGGCCTGCTGCGCCGGGCGGCTTCCACGACAGTCACAAGCACAGCGGCCGAGTCGTCTGCTGCAGCGCCTCTGGCGCGCCTAGGCAATGGCGCCGTCTGTCCCGCAGCCGTTGTGCCGCGACGAAGCTTTCTGACAGGCGAGTCGTGGCTCTCGTCTGCTGCAAGTGCATGGCGGTGCTTTCAGAGCTTCGTACACCGTTATCTATTCCTAGAGCGCCACCACGGTTGTGCCCCTGAGAGCAAACAAGACAATCATCCGCAAGTGAATGGTCGTGTCTTCTGCGTCTGTCCGTGGTGCTCTGGTTGTAGCACCTTGAAGACCACCAGGTGGAGATGTGCAGTGGTCCAAAGAGGTGCACTCGCATATGCAGGGCGCGCCTTCCAGATCGTGCCGAGCCTCGGTGCAGCCGCCGGTCCATTCAGCACAGCTGCCGGCAGCAGCCGCCAGATCAGCGTGGCCAGCTTGCAGCCTAGTGATGTGTAAGTTGGCAGGAGGTGCCGCCATGCATGTCCTGATAGGCAGTCCACCACAATTGTGACCTTGGTGCCGCATCATCAGCTGTGTGCATTGCAGATGTATGGCAGACATGTCTGACTTCGTGCACGGATGCTGGCTTGTGTGTGGTCGACCAATGTCAACCTGCGTCACATGCAGGTTTGCGCCGCGGCACAACAGCGCCCAGCCGGGCGAGGTGGAGGACATGGTGAAGGCCGTCGGCTTCGACTCCGTGGATGCGCTGATTGATGCCACGGTGCCGACGGCCATCCGCCGCGACCCCATGGACTTGGGCGAGTACACCCAGGGCTTCACCGAGAGCGGCATCCTGGCCAAGCTCAAGTGAGTGGGCACAGCTGGTGGCATTGTGCAGAGTAAGCGGTCGAGAAGAGTTGCATCACATCCTGAATGTTGAGACCCGTCTGACTGACGACCAGCCATTGACCAAGGCGCCGCAACCCCAACCTGCGTCTTATGGCATACGGGACCTCGTCGCACATCCTACACGGTGACCCTGTCAGCAAATTCAATCGAGACACCGCACATCATTGCAGGGACCTGGCGTCTAAGAACAAGGTGCTGAAGTCGTACATCGGCATGGGCTACTACAACACGCACTTGCCGCCGGTCATCCAGCGCAATCTGCTGGAGAACCCTGGATGGTACACGCAGTACACGCCCTACCAGGCAGAGATCGCACAGGGCCGGTGCGTAGCTGCCGCATTCTGCAGTGTCAGAGTTGATAACCCCGATATCTCTCCCCTTCCTGACAGCTGAGATGCCCACTTGCTGCAGTATCATGTATCTGATCGAGTCTTTCGGGCTGCAGTCACATGTGATAAGAATCCTGTGTGTGCTCACCTGAATGATGTCCGCCCTGCTTCTGTGTGGCAGGCTGGAGTCGCTGCTGAACTTCCAGACGGTGGTGTCCGACCTGACGGGCATGAAGCTGTCCAACTCGTCGCTGCTGGATGAGGCGACGGCCGCAGCGGAGGCCATGACCATGTGCTCTGCGCTGGCGCGTGGCAAGAAGACCACCTTCCTTGTGTCGGTGAGAATTGTGCGCTGCAGGCAGAGTTCTGAGCATGCTCACCAATAACGCTTCAGCTCGTCTGCAAGGCTGTCACCTGCAGGGTTTAACAAGCAGCTGCGCAGATCATACCTGGTGATCATCTGGAGCCTAGGAGAACAGGTGTTTAATAAGTTGGCTCCATGTCTTTGTGCGCGCTTCCAAGGTTGACGCTGTTGCAACATTGCTGTGCAGGACAAGTGCTTCCCGCAGACCATCGCGGTGTGCCAGACGCGCGCGGACGGGCTGGGTCTCACCGTCAAGGTGGCCGACGAGGCCGCCTTCGAGTACACGGACGACGTGTGCGGCGTCATGGTGCAGTACCCTGCCACGGACGGTCGCGTGCTCGACTACTCGGTGGGTGGCGCCGTGCTGGTGCTGTTGCTGGTCGTCACATGTTTCAGCCAGCCTGTGCAGTGGGCAGCACCTCAAGGACCCCATTTCTGTCGATGACATAGGGTCAGCAGTTGCCGAACCCTCAGCAGATGCTGGCCAACTGCTGTCAATGTCACCAAACACATCAGCCTCACACCCAAGAAAGTGAACGCTCATTGCTGGATGCGAAATTTACGGCCTCCCTTCTGCCTGCAGGACGTGGTCGAGAAGGCGCACAAGGCCAAGGCCAAGGTGGTGGTGGCGACGGACCTGCTGGCGCTGTGCAGCCTGAAGCCGCCCGGCGAGTGGGGCGCCGACATTGTCATCGGCTCCGCGCAGCGCTTCGGCGTGCCCATGGGCTACGGCGGCCCACACGCCTCCTTCCTGGCCACCGCCGAGGAGAACAAGCGCATCATGCCCGGCCGCATCATTGGTGCGCACAGTGTCGCATGCAGCCAAGTTGCTGATGTGTCGACAGCATCTGCAGCTGCACCATGGCCACTGTGCCTGCATCTGAGCAGCTGCATCCGCATGGACAGCATTTGGCTGACAGAGGCTGCTGTTGTTCTGGTGTGCTGAAAAGGTTGACAGCTATGATGTGTGAGTGCAGGCGTGAGCCGCGACGCCCGGGGCCAGCCGGCGCTGCGCATGGCCATGCAGACACGCGAGCAGCACATCCGCCGCGACAAGGCCACCAGCAACATCTGCACAGCCCAGGTGTGCCGCGCCACACACACACTGTTGCACATGCAGCGGCCGCATGTGAACCCCCTCCACAGACCCTCGGCAAAGCACAGCGCCTGCCTCCACAACAGACCTTAAGGAATGCACCCTTCGTATGGACAAACACTTTCGAGTGCCCTTGATTGCAGGCGCTGCTGGCCAACATTTCGGCGATGTACGCGGTGTACCACGGCCCTGACGGCCTGAAGCAAATTGCCAACCGCGTGCACGGGCTGACTGCTGTGCTGGCGGCGGGTGCTGAGAAGCTGGGCATGAAGGTGGCCAAGGAGCCGTTTTTCGACACCGTCCGCATTGACGTGAGTGCAAGCAGCTGACGGTCATGGGTTCTCACGTGCACTTGTCAACTTTAGTGGACATCGACAAACTCTTAGTGTAGGGCTGATAATCAGCCATTCCACCATGGCCATGCTTTATGTGTAAACGCAAGCAGTCAGCAGCGGCGCTGCATGAGGGCACTTTGCAGGGCGGCTGCTGAACTGAACATGGTCGCTAATTATTGCATGCTCGTTGCCCATTTACACAGGTGGGCGATGCGGCAAAGCTGGTCAAGTCGGCAGCAGAGCAGGGTGTCAACCTGCGGCAACTTGACAGCAGCAGCGTCACCATCTCGCTGGACGAGACGACCACGCTGGGCGATGTGGATGAGCTGCTGGCCGTGCTCAACGGCGGCAAGGCGGCTGGCTTTTCTGCAGAGTCGCTGGCTGACTCGGTGGGTTGCTGCCTGTGCTTGAGCTCGAAGGCGGCTGAAGTCGTGTTCATTGCTGAAGTGCAGGCGTTGTCGCATGTGCATGCATTGGTTGTTATGCCATCCTGCGGTTGGCTTCTGCTGTGAGCTATGCATTTATGGCACACGCGCAGGTGAACATGCACTTGAGCATCTTCTCCACGCTCCTTTGAACAGCAAGACCAATCATGTTGCCTGTCCCCACACAATATAGGTGGACGAGAAGTTGGGCTCCTTCAAGCGCACCAGCGATTTTCTGCAGCAGCCCATCTTCAATGTGTACCACTCGGAGCACGAGATGCTGCGCTACTTGAAGCGGCTGGAGAACAAGGACCTGTCGCTCTGCCACTCCATGATTGCCCTGGTGCGCTGGCACTCGCCATGATTAAATTCTCTTGAAACTTTGCAGTCGTGCTACAACCTGCAGAGGTGCACATGTCGTTGGGAGACCTCACTGAATGAGGGAACAGCAGGGCAGCAATGCAGCGATGGCATCTAGGGTGTACCAGGCTGTGGACACCACATCACCTATGCGTGCCCTGCGCCAACAGGGGTCGTGCACCATGAAGCTGAATGCGACGGCGGAGATGATGGCCATCACGTGGCCCGAGTTTGCATCGCTGCACCCCTTCGCGCCCGTGGACCAGGCGCAGGGCTACATGGAGATGTTCGAGGTGCACAATCCATGCTGAAGTAGTTGTTTTCAGCGCAACTTTGTGCGGTGCAATTGTAGCTGCCAGCAGTGCATACCCCATCGTCTGATGGTGCATGGTTTGGGGGTTTGAGGATGAGTCTCTGAACTATCATTCGACAGCTACTCGTTATTCATCATGTGCATGTGCTGCACTCCCACAGGACCTGGCGGCGCAGCTGACAGAGATCACGGGCTTTGACAAGGTGTCGCTGCAGCCCAACGCCGGCGCGAGCGGCGAGTACGCCGGCCTCATGGCCATCCGCGCGTACCACCAGTCCCGCGGCGACGGCCACCGCAATGTGAGTCTGCTCATGATCGCTAGCAGTTCCCTGCGCCAGCGGGAAAAACCCAGAAGTGGCAGCTTGTCAGATCGAAGTTTCTGCATTTGCAAGCCCCTGCATCCTCTTTTGCACTTTGCACATTAGTAAACGTATGCTAGGCTGATTATGCACTGCACTTTGATGCCATCTGGCATTGTGAGGCTGCCGGCGTTGGCTGTCTGGTGCCATCCAGGAAGTGATCTGAGATCTGATCCAACATGTGGGTGCATGGCTGTCGTGCAGATCTGCATCATCCCCAAGTCGGCGCACGGCACGAACCCGGCGTCTGCCATCATGGCGGGCATGAAGATTGTGGCCATCAGCACCGACGCCAAGGGCAACATTGACATGGAGGAGCTGCGCCAGAAGGCTGAGCAGAACAAGGACAGGTGCGCCTTCCATCCGCGCCCAATTCTTCTCAAATACAGCCTGCACTTTTGTATGTAGCGTAGTCAGACACTGCGACATCTCTTGCTGCGGCTCTTGATTCTGGGGAATTTATCTGGAGAAACGGCGGCCACAGTCGCACCATGTATGCACATATGCGTGTGAGTGTCGATGCTTCTGCACTTTTGCAGCCTGGCAGCGCTGATGGTGACGTACCCGTCCACGCACGGCGTGTATGAGGAGGGCATCGACGAGATCTGCCGCATCATCCATGACAATGGCGGCCAGGTCTACATGGACGGCGCCAACATGAATGCACAGGTGCGTGAAACCATTTTTTCGCTGGCAAACGACCATGCAGCAGATGCTGAGCAGTCAGGTTGCACACCTGATGCTCCAAGGAGGCGTCATGGCTGCTGTGGAAGCTTCCATGATGTAGGACCTGTGAAAAACACTGTGTGTGACCTTGCGCTGACGGTCTGATCCACAATGTCTACTTCGTGGTCGCAAGGTTGGGCTGACGTCGCCGGGCCACATTGGCGCGGATGTGTGCCACCTTAACCTGCACAAGACGTTCTGCATCCCGCACGGCGGCGGCGGCCCCGGCATGGGCCCCATCGGCGTCAAGGCCCACCTTGCGCCCTTCCTGCCCAGCCACCCCGTCATCCCGACTGGTGCGCCATTGCTGCTTCCCTTAAAGTCCCAGCGCCTGTTCGATATCATCCGCATCATGGCCTCATCTGCACCCTTTCGGGCCAGCCACGGCATAGTGTTCACAGGTTTGCATGCCATGCCACCCTCTTGCCAAGGGCTAGCTGCTTGGAGTGTCTGCTTTATCTCCAGTGCAGTCTGGAGGACATACCTGCTTATCAGGGGGTTCATGGCGTCCACTGGTCAATATCGCATGTTCCAACCCCGCGTCATGTCCTGTTGGGTGTGCAACAAGGCATCCATCACTTGGCACAGGCGCGCTGCCTGCATTTGAGAGCGACGACAAGGCGTTTGGCACCATGGCGGCGGCACCCTTCGGCTCCTCCCTCATCCTGCCCATCTCCTACGCCTACATCGCCATGATGGGCTCTGAGGGCCTCACAGAGGTGCGCAGCCGGACGACCCCTTTCCTGCCAGCTTGCACACCTGCTGAGAATTTCGAGCTGGGACTCTCTGCTGGCCCATGTACTCTTGTAGGGACTGTTATTAAACTGGCACAAAGTCTGTGGCATGTTGCAGGCGTCGCGGCGCGCCATCCTGAACGCCAACTACATGGCGAAGCGGCTGGAGGATCACTTCAACGTGCTGTACAGGTGTGCAGCGTTGGCACATGCCTTGAATTACCCGGTGTCACCACAAACAACATTATGTGGAATTCATTGCTCGCTTTTGTACGGTGCTTGCAAGGGCCTATGCCAATGCTGCAGAGACGAGTGTGTCTCCAGTCATGCTGCATTCAGTCGCTTGGTGACACCTGTGTTGTCAATGCTGTCCTTCTGCATCTGCAGGGGCAAGAACGGCACCTGCGCGCATGAGTTCATCCTGGACCTGCGCAAGTTCGAGCAGACGGCAGATATCAAGGTCGTGGATGTGGCCAAGCGCCTCATCGACTACGGCTTCCACTCGCCCACCATGTCCTGGCCTGTCAATGGTGAGATGCAGGACATGTAGTTTGCCGTATACATGTTAGCAAGTGTGTTGGCAGCAGGTCAAATTCGTCAGTCAAGCAGGCACATAATGTACAAGATGCATCAGAACTGAACCAGCAGTCCCACGATCGGTTGTTGCGCTGCTGAGCAGGCACGCTGATGATTGAGCCCACGGAGAGCGAGTCGAAGCAGGAGCTGGACCGGCTGGTGAACGCGCTGATTAGCATCAGGGGGGAGATCAAGGACATCGAGGAGGGGCGCGCCGACAAGCACGACAACGTGCTGAAGAACGCGCCCCACACTGCCGTTGCCGTGCTGGGCGACGAGTGGAGCCACCCCTACAGCCGCGAGTTGGTGCGCCTTTCTCGCTCGTCTGAGGTTGCTTACAGGATATTGTATGATATCTGCATGTGCACCAGATATTTTTATAATATCTGCATGCGCACCTCTAGTTGCAACTGGCTGCTGCCACTGTCGCCGTGACCCGCCCATTACAATGGCCATGACGCAGGGCAACATTCACTGAGATGGGAGTGGAAAGGACATCTTGATTCCTGGGTATGTGCGCTGTGCAGGCGGCCTTCCCAGCAGCGTGGGTGCGGCAGGCCAAGTTCTGGCCGTCCGTCAGCCGCGTGGACGATGTCTACGGCGACCGGCAGCTCGTTGCCCGGTGCGCATCAGGGCTTATCAAGTGGCATCTCGAAGGCCTTGACCCGTGTGCTGTGTATTCATTGCTCCTGTCACGCTGGGCAGGCATGTCTGCTGACCATCATCCTGAGATGTGTCTGCCGATGACACAGATGAGCATGTGAAAATATCCGAGATATTCTTCTTGCCTGATTGCAGCATTGCTGAGGACGAGAATGAGCCGCTTGCGGCCACAGCCTGATGCGAAAGCAGGAGAACAGCCTGGGGCAGGAAGCGCATTGCAGGCTTGCCCGGCTCGGCAACAGGGCGGAAGTATGGTACAACAGGGGGGGACTGCCATCAGAATCACTTGGGGGTGCAGCATTGTGCGCGGGCGCCAGCTGCCATCAATTATTTTTGCTAGTGCATTCAGAGACAGCGTCCTGTGCTCGAACATCTTGGAGTGCAAATTGTACTGGTTTCCAGAGGATGCTGCTGTGCACAGTGCCCTGTAAAGCATTGCTTTGACGGCTTGCAATTGCGGTGGTGGTCTGTAGATCGCTTCCAATCATTATTTATTACCGACCAGACAACATGTTGTGTCGCATCAAGCAATCAATGTTATTCCGCAGTGAGCCCAGCGAGCAGCGCGCTGTCATTGTTTACGGCTCCCCGCCGCATGCGAGGAGGCTTCGTTGTCCAATGCGTGCCATTTTGGAGCTCGACTGACTATGCTTTTGGCATCAGGAGCACGGGGTTGTGCGGGCCTCGCCAGTGTATCTCTGAACCAGAGCATCACCATCGCAGGTAACATCGCCGATTGTTCCGCCATGTGGCAATAGGAATAACGGCAGAGAAGCAGCTTGCTGCCGTGCTGCAGTGAGCAGCCGCTCTACTCGATGCTGAAGACGCTGGTCCGCTTCTGGGCCGAACCCTGCGTCAGCACACATCGGCAGACTGTCAAGATACACAGGTGCTGGCATCAAGACGCCCGCTTCCAATGCTGCAGTCCGGCTCAGTTGCAGTTTGGCATATTCCATCAGCTGCAGCTTGCAGTCGACTCATGGCATGCAGCTCAAAAAGCACACATGTCGCATGGTGGACAACCATCACGAAGGCTGGCGTGTAACAGGTGAGCAAGATGGAAACCCCTAATGCCACCAGCATTGTTCTGTTATACCATGAATCAAGCAGTAGTCCATCTACACACAATGCTGAGCTATAGAGTATACACACGAGAAGATTCATCCGCACCTGCGCAAGAGGAGAGGGTCCCTCCAGGTGGTGGACCATGCGGACGTGCATGAGGCGATGGTTGCGCTCCTTGCGCCTCATCTCGAAGTCCACCACCATCTCGTCGTTCGGCGCGCAGTGCACCGACGGGTCCAGGAAGAACATCTGCAGGCAGGCGCTGCCGTCTTACCATTTGGAAAAAGCAGACACACCGTGTGTTATTCTTACAGCGATGGTCATAGCACATCCATGTGCAATTCAAGCGCCTCAGCTCGGCTGCAAGAAGTGTGCATGGACGGTGCAGCACTGAATAACACGCTTTGTTGAATGCAAGTGCGCTGGTCAAGTTTCCCGGATTTTCCACACGTAATGCATGAGAAAGGCACCTGCTGGCCCCAGTGGGTGGCGCCGGTGGCATCGGGCGCGGTGGACAGCAGCACCTCCATCTGCGCCGGGTTCTCAGGCGAGCCCTTGAATTGCACGTCGAAGAAGCCCACGAAGCCGTCCACCGGGCCGCCGTCCAGGATGCGCAGCCGCAGCGAGGCCTGCGCGGGAGATCATGCCCAAAGATCAGTGACTTATTAGCGACTCTGTGTGACGCCCGCGGAGGTGCAGCTGCATGGAAGCCCACGAAGCTGTCCAGGAAACCACAGTCCAGGATCTGCAGCAGCAGCCAGAGGCAGGGGCGCACTGATGCATGAGCAGTGTGTCAAAGAGTCAAGGATCTGCTGCCCTGAGCAAGGCGTGCAAAAGCCCGCCAGGGGATGCACAGTGAGGCAGCAAAACCTGACGAGGCGGTGCGCCGCACGCCGTGCTGTTTGTTGCACACACGGAGCTCTCTGATTCTCTCAACAAGCTGCGGCTGCACCTTGAGGGGGGCCTCCAGCTGGCCGACGGTGACTTTGAGCAGGTCGTATTCTTTGATGCACACCGGCGCGCTGACCAGCTGCGAGGGGTGCACGTCTGACCACGCGGCTGTGGAGATATAGTATTCCCGCTGCTCATCCTCGTATGCCTGCGCGCAAACCGAGAGGCAACATCTCGTGTGGGCAGAAACTCTATCTGCTGCACAACGATACAAAACATGCCTATAGGTCAGCACATCAAAGTGAAGCTGCTTAAAAGAATGTCATAGGAGGATGCACGCAATTGCAAGCAAGTACAAGGAATCAATGGGCACCCGACTGAGGCAGTCCAGGTCCATCCCGTAAAACTGCCGCATGTCCTCCACAAATGCCCCCCAGCCCTCCATCGACCCCTGCAAGCACAGCTGTCGACGCTTTGACATGGTCCAGTATGCAAAAATCTCACGACTTGCAGCTGCTTGCGTCGACGGCGCTTGCTTGCGCCCTGCTGCATATGTGTGCAATGGGGCCACCATAATATGCCGCTCAATGCTTTCCTTGGAAATAACACACTGGAGCATCAGCAGCACTCTTGCAGCCCAGCGTGGCTTTGGTGTGTGCAATGTGTACTGATCGAATGCAGCACAATGCTTCCTGGTGAGTTGGCCAATGTGGTCATTCCCCACCTGCAGCTCAGCGCGGCACTGGTTGGTGGCATTGGAGCGGGCGCCAGCGAGTCACAGGCACATTTATCGGGGAGGTACAGCCAGACTGCAGCCGTGGAGTTGATCTGAAGGACTGCAGTGTATCTGGACCATAAAATCGACTGCATATGATGGATAACCGACCTGCAGCTCGGCGCGGCGCTGGTGGGTGGCATTGGAGCGGGCGCCGGCAAGGTACAGGCGCGCATGGGAGGGGTACAGCGCGCCGCCGGGTTTGAGGAAGCGGTCCCGCGCCACCAGCACGCTGTCCAGCATGCTCTCCCGCAGCAGGAAGTACCCCATCCACTCGGAGATGATGATGTCTACCTGCGCCGTGGGCAGCCCCCAGCTGGATTGGACACAGTGTGACCAAACGATGTGGCTGTGCAGCATTGGTTGCTACAGCAGGAAGCTCTTCATCGACTCCCGGATGCTGCTGTACACCTGCGTGCACTGTGCCTGCGTATACCGCGTGCTTTAGCAGCATTGGACTGTGCAGGCTCACCTTCTCCGGCAGCTCGATCGACTCGATCATGCCCTGAATGACTGTCACTGTGTCCTCCAACTGCACCAGAAGATGACCCCAATGACGTTCTTCGAGTAGCATACAGCAGGTGGTCACACCAAATGCCAATTACGACCATGTGCAGTTCAAAGAACAGCAGCTCCTGTAAGTTTACCTTGTTGTGCTTAACAACTTGCCGCGCAAATTTGGCCATGTCTGTGGCCTCCACTGCATACACCCGCTTTGCGCCAGCCTTGGCAGCAAAGATTGCCAGCACACCAGACCCAGCGCCAACATCCAGCACGACCTGTGCTTGAACATCATCGATCTCAGGTGAAACACGTTGAAGACGTAGGGCATCCACGTGATGGCACAGTGCCAATCCGCTGCACAGGCCGCAGCAGTACAGCTGCAGCGCACCTTGCCGGCAAACTGTGCCCTGTTCTGCATGACCGCGTTGTAGTAGGCGCCAGTCCGCTTGGCATCCTCCAGCATATCTTTCTGCACCGAGTGGACATGAATACGATTCAGCAACCGCTACTGGCATGCACTGCAGGCGGCGGCAGCTCTCGAAGCATGATGCTCACAGAATCAGACAAGGGTGCCTCCTCCACCATCAGTAGTTACTTTGTTTGTCTTTTTGATGACCTGGTGGTAGATGTAGGCGTAGGTGCAGAAGTAGTTTGCAAAGTCTGTGCTCTCTGGCGCCTGCCCATCTGGCAAAGGTCCCAACGGTGCCTCGCCACCACGCCCCCCGCGACCGCTCATGATGGCTACTGTGATTCGATCAGAGTGCCTCGACGGCTGCACAGTGCAACTACCTCGCCATGAGCGCAAAGTCAGGTGGCTGGGCCGCCAGTGGTGCAAGATCAAGCTGCTAAAGGCAGTAATAGTGGGAACAACGTACAGCAATTGGATGAGCAGCAGAAACGAAGGCTTCGCAATAATTCACACGTGCAAAATGTGGAATGAGCTGGGTTTCAAAGTATCTGCACTATTTCAGCAGCACTTCAATGTTCCGGAAATTTGCTCGCGATGTGCGTAAATCCACTTGCGCTACATGTGTGCACAAAGAGAAGCTTCTACATGGCATGTTATACGAACTGAGAGGGGAGGAGCGCGGCGAGGGCATCGCTGTGATCGTCTGCATTGCTTGCGCGATTCAGACGCAACTTGCAGAGGAGCACGATGGCCAGCCAGACGACAGATATCACGAAAGATGGTCTTGTAAGAAAGACTGTTGTTGCAGAGGGTTCTGGTGATGTGCCGTCCCTGTACGCCCGATGTCTGGGTAGGTCAGCCAGCGGCTGTACTATGCGCATGCATGCTGCACCGCTGCTGCAGAGCTATTTGAAAGTGAGCAGTCGACGTATGCGCCTCTCAACCTCATTGCGCAGTGCACTACTCAGCGCGTCTCGCGAACACTGGCGAGATCGTGTTCGACAGCCGAGCCGAGAACCGCAGTGGCAATGAGCCGGCGGTGGTCACTGCGGGCCGAAGTGAGTGACTCATGCTTGCGACCATCACATATCTGATCGCCCATCTGCTTCACTCCGTCCTTGCCATTTTACGGACTGCACTTTGGCCATCCACAATGCGGGTCTCATGACTGCGCAGTGTCGGCGCTGCGGGGCAAGGGCCTCAACTTGGGCGTCGCCACCATGCGGAAGGGGGAGCGATGCCGCCTCAGTGTCGCGCCAGAGTATGCATACGGCACAGCAGGTGGGTATCAGCACGGAATGCGACAGTGGACTGTTCGTGCATGCAACATGCATGGCAAGCAGCTGCTCGATCAATGAAACTTCGCTCAGGGGCGAGCCTGCATGCACAGGCAGCTTCTCATTTCCAGCCGTGCCGCCGAATGCACACCTGGAGTATGATGTGGAGCTGGTGGAGTGGGAAGCCGTCGGCGAAGAGAAGCCGCGCGAACAGATGCTGTGAGCCGTCTGTTTGCACCAATTTGCGCCGCCAAATAAGCAGCATGATCTGATGCTGTGCATGCACCTAACATACTGCTGCCTCCGCATCAGGATGAGGTCGGACAACTGAGACACTGGTGTGTCACCTCGCAGGTACGAGGAGCGGCTAGAGGCGGCAGACAGGCGGCGACTGGAGGGCAACGAGCTGTTCAAGGCCGGCGATGCCGCCGGGGCGGCCGCCAAGTACGCGCTCGCTCTGTCATTTCTGGACGAGGACTTTCTGATGCAGCTGGAGGGCCCGCACCTTGACCAGGTGGGGGCAGCAGTGGCAGTGGCAACAGGCACATCCCAGATGCTCTGCTAATTAATTTGAAACACTGCTGGATGGGGCTACAGGGACAGACAATGTGCATGCGCAGGAAGCTACATGAGTGATAAGCAATGTGCATGCCTAAAAGCACCTGGCGCGTGCAGTGCCCTCAGTGTTGTCAGAGTGCATTCTCTGCTCTTGTGCATGTACTTGCTGGATGCATTGCCCTGCAGGCCAATGCAATTCGATTGCCACTGCACCTGAACCTGGCAGCCTGCGCCCTGCAAGCAGGGGACTGGCGGGCCGTGCTGGACAATTGTGATGAGGTGGGCCTTGTACACAGATGGTGCACAAGAAGGTGGCGATCCTCATGCCTGCTCAGTAGATGTGCAAAGCAGCATGCAAGTGTGACAGCAGTTGCATCTGCCAGGCTGCGGACAGAGCCGAGCGCTGACACTGCAGGTGCTCGTCAGCCAGCCTGACAATGTGAAGGCGCTCTTCCGGCGGGGACGGGCGCAGCTGCGGCTGGGCAACACCGATGCAGCCAAGCGGGACCTGTCACTCGCAGCAGAGCTGGCTCCAGACGATGGTGCCGTCAAAAAAGTGAGCAATGTGATGCAGGTGCTGCACGCGCATCTGTTTGAGCAGCTGTTGGACGACCCTCAGCCCACCTTTGCAAGGTATGCAGAAAGGAGGGTGCCGGGGGTGCAGTCATGAGCCGCCAGCCGCAAAGGGCATACATGAGCTGGCAGCACTGTCTGGCGCAGGATCAGCAGCAAGCAACGAATGCATGCCTGTTCAGGCCACAGTCAACTTTCAGAACCAGTCACGCTCCAGCTGCAAGCTGATTGCTGCTCCTGCAACTGTCATGCAGGAGCTGGCAGCGTTGCGGAAGGTGCAGAAGGAGGAGCGGGCTGTGGAGGAGCGTCTGTACAAGGGGCGCCTGTTCCCGCCAGGTCCACCACCGGTGGATCCGCAGGTGGACTGGGCAGCAGACGTGCGGAAGCCGCTGCTGGCGCGGCTGTGGGGCTGGCTGGCAGCCCTGGTGCAGATGCTGTTTCCGGCAGCAATCTGGCAGCGGGAGCCTCAGAGCAGGACAGGAGTGCACACATGATGGCGATGTGAGGATGTGGCGCAGGCATGGTCTTGCCTGTGTCTGCCGATATGCTTTCAACTGTACGAAGTTACCATTCAGACAGGGGCTGCACATTGACAGCAAGCTCAACGAAATCAACCGGATGCATCGGCATCAAAGAGACACAAGTCCACCACACATCCATATCGCTCAAGACCTCCGCATCACACGAATTTCCGCTTCAGCTGCAGCCCTGAACGCTCATGCCTGAAAATGGGTACGGCAACTTTGCCGCATGTAAGCAGCTGCGCCTCTTCAATGAACTGTCGCTCGCTGATTGTCTCCTGCTCAAGATCGTCTCCTGCTTGTACCTGCTCACTCGTCGGCTTGTGTTCCCTGCAATGGCAGATGTTCATTATGCTGATAGCTCCTATGTGACCATACTGCAAACTCTCAAGCACAGGGCGCAGCCAAAATCTACCATCTCGCGCTCATAACATACCAATCTGGTCGCTGGATCGGCTGCCAATGGGGTTCGTCGGGGTGGCCGAGCCGCCGGCGGCTGTGCTGCGGCATTGGCCGCTGCGGAGGCGGCTGCAGCCGTCTCGCTCGCCTTCTTCGCGCGGTACTGCAGGGCCGCCGCCATGGCCGAGCGCACCCGCTGCGGCGCGTTCGCAGGTGCCGACTGCAGGGCGCGCAGCCGCGGTGAGGCGGCTGGCTGCTGTGGCGATGGCACAGCCGCATGATGCGATGGCCCGCTGCCTGCTGGTGTTTGCACTGCATCAACCTCTGCGGCTGCTCTGCCGTCATGGTCGACTGCTGTGCCGGCTGCTGTGCTGGAAGTTGGAAGCTGTCCTGAGGCTGACGGCCCCTCCACGGCGGCCGGCCTGGCCGCCGGTGCCACTGCCCACGGCACTGGACTGGCGGCAACGCTGCGGGGCGCCATAGATGACAGCGGCGGGGATGCAGCCGTCGCAGCTGCCGCCAGGTCTGCCGCTGCTGGCGGGGCTGCGCGTGCAGCCTGCGCCCGTCTGTGTTCCATGGCAGCCGCGTAGCGCGCGGCGCCACTGCTGACCCCGCCGCTCGGGCTGGAGCTCTCGTCCATTGACGTCAGTGCCTCGCCTGCTGCACATGACCCACAATGTCAATCAAGTACTGGTTGCACGTCCAAAGTTGAGCGGATCGGAATGTGCCATCAGTGGCAACAAGAAGTTCATGTCACATCGCTTTCCAGGTCATCGTCCGACCTCACGCCAAAGTCTCACCCGCGCCCGGCTTGGCCGTCATCAACTTGTCCCGCAGCTGCGGGGTATCCATCACCAGCCGCTCCCGCATCATCACGTAGCACTTGTACTTGGCGATGAGCCACTCGATGCCTGCGCAGTCAGAATGAAACACTTCAGGCATGCCCTTCTCTTTGCATTGACGTCACCAGGCTCCAGTAGCACTAGAGCCATGATCAGCATACACATGGTGCATGTCGGACGCTGTCAGCCGGACAGGCGCAGGCCTCTCAAGGCCTGCAAATGAGCATCGGCGCCAAGGGAGCATTGAGTATAGCTATACTTGACTTTGTACAGTCTTTCTGCTAATCACTGGATTGTATACTTGACTCAAAGGAAATGAAGTAGCGGCCTGCCTGTGCGCTCGACGTCGATGAGGCGCGGCTTGCGGCCGTGGCGCTGGGCGAAGGCCTCCGTCCAATGCGTCAGCTCCTCCTGCAGCGCCCGGTACTCCCGCAGCTGGTTGCGGTATGTTGCGAGCACCTGCAGGGCTCACAGCCAGGAAGGAGTCAGACCTGGTGGCCAACTACCCGAAAACGGTGCCCTTGTGAGCTGATCATGCCAATCACTGAGCTGCTTGTGACAACAGCATTGAAGGGCAACTGTTTTGCAGGAAACCTGCAAGCCTGTGAACGTGCACCTGCCTGTGCCCCTGGCTCACCTGCGTACGAGTTGCAGGGCGGCTGCCCTTGACGCCCTTCAGGCCACTGGAGCTGACGCCGGCACTGCTGCTGCGGAAGCGGGACGGGTCGAAGCGGGGCGACTCCGCTGTGGCACCGTGCACCTGCCACCGTGCACAGTTGGGTCTCGATCGGCTTGCTATGGTCTTGCCAGATGTATGCATTGCGGGTGCAACAGCTCGCAAACTTCCACAAGGCACGAGGAAGCCATGCAGATCTGCGATGCACACGCTGCTGTGCCGCCAACACAGGCGTGAAGCCGTCAAGGCCACGACACATGGCGGCAAGAAGGTGCGCTCACCTCCTCAATGGCGCGCAGCACACGGGTGGCTGCGTGGCGGCGGCGCTGCGCCGCGGCGATGGCCTGCCGGTGCTCCTCCGGCTTGGCGCGTCCGCTGAGCTTCGCCGACAGCGCCTTAAGCGTGGCCTGCAGCATGTGGCTGTGCACATAGGATGCTGCCGACGGCTTGATGCAGTGCTCCTACTGTGCATCGGTGTTTGGAGCCTTTTGAAGTGCATGGTTGTTTGCTCTGACCACTGCACCACTTTGGGTGCCAGATCAAAGCCGCACCGGGGTGTGGCGCTTGCCGGTGTGCGACTGGCTCATCTTCTTGAGTGTGGCGGGCATATGCGTGCTGTTGAGGCGCGCCGCCGACATCTTGGCGCGCGTCTCCTCGCTCATCTTCAGCCCCTTATTCCACGGCGTTTTGCCCTGCAAACCCAGGATTGACAGGGGTGGAGGAGAGTGAGTTGTTTCTTATGCTGTGTGTTGATGTGTATGCATCTGCAGGGAGCTATTCGTGGTGAGCAAGCAAGAGTTTGTGCGGCTCTCTTCTGGTTGGTGCCACCGGGTAAGTAACTGCATAGCTGACCGCAAGTTTGGCGCCAATGGCCGAGCGCAGCCCAGGGTTCTTCTTCCAGCGCCGCTTCTGCGCCAGGCTGATCTTTGCCCGCGTCTCCTCCGGGATGGACAGCCCCTTGTTCCAGGGCGGTTTCCGACCGCTGCTGGGCTGCCCTGCCAGCACCTGCAGACACAGGTTGGTAATCATGCACCCCCGTCTGATGAGAATTGCTAGGACAAGCTGACACTTTGTTGCTCCCACCGCCATCAGCTGCATTCGCTAGCTCAGCACTCACCTCTGCATCGGCATTGGCCACGGCTGCAACGGTTCCAGCCTGTTGCTTGTGTGACCGGGAGCTAGCGGCAGCGCTGGCTCCGCCGCTGCTGCCACCATGGTCTGTCAGGCTCTGCCCCAGCTGTGTCGGCCTGCTGGCCTCCTGCGCATGCAGGCCTATCGAGGCGCAGACACACAGCACCGCGCATGACGGCCGCGCGGGCTGACACATCGGGCGCTTCCGTGGATCTGCGGGCAAAATGCAATCGACACAATTTCTGCTCTGCATACCATGACACTGCTAAGTGAATGGCTATGCGTCTGGATCCGTAGCATTGCAACTGCTCTCACCCAGCCCAGCGGGAGAACTCGTTCTTTGTGGCCCATTCCAACACCTGCTGAAAGCCATTGAGCTGGCTCACACCATCTGGCGCGATCTGAGCTGCAAAGCGCCGCACTTGGTAGCCATAGCTGATGACTGTGTGCTCGTCAAAGCTGTGCTCACTGCATATTGATGAATAAACTTGGGAATATCATGGGTTCGTGGCATTCGCAACGGAGACAGCCTTGCAGGTGACGCCCCGTGCTACAGCAGAGGCACTGTGAAAGCTGCTGCGCTAATAAAGTACAAGCTTTTGATGAAACGTCTCTTGCAAGGAGAAGCTCTCATGCGTGCTACAAGCGTGCTTTCTGGCTTGTGGTGATCCGATATCCGCACAGGGTGGGCGAGAATCATGTCCGGCCCTGTAGCATCTGCGAGCAGCTGTTCATTTGCAATGCTCAAATGCAAGGTCGAAACGTCGGCACGGGACAACATTCGCATCTAAGGTCTGGATGTTGCAGCAATGGCTGCATTGACATGCGTATAGGATCAGAGGGCTGTCACCTTGGTGTCATGACTGGCATTTGGATGACTAGGGCACGAACGCAGTAGCTGTGCATGTTGATCAGTAGGATGATGCAGCCGGGAGGAAGAGGCGTCATCCTGTTGCGCGCATTCCAATCAGCTGTCTGGACCCCACGTACACAGCAATGCAGAGCATGCATGACGGTACCGCATCGCACTGCGGCAACAAAAGCAGCGCTGCGCACTGAAGGACGCTTCACTTTAAGCATGCAGGTCGGCATACGGCGCCAAATCCCCTCTGTGACCACGCTTTGGACATTCACATGACAGCAGACGCCAGAACAATTGAAACTTTTGATCATCATCATTCCGCCCCCTCACAGCAGGCGTGTGCAGCGGCACGGGCATCAGGGCATGACAGTGGTGGCGACACGGAGCCCGACGACACCGCAGAGGTAGTGAAGACCATCACGCGGCCGCTGCCGCGGGTGCTGGTGGTGCACACCGGCGGCACGCTCGGCATGGATCCTGGGACCAGCTACCACCTTGATGCGAGCGGCAAGCCTGTGCTGGCGGCGGGCACAGGAGGAACCTATGCCGGCGGACTCAAACCAGGTGTTGATTCCCACAAAGGGCAGTGGCATTGATTGGCACCGCATCTTGTTGACTCACATGATTCCTGTGAACCATATTTCGTCGAGCGGAGGGTTGGGAGTCTGTTCTGCTGCGGTGCAGGGACGATGCTGAAGAACCTGCTGAAGGTGCGCGTTCGGATGCCTGCTTGCAATCGTGCACAGCCAACCGGCCTTGCAATACGCAAGACCACCTCTTTGCTCTCTGTTTAGGTGGTGCCAGAGCTGTCCAGCATTGCGAATCTGGACCTGAAAGTCGCATTCAACCTGGACAGCTCCCGCGTGGGCCCAGAGCAGTGGATCGAGCTCGCAAAGCTGCTTGATGCCAATCGGCGGCAATACGAGGCCTTCCTGGTCGTCCACGGTCAGCCTGATCTCTGAACTTGTATTCCACTGCTATTTGCGGCCAGCGGTCCTGAGATGATGGCTGCGTGTCTATGATCAAGTGGGAGTATCGACTGCCGCTGGTAATTGCTGCTTTGAAGGGACCGACACGATGGCATACACAGCAGCAGCACTGAGTTTCATGCTTGCCGGATACAAGAAGCCCATCGTTCTCACAGGTGGCGCTGCTGCTGCTGTCGACAAGATTGAGCCATAGTAGAAATGCTGTGCTTCACCACCACACACCAAGATCACGCCCAACTTGGTCTGAAGACTTTTCTTACACGTTGCTCAGCCAGGGTCCCAGCTGCCGCTGCTGCTCCCGCGATCTGATGCACGGCAGGTAACATGGTGTTGTCAGTTGTTTTGGGACGGATGCCCGTTCATGTGTTCGTTGGCTGCTGTACATTCATCTGACACAAGAGCTTCAGCCGATTGACTGCTATCGCAAACGTGCACACACATGCTGACACAGCCTCACGCACTGCTGTGCAGAACCTTGTGGACAGCCTGACGGTGGCTGTGGACACGCCAGCGCACAATCGGCTGTCCGAGGTCGCAATCTGCTTCGGTGGCAAGCTGCTGCGGGGCAACCGTGCCCAGAAGGCAAGGACATCTCAACCTCTGCAACAGCACGTGACTGCCTCAAGTTTGCAATGTATAAACATGCCGCAATGGCACAGCCGCCGACGTATCACTCGTCCTCACTGCCTCTTTCCCTGCAGGTGCACTCGTCGTCTTATCAGGCATTTGCCAGCCCGTCATACCCCGAGCTTGCCATCATGGGCGTTGAGACAGAGTGGAGGTGCGCCTGTGGCCTCTGCATATCCTGTGTCGCCTCGTACATCTGCAAATCATGTGGGTGCCGATGATTAGATGATGCACCTGAGCTGCCTCTCTTGCAGGCCAGACTTCCTGTTGCAGGTATGAACACACCCAACAAAGCCTTTGACCATGTCATGACAGCAATGGCACATTCAAAAGGATACAGAAAGACCGTATGCTGATTTCACCTGACATGTTTGTGCAGCCACGCGGTGCTTATAGCCCGAGGTTCGAGCTGAACACGGCCGTGATGCGCATCCCCATTGTGCCTGGCACTGATCCGCGGCAGTCCTACGGCGACCTGTCAGGTGAGTAGCTGCCTGCCTGGTGCAAATTCTGCTTGAGATGCAGTGCACAAAAACATCATGCTGAATTGGGCTTGCGGCTCAACTTGCCTGATCTTGGTGGCGCGGATGTACAAGCACGCGATAATATCAGCAAAGTCAAGGCCCATGGCTTAGCTGTGTTCTCGCACCTCAGGTCCATTGCGTGTGCTCATGTGACGACTTCATGCTGCATCTGCAGGGCGTGGAGTGCGGGGCATTGTGCTTGAGGCATTTGGCGCTGGCAACATGCCAGACCTGGAGCACCAGCACTGGCTGCCGTGGCTGAAGCAGCAGCGCGAGACGGGCTTGCAGGTACAGCCTTGAACACGTCGTGCAGCCGTGCCACCGGTGGGACATCAATACAAATGGCAGAGCACGCAAGGGCATGAACTGCAGTCACAATTGTGTTAACTCTTGCCCTCGAGGCATCCACACGTCAGGGTGATGTGTGAATTGCGCAATGACTGCAGGTGTATCTTTCATCGCAATGCCAAAAGGGCGGCCTGCAGCCTGACCTGTATGCCAGTGGCAGCGGCGCGCTCGCCATGGGCTGTGAAGCTGGTCCACTCATGACGGTGAGAGTGGGATCCCGGCAGTTGGTACGGTGCACTGACCGTGACATCTGTACAGTGCGCTGCAATTCCTGACCATTTGTGGTGTGCTGCAGCCAGAGTGCGCGGTCGTGAAGATGATGTTCCATCTGCGGTACCCAGACATCAGAATGGGCTGGCCCCTGGCGGGCGAGATGTAGCAGCAACTGTTCACGCCAGAATTTTGCTTACATCCCAGCAATGTACAGTATCCGGAGGTCTAACGGAGACAGACAAGCCCATAGTATCTATGAAACCTTCCGTGTCCTCTCTGCCCTGCACAGCGCGCACAGCAGAATGTAAGCAGTGCTGTGACACTGCAGAGACATTTGCACCACAATTGACAGTCGACAACACACTGCCTTGCAGATTGCTGAGCACACATTTGTTGGAAGGCCACAGCTTCGTGGACTTTCTGCGCCGCATTGATGATCACGATGCTGGGTATAAGGATCCACATGGCATTGACGACCACGAAGTAGAACCAGAAATACAGGAACTCTGGCCGCGAGTGCACCAGCCCTGCAGCACTTGCTCCGCTTTGTCAGACGACTCCACATGTGACAGCAGTCAGATGACAGGCCTGCAGGCATAGCAGCAGCATGCGTGCATGGGCGCAAACACACCGTCAGGTTCTCGCTGTATTCCAACTAAAGTGGCAATTCTTCAGCACAGTGTGGCAGGGTACATCACATCGCCATACGCCAGGCCCAAGGTGCACAGTGGGCATCACCGGGTACAACATCCGGATGCTGACATGGGCATGTCACACGCCCCCGCACCTTCCAGCACAGTGGTGGCGAAGTACAGCACGTCGCCGTACGCCTGGCCCAGCGACACCAGCAGCTGCACCGTCAGCGCCCACGGCCGGCGGGCCAGGATGCCGTACACCGCCACGAAGCAGGCGGGGCCCTCCACGAAGGCCGTGACCGCCTCCATGGACACCACGAAGGAGTCGCGCGTCGCATACCGCGAGTCCGCTTGCGCATACTCCTTCCCTGCAGCGGGGCTGAGGCATGGTGTTGCAACAATATACCGATGGCTCATCCAGCAGCACAATTTTGATGAGTGACCTACAGCAATCCGCCTGCGCACACTCCTTCCTGAGCGTCGGCTGCGATCCGACAAGATATCTGATGCTGTGTCAGTGACTTTCTGCATCGCGGCCCTCTCAGCAATCTTGATCGTGAAGGTGTTGCGCAAATGGTCTCATCGCAGGGCTCAAAAACACTCACATATTTCTGGGAGCACGCCGCCGGAGGTGTCCTTGTAGAAGCTGGGATGCAGGACCACGTAGCCTGCGAACAATGCTCTTGTTCGCACATCTGCTTGCACCATTGTGCAGGGGCAATCAGTGCGGCATGGTCACAAGCGCGGCAGACGTGGCCCACCCTCGATGATGAAGTGCACCATGCCGGTCATGGCAAACCAGCTGGCGGTGATGCGCTCCTGCCGTGTCAGCGCTTGAAAACGACCTGCGCACGAGAGGCAGGTCCATGCATGTGCATTGGTGGCTGGCGCAGATTGCGCACCCATGCGCATCAATCCAAATACTTGACATGTGGCATGTGCGTACTGTGCCGTTGACCTGTCAGGATCCAGGTCAGCGCAAACAGCGTGCCGCACACCCCAAAGAACCATGCCAGAACCTGCTGGAATGGTATCGCCGGCGGCGCGTAGCCCGGCAAGTGCAGGTCCACGGGAAAGTAGGGGTGCGCCATGGCGCGCAGACTTTGTTTTAGAGTATATGATTGTTCAGAGAGTCAGCTGCTGCAAGCTAACGGGTGCAGCTGAAGCTGGAATGTGCGATCTAAGCGGATGATCTGAACGTCTCTGACCTCCACAATTGCGTGCATGCGGATCTGATCCAGTTTCGCGCTCAGTTATATCGCATGCGAAGCGGCGAACCACGCTCTGTGGGCGCTGAACGTTGTTCTGCATCGAGGCGGTTCCTGCAGTTTTGAGTGTGTGACCTCGCTGGGGCTGCTCATCTCCCTGTGGCGGTGCCGCCGACATGTTGGTTGCGGTGACATGGTCCAGATTAGGCCATGCAGCATCAATTGAACACAAAAGTGAAAATGCTTTGTGGTGCAATAGACAATCTGTTTCACATTGAATACGGTGATACATCACACCGCCGCGGGCAGGCCTGCACCACTACTGTGTAGCACCAAATTAGACAGGATCTGCTGATAGTACATTGAAGGCACACGAGGAATGTCAATAGTTCCATACCATGAGTGCCTGCTGTGGGGGAAAAGCTCAGGCCACTGCTGCTCGGCAAGGCCCTGAGGGCGGCGACGCCTACTTGCGGTCCGCTGACTGACAATGCAACGCTGACCATGAGGAATGAGCCTCTGTGGGAGTCACAGCCGACACATCGCCTGTGTCGCTGCTGCACTACATTCCACAAAGCAAAAAACCAAACCAGCCGCCACCACCGTTCCAGTTCCTCGCTGCCGCTGCCTGCGCGGCGCACCTTGACAAACCACACCCAAGCCACAGCGAGCTTCGTCACACCGATCAAGACTCACGACTATGATGACGACTCACGACTCACGATCACGACCCTGACGACATCTGATTTGACATTGACGGCGATTACCCCTCATGTACTCCACCGATCACACAACAATCAATGCCACAGGGGGGGTACGTGAGATGTACCTACTGTGGATCACGTTGCTATGGAGTACCAGGGCAGACACAAAGGCCAGAAACCTTTCAGGTTTGGCACGAGGATGGCACGAGGAACGTCGCAAGGCAAACCAATGCAACAACAAGGTGCGGCCGCCGTGCGCAAAGCAGGTGGTGAGCTAAGCCCAGCAGGAAGGGCCCGCCAGGCGTGCACAGGCAACACAAAGCGAGCAACCAGCATGGTGCCGCCGATGAGCAATGAGCCCCAAAAGGGCGCCAAAGGCAGCCTGCCTGGCTTCTGCAACCCGCGATCTGGCAGCACACCTCGGCAAGTCGCAAGGCCGCGAGGGCCGGCAAAGCCGGAACTCAGGCCACTCATTGACATTGACGGCGATTACATCTCATATACTGCACCGCCGCAGGCAGACCCTGCGGCGTTACTATGCAGCACCAGATCAGACAGCAATCGTCACTGAATGCACCCGAAGGCAGCAAGCCGGCATTAACATTGACGGCGATTACATTTCATGTACTCCACCGATCACACAACAATCAATGCTGGATCACGTTGCTATGGAGCACTAGGGCAGACACAAAGGCCAAAACCCTGAATGCCATAGATGGCACGAGGAACGTCGCAAGACCAGATAAGGCAACAACAGGGTGCGGCCGCCGTGCGAAAAGCCGGCAGCAAGCCGGCAGCGTGGCGCTTTTTCCCTTATGTTGGGCTTCTAGTGTTTGTGTTTTTGATTCGAAGCACACCTTGTCCATGTGATCTAGTTGGTTAGGATTCCACTTTAACAATTGTGGGTAGTCCCCAAAGTTGATACAGTGGCTGTCCCAGGTTCGAGCCCTGGCGTGGACAATTTCTTTTATGTGAATCGACACTCTCATCTCTGCTTCGACACTCTCATCTCTGCTTCTTCGCTCTGTATGTTTCGCAACGATGAGATGAATTCTCATACGACGTAAAGTATATAGAATACTTTAGTATTCACAAGCTGACCCTAAACGTAGTAGAGGCTGCTCTCAATGACGGGGGCGGGAGCCGTGCATCATGCTAGGCATGATGCCCGTCAAACTGAATTGGTCTCCGACCCGTGTGAAGCTTAGCTGGCAAGTCCGAGGATCTCGGACTTACTCTGCCCTTCTGAGGTCACAGTTCTCGGGCAGTGGATGGAGCTCAGCAACGCACATGGCGTCCAGCTGCAGGCCGCCATCAACGGCCAACCTAATCGCAACACTGGATCAGCCAAGTACCCGTGCACCTATGACAGTGGCTTATTAGGGGAAAAAAGCAGGCCTGCATGTGCCTGGATGGTTGACCCGTGTGCTGATCACGCCATGGCACACACCTGCACTGAGTAGGGTGCGGCATTGACACACGCATACATGGAAACACCCGCGGCGCAGAGACACACAGTGGCGCGCCTATCGCAAACTTGCTGATACACCTGATGCATGAAAGCAACACCTGTCGCATCGAGACATCGAGGAGTGACCCCGTACCCCTGCAGGCTTGATGTCTTCTTGGAGGGGGTGACTGATCTCAGTGTGCCGCTGTACATATGGACTGATATGGACTGTGCAGAATCTGACAGTGTGCAGAATCTGAAAGGTTCGACAGGCCATTGATGACCTCCAGGATGGACAAGCGAGTGTCAGTGTCGGGCTACCACCCTGTGTTATAGTGCCATATATGAGCCTGCTGCACGGACACATGCTGATTTGGCAGGCACCAAGGTGTACGGTCTGGCAAATAGTGCAGCGGCCAGTGGTGCAGGCGGCGCTGCAGGTGTTGTGTTATCCGTTAATGGGGGCAAACACATACCTACGGCCGTGCCACCTATACCAGCCCGCTAGGTATAGGTGTCAGCTAGCCGTAGACTTTGGTTCTGATGCAGCACCTCCCGCTCGCGATACTATCGTCAAGCAAGTTCGTAGCTTTCAACCTCGCACACGCCTGGCGGAAGTTCGTTGAAATCAGGCGCCAGGCCAAACAATGCCAGGCATTGTCGGGGAAGTTACGACTGCGCAATGCTGCAGCTGTACCGACGTCATGTACCGCTGATTTTTCCACTTTCAACAATTCGCGAGATAGCAGTAGACTGGTTTTTCTGCATAGAGGTCTCACCCATGAGTGAGCTATTACAGTGGTTACCTATGTGCATCTCCTGCAAACCTATAATGCTAAGCCCAACCTTGGGTGCTCAAGTCAGGTGTCATAAATAAATCCGAGGAGGGTCCAGCGGCATGAACTCCTCTTGTTTTCTTCTCCATAAGTCACTCAACTGCATATTGTGTTTCTGCATTGTCTTGCTCATCCTGCTGCTGCCAGCGCATCAATTATGGTCAAGCCAGCGGCGTCCGGTTGTGCGCTACCTCATCATCCAAGGACATGTACTACCTGCCTAAGCTGAAGCTGTAGATATATAGTGCAAGCGCAACATGTGCGACCTTCGCCTCTTCAACGGCGTCAGGTTTGATCCAGCGCCTCGGAGGCCTGCAGCTTCCAGGTGCCCTCGGTGCGCAGCGCGCGGTATGCGACCCGCGACCGGCCGCCTTCGACTTGCAAAACCTGTTTTGCACGACGGACAAAGACTCAGCAGGCTGGTCATGCCACTGATGCCTTCCATGTCATAGCACGGTGCGCATGCTCTACTTTGCAACATGGGTGAGCACGATGTACATGTCTGCGAGCTGACTGCACACCTGCCCTGTCTTGGCGTCCACCCATGAGCGCGTCTCGTCGATGGTGGCTACGATGCGGGCCTCGTTGACGGCGCGCGACACCTCCAGCTCCTCGATGGTCACCTCTTGCAGGTCGTACTCCACATAACTGCATCGTGATGAGCAGGAGCCAAGGTTGCTGCACCCATTGCATGTGCACTTTGCGTGCAGGCGAGCGGGGCATGGTCGCTGCCGTAGTGCTGCTTCAATGTGTTTGATGAAGAATGTTGGCACGGCTGTACTCCACAGAGCTGAGATATGGCGTTTGGTGTCCCAAAAACCCGCCAAGACAAACCAGGTGGAATCACCTGCCGGCGGCCTTGACGGCGCGGGCCTGCCCCTGCCAGTGCCCCAGCATCGGCCCTGTCAGCACCGCGTCCAGCCTGCCCACCTATGGCATGGTGCAGCAATGCCTTTCGTGACCATCACCGAAGAGATCTTCTCCCTCCGTGCATGCACTGCGTCGCTGACAGATTGGTGAAGCAGTGTACTTGGTGGACAGACGGAGCAGGCACATCTTCCTTGGCTGTGACGTCTGCGCCCGCACACGCGCAGACCTTGGCACTGAACATGAGCTTCAGTGGCAAAGCACGCCTGGTGGCGGCGGCCCATGGCGGCGGCCTTGGCGGACTCCCACTTCGTGACCAGCTTGTGCGCGGCGGGCTTGGCGAACAGGCCGTGACCCACCAGCCGCCGCACCGCCCGCACCGGCCCACCCCGTATCGGGTGCCCCTGCTGGTGGGGGCACACACATGCTGAACATCAGTTTTGCTCTGCAGCTGCAGCTGAAAACGGGTGCCGGTCGAGTGGTGCATCTTCGTGTGGAGCAGCATTTCAGCTTTCAAGAGCAAGGAACATCACGTCGGCGCAGCTGCAAAGCAGCGAGTGCCTCACCACGTCAGTGGTGACGGTGGTCAGCGGCTCTGACGGCGGCGGCGGCGGCGCAGAGGTCCTTGGCGGCAGCAGAATGCGCCCTGCCGCCATCGCCAGCACCTGCACATCCAGCACAGCTCGTCTGGGGGAGTGCTATGGAAGCGAAGTGATGGCCGTCTGATCTGTGTACACTGAACATGGTAGCGAAGTCAAGCTCAGCAGTTGCTCGCTGCTATTGCGCCAAGGCCAACAAAGCTGTGCCGGCAGCACTGGAAGGTTGCTCTAAACTTTGCCCATGTGTCCATCTCCAGATAAATCAGATACTCAGCTGTCAGGCAGAAAGCACCTGATCTACTGCCACAGGCATCTATGCCAACACAGCTGCGCATGCACCGCTGGTGTCGTGGGCGGCGCCCACACCTCCTGCTTTCCTTTTGCATCTCTAATGCCTGAAGATGAGCGGCCAAGGTCCATCGAACTCATCATCTCAGCGCTGGCACCATCAATGCCACGATCTCGCCAGCTCTTTTCTTCGGTGTCAAATTTTAAAAGTTGCATCAGAGCAAATGTGAAGCCTCAGCAATGCCGCTCACCACGACAGTGCCAAGGCCGACCAGGCTGCGCATGCGGCGCTGGCGCCGGGTGGTCAGCGGCGCCCACATCTCCCGCTCGCCCTCCAGCTCCAGGTACTCCAGGCCCTCGAAGTCCGCCCCATCCACCAGGGAGCCGGCGTCGCCGCTGCTGCCGCCGATCACGCCGCTGTCCTCTGCGTCTGCTCCCCCATGAGACGCGTCACCCCACTCATCCGCCCCCTGCGACAAGGGGGACCACAATTTCATGCTGTCATTGTGCCTGCTGCAAATCGAAAGGACTCTCGCCTTCATTCCAATCCATGATTCATGCATAACACGGTTATTTGATCAGCACCTGATTGTGCCTCCAGGTGCACCAACTTTCTGTCAGGGTGATCATCACACAAGAGTCTGGAGTAGCGAGCTGCTTATCAACGAAATGCCACAGCAGGCCTCCACGCGCTTGTCAAAGTGAACGGTCTGCATACCCACATAGCCTACCGCAGAGTCTGGAAATGCAGGTCGCACATCCTGCTCGAGCACTGCAGTGCTGCGTGCCACGCCCCCCTCCAGGACGCGCTGCTGAGCCGGTGAAACCTGCGGCGGCGACTCTCGCAGCGATGGCCGCTGCTGCAATGGCGGCTTGGCAGACCCAGCATGCTGTGCTGCGGGCTGGGACTGCGGCGGCGCCGCTGGCGGTGGCTGTGGCGGCGCAGCAGCTGCGGACACCGTGTTGGGGCCTGGCCTGGCCGCTGCTGCTGTCGCTGGGGGACTCTGCAGGCGGCTGGGCTCAGGGTCAAGCGCGGCTGGAGATTGCCGGGGAGGCACTGCGGTCAACAGCAGCCAAGGGTCAGGAGTGGACTGACGGGCCATCGAAAGCCCAGCGGCCATGGCTCTCAGCACACACGGGCGCAAATGAAACTCGAGACCAGCAGCTCACAGATGACCAGCCGGGCCGACTCGGCATCTGAGCCGTCCCTTGCAATAGAACTGCTTGGCCATCTGCAAGAAGCCGCTGTGACCTGAAATCACACCGTTTCACAATCGTCACGTCCAAAACAAGCACCTGCATCGCTGCCGGGGGCCTGCAGCTGCGCCTGCCGCTGGTACGCGCCCTCGATGAGCGCGATGGTGTCGCTGCCGCTGAGCTGCTGCGCACCCTCGCCGGCCAGCGCCGGCACGAGGTCGCTGCCATTGCTGCCGCCGACCGCTGCCGCATCGCTGCCGTGCTGGCCCCCGCCGCCCAGCTGTGTCCAGCTGGACAGGGATGCGGCGGACGCCTGTGCTTGGCGCAGGCAGGAACAAGTCTCAGCACGGCACAGCAGCATGAAGGGACGCAGTTGGTCGTGGCTGACAGTTCTTGCAAATGAACCTGCTTCAAACAAATATTTGGCACCTGCTTAGCATGGGATGGGCGCCAGGACGCCGATGCCCTTAAGAGAAATCGTGCAAAGCACAGCCATCACCGAGAAGACCCTGCCTCAGGTAGACTTACCTGGGCCACGCCAAGTGGTTTGCTGACGACAGCGCTTGCGGCGCTGCCGATCGCGCCCGCGCCGGAACGCAGCAGGCGCAGCAGGCTGCTCAGGCGCAGTAGTCCCCACACATCCGACAGCTGCAGCGCAGAACATGGCAGCAAGTCCACACCACTAGCCTCTGATGCATGTGCACTTGACCCCATTGCCAGGGCAATCTTTGCAGCCACACCGGGGGCCACCCCAAAAACGACTGCAGCTCAGCACGCCCGGCAGAAGAGCAAGTCCATTAGATGTCGCCACTACAAGCGAGCTGCAGTGGTGCACCTGCAGCTGGATCGCCACATTGCGGTTGTCGAACCAGTGCGGCAGCGGCGCGCGGATGCCGTGGCAGCAGCGGAAGGCCGGCAGCTGGACGTCCACCAGGAAGCGGTGCGCCAGGGCGCAGATGCCCGGCATCAGGTCATCACCGCCGCCCGATTCAGCCTGCACATTGTGAAGACACACAGCACAGTCGATCACATTGCCACAAGTGAAGTGTGCCATAGGTAGGATAAAGAGGATGTCTTGTGCACAGAGTCCTGTTGCTGGGGATGCACACTGGTAGAGCTCAGCCAAGGACCCTTCACCATTGCAACCAGTTCCCTCTCTATGAATAGTTGCAGCATTGACAGATGTTGGGTCACCTGGACAAACTCCAGGATCTCGGGATTGGTCGCTACCGCTCCATCGGAGCTGGCCGTCAGACCCAGCGCAGCCTCAGCGCCCTCCATGTCGCCCAGCAGCAGCCGGCACACTGCACGCTCTGTCGACACATCCACGACGCCGTCAAAGGGCTCCTGGAGGACACGGATTACGCCACATCAGCTCCCGTCAGCATCACCTACTTGCTGAGCAGGCTGTGCTGCGAGCAGCGCAACTCTGCAGCACCTATCAGACGGCTCGATGACATAAGCACCAATGTTATCTCCAGAAAGCTCTGGCGCTCACCAGCTGCTCGGCGTCCGCGACGGCGGCGGCCGCCTGCAGGCGCGCCAGCAGCCGGTCGGCGGCGCGAACCGCCCCCACTCGGCAGGCGCGGACGCCCTCCGCCAGGTGCGCCAGAGCCGCGTCCTGGACCTCTGTCAGCGTGCCGCTCGGCTGCGCCTCCCACAGCCGGATCTGTGGTGATGGAAGCTGCACACTCTCAGTGTCAGCCCAAATACCGTGGAGCGGCATCTGCTCCCATGGTGATGCTACATAGGCAGGCGGCAGAATCGATGACCACGGCATAGACACATTCTAGACCTGCTCTGCGGCGGTCATGTGGGGGCGGGCAGCCTCTAGATACGCGCTGCGCTCGTCCGCCGTCCACTCCGACGCCTGGCCCGCCAGCGTGGCCAGCAACATGTCAAGGCCGCAGGCGCGCCGGCCGGCGTGCTCTGGCACGAGCGGCAGTGCCAGCAGCGTCAACGCCGCACGCGCCGCAACTTCCTGCACCGTAGCAGAGGAGGACCTTTCAATGTAACTGATCTCGCGTTCCTCTCAAAAGATGTGTGCCTCTTGCCCCCTTCCTATGCGCGATCGGCAGGGCCAGCAGCGCTAGCACCACAACTGCCTGCAATTTCAGAGGAGGCCTGCTTCGGTGCACCTTCTATGGTTGTGCAACGTAACAACCATCGTGTCCTATTCTGTAGCACCTGTGGTGACACGAAGGGCAGCCACCAAGCGCCCCTGTCTTTGCTCAAGACGCTGGGCGCAGGTGTGCAGGTGCTCCCTCCACTCCCTGGATTGCGCATTCATGCTGAAAGCCAGCACTCTCATGCAGAGTGTGCAGGCGCACAAGATGCAGCTAGTCACCTCGAGCGTGCTGCTGATGTCCTTCTGCAGCTTCCCGGCGACCTTGTACCGCTGCAGCAGCGTCAATGCCGCGTCCATGCTCTCAAATGTCGCGATGTCATCCGATGTGTATGTCTGCACGGCAAGTCTGCATGATCACGATCCAGTCTACCCCACTGTGCCTAGGTGACCAGACACATCGTTCAGCCGAGAAGCAGATGAGCATGGTGCCATGCACCCACCTGCTCCGCCGCAGCGCAGTGCGCATTGGCGACTGCCAAGGCCAGATCCTTCTGCAGAGCACGTGAACCTCCCAGGCCACCCTGCAGCACCGTCGGGCCCCACCTGCATGCACAACGTACATTGTTGACTTCCTGGCGCAGCAAGGCTTGAATTTGCCTTCAGCATGCTAGAAAACCACCAGCTGGCTTGCGTGCATGTGCATTAAGATCCAATAGCACAATCTGGTTCTCACCGCAGCACAGTGGCGATGTCACCAGCCTCCTCCAGCAACGATAGCGCTGCTGGCAGCTGATCCGCGTCCAGCTCCAGCTACATGCAAGCAGGCCAGACGCATGCGCATCTCTGCTGCATTTCAGCATCAACCATATGAACTGCGGTCACATTGACAGAGTCTCACCTCGTAGGAGCCTGTGAGGATGGCGTTGTCATAGAGGCGGCGTTTGGCGCCGTCCATGAGTGTTTCCAGGGCAGCTTTCAGCAGCTGCGTGCGTGCCTCCAGCGTCTCGCCGGAATACTCGCCGCCCGCCTTGTTGAGGCGGCTAAAAGCCCGTGACAGGGTATCCTTGCTGGCCGCTGAGTTCACCTGTACGTACCAATGCATAGATACTGCGTTTAAGAGCGTAAGAAACGCGTCACTGTGCTGCTTCAATGGCATCTGGGCGTCAAACATAATGTGATCTGGCGGCTGGGTGCGGCAATTGCACCTGGAGGATGGTGTAGTAATTCAGCGGCAGCAGAGTCCCGGTGCTCTGCGCATGTGCTGCGCGAGCCACGATGACTATGCGCCGACATGGTGCTGGCGCTGGCCGAGAGCAAGGTCGAGGTAAGAGCGGGGTTGCAGACCGATCAGAGCGCAGGCAGCGCCGTCTGGAGACAATCGACTCAGGATAGAGACCCTGGCATGATGCTAGAGGCCTGGCAGCGGCAGCAGAGGTGACACCACACCGTGATTGGCAGATCATGATGTCCCGGTGTTGCTCGTGTGTTCAAATCTCGAGTGCACAACGGAGCATCGCGAACGGCTGCACAATCCCGCGACGCGCGCTGTCTTCAAGATGCAATGTCACATTCGTATGATCAACGTCATGTGGACGTGCAAGTGCGCACCGCTGTGGCACATCAGTGCACTTTGATTGGGACAGATGTTCATCATTACAGGGTGCCCAGCGCCATCCTTCAGGATGGCTGTTTGCAGGCTGCTGGCTGTCCCATACTGCTTCTTGAACTCAGGCTTGCACCAAATCACGGCCATTACACCTGCTAGTACACACTGTCCTGTCTCAAGGTGTTTCATGGCGCCCCGGAATGCAAGGTGAGATGCTGCTTAGCCACTGGCAACCGGATCATCCCATCCTCCCGACACCTCCCAAGCTCAATACCCACAAAGGCTGCCTCGGTGCTGCTGTCCCTCACACTGATGCCAAACCTCATCCTGTTCATGACATCCCTAAACAGCATCGGAGCTGCCACAGAGCGTGAGGCGCTTGCTGCCATTTGTGCTGCTGTCGCCCATCACAGGCTGGTGTACACAATGTATGCACACAGTAGCCCCAGCGATATGATGATGGCCGACACTCCGTGTCGCCTCCACAGCCGCTGCAGCTTCCTGCAAGCCACCAATTCGCAGCTGAAGAGCAGATAAGCAAGATGAGCTGCCACATGTGATTACTGATGTTTGCCATACACGAGTCTCCTACCTGACTCGCTGGCCAAGCACATCGGTACTGGAAGGGCCTGCTGCCTGCTTCGGGATCCCTCTACTGGCTGCACTCTGTCTGCGCCGAGACTCATGCTGCCGCGGCGCCACGCTGGGCTCCTGTGAGCTGCTGGGCTTGGCCGCTACCTCAGGCCGCTGCTGTGCATGGTCTGCCGCGACCTTCTGAGACTACACAGCATGATGACCGCTGAGTGAGAACACGCCCGCACATAGTGACAGCAGCAATGTTGCATGCAGTCTCTGCATGCAACTACTGCTGGCAACATGCCGATTTGCCTTTGACATCGTGTGAATGACAGCATACTACCTGCATGGCCTTGCACTGGGCGTCACATGGCAGCAGGCGGAGCGCTGCCAGGCCATCGTAGGTGCCGCCGCTGCCGTTGCCGCGCGACTGCAACGCTGCCTGTACCCGATGGCACGTCCACCGCTCCTTAAGGCGCCGGCAGCCGCAGCGCACAGTTACCTCCTGCTCAGAGGATTGTACTCATTTGACAGATTGCGCCACTAACAGCCTCAGTTTTGCGCTCCGGCACAGCAGCGGACTGCACGACTCACCAGCACCTGACCACACGGCCCAATGCATCATAGGCTCAAACGCGCACCAGAACATTTTGATTCAACACTTGCCTGCTCGCAGCAGCTGGCGCCTGGGCATCGTCCGGAATGGCAGCCGGACTCACAGAGGTGCGGGCAGTGCGGCAGCGGCCGCAGGCACTGCTTGCTGCAGCACAGCAGCTTGTCTGCACCACCCTCCTGCAACGTGCGAAGCAGGCTTGGTCGATTGTCATCACGCCACATGTGCAATTTGATGGCGGGGACCTCAGATGCAAGCATCTTTTGATTAGGAGGAGAGCAAATTTCTAGCAGAGCTTGTGTAGATGGCTAATGCAAAAGTACAGCTACCGACCTCTGTCAGCTCGTGGCAGGCGCGCGTCAGGCTGGTTTTGCCGCAGTGGCACGGCTTCGTGGCGGCAACATCGCAGGCAGCACATGTGCCGGCATGGCACTCTGCCGCACAGGGGTGGCCGCATGGCCGCTGCCGCCCGCACACCAGGGTGCACACCTCGCACCCCGGCACTGCTGCGGTACCTGCAGTGTTCACAGCATGCAAACCTGACATGCCAATGCCGAATGCCGAAGCGCAATTCAGAGCATCATCAATCCACATATATACCCTCCAATCGCTATGTGGAGATGGGCATGAAGGAAGCACCTGCTGTCATGGGCTGGGGACCCTCAGCTGTGCGGCGCGGGTGACATGGGAACGAGCACACGTGCACACCTCCATCAAAGTGGCTGCCACAAGGCAACCGCCTGCATGCAAGCACGTTCAGGCAGTCAGCTCTCTCAATCTCTGTGGCAAGGCCACCCGTTCAACCACTTGCACATCCCCAATGTACTGCAAAGCTTCGAAACGCAGGTGATGCATGAATGCTCTACCTGCCACAAGGCTGGCCGCAGCCCTTCAAGCTGGCATCTGAGCACGGCTGCGGGATGAGCTTGTGGAAGCCCTGGCACCACCGCTTGACCGGCCGCTGACACGGCGGACAGTCACTGGTGCCCATTGCCGCCAGCTTTGCTGCCATCTGAGCCGCCTGCACACGATTGCCAGAGGAGCATTTTGAGGGCACATAAAACAAGACTCGGCCAGACAGCAATTACCCACTGCATGAATTCAGTGCTCACCAGCACTCCAGCTTGCAGGAGTCTCGTCACCTGTGCAGAGGCTGCTGGCGCCGAGTCACTGCCCAGCGCTGCCTCCAGCGCTGTCTGCTTGGGCGGCGCTGGCTGTTCAAAATGCAGAACGTCCGGCGGCTGAGGGTCGTGGCACTGCGTGGCTGCGCAACTGTGGCCACACCCCAGCATCTGGCCGCAGGGGTGCGGACATGGCGGGCACGGTCCAAAGTGACACCTGGAAGAAATGTCACGCAGTTGCTGCGGTTGGTTACCATAATGGATGTTGACTGATGAGATGGTCCACGAGCTTGTACATGGCATTTGCAATGAAAATGCAGCCACCTACGGGTCCAAAACCACAAAGGCTGGGCGGTCACATGCCTGTGGGGGGGCAGATCCTTGGCGTGGCGGCATGTGCGCACTACCGGACACAGCTTTGCGCACACCGGTGGGCGCGCACGGGATTCCCATCTGTTGGGAAACCGACTGCATTTCAGCCTGTGTCGCGGTGCAACAACATTTGATGATCGACCCTATCACGCACCAGCTTTCCCGGCAGCTTGCACACTACAGTGTCGTCACTACTCAACGGTGGCGCCGCACTGCCAAGCTGCCTGCACTCTGGCGAGCTCACCCGCAGGGCAGGCGGTAGGAGGTGCTGCTGCAGGCGCATGACACCCGCACCTCCCTCGTGCATGGCAGGCATGCCCCTGGGTGGCAGGGCGCCTTGCAACGATGGTTGCGGCACTTCAGGAGCCGCCCACACTCCTAAATAATCCAGGGCCAAAGCCAGCTCAACAGTCTCCCTTCTGTGTCGCTGAGAACAAATGTTGATGTGCAAGATGGCTGCAGCGTGTGTAGGAAAATGTCCTGCATGTCTTGCAGCAGAGAGGAGCCAGAGTTGCATGATGTACCTCTTGGCAGGGTGGGCACTCGCCGTCGCAGCATCGCCGGCGGCAGGCATGGCGGCCACAGTTGCGCACGTTGGGGCACTTGCGCTGGCAGCGCAGGCTCTCACAGCATGGCACCTCCTTTTGCAGGTGCCCACATGCACACTTCTTGGCCTGTGACAGAATGCAACAGCATGGTTTTGCTGGCATGCAGCGCTGCCTGAAGTGCAGGCAGCAGTCGACGAGATGCCATTTGATGCGGCTTGTGAGGCTATTGGACGCAGTGTCACAAGATGAATGGAAATGTCAGCAGACTGACCGTCATAGCTCTGCAGACATCGGAGCAGGGGCCTGCGTGGCAACGCTCAGCGCAGCGATGCTGACCGCAGGGCAGCTGCTTGTCGCAGGTGCCCCCGCATGTGGGTGTGGGGTCCTCGCAGCTGAGGCCTTCTGTGACTTTCTGCAGTGCAGCATGTGAACACTCACCGGGCCAGCTTGCATCTGCAGATGCAAATATCATGTAGCTGGAGGCGCGTGCAGAACTTTGCGACGCCATGCCTGGGCTGCAAGGCTCTTCTGTACCTTGCCGCAGGGGCATGGCCGGGGCCCGGCAAGTGGACACTCCGCGCAATCCCCAGCGTGGCACACCGCCTGGCACCGGTGCCTGCCGCAGCTCAGCGGCTGCCCGCATGGCTTGGCGCAGCGGAAGTCGCCAGCGGCGCAGGGCACCTCGGCCGTCTCCGCCCCACAGGTGCAGGTCTGTCTCCTTTGAAGGCCACACGGTGGGCATGGGCCTGTGCATGTGTAGATGGCAAGACTTTCGACTCATTGAATCAAATCAATGGCCAACGAATGCCAGCGGCTTGACAGGGGACAGCTCAGTGTGCTAGCTGCTTGCCTTCGTGGCACTTCTGAGGGCAGCGATGGCCGCAAGCATGGCGCCGACCGCACAGCTTGTGGCAGCAAAACCTGGCCTGGTGGCACCTTCGCTGCGTCTCCTCCTTCCCGCAATAGCAGCTGGCTTGCACCTGCACGGGAGATCCTGTTGCCTGGGCTCCCAGCAGGCTCGCAATTCACGATGACTGTATGAATGTACTTTGCACATGATCATTCTTTGAGTCGTTAAGTTGCGGAGTCAGAGATGTACATCCAGCAGGACACTCCAGCCATCACACCGCCAGAGACAATTTCGGATCAGAGGAAAGACACATGGGCATCGGCAGCACCATGCGAGGGCAGGCCGGGCAGGGTCCAGGGTGGCACAACAGCATGCATGTGTGGCCGCAGGCCAGCGTCCGCCCGCACGTCTCGCCGCACGTGTGCGCCGGCAACCACAGATCGGGTGCAGGATTGACCTCCTTGCCGCAGTAGCAGCGGTACTCAAACGGTACCGCCGCCGCAGCGTACTCGCAGCGGCACTTTGGGCAGCACCACGTCGGTGCCAGCGGCCTGGACATAGCATTTGCAGGTGGAAGCTCGTGTGTCGGCCTCTGTATCAAACCATGCGGAATTACATGCACACAACGACTCTGCAGGATGTGCAATTACATCATTACAGCACCTTGCTTCTGTGGCATCTGGTTTCCCTGCGGCTGCCTGGATCTGCTGCCGTGCCCATGCCTGCACGCGGGATACCAAGCAGTCGCCAAAGACAGGTAGTTCACCTCCCCGATGTCCGCCCTGGAAGGCTTAGCCAGCCGGCACATGACGGTCATTGGTAAAATGGCAGCTGTGTCAGGCGGCGGCCTACCTGGATGCAGGAGAGGTGCACGGTGTCGGAGCACCCAGCGCTGCAGCTCCACACCGCATCCCGCCGCTTCAGCAGCTCCAGGCAGATGATGCACACCGATGCCTCGCTGTCGTCGGCGTTCAGGTGCTCCGCCACACGGCGAATGCTGTCCTGCGCCGCCTCATTGCCCTGCTGCTTGCTGCCTGCAGTCATGGTTGGGCGGTCATCAGCCACTCATGCAAATGTGCTGCATCTCTGCATGACGGATGGGACAGCGTGAGGCTCAAATGTTGAAGGGCCTTGCAGATACTGAACACGCCCGTGATACACCCGTGATACTCGAGCGTTTCAGTTTTCTAATTCCCGCATCTTGCTGTGACAACAGTGGCGAGCGCCGACCTGGGTATGCGGCCAGGCAGCGCCGCAGCAGCTCATCTGCATTGGTCGCTGCGGTGATAGCGGCTGTCATTGTTGATACCGCCAATGCAGCTGCTGCGCTGGCGTGGTTTGCAACTGTCACAAGGCCTCATCAGATGGCTCTTCCCTGGCCTGCTTCCCCACAGGTATCGTCTGCATGGGCACACGCGGTCAGCAGCTTGGCATTGACGGTTTCACCTCATGCATGGTGCAGCTGCGGCGACATGCACCGTACCAGGTCTGGCC
Organism: Tetratostichococcus sp. P1; assembly: GCA_036584455.1. Classification (NCBI taxonomy): domain Eukaryota; kingdom Viridiplantae; phylum Chlorophyta; class Trebouxiophyceae; order Prasiolales; family Stichococcaceae; genus Tetratostichococcus; species Tetratostichococcus sp. P1. The sequence continues at coordinate 1,191,309 of BTPI01000006.1, forward strand.
TCATGATGTTGTGCACGACCGCTGCGCCGGAGAGCAGCGAGGTGATCGCGACCGCATATGCCTGCATGATGTATTGGCGACCACAGAGAGGGATTGATGTTTGCGTCCAACCATCAGTGCTGCTCACGGATGCGTCAAATAGCTCTTGGATACAACTCATAAGCACAGGGGAGCATTCGCTTGCCTTCCACCACATGCTCTTGGTCGGTGATGGGTTGGATATGCTGACGCCTTGTCGATTACACAGGCAATGCCGGTGTCGCTCTATTGATGTCGATGCATAAGTGTCACAACGCATGCAAAGCGGACATGCAAGTGCAAATGTGCATCAAGTGCATACGCCTGTCGGAGCAAGCCTTGCCATTTCGCTGCAAGGCGGGACTCAGCAAAGGCCGTGAGACCAAGTGACGGCGGCTTTGGGCCAATTTCTTGCGCTTGCGGCTCAAGCTGCCGTGTGCTGCTGCTCCAAACCGGCAGCCATGGCTGAAGTCAGCCTGAGGCCCATGTCGCTGCGGCCCGGAGGGGGCGCCGGTGCCAATCCCTTTGCCAAGTTTGGCAAGGGCGCAGCACCTACCAAAGCAGCCAAGGTGAGGACCATGTGTGACATGCAATACACAGTACAGTGGCAGGCGCGACGCTGTGGCTTATTCCGGAATTGTGCTGGGCTTTTCTTGCAGAATGTGCCAGGATCGTGCCCTCACAGCTTGTGTGCACTGGAGCAGGCACCAGCAGTGGATGCAGAGAACCTGGTGAAGAAGCCGCTGGGGGAGGTTGTGCGCTACGACCGGGATTTCCTGCTCCGGTTCAGCCAGGTACATGAAAGAACAGTTGAAGACGCTGCACATGCATGCGCACGCAAGTCCGCAGTTTAGAGCATCGCCACGATGGCCATGCGACATGGCAGTGCTCAACATGGGCAGGTCACCGATCGGCTGGGCCCCACAAGCTACCTTCTGAGGTGTAGCTCGTGATGAACCAGCGGACGGAGGCTGCTGTGTCACACAAATGTATTCTCAATGCTGCAGAAATTTGCGGACCTGCCGCCCGGGCTGGAACCCAATCACTCGGAGGCAATCATCAACAAGGACGACCCCACGCAGCAGGCGGCGCGCGAGGCGCTGCAGAATGCGCTGCCGACGCAGGACGAGACAGATGACCGCAACTGGCGGACCCGCGCGCCGCCGCCGCCGGCAGCAGACGGCGCACTGGCAGAGCGGGAGCTCGTGCGTGGCCCAGCGCCAGCGAACGGCGCGCCAGCGCCACAGCGGCCATCCTCCGCAGGGCCAGCACCCGCCGGCAAGCAGCAGGTGAGGCGACCCTCATGTCCATGATACTCACACCACGAGGGGGGCAGCTGAAATTATCCAGTGAGCAGGCAATTGGTTCCACCAAACATGAGGTTTGTTCTTACCGTACGCAGAATGGACCAACTGGCGGCGCCCCGCCCAGGAACGACTCCACGTCGCAGCTGCAGTCGGCGGCCGCCGTTGGCAAGAAGGCCTGGATGCCAGGCACAACCTCAGCGGAAGGCGATGCTGCGGTGGGTGGCCGTTAGATTGAGCTTTGCTGTGCCGGGAAGCACTGCGCTGCAGTGCGCGGTCTGATCATCTGGACAACACTGGCTGCTTGGTATGTTGAGTGGAGCACATAATGCATGTCAGCGCCATTTGCAACACCGCCGTCGCTGCGCTTCTTGGTGCAGGCGCTGAAGTCAGTGAAGGGTATCCTCAACAAGCTGACGCCAGAGAAGTTCGACCGGCTGCTGGGCCAGCTGGTGGCGGCCGTGACCTCTGTTGATGTGCTGAACGGCCTGATTAAGCTGGTGTTTGAGAATGCGGTGAGTGGCGCCTGTCCTAGGACCGTGTGCATCGCAGTGCTCTTGATGGGGACATCATGCATCTTGTTATGGGGTCCATGCGATCATCACAAACATGCCTGCCGACGTGTGCTGTCCGGATGGTGCCCCGTTCCTGATCGTGCTCAGTTGGACCCCTGTAGGTGGAGCAGCCAACGTTCGTTGAAATGTACGCGGAGCTGTGCGAGGCGCTGGCGCAGCAGCTGCCGGAGCTGGCGCCACCCAAGGGCGAGTCCAAGCCCATGTCCTTCCAGCGGCTGCTGCTGAACCACTGCCAGGACCAGTTCGAGGGCACCCTGGAGCAGCGCAAGGTGTGCAAAGATCGTCTCCACATCAGTACCACTCCACCCACAAACAAGCCTACGACCCTTTGGCTGCTGTTGAATTGCCGCCAGGACCAGTTGCATCGTATGCTCGTAAGAGAAGTGTCTGTTTACACCTTGTAAATTCCCTTATGACAACAGGCCCTAGACGGCAAGGTGGCCGGCGAGCGGGAGATTGCAGAGCGGCAGCTGAAGAAGCGCACCATTGGCAACGTCCGCCTGATCGCAGAGCTATACAAGCGCAGCGTGGTGCGCGAGCCGGTCATGCACGTGTGCATCTCCGAGCTGCTGGGCTCACCGCAGCAGAAGCCGACAGAGGAGAACATCGAGGTGCGTCAGATGTGACACCCGGCTCCAGGTTGTGCACATGTTGCTGTAAAGAGCTCTATCAAGCCCTCTCCAAGAAGTGAAGCGGCGATTATGTTTGAGTGCGCAAGTCCAGATCATTGTCAATTGTGACGCTGTCAGGTTGCAAGACTGACGTCACCAGCTTACTGCCTGCACTGATCATTGCTGCATGCACCCGCAGGCGCTGTGCGAGATGTTCACCATCGCCGGCAAGAAGCTGGAGGAGACGAGCAAGTCGCCGGCGCGGGTGGCGGGCTACCTCAACACCATGGAGAAGCTGTCGAAGACAGACGCCATCGCGCCGCGCATCAAGTTCCTCATACGCGATGTGCTGGACCTGCGCCGCATGAAGTGGATCCCCCGCCGTGAGACTCTGAAGGTGGGGCCTGCACCCCATGCCGCCTGTGTGTGCACATCTACACCCTGCCTTGACCTCTGGCATCTTGCTCAGGTGCTGTGGGACACATCCAGCAGCACTTGCTGACCGTGCAATACTGCAGGCGTTTTGAGATGTGGCACAGCAAGGGCACGAGGGCCGGCAGCCTCCAGATGGGTGACCTTTTCACGAACTGGAACGCTGCAGGCGAAGAAGCTGGATGAGATCCACGCGGAGGCGCATGCGGAGCTGGGCATGATGCCGGCGCTGGCGATGGCGTCGCTGCCGCCGCTGCCGGGGCTGGCGCAGCTGGGCCCCGCGCGCCCCGCCGCCGCCGCTGCTGAGGAGGTGGACCTCTTCCCTGCCTTCAAGGGCGCAGAGGACGGCGACTGGCAGGTGAGGGTGCGATAAGATGTCAATCTCACAGACCCCTATTGTCACAGGCCCTTACTGTGCTGGACGGTGGACCTCTTCCCCGCCTTCAAGGGCGCCGAGGACGGTGACTGGCAGGTGAGGGTTTAAGCACAGGTTCGCTGCTGTGCTGGACGGTGGACCTCTTCCCCGCCTTCAAGAGCGCTGAGGACGGCGACTGGCAGGTGAGGTGTGAGAAGAGGTTCTTGAATGTGCCGGGATCGTGGTGAGAGCTGAGGGCTGACGTTGTAGGGCTGAGGTCGCTGCATGAAGGGATGCAGTTGGTGTCTGCGACGTGCTTGCGCTTGTCTGCTTACCGTACACAACATCAACAACAGCACTGCAACGGCTGACAGTTTCTGCTCCGCTTACTGTCCGCGTGTCGCACAACAAACCACGTACGCGCTTGCTGTGCGCAGAAATTTCTGGGCGGGTCCGGGGGCGGCGGCTCGAAGTCGGCGCTGCTGGGCGACTTCACCCCGCTCGCACAGGCAGCAGCGCAGCCGGCGGGCGCCGACGCGGCGGCGTCCAACGCCACGCCGCCACAGACCAGCGCAGCCCCACAGTGCGTCTTCAATCCTCTGTTCCTGCCCCGACTAGGATGTGTATGGCGGTCTCACTCAGTACCACTCGCGATGTGGTGAGATGCCTGATGGCGTCTTGCTGCAGCAGGCCTCATTTGAGGGCGCACAAGCAGTCAGGTCATTGGCATCTCACACCATGGCTTTGCATCTCCTGTCTGATGCAATGGCTGATCACCGAGGGTAGCATGTCTGGTGGGCCCCCCCTAGGTACATCAAGGGGCTCACCGACGAAGAGAGGGAGCGGCGCGCGGATGGCCTGTTCACAGAGTTCCTGTCGTCCAACGACGAGAAGGAGGCCGTGCTGTGTGCACACGAGCTTGCGGTGCGTGTACTCAGACCGGACAGATGTGCAGTACACACTATCACCCCTGCTCGTTGTATGGCCGAAATAGGCTGACCTGGTTGAACTTTCATACATACTATCAACATGCAAGGCTACTCACTACCATGTATGAACCCCATTGCAGGCGCCTGGCTTCCTGCCAACCTTGGTGCAACGCGGTGTGCTGAAGCTGCTGGACCTCATGAAGGTGCTTGCCATTCCCAACTGTGTTATCTTGAAATGCTGTGCATTCTAGTGCTGTGATACTGCTGCTCCGGCACTTGCCGCCTTACTCGGTCGTCTCAGCTGATGATGGAAATTACAGTGAGAAGCAGCTGGCACTGACGAAGGGACGATGACTGTGCAGCCGCGGGACCAGGAAGTGGTGTCCGACCTGCTGGTGCGGCTGCCGTCCAAGGGGGCGTACTCAGCAGACGACCTGCGAGCAGGGCTCGGCAAGGTCACCGAGCAGATGGACGACCTCATGTGAGTGCACACCAGTGCCAGCTGCACTTCAAGTTCCTCTCAGGCATACGCACGCCCTCGTGTTGTCAAACCGACACCACTGGACACTGCTGCAGGAGACATTCATGGTTGTGGTTATGGCTTCTCAGGGCACATGCTCCAGAGTTCGTTCTGCAGCTCTGGTCTGCTTCGCCTCTTATATCTTATTTTGCTGATCTCCGGCGTGCTTCCATGCAGGATGGACGCGCCGCTGGCACCGAAGCTGTGCGCCGGAGTGCTGGGGCGGGCTCTGCTGCAGGGTGTGCTGCCGCCAGACTCCATCCTCGAGTTCTGCAAGCCCATCGAGGGCGGCGAGGTGCGGCGAGCGCTCATCGCGCCCGCCTTGCAGTATGTGAAGGTACGCTGTCATGTACATCTGCCAGTGATATGCCAGGATTCCATCTGTTTCTTCTGCGTATACATGACCGCGCTGGCATGCTGACTGTGCCTGCCCTGCAGCAAAGCGTAGCTCTGCAGCGGTGCATGCGTGTGCTCATGTGTTGAGTGGCACAATTGTTGCCACTTGATGACAACCACAGACTGCCTGCACCACTTCACAGCACACCCTTGAAGCTAGCCACCAGGCCGCTCCAAATCCTGTCTCATCATCTGATGCGACTGATGTACAGGAGAAGGGCGGCGAGGACAAGCTGAAGGAGCTGATGTTGGGGCTCAAGGGCAGCGAATTTCTGGCGGCAGATCCGGAGCTGGACCCGCCCGATCTGCCATCAGTGCCGGACTTTTTGGCTGCAGAGGGGCTCACTGCGCTCGCAGCATGATCCATCCATTGTTTATGTCAGCGGCAGCAGAGACGACAGGGCACCTTTATCGTTCGTGTCGACAGCATGAGTTGTTATTGCTGACCCGAGTCGACTGTGTGTTGCGCACACAGTGTCAGATTCTTATCTTTCAGGGCATCACAGCGCCCCAACATACCTGATTTAGGGGACAACAGGTGGCATACGGCGTGTTCACAAGCCGTGTTGTATGCAATGTGGTGCTGTGATTTGGCGGAGTTCATTACAAGCTACTCTCCTGTCTTACAAGAGGTGTCAGAGCAATGCCCCACATTGCTCTCTCAAGCCATCCACATTTCAGGCGTCAGACCTGCGGCAACTATTCTGTCCTCCGTGACACAAGTGAGCAAGCAGCAGTCTTGAAGCGCCAGCGCCAAAGAAAAGCCTGGAGCGCAGGACAGTTGAGCATGCATAGCAACAGGCAACTAGAGCACTGGCCCATGCCGCTGGTGCCGGCCTGCGCACCCCTGAGTGGGTTTGATCAACGCACTCATTTGATGATCATCAACGGTTGACCTGGCGTGACCGGCGTGCCATTGTCCACAATCATCTTCGTGACGGTGCCAGACGTCTCCGCCTGCAGATACATCAATTGAGCCTCGTTGGGCGCCATGCAGAAGGAAGCGCAAGAGGAAGCGTCCACATGGCAGCCTTACCGCCACCACAGTCAAGCAAGTGCTGTCGTCATGCACAGGCCTCAAATGATCAACACTTCAGCACTGTTTGGCAAGTTCAGTGTGTGCAAATTGGCAAAGCAGGCCAGAGCGCACACCTCGATCTCGTTCATCAGCTTCATGGCCTCGATGATGCCCACGGTCTGGCCCTTGGTCACCTTGTCACCCTCCTTCACAAATGGCGCCTCGCCTGGCGCCGGCGCAGTGTAGTATGTGCCGCCCATCGGCGACAGCAGCTGCAGGGCAAGACGGTGTCGCAGTCAGCATGGAAGTTCGATGCAGCTGCAATTTGATGGTGGTGCACACGCCTGCCATGCGTGCCCTCCCACATTTGTCGTGCTGTCATCCATCATTCTCCCTGTTGAAATGTCTCCTGGGAGCGGTGCTGTGCCCTGCCGCGCACCTCGGTTCCATCCTCAGCTGACGCGGACCCCGCGGCGGCGGGCTGTTGGGGTGCCTGCTGCGGCTGCTGCTGGGGCGCCTGCTGCTGCTGCTGCTGCGGCTGCTGCGGCTGCTGCTGTTGGGGCTGAAAGTCGAACTGCGGAGCGAACTGCTGCGGGGCCTGCTGCGGCGCCTGCAGATACTGAACCTGGGCACAGCATATGAATGGTCAGAATTTTGGATGTCACCCCGCGAATTGCGCACCCAGATATGACAATCTTGCTCTGTGTAGACCGAAGCACATGGGGAGCAGCATGACAGTCTTGGCACCTGCTGCGGCTCAGGTGCAGCCAGCGCCTCCTTCTTGCGCATGGACAGGCTGAAGCGCTTGCTCTTCAGCTCCAGCTCCACAACGTCCGTGCTGTTCACCATCCTGCGCGAGGAGCAGCCCCATGCTGACTCATTGCAGAGATCCTGGCAGTCTTCAGTGCGCTGCGCACTGATCTGGCGGTGCACAGTGTTCATCTTGAACACTGACAGCACGTGGAGCTGGTGAACGCTGATCCAACAGCCACTTGCACATGACCAACAACCAACAAGAGGGACTGTGCAGGGATCTGCATTGTCAGACCTCCAGATCGCTCTGCACGAAACCCCTGGCTACCGGGCCTGTGGGAATTCCGAGGCCGGTTCCACGCCTCACCTTATGATCTCCGTCAGCTCTTCAAAGTCCAGCGGGTTCGACGTCCCATTTGAGGACGCATCTAATCCTGCAGCTGCTGGAGGGGCGGTGCACCGAGCCCGCCTCCCCTACGGCAACCAGGCATGCATGGGGTCAGTTCGTCGGGAGGGCTCGCAGGTTTCGCATGTAAACATGTATTTAGAAGCCCGATCACTTGCCCACCTGGACGTTTGCGTTTGCTGCTGGCCTCAGGGGCTGCGCAGTGGGGGCCTGGCCAGGCGCGACTGCTGATCGGCCAACAGACGGCGAGGCGCCGCGGCAGGACCAGATCTGCATGGTCGGCAGCTGAGTCAACCTGGCTGGCGCCTGGGTTGCGCAATCGGGCACTGCTGCAGCGCAAACATCTGCGGTGGGGGGGGGGGGGGGGGGGGGGGGAGGATTTTGCAGGGGAGTGAAAAAAAAGAGAAAAAAAAAAAGAAAAAAAAAGATAAAAAAAAGAAGAAAAAAAAAAAAAAGAGATCCATAACTCCGTTCAGGGTTTATACATTTAGGTCTTTACAAATTTCATGTGACCCCTAACCCTCAAAACTCCGAAAACACAGGGGCGCCTCGAGAGGTTAGACGTTGCATTGCAGGGTATGCAGCTGTTTTCTCCAGAACACGTGTGCAAACTGCGGTGACAAGTCGTGAGCGAACAGCCAGTGTGCTGCGACTTGTGAGCAGTGCTGCAACGCACGTGAGGACGTGGGGAACCAACCAGATCAGAGAATGCGGCGCAAAGCATGCTAAAAGCGCAGTTTCGACGCGCCGCATCGGCGCCGAAACATGAGCTGCAGCTTGATGGCGCCCCACCTTGGCAGCAGCAGGTGCGCCAGCCTGGGGCTCCGCTTGGCTTCGTGCCACTTGCTGTGCATGCTTGGCATAGTCTTGCACTAAGACGTATGAGTGGCCGCTCTTCATGGCTGGTGCCGTGCTCGCGCCAGCATATGCCGCAGCCCATACTTCGATAGGGCTGAGGCGCACATGTGTACAAGGGCACATGCATGACATGAACTGGCAGACAGTGTAGGCTTTGCGATCGCACGTTGGTACATAAAGCGTTCAATTCTCCTTAAACGGTGTTGCAGAACCCGCACGACATTTACAAGTTCGAGGAGGAATTAGGACGCGGCAAGTTCGGCATCACGCACAAGGTGTGTCAGCACATCATTCATTTAGCACGCATCTGCACAGGTCATTTGAAGTTGGCGTGATTGCAATGCCTTTGAGGCTAAATATCGAACTTCATGTGACAGGCCACCTGCATCAAGACTGGCGAGCAGTATGCTATAAAGGCAATATCAAAGCTGCAGCCGGAGTACAATGAAAAGGTGGTGCAGCGTGAGGTGGGCAAATGATTTCATCTCACAAAGTATGGGCACTGCCTACTGTTTTCCACAAGATTCGCCATGCGCATCTGTAAATTTGACAAGTGTGAGCCGCCCTTCATGTGACATGCAGGTCGACCTGCTGTCCCACTTGTCACCCCACCCCAACATCGCCGGTCTGCACGAGCTTTTCGAGGATGCAGGGCACCGATACATTGTCATGGTGAGCTTGCTGCAAACCAGACGACGTGTGCCTGCCGCTCCATGACTGCGTCCGCACCACCTCTGTCATGCTGAATGACATGATCACGCTGTTAGAAAGGTGAAGATACTGTATCAGTTGCAGAAGCTACTTATGTTTTCTTTTTTGCCCAGGAGCTGTGCACAGGAGGCGAATTGTTTGACTTGATTGTGAGCAGGTGAATGGTGTCCCAACTGCTCAGCAGCATTGTAGCTGACGTGTTCATCCAAGCGGCACGAGGGTCTGTGGGTGCACGTGGACTCATCTGGATCTGGTGGCTCTGCAGGGGTTTCTTCACCGAGAAGGAGGTGGCTGTTGTTGCTCGCACGCTGCTGCAGGTCGTGGAGTACTGCCACCGGCGGAATGTGCTGCACAGGGGTGAGCTTTCTGCTGTGTCTGCTCTGTCACACGACTGCCCTTGCATTGAAATGGTGCAAACCAGGGCATCTCCCACTCATGTGGCTCGCATCTTACTGATGCCTGCTCAACTTTGATGCAGACCTGAAGCCGGAGAACTTCCTGCTGAAAGACCGCACGGGCTCCATCGAGAAGGACAATTTGCGAGCGATTGATTTTGGTCTGAGCACCGTGCTCACCAGTGGCAACCTGAAGCAGATTGTGGGCAGCGGTGGGCTCTCTACACTGGTCCAGACAATCTGCAATGCCGACAGCCTTGTCGCAGAGAGATCTTGCTGACACGGGGTACTCGTGTGGTGACACGGTGTCAAATTCGTGTGTGCAGCATACTACCTTGCACCTGAAGTCCTGAAGGTGAGGCGCCTGTCAAGACGATAGTCACCTGCTCGATTCATACCCACGACAACATGCGCACAGTGGGAGACTCCCGTCACTGGAGTGCTGCATGCAGGGGTGCTACTCGTGGGAGGCGGACGCCTGGTCCATCGGCGTGATGCTGTACATCATGCTGTGCGGCATGCCGCCCTTCTGGGGCCGCACCGATGGCGAGATCTTCAAGCGCGTGCTGGAGGAGCCGTTGGATCTGCAAATTGATCCGTGGCCAGAGGTGTCCGACTCCGCTAAGGACCTGGTGGCCAGGTGCATACCCGTTGACTAAGTTGCAAATTGTATTGCACTGGCGTATGCGGCTTGACCTACCTGCCTTTCGTTACGCGATCTGAAGCCTGATCACAGCAGTTGCAAGGCACAAAGTTGTGATGCATTAGCAGTATGCGGCGCTTACTCACTGGCAGCCAAGGCGCGCAGGCTGCTGGACAGGGACGTGAAGATGCGCATTTCGCCCAGGGCTGCCCTCAAACACCCCTGGTGAGCCTCTGCAGCTGCTGCAGATGTCCCTTGTCTCTGCTGGGTCCCATGCAAACATCGTGCTCAGCCTATCCTCTTCTCGATTCGCAGGATCACGAACATGGCCAACCTCCCTGACAAGCCCATGTCGTCGGTCATGCTGACACGGCTCAAGCAGTTCACAGCGATGTCAAAGTTCAAGGCATGACGCCCGCACGTGCTTGGCAACGATTCCATTGTTCAATACCCCAGCCAATGACGACCGTGTTGCTGCTGTGCCTTGCCAGGCAGCTGTTCGATTGGCGCATGGCTGACCGGCCTTTTGTGTGTCATTAGGTGACCTTGCTCAACCTGGTGGCAAAGCACTTGAACCCAGCAGAGATCGGCAGCCTGAAGGACTCTTTCCTGGCGATGGACGAGGACGGCAGCGGTTTCCTCACGGTGAGTCCCATTTCTGCGCAAAATTCCTGCCACCTGCTGCCTCCTGTCTCGCAGCGTGAGAGCTTTTCGGATCGAGCAATCATGTTGACAGGTTCAAGCAAGGCGTTGCCGCACCTCATGTGTGCGGCTGATGCAGGCAGACAAGCTGCAGAACGCGCTGTCTCGGTGCAGCGTGGACCCGCGCGCCACCGATGTGCAGCGCCTCATGAAGCAGCTGGACATGGGCCACAACAGGTCGGGCGGCGGGCGCGCCTGTTTGCAGATAGCCAGGCACACACAGCATGGGCTTCCGCACGCATGTGGTGTTGCTTCGCACACAAAAACCACATGGAGTGTCAACAGCATGTCTCGCTGGACAGGCGAGACATGCCGGCGATGCTGAGCTACGAGGACTTTGTGGCGGCCGCGCTGGACACGCAGCGGCAGCTGTCGGCGCAGTCGCTCGCAGAGGTGTTCAGCGCCCTCGACCAGGCAAGCCTCATCATCGGGCCACTCCAACGGTCGCACGCTGCATGCCTGTGTGTTTGTGAACTGCCAACTACTTGAATGTCACCGCCCTGTGAGTTGGTGGGTGTGCCTGCGTGGGCAGGATGGTGATGGCTTTCTGTCGGCAGAGGAGCTGGCAAAGGGCCTGAAGGACTGCGACATCTTTGCCAATGTCGACGACATCATGCAGGTGTGCTGTGCGACCTCATGCTACAGTCAGCTGCACGCCTTCTCCTACACCTGGGCCCAGACCCTGATATCCCGAGCCAATCGTCAGGCGACCTGCATTGGCATGCTGCAAGAGGTGGTGTGGTGTATCTGTCAAAAGACAACACTGTAAACGTTTCGTCATGTGCCCGAATTGAGCAGATGATGGAGCAGGAGGCAGCCGCGGGGAAGCAGGAGGAGCGGAAGCACAATTTGCAGTCGCTCCACCGCATCAGTGTCGCTGGTTTTGTGGTGCGTGGCCCTCTGTTTTGTGCGGTGCACCGCATAGAATCATCTCTGCACCAATAGCTGTCGTAACCGCATGATCGTGCTGTGCAGCAGATTCATGCTGGAACACCAGGGTGCTGCTTGTGCGACGGCAGTGGCGCGGTAGATCGCTCAGGGTTGGTGAACAAGTCAAGTCGATGTGCTGATGACAGACCAACACCATTTCCGCACAGGACATCATCCAGAGCTCGGCCAAGGGGGAGCTGCAGGTGGCACAGCTGGAGTCGGCAGCGCGGCAGATGTCTGCCTATGCGCAGAGCAACCGCCTGAAGCAGCTGGCCTCGCTGATTGTCGCCCGCACCAGCCCTGCTGAGGTGGGAGATACTGCCAACATGCGGCCATTGTTGACACGACCGCAATGTCCCCTGTCGTTGGCAGAGAATTTGCTTCTGGATGCGACACCCAGCGGGGCTGACACTGTTTGCAGGAGATCCAGAACCTTCGGGAACTGTTTGGCGCGCTGGACGAGGCCAAGACCGGCCGCATCTCCATTGCCAAGCTGCAGGTGCGCCTACTGCTGTCAGTGCCATCACGATCAGCTGCTTGACGCGTTGATGAGCGCATCTGGTCAACATGCTGCACTGCTCATAAGAGAGCAGGTGCCAGGTGCTTGTGTGCATTTTCTGTACAGGAGGGTTTGCGGGAGAAGTGCAGCCTGGCAGAGCGCGAGATCAGGCAAATCACCTCAGCACTGGATGCCAACAACGATGGGGAGGTGGGCACCTGGTGTGACAGCTGCCAGTTGTGCACACCGCAGCCACGCACCCCATTCTCCGTGCATGGCTTTGTGGTAGAGGTACCACCACCAAAGGTGAGACAACTCTATCGTCACCTGCAGGTCGACTGGGAGGAGTTTGTTGCATCCGCAGCAGCCCACCAGACGATGCTGTCAGATGCCAAGCTGCGTGCGGCATTCGAGTTCATCGACGCCGACCATGATGGCAAGATCTCAAAAGGTAGCTTCATCTTCCAATGCTGACGGTTCTGGAGTGTCACATTGATGCATCATGCTTGAATGCTACCATGCCTGTACGCTGGCAAGCTTAACAGTTGGGATGAGCATTGCATGTGCTGCAGAGGACTTTCACCATATGCTGGCGGAGCTCAAGGTGGACACTGCTGAAGCGGAGACCCTGATGCAGCTGGCAGGTCTGCCACTGTCCTGATCATATATTCAGCTGCCTTGTGACTGCTTTTTGATTCGGACTGCTCAGATCTCAGGTCGAGACACTGAGGCCATGGGATCTGCGCTCACATGCTTCTGTGTTTGCAGACGCCAATGGCGATGGTTTTGTCGACTTTGACGAATTCGAGACGCTCATGAACAGCAAGACAGTGGCCAAGCCAAACATCCTGAACAGGTGCATCGTCGTCATGCGACCCCAGGAATGGTGCCGTACAAATTTGGCAACGCTCGCAGTCGATTGCACAAGCCGTCCAGCCTGATACCTGCTCGTCACATTTTGCATCTGCAGGATGTCCATCCAGCCGCGGGCCATTCCAGTCACGATCCCAGAGGGCAAGGAGAGCCCCATGGCGGTAGACACGCCGGCAGCAGTGGACACGCCGGCATCGCCAGTGTCCTCGCTCATGACCGCGATGGAGAGCAAGTGGATGGCGGGGCAGCTGACCCGCATTAAGACGCTTCCGAAGCGCGCCATGTCCCAAGTCGTGCGGCGGCACAGGACGCATTAGTTTTCCAGTGCAATCATTGTCATTCAGAAGTGAAGTGTGGGAAGACGTCAGGTGCTGTTGCGTATTGCTTTTGGCCTTTCAGTCATGGGTTTCATGGACATGGGCATACAATCAGGTTTGTAATGTGGCGGCAGTGTTTGCTCGCACCGCTAGGGTTTGTCGTTGTCTGCAGTTGTGTGCAGGTCTGCAGGATGCTGCTCGAGATGGTGAACTAATCTGCCTTGCAGGAAGGTGTGCAAAACCCTCCAATCACATCGGATGCCTCGAAGGACCAACCCCTTGGGCACACCGTGACTCGTGTATTCACCCCTTCTGCAATTTCAGCGCGCATGCAGGTGTCGAGCAGACGCAAATCGCTGGGTCTGATCACCTGTTGCCACCCCGACGGCCTGCTGACGGATTGTTTACACACCATCATCGTGAGCCAACCCCATGCAGCTGCGCATGAGATTGAGATAGTCATCTGATGCCAGACTCCGGCAGCGGAGACTGCAGACGCTGCGACTAGCAATAGCTGATGTCCAGAGCGACAAGAACTCGCCAGGATGACGCATGAGCTGAGATCGGGCAGCGAGTTTGGCGTCATCTTCGTGAGCATGCATGGCGGTGCAGTCAGTATGTTAACAGCATGCAAATTACAGGCTTTTCGTCCCACGATGAGGTTACGATCGTGGTCCATGTGCAGATTGGGCACAGCGCTCCTATTCCAGCTGCCAGCTTCAGCCAGGCGGATGCGACGCATTGGGTGCGCCGTTGCATCAGTGGCGAACTGACTGCATCGTCTGTATCAGAACGTGACTGGAGACGATGATGCACATGGTTTTATGCGAGATGCGTTGCGCACAGGTGCTAGATGTCGGCACAGCGGTGTCAGCCGAGTACCTTAAGCTGAAGGAGGTGAGGACCCCAACGTGCGCTGGCAAATTTCAGCTCAAAGAAGTTCAGCTCTTGCAATGAACACTCCGCCTGCGGCTCTTTCAACGTCAAAGCACAAGTTGTGGCTCTGCGGTAGGTGGCGCTGTTCCTTGGGGCACCCCTGGCCCCGCAATTCGGCCTGGGATTGTACATAGCGATGGGCAGTGGCGGCTGGGCGTTTCGCGGCTATGTGTCCTCCGACCACCCGTCAGATGTGTTCCCGCTGCAGGTGTGTTCTTGCTGCAGGTGTGAGGCTGACAACCAGTACCACATGTGGCTGCCCTTCCTGAAGAGTGCTCCCACAGATTCTGTATATGATCGCATACATGAACACCTGCATCGCATCCTATCTCTTGCCAATCTGTTGCCTGCGCAGTGGCCTGTTCCGGAGCCCAGCTCGCCACTGGCTGTGACAGTGCCAGGCGCTGTGCAGTTGGGCATCGCCCTGGAGCCCCTCGGTGCGTGGCACATGCCCTGTCATCTGACAGTCGTATGTTATCGCCGAATCTGTGTGCTATTGCCTGCAAATCTTGTCTGACCTTGACCCGACTGGGGAGTGCAGAGAGTGATGAGCCTGTTGCTGTGTGGTACAGGCGAGCTGCAGCAGAAGGAGGGCTCGAAGCTGAATGCGAAGGCGGACTTCGCAAAGCTGGTGGCCCTGAACCTGTTCCACTTCATGGTGGGATTGCCCGATGTGTCTGCAGCGAGGTTCTCGCTGTTGCAGACTCGACCCTGGGTCGTGCAAGTCCCTGCTGGTGTTGGTGCCCAACTGCTCTTCGTGTGCAACACATGCGCCCCCATTGAGGGATTAAAGTGGCCGTGCTGTGTGCCCGCAGCAATCTTTCGGCGTGCAGCAAGCGGGTGACAAGCTGCTTGTGCCCGCAAACTGCATCGACCGCTGGTTCCAAAAGTTCTCGGACCGCTTCAGGTGTGCGGCTGCTTTCCTGCAGTAGTGCTTCTTGCTGTATGTGTTGCCCTGCACGACCAGATGGGCCAGCACCTCCATTTGCTGATGGAGTGTGGGCTTGAGCTTCACGAGCTTGACGCCGTGCAGGCGCGACCCAGACTTCCTCACACGAGAACAAGCGGAAATTTGAGCTGCTTTCACCAGCAGCGATCTCAGGAGAAAGACAGGCGGCATGTCGCTGCAGGTTTCTAAACAGCGACATGCATGACGGTCATGCAGTTGGTGGTTTGCCAGGATGCAGCAATCACATGATGGTTGATGGTGGACACCCAAAAACTATTTCACAACGTCATGAACCTCGATCAAGCCCACACTAACTGAAATATTGTCACTGCTCGAAACTATCCTCCATAGAGTGCTGGGCCCCTCAGCAGACCGAATGCAACACAACCGAAGCAGCCTGCGTCGACCACTCTCGACTTGACTTGAAGCAACACATTGCCCCAACACTGTCGGCCTGCCTGCGTGTCCCTCATTTCCGCAGCTGCATGACAATGTGATACAGCAGTCAGGCCTGCATGGGTACAGATGGCGCTGCAGCCACCATGCATGCAACTCGATCGCCTCAGCTTCACCGCGCACTCACACGGCAATGGACCGGGCGTTGGCCTCACCGCTGTTTGCGACTCCGTGTATGCTGAGCCCACGCCCACGCCTGCGCCAAATGCCACCGCCGCTGCCCGTGCTGATGGCCCCCCTGCAGGGGGTTGAGATGACAGGTGCATTAATAGTTCTCATTCAGACAATTTGAACGCCCAAGAGGCATCCAGAGCGCCGAATGGGCGCCATATCAGATTCACGGCAACATTTATTCAAGCGATTGAGCGGCACTGACGCACGGGCTAGAAGAACCGCCGCTGCCCCGCCTGCTAGCACCCCATACACGCCGCGCCGGACTGTCAGGTCAATGAAGCGGTCCCTGTAAACACGAAACGTCAGATGTCATGATGTTCAACGTGTGGCTGACTCGTGGTAGATCATGCTATACAAATTCCACTAAGCGGTAGCTGCGGTCACGGATGCCGAATGAAGTCAGTGTGGAATCTGAACGGCATAATTCCACGTGACCAACCAGTGCTCGTCGATGTACAGCTGTTTCGGCCTGCCGGAGCCGGCCTCGCCCATCCCTGGATCTTGCTTGGACTGAAGATGCCCTACAATCAGATAGTGCACCACTGCCCAAAATCGACGATTGCTTCCCGACAAACTGTGAGATGATCAACAGCCCCTTCAGGCTCTCTCAGCGATGCAATCGGTGATCTGCAGCGCGCCTGCTTGTGAACAGATTGCGAACTTTTCAGCAGGCTGCTGGATGCAGCAGCTTCCAAATGCGGGTCGAGGCTCGCAGTTGCAGCTTCTAGTCTAGTCAATTTCAGTTCTCATCGCTACTGGTCCACTGACGAGTGCTTGCAGGCACGCGGCCGGCAGTCGATACAGGATCTGCCCATCTTGTTGGCAGCTATACACCTTGACTGGTGGCCCTTCAGGAACCGAGTACGCTTGCTGCAGTATTGATCGGACCGCAGCAGTGCTGAAAACAAGCATATGGCCTCATGGGGCCTGTACCGCGTGGGCTTTTGGATCAGAGAGACAGGGCAGGCCCTCGATAGAGTGGGGTGCTTCCTGCAGGGCAATGCATCGTATGCCGAGGAGGGTGAGTCCACAGCGTGCTGAAAAGCTGCAGCTGCGTCTCCGGCTGGCAGGGAGTCATGGGCTCTCCGAACATGCTCGAAATCTAACACATTGCCGGCCGCTGCGCAGTGTACCGACACAGGACCCTATTGAACCTGTTCAATCGGCGGCCGGCGGTCAACAGCCAGGCCTTCGTGGCGCCATCCGCCTCGCTCGTGGGCGATGTCAGCGTGGGACAGGGGTCCTCGGTGTGGTATGGCACCGTGCTGCGGGGTAAGACCGTCTGTTTTGCGTATGGCGGATCATGCAGCATGTCCACAGGACACGCTGCTTTGATGATGTTCCGCGCTGGTTGGCACTCTACTTGACATCATTCTGACCTGACTAGATCTGTGACGCCATCACTCCTCTGTCAACAGGGGATTCTGGAAAGATCAAAGTTGGCAACAACACCAGCATCCAGGACGGCGCGGTCATCAGGACAGCGGCAGCTTCGGCGCTCGGCCACTACGAGCCGCAGGGCAAGCACAACACGGTCATCGGCAACAATGTGACCATCGGACACCAGGTGGGCTGTCAACTGCCAGGCTTGGTGGCATGTGGACACTGGGGAGTGTGTCAATCAGTGAGCAACATTCCCAGCACCCAGCAGGACTGCCATTCTGAGCACATATGTGCATATATATCACAGGTCAGCATGTTTGGTGCGACGGTGGAGGACAACGTGCTCGTCGGCATTGGCGCCACACTGCTGGAGGGCTCAAAGGTGGGTGTGCACTTATCCTCTTTGCGGTCTCACCAACATTCCTCGACATGCAGTGTGTGCATGATTTCGTGTCATGCGAGCGACCCCACAGCTGCCCTATCGATCAGTCACGCAGATGTGGCACCTCACGCGGTCCGACAACATGTGCATGCCACCATCACGACGGCATGACTTGCAGGTGGAGAAGGGAGCCATTGTTGCGGCGGGGGCGGTGGTGCAGCCGGGCGCGGTGGTGCCGGCGGGGGAGCTGTGGGCGAGCAACCCTGCGCGGAAGCTGCGGGATGTCAAGCCCAACGAGGCAGACTACCTGTCCACGGTGAGCAGCATGGACTCTTTGACGAGCATCGCACTGCCGAGTTGGACCGATGTGGCATTCGACCCCGAGCCTGCGACTTTGTAAACCCAGTTGTCATCGCACATAGTCGCTGATGGCCGTCTGCACCAAGTGACATTTTCATCTGTGACAATTTTTGTGATGTGGTGAAATGTGCTGTGGTCTGCCTCAGGTGTCTAATGCCTACGTTGAGCTGGGCGCACAGCACAACAAGGCGGTGCCAAAGAGTCTGTCGGACATCATCGATGCAGCCGCTGCGCGAATGAAGGCCTGAGCTGCTGGACTGGGGGAGGCTGGGGCAGTCGAACGAGCGTGCGAGATGCTGGAAGCCTTTGCAGCTAGGCACGCACTTGATCACCGACACTTGCTAGGTCACCTATGAACGTTGTAGATGGTGAGCACTATTGACTGGCCTGAGTGGGGCTGGAGGTGTAATCACGCTCAAGAAGTTGCCTATACATAAAGCGCATGCAGAAGCACAGCCGCCCGCCAAAGGTATCTCAAATTGCCTCGTTCAGCCAATTTGATCACGTCTGGAGTCTTCGAAACTCGTGTAGCCGCAGGCGGTTGCGGCCAGTCATGTCACGCAGCACGGGGGTGTCGCGCAGCTGAATGGATGGCGTCATGTCTGTCAGTTGAAACAGCTTCTTCGCAGGCTTGAAGAACAGGGCCTCCGCGTGCTTCCACCTCCGCACATTGGCCACCAGAATGCTGGTGTCGCTGCCTACAGTTCGTCACCACTTACATGTCATCTGCGCATTTCCTCTTGGCAAGGTCAGCAGTGGAGCAGCACTCGAGCATTTTCATACTCCAGAGCAGATCCTCACCGAACTGCGCAAGTGTGGTGACAAGCGGATGGTAAAGATTACGGTGATACACCTGCACAGGGGCAGATTAGCACGGACTCGCTCAGCTTGTCGTTGTCATGAGCACTTCCTTGTGTCAACACTCGGGGGATGCAGCAGCAAGAGCCACCTTGTTGGATACATGGTTGACCTGTCCGCTCGACAGCAATCGAAGTGACTCACCAGATCTGCCGCAAGCACGAAGTCGGGCCTCTCCCAGCCCTGTGGCAGAGCCGGCTGGCCCCATATCAGCTCTGCAACCTCAGCAGCGCCACCAGCCCGGTCGACGGCGGCGGCATTGGCGGCGGCATTGCCGCGCAGCAGGTCCTGCGCTCCTCCACAAGGTCACCACGTCGCAGCTGCTGTCAGAAAGCTGAAACTGTCAAAGCCAGCATTTCATGGTCGCGGGGCTGTGACTGATCAGCAGCATCATCTCAGCGCGCGCGCACTCATGCACTGGATGGACAGGAGATTGTGGACAGCATTGGTTCCCACCAGAACAGGGGGCAGATCGGTGAGCAGGACGTGTGCCCCCAGCGCCGCGGCCAGCAGCCCCACCAGGCCACACCCGCTGCCCAGCTCCAGCACTCTCTTTCCCTACAGGCGATGGCGCTATTTGACGCCCATTCGTGGTCTGTCGCTCATGTGTACTTCGCACGACCTGCTGGCGGCTGGACTTATCCTCAGCCCGCACATCAGGTGATGGTGCGTTTCAATGACTCTGCACATCTTTCCACGGTGCAGAATGCAGATCCAGCAAGCTGGGCCAGAGGCAAGTTCTGTAGCGTGCTCATCACTGGCAGTCACCGTCCAGTAGCCGGGTTCTCGCGCATGTCGCTCCTCTAGCACTGATGTCAGCAGGAATGTCGCCGGCCAAAGCTGATGGCCAATGCCCTGTGCATTGGGGCGGTTAATCATTCAATAGCGGTGTTCGATAATGTAAACAGTGTGGTGGCGATCAACAGATCTAAGCGCACCAAGATGGGGCTGCACCGGACTGAAATCTGCAAGCTCGGGTCGCTCGTCGTGCCGTAAAAATATACTTCTCTGGCTGCGTCAGGCATGACATGAGGCTGGTCAGTGTGTAGGCCCGCACTGCACAAGCTGCAGACGCTTCTGCAGACTGCACTTGCTGAGTTGCCAAGAACCAAGGCACCAGGGTAGCCCATCACAGTGACGGACACGTACCAGGAAGCTTGATGGAGTCGCGCACATCGGCCGCCGGCCGTGCACCATCATCAGCATCGAACCTCTGGAGCCAGCCCTCCCCGTCGTCGCTGCTGCTGTATGATTGCCCTTCTTCGTTCTCTGCAATCTGCATAGCCGAGTATAGCCTGAACAGCAGATGCCAACTCCTAGAACTGATGGGACTGCACTTGTACTTCTGGTGCGCTAAGCAGGCCGCTGCACGCAGAGTGGGCAGATACTTCACGATCAAGGTTTCCACTGGAATGTGCAAGCTCAAGTGCGTCATGTGGAAAGTTCAGTTTGTGAGCTTGTGAGGCTGATGGCTGCAGACAAATGTCCAGCTGTACTTGTACCACATGCTGTGGTGTGAAGTGGCACCAGAAATGTTGAGCGCAGAAGCACACGTAAAGACGTTGGAAAGGGTGCCATGATCTCAGAGAATGCCGCTGGACTGTCTTTGCATTATACTGTGGCCGCACATGAAGCACGACATGAATTGCAGAAACCGCATTGGTTGTCAGCATATACCGTAAGTGTAGCGCACTCCTACACAGCAAGACTTCACCGAGCAGCGAGTAGCATACTCGACTGCTGTTCACGCCAAAGAACATTGGATACCCATATTGACCACACAGTACACAACACGAAGGCGGCTGAATCACCAGATGTGCGTCTCACACAGGTGCCCCTGCCTTCGTGTTGGCAAATTTGCCAATCAGGATCTCTCCCCTCAATTTAGTGCTCCCGTGGTGTTGAACGACACATTCTCCTCGTCCTGCTGTGACTCCTGCTCGACTGGCCGGAAGGCATTACCCGCCATGGCATCCCTGACTCACAGGAAACACAGATGCACATCGTGTATTGCTTCTCCTCCTGGGGCTCAGCGCACCAAATGCCCACAACACATGCACATCGCATCCTGACAGTGGTGCTCTCAACATTCAGGAAGCTGTTCACCTTGCTGTCAGCCCGTCTGCCCCCTCGTCATCGCTCATGCTGCCCAGCAGCTCCCTGCCGGTGGCGTCGGCCACGCCGCGGCTGGCAGCGTCTGAACTGCGCTTCTGCCTGCGCCGCTGCCGCCGCTGCGGCTGCTGCTGCTGCGGGGGTCCCTGAGCAGCGCTATCGGCAGGCTTGTAGCCCTGCCCTTGCGACTCGGCGGCTTGCAGCGCCTCCTCCAGCTGGCCAGACGCCTGCACACGACGGTTGTCACCCACACGAATGCCGCCGCCCGACTGCTTCAACGGTGAAGATGTACAGCATGGGCGCCTTGCCCGATTGATTGTAGGGGTGATATGGGTCACAGCGCCTGAGGTCCGGCTCTGGTGCAGGAAGTTGCATGGACAGGGTACATTTTCTGCACACCTGAGCGGCAGCGTTGGCGGCGGCCTCTGCCCGCCGCAGGGCATTGTACACGCTCTCGGCGGCGCTGCGCCGGTCCTTCAGCCGCTCAAGCAACTCCACGTCCTCGTCTGCTCGCAATTGAGATGATGATAGGTTCAGCACAGTGCAGTTGGTGCATAGGGCGACCATTCTGGATAGCATGTGGCAGGCATGTTACAGACACTGTGTTCGGCATGGCATGCTCCTCTGGCTGGTTTCCCCAGTGCATGATCCCATGGCGTGGCGCACCTGTCAATGACGACAGGCCGAGAGGCCGCTGTTTCCTGCTCCCCCGCCTGCCGGCACCAGCAGGCGGCACCTGCGGCGGTGTCTCGGCTGCAGCTGCCAAATCGCGCGCAGCAGCACCGCTGCTGCCAGTGCTGCCCTTGATGTCCGCCGTCATCTTGCTGGCCTCGTCTGCCATGCGCTCCGCGGCTGCTGCTGCTCTGTTGATGGCTTGCGCTTCTGTGGCGACATCAGTTGACACACTTGATGAGAGCCCATGTAGTTGAATCCAGTCGCTTGGGAGACATGCTGTGGCTGGCTTCGACATGGCCCTTCGGCTGAACAACATAAGGTCTGAGCCTGAGACTCGAGGACTGAGAGGCGATGTTGTCACCAATTGGCATGCAGGATGGTGGCGTGCAACAATGCCACAGTGTGCATGATAGGCAGCACAAGAGCTGGTGGAGAGGAAGTGCAAGACAGGTACACAGCACCAAGAGACTGCACGGCGGTATACCGGGCTGCCAGCAGAGATTCCTTGTCGTCCATCTCCGGGGCATTGCTGGGCACCCCGTACGCAGGCCATCGCAATGTGATGCAAAACTACGACGGCAGTTGAGGACAGCAAAGGTCAGAGAGCAACAAATTTTGAAAGGCTGCACCTTGACGGGCCGCCAGCATTGACCGCTCGCTGTCGTCCACCCCTGGGGTGGTGCTGGCCTTGTCGTCGACCAGTCGCCCCGCGCTGCCAATGGCCGCGGTCATGTCTGCCTGCAGGCTCTGAGGCGTGGCGAGGGGCTGCTCAGCTGTAGAACTCGAGGATTCGGCCACAGACGCCTTCGCCTGCACCGTGCGCTGCCGCCAGGCGGCAATCCACGCCTGTACTTCCTGTTTCATTGCAGCAGACGATCGTGGTTGCTTTGTCCAGCATCACTCAGCATCTTCCCTTCTACGTTTTGCTGCATTGAATGCGACACAGGGAACACACAGCTCAAGAACGCATATGAAGAGATTGCAAGGAGGCGTGTTGCAGACGGCAGCAACTGGCCTGGCACGTGTTGCGTCAAAGATGCTATAGCCCTAGACACCTGCTTTTCCAATGAAGCCGAGGCAGGCAGCTGTTGCGGCGGAGACTTGGCCTTCACAGCGTCCAAGCGTCTTGACATCCACGACAGCCGCTTTCTCCAGTCGTCCATTGTTGGGTTCAGCGCCTGTTCAGGCGACACACCTTGTGAATGCAAGCCACTACGTACTGCAGGTCATGTTGCTGATGCCGCAGAAACGATGGGTGCCGGCAGTCGAGTACAACTGTGCCAATGCAATTGCGGGCAATCTCTACCAGCCTGACAATGGTTATGCGCTTCACGTGGCTGCCAACCGCTCACCGCCGTCAGCTGGGAAACGTCGTTGACGACCTTCCGCAGGCTGTTGCTGGTGCTGACGCCGACCGTCTCCAGCGGCCGCGTGAGGCCGCCGGTGGTGAGCCCGCCAAGCGTGTTGACCGACCGCCCCAGCGCCGTGAACTCCCGGCTGGCGGCTGCGACCTCCGGCATCGTCAGGTCCACCTCTGCCTGCATGCACACGGATGCAGGTACCAGCTGTTGATGGTGGCATTGCATAGCGAGACTGCGGAGTTGCAATTAGCAGCTGCTGCCGGCATCTTCACATCCGCCTCTCCCTGTGCAGCCAACAAGGCAAACTCGAGCGCTGCTGACGTCTGCATTTTGCCTCAGCATGTAAACATGACATGCCCGATGAGGTGCTGCCTGCACACCAGCATCGAGCTGCCCTTGCCTGGAATTTGAGCGCTGCGCGGTCCCATTCGAGCGCCGCCTCCTCCAGCTCCTTGGCTGCCCGCTCCGTGGCCACCGACGCCCGGGTCAGGCTCTGCACAGTCAGTGTAACATCATGTAAGAACAGCCCAGCATCACGTGAGAACAGCTGCTGCAGACAAGTAGTATGTGGCTGTAAACATGATAAACATAAGCCGTACTCTGAAGCGGCGTCGACAGGGTGAAATGAGCGCTTTTCCACCCATGTTGTACCTGTAGCACTGGCCGAACGGCCAGGCTGACGGCTGTGACAGCTGCGCATATCGACATCACTGTTGTGCAGACCTGTCACAGGACAAACAGGCTAACTCAACCAGTTGCATCTGCAGATCAGACATTCCCCATGTTTGTCACTGATTACATTCCTGACCAGATCAATCAGACAGTCGTGCAACCAACAATCCATGTGCATGCTTGTGAAAGACAGCCTCTGAGGAACGCACCAACAGCAGCGCTGCCCAGCCAGCGCCGAGAAAGGTTGCCTGCGGCGCATCACGCACATCATACGCCTGCTGCGGCGGCCCAGGATTGACGCCTACGCATGCTTGCTGCCGCCCGTCTGGAGGAGCTGCAACGAGGTCTGCTGTCTCTGCTGCATGGCCGCTGCTGCCTCTGCTTCTGCCCCACAGGGCGCAGGTCCTGCCGGCAATAAGTTGGTCGTCACATCGACACCATGTTGTGAATTATCAGTTCCCTGTCTCAAGCAACAAGACATGCAGCAGTGCACATGTTGCGTCTTCAATGCGGCAGCTGGTCTATACCTGAGCTGACGCTGCTGCATTCCAGGACGTGGAGGGCATGATTCGAAATTTCGGGGCAGGCGACCGGCAGTGTGCGCTTTCAGGCCACTTTGCAGCCACTGAGACTGGCGTCGCATGCTCATGCATTCACCCTGTAGCGGCATTCTGTGCATACCCACGCGAGCTACCTCCGGATGCGCGAGCAGCGCTATGGACAGAAGGCTGGCAGACCACTCGTTAGTCAGTCATTTGGGTGCATGTGCATTGAACATGCATGCTAGGGTGCATGCGCAACACAATGGGTGTACCGAGAAAGCATGAACGTCAAGCGTTGATTATCACACGAAATCGGACGTGGCCGCTGATTTTCAATTTCTCAATAAGCAATCAGACGATCGATGCGACGAACAAATGCATCGGAGATGCCCAAACAACACTCAGAACGCAGGATAGACCATGTGATGAGTCATCATTTCAATCTCATATGCGAATTCCCGTAAACAGACTTAAAGGGGTGCCCCAGGGGGTGCCTGCATTTTAACAGCAATCACGTCGCTGCTGCTGTTGTGCGTCAGTAGTACTGCCGCAACGGTTTGCGATCGCAGCAAACAGTTGAGTTTGTCTTGTAAGCTTCTATGTGGCGCATATCATATGCTCGTTGTGAGCAGTGAAACATGTTGCGACGTGGTGCTGTCAAGCGGACTTTGAGGTGATTGCTCTGCCCATCAGGTGAGTGCCATGCACGCACGTCGCGTGAGGATGGGTCTCAGATGTGATCTGCAGCATTGCTTTAGGTGCAAATGGGTGCATTCGCGCACATGGCGGCGCGCCACACTGCTGCTCACTGAGCGCAATCTGCAATCGTAGGTCCGTTGCAGTTTGAAAGATCAGGATCTCGCCATGGCGTACAATCCAGAGACCATGTCGTTTGAAGTGGGCGACAACGACGTGGACATGGTGTTTGTGAGCGGCCTGCCGCTGGATGCGACAGAGGCAGACATCGCAGCACACTTTGGCTCCATTGGCGTCGTCAAGTTCGACAAGAAACAGAACAAGCACAAGATCTGGATGTACCGGGACAAGATGACGGGCGCGCCCAAGGGCGAATGCACCGTGACTTACGAGGGTGCGGCTGCTGTGGTCAGTCGCCTTGTGGTGGAACCCACTCACAATCCAGCAGCAAACCCTGAGTCCCAAGGATACGGTAGCTTGTCAAATGTACAGTTGCGCTGGGTGCAGATCCCTTCACAGCCTCGTCCGCGGTGTCCTGGTTCAGCGGCAAGGAGTTCAAGGGTTCTATGCTGAAAGTCACGCTTGCCGACAAAAAGCCCAGGTGAACTTATGCAAGCATGTTGCCGTTCAGACACAGCATGAGGATGGCTTGCCGCTTGTGTGGCAGCCAAGCAGATGTGGAACAAGCAATCTTCATGATCTGTTTGCCTGTTCGCCTGCACATGTCCGACATCCACACGCTTGTGCTCTGCTCTGCGGTGCAGTCAGTATGAGATGCGGGGGCGTGGGCGCGGCCGGGGCGGCGGCGGTGACTTTGGCGGCGGCGGCTTTGGCGGCGGTCCAGATGGCATGGGCCGGGGGCGCGGCCGAGGCAGGGGCGGCGGCGGTGACTTCGGGGGCGGCGGCTTTGGCGGCGGCCTCCCCGCGCCCGGGCCACCGCCACAGCAACGGTAGGGTGTCAGCCGTTCTACGACCGGTCAATGGCACAGCGCCAGCAATGCTCAGCACCAGGCGTCCTGGCCGCTCTTCAACACTGTGTTCGGAGGCCCATGCCAAGGTTGCGGGAGTGTCGAAGCTCAGCTGTGAACAGAGTGAGACTGGATCACACCAGCATCG
Source organism: Tetratostichococcus sp. P1 (assembly GCA_036584455.1). Lineage (NCBI taxonomy): Eukaryota > Viridiplantae > Chlorophyta > Trebouxiophyceae > Prasiolales > Stichococcaceae > Tetratostichococcus > Tetratostichococcus sp. P1. The sequence goes on from BTPI01000006.1 coordinate 1,217,226, forward strand.
CTTTAAGCTATCCTCCACCAGAGAGGCTCTGACAACTTCAGGGGTGCGGCAGGGATGTCCCATAGGCCAGCCTGATGGCTATGTGGCAAGCTGCAGCCCTGGCACTGACTCTGCTCTGCATGTCACAGGGAGGCCGATGGGTTTGGGCGTGGCATGGGCGGGCCGCCACCACCCAGCCTGCCGCCGCCGCCTGGCCCTCTGATGCCCGCCCCTTCAAGTGCAGCACAGCAGGCGTACAACCCCGTGGAGCTGCCCGGGATGCCTGCGCCCAGCCAGGTGGGCTGCTTTCGGCCGTGATCCCGTATTGCAAGCCGCCATGCCATCTCAGGAACGCCATGCTGTGTTGGGGGTCCTGTTGTTGGTCCTCTCCCCACTGCCATGGCGCTTGTTGGATGTGGTCCCATTGCGAGAATGACATGCCCTGGTATGCTGATCGCCGCCACTCGAGTCTCGAATGTCACAATATGCGTGGGTGTTGCAGGGGCAGGCAACCCCGCAGTCACTACCGCCGCCGCCCGGCCCGCCGGGCGCCCCGCAGCAGCCCCCGCAGCAGGGCGCGGCGCCCGCGCAGCAGCAGTTTGACGGCCCGCCCGCCGGCGGACAGGTGCAATTGGTGCCGTCGCGCCTACGACCTGCTCCAAGATGACTGCATACCATTGGCGGGACCTTCCTGCTCGATGCTGTCTGATTGCTTCCTGTGGCTCATAAGCTGACGCATCTGCGGCCGCAGCTGGAGGTGCAGAGCCCTGCGCAGCACCGGGAGTGTTCACGGAACAACGCAGGCTGCAGGGTCTCTGTGGCAAAGGTGTCTGGCATCAACAGGGGACACTTTTGGTCTGCAGGGGCGGGGCGGCATCGCACCACCAAAGGAGATGCGCGACGGGGACTGGCCATGCCCCAGCTGCGGCAACATCAACTTCAGCTTCAGGTGTGTCTGCTGCCGCCCAGCTGCCAGCTTGACATTAGCAATAGATTGTGGGCTTGTCAAGTGCAGCTGCAGTAGCACACGTGATGATCGGCACCATAAGCAGCCTGAGCTGCATCTGCGGCACCCGCCAGGGTCCGATCGTTTCCATGGCTGCAGCAAACATGGCGCCCTCTCTCATGCAGGGGCAAGTGCAACAAGTGCGGCACCACCAAGCCGGGAGGCGGGGGTGGTGGCGGTCGTGGCGACGGCGGCGACGGCGGGCGCGGGCGTGGCAGGGGCCGCGGACGCACTTCCGCCGCACCCCAGGGGCCGCCAGGTCAGCAATCTTATTTCCATGTCCACATACCCATATGTGTGTTGCCTTTACCCACAGCTTGGAAAGTTCGGCCTGCAATGCTGCAAAGTCTGGCCAGTACGACCTACTGTTCCTGAGGCGGCCCTCGCGTGCATGCTGCAGCGTCGCCTATGGGCTGTCACCATGGACTTTTTCTGAGGCAACACCCACATGGCGTCCTTCAGGGCTGTTCAAGGAGGGCGACTGGACATGCCCTGGCTGCGGCAACGGCAACTGGGCGCGCCGCGACAAGTGCAACATGTGCAACACGCCCAGGGTGTGTCGACAGCAGCGGTCAGGCTCCCTGTACGACCCAACTGCACATGATCTCTGGCAAGCAAGGCTTGGCAGCGACGAGAACCGAGAATTGATTAACTTGACATGCACATTGAGTAGTGCAACCCTCTGCCGCGTGCTATTTTGAGCTCAGCATGCTCAAGCGTGTTGACTGATGCATTGCAGCCGGGGACGGTGGACACCAATAGGGAGGGTGTTGGCGGAGGGTTCAAGGAGCTGGACGAGGAGGAGGCGGCGGAGGCGCGCCGTCGGCGGGAGCAATTTGAGAACGACGACACCGGCATGTGCGCTCGAGGACAATCCTTGTGCTGAACTTCCTAACACATCATTGCATTGACTCAGGAACATGCTGCAGCATCCCTCACAGCATGGTCGTTCAGGGCCCGCGAACAACAATGTGCACCTGCTCATAATGCCTGCTCATCCTGCCTGTTCTTGCTGAGGTTCCAGCGCCACACAACCACCCAGCAAGCGTGTTCTGCTGAGACCAGGTACGACGACTTCGGGCGGCTGAAGAAGAAGTTCCGGGCGGGAGCGGAGGACCGCAAGGCGCGGGAAGCCGCAGCGCTCGCCCGCCTCCACGGCCTGGTGCGCCTTCAGCAACAACTTATACCACACTATGGCATGCCCTTCTCCTAAGCACGTCACGAACCCTGACGCATCCAGTGAACAAGCGATTGCAACACTTCCTCGACTTGCTGCCGGCTTGCGTGTTTCTGTGCTTTCAGCATCTACAGTCTCTGCATGGTGCTCCTGTTGGCGTCCTGCCTTGCCCTTTGCGCCAGTCTAGCCCCGGACGATGGTCCAGCCTGCAATGTGACTGTGCCAGATGTTGTGCTGATGGCAGAATCTTTTCTGCAAGCGGATCCTGCATCTGCATTTATCAGGTTGGAGTTGGCGGGGAGGCGGGGCAGCCGGCGGCCGACGAGCCTGCGGCAGATGGCGACCGCGAGCGCGGCTCACGGGTGCGCCCTGCCACTGATCAGTGACAGCCCTGCAGCCCTGCTGCTGCCCGCCAGAATGTCAGCAGGGAGGCGCACTGATCGCTAATGGCATCAAAGACAACGAGCTTGCTGTATAGCAGCCTGTCAAATCATGGATGTTTCCGGCAGTTTCAGCAGCTGAGTTTGATCGCCTGGCTGCAACAGGCGGACGACCGCAGCGACAGGGACAGGGACCGTGGCAAGTCTCGGGACAGAGACCGGGATCGCGACAGGGAGAGGGACAGGGATCGCGATCGCGACAGAGATAGGGACAGGGACCGCGGCAGCAGGGGCGATAGAGACAGGGAGCGAGACAGGGACAGGGACCGGCACGGCAGCAGCAGAGATCGGGATCGGGATCGGGACAGAGACAGGGACAGGGACAGGGACAGGGAGCGGCGCGGTGGCAGCAGAGAGGGAGACAAGGACAGGGACCGCAGGCGGTGAGGCGTGTCTTGCTGCCTCCGCTGCCAAGGTGGTGCAATCTGCACCATCCTGCGCTGCGAGACAATGTCCAAGATACTATCATAGTGTAACGACAGCATTGACATGTAGAAGTGGAGATACTCACCCAACCTGATACTCGGCAAACAACTTTATACAGCATAAGCCTGGAGAAGACGTGCTCTCTAGGATCAATGCTGCGCATCCCACACGACTGATGCCAATTGGGAGGAATCGCATTGTCATGAATCAAAGCCGCAGATGCTTGCGGCTTGCTGGTTCTCGCTCACTCCGAAGTAGCTAGAGTTCTTACAAATGTTGTTGTCACGCTGCGCATGAGACACTCTGTGACAGGACCTCAGCAGCCTTGTGTGCCTGCTGCACGGCATTTCTGTCCAGGGCCTCCTCTCGGTACTGCCCCGGCCTTGCCTTGCGGTTCTGCCCTGCGCACACAGCACCCAGCAGACTGTGAGCGTTATATCATACTGGTGAAGCCCTCTTGCTTGACTTGACCCACGCCACAAACCTCTTGGTCTGAACCTGCTTTTCAAAATGAAGAAGTCTCGGATGTGCGGCATCAGGATCAATAACCTTCACACCTGCTTCCTCGTAAAGCTGGGGGCACCACTCTGGCAGGCTCGGAACGTCCGGACCGCACTCCCCAACCAGCATCTGCTTCACAGACAAAAGACAGCAGGATACTGGATACTGCATACTGAGATTGTGATGGTTTTAGCATGCACACGTTTACGCTGTCATATCCATGGCCACAAACATGGCACCAATGCACCTGGTTGTATTGCCACTGCTTCTCGCCGTCCAGGCGATGCGTGAAGCGCTGCTCGATACCGTCTGCCTCCAGCTGCTTGTAAAAGGCCTCGATGTGTGCCTAACAACACAGAGTGCACGGCGTCACCACCCTTGTTCGGCAAGACTGTCACGGCATGTGAAAAGGGCTGACGACTCCTTTGATGACGAAGGTGCACATCTACTGATGTACATCCATTTACCTCCATTTCAGCAGCGTCTGGCAACTGCACGCGTCCTGACAGCACACGGGAGATCCAGCGCGCCTGAAGCTGGTACTGCGGGAATGGCAGCACCTGCAACCAATGCAACCCATTTGTAAGCCGCTCAAACGCCATGTGAGTCGATGGTCTTGGACAGACCTTGGACTTGCGGTCAATCGTGAGGCCTGCAGTTTGTACGAAGAGAATGGCAACTCTCCGCAAAGCAGCAAGGCCAGCGCTATCTGCGGGTGCACAGCAGCTGCGTGCCATGTGGGGGCGCTGCACACAGCTGCACAGGAAGTGACGTATGCAATGCACACAGTCGTGGATGGGATTACCTTCCAGGGGAGGCCGACGAAGCTGAGGCGTGGTGAGTACCGCGGCGGCCAGATGTGCTCATACAGCGGGCCCACCCTGCAGCGATCATCAGACAAGCTAGTGTGCAACACGCACTCTTTAAAGGACATCAGAAGCGTCGATCAAAGTTTGAGCCTTCAGTGCCGTGATCTCTGTTGCAGTTTGCCATGAGGGGCTGAATGGTGACAGGTCGGGGCTGTTAGCAGCACATGGGTACTGCTGTCCAGGAGGTAACAGCATCAAACAACCAAAGAATGCTGATCAAATGCTCACCTGTTGTCCTCCACCGTCACAATGTTGGTGCCGTCCAGGAAGGGGAAGCTGTACACGTAGCCGGTAGCATACACCACCGTGTCCACGTGCTGAACTTCCTACACACACCACCACAGAACGTTCCAATGACCTGACTGTGACCCTTTGTGTGTCAGGCGGCACCCTTCTTGGATGGCAACAGCAACATCAGGTAAGCAAGAACAGACATACAACCTCAAAATCATACGATACGCTAGATCTCAAACAGTTCAGGGCGCAGTGTTGGCAAGTGGGGCACCTGGTCGTGGGCGAACAGCACGCTGCCGCTGGGAGTGAGGCCCAGGAATGCGGGCAGGCGACGGATGTTGCCACGTGGCCCCTCCGGCGGCAGGCCCGCCCCCGCCCAGCTCTTGGAGCTGATGTACACCTGCAGCAGCAGATTTGCATGGTGATGACACTCATGTGGCCAGCATCCAGAGCAGGAAGCGGCAGGCCGCCTCCTGGTGCGGCACCCCCAGCCCTGCCCAGCTCCTGGCGCTGATGTACACCTGCAGCAGCGAATCGTATGGTGACCATTCATGTGGCCAGTATTCAAAGCAAGAAGCGGCGGACCGCCCCTTCAGGCGGCACACCCGGCCCCGCCCGGCTCTTGGAGCTGATGTATGCCTGCAGCAGTGGACAAGTATGGTGACCTGCAGTCGTCTAAGCACCACGAGCAACAGCAGAGCCAGAGTGGTAACACCAGCGGCGTCACACCCTGGGGCGGCACGTCTGACCCCGCCCAGCTCTTGGAGCTGATGCACACTTGCGGCAGTGCATTAGCATGGTGAGCATGGCCCACTGGACTGCATCTGATGCTGATTTCCTGTGTGCTGAGGGACACAAAAGTATTTCTGTGTGTTGAAGGCCACACAAGACTCATGCCGACAAAAATCGCACCTCTTTGGCCGTTTCTGCGATTTCCCGCCCAATGTCCTCGCCTGAGGCGGCGGCGCCCACAACCACCACGCGCTGGCCAGCAAAGGGACCCGCATCGCGGTAGTTATGGCTGTGCATCTGGCGGCCCGGAAAGTCAGCCGAACCTGCAGATGCAGGTGCAGATTCCAGATTTAAAAGAGGAGACACCGCCTGGCAGTGCTCTCGTGGCCACCTGTGCAGACACCGTCTGCCCCAGCTCTGGTCAGTGTACATGGCACCTTTGGCGTGGCGCCATTGCATTGGCACATCAGGAGTGAGGCGGGTCTTGATGCATGCCCATGAATGATGCTCACAGTCGCATGTCAATGCGGCCGTACTGCTGTGAAGCAACCTGCTCGCACCTGCTGCGTCCGGCAGCCGCGGCTCGCTGAAGTGGCCGTTGCACACCAGCAGCGCGTCAAACACACGCGTGCTCTGGCCGCCAGCCTCGCTGCCTCGGCTGCTGGGCGGACCCGCCGGCGCTGTCGTGACTTGCCACCGCTGCTGATCTGGCTCGATGCTCGAGCTGCCGACCGCCGCGCTGAACCCATTTGCTGTGGCACCATTTGCTGAGCTGCCGCCGTTCTGGGTGAGGCTGGCAGCGCCATTGCTGGATGGCTGAGCGATGTCTGGCACTGACCGTGCCGCCGCCGCCCCACAGGCTGCTGCTGACTGCAAAGCCGCCACAGGGCGGGCGCGCACGACTGTCGTCCTGAACTCCACCAGCTGCTCCAGCTTGAAGGTCGCGGCATACGCCTTGAGGTAGTGGTACACCTGCAGGGCCCAGGATCATTGTTGCCACCAGGACCCCCTGAAGATGTCCAGAGCCTGTGCGCGGTTAACAACGAGACCAACAGACTCACGGCAATGCCTGTGCCGTTGTGCAGAAGCAGGTGCGGATGATGAGTTCTCGCGGACCACTCTAGCCAAATGACGACCGCATAGAAAGAGGACGGCACCTCCTCATGGCTGGGGAACTGTCGGCTGTCGCGTGAACGGCCCTGCATTGTGAATGGCAGGAATGGCAGGTCCTGGAATGCCATCACCTCCTGTAAGCGCACGGGCCTTGCTTAAACCGTGACACTCGTCTGGGATCAGTATGGGTCACATCTCAGGGAGATGTCTGTCCAAGCATTCCCCAGGTTGCTCTGTCAACACGTCACATCAAGTCAAAAGCATATAACACGAAACAACGTCTACATCCTCCCTCCTGTCTGCCTTGCTGAGCTCTGCGCTCACCCGTGGCAGATTGGTGCGCAGACCGGCATACATGCTGCTGTGCACACGGCGCCGTGCTGGGTCCACCCCCAGCGGATCATCCTGCACATTGTAATCACAGTTGTGCATTCACATGACCAAAAGAATTGCAACTGATAGCGCGCTGGTTCTGGAACTCCTTTGACACTTTCTTTGACATGTTGGAGGTGGACTACAGACCCTGCAGCCTTTGCATGGATGGCAGGATGCGACATCTGGTGGGTTTTGCATGAGACATCCAGTGCAACGTGCTCACCTCCACCTCTGGCGTGTACTTCCACACGCCGCCGACATCGTCGCCCTGCTCAAACATCGTCACGCGGTGGCCCTCGGCCACCAGCTCCTTCGCCGCCACCAGTCCAGCAGCTCCGGCGCCAATCACCGCCTGCAGGTGGGGTTCTGAATGCCATCATACAGCATTTGACAACATTGCATACCCGCCGGCAGTCTTACTGGCACTTCTTGCAACAGCGGCACGCCCAGATCAATGTGTGCTGGAGTGTCAAGCTGTGCTGATGCGAAGAGACTGACCACATGGAGTGCAATGGCGTCATTGCTGAGGCTGCCAGACGGGGTGGCATGCGTCATCGCGGGCAAGTGCCGGCGATACTGTGCCCTGAATGTAATCTGGCGAACGCGAATGATCTGAAGGGTCAGACTCGGCTGCTTCTGCAGCAGCGTTCCAGTCAATTGGGTGAAAGGATTAAGAAGCATGCCCAGATGCGCAGCTTCAGGTGCGCACGACTGTGGGTACAGCCAGCTGAATTGGATCAAGAGCAGAGTCCTCGGTATCACCCTGGTCGAACTCAACACACGCAACTGGAGGATGGCTTGCTACCGGTGCTCATGTGTGCATGACTAAGCCACGGGATGCAAACATGTGTTGTGCAGAACTTCCTGGCCGAGCTGCAGCAGACGCTTGACAAACGCTTTCGGAAGACAAACGCAAGCTCTGGAATGCTGCTGGGCTGCAAATAACAGAGTGTTACCCAAGTTCACAGGGCCTCAGGGGTGGACAAGAAGGCCCTTTTCTGGAGGGCAGATTCACGTGCCAGTGGACGCCAACTGAAAGGCAGGCCTTTCATCGAGTAAAGTGGTCGCATTTGTGATCTCCATGCCTACATTACATGCCAATGATAAGTGACAATCCGGCTGACACCATGTGCTGCATCTGCCTTTCCGACAATTTGGTGCATGTTGTGCTGGCCGACGCCGCCCATTGAGCATGGTTGCATAGCCAGGCGCACTCATACTTTGCTGTCTGCAACCGATGCGCCTACATGTGCCTCGGGAGCTCCCTGCACTGGACCAGCCGCCGTGGGTGCTGCCGTAGCAGGTGTCCCTGCGGCTGGTGCCGCCCTTGTTTCCGCCACTGGTGTCTCTTTTCCTGCCGCTTGCTGCCGCCGCCGCCTCCGCATCTGTGCCATGCATGCAAGATGTCATGACTGCACAGTGTTGGCGTCCAGGTGACTCTTCACCGCATTGGTTCAAAACTGAAGTGTGCTGACACGGCAGCAGAAGCTCGAGCTTTGAGCCAGCGCACCACAAGGAGTGCAGCTGCCAGGATAGCCAAGAGGACGACGATGATGGGCACAACGATGGCCTGCGCGCAACAGCAAATGGATGCAGGCATGGAAATGCTTGCATGAATGGAGCGCAATATGCATGTTGCTTGCTCTTGGATCATGATGTTGAATCACAGATCGACATTCGGCACCGGTGGGGCTTGCAGCTGGTCAAGAAAGCTGAGGTCTCCGAAACAGACACGGCAAAGATGAGAGGTGCCTCACAGCAGCGAGATCTCCATGTGAAAGACCGCCGCCAGTGCCTACATCCGTGATGGTCGTGCAGAGATTTACGCCAGCAGTCGTTTCATTGATCTGCGATCAGCACAAGTGCAAGGAGATCAGCATGGTCTGCATTGCCTTCTGTCGTAGCAGGTGCATGCGCGCTGCACTGTGCACTTGCATGCATCTGACAGCAGACGAGAGCTCAAAGAGTCGCACACAGCCACACTACCTTCAGTATGATGGAGACCGGCCTCCTGCAGGTGTTGCTGAAGTACATGAATCCTGCAATGGCAACAGACCTTGTGGTGCATCATCATCATTGGGGTTTGCTAGTTCCTGCGCGTGTACATATTGCGGGGCAAGCGTGTGTTGGAGTCACAAGATATACCACGCCTACTGCAAAACCAGAAACGCAGCTGCATCCTGGATATCTCCAAAGCTCTCTGTGAATATCCACCCAGTACTCGTACAATGAGTCCGCACACCTGGGCCCTTGCTGCAACTGAGCCCCGCCGCCCACGAGACGGTATCATCGTACATCGTGTTATCGTCCAGCGCAGCCAGGCTAGATGTGTTGCCAGCAGCTTGCGCGTTTGAGTCCATCGTGCAGCCAGCCGAGTCATCGGTATAGTGCGTGTTGCACTTGACGCTGCCGTCGGAGGTGGTGCCAGCGGAAAAGCAGCTATTCTTGGTCAGCAGCCGTGTGCTGGCCCTGCATTGGCATTGGAGAAAGGTGAGGATACATTCTTGCAGCAAGCTACTCCGTAGCTGCAGCGTGTCCTTCACATCACCGGCGCACTGGCAGCTATGGTCAACTGGATTCATTTACTCACAAGACGTCGGACTGAGTGCACATCAGGCCGTCTGCCGGCAGTGTGACGTTCTCGAACACTATATCGTAGTTAGTGCTGCCAATCAGTGTGTGATCCACGCTTACGCAGCCGAGTGCCGGCAGCTGCACCGTCTGCACATCGCAGCTTGCGAATGTGACGAAAATGAGCAGCACCAACAGCAACGGTGCCACCTTGCTTCCCCTCATCTCAACACAACATGGCATTGCTGCGGTGAACGACGAGCATACATGTGTGCATGCGCTGCTTCAGCCAGACGCCCGTTTTTGCCGCGTCCGAGGAAAGATCAGCGGGAAGGCGACGGGGAAGGTGGAAGGACCCAACTGTTGTGTGAGGAGCCGTGTCTTGATGCATGATCAATCGGCAATTGCAGGCCGTGAAGTATGCGATGCATGGCTTGACTGGCTGGTCAATCACATCACACACTGCGCAGCAGGGCTGACGCATGACAAACAAGCAAACACCTATCTACTGGCCCAGAATGCCGCAAACAATAAGTGTGTCAAATGAGGTGTTTGAATGTGAGTCATTCGGCTTTCAGCCGTGTGTGCTCGCTGTGCGGCGCGCCGGTCAGCCCCTGCTCCGCTTGTCGCCGGTCCGCCGGCGGCAGGAACCTGAGGTAGCCCTTGGCGGGCGGTCGTGGGGCCGGAAACTGCACAAGGTCATGTTGTAAGTTGACATACAGATACCGTCAGCAGGGCATCAGCCATCCATGTGACACGTGTACACAAGGCCGATGCGCCCTGTGCATGCAGGCCAAATCGATCCCTCTGCTTGATGGGTGCATGCCTGAGCAATTGCATGCAGGACAAGCAAGCTGGTGTGGGCTCACAATGAAGCGCAGGAAGTACTCCCAGCCGGCGGCAAGCGCGCCGTCCAGGATCGCGCCCAGGAACACGGCCCACGCCAGCCGCGAGGGCATCGGCACCAGGCTGAACCATGAGCTGAGGCCTCTCGGGAAGTCCAGTATCAGCGCGATCAGCAGCACCCAGCCCCACCTGTGTGTGGCAGAATGTATGGCATCATATCATTGGCTGTTCTCGCTTGCATTTTCGACAATGTCCAAATCGGCGATGAGGACAATCAGCAGGACTGGAAACAGCTCTGATCGACTCCCTGCTGACCGATATGACGTATTGAAACAATGCGAGGCTGTCAGCACAACACGACCTTGACATGAGTAGGTGTCTGCCTTGGGCTTGGCAATTGCGGGGCAGTTATGGGACAATGAGCAGAGTGCACACCGCACGCAGCCCGCAAGGCCCTTGTTGTCAGCGAGCGCTGTGTTGAAGGGGTGGCCGATGTAGTTGACGGCGAACGTGGTGATTTGGATGATCCAGTTCACCAGGAAGCACACCGTGTTCACCAGGTTGGGCTTGAACTCCGCGTCCGGCGCCTGCCGGTCCTCCTGTACCAACATGGTGACGCTATTATTAGGTGAGAGTTTCATGTGCTGGAACACATACCAACACCACACCATGCGAAGATGCTGACTTGTTTGCAACATGTCGAGTCGAGACCTCTCAAAAATTGCCCATGTCATATATGACCCAGCATTACATGCGAACGGTAGACATCTGCCAGGCATCTAGTGGAGCCCGCAAGCCATCCGCTGGCTGCCCGACACAGCGCTGGCACGACAAGTGTTGATCAGGAGTCAGCAGATGCCGGTCACACACCGGGGACATGCCGGACTTGGCGACGTGGTACATGGTGGCGAGGTACACCAGGTGCACCAGAAACTGGCCCAGCAGGCTGAGGAACACGTAGGCGCAGAAGATGTTGGGGTGCGGCCGCTGCGCTGACAGCCGGCCCAGCGGCTTGGTATTGGACAGCACGAAGAACATCGCCGCGCTCAGCACCCCCATCAGCGTCGCCTGCGCCAGACTCATCACGGTCTCCGCACAGAGTGCTCCAGTTGCAGCAAATTCTGCACAGGATGCCTCGCAGCAGCGGACCCTATCAGGCTGTTGAGGAGTTGCACGCCGTTGATGCATCGCTGGCCACATGGGCTCGAGCAACATTAAGTGGTTATCGATGCACGTCCAAATTCCATACAACAATCATGTGCTCTACTGCAGTCAGGTCTGAAAACGGCCGACCTGCAGGTCGCCCAGCTTGACGCCCTCCAGGTACATGACGGACAGGCTGTAGGCGGTGCTGAGGCACAGCAGCCCCAAGATCTTGAACATCTGCAGCACCGACGAGATAGGATTGTCAAGACAGAGTCCAAACTGAGCCTGTCTTGGAGACAGAGCCAGAATGCATACTTTCTACTTGGTGCTCAGAGCACGTTGCATATGGCACATTGCGACGTTGCAGCATGTCAACGACCTTGAGCTGCATTTGGTCACGCTCACACAGGCCTGCAATGTTTGCTGGATGATGATTCTGCGGTCCCCACCTGCACGGTGGTGACCAGGGTGCAGCGGCCCTGCTTGATGATGTCGGTCACGGGACCAATTGCGGTGTCCTTAGCCGTGAAAGGCGCTGCCATGCTGGCATCACCCGGCTTGACCATTGGCACCTGGAGCAGCCAGTGCATCAGTATGTGACATTCCTCTGAACATTGAAGTGAGGAGCATCGGACTGGTTGCATGTCGCTGAGATCTGCGGTGCTCAAGTGTTGCCTGTGCCCACTCAGGAGGTGTCCTGGCAATCAAACACATCTAGATGCAGCTGCTCTCGCCAACTGTGCCGGCAGCGATGGCGGCCGGGCTGCCCACGCAGTGATAGTTTCGTGGAATTTTAGCTGAACGTGTTGCCATAACCCCTGGTCACGCTCAGGCACTGAACGAATCGTCACAAAGCCTCAACTTGCCGTCGGCGCCAGCGGCGCCGGCAGCAATGGCCGCCAAGCTGCCCAGGCAGTGATAGGTTTGCGGAGTTCCAGCTGAACGTGGTGCCATGCACAACCCCTGGTGACTCAAGGCACCGGACACAAAGTGTCGCAAAGCCTCACCTCGCCATCCGCGCTGGCGGCGCCCGCCTCCAGGCTGTCCAGCCAGTCCGCCATCTCCTGCAGCTTGGGCGTGATGGGCTGCCCCTTCTTCCGCATGTTGTCCAGCATCTTCGTGCCCGCCCCTGGCTTCTTCTGCGCCTCGGCTGCAGGGAAGGCATTCAGCAATCGATCTGTAGGTAACTGCTAAGGATGCAGCCACAAATCGTATCGCTGCATGTCACCCAGCATCCCGATGCTGGCTCTGGCCTCCTCAGCAACCTGCCTGCAACATGGCAAAATAGCAATTGTCCATACAGGCAAGCATGGCCGATGTCTGCCTGCCATCAGGCCTTTCTCAGCTAGAATCGTCTTGCAGTAGAAGCAATGTCTGCACAGACGCAGGTTTGCACGACTGGTACAATGAACGCAATGCTGACCGCCGCCCCGCCCGCCGGCGCCGCGGCCTCCGCGGCCGCCCTGCGACGCCGGCACGACTGCACGGCTGCCTGCTGCGCCCGCACCCCTGCCGCTGGACCCAGCCCTGCATACCCATCGACGTGATATGGTTACATCCCAGGCAGGTTGAGGAAGTGGATAGGTGCGTGGGCGGTGCATGTCAGCAGTTAAGGCCACAGCGAGACAGCATGCAACGACAGGACCCAGATCACATGTGCGCAGGGCAACAGTGGTGACTGACCTGCCGCCGCCGCTGCGGTCGCCAGGTCCCCGCCCTCGGCCACCACCAGGCGGGCCGTTTGCAGCGAGCTGCTTTGCCGCCTGTGCAAACGACGTTGCAGGGCATGAGCCACCTATCATGTCTGCTGTTTGAAGGCGGCTGCCATTGCCATATCACCCAACATGCACCTTCTGACAATGCAGATGCCCAGTGACCAGCTGGAACAGCGGCGCGCGGTGAGTGGTTGAGCATCGACACCTTTCCTACTGCCTTCTGCCTTCCAACTGCCTTTCCTATTGCACCTGGCTGGGCGCGAGCAGCGCCACGCCGACGTGCGCGGCCTTGAGGGCGCCCACATCGTTGGTGCCATCGCCGCACATGAGCGTGGTCTGCCCGCCGGCGCGCAGCGTCTTCAGGATCAGCTCCTTCTGCTCCGGTGACGTGCGCGCAAACACCTGCACCATTGTATTGTCCCTTTCCAGGGTTGATCATAGACACTGTGTAGATATGTCACTGGGAAGCAGCTGCAGTGTGGAAAGTTGCTCGTACATGTCTGGATTGGGAATGTGAGTGCGTTTGTGAGTGGCAGCAATGCTCCTCACATGCTATGCAAGATACAAGATGCCTTGCTTTCAGCATCGAGAGGAGCGGAGGTGCACCTGTGTCAGCGGCACGAACAGCGGCGCAGCGCCGATCTGCTGTATGTGGTGCAACGCCTCGCCGCCCAGGCACAGGTCGAACTCTGATGCCAGCGCCAGCACCGCGCCGCGCTCGCGGCTGAACGGCTGCCGCACCGACTCGTCAGGCGACACCCACTCGAAGTGGCTGTCGGGCTCGACCTCCTCTTCGGCACCAGGTTTCCGCCGCATCGCGTGGCCCCTGCGGACAGCAGACTGTTGCCATTCAACTGCCACAAAGCAGTCTCGCAGAGTCGCAGTTTCCATTCAAGGCATGCTGCATAGCCTGCAATGTGCTGCGGTCCATCCAGATTCGGCTGACGGGAAGCATGTGACATTCCACAGTGTGCATGTGCTCTCCTGCAAAGCATGGTCTGCTGGCTCAAATCTTTTCTAACCGCTCTGGCGCAGTTCGATCAATTGGAAAATGAAGTGCAGCAGCGCACTTGTGGCTGGCGATGAGCACGGGGCGGTCCACGATGTGCAGGCGCCCCGCGGCGAAGCACGCCGTCAGCGGCGTGTCGCCGGTGATCATCGCCAGCTGGTGGCTGCTCTCCGCCAGCTCCCGCAGCGCCGGCTCACTCTCTGCACATTGGTGGTGCGGAAGTCCGACATGGAGCTGAGTGCTGTCAAGCAGGATCATCGGCACATGCCACAATCGTGGCCTCCCTTGCACAGTGTTGCAGATGCTTGATCCTGATGCAGCATTTTGAGACAGTCTGCTCCTGTAGCACCCAGCTGGTGACATAGCAGCTCCTACTGCAAGCAGGTGAGACTGTGCATCATTAACACTGAGTTCACCATACGTTTGCACAACGAGCAATGCCAGGAACACTCACCTGGCTTCAGTGGGCAGGCAAAGACTGCAAAGCCAGCGAATGTCAGGCCGGCCTCGGCCTCTGCTCGCGGCATGTGCCGCAGTTCTGCCGGCCCTGCCTCTGCCGGCAGCTGCTTGTACGCCAGTACGATAACCCTGACAACAGCATAAGCAGCTGGCATGTGTTGTCGTCTGTGTGAGCAATGCAGTAGCATCCTGTGCAGTCTGATTTTATGTCGCCAAATGCAGTACCTTGCAGATATGCTGTAGTGCCACTGCTGTACCTGGAGCCCTGAGCGGCATGCTGCTTGTACGAGGCCTCGTAGTCCGCAGGTACCTCTGCCAGGAATTGCTCCATCACCTGGACACAGCACGAACCCTGTTGTAGCTCCATGCTTTATGCAGATGACGGCGCCACCATTGAATGGAGGCTGCAAACTGATCCATTCATGTCACACATTGTCGCAGGGGTGCAGAGCGGGAACTGGGTTCTTTGCTGTTCCCCACCTCAGGGGCACCCTTGGCCACCACCCAGAAGGACGCGGCATTGCTGCCGGCGGAGTCCAGCCGCACGATGGCCGCCATGCGCTTCAGCATCGAGGAGAAGTAGTAGCGGTGCTCGATGGTGAGCGTCTCCCGCAGGCTGCCCGCGCTGCTGAACGCGCCGTCTGCGTGTCTCCACCCTGCAGCAGCATTGGGGCTGTCCAAGTTACACAGTCAAACAGAGCCACTTTCCGACTGAACAGTGATTGGCCACGACACCTTCAAGTTGCGCAGCGTGCAGCCATTTGAGGTAGCTCTCAGGGACATCATTCACGCTCAGCCTGTTCAGCCTGTCAAGCACCTGGTGCCATATTGGGATTCAAGGCATTGATGCACGTCAAAGGTGAGCACCTGTGGAGTTGAAGCCGGCCAGCTCCAGGGGGTCGCCGACCAGCTCGCCATCCACATACACCAGCGAGTGGCAGCCCGCCAGCACACGCTGCACCTGCGCTGGGCGAGAAGCGCAATCAATACGAGAACTAGTTCCTTCCCCTGAAGACTTCGATTTGACGAGTGGCAAGAAGTTGTGCACTCTTGCGGTCAGCGACATGAGCATGACTCTCTTAAGCAGTGGACACTCTACTCAGCTCATGTGTGGGTTGTACCTCTGCGGGCACTGACTCCCTGATGTCACGCAGCAACTCGGCGCCTCGGTTTTCCAGCCCTGCAAGGAATTGGACATACACAATTCACGCGCACTGCCAACCTCTCCGCCTAGACAGTGTGATGACAGATATGGCTTTTGAGTGACCTGGCCAGAAGTCACCTGCAATGCCCTCCAGCAGCATGTCATTGCTGGTCAGCGTGCCCGTCTTATCGAAGCAGCACACTTCCACCTGCACAGAGCACAGCTGATGATGCTGGTCATTGAGGCCTGGGCTGGCTGCAGCGTTTGACACGGCTGACCGGATACCTCAATGCGGCAGGAAGACCGTAAGCGAGCATATGGACCTCACAGAGCATGAAGCACTGTGTATGCGAGGTATCACTCACAATATGTAAGACAAATTTGCACCTTGCCGGCCATGACGATGCGGAAGGGCTCGGTGCAGAACACGCGCTTGCGGGCGAGCGCCAGCAGCGAGGCGTTGATGGCGATGGACAGCTCCATGGGCAGCTCTGGCGGGATGACGCTGGTGATGATCATACTGCAGTTCAGGAACAGCTTGAAGCGGCTGCGGCCCTCCTCCTGCAGGGGAGACGGGATGGCAAGGGCTTTAGGGTTTGCTCAGATTTGCAGCTGCGTGGAGCACCCCAAAACAAGGCACCCTGAACTCACCAGGCGCTGCTGATGAGGGCCCCATCAGAGCTCTCCATGGGTCGTGCTCGGTACAGTCACATGACAGTCAGGCCCACGCACAGCAGTCTGGCATCCCGTGACACAGGTCCTGGTGATCACCTGCAGGCCGTGGTACAAAACGTAGGCGGAGGCGGCCAGCGCGAAGATGAGGAGGAACAGGATGAAGAGGCCCGTCTCCCAGTTGTTGGCCGTCACCCGCTCGGTGGAGTGCAGGATTGTCCGCATCAGCTGGCCTGCAGCGAGTGCCAACAATGGTGCATCAGTGGACTGTGAAGGGCGAATGGCAATTTCGTAACACTTGCATGGTCATTGACCAATGCAGGCCAGGATGCGTTGCAACTGGCTAAGCATGTGATACCTGCCTTGGAAACTGGTCAAGTTTGAACAGAGCCAAAGTTCCATTGCTCTGCACATAGAACACGAGATTCTTGCCTTGGGAGGTGTCGAAGCCGGTGCGCAATACGACAGCAAGGCAGCCGCCGTCCGGCGTGCGGATGCGGGCGGCCTTATCCCCGGTGTGCTGCAGGATGCGGGTGCCGCCAAACAGGATGTGCGCCTTGTCCCGCTGGATCGACAGCCGGTCACTGCAGGGCAGCATGCCACATGTCCTTCTCCGTCTCATGTGCACGCCGGCAAGTGACACGCTGTACTGCATAGCAATCCGCCATACAGAGATCATCACTGTCGTTTGATATTCATTAACTCTCACACCTGCCGGCAAGGGTCAACTCCTCAGCCGCCTCATCCGCAGGCGTGCCCAGCGGGTTCTTCCACTGCGGCGTGGACTCGCCTGTGCCAGCAACGACACCCCATTGCACCACATGCGAGGGTAGGCAACACCTCTGGACCTGAGAAGCGTGTCAGCGTCAGGCCGCATGAATGTTCGAGAAGGGTATGACATGGCCCACCCGTCAGCACGGCTTCCTCCACGATGGCAGTGCCTGCCAACAGGAGCACGTCTGCGGGCACCACCTGCTCCGAGTGGCCCTCACCTGCAAGTCGCAGCAGTGGCACCTGACCAGCTGGCCATCAAGATGCACGCACCAGCGACAAACGTTTGTTGAATGCCCAGCACGAGGTTGAAACGAGTCCGAGCTGGCGAGGTGCATGGTTGAGGGCAGCGGCGCTGGCTCAAGCGCACCATGCGGCCTGCCGATGGAGATGACGTCGCCTGGCAGCAGCGCGTCGCCCGGCAGCTGGTCCCACTGCCCTTGGCGGTACACCTGGCCATCGATACAACGAGCTCATTAGTGAGTCATTTGGTTATCCAGCTAGTTGCAAGTGCGCGCTGCAGCCCGGCACCGACTACAGCAAGCTACAACAAGAGCCCGTCAAGTGATGTGCACAGCTGACCAGAAGTACGTCAAGATTTGCAGCACCAGTGGCAAGTGGTGCGGTTGTGCATCATGCACCTGAATCGGCTGCTTGGGGGTGGTGAGCGAGCGCAGCTCCTTCAGGTTGCGCAGCCGCTGCGCCACGACTGTGCACTCGAACATGACCAGCATGCCCAGTGTGAACAGCGAGTAGTACCTACAGTCGGTTAGTGAGATCAACTGGTCCGTCTGAGAAGATCCCTGCCTGTCTGCAGGTAAGTGCTGGATGCACAGGGCCATTGGAATTGCAGTTATGCACGCACCAGTAGTCGTCCAGTGCCCACAGCGCCACACAGCATGTCTGGAAGCAAAAGAATGGGGCTAGCAGGTGCTCCTGCAAAGTCAGATGAGTGAATTTGAATCGCCAGCAAAACATCAGTCAGAGCCCAAGACATCTTCTCGTTGTCTACAAAGGAGTGCCGGCACATGCTGCACATAGCTGAAGGACTCACCTGCAGCAGTGAGCCGAATGGTGGCAGCGGTACATCGAACTGATTTGGGCCCCACCGCTGCAGTGCAGTGGCTACTTTGTTCTGGCTGCCAAGGCCGCTTGCCTTGCGGTACATGTCAAAGGTCTCCTGTAGGAATGCACCGCTAATCAGGCCGCGTGGTGATATGGTTGCATGTCGTGCACAATGCATGACTTCTATTCGCTGACACACAGTCAACGAACGCTCACATGGTCTGGGAACTGCAGCGTCTTGAAGACGCCGGCAGCAGCATCCCAGCAGAAACGCTGCTTGCGGTACTCGAATCCGACCTCCGTCTCATCATCCTGAAATGACACCCAGCAACATCACAGCTGGTTCGTATGGCATGTGCTGACTGTCCAGGTGGCTTATCATCCTGAGAAATCACCCGGCAACATCACAGATGGTTCGAACGGCATGTGCTGATTGTCCTGGTGGCTTATCAGAGTGATGGCATGCAACGCAGTGAGCTTGCGCTGATCTGCTGGCGGCAATGGGCCTGAACCCACCAAGACGCGGTGCTGCAGTGGCACGATCTCCGGCAACCCCGAGAACTCCATCGGCAGCACCAGCACATCTGTCGCCTGGCCCAGGCTGATGCGGCTGCTGAACTGCATGCGGCTTGCGAAACTGACGTTCCAGTAGATGAACAGCCGCAGCAGGATGTGCAGCGTGAGCACGCCGCAGCCAGCCAGCCTCCATGCATTCAGTGCCTCCCTGTGTCACGAGACTGTAATATCGGGGTGCCATGTTCAGGCACTCGTGCCGGTGTGTGATCATGTGCAGATGCAGAAACATGCTGCAATGTTCAAGAGAGTAGGCCGCAGTGCACGATGCAAGGGTTGGCAAGATGAGTCGCTGGAAAGCTCACCAGTGGCCTCCCAGCAACAGAGAGGCCATGCGGATGCCGATGCAGCCGTATGTGACGGCGAACGGGATGCCCGACAACTCGATAGGGATGTTCTGCACCACATACCGCGGTCGTCTGCGCAGCAACCTGACCTCGGCGATGCCCTTCGCCTGCACCAGCGGTGTTGGCTTGGCCTTCACCACCATGATTTCAACCCTTATATGAGTGTCCACAGTCTATTCTATGTGGCCCAAGCTTTGATGGTGCAGTGCCAGTGGTACCTTCATTCCAATCATCACCGAAAATGCAGACTTTCAGGCAAGCAGCAATGCTTCTGCACGCTGTCACACATGTGCATGTACACGCCGGACGAGCAGGGGATCGAGCAGGGGAGGTGTGCAAAAGCGAGTATGCAGCATGAAGCCGGACATTCAGTGGCCATCATCCATCAGTCATGCAGGGACATTGCATTGCAAGCTGGGGAAACGCCGCTCCTTCGGTGCAAAATGTGTTTGCATTGGCTGTAAGCACCCTCGACAGACGGTCTTGCCCGATCTTGACGGCCCCGCCCCGCCTGTTGAGCCGTGGTACAATCTGCATTGCCCTGTATATGTGACATGCATGCCGCCTGAGAGCCGCCATTAGACAGCAAGCGGTGACCACCTGCATGGGTCAGCAGTCGCCTGATATGACCGAGGCACAACGCACAGCGTGGGTGGTGGTACTGGGCGATTTTGGCCGCAGCCCGCGCATGCAGTACCATGCCCTGTCGCTGGCAGATCAGGTAAACACGAGACAACTGCACGAAATGCTGATAGTATTGATTCTTCAGATGCCCACGTACAACTTTTGACCATCCTTGACTCACTGCAATGGTATATTGTGCATTGCAGGCCCAGCTTTCGGTTGAGGTGCTCGCACAGGGCGGCACCGAGCCGTTTGCAGCCGTGGTGGAGCACGACCACATCAAGATACACCACATCCCAGAGACGTGAGGGCCGAAGCATTGCGACTGTTGGAGACTATAATGCCAGCAAGATCCTTGCACAATCCAGCTCTGGCTGCATGGTTCTTGTAAGTCCTCGGATGACTGGTGTTGCGCTGGGTGCTGCAGCCCCAAGCTGCTGCAGCGGTTGCCGCGGGTGGCACTGCTGCTGGTGAAGCCGCTGCTGCAGGCGTTTGCGCTGCTCTGGGCCATGCTGTTCCGTATGCCCTCGCCAAGCATCATGATGCTGCAGGTGGGTGTCCATCAAATGTCCAGCATCACATTCGTCTTAGGGCGTGACCCACATTCTGTTGAGGCGCCGGAACAGATTGACCGAGAGCATGCAAGCTTCCGGCAAAGGCCGCTTCTCGATGGAAGTCATTGTCAAATGATGCAGCTGCCGCCAACAATTCCGACGATGGTGCTGTGCTCGGTGGCGGCGTGGTGGCACCATGCGAAGCTCATCCACGACTGGCACAACTTCGGGTACACCCTGATGGCGCTCAACCTGGGCCGCCGCCACTGGCTGGTGAGCCGTGCTGGAAGATCTGGTTGATGCGCCTCCTGATGCACATGGTGCTGCTGCCTTGCAGATGCACCATGCTGTCATGTCTCAGACGCCAGGAATTCATCTGTGTCCCGATGCTCACAATGTTTGCACAAACACCGAGTGCACAGGTTGAAGCGGCGGAGCGGTATGAGCGTGCATGGGCGCGGCGGGCGGCGGCATCCTTGTGCGTCAGCGCGGCCATGCAGTCCGAGCTGCGGCGCAACTGGTGCGGCCTGACGCTTTTGTAACTGTAGATTGGACTGGGAGACGGACTCAATGGTACCTAATAAAACGCTAGGCTGCATTGGGGTGTGCACACGGCACGGTGCTATGGCCACGCGCAGCGGCACTCGTGTCCAGCTTAGCTGCCCAATGTATTCGACCAGCCATTGAATACCCTGGATGAGGTTCATCCAGCCACGCATGCAGGGGGGTGCGGGCGGCGCTGTGCTACGACCGGCCGCCACCGCACTTTCGGCCCACCCCGCTGGAGGAGGCGCACGAGCTGCTGCGGCGGCTGCGCCCGGTGTTGGCGGCGCCGCTGCACCCGCACGACTGCGTCGCGGCCATGTACGAGGGCGCCGATGAGGGCCAGGAGGTGCACGGCTGTTTGAGAAGTTATGACCTGTCCGATGTCTGAGCGGGTGCCATTGCACATACACTGCGATGTGCTTGAAGCTTGTCACATCCGAAGTTCCGGGGTAAATATCAGGTTCTGTGTTGTGTCGCACTGAAGTAAGGCATTGGTTGCAACAATCAGTCAGTGTGGCCAGTGCAGGCCGCGCCGTTGTCGATGTGGCAGTATCCTTCGCTCTTGGCAACACGCAGGGCACGCCGCTGACGGCGTGCAGCAGGCGGGGCGCGGTGCGGGGGCGGCCCGACCGGCCGGCGCTGGTCATCAGCAGCACCAGCTGGACGCCCGACGAGGACTTTGGCGTGCTGCTGGAGGCGGTGCGGCTGTACGACCTGCAGGTCCGCATTTGCTGCTTGATTTGCATGCAGACTGCCAGCGACCTGCAGGTCCGCAGGCACGGAACTTGTGCATGCAGGCTGTTCACACGGTAAACGGATGGTACGCAGATTGGTGTTGCTACTGCTGTCAAAGGTGCAGCCGACACTCGTGCCGCTCTGGCAACCTGTGGCTAGGGGCAAAGGATGGCTTCGCAGTGCGATGTTTCAGAAACCCACCTGCCACGATGTTGCAGCTGAGTTGAGGTACCCAAGGCTGCAAAGCCTGCTGAGGGCAGCGACATGCGAGGTTGTGAACGTTCATGATGGTGAAAGCGCCGGGCATGTCGTTGCAGTCGCAAGCGGAGCCGGCGCGGCTGCCGCGCCTGCTGGTGGTGGTCACAGGCAAGGGGCCGCAGCGGGCTGCATATCTGCGCCGCCTTGGCCGGCTGGACCTGCGGCGATGCGCATTCAGGTGAAGCACTGTATGCGAGGCCATAGCATACCGAATCACACAGCGCCAGATGCAGCAGGGCTTCGGGCCGGTGACAGGCACTGAGCGGCCCTGATGCGCTGCCCTCGTCTGCGCTTTTACAACTGTGGGTCACAAAGACTGAGCAGTTTTCCAGCAGTCATCGGAGCCTCATGCTGTCAGCGCGTTGTGTCTGCATGTGCCAAATGAACGACTGGCTCGCCATCCTCCACAGGACGGTGTGGCTGGAGCCAGGGGACTACCCGAGGCTGCTGGGCGCGGCAGATCTCGGCGTGTGTTTGCACACCTCCTCCTCCGGCCTGGACCTGCCCATGAAGGTTTCGCTTCACATCTTGCTAACTTGCCTACGTCAATTGTGTCATAAAGCCTCCGACTGTGGTCTGGACGGATATTGAGGCCCTGACTTCGAACCCCTCGCCTACTCATCTCAGCCCGGTCCTGTGCCCCTGCATGCCCAATGTCTGCTGAGCGGTGCGCAAAGCAGCTATTTCTGGTTTCCAGCTGCAGTGCTGGCGCCCCACTGATGGCTTGGGGTGGCTGTCATAATTAATACCTGATGTTTCTTTTCAGGTGCTGGACATGTTTGGGTGCGGGCTGCCGGTGTGCGCGGCAACGTACGACTGCATTCGGGAGCTGGTGTCCGATGGCGACAATGGCCTGCTCTTCAGCGGGCCGCGCCAATTGGCCGCCCAACTTGCAGAGCTTCTAGCGGGACTGCCCGGCAGGTATGCATTGCAGACCATGATTGTGGGTTTCCGTCTGTTAGATACTGTGCTGAGGTGGCTGAGCGCCAGTGAACTGTCTTATCAATGAACAAACATCAATGCAGTGCGAAGATCATGTCTTCCTGTGTATCGCAGGCCGTCCAAGCGGTTGCGGCACATTAAGCGGGTCATAGCAGCGGCGGACGATGTGCGATGGGCGGACACCTGGGGCGAGACGGTGCTGCCGATGGTCCGCAGGCTTCTGCAAGACCAATAACGCTGGTGGCATGCCGTCATCATGAATGGGGTTGTACCTGTTCAAGCAGCATAGCAAATCCAGCAGCCATGCTGTAAAGCGCCGGCGTCAGCAATGCTGCAGACTCGTCACGTCTTGATTCACGGCTCGCTGAAATGCTGTGGAATACTTGGACGGCTCCGTATGATGAAACTGCAGTCCTGTTTGATGCCACTGCAGTCCAGTATGCAGTCCAGCATGCATCATACCTAGGAATCAAGTGGGTTCTGCATGCCACTCCAGGGTGGGTTCTGCATGCCACTCCAGGGCGGGCATGCCACATTGCAGAATGAGCTCCAAGTGCTGCTCATTTGCAACTTCACACGCAGCAAAGGTATACTTCCATGCTTGACAAGAGTGCTGCTTGCTATCGAGGCTGTCGTTGGACGCAATCGTCCTTGTTGAGTTGCGATCGCACAGCACAAGACCAGCGACCTAGAGCATTCGCATCAGTGGCTTCTTGTGGGTGTCAGCGGTCGATCCAAGTCCCTGAATCTCATCAAAGGCGCCGCCGATGACAGAGTTGCGCGCTCTGGACAGAAAATGGCAGGAGCTAGATCGGGCGCCGCGGGGCCCATCCGCAGCGCAGCTCTCCCAGTACCTGCGACAGGTGACCGACTCCAGAACCCTACATCTTTAAGGAGCTCGTGCCTCACCGCTAGTCGCTTCCCGCATGTTTTCTGAGGACCTGGGGAGGTGCACCCTGCCTAGCGCGAGTCTGCGCAGCTGTCCTTCAATATCCTCCGCATCATGCTGCAGGTCAGGGAGCTGAGGGTGCGCGACTCGGAGGGCGTCGTCCGATGGGGCACGCTGCTGCTGACCCGCCACGCGTCGTCGCTGTCATACGAAGAATGTGCGCCCATGCGCCCCTGGAACAGCATGTCCCAGCATGCCATCGCCACTTGCCTTGCCCACGTGGCGCATGCTGCTGGCTGCTAACGTTGCTGTCCATGATGAAGGTCAGGATCAGTCGAAAGGGAGGATTGCAGCATGCTTTGTGTGCTGCAGTGTGGCTGGTGAAGGAACAGGTGGCCATCGCGGCGATGGATGGTCCCAACCCCCAGCTGGCGCTGCAGCTGGTGGAGTCGATCCGCACGCAGTTCCCCAACAGCCGCCGCGCAGACCGCCTTACGGTACGAAATCCTGCGCCTTATAAAGTCGACCCTACCACCAAGATTCCGGACTGGTCTGGATGGCACGTTCCCACATCCAGCTGGACATGCAGCAGTCTCTCTCGCCAGTGCATTTTATGTGCATGAGCGCCAGTCAACCATGGCAGCAGCAGAGCCAAACACGCCAACCTCCTGGAGATACAGGGCATGTACAACGAGTCGCGGGGCCGTATGGATGAGGCGCAGCAGTGGTACGAGGGCGTCATGGAGAAGGCGGCCCTGGAGCAGGGCGCCCTCAAGCGCGCGGTTGCCCTGGTGAGCTTAGGGTTTAGGGTTTGGCTCCGTCTGGCTCCTTGTCGCCCTGGTGGCCTGGCGCCAATGATGCCGGCGCCAATGGTGCTTGAATCGTGTGGGGTTTGGCCATTTGAGTTCCACGCCACCGGTGGTGGCAGCATGCGCTGGTCGAATCCCTGGGGCTGAGGAGCTTTTCTGGGCTGAGGCTCCTCTGCAGCATCGGCTCGAGGGTGTGCTGTGTGCAGGCACATGTGTGCAGGCACATGCCGTGCGCCTCTGCCGAACTGCCGTGAGTGCAGCCGCAGATCCCGCCATGTGTGCCGCCTAGGTGGCGGCCCGCGGCGACACAGCGAATGCCATCACGCTGCTCACAAAGTTCGTGGCGCTGTACGCCAACGACATAGAGGCCTGGGAGGAGCTGGCCTCCATGTACTTGCAGGTAGTAGGTCTCGACTGTGTGCAGGGCCACTTGCTGCTCCACAGCGTTCGCAGCTGGAGCCCACCCTGTCACTGCAAAACCCATTGAATGCGCATTGAGGTGCCAGTGCTTCAAGCCGAAGGGCAGGACATGCTGCACTCAGATGCGTGACAGTGTGGGCTGCTGCTTCCACTGCGCATGCCGTTGCTGTGTGTCGAGCAGAACTGTCAGCCGTCAACAGATGGTCTGAACATGTCGGTCCCGCAGGCGTCGCAGTACCAGCAGGCAGCGTTCTGCCTGGAAGAGGCCCTGTTGCACGAGCCGGGCCGCCTCAGCCTGCACCTGACCTACGCCGACACACTGTACACGCTGGGTGGGACGGTGCGTTTCGGATCTCAGGTTTAGATGATGGAAACGAAATCGATAGCTGTGGTCGAGTTTGCCAGCATGTGTGTACCCACCGAAAATGTGCAAGCTGCAATGAAACGGCTGTCATAGTGGGCATGTGGCGGTTTGGACGCTCCTTCCACATTGCAAGGGCGACTTGATTCAGGCAAACACGAAGCTGGCGCGGCAGTACTACGCTTCGGCGCTGCAGCTCAGCGGCGGCCGCAACCCGCGGGCGCTGTACGGAGCCGCCGCGGCCACCGCAGCACTGACGGCAGCCAAGGTCGGCAGATGACGCGCATCCACATCGCATCATGCCCTTGTTGCATAATGCAAGCCGCAACTGCAATCCGCAGCATGGCACAGCCCATTCAGAGTCTGCTGAACCATCCGAACATTGCTGAGAATGTTGCTTTGCAGGCGTCGGGCGCAGATGCGGACGGCCTTGGCGCTGCGGCAGCTGCCGCGCTCGTGCGGCGCTACAGGTGATTGCAGCACATCTACATATGTGATCGTTGGCAGCCGCCCCCTGAAGATTGTCGGACATGCGCCATGAATCATGGACGAGCAGTCATGCTCAGGCTGGGCGGATTTGTTCACGCATCGGTTTGATCTCATGCAGGGAAGAGGCGGAGGACAAGCTGCCCTTCGTGCAGCAGCTGCTGGAGGCTCAGGGTTTCAGAGGGTCCAAGCAGCTGCAGCTGACAGCCCGGTGATGGTGCAATGTGCGTGACTGAAGGCCATGCGGCAACCCGGCTGTGTTGCTTCTGATCGCGGGCCTGCTTTCAAGTCTGCCGTGTTGTTGAGGTTCGGCTCTGTACGTGGTTTTGCAATGCAAATAGTTCGATTCCGACTCACCATCAACTTCACTGACTCTGCACTGAATACTTCCGAATTCAAAACCATCCCAAGACCCAAACTGTCGATCGGACCCCTTCTCTGCAGTGACTCGCTCTCCAATTCCCCGTCGTCCCCCAAAATTCGTTGCATCCTCACCCACTATTGCTTCATGCAGTATGCCATTATCTAGTGTCAATGCCCATGGCTGTCCAGACCGCTGTTACTGAATGGGGCTCCAGCCATCGATTCGATGACGAAACCTAATCAGCCTGAATGAGGCTTGAGGTGTAAACTTCTCTCTCTAGCTAGAGCGCTGCCCGCAGCAGCGAGAAGTAAGTCGATAGCGAGTCCCAGGGGTTTGTGCCGCCGCAGCCGTCGCTGGTGAGGTACACAGCGCCGTATCTGGCGCTGCAGACCTGCATACATGTTGCAAAAAGTGACTTCAGAGCACTGGCACTGCATTGCCACACAGGTATGCAATAATTTCGTGAATGCACTCACTGGGCTTATTGCAATCATTGCGGCAAGTCACCCGCCAGTGTGACTGTTCTGCCCAGTACATGGACTGGTCTGCACCAGACATCATGCCACAAGCGGCGACTTACACACACATCCCGAGAGTCCACCTGTGCAAGTCTCTGAAGAGAGCTGATGGGCGGCTGGCAGTATACCAGTGCAGCAACTTGGTCGGGCCTGGCCTGCCTGTGACATGCAATTAGATACAGCTTCAAACATGCTTCCAGGATTGGCAAAGTTACGTTCTGTATGGCCATGCATGAGCCGCAGTAGGTATGTGTGCGCAGAGAGATCACATGCGGGCGTCCGCAGAAGAGCACCTGCAGTTATAGCCGGTGATGTCGCAAATTTTCGTGCCCTTGCAGTACCTGGATTCGCCGGCAGTGGCGAATCCAGGCGTGGGACAGATGCCATGGTTGTTACCCTTTCTCCAATTCGATGCTGCACAGCATGAGACGCTCACCGCCATCGAGTCATCTGTACACTCGGCTCCATTGACGAAAAGATGAGCATTACACAGGCATTGGACAGGCATGATCGGCATCAAGCATGGATGTAGCACACCTGGACCCTCATACCCCACTGTGACATTGAATGTTGCAAGAAACTGTGAAGGAAAACGTGTGCCCGAATTGATGACAAGGTACCTGCATGATTTTTCCATTTGATATTTCAGATGCGCTGTTTGCATGAAATGCCACAAGGCAGCTGTTGAAGTGAAAACATTGTTCGGTCACATACAGCTGCAAAGGGAGCAAACGGCCAGCGATGCACACTTGAAGCCGGCATCACGCCCCAACTTGGCAATGGTGTTGTATCTGGCAGTCATGGCTGCGCTGCCCTGCCACCTGCATGAATCCAGATCAGGCGTCAGTAGGCCGACCGTTGACCGCCATGTGAATAGACTCACAGCATACTTGTGCATGCCAAACACACATCGACTGCCACACGCTTGGCAAGAATCTTTTGCGTATATCGTCAGCGCACCAGCTGATGCCCTCATCGAGAAACAACCCGGTAATATATGGACGGTATGCTTCTTTGTACCGCTGGATGTCTTTGCTGATATCTGCTAGTGGTCGTTGACCATATCCTGCAACATCAGTCGGTTCAAATTGTCAGGTCACATGCATGGCGGACCCAGATAACATCACTCCTCGGCAAGATTGACTCTGCATGCCCACGATGAACTATTCGTAAGGTGTCCGCGAGTGATAACATCGACTGCAAGTCCACAATGGGCCATCAGCATGCACCTGTGGCCACATAGCCGACCAATGTGTTTCTGGCAGTCCTCAGGTGAGGCAGGCAGTCCACAGTGGCGTCGGTGCCCGTGAAGTCTGGTCCGCTGCATTCAGTGAAGAGTGAGGGGTCACAGCTGCCTTGACAATCGTTCCAGCTAGGTGATGACGTGCGCAGCGTGTGGGCAGCATGCATCACTCTGGAGTGCACAACAGCGCCACCTGTCGGGGTTGATGATGGCCACAACATTGGAACCGCCCGCAGCCTGCACGCCCAAAAGGGAGCATAATGATGATCCGAACACCCCGCGCTGGGATCTTGCATCGTCGTAAATTATCAGCTATGCATGGCGCAGTGCGTGCCTGGCTCGCCATGCAGTACACGTACCAAAGACACCCATTTGCCGCTGACGCCGAGCGATGTACAAGAATTGCTGCCCCCGGCGCCCCAATATGCCGGGACAAGCAGCTTCGTCGCCTCTGGGGCATGGAGTGCAAGTATCGGTTGTGCATGTCTTCGCACTTTGAGCCGTGCGCATGAGTATAAAAATGTGCTGCTGAGGGATGACTTTGATGACAACACTCTACCACGCCGGTCAAGATACTCACCCGAGCGCGAAGCCGCCAGCAGAAGTAGTGCAAACCATGCAAACTGAGCGCGTGAGTTCATCGGATGAATCTATCTGGCCCTACCTGCTTGACAACGACGTGACACTACCTGAGGCCTACCCCCACCTACCAGTAGAGCTTCAGCAATCACTCAAATGGCGCGTGCGCTCGAGAGAGAGAGAGATTGACGTTACACCATGTCGCAAGCCCTAGGGGGCTAAAAGGGTGCCAGCTACAGGGCGGGAGCCCCTCGCTGCGAAATCATCATCCAGACTCAGAAATGCTGCCGAAACACGACACGATGAAGTCTAGCACAGCTCGCTGGTCAATCTGGTTCATGAACTCCAGCATGGATTGCCCCTCCCAAAACAACTCGGAGAACTCGTCCCGGATATGCTGGAATGCTGCGCACTCAAACACCACATGCCGCTCATCCCCCAGCTGCGCTGCGTCACACTGCTGACAGAGCCGCCTATGCCTGTCGGTGCCATTGCGCCGCCCCTGGACAATAGGCAGTTTGTCGCAGCAGCCCAGCCGGAACTGCAGGTAAAGCCGCATGTGCTTCGGCGGCACCCGCTGGCGGAGGATCTGGAGGCGTTCTTGCTGCTGCGGTGTGCGCGCAAACCACCGCCAGTAGGTGCACTTGGCGGCGCCTTCTACACACGTGCGGGGAGAAGGGCTCAGCCGCTGCCGCGCTGCTTCCTGCTGCGCTGCGCGGAGCTGCATGATATGGCTGACATCCAGCTGGTATGCCCGCGGACCGCTGAGCACCATCTCGTACCCCACGCGCCGGCAGGCTTGCCGCAGGCCATACACCCAGTTCCTGGTGCCCACCAGGTGTGCCTCACACTGCGCATCCATCAGCAGCTCGTAGTGAAGGCTGCCCTCCCCCTGCGCACACAGGGAATTCCAAAAGCGCAGGCTGTGCGCCAGCCAGCGGGTCTGAATATCAGCCCTGCCGAGCTCTGCCATGAGGGCGTCAGTCGCAACAGAGGTTGGCAGGCGACATAAACCACAGAGAAATTTGCGGTGTAATGAGGCAAGCCTGTCACGCTCCTTTGCGGCAGCTGGATGCACACCCAGACAGTCTGTCACACCCAGACAGTCTGTCTCGTCGTCGGCATGATCGTACGGGATTCGTCACTGAACCCTGGAAAATGACCTAGGACTTGGTACTTCCGGGACCCTGGAGTGAGTATTCAAGAACAAATACCCATTACATGCGGAGGCCGCTTGGTAAGCCATCGTTGCGTGTGTGCTGTAGTCCGTCCGTTCCGCGGTTGATGACTTGTACAGGTCGCTGTTCTCGCTGTTCCCGTAGCACATGACACTCAAGATACAAAAGAGCCGCTGCCACAAGGAATCCGGCATAATTGCATCCCGCAGCTTCTGTTGTCTTTGAGTGCGCCATGTATGCGGCTCCTGCAAGACTCTACCGGCCGCCGTAGCCGCCACGACCTGCATGGACGATGCTACCATGGTAATGAAGAAAACTTGCAATGCACCTGGGTGACAAGTGACAGCAACAGATGCTGTATGTCGGCAGACTCGCACTCTCGGGAATGCGCAGGTCATGTGAGCACGCAAGAGCCCCCGGCTGCAGCTCCGGGTGCGGCTGGTCCAGCACTTGATGCAGGATCGCAGAAATCCTCACCGTAGCCGCCGGCAGGGCCGCCAAAGCCGGTGTAACCGGTCTGCGCCTGCTGCTGCTTCACACCCGGCAGGTTGGACATGCCCAGCGTCTTCAGCAGCTCCATCGTGTCGCTGTCCACCTGCAGCGGTGTCAGGACATTCAGTCACGATCTGCTTGCCATGGTCGCCTGACATCTGCTTGGCACCATGAGAAATGCCTTCTGAGAAGCTCCACATCGGCGCAGAGCACATGCTAGGGTGCATCTGTTGACCACGACATTGCAACACGTCGATGCTGACAAGAAGGGGCAGCTTACAGAAGTCGGTTGAGAGACGTGCAGCACCCACCTCGATGAGCTCGGTGTTGACGGCCGACTCATCGGGCACAAAGTCCATGCGCCGCTCCCGCTCCTCCTCCTGCATTGCGTCCGCAGCATGCACCATCAGCAACGCTTGGGCGCTTCTGTCAGCTTGTGTCAAAGTGCAAGTCCAGAGCCTGCCAGGGCCGTTGTCTTTACAGAAGCAGCACGAGCATGCAACAGAGCCAGACCTGCAGCTTGAGGGAGATGCCGCGCACTGGGCCCCGCTGGATGCGCTTCATCAGGTGCTGCACACAGGAGGATAGGCATCATCAACCAAGTCAGACCAGGCAGATACTTGAATGGGACAAGAGTGTGCCGTCCACCCTCCGACTTGCTGCAACATGCTTCTTGCTGCCACCCAGCTGTTGAAGCTTGCTGAGGTGCTGACGCAGCTCGCCGACGGATGTGTCTGCCCTCTGTCGCCTGAGATGCACTGCCACTCTGCTGCAGTTTTCACGCTGCTCAGTCACAGGGCTCCAAGTGCCATGACGGATGATCTGAGCACATGTCGCTGCTAGTCCGCCCAAGAACCGCTGCGGCCAGACCAGCCACCGGCAGGTACTAAGCAGCGTCCGCACAATCCTCCAGAGCTGCCACTTGCGGTGCTGATACTGCATGCTGGCTGCCTTGCAACTCCGCTGTGCCGATGCTCCTGCTGTGTCTGCGGCGCTTCACCATATCGCTGCACTCTGACGGCGTCAACCCCAGGACCTCCTGCATCACTGCAGTACTTTTGTATCCAAGAATCCTCACCGTGGTGAAGCCGGCGATCTTGTTGCGGAGGCGCTTGGTCTGAATGACTGCAATCTCCTCGCAGACCCGCTTGTTGGTGTCGAAGTCCGTGGTGAGGCGGCCATAGTACTTCTCAATGATAACACGGCTCGCCTTCTTCACTGTCTTGGTCCGC
Source organism: Tetratostichococcus sp. P1 (assembly GCA_036584455.1). Taxonomy (NCBI): domain Eukaryota; kingdom Viridiplantae; phylum Chlorophyta; class Trebouxiophyceae; order Prasiolales; family Stichococcaceae; genus Tetratostichococcus; species Tetratostichococcus sp. P1. The sequence continues at coordinate 1,248,626 of BTPI01000006.1, forward strand.
ACGCGCCCCTGCGCAGGCACAGCGGTTTCTTGGGTGCTACATCCACAAAGCAGGTGAGTGTAGTAAACATCAGCAAACAGCACGCAGCCCGGGCCAGGACCACCAGCAGCAGCTCACCATGGTGCCGCCACCTGCACCAGCCTCGGGCGCTGCGCGTGCGACAAACAAAGGAGCTAAGAGTGGGCAAGCCGCCGAGTGTTGTCTCGACTTAGGTCTGGCCTAGCGAAATTAGCTGCTGGCGGGCTTATGTCAACACACATGCGCCATTACCTGAACCGGGCTCCTGAGCTCACATCTGTCTTTCGGCACCGCTTAAAAGCCGTGCTATGATGCCAAGGACCTGCAATGTCGCTGTTTCCGGTCGCACATGACAATGCAGCGTCTCCAGTTGAGCCCAATGCCGCTGCTGGGGGCGCGCCCACGGGCGTGCAGGGCGGTTTCAGCTCTTTCAATGCCGCTGCATTTCTTCAGGAGCAGCAGAAGCCGTCGAGCGTCGCCCAACAAGGCCTGTCAGGTCAATGTGATGTCGCACTGATCCATATGTCCAGAACCAGAGCATGGCGCATCGCACGGCGCACGCGAGACCATGGAGGGTGAAATGTTGACACCTCAATGCTAGCTCACGTCGTCACCTGCAGCGGAGGAGCTCAACCGGGCGATCGATTATTACATGCCGTCCAGCAGCGAAAGCGAGGATGACGAGGACGACGCGGATGCTGCTGGGCAGCCTGCCCGACCAGCACCCGGGCCAGCACCCGCGGCAACCACACCCGGCGGCGGCAGCAGCGACTCGGAAGCCAGTGCAGAGGAGAGGCGCATCAGGAAGGATAGGTCTGAGTCTATGCCATGTGTGTTTGGCCCCTTGCAGCGACATCATATGCCTGCAGTCTGTATGGAACCCATGCGCATGCTGCATGCAGGCACCGGTCAAAGCGCAAGCGCAAGAAGGAGAAGCACCACAAGGAGCGCAAACGTGCCAAGACTGACGCCGAAAAGGTTTTGGCTCCCTCACACCAGGATGAGATGTGGCAATCGATGCATTGGCATTTTGGTGCTTGGCGGGTGCTGACGGTGTGGCACTGGATGTAATCTTTCAGGTGGAGGAGCTGGAAAGGCATGCAGCAGCGCAGGGCGACCTGCCGCGCCGCTCGCAGCCGCAGCAGTGGACTGGCACCGCTTCGGGCCAGCCAGAGCAGCCTTACTACATCGATGCGCAGGTCAGCATTGTAGATGCCATGGTCGGGTGCCAACCGACCTTGACGATGTCAGGCCAGCTTTGTGTGTTCCGGCAACAAGACACATTGATATGCATGAGTGCACATATCATTATGTGATGTGTTTCATCATGTGATGTGACTGTACTACAGGGTGACCGCAACAATGTGGTGTATGAATCGCTGTACCGTATGGACCTTGCGGCCTACTCACGGCACGATCCCCTGAAGACCGCAACTGGCGCAAAGCCGCGGTTTGGCTATGCGTATGGCTACAGGTGCGCCTCATGTCATCACTTCCCCTGCGAACAAACCTGCTCTGTGTTTGCCTGGCCGGATGTTTAATGCAATAGCTCCAGACGAAATTCCTCGTGTGAGGTCAGCTGCCTTGTTGCAGTCAGGACACGGATGGCCAGTCGCAGCGAGGGACTGCAGGCCGCCGGCAGCGGTACTTCCTGGCGAAGCAGGTCCGAAAGGAGCACGACGGCGGCGTGCCACGCGTCCGCTACCGCCTCATCGCCAGGGTGCAGTGGCAGACGATCTACGTTCCACCTTGCAACTCGTTTGAGCATGCACGGTGCCCGTGTGTATGTTTCAGATGCTTGGAAGTGCAGTTAGGTTGCAGGGGCATGTGTATAGAGGTTATGCATTGCTGCATAATACGGTTGCGATGCATTGCTGCACAGGACGTCAGTGGCGGCAGGGGTGGTAGCCTGGCGCTGCCACCGCCCATGCTGCTGCCGCTGCAGGCGGACGGCTCCAGCACCATGCGCCGCGCGCCGGCCAACCTGTCGATAGAACAGTTGCAGGAGCAGCAGCGGCGCAGGCAGCAGCAGCGACAGCAGGCAGAGCAGCAGCGGCAGCAGGTTCAACAGCAGGAGCAGCAAGGTCAGCATGCCCCCTTGACCACCCACGGCAGGCATTGGACAACACTATACTTGATGGCCCCATTGCCCGCCTTGTCTGCTGTTGCCCGCCGTGTCTGGTCCTCTTGGTGCTGATGACTCCGTCTTCTTCTACACTGTAGAGTCGTCAGAGGCAGCAGAAGTGGAGCCGGAGGGCGAGACAGAGGCGGTATACCTCATGCGCCGGGCAAAAGAGTTCAACATCGCCACACGTGAGCGGCCCGGCGACCTGCAGCTGTGGCTCGACTTTGCGGCCTTCCAAGACGAGGCACTGGCTAGGTATACTGCACTGGACGTCCCTGTGCTGACAGGCGCCTGGCAGCTTCTGCTGGAGGCCGGGCGCCTGAGCTGACACAAGCATGGCGAAATTGGACATGCTCCTTTGCTCTGTGCGTCATGATTGCTGTCGCCCGAGCTGGCTCGTGCAATGTAGCCAGCCTCCTGGTGATGCCTGCAGTGGCACGCGGGGCAGGGCGTCAGCCGAGGCAGCGCTGGCAGAGAAGAAGATCGCCATCCTGGAGCGTGCGCTGCAGCACCACCCCGCCTCGGACATCCTGCTGCTAGAGCTGCTGCGCCTGGTGCGCCTGGCAATGTCCGTGGCACGGCATCAGGCATGTCCACTGAATGTGGCCAAAGCGCTGTGAGCTCCTGCAATTTGACAGAGCAGTCAGCGGCTGCCAAGCCATCAGCTTCCACCCTGGCATGTCTGCATCCATTCATGACATCGGATGTGCTGTTTCATCTTCAGCCCTGCATAATTATCCATCGCAGGCATCCTCTGTGGGTGACCATGAGCAAGCGACAGACCGCTGGCGGGATGTCCTGCGGGCGCACTCCGGACGGCCAACACTGTGGCGTGCATACCTGGCGTTCCGGCGGGCGCACTTTGGATCTTACACTGCACGCAAGCTGCGCCACCTGCACGACGATGCCATGGACGTGAGGGGATCTCATGTCTGCCGCTCTGGCAGACACAAATGCGCGATAGACTTACATCTGGTGAACCTGTGAGAAGAAAAACGCAAGCGCAAGGGTGCTGCAAAACCCCTGGCCCTTCAATCTTGTGCGGATCTTCTAATAGCCTTTTGTTGAAGTCTTCATGATGTGTGTCTACCGTTCACTTGTGATGTGCAGGCACTAGCTCGAGAGCGGGTGACACTGCAAGCTGCCGGCAGCTCTGCCGTCGAAATGGCGGCCCTGGAGCAAAACCTGGTCGCCCTGCTGTGCGACGCCGTGGCGGCAGATCTGGTGAGGTTTTACAGCGGCAGCGTCCGAGCCTCCTGTGCCCTGTTCGTGTGCCTCAGAGTGCCACAGTGTCTTATACCCCGCTGATCGTGTTCTGTGATCAGAGCAGCCAGTGGCTCCTCCGTTGACAATGGCGCTGCTGCTTCCAGGCTTCTGGTCACACCGAGCTGGCAGTCGCACGGCTGCAGGCGGCCCTGGAGTACAATTGCTTTGACCCGCCCATCTTTGGTGCGGAGATCTGCTCCGCAACCGACCACTGCATTGCTGTGCATGCACCTGTCAGATCCAGGGGTAGGTTTGAGTACCATCTACATGCACGAGGAGTTCGTGTTCAGCAGCTGGAGACACTAGCTCAGTTGTGGCAAAGAAGCTGCAGTGCATGTGGCGGTAAACTGATGGGGCATTTCAGTACCTTACGCTGCATATTGGTACCATTGGCAGCCAATGATGCGGAGAAGCTGGAGGCCTTCCGTGATTTCTGGGACAGCGGTGACCCACTGATAGGCGACGAGGGCGGCCTGGGCTGGTTGCAGACCATCAGCGCACCCTCTGCAGGTGAACAGCTGTCCACATTCAGCAGTGACGCATCACTGCATGAGCATTGGCACCTGAACATGAAGGGGCTGGTCAGCAGTCTTCATTAGTGCGGTGTGCAATTTGCTGGTTGCATTGCAATGCAGACGCGGCGCCCACAGCTGCAACCAAAAAGCCTGGCGGCGCAGCATTACAAGAAGCATCAGAAGCAGCGGAGCCAGAGCCGGCCGGTGGCGGTTGGACGGGGTGGCAGGCCACTGCAGGGGGTGATGCTGCAGGCGAAGCAGCAGATCTGATAGCAGACGCCGCAGACACAGCGGACGCAGCAGCGGCGGCGGGCGAGCCGGATGCTGCAGATGCAGATGGCGATGAGGAGGATGCGATTGCTGAAGCTGCCGCACCGGAAGGCGTGGAGGAGACCGAAGAGGAGCTCATGGCCAGGTGCATTCTTCATGTACATGACACGGTCTATTGAAGAAGGTCCAGAGCACATTCGTCAGAGCACAACTCAACCTGTATACAGCCTTGCATGTCAAGGGCTATATGCGGGTTGGTTGCACGTAGATGGCCAATGCAGCCTACCCAAACGGCCGCACATCAGACCTGCAACTTCTTCAGGCTAGAGCTGAAGCCAGAGGAGCAGCTGGCAGGCTTCGACTTTACGCAGGCGTGCCGTGTGATGTCTGTGAATGGTGATCCAACCGAATGCTCGATCCAATTCTTTCGCCTGAACCAGATTGGGGCTGAAACTGGAGGAGCAGTTGGCAGAGTTGGATGCCGATGTCGGGGTGCCGCCAGCGATTGCCGCACGCTGGGCCGCAACGGAGGCGAAACGCTCTGCACAGCAGTGGCGGCCTGTCAGAGGCGGCGGTGGCGGCGGCGGCAGCGGCACGACCAATGGGGCAAACAGCGGCGACGAAGATGGCGGTGGCGATCATGCTGCAGCGGATGATGCGGTGGCCAAGGAGCGGGTCGTGTGCTTTGCAGATCTGGAGGACTCGCTGTTCACGCTGGGTGCGCTGATTGGCCCCCCTTGCATCGTGCAGCTGACATCTTTGTAAATACAAAGCCCTTCGATGCAGCTGACTTTTGCCTATTGACATTCAGGGGCCGACAGCTTGAGGCTTGCAGTGTGCTGACCCCTGGGGACGACACTCTGCTCACACCTCATTTGAAGGCAATCCCCTCGAAATGCTGATCCTCGTTGCCTCGTTGCCACCTTTGTCTGCAGCCACTGAGGGCGCAAGGCAGCAGCTGGCGCTTCGGGCCTGCGCACTGCTGGGGGCGCCGCTGCCGCCACATTTCTGCAGCAGCAATGCGCCCGGCGCTGGACAGGCGCACTTTCATGCGACATCACTTGCATCAGGTTTGCAAACAGGCCCGCTGCCTTGGATTCAATGTTGCTTCCGTCTCAAGACTACATTGATCTGGGGACAATCTCTAGTAGCAATCCGATCGTTTATGCAAGCAAGACAAATGGGACATTTGCTACAGGACTGGGTGCCGCGGCGCCACTGATGGCTACGCGGTGGCAGCCTGATGCATGCGAGCCGCTCTCCTGGGGGCTGCCGGGTGTGTTCGTGCTTATGTCGATCATAGCTTTGCCCTGACTTACATGGCACACCTTATGCTGAGTTCGATAGTATAAGCATGCATTGTGTAGCTTGCACATACGGATGGACTTGTCTGCCTGGTGTGTGTCTATGCTGGATTGCACATCCATAACGTTGTGACCGTGTGTCGAGTGCAGGAGCCACACAGCTTGACGAGCGGCTGCGCTGGCTGCTGCCAGGGGGGTTGGCGCAACCCTGGTTTGCGCAGACGCCGTCCCGACGCGCCTTCCTCGCCCGGCTCATGACCGTGCTACTGGAAGCCGGCCCGCTGCAGGTAGGCTGCCGGCCATCAGAGTCACGTCGCACCCACAATGTTCAATTCTAATCCCTACAATTCGCAGTGATGAATGGTCTCATGGACAGTCTCAATGGGGATAGGCTGCAACTTGACGAGCATGATTTCCGCCGCAGGGGAACCGCGGGGCCGCGCTGGCCTGGCTGGCCGTTGAGGCTGCGCCCGCCACCGCCTTTGCGTTCCCTGACGACAGTGGGGATGCCGTGCCCGCTGACCCCCCTTCTGGCGAGGCTGATGCGGTAGCTGGGGGTGGAACAGCACAGGGTGGGGCCAGCGGGGCCGCAGACACAGCCGAGCTGCAGCCAGACTGGGACAGAGCGCGAGCAGCAGCGCAGGTGAGCTTCATACATTGCCATCTGAAGTCGTATGGCCTGCAGCACACAGCCATGACCTTCACGGGCATGGTCAGCACAGCAGCTCCTTAAGACTTCCAATGATGTTGCTCACAAACACCCGCCCGCAACTGGCAGGCACTGCTGTCGCGGCGACGCGAAGCTGCACCGCTGTTTGGCGCGTATGCCGCCCTGGAGGCGGCGGCAGGACAGCACAAGGCCGCACGCCGAGCGTATGACGCAGCACTCGCCGCCGCGGCTACTGCGCTGAATCAGGTGTGCATCACCGTTTTCGCTTTGTGTTGCTATCAGGTCGCTTTGTGTTGCTATCAGGAGCGGTCGTGTACACCGCTGCACTCAGCACTCTGCGACCTTGCTAGACTTGGTACAGAGATCAGACATCGTTGATCAATTGAGGCTGCATCTCCACGAACAGGCACTGGCAGGAGGACCACCAGTCTCTGAGCAGCACGAGAGAGATGCAGCGGCAGCGCTCGCAGTGGCGGCCGACATCGCCGTGGCTTATGCGGAGACGGAGATGAAGCGCGGCGGCAGGGACGCAGTCCCACGGGCACTCCACTGCCTTGCCTGGCTGGGCGCTGGTGCGCCAAACTTTGTGCCCTACAGGTGCGCCGCCATACATGATGCTACTTTGCATGGAGCATATTTTTGATGGACCGCTCGGTCTGTTGCCGGACCGCTACTGCAAATCACCTTGCTTCGTCAACAGCAGGAAAACTGCCCGCTGATGGGGGTGTCCACACCGGCATGCGACTGCTTGCAGGGCGCCACCCAAGGGCGCAGCGGGTGCCGCTGTGGGATCAGATGCAGGTCAGCTGCAGGAGCAGCACGTGCTTTCGGCGCGGCGGGGTCTGCAGGACTGGATAGGCCACGTGCTCGGCAGTGCACAGCTCGCTGGCAGTGCCGGCGGCGGCAGCATGTCAGACGCCGGCAGCGCTGCTGGCGCCAATGGCACCAGCAGCGACAGCTTCAGCGGCAGCGGCCATGCCAATGCAAAACATGCCAGGGGAGGTCATGTTGAGACGGAACCAGGAAGTTTTGATGTCGATGCGCTGGAGGGCGGCGCCCTGGCGCCGCTGGTGGCAGCGGCAGCCCTGCTGGAGGAACTGCTTCCCGCTGCCGCTCCAGGGCTGGTGCCGGGCGGCCCCGCAGCCGGCGTGCGGAACGCTTCCCGCATCTACTCCCAGGTATGGCAACCTTCTTAGACACCTGCTGTCGTCGAGACTTTCAGCGGCGGTGAACATGCTGATGCCGATGCCCTCAGCAGAAACAGCAATCCCTGTCAAACCTGTTGCAGGTCAGAAGTACCACTTGCAGAGGGTCGTCAGGTAACCACCAGCAGCAAGTTCACTGCCGTCATCACAGGTGGCGGAAGCGGTGCCCGAAGCAGTGCAGCGGCAGAGTGCAGCGCTGGAGGGGCTGGCCGTCCGCCACTGCCGCCTGCTGCTGGCGGAGTGCCTGGCGGGCTCCCTGGCGTCGCCCCCACGCCTGGCACGCTCCCACATTCAGCAGGTAGCCGCCTGGCAGCCGGTGCATTCTGATGCATTGCAGCAGGTTTGTAAGTGCATAATGTCATGTTGGCTGGCGCAAGCGCACAGAGAAAATAGCTCATGAGAGTCTGCTTCACAAGTAGTAGGCGCTGCACATGGCCGGGCAGGCACGAAGCGAAGGGACCTAGATCTGCTGGAAGGGCCATGCTGCTGCTGGACAGCACCTGGTGTCTGCTAGCACAGGGCCTGGTACTGATGTTGGCAGAAGCCGAGGTCGGCAGAAACTGAGACTTCGTTCGAAAAGCCTCGCTGAGCCTTGACAGCGGCTCTGTCCAAACAACTTTTAGTGTGCCTGTCTTCGTGCAGGCCCTGGCGCTGTGGCCCCGCAATGCAGAGCTGCTGGCGATGCTGGCGGAAGCCGGAGAGGCAGAAATGTCTACTCCGTTCGACAAGCCTCGCTGAGCCTTGCCGGCGGCTCTGTCAACGACATGCCAATGTGTCTGATGTTATGTGCAGGCTCTGGCGCTGTGGCCGCGCAACACGGAGCTGCTGGCGATGCTGGCGGAAGCCGGGGAGGCGGCGCGGGCGACCGCCCGGCTGCGGCGGGACCTGGCAGCCGCGCGGGAGGTGCGCCTGTGTAATTTGCACGCTGAGCACTGCCTGGCTTCAGCGTAACCGGCACGCAGGGCACTGCCTTCGAAGCCAGGCCATGGGGCGGCTCTGGATGCTTCCTGCTTGTGCACGGCAAACTTGGCTGTGCCACCTCCTTCCAAACAGAGCATCCGTCTGCACAGTGTGCGCTCGGTGGCTGTGGCTTGCATCGGTTGAAAGTGCCTGCGTGCCGGGTGGCTGTGACTCGCATTGTTTGACAGTGCTGTGTACTGGGTGGCTGTGGCTCGCATCTCCGTTCATTGTGCTGTGTGGGTCCCGGCTTCTAGGCGGCGGCATGTCCGGCGGCGTGGCTGCTGTCGCTGAGGGCGGAGGCGCTGCGCCCTGGCGGCGGCCTCACCCTGCAGGTGCCGCTCGCCTGCATGTTGCTCTGCAATTTGTTGATGCAGTCTTAGTATGTGAGTCACTGAAGCAAGCGACAACAGACCGAGCATCGATCACACTTTGATTGCTCTCTGATTTTTGTGCATGTCACAACATGCCGCACATGAAGAGGTTGTCTGTTGCAAGTGCTGGACCAATTAGCAGGTGCACAGGCAGGCAGGTAGGCATCGTCGCTTGTGTTCCAGCATGATCTTCCTGCTGCTGCAGATACCCTCTCGAGCGGCTGCTCATTTGAGCCGCAGGTCAGCGAAATGGTTCCAGCACACTGAGTGGATGAGCTCTGCCGTTTGCAGAAGAGACCCACCAATCTTGCTTATCACTGCAGATTCTATTCGAGTGGCCGCTGGCAAATATGAATGTGCAGCACGGCGGTATGGCCCCGCAAGTCAGTGTCGATATCAGCATGGGCATTCACCGTGCCTCATTATATGAGCACCTAAGCTTCCGACCTGTCGATGCAGGCGCTCTTTGAGCGGCTGCTGGCAGGAGCACTGGGCGGCTATCTTCTGATGCTCACCGACCAAAGCGTGTTTGACTGACTGATACAGAGAGTCTGACACCTGTCCTGCAAGTGCAGATGCTGTTCGAGCGGCGGATGCGCAGGACAGCTCGAGTATTGGGATGTCCCTGTGAAAAGCGAGAGCAACTGGTTGCGGCATCAAGCCTGGCGCGTTTCCTGCAGACGCTCTTCAAGCGGCTGCCGGCGGATGCGCTCGGCGGCTGGATTCTGATTTCGACAAGCAAATGAAGACCTGTTGATCGCCACTGAATGCCTGGCACCATTTCTGCAGACGCTGTTTGAGCGGCTGCTGGCGGATGCGCAGGGCGGCGGCGCCTGCCCCCTGCTGTGGCGCGCCTACCTCGCCTACGAACTCGGTCGAGGCCGGCCCCAGGTCTGCAGACACGCTCAAAGTTCCCTGCATTTGATTGACCGTGTCGTGCCATTCCTGGAGCAGCAGAGCGAAGCATGTGCTGCATAGCGGGCACACCGCACATGTCAGCTGCCTGGCTGCCCGTTGCCAGGCTGCCAGCCTGCGTGGAACGATGACAAGTGTGCTCCGGCTGCCCGATCTGGCCGTGTGTTGGCGAAGAAGTCACCGCATCCGGGCTGTGCCCTGCAGGCGGCCCGCCGTGTGTACCTGCGAGCGGTGCACGCCTGCCCAGGGGCTGCGGAGCTGTGGCGCGACGGCTTCGCCTCCCTCGGTATGTTGTTGTGTTGTGACATCCTGCTGTAGGGTGCAGATCCATGACAGAGTTCACCGACGACCGTGCCGACGGCGGACTGTGCCTGCCACAACCGCTCGCAGATGCGATTGCAGCAGTCGGGTTGCTGCTGGAAATTGCGGGTCTGTGGGTGTGTGCCATTGTTCAACTGCTAGCACGATTTTCACCCCCAAAGTTTCCAACGTCTGCTGACCCACTGATAGCAAAGCTGAGTGGTGGCGCAGGGGAGGCGCTGGCGGCGGCGGAGGCGGGGGAGCTGCTTGAGTTGGCGGCGGACAAGGGCATCGCGCTGCGCACCGATGTGTACGAGGTCAAGCTGGCCGTCGCCGGCGAGGCCGCCGGCCTGGCCCTGTGATGGGTCGTCGGCCACATGCAGCCACTCGCTGCCATGCGAACAGGCAAAGTCGCCACAGCTGGCGCACCAAGCTGGCCGTCGCCGAGCAGGCCGCCGTCCTGGCGCTGTGATGGCTGGCTGGCGCTGTGATACAGTGCCCACTCGTCGCCGCGCGAGTCAGACAGTCGCAGCTGTCTGGCGCCACCGGGACCGCCGGGCGGATGCGCTTGGCCAGCTTCGAGTAATCATCCGACATGTTGCGGCACATCAGACAACTCGCTTGCAACGCCTGTGATGTGAGACCACCACACGCTGATCGGTTGGGGTGATGTGTATTTGTATGCAAGACAGATGGACGGTTGAAAGGTGCTACATATTCTCGGGATGGTGTTACATGCTCAGTTGTTCCAACGAAACCAGAGACACCAGCTACATGGGGACCACGACATGTGATCGCTGCGCTGCGGCATCAAACAGTTTACTGTGACTCAGTGCCCTCCTCACCGATCCCGAACGCCAGAGTTGTGAAACGAAATGCGCAAGCATGCACCAGACCGCTGCTCCCTGCCCTCTAGTCCGCCAGCCTGCATGGTCCCTCAACTTAGTGGTGCGCAGTGCATGCACAACAAATCGCAAACTGGTCAGGCCTTGCACCCCACACTTGCCAGACAGCTCCCGCCCACCCACTGTGTGACTCACGATCTCGCCCTGCCCAGGGGTTTGCCAGCCTACACTGCTGCTGCCCCAAAGCTGCCACTGCTAGCTCTGCTGCAGCCAGCGACCCTGCTGCCATGCAGCGGTCTGGCATGTCGCCGCCGCTGCAATTGAGCGACATCCGCCAGCGTATTACTACTGGGTGACAGGCTGGCCCTCTGCCGCTGCCATAGCCGCTGCCACCGCTGTGGTTGCGACTTTGGCAGTCACAGCTTGGATGTTGGCTTGGGCGCCAGCGGGGGCACCGGCACTTCACCATCGACTGAGCTGGAGGACGATGACGAGCCGTTTGCACTGGGTTCCGGCTCGTCTGCTGCGCTGATGAAGGAGACGACCACAGTGATGTCGTCCATCTGCGGACCGAGAACAAGCATGCTTGGTCTCTGTGGTCTGGGCACTGCTCTGACTTATGTCACCTGTTGGCTGTGCACAGTCGAAGGATGCGATGCACATTGTCCAAGCAAACTCAAGGTGAAAGTCGGATGTTCCCAGTGACGCTGTAAACGTCGCAAACTTTGTCTGTTGGCCCTGTCTGGCCAATGCCACACATCCCCCGGAAGCCCGGAACACACCTTGCCGCCGACGAAGCGGTGGCCATGCGCCTGGGCCGAGTACGCAAAGGGGCTCATGTGCCGCTCGTCCGCCGCCTTCTTGAACGTGTAGTCCGCCAGGGTTTTGGCGGCTGCGTTCGCCGACTCACCCCGGGCGCGGGCGTGCCTGATGCATGCGCGTCCCACTCAGCTGAGCTTTGATGTGAGCTTCCGCTGCTCCTCAAGTTCTTGCACTTTCACTATATTTGCGAACATTGAAAACACTGGTATCCCACTAAGCAGTCTGCAATCTGAGAGCTGCCTGTCCCTACCTGATCAGCGCCGCCGACTCCTCCGGGAACACATTGTCAAACAGGCCGTCGGTGCCGGCTATGACGATGTCCTCGGGCTGTAGCTGGATTGCAAACACCTGCAGATGCCGCACACAGCGAGTCGCACGCGACCACATGCAGATCTGAAGGAGCGGGCCTGCTGATGGCCATGCTGTTTGGCATATATGCACACCATCATGAAACATTGACACGCGTCACGCTATCTTCGTGATTCACTGCCAGCGGTGGGTGTGATTTCATGCTGAGGCAGTAGCACCACCTGTGCTCGGGCTGGCGTCTCGTTGGCTGCGTCTACTTCCTGCTTCCCCAGCTGGTATGGAAAGTTGAAGCTGTGCTGCTGGTGCGGCGACTGGAAGATGACATCGTTTTCACGCACCACCTGCAGTTGGAGCAGATGGACCTTGAACAACAATGCAATTTCATGTGCTTTGCCGCCCTGCTGTCAACACACAATGCTGCTCTGGAGCATGCAGCGAGGTCGGGGTGGCATGGAAGACACCTACCACGAAGCCTGAATCGCCGACATTGCAGGCGTGCAGAATGTCGTTCTTCAGCTTCAGCAGGCATGCTGTTGAGCTGCCGCGGCAGGTTGTCTGCTGGTATGCTGCCCACAGCACCTGCTTTGTAAGAGGACGCTTTTAATATGTCAAGCCAACACCATGGCAGGACTGCCGTCAAGGCTGGATGCTGATTGTGCCAAGGGGTAGTCTTTGCAAACATTAGCCGATATCTCAGCATGTGTTCTGCCCATACTGACAGTTGGCAGAGACTGCTTGGCATCAGAAGGGGCATCTGCAAGAGCGGTCTGCCAACCTGCTTGGGGTGCACGTCCAATTTCTTGGACTCCGCAAAGAACTGCGCAAGATCCATCAGCAGCCGCGAGTACTCCCCAGAATCCACGCCCGATAGCGCCCAGCCACCTACACCGTCTGCCACGCCTGTGCAGCGGGGCCAAATAAATCACTGAACATCTCCGTAGGGTCTCAGGACGTTCAAATGGCTTCAGGCGCCTTGTACTTCCGCGAGTCCATGTCCAGCAGCATTCAGCCCCCCGGCCCACCATTCGCTACAAGTGTTGAGGCAGGGTAGGAAACAGGCACCAGCACATGCAATGCGCACAGTGCAGGTGCAGCCCAAAAACAACTGTCACATGCAGGCTGCCGGATGCCACTGTTTTGACAGAGCGTGCACGCTCCGTCTGCAGCTTGAGCTGTGGGGACTCACCGAAAGACTTGCCGTCCTTCGTGATGAAAAATGCGTCCTCGCCCAGCTTGTTGGCTTTCTGCGGGTTGGGGATGCAGGCGCCCCCTGTCTCCACCCGCAACTCTGGCCCGCTGCAGCAACATGATTACACATCTGACTCAGGTATCACCGCAGCTCTGGCTCGCAGCACGTTCAACTGATCGATCAGTGCAGGCGTCGCATGCGTGTGGCAGCAGTGCATGGCGAAACACAACTATATCGCACCTCTCCTCCGGCAGAGGCGTCACCACCGGCAGGGTCTTTGTCAGCGGCACTTCAACGGAGCTGTCCACTGAGGCGCTGGCTGCTGGTCTGCCGTCGTTGCTGTCTGAGGTGCTGCTGAGGGGATGCCTGCCGAACCGCCACACGGACGACATGCCCTGTAATACAATTGCACATCGGAGTGTGCCAGCAGCCACCGATGAATGTGGAGGGCAGCAGTGGTTATGTAGCCCAGCCAGGAGCAGCCGAGCAGGCTTGGCAACCCACAGAGTGCAGCTGTTCACTCACGTGGAACGGCCAGCCGGCTGCCGCCAGGGTCTGGACCGAGCTGGTATGTGGCGCGGGGTTCAAATACCGCAACCCCTGCTGTATGCACGCCTGGCTGCTCTGCCACGACTGCCTGAACAGCCGGACCTCCCCGCGGCCTGCTGCCATCGCCCCCAGGGCGGCTGCCCAGCCGGCAGCTGATCTGCGGGGCTTGACCTGCACAGCATGAAGTTTGCCCATATGTGGTGCATGCGCGCGGAAGCTTTGCATGCATGCCAGGGTTTCCAGCTCCTGGCACAACGGGATGTGACTGAGATCATGCACCTGCGCTGGACTGGGATGGTGGTGCGCGCCGTGCTGAGGGCTGCGATCGAGGGACCAGGAGCTGCCAAGTCCTGTCATCAGGTTGCCCTGTCCCTTCTCAAAGCTCCTTGCGTGCAGTCTCAACGCCAGCCGAGCTGGTGTCATATGAATAGCACTTCTCGCTCATCCAGACGCGCTGATTGCGATAAATCCAGTGCCGCAGAGGGCAGAGCCTTTTCGAAACGCAAACACTGCCGTGTTTAAAGAGTGACGAAACAACGGAACACCGTCCCGGACTGTAGAAGCCCTGCACAAGCTTGCGTCCAGCTTTTGCTCGGTTGTAGCGCCAACTGCCGTCTCACACGCGATCACGCACGATGTCCTTCGGAAATTATCTTGTAAGCCCTAGAAAATAGTAATCTTACTCCTGACGTCATCATGACGTGTCCAGCGGTGAAAATGGCATGGCAAAGGCATCAGTGCCGCATCCTTGAGGCTTCACCAACGTTAAAAACGTTAACAGGGCTTGATTGTTTGAGTTTTCACTGCTTGTGGGTGCCAAGTTTCGGTTGCATCTCTAGTCCATAGTCAGCTGGTGCACTGAATTTAGCGTGGCACTTACTTGGGGTTGCTGCAAGTATTGAGGAAGCCTCAAGGTGCAAAGCATTAAATTGCTGCCATGGGCATTGCGTCCCTGCATACGCCCGTCAGCAGCAATGTGTGCATGCGGTCACCGTGCATGCCGCGGGCAATGCCATCAGCTGCACACCCGGCGCAGCACAGACGCAGCAATACAGTGTTCAGAGTGAACGCATCAGGTCAGCTCAAATCACGCATTGATACTTGTCTGGGCACCCTGATATTGATGCAACCACCTTGCATCTCAGGCTCGCTCCGCAACCCATCATCACGAGGCCAAATGCTCTCACATGCAGGAACAACAGCAGAGGTTGAGCCGTCCTTCACGGGCGCACCTGTCGAGGTGCCGCCCACGCCTTTTGTAGATGCGAATGAGCAAACCATCCTGACGCCAGCTGGGTCCAATCGAATTGGGCTTGGCAATTTCACCCGCAATGACGGTAGGCCTCTGCAGCTCACGACTGCTCCTTGCCAACTTTGGTGCCACGCAGCACAACGTAATGTACCCTCAATGCCTGAAATCACTTCTGCCACCAAACTGCAGGTGCCCCGCCGCGATTCATGTGCCCACTGATTTTGGGTGGGAGGCCGCTTGCGGAGCGTTCCTCCCTGCCATACCTGCTGTATCTCCCAGGTGCCCTTGGCGCTTCATGCGCCCACCAACATCGGAATGCTTGGTGTTCCACCTGAGACCTAGCTTTGAAGCACAAAGTGAGGCCACACGGAATGTTGTTGCTGTGTTTGCCAGGCATCGATGGCACTGGCCTGGCGGCGTACAAGCAGTTCCCGGGCCTTGCTGAGGCATTTGATCTGGTCGCATTTTCGGTGCCACCCCACGACCGGACGAAGTTTCCACGCCTGGTCGAGATCGTCGAGTGAGTACCGCATCTTTGGGGCTCTGCTTGCTTCCCCAGTACTGGTTCTGACACATCAAGGACCACCCCACACCTCACAGCACTCTATGCCTGTGCCGACAGGCAGTTTTTGGAAGCGGAGGTGAAGGACTTCCCACCAGAGCGGCCGGTGTACCTGCTGGGCGAGTCCTTTGGCGGCATTCTCGCCATCGCAGTGGCGGCCGCGCGGCCGGAGGTCAACCGCGTGATCCTCGTGAACCCGGCGACCTCATATGAGCGCTCCCTGTGGCCCGTGCTGGGCCCGCTGCTGCCCCAGGTTCCCAAGGTGAGCAGGCCTTCTGTGTTGGGATATGAGTGCTGGAGAGGGAAGCACCCTTCTGTGTCTGGACATCAGGGCTGAAGAGGGGAGCACCCTTCTGTGTTTGGACATCAGCGCTGAAGGAGAGTGCACCATGTCAGCCTCAGCGGGCAGCATGCGCATGTACTGGCATCCTGCTGCTGCTCCATCTGGGGACGATCGAGCGGGAATGCTGCGGATGTGAAGGGTTCGCACTCACAGGTTCTCGCTGTATCATGCTGCAGGAGATGTATGAGGCGGTGCCGATTGCCCTGGCGCCGGTGCTGGGCAACCCTTTGTCCCTGGCCTCTGCTGGCGTCAACCGCAGCGCCCCCCTCCAGGAGCAGGTACACTTGTGCGAGTGTTTGGTTGCTCACGTCTCTTGCTGGGCGTTGCCTGGGTATTGCAACCCATTTCTGCGATATTCTTGCTGCAAAACCCTTCCCCTGTGTCATGATCCTCCGTGTGACCCATGCAGGCAGGAGCCTTCGCTCAGGGTTTGACGAATCTGATACCCCAGCTGTCGGCGCTCACAAACATCCTGCCGCCGCAGACACTTGCATGGAAGTTGAGACTCCTGGCAGCAGGCTGCAAGTTCGTCGAGAACAAGTACGGCGCTCGCAGTTTGCCCAAGACAGATGCAGTCTTGCTACCACCATCCAGCAAAGCCATGAGCGTCATCAGTGCAGCTGGATATCGCTGTCCATTGCTGCAGGTATGGTGAGGTGCAGCAGCGGGTCCTGCTCCTCATTGGCGATGGCGACTGGCTCATACCCTCCAGTGCGGAGGGTGAGCGCCTCGAGAAGATGCTGCCCCGCTGCAGCCTCAAGGTGTGCACGAATGCAGGCGCCAGCTTTGCAAGTCGCTCACGAATCTGCAATGTTTGCCCTTGTCATCTGACCCTGCTGGGCTAAATCTGTGGCAGAGGAGTGGATCATGGCTTTCGTGGAGGTGTACCTTTGTCCTGCCTCCCCATCTTCTGCAGGGTGCCGCAAGGCCAGAGCCTGCTGCAGAGGCGGGTGTGGAACACATTGCAGTGCTTTGCAACCGGGGGCTCACCCAGGCACAATGAAACGGTTTTCAGGGGCATCGCGGAGGACATGTTTCTCGAACTAGTATGTGCACATGTCATGCAGGTGCTACGGGGCCGCAGCCACGCGCTGCTGCAGGAGGCGGGTGTGGACCTGGTGCAGATCCTACGGGAGGAGGGATTCTACGTGCAGCGCCGCACCATGAGCGCCCCCGTGTGCTCCCGCAGCCGGGAGGCCTTTGGCGCGGCGAAGCCCATTGAGCTGCCGACGCGCATCGAGCTGGACAAGCTGGCCGACAAGTAAGCCGCAATGCATGAACCTCAAATCGCAGTACATGACAATCTGTTTTAAAGCCATGCATTGAGCTGCTCACATGCGTAGAGGTAGATGGGGCCGCCGAGGCTTTTCTGTCTTCCCATGCTCACCTCCACTTACCCTTGCAGGCTGCAGCACACCACACATGCATGCAGTCCGAACATACTCGCCGCATGCCATGCGCCTGGTCAACGCCGCTGAGGGCTGTGCATTGCCTGGTCGCAGGACGCTGGGCTGGCTGCGCCGACTCACCAGCCCGGTCTACTTCACACGTGACGCATCGGGCAACGTGCAGCAGGGCATCTGCGGCATCCCCTCAGACCGCCCGCTCCTGTTCGTGGGTGTGCCTTGCTTCTTTCTGCACTCTCAGCATGCCGCTCTCTGCCTGCACATTTGCCGACAATTGCTACCACGGCTAGCAGGGCTTCGCTGCCGGCACACAGGTTCGCTGCCGGCACACAGGTGCAGTGTCGTGCGGATGTCAAACTGCGTGTGCAGGCAACCACCAGACGTACGCGCTGGACATCGGCTTCTTGGTCGAGGGCCTGCTGCGGGAGGCCGGAGTCATGCCACGGGGCCTGGCCCACCCCGTCATTTTTGAGGTGATGCTGTTGAAGGGAACAGACTGTCCGCACGACGTCGCCGTCAGCAATGCGACCTGTGCATGTGGCAGCATCTGCACCTTCGGGTCTCAAAGCAAGAAACGGTCTTGCGCTTCGATTGAAATGCACAGGGTGGTGGCAACTCGGCCTTTGGCAGCTTCATGCAGACTTTTGGCGCAGTGAAAGTGGGCCCGACTAGCTTCTTCAGGTCGTCCTTCACTGTGCTTCCTCCCCTGGTGTGGCATGCTGCTGTCCCTCCAGCACCATGTTGCTGGCTTCTGTCATGCCACTGAGACATGGTGCTGATGATTCTTGAGGCTACTGAGACATGGTGCTGTTCAAATTCTTACGCTGCAAGTAACACCGTCAATTGGCTTGCCGCAGGCTCATGAAGAACAAGGAGGCGGTGCTGTTGTACCCTGGCGGCGTCCGCGAGGTACTGCGGCAGTTTAGACATGGCTGCCCACAGATGTGACATTGTTATCATGTCAGATGCATTTGCGCAGTCGCTTGACTCAGGGCGCATGCCTTGATCGGTCAATGAAGTAAGTCTCTGATGCTGGCACTCGACTGTAGGCGTACAAGAACAAGGGTGAGAAGTACCAGCTCATGTGGCCCGAGGAGCCGGAGTTTGTGCGGGTGGCAGCGCGGTTTGGTGCTACAATCATTCCTGTCGGCGCAGTGGGCGTCGAGGACAGGCATGCCTTCAGCAGCGTTGTCTATTAGACGACAGCACTTGCCTGTAGAACACCGCCTGTGCATTTGTTGCTGATGCCACCTCAGGATATGGATTTGGGCAATATGCTAGTCTGGCTGCTTAAAATTTAGTCACGTGCAAAACTTTCAGTGAAATTGTGTTGCAGTATGATTTATGTCACATGCAACACTCTCAGTCAGAATCGTGTTGCAGTGTGGAAATGCTGCTGGATGCACCCGAGATCCGGCAGCTGCCCTTGATTGGCGAGGAGATTGCAAGGCGTGCCTCTCAGATTCCACAGGCTCGGCGGTGCGTGCTGAGCTTGAGAAGCGGCCAGGCTGTGCTGTGTGACACAATGGGCTCAGATCACGGTATGTGCACACAGAACTTCACACAGTTGTGCAGCGACCTGACTGGGAGGCTGTTTGCTCACAGTGGCGTGAAGGACAACGGCAGCAAGGAGCTGTTCCTGCAGCCGTTCTCGCTGCCAAAGCCGCCAGAGCGCTTCTACTTCAGCTTCGGTACACGATTCCAGTGGAACGAGCCATGACGAGAAACTTTTGTTCTCTTGGTGCAATTTGTATGTGCATGTCTGGGTGTATGGTGCATGCGGCATGTGTCCTTCCAGGCAGCACATGTGTACGACATTTGCATTGTCAATGCTGCATTGCAGTCATCAACTCCTCGCGTGTGCTGCAGGTGCCCCAATCAAGCTGAGAAAGGAGGACATAGACGACACGGCCCGCGTCGCCCAGCTGTACAGGCAAACGAAGCAGGCAGTCGAGGGGGAGATCGCCTTCCTGCTGCGGCAGCGCGAGCAGGACCCCTACCGCATGTGAGTTGGAACTCCAATTGCATCCATTGATGTCGTCCGCAGCATCGATGTCACTGTATGATGCATACATGAGGCTCGGGTCATATGCGATACTGTACTAGGGAGCTGAATGGCGAGGCCGCACGGGCCATGTTGCAGGCTGGGGCCTCGGCTGCTATACGAGACGTTCAACCGGCGGCAGGCGCCGACGTTCCCGCTGCCTGCGGCGCCAGCGGCTGCCAATGTGCAGCTGGCGTCGGCTGTGATGGCGCCACATGGGCGTGTGTGAGAGAGAGACCCATGCGTGTTCACAGAGCGCCTTTGATCATGATATAAGGGTAGAGTAGTCGATTGGATTGGTTCCGATGAGCTGAGGTTTTGAGTGGCGGACTAGTCGGCGCATGATTCTGCGCTGTATTCTGGACACGGTGCAGATGTGTGGTATCCGTGTCAGATTGATGCAATGTGATTGATTTGCGGTAGAGTAGCGCTGTTGGGGTTTTAAGTTGGCATCAGCCATCAGCCCGACATGAGGGGCACGGGAGAAGGCACGTATTCGCAAAGAACAACAGGCCTTAGGCGCCTTTTCCGGCCCAGAGGTGAAATTCTCCAAACCCATAATAGTGATTCTCTTCAGATCTCACGCCGAGTACAGTGCAAGCGTTCACGCTGCGGCGTCAGACGTTTCGGAACAGCCGTCACCATGCAGACAGTACTGTGTGAACACCTGTCCACGGCCTTTGCCGGCAGACAGATCGTTGCCCAGCGGCAAGCGCGCGTCCAAACACTCGCTGCCCCCGCGTCCCGGGCTCGGGGCCTTGTGGTGCGCGCTCAGGAGCGGGAGGCGCAGGGCCTGACTGGCGAGTGGTCCGCCAATTGGAGCCTGGCGTCATGTGAGTTGCCCCCGGAACAAGCCACCATCAGCCTACCCTTGTGTGCAAATGCTGCAAAACAGCTACAGCTGCGGAGTAACTGAAGAGCATGGTGCTTTAGAGCCAAGCATGCGTCATGATCTGTCAGACGGCAGCTACTGTGCCCCCTGCCTGCCAAGAGCTGCTCACTCCTGATCTGACGTGTGTGAAGGCTCGCCTGTCCGCCTATGTCGCCCGCTTCGGCTCCGAGCCTACCTGTTTACGTTTGCTGATGGTGCGCGTCCAATCCTGACTGCAGATGAGGATGTGGGCGAGTACTTCAATGACAACGTCTTTAAGGACGAGGCCGCACCAGGCGCGCTTCTGCTTGAATCAGCTATACACAACGACTTAGAGTTTGATCTGTGCATGCCCACTGTGATCCTGAAGCGCATATCACGGCTTCATCGCTATAGTTTGCTGACGGCGCATTCTGGCGCCTCGACAGGCAGCCTGCTGCGGGACATCATGTCGACGGACATGACAGTGGCGACGCCGGAGACGACTGTGGAGGACCTCAAGCGGATGTTCACCACGATCACGGGGCTGCCCGTTGTGGAGTCGGCCGCCACCCGCAAGCTGGTGGGCGTGGTGTCCAAGAAGGACCTGGAGAAGCCTGGCACAACCGTGCGCCAGGTGACATGACAGCTTTATGTCCACCTAGTGAGCAGCACTAACTAGTCCATCTCGGGGGGTGAGTATCTAGAGCTTTGCCGTGTCACATCGGTCATCCTGGAAGGGTCTGCAGAAGCCCGGCATCACACGTGCCACAGCTTGCTGAGCAAGACAGGAACCTTTGGTGTGAGTTTGGCCATGTCAGCAGGCTCTGACCATCGTGACAGCAGCTGCACGTTGTCATGGGGAGCTGACATGCTGACAAGCAGCATCGGAGCATGATGATGCAATGTTTGAACTGCTTTTTGTATGGCTGCTGTGCTGCAGATCATGTCGACCCCGCCAGTGGCGTCGCGGCCAGACAGCAAGGTCGCGGATGCAGCATGCCTCATGCTGAAGCACAAGGTGCACCGCATTCCCATCGTGGACATCGACGCCAAGGTCGTCGGCATCGTGAGTCGTTCTCTCGCTCCTGGCTTTGGGACAATGCTCTTGTGCCTTGCTGTGGTCGGCCATGCTCTCAACTGTACCTGTCCTTCCAAACTGACACGCCAGCTGCTGAGAGCCCTGTGTTGTTGTGCAGGTGACGCGCACAGACATCTTTACCGCCCTGGCGCTGGATGCAGGCTCTACCGACATCTTGCAAAATTAGAGGCGCGCACAGTTGGCGGGGGATTCTTGGGTTCCGTTGATGACCGGCGACTCCACTGGCCGATGCTGGAGGTTCAGTCTTTGCGTTCACACATCAGGACCGTCAATGCCGGACGGCGTGTGCCTGTGAGCTCTGTCGCATTGCATGCACTGAGTGGTTGAAGAGGTGGAATGGCCGCTGTCAATGGTGTGCCCCCATGCGCCATTGACAGCTGTGATGCTTCCGCTGTGTAACAACGGACAGGGATGGAGGGTCCGATCTTCTGTTGCGAACACACGCTCCATGCTGTCCAACATTCGAAGAATGGCCCGCTCATCATGCCAGACAACTCGACGAGACGCTCAGGGCCTGTCGCACTTCCCCTACTGCCACTGTGCTGCCATGACTGAGAAAGCTGCAAAGGCAGAAGCTGAGAGGCAATAACAATGGACCAGTTCTGCGACCATCCTGCAGCGACAAAGCATCAAGCGGTTCGCATCAAACGTTGAGACTGTCGGTCGCGCCGTGTTCGTTCGTGTTTCCGCTTGCCATCAGCATTTGCAACACAGGTCATCCTAGCTCGGACACCTCAGTGCAGCAAGAGCTCAATCAAACTTGTGTTGCTGATCTTTTGGCGTGCTGGAAGTGCGGGGCGGTACGCTGCAGCCCTTCTCTGCAGCATGTTTTTGACACGCAGCGAATACGACCGCGGCGTCAATACATTCAGCCCAGAGGGACGCCTCTTCCAAGTCGAGTATGCCATCGAGGCTATCAAGGTGGGATGTGAAAGCTGTCAGCCGGCTGCGGAATGTGACGGGACTGCTTCACACAATGCAGCAGGGTACAGCACCGCTGACACCCTGCTGTCACACTTGCAGCTCGGCTCGACAGCCATCGGGGTGAAGGTGAAGGAGGGCGTGGTCCTAGCCGTGGAGAAGCGCATCACGTCGCCGTTGCTGGTAAGCTGCCCTGGCGGCTCTTCGCAGTTGCCAGCGCTGCGCTTCGCTAAGTGCCAAGGTGCTGGATGGTGACCATGCCCGCTTGCTTCAGGTGCCGAAGAGCAATGAGAAGGTAGCAGAGATTGATGAGCACATCGGCTGCGCAATGAGCGGCCTCACAGCAGACGCCCGCACCCTGGTAGACCACGGGCGCAACGCGACTCAGGTGAGCGACCAGCTGCTCTGCCTCGAATCCTGCATTGCCAGTACCATCTGGCAGTGTGCCCAGCCTGCTTGACTTCAACCCAAAGTGTCACCCTCATATGATCTCAGAATGAGGCCACATGTGACAGTCATACAAGTGACGATGATTGTGCTGCAAAACTCCGCTGCTAACACTGCGGAGTATGTCCAACCTGCAGCAACACCGCTTCACATACAACGAGCCCATGCCCGTGGAGTCGTGCACGCAGTCGCTGTGCGACCTGGCGCTCCAGTTTGGCGAGGACGACGAGGAGGGCGGCATGGTGCAGGCCCTCTTGCCCTGTGTGCTTCTTGCCTGCGGAGAGATATTCATATGGGTCTCTCGCAATGTTGAGCTTGCACAGCAGTTGCGGTGCAGGATCACTGCCGGCTGAACGCTGCAGCAGTGCTGACGGCTTCAGCAGTGTGTCAGCGGTGTCGTATCAGCTGCACATCGTGTGCAGCACCATGACTCTTGCATGCCTGCCGTGCAGAGCCGGCCATTTGGCGTCGCGCTGCTGGTGGCTGGCTGGGACGATGATGGCCCGGTCCTGTGAGCAGCGGCTCCTGCATCCCGTCTCTGCCGGTCACATGCATGCATTCTGCCTTTCGCGCCGTGCATGTCACAGCAATGGTAAGGATCATGCCTCGAGGCTTGGCATGTCTGCAGGTACAACACGGACCCGTCGGGCATGTATGTGCGGCATGAGGCACGCGCCATTGGCTCCGGCTCTGAGGGCGCACAGTCATCACTGGAGGAGGGTTACAGGTCCGCTGCCACACTGTTCGCGCTGTTTCCACATTAGCATTAGGCAAAATTCGCCGGCTCCAATGCCGCATGCATAGCTCAGCATGACAGGGCAGCATACGCTCTGGAAGAACATCTGCACAGCGGCATGGATGAGAATCCGCGGTTTTGCTCTGTCCCTGCAGGAAAGACATGACGTTCAAGGAGGCAGAGGTGCTGGCGCTGTCGGTGCTGAAGCAGGTCATGGAGGAGAAGGTGACGCCCACCAACGTGGACATCGCGTCCGTGGCGCCAAAGTACCACCTGTACACACAGGGGGAGGTGCAGGAAGTCATCTCGCGGCTGCCTTGAGCTGCAGGAGTCATGTTGTTGATCCGCGCCGCTTGTAACCCTCAATAGACAACTGACCGTGCGGCCAAGCATCTTCCAGCTGCAGCACCTCTTGTACTTGCACTCGGCCATGCTGCTCCCCAGCTGGAGCGCCACGAATTGCAGGGTTTCCACACACGCCTACGAAGGATGACTCACCCCCTACAGACTAACACACAGATCATCGACAGCATGCAGCTGCCTGACTCGTAGACGCACATATTCTGCTCACTCCTCGTGTCTAGCACATTACAGTT
Source organism: Tetratostichococcus sp. P1 (assembly GCA_036584455.1). Classification (NCBI taxonomy): domain Eukaryota; kingdom Viridiplantae; phylum Chlorophyta; class Trebouxiophyceae; order Prasiolales; family Stichococcaceae; genus Tetratostichococcus; species Tetratostichococcus sp. P1. The sequence goes on from BTPI01000006.1 coordinate 1,272,518, forward strand.
TCCGACAATTTGAGCAGGACTTGACAGCACTCAGCCAGACCAGAGGCAGGTGCGTACCACCATCCGAGGTGCAGCACAGCCTAGCGGTGCCGCATTCGCCGCTGGCACGCAGCACCCGGTGCCACAGGCCTTCAAAAATACTCCTGCAACGCATCGAGACATTCGTAGGGGCGGTCCGACCGGCAGCACAGGTACAGGGTGCAGCTGCCACGTCGCCGGGCATGGGAATGTCACTCAAGTGTATTGTGCGGAAATATCGATTACAGTCAGAGACGGTGCATTGGGTGACTTGGAGCGGGACGTGCATTACAGGAAGTGGTGTGCAAACTCTGTTGCTCAAGTCCAGTGGCTGACGCACACTGTCGTGCAAGACCTCGGGCGGGCACGCTGGTCAACCAATAATGCGCCCTGTTTCTTGGGCATATGCGCTGGGTCTCCCCTAGTGGTGTTGAGCACGCTGCAAAGCGTCCGACCTGCACCCCATCATCTTTCAGGCGGCAAACTGGCGCCCATGAAACTTGCCTAATGAAAGGGCCTGTGAGCCCTGATGGACCATCACTTATTGTCCATTGCTCTGAACACGATAACACATCACATGCGCAGGCGGCATGGAGCGCCTAGGCAGCACAGACACCGAGGCGGATCGCATCGCTCAGGAGGAGGGGCGTTCACGGCGGTCACTGCAGCATAGCGAGACCTTTGCAGGTTTTGCTGGCATTGCTCAACCTGCCTGCATCCACCTGCTTGCAACAATTGCATATGGAAAGGGATCATGCATGCAGAGTCGGATGCAGAAAGGGCTGCTCCTTGTGAGCATGGAGTCGCCTCCGTGCCGACTGTTTGCATTGCTTGATGAGCCACTCGCCACTTGTGCTCACTTTGTCGACCTTTTGCAGACATGTCACCGCCCGGCAGCCGGCGCAGCCTGGGCGCCAACAGCAGCCACAGCCTGCACACCAACAACGACAATAATGGCCTGATTCTGGGCGCCTCCACAGAGGAGACTGACAACGTGGCGCTCATGGAGGATGTGCCCAAGAACAAGCAGGTTGGTTGATCTGCTTCCATAGATCATTTCACACTGATGTGCAGATCATCTGCAGGTCATCTGTTGCAGATGGCCATCAGTTTACTGTCAATGTTCACCAATGACATGCATTCTAACATGCAATACCTGGGACATACTGCAGGTGTTTCTGCAATACACACATATTTCAGCCTGGGTGCCGGCCATGTTCAAAGTGCCCACGCTGCTGCCGAAGATCAGCCTGGCAGACATCAAGTCGCTGGGCAAGAAGAAGACCAAGGAGGAGACCGAGAAGGAGTTCCGGCAGGTAGGCCTCAGTTCTGGCCAATGCTCGGACCGAGAGTGGTCGGAATGGGTATACGTGTAGTTCTGGGCCCAATGTACCCGATTTGTGCCCGATCAAGTAGTGTGATCGTGAGCGACAGGCTCGCCTTATGTCTGCAGATTCTGTTTGGCATCACGGGGTGCTGCCGGCCTGGAGAGGTGCTGGCATTCATGGGGCCCAGTGGCAGTGGCAAGACCAGCCTGCTGACCATCATTGGCGGCCGCGCGCAGAGGTGAGCTAACAAACTGCTGTTCGCATGCTACTTGCATGTGCTGTGACACAGGCACTGTACTGGAAGCACTTCCTGCAGGCCCCTGAAAGGTCCTCACAAGCTGACTTGCGCTCCTCCGGGCCCTAACCCCATTTCTATGGCTGCAGCATGATGCGGAAGGAGGGTGACATCACATTCAATGGCGCCGCACCCAACAAGAACATGAAGCGCAACATGGGCTTCGTCATGCAGGTGCGTCGGCTTTTGTCGCGTGGAAAGCATGTTGCTTGCACATGCCCATTTTGCACTCGTACCGCAGTTTGCAAATCTGCGGCAGCTGCTCAGCCATCTCATTTGAGCAGTGTCATCTGACGAATGTTTTCTGCTGGCTTATGCAGGATGACCTGATGTACGAGAGCCTGACGGTGTTCGAGACGCTGTTCTACGCGGCGCAGCTGCGGCTGCCGCGACACATGACGCTGGCACAGAAGAAGGAGCGCGTGCACACTGTCATCACTGCACTGGGCCTCGATTCTTGCAAGGACACCATCATCGGTGAGTGCTGCTGTATCTGGATGTGCTGGACCAATCTGTCAGCTTTCTGTGCTTTTAGTAGCTTTGTCGTGTGGACATTGCAGCCTGCGGTTGTTTTGAGAGCACCGCAATGCCAGCAGAGCTTTAAGTGCTATTCTGTTTTGCCTGTTGCCAGGCGGCTTCTTCCGAAAGGGCATCTCAGGCGGCGAGCGCAAGCGCGCCAGCGTGGGTCACGAGCTCATCATCAACCCCTCCATCCTGCTGCTGGATGAGCCCACCAGGTGCTGCTTCGCACCAGCATCATGGTCATTGCGCCATGATGGGCTCTTTTGCTGTCTTGCATAGTTCGTGTGCCACTCTGAATGGATGAGAGGATCGAGGGCGAAAATGCACCATGCACTCTGCAGTGGCCTGGACTCAACTACGGCAATGCACCTGCTGACATCGCTGCGGCAGCTGGCCAAGGGCGGGCGGTCCATCATCACCACCATCCACCAGCCGTCCTCGCGCCTGTACCAGCAGCTGGACAAGCTGCTGCTGCTCAGTCAGGTCAGCTTTCATCAGCACATTCAGTTCAGGCAAGGCATTTAGTCAATATCTGCAGACCTGGCGGCACAGAAAGCAGAATGATACTGATGATGTGTTGGAAAACAAGGACATCATGTTCTGACATTGAGACCATTGATTTTGCTTCCTGCAGGGCCATGCCATGTACTATGGCCCAGCAGAGCACGCCATTGATTGGTTTGACCGCCTGGGCTACACGCTGCCATACCGCGTCAATGCTGCCGACTTCATTCTGGATCTTGCGTCATCGGATGTCGCCACCCAGAAGCGGTAAGCACTGCTCTGTTGATATGCCCCAACCAGCAGGCAGCACTGTGTGCCGACAATCTGCGGTCCTGCTGCTTGCAGCCGAACGCGAGTAGAATTGGAGCCACCAGAAGTCTCACTACGCCTGCAATCAATGCAGAGACGGAGAGGAGAGCCGGAAGTACCTCATCTCGCTGTACGAGGCATACGCGGAGCACCATGCAGACGGCTATGTGCCGGCCACCGCAGCCAGCGATGTCAAGCTGCTGCGCGACTCCATGAACATCGGCGCCTCGTTCAGGTGCTGCTTTCGCTCAATGCATGCCTGTTTGACAGCACAGTGTTGATTCCACCTCGTGGCTCAGAACTCTTCGCTCTCACTTTCTTGCAATACTCGATGAGCACATCCACCTTTCTGCCCACCTCTCTGCGCAGAGCAATCACTAAGATTGAGGTTGATACCTACATTACTCTTGTTGTGTGCAGGCAACGCTCATCAAAGAGCCTGGGGTCAATGCCACCCCATGTGGTGAGCGAGAATGGCTATGACGAGCATGCAGACCCGGTCGATGTGGATGCCTCGCCGTCAGACAGTGGCCACAGCGGTGACATCGAGACAGGTGACCAAACCGATGAGGCATGTGGAGTCGACACTGCTTGTTAAGCCTGTAGTGGCATACACATTGCAGCCCGAAAGACTTCGCTGAGGGTTGTGTGCTCTATCCTCCTGGAATTGACCTGACCCTGCCTAGAGATGCTCACACACCCTCTCAAGACTGCATACCATGGCGGCCAGGGTGTGCAGTGCACTGCAGAGTGCCAGACAATCCATGCATGCATGCCATGGCAACTGGCTGGGCGCCTCTGACTGCAGGCAAGGGCGGCAACCCACTGCAGGCGGAGTCACGGTGGGGCGCCTCTTACCCCACGCAATTTAAAATCCTGCTGGAGCGCGCGGTGCGTGTACGCCGCTTCCAGTCCTTCTCCGTGCAGGACATCGTCCAGTTCCTCGTCATTGGTGCGCCCCTGAAGCTCGATCCTGCCCTCCCATTTGTGGTGTTGTGCATCTCATGTCAAGTCTTTTGTATCTCCAGCGCTGGGCGAGAGCATTGCTGATCGTCGATGTACTCTGATGGCAAGCATGCGACACGAGAGCCTCATGCGATATTCCCTTGCCATAGTTTATCAATTGTGCTGTTGGCTGATGCAGGTGTTCTGGCGGGCCTGTTCTGGCTGCAGAAGGGGAAGAACAACACGGTGTCGGGCGCGCAGCAGACAATCGGCCTGCTGTTCTTCGAGCTGCTGTTCCTTAGCTTCCGTGCGCTGTTTGTGGTGCGTTTCTCCTCCGCACACTGGCTTACTATAGAAGCTCTTTCACCTTTCCTGATGGAAATCTCCTTGCCCGACTGAGTTTCACAAGGTCGCTTGGAAGGCACTCGTTGGCAGTGACCACCGACATTATCGTTGCTGTGCTCCCTGCAGGCGCTGTTCACCTTCCCTGACGAGCGCAAGATGCTGCTCAAGGTCAGCGTTTTACATACAGTACCATTTGATTCCGACAGCTTGATCATCTATTTGCTTGGACAGCTTCCATCAGCGCTGTTCCTATGCTAACTGTCGTCATGTCTCTGCAGGAGCGTGCCAGCGGCATGTACCGCCTCAGCGCCTTTTACTTTGCCAGGCTAGCAAGCGACCTGCCCATGGACATGGCCATCCCCACAGTACGCTTTCTGATCCGATTCCTGCAAACTGCTCGGCAACCCGCTCTTGTCAGCAGTCAGGCTTAGGGGTGACAAGGCACGGCTGTGCATGTACTGCTGTCAAGTTATAACCTTCTTTGAACTGCAGGTGTTCATCATCCTGCTGTACTTCATCGGTGGCCTGCGTGTTACCGGAGCGGGCTACTTCTTTGCCAACTGGTCGGCCATTGTGTTGGTAAGTGGCTTCGCTCAGGCCACTGCACCCTGTCCAGCTGGGTCAGTGCCATGCGACTTCCTGCTGTGCTTCATTCGTCATGACATTGCATTCGCTGCAGTCATCACAGGCAATCGAGTTGTGCCCCTTCAGCAAATGATCCATTGTGCCCTTCGAGCAACATAGAACTTGCTCGTCGCCCCTCTCTGCAGGTCATGTTTGTCACGCAGTCCTTTGGCCTGCTGCTGGGCACCATCGTCATGGTGCCCAAGACAGCGCAGACCATTGCCAGCGTCGTCATGCTGACCTTCGTGCTGACTGGCGGCTACTTCGTGACCAGCATCCCCGACTGGATTGGTTGGCTAAGTGAGGCGCCATCCTGCATGTTGTTTCCTGTTCCCTCTCCAAGTGCTTCTTGAGTGCAGTGGGCGGTGCTGTGCTGTAGCGTGTTGCATTCGAGGTCATCATGGTATTGTTACTGACACATCATTGTGTCTGCGCAGAGTACCTCAGCTTCATCTTCTATGGTGCGGCGGGTCCCACTCCCTCCTTTTGCTGCTGATATCCTTTGAAATCGTCTTCAACCCACACATCAGCACGTGTCTGTTACAAGACTGTTCCTCTGATCAGTGCTGTGCTGTCTGCAGGCTTCGGACTCTCTTTGCACATCGAGTATGGAGGTCGCACCATCTACAGTTGCACAGAGATGGTCAATGGGGTGGCCACGCAATATAATGCGCCCAATCCGGAGACCAACCCAGCTTGCACACCGGTCGACGTGCAGAAGGCATTGCATCTGAACCAGGTGCAGCTCGGTTCACGATGGATACATCGACACACGCTGCGTTCTGAGTACTGTTGGTATGTGTTAAACTCATCCTGCTTGATGCATCAATCATGCTGATGTTGTGTTCACTGCGATGCAGGATCCAAACAGCAGCGCGTGGGTGGCGATCAATGTGTGCGTGCTGTTCGCATTCCTATTCATCATCCGCTTCCTCGTCTACGTGTTCCTGCGCAAGAAGACTGCCAGAGTCTGAAGTGGACAGGAGCAGCAGTTTCTTTTTGAGATACACGCACGGGTGACAGATTCGGGCTGTTGAGAGGGTGTCTGATTGCCCCGAGAGATTGCGGTCAGATGACGGTGGTGCTTGTGTCACCTCATCTTTCCTCCGCAGCAGCAATGGTAGATAGCAGCAATTTGACTGCATGGTTTCGAGAGTGATGTGTGGTTTTCGTTTTCGTCTCAGCAGCAATTGATATTCTTGCCTTAGTGTGTATTGCGGCGATCTGGTTACACGCTGAAACTTGAATGATCGATGACAGTTGTTGGCCCACGACACCGTCGTCTGCCTACAACCGCAATCCGTGTCGATTCTCACAACTGGGCTGATCATTGCAACACACCCGTATCACCAGCCCTTCCACTGCACAACACTATATTTCTCAGTGTGCCGCTGCTCCTTCCTGCCGCCGACAAAGAGTGCCCAACCCTGCCCCACACGGCACTTAACACGGCCGTTTACGTTGTTGTTGCACAATTGTCGCAGTCCCATAGCAGCCTCTCAAATTGTTGATTGTATTGGGATGGCACAGAAAACACCTTCCTTGGGATTGATACAACAGGGCTAACCTAGGCATTGAGACACAGCCTCGAAACTCGGCACAAGAGGAACACGCAACGAGCCACGAAATGCTACCTCTGCAGCGTGTCAGCTAAAGGCTGGTCAGAGACTTTGCAACATTGCGTCCGCCTGCGCCTGAGCACATGCGCTGCTCCAGCCCATGAGTGGCGATCTGGACGACGACCGTCCCATTGAGACGCTTCAAATAGAGGCAACCTCTAAACCAACAATGGGCGACGCGGAGTCGGACCGGTAAGACGACATCTCAATCATGAGTGGCGGCATGCAGTGATGCAATGATGCCGCATTGTCAGGTTCAAACGCAGGGTGCTGTGTGCGACTGCAGTCAGCGTGTTCTGTTAATCATCATGGCGCTTCTGGGCGTGGGCACGCTGCTGCCTTTTAACGTGTTCATCACCGAGCGCGCCTTCTATGAGGTGGGTTTGACCGGCGGCTTGTCATGGTGCCCTGTGGCGCTACATTCACACATGTTCGGGCTGTAAGTACCACAAGCTCCACTGTGCCTACGTCAAGACGATGTAATGGCTGTTCGGCATGCACGCTACTTCCTCCACATTGCAGACATCTTTGTTGTGGAATGCGTTCAGGTGCGTGCACACAAGTCCCCCACTTGGCATGGTGCGGCGGACAACATTGAGAACCTTTTGGTCGTCATCTTCCAGCTGTGGTGCGGCGCTGCAGGCACCTATGCACGCTCTCAGCCTGCAATGGGTCGGAAGGAACCTTGAACAAAACATGACAGTCGACCACGATTCGGCACCTGACCTCTGCATGTGCACTGCAGCAACTACGGGGGCCTGGTTGCGCTGCTGCCGCTGGCGCCGCGGCTGTCGCTGGCCGCGCTCATTCGCTGGCCGCTGCTGGTCAACTGCGCAGCTCTGGCGTCGGCCATCGCGGTGGCGGCCGCCACTGGCATCGGTGGCAGAGCCGTCATGTCCATCACGCTGCCAGCCATCGGCCTGACCGGCGTCACGACAGCGTGCCTGCAGGCCGGCACATTTGCGCTCGCCAGCCACTTCCCGCCACGCAACATGCAGGCAGGCTCTGCAGGAAGGGCTGTGTGTGTTTGCATGCTGCGGCTGATGCTGCAGGAAGCCCCGCCATGCAGCGAGCTGGCAGAAGACTGTCGGCAATGCACCAGGAAGCACAGAATGGTCCACGATCTGGCAGCGTCAACCTCAGGAGCAGGACTGCAGGTTTGATTTGCAGGCCATCCTGGCAGGGCAGGCGGTGGCGGGCCTCGGTGTGGCACTGGCGTCATTCATAACCACCTGGGCAGCGCCGCCGGCAAAGGAGGCGCTGACGCCGCAGCACGTATCCGCCCCGGCGCAGGCCTACTTCCTGGTGTCGCTGCTGACCACCGCCGCAGCTGCCATTGCGTACACCACGATGTGGAGGCTGCCATACGTTCGGCGCCGTTGCCGACCAGACGGTGGGTGTCAGGCATGCATCAACACCCTTGTCCTCGGTTCTGAGAGCCCGCAGCCCGATCAGCAGCCTTTAGAAGAAATTTTTGTATCTTGCTTGATTGACTGTTGATGTTATCCATGCACAGGAAGCAGCGCATTGGAAGGTGCGGCAGCAGCTGCAGGGGTGCCGTCCGGGCAGCCGGCATTAGAGGCGGCGCCACTGTTGGAGGCAGCGAATGCCGGATTCAAACCCAGCCCGGCAGCCGCTGCAACGCAGCAACCCACAGCATGGTCTGCAGCTGCAAACGATTGTGAACGGACAGACAGCATCCAGTGGACGGCGTGGCAGATTGCGCGCCGGCTGCGGGGGTATGCTGCAGCGGTGGCGCTCACTTTCCTGGTGACGCTGGCGGTGTTCCCGGGGGTGGCATCGTCCATCTGCCCCTCGCAGAACACCGCAGCCACGCCGCCCTGCACCCCACATCCGCACGCTGGCCGCTTCTACGGTGAGCTCCGATCTGTTTATGGCCCCCATGGCCAGGTGAATGGAGTCATGGGGCTTGTTTTCTCATCAGCAGGTGCCCAGATGTGTGTCTGGGATCTGGCTTCCGGTTAACGACAGCCGGCTTCGTACTGCTCCTGCAGGCGAGCTATTTGTGCCCTTCGTGTTTGTGCTGTTCAACCTGGGCGACCTGCTGGGCCGGGCCGTGGCGGGGCGGGGACCCTGGGCTGTGGCTCCGCCTCCAGTAAGTGCATGTGGTGTACTGAGGTGCAATCAGGGTTGTACCTGGGAACCTGGTGAACTTTGCGATCATGCAAAACGGTTCCTCCAGTGATAGTTCAGATGGACGGTCGCAAAGCAGTCACGGCTGCTGTGCAAACTGCAGGCGCCGGCGCTGCTGCTGTACGCCGTGGCCCGGGCCGGCATCGCTGCCGCGCTGCTGTTGTGCAACGTGGTGACACCACACGCTTGGCGCCTGCCAGTGCTGCTCAAGTATGTGTGCCGGCAAGCGGCTTTGGCTTGCTCCCCTGGTCCCATGAGAGAGCGCATGCGAACGACTGTCTTGTTGCACTTCCCACTCCTGCCATCTGTACAGCTGCGCAATCCTGCTGCCCTGCAAACAGCATTCGTGCTGCCGCTGGGGAGATGATTGAGCATGCTGCTGTTGCTTCACCTCGGCCACCTGCGCTGCTCTTGCTGCCGCCACCAACCATTGCCATCCATTCGTTGCAGATACAACTTCTGGCCGACGGCGCTGGTGCTGCTGCTGGGGCTGACCAACGGGCACCTGGCCAGCGTGGTGTGCATGCACGCGCCGGCACTGCTGCCGCCAGAGGTCCGTGCACGCTCCGGCAGTATCATGGCTTTCGCCATTACCAGCGGTGTCACCGTCGGGTCGGTGCGCTGACTCCAGGCCTGCTCGACTGCTGCAGAAAATGTCAAATATATAACTATATCATATATTTAGTCATTATATATTGATATAAACTATATATAATTCACATCAACATGATATATATATATATATTAATTTTTTTAGATATTCAAAAAGATATTGTATAGAGACCTGAGTCAACAAAAGTGCACCTGCTGATTTCCCACTGCAGGTGCTCGCGCTGCTGTTGAACCTTGTGCTGCAGCATTGACAGTGAACATACGACAGGGCATCGAACGAGGAGCATTCAAGGGCGCTCGTATTCATTGAGGTGGGTCCACCATAATAGCTGCCAGTGATAAGCGCATGGCGACGCGTGTAAAGCTGGAGCGCAGCCTCTGACATGTTGTGTGTGTCTCTTGCAGTCGACGGCAGCTCGCGTTAAGCAGCGAAGTCTAGCAGGCTCATGCATACTGTGGAGCGCACATGCTGAAAATTAGCAGAGGAGTAGACAAGAGCTGCAAGCCAAGACCGTCTGCTTAGCATATTGGCGGCGACGGCCACGCCTTGCAGACATTGGCTGGCACATCGATGCGTACCTAGATAACTTCAGGTGCACCCCGGGTCTCACTTCAGCGGCGGCAGTCGGAGCATGAGCATGTGCCTCTTGTGACTGCCCACCCTGAGGTGGAAGCTGGTGTGCTCAGGGGTCACGTCATGGTGGAGGTACGTTCACTGCGATCGCCCTGGTCCCAATGAACAGTTGCCCCCCTCTGCACAGCTCTCACTCAACTGCTATTTTGCTGCACCATTCGCGACGAGACACCTTCCGCCACAGCGCTTGTGTGACAGTACATTCGTCCTTCCCCCTCCTGGGGATCTGACAGGCTAACGCGAGGTGCAGTTAATTTGCGAAGCACCCGCGAGCGTAAAACTGCATAAGCCAACAGAACAAAGCGTCATCGCCTCTTTGTGACAATCCCACCGCCCACAGCGTCTCGGCTGCCAGCGTGTGCAGGATCAGCAGCATCTGATTCCACCAACACCTTGCAGCACCTACCTCAGCGCCTCCCTCCGGCCAGGCAGGCCTACAGACGTATCTTCGCCCAGGCCAGCCTACTTATACCGGCACAGATTCCACGATGCACGTCCCACAGCCCGGATATGCACCGCCCGCGGTGGGACTGGTGCAGAACCACGGCAACAGCCTGCACACAGGTGAACATGGAAAATGTCGTTTCAGCGCAGCACATGCATGGCCATTTTCAGAACCTTCTGTCGAGATCTGGCTGCCTTGGCAGCAGATTGCTGGTGTCACACTGACGTTCTTGGACATGCAGGTCACTTCGGCCCGCACCACATCTATCAGTACCCCACTACATACACATTTCAGGTGCGCTCCCTTGCCATAACCCGAGACACACGTCAGCTGGTTTTTGGAGACCCTCGCATGCTGATGCGCTGGCCTTTTGCTGGTCACACTGCAGGACAAGTCGCTGTACACAGGCAACCTGCGGAAGGGGACGCATGTCTTCAACCCCGACGGCAGCATCGCTTTCCAGACCAAAGATTCGATGCTGAGCCTCAAGAACAAGGAGGTCGTCTATGATGCGCTCAACCAGCCCATGGCCTCTCTGCATCACAAATCGATCTCCCTGGTGAGTTCTGGTTCTCAAACATTGCGGTTGCAGCGTGCCTTTGTTGCTGACATGCTCTTGTGTCACCATCGATGTCAAGAGATTGCTCCTGGCTCAATCCGCAAGTGATGTAGCGGATGAATGTGCTGCAGCACGGGACGTGGCAGGTCTTCAAGGGCGACACCACCAGCAGTGCCGCACTGGTTGCTGAAATCAAGCCATCACTCGTGAGCGTCACCGGCAAGAAGATCAGGGTCACACTCAATGGCAAAGAGGAGCCAGAATTCGTCATTGAGGTGACAGGCTTGTTAACCTTCATTTGTCTACAAACCGTGTATGCTGCTGACTTTGCATGTTTTGGCTGTGCATGAAGGGATACTGATGGCTGCACACACCAACAGGCGCAACATGGTGCTTCGGGTGTGACGCATTTGTTGACGACTGCTGCATGGTCTATGCAGGGCAACTTTCTGGGCAAGCAATTTGTCTTCCTCAACGCCCAGAACCAGGTCATTGCCGAGTGCAAGCGCCATGGCAAGTTTGCAAATGCAATGAACTTCATGTCGGGCGAGGATACCTTCACGCTGACCATCCAGCCCGGCATCGACACCGCGCTGCTGGTGCTCTGCACGCTGGTGATCGACGACATTCTGGCGGGCGGCAAGGAGCGCTGAAGACGCGGTAGCACTGCTGTCGGGGTGTGTGGTTCATTAAGCGTATTGTACTTCGAAGGGAATGGTGGTCATGCCATCCAACTGCTGAAGTAGAGGAATCTGTGACATGATGTCAGGAAGCGACAATATGCACTCATTGGTTTCAAAGTGACGCTCATCAGGATGGTGGTTTGATATTGCTGTTGTGCTATGATTATTTGGTTGAGCAACAACTGCTGGCACATGCATCGCTTATTGTGGCGCACCCTACTTGTCAGACTTTGTAACAAAAGATTTGAATGCAAGGAAACTCAGTCTTTACACCTCCAATACCCGTCTTGATGGCCTCGACGACGTCATTATGATAAGATATCTGTCCTCACAATACGATTGCGAAGCAAGTGCTGCACTGGTGTGCAAGGAGCATACCATGCACTCCGCCACCGTCCCCACATGGCGGCGGAGTGCTATCAAGCCTGCCTCTGAGCTCTTATGCTGACTTTTCAGGTATCAGTCCTTCACAGCCTGCACTTCACCTGTCATTACGCTGATGCTGGTTGGGGCAGCACGGATGTGGTACATGTTGATGGAGTTCCGGAATGAATTTCAGGTGTCTAATACGAAACGGCGCACACTTGCTCGCTTGCGCCCAGCATGCTGCGGGCGCCGCGGAGCCGGCGCAGCTGCAGCCGGCTCCGGCTGCACCATGCTGCAACGCTCTTCATAGCCTGTCTAGCTTTGGCGCACCTGCTGATAACGTATTGGACCATTCAGTATGAGGAGGTGTGGGCCGGCCTGAGCCCCGCCCAGAAGCTGCTGAGGGCTTTCAAGGTGCTTCTGGTCGACGCTTACAAGCCGCGGACCAAGGTCAGATCGACCAGCTGCCAAGTGGCCGACCACATTCCAAAGGTGCGCATGCGCCATGTCAGTGCCAGATGGCCCCACGCTAGCCCTTAACCATGCGATGTTCTCTCATGCCCCACAATCACTGGAATCAAGCATCTCCAACGGTCCAGAATACATGACTGCCGCAACAATTCGGCCGTCCTGGGATCTCGCTGCACCGGCTGTTGTCCACGGCGCAAGGCATGATTAGCATCCCACCTGCAGAGCTGTGACTCTGCGAGAACGCTGTGGTGCTGCCGTGACAGGTGGCGCTGTTGTTTTTGGCGACAGATGGGGATCTGCCACATGAGGCGGCCTGGCGCAGCTGGCTACGCTCGGCGGAGGGCCTGCTGCCCGTAGCGCAGATCACACAGGTACATCATGTCGGGGTGCTGAGGGCGAAAATCCGAATCCAAGGCGCAAAATACGCAACTGCTGCCGGCCAGCATGTGACTGTATGGGCCTGCCGATATTGGCGTGGCATGACGGTACCCTGCTCTGGAGACAGCACTGACGTGCCACTTTTGGGCCAATTTTTGAGAAAAGCACAGAGTGCGACTCGCGATGCAGGGGGGCCTGCCGCCGCAGCTGGGGCTGTGCGCCAAGGCGCTAGCCAACTCGCGCGGCAACCCGCTGAGCCGGCAGTGGCTGTTCTCCGCGTATGTGCACCGCCCGCCGGGCGCGCCGCCGCTGCAGAGCCTGCACACCTTCTACCAGCATGAAGTCAAGGGCGCAGCCCACGTGAGCACTCGATGTCTTGAACACCCACAGCATGTCACCGCAACATGACTTCAGCCGCTGCAACATGCAACGTTGCACCCGATGTCCGCAAAGCGGTTGCCAGCGCCATTACAAGCCTGACTTTGGCTGTACCTGTCGTCGTTCGTCTGCATCTGGTCCACATTCAGCCGACGTCCAACAGCGGAGCAAATGTTACATGGTGTATGAGCAGGCGGAGTGGGGCATGCACTCGGCGGTGGTGGCGGCGAGGGCGCTGCTGCGGGCGGCGCTGGCGGAGCCCACCAACGCGCGCTTCCAGCTGCTGTCAGCCGCCACGCTGCCGCTGTGGCCGCCCACGGTGGTGTACCACCGCCTCATGGGCGAGCAGGGCAGCCACCTGGACGCCTGCCACGCCCCGGTGAGCCTGAAACCAAAAGCTTTCGGCGTCTCACTCAGGGTTCTGCTCAGGGTTTTGTTTGAACATAGGTGGCTTCGCATCACAGCGCTTGTGAGCTTCTGCTTGCGTGTCGGTTGGCAGCTGCTGCTCCAGCCGCCGCAGTTGCTGCTTCAGCCACCCACATTGCTGCGCCGCCGCCTCATGACATCATGAGCAAAGGCAGGGACTCTGCACACCACCAAAGCAATGCGCCTGCAGACGTTTGTTCGATCCACACAGAGGCGCGGCCTTGCCGCACAGGAGGCGGACGCGGGGCGGTGGGCGGCGGAGGGCGCCGCTTTATGACCTCGTGATCAGACGCAGCAGCTGTGCAGGCATATGGTCTCATTGATATGCCAAATGCCGTTTGGGATGCAAAGAGTTCGGCCCTGCCACGCAGGAGGCGGGCGCGGGGCGGTGGTCGGCGGAGGGCGCGGGGGGGCTGCCGGCGGCGGGGCAGCTGCGGCGCAGCTCCCAGTACTTCACGCTGACGCGCGCGCATGCGGCGCTGGCCGCCAATGAGTCCCGCGTGGAGCCGCTGTTTGCGGCCGCGTGCACAGACGACCAGGCACACGATTTCCGGTGGGTCCAGCTCGCCGACTGCTGCTGCCACCTTGGCTGAAGCGCCATGAACAGCCTGCGTACACTAGGCTGGCAGCACATGTTTGGGTGATGTCGCAGCTGCGGGGGTGTGCAGGAGGCGATCGCAACTATTGACACTCGTTTGGTGTGAAATGCAACCACCAGACGCCTGCTATGTCACTCGTCTGCTCCCATGGTGCCTGCAGGCCGCTGTCGTGCAGCAGTGACGAGTACTATGTGCCCACGCTGCTGTCGCTGTCAGGCCTCGAGCAGCAGACCGCGTGCCACGGCGGCGTCGTCCAGGCAAGCTCCACACGACCCGCTCAAGAGCGCCATACCGCGTGCTTCCATGCTGTACAGCTTTAAGATGGCCAAAATTGCAAGAATTGCGAGAATTGAGAATTCACAACACTTGCAAAAACTTCAGTGTCAGAGACATTGAGTGTCACACATTGTGCTGGCATGTCCGGCGCAGGCATTACAGCGCCTACTGCATGTGCTGCCCTAAAGTTCGCCCCAACTTTGCCGATGTGCACCTGCAGGACAATTGGACGCCGGGCAGCCCAGCGCAAAACCGCTCCCGTTTTGCAGTGAGCGATGTCACGAACAATAACCTGGGCGTGCTGCGCGGCAACAGTGGCCGCTGCCCCCAGGCGGCGGTCTTCAGGTGAGACCTTGTGTGCCATTCGATGAGTCATTGTGGTGGACACCGCAGCCGTCTGCCACCTCATCCCGCCCGTGTGAAGTCCTGAAAGCAGACTGCAGATAGAGTGTGGCCTGGGACTTTCGCATCGTGTCAGAAGTGTCTAGAAGTTGTATGTGTGGCAATCGCGCAGGGCGGCGCAACAGGAGTTCCAGCCAATTGCAGCCCTGTCAGCTGCCCGCGGCAGCCAGCTGCTGCCCGTAGCTGCGGACCCATGCGGGGACAACGCCGTGCTGGAGGCTGCCGGAAAGCCGGGCAGCTGCTTCCTGTTCGCGCGGCGCTTCCCTGCAGGCACTGCCCAGGTGCGGGGTGACCACTCTGTGCCAGACAACATGGTATAGTCCGTGACTGTCCAGCATGCTGTCTTCACTTCATGCACTCACATCCTCCTTAACAGTTTCACAGCAGGCTGATACTCGTTTTCTGCTCAATGTCCAGGTGGTGTTGGATGTGCTGCACGACCCAGCAGGCAACCTCAGCATCATACAGGAGCCACAGCAGTATGACCCGCGCACGCGCAGGAAAGGCAAGACAGAATGCGGGGACAGTGGACCTGGGTGATGTCAGAGCACCTGGAGTCCGTTACGAATCTGACACTGAAAGGGTTGACGAACGAACTTGGGACTTGATGAACTTGGGAATGCGGCTTGGTGATATTGAGCAGTGTTGAGGATTGTGGATTGTTGCAGCATCTACCACTGCGTGGCTGACATGCCTCTGAACATAGCTACATTGTGTGGACCGAGTATTGCAGTTTGAGTTGTGAAGGCCCTTCCATTGGACTGTAGCTCAGCCGGCTCAACAGGACTGAGAAGTGAACCCAATACATCTCGTGGAAGGCTGTGCAATACAGGGTTATAAATTGCCGCAACTCCTCAAGGGTTTGACCACTGGTGTAGCCTCATGTCTGGTGCTCAGCAGCTGCGCTGGGCCGCCTGCGGAACTCAAAAGCCTCGTCGTGCCCGCCGCCGGTGCAGTCGCTGTCGCCGGCTGCGCCGCTGCTGACCTCCGGCTCCCCTTCCTCCCGTTGTCCCGGTTCTGCCAGGCCCGCTGCCGACAGTGACGCCGCCAGGCTGAGCTCCGGCACGAGGGGCAGTCGCTGCGCTGCCGACGCCCGCTGTTGGCTGTCCAGCAGAGCATCTGCTGTCATTTGTTGCTGCTGCCGATCTGATGCGGCTTGCTGCCGCCCATCTGCCGCCTGCTGGGTATGCTCGTCTGCTGCCGGAAGCTCGGCGCCCTGCTGAATATCTGCCGGCGCCCCAGCCGCTGCAGCCTCCAAGAGCTCCTGTATTCGTACCCACATCAGCGCTTGCAGATGTTCAATGCTCCGCACACGGAGGCTGCATGTCAAGCATTGTCAGCAACTTGCTGTGCGACCCTGGTTTGGTTGGTCAGCAGCAGTGGTGGCGTGGAGGCCAGCCTGGGATCGCACAGGAGCTGGGATGCTAGGGGTTGTCGCTGGTGCCACAAGCTGCCGTGCACATTCGTACCACGGAGATGCGGGCCGATCATGACATGAAGGAGCCAACCGAAGGGGCAAGCAACAGAACCTGAGAGCGGACGGCGGCTGAGATGCTGGTGGGCGTCGCAGGCGCCGAGAGCTGCTGGTCCGCCCCTGGGGTGCAGGGCTCTGCCTCCGCCGGCTCGCCCAGCCGAGCCCGCAGCGCTGCGTTGGCTGTCTGCAGGGAGCAAGCGCAACAAATGACAGCGCGACTCAAAAACAGCAGATCTGGCATGCGTGAAATCGCTCCTTGTGTGGCCAGCCGAGCCCGTAGCGCTGCGTCAGCCATCTGATGTTGCTGGTAGCAGGCCTCCCGCCGTTGCTGCGCCTTATACTCCCCTGCCGCTTCGACCCAGAGGCCGGCTATAAACGCAAGCGGCTTCTGGAACATTAAATCCAGAAGAGGAGCAACAACAGCAACAGTGGAATGCTGCAGTAAGATTTTGTCGCCTCACCTGCAGCTCGCTGACGCGGGCCTCAGCGCGGGCCAGGCGCAGGCGCAGCGCCTCACCCTCACTGCGGGCCTCTCTGCACATGCCATGACATCACAAGAGCAATAATGTGGCCAACAACACAAGCGTGTCGACATGGTTCCGGGCTGTGAACGTGGTGCACATGCAGGCAGCCAGTACTCCAGCTGCATGGACCAGCAGCAGCCGTCAGGGCGAGTCCCTCGCCACCCGCCACAGCAGTTACACGCTTCTGAGGTGCTCGACAGCCCCGACGATAGACATCGGTGCACACCGCAGGGCGCCAGTGAGCGCGGGGTTGTCGCCGATGAGGGACGTGGCCAGGTAGTCCAGCGCGGGGAACATGCGTGAGCCGGCGCCCCTGATGCCGCTGCCCACCAGCCCACCCAGCTGCCGAGGCGACGTCATAGCCTGCAAATGTTGCTGCAACAGCCATCAATGCTGTAGCAGCAGGTCTCCGGCCCCAGTGACCACTGCTAAGCAATGATGCACAAGCCTGTGGATGCCCAGCATGGCGTGCACGTGCAGGCTGTCAAGGAGTGTGGTTGCTGAGACCCTTCGATGTCCACACATTCATGTTTCCAGATGCACCTGCTGTGTAGCGCCAGGGGGCGTGGCCGGCTGTCCTGCTGGCGGCGGCGACTGCGCGCGCAGCCGGGCCTTCTGCTTGGCCTCCGCGGCGGCAAACTCCGGGTCGTACTTCCGCAGCAGCTCCAGCGTCCTGTCGTAGTGTGTGGAGTCCTGTGGGCAGGGTTTTGTGCCTGTCAGCGCAAAACCCTTTGCTGGTGCATGTGAAAATGCAACACAGGTAGACGATGTGAATATGGACTGCTGTTCGCATCCTGCAGGGCCACTACAAGGAGTCCTGCAGGCAGCGGGTCCGCTTGAAAGCGCTTTTCTGGTGCATACGACGATGCACAGCAGATAAACGATCACAAAAGGACTGCCGTCAGCATTTTCTTGGGTCCCTTCGAGGCAGCGCACCCCCCAGGCAGTGCCACTGGCACATCACTCCACCACTCTGAGCCGCGTCTGTCAGCGGTGTGCCATTGCAGCTGCTGATTGTCCGATTCAGCATGCTTCTTACCTTCAGGTCGGTGAGCATCTGGCGCATGCGCTCCTGCGCGCGCTGCAGCCGCGCCGCATCCCGCCGCGCCTTCCAGCTGGCCAGGTACATCACGCATGCGTGCACCGCCCACGCCCCCGGCGGCCAGGCAAACACCGGCAGCACACGCAGGAAGTGCCCCCGCACAGAGTAAGTTCCCGGCGGCTGCCGCGTGACCTGCGGGTCAGTGGGGCGGACACGACATTGGTCGCAGTTCGGTATGCGACACACTGATCTCAGGGGCCAAGGTGGAGTGCCGCGCCGTGGGCATCGCCCCCAGATGTGATAATGTCAGCAAATCCGATTCAAGATCAAATTCGAGCTTACTGGCGTTGCAGCGCAGAGCGGCCTCACCCATGCAGCGAAGGCGAAGAAGACCATGAAGATGGCGCCGGCGTACCACAGGATGAGGGAGCTCAGCCGGGAGCGCCGCCGCTGGCTTGCCACCTGCTGCCCCTGCAGTGCATGTGGGACGCCGCACCTCAACGTCACTGTTCAAACAAACTCCATGCATCATGTTGACTGGCGGAGAGCCAAAAGAACAGCTGCATGCAATCATGGCGGCAATGCCGTCGCCGTGCGGCACCTTGAGCTTGGTGATGTAGGCCTTGTGGCGCTCAAAATTTCTGTCGTACTGCTCATAGAACGAGCTAGAACCCACTCTGCTGCCACGCAAACGCGACAGTGTAACCCCCATGCTGGTGTCGTATTCAACCCGAAGGATGAACTCAGCCAGCGGTTAAAGTTGTCGACATCATACAACCCACTTGTTGGGGGCTTGCTTACTCAACTGCAGCAGGCGAAGACCTTCAGGAATATAAGTCAACTGAGAGGCTGACTTCCGTAGAGGTGGTCAACTCACAAACCCTCAAAATTGGATTTTGAACGCATGATTCATCAGGTGCTTTGCTTGCAGCATTGCACTCATTCTGCACACCCGTCGCCCGCTTGCCGGCATAAAGGCTAGTCATCATACAACTGTGCAGCTCCAGCGCATGTTCGCTGCGCTGTGATCGGCTGGATCAGCTGTGACCAGGCCGCGTGCATGGTTGTTGATACGGGCGTGACTCCGGCTCAAAGCAGAAAGCTGCAGCGTTGAACACACAACAGTCCGTGCTCTGTGCGTCTAAGGCAAGCCTGAACCGGCAACCAGGGACAGCAAACAGCATGGAATCGCCGCGCACTAGAAGCGGCCTGAGCCTGACACTGTCTCCCAGCCTGACCACGCACCCCGCGAGATCAGCAACGGCGTCACCGCTGCCGGCGTCTGTATGGAGCATGCAGCAGCTGCATATTGACGTGCAGGTGTCGCCAAGATCGCCTCACGCTGCTGGCCGAGCAAAGGTGCGAATAGTCGGATTTCAAAACTCACGGCAGATGCCCAGCGCCTGGCGTGGCTTGATGCTTGCAGCGTGCATCTGCAAGGTGTTATGATACCATTTCAAAGCTTCTGCATGCAGCACGCATGTTCATTGCGCCGCATCAGACATGCTTCTGCATCTCCGTCAGCTAACATCCGTTCAAAGTAGCTGCCTCGCCGTCCATCTTGGCAGGCACGCGGTCAGCTGAAGTGCCCGTGGAAAGCATGCAAAGGACTCGCAATCTCACTGCTGCAGAGTGCATCGGCGCCTGGGCCGAACCCACCCGAGCATGAACCCTGCCAGCGCTGCGGTGTCACCTTTACAACTGCATGGCGCCCTGCTGCCCTTGGTGGTGCGTTTGCACTTTCATTCGGAGCACTGATGAGCCGTTTGCCTCGGCGTCTCATGTGAACATCATGCATGCAGTGGACATCACCGGTACCAAACGTTTGCATGCAATGTATGGCGCAGTACGCCATGCATAATGCTGCCTGCTGATGTAAGATGTCCCGCTCTGCAACCAGGACCGAAGGTGCTGTGCAACGCCTGCGGCCTGAAAAAGGACACGCTTCGTGCCATCCACGGCACGTCGGACGGCCGGCCGCCCCGCCCCGGATCCATGACTCCCCGCAAGACCACGCCTGGCAAAGCGTCGGTGCCGGCGGCGCCGCCGCCGCCCGCTGTGCTGGTCACGCCCGACAGCAACACCTCGGGCCCTGCTGCAGCCGCCGCTGACAAGGCTGCTGTGATGCGCACGCCGACTAGGCGCTCCCAGGCTGCCGCGGCCGCGGTCGCTGCCGCTGCTGCTGCTGCTGCTGTCGGTGACCCCGCGCCGGCAGGGGCTGGCGGGTGAGCCACCACTAATCAAGTTCTGGCATGGCGTTGCTGCGGCAGCAGACACACTTCCTAATCCCTCTCTCCGACAGGCAGCTCGTGGCTACAGTGCACTTGGGAGATTTGACGTTTGATATGAATGTTCCGTCCATGTGCGCCAGGCTGTCAAGGGAGACGACACCGGAGCCGTCGCCGCGGCCGGCAGAGGCAATGGCGCGGCAGTCGCAGGCGCCGCCGCCCCTGTTCAAGTCGCCGCGCGCCCCCGATGCCGCCTGCTCGCCCGCCCGCACCCGCAGCGGCATGACACCCCTGAAGAGCCCAGGTGGGTCCGCTGTCGCTTTCATCGCTCTGCCATTCGGTGATTTGCATGCCAGTTTGTAGGGATGCTGGTCATCTGGGGCCTGCGTCTGGACTCTGGACATCTGAACCCATTGGCACTGTGCTCGGCGGTTTCCATGCTGTATAAGCAAATTGCATGCGTGACCTATGTTGACACAGGCACTGGGGGATTCCAGACACCGGCAAACCGCATGCGGCCCACAAACCGGGGCCCCATCTCGCCGGCCACCTCCCACGATGCGCGGCAGCTGATGTTCCTGTCCGCGCCCAAGTCCCACAGGGTGAGATGCCAGGACAATTTGGGAAACATCACCGTGCAAGGAGTATCAAATGCTCATATTGTCAGTCTGTAGCTGTGCATGGCTTGATGATTGTGCTCTGGTGCTGGTTTGCGGCTTCTTAGGTTTGACAGCATGCTATTATGAGAACAGAAGGCACAGGCAACAATGCCAGCACTTGTGCAGGTGCTCACCACAGCTGGGCAACTGCATTCTGTCACTAACTTCTGTCGGCCTGCCACCTCAGGAGCCACAAGCAAAGGGTAAGGCGGCGCCCAAGTCGGCGCCCGCGAAGGGGCCCGGCAGCAGCATCTCTGAGCGAAATCGGGCCGCCGCCATGGCGCGCTGGCATGTGACATCGCCCCCCGTCACCGTGCCGCCCTCGTGCCGCAAGTGCGGCCTGGACCTCACGGGCATCGCACCATCCTCAGGTGCCCTCACATTTGCAAAATGTAATCCACCAACAGGAACGATATGTCGTGCAGGATCGATTGGTGCAGCTTCTGGGATCACACTACCCAGGCATGGCTTGCTTCCAAACCTGTGTGGGGGCAGAACTTCTGCAACCTTCAATCACGCTATGGCTGACGTGGGCAAGCATCTGGCTGCAGGTGTGCTGCTGTGTGACGGGTGCCGCAACGGCGGCAGGAAGCGCAAGTCGGCCGACCCCGCAGATGATGAGCCGCCGTGCTCCCCAATCACGCGCTCTGCCGGCCGCGCTGCCGCCGCCGATGCCGATGCGGACTTCTCCCCAACATATGATGCAGGTCCGCCAGCACATCTTCATTCAGCCTGTCGCAGGAATACGGGCATGTCTCTGGTGCTGCTGCAGCTGCCTTTAGATTGGGCGTCAAAAGTCGCACAACAGAACAGCGTACAACTGTGCATTTGGTACACTGCTGGGGTCTGAGACCTACAATCCTGCAGCAGGTGTGGCGGCGCCGCGTCCCAGCAAGAAGCCCCGCCGCGGCGCCGCCAGGAAGGGCGGCGACGGAAGCGGAAGCGGGAAGCGGCCGGGGCGCCCGCCCAAGTGGCCGGAGCGCGGGGAGCCGGCGGCGCGCGACGCGGCGGCGGCAATGCTGCCGGGCGACTTCACCCGCGTCGAGCAGGTGACCCCTCCAGCACTTGCTTTGACAAGCTGCTGTGCAACACCGAATTCGCGGTGTGTATGTTAGCAGGTGGCAGTACCAGAAGACGCTGCAGGGACGCAAAGCAATGCCACCTGACATCAGTGCGCTTGCATGCAAGTGTTTCTCGTGCCTGTACAGATCGTGGTGGAGGCGCCGGGGCGCGCACCCTTCAAGCTGGCCCGCCTGGCGGGAGCGCCCCACGGGCAGCCCGCCCTCGCGCTGCGCCAGGTCCAGGTGCGCCTGCCTCGAGCTCTGCACCTCCTGCCATCGGGGGCTTGATTTCAACATCAGGCTGCCTTGCTGCTGGCCTGACAAACCCTCCAGCCCTCCGAATAAACTCCCAAGCATGCATCTTGGCGCGGTTTGGTTATCTATCATCCTTTGTCATGTACGGATCGCAGGTGGCGCTGGTGCCGCACACGGACCGCACGAGCGCGTTCTACCTGGCCATGATCCGGGCGGCGGAGGCGGTGGGCGGCCTGGTGCGCTCCGCCACCCGCCCCGAGATGGCGCTGCTCGTCTCCGGCGGCGCCCTCGCCAAGGGTGCGGGCTGGAGCTGATGTCAAAATGGCTAGTGAACCTCGTGTGCTGGACATGTGCTGTGCATGCTGGCGAAGTTGCTGCTACACCCAGAGCTGGCTGCTGGACACGGGTGTGATGTCGAAGGTGCTGTTGTCCCAAGAGCTGGCTGCTGGACATGTGCTGGGTGTGATGGCGAAGTTGACGTGCACCCAGAGCTGGCTGCAACATCTTGCACACGTGGGAGTGTCTTGGGGGTGTCTTGCAAGCCTCCATGCAGATTCTGGGCAGTGTTTGCACTTGCCTGCACGGCGAGCACTGCATCTTGGTGGCATGTGCAGCAGGCTGGCGGGTGCAAAGCGTGAGGTCTAAGAGCTGACACCTAGTCCTCACCATCAGGTGCATGCCGGGCGTCCATTGGCACATTCCCGGCTGTGACCAAGGGTCTGGAGCGGCTCGGGGTGGACCTTGCCACCATCGCCGCCCTGAATGTGCATGACACCAGCCTCCCCACCCTGCACACGCCGCTGCCGGCGCTGTACGCTACAAATGCTGCGGGCCCAGATGCTGCTGCAGCTGGCGCCGGCACCTTCGGTGCTGATGTCGCTGCCGCCGCTGTGGTGCCTGCGACGCTCGGCAGCATTGCAGAGGGCGTGGCGGCATCGAGCCCACCTGGCATCGGGCGCAGGGGTGCCCGACCTGCGCGGAAGAGCAGGGCGGACGATGCTGCCGGTGCCACGGACGCGGCTGCTGCACAGCCAGGCACAGAGCCCATGGCTGTCCCGGCTGCGATGGCGGCGCCCGCCTCTGCCGTGACAACATCAGTCAGCCACCGGCGGCGGCGGCGCAAGCCCTGCAAGTCCGTCGCACCTGCCGCTGTGCTGGTGCGCTGTTCGCGTGCTTCCTTCCTGCTCCTGCCTCAGCCAGAAGCGCTGCTGACATATTGCGGTGGCCCTATTGTTGCGTCCACCTGCTGTCCCTCTGCACTGGCCAGGCAACATCTTGATGTCGCAAGTCGTCGTAATGCTGGCATACACTTCTTCACACATCGATGTGGTGATGACTCACGCAAATTTACAACTTGCAGGCGCCCATGTTTGCGTCGCCGGAGCCGCGCACCAATGTGTCAGGCGGCAGCGCCGACACGACAACGCAGGTTGACCCCACTTGGAGCCTGCCACCCAACGGCACGGAGACCGCTCGCCCTTCGCGCCAGGCCAGCCGGCCCAGACGCTTCTCCCCTGAGCCAGTGAGGCGTCTGTCTTCTATATACTGCGTTTGACTGCACCTTGTATTCTACTGTCTGATGCCAGCAATGCCCCTGGGCCCTTACATACATGCACATGTACATATGCACCAGCTGCTTCGCCGATTGTAATATGTAACAAAGGGCTCAATCACCTTGCTGTGATGCTTTTTTTCTTGAAAATTTCCAAAACAAATCAAAGTCTTTTGTTTTTGCAGGGTATCACCAGCGATGATGGCTGTAGCGGGCGCGGCAAGCGGCGGCGCATGTCTACCAGCAGCAGCGCCGGCGGCCAGCAGCAGCAGCAGCAGGCGGCGGCGGAGCAGGGACCCGGGCGGCAGGAGGAGGCGCTGCGGGAGCTGGGCATCCACGCCGCCTGGCTGCCGCTGCTGCAGCACGCGCCCAGCGCCGCCATGCATGTGCGCTTCGACTCTATTCCTTGAACTCACTCGTGTGTTTTGTAGGTGGCAAATGCGTGACCAAGGGTCTGGCGGATCTGCGGGGTTTGTGTGGCAGCGCGCACAACCGAATTTCTGCGAATGTCGTCCTGAAGCTGCCGCAAAAATGCATGCATTCATCTGCGTGTGGTACAGAGCAACAAGTAGATTGTCTGCTGTGGGTACTTGCAGGCAGCCGCACGCCAGATGCAGTGGCAGCAGCCGGACGGCGGCAGCGTGGGCGCCATCAGCGTGCCGGAGTCCTGCGAAGGTGCTGCCTGATTGCATTACACACGCATGCTGTCAATGCTGACAGTACGGCCCAGTAGCCCGCATGCTGCCCAACTGCTTTCTGATGTCATGCGCACAGCAGCACTGACACGCTGTCAGCCTGTGCTGACAGGGACATAGTGTTTGATGGGTGCTTTCGCAAATACTCAGGGGCTGTCTCGCTGCGGAAGGGCGAGCAGCATGTGACCTTCGAGAAGCCGTCGCCGACGGACAGTGGCGCCAGTGACGGCGGCCACATCCGCAGCATGCCCTACGAGCACTTGCCATCCTGTGGTGCACTTGCACTACTCTGTGTGCTCTTCTAGTACGAGCTGGCCACTCAGGCTGGCACAATATTGTTGCGTGGCAGTGCGATGCCAATCATCCAGGCACTGACGCTGACCATCCTGCAACTGCAGTGAACATCACGGCGGAGCCGTTCGGTGGCATCACAGTGACAACCTACTGAGATTGTAGCAGTGGAGATCACCCGACTCTCAGAAGAGGTCATGACCAGCGTTGACGTGCACAGCCTGCTCAGTCAGCAGGCACTTACGAAATCTACGAACCGTAGATTTTGCAGCATTGTGCTCGGCACATGATGATTCGCTTTTGCCCTGAGGTCACCTGGCGCAGAGTTTGAATCTGACGAGCTACAGATGGAGAACAGCAGCCGCTGCTGCATTTGGTTTTGTAATCAGATTTTACAACTTTCCACCACACAACAATGAATCATTCCATTTCGCTACAGTATTGTCAAAAGAATTGGGTGCACCGACTTGCAAGACCTGCTTGCAACACTGACGTCAGAGCACCTGTTGAAACATCAGCATTTGTCGTGCACATGTCTCCTGGGCTGCTGCTATGGTTGCCCAGGCCGCGCTGAGTTCGTATGTGTCAGCTGCTGCACGAGATGTGCCAAACCTGGCACAAACGGTGGCAGCCTCAGCTGCTGTCCCTCCGCCGAGTCTGCACATGGTTTGCATTTGCCGGCTGGCGTCCCTGCTGATGCTCACCCACAGCCGCCGACACGGGCACCGGGTCCAGCTGCAGCAGAGACTTGGCAGCAAGCGGCAGACCATCGTGTTGGATTCAGCTGGCTGGTGTGCTATTGCTCTGCCACCGTCGCTGGCGTGGGCACGGGGGCCGGCTGCGGCACGGCATCTGGCAGCAGGTCCGCCAGGTCCTTGGACACCGCCGCCGGGATGGAGTGCGCCTCCAGAATCTCTGCTGTCGCTGCCCGCGCCGACTTTGTCTCCAGCACCACCACCTCCTGTGATCAGACAAGGAGCGGCAGCTTGATGTGAATGGATCATGGAACGCATGGAGAAACAAGCCACCTCTTCAGCATCATGCTCTCCTGCACTGGACGCAGGAACACGCATTCGAAAGTCAACTGGACCTGTTATGCAAAAATGACACCTGGCGAGGTTGTTGATCGTGTCTGAAAATAACTGATATTTACTTGCAAAGCAGCTGTGTATTGGCGGAAGACTGGGACGAGCAACTCTGCATGGATACCCTCATGGTCAAGGTCGGAGCGCCTGAATCAAATCATGAAGGCCCTGGTCAGCCCCAAAGCTGCGCGACTTGCACTGTGTTGCCCCTTGAAAGGCGTTACTTTGTTGCAGTTACAAGAAGGAAAGTGCCTCACATCATAGTCGAGGTCGAAGCGCATGAAGCGGTCGGTGCAGGCTGCAGTCAGCTGCCCCAGGTGCCGCAGGTTCTCCACCTCCACCCCATTGAACTTTTTGACCTGCACACCACGGCGCTGGCAGAATATCACAAATTCTTCTTCGCTGAAGCCGTATGTAGACTACCTCGCAGCCTGGATGTTCGGAATGCCTGGAAATCTACACACCAGGACGTCATCGCTTGAGCCATCATGGCCGAAGGCGGCAACACAGCTGGCTGCATACGGGGGCAGTGAGGTCCAGTGACACACTGCCAGCAGTTTTCAGGGGGGAATCGGCAGAGTTGGTGTGTGCAGTACCTGAATGTTGAAGAGGTCCTCATACCCCAGGGTGGAATCACACGCCAGGACCTGCAATCACAGGGTCAGCATGATTTGTGACGAAAAGAGCCAATGCATCTGGCATGACTTCCTGCAAAAGCCAGGTGTCGCATCACGCTGTGCCAGCATGTCTGGGCAAGGCAGCCCACAGCAACTCTGCAGACGAGAGCCCCACCGCACCACCCTGAAGTTTTTTCATGATACAGACAATGCAAGAGGTATCGCTATCATCAACAATGCAAGAGGTATCGCTATCATCAATTATGTCAATCGACATCTAATTGCGCCTGCACCTGGGACAGCAGCACGACCTGCTGCTTGGGCGTCTGCTTGAGGCCGTACAACAGCTTGTCCAGCAGCTTGACCGGGGAATCGGAGTCGTAGTCGCCCCCATACTCGCTGGCCATGTACGGCTCGCAGCACGGCGTGAAGATCAGGCCTGCAAGGGGGTGGCACGCGCGTCAATCAACACATACAGGGCTGACAGTGACAGTCGGCGGGGCTCTGTGCTGCTGATCGGATTGTTCAACACGCAAGGCAGTGCGGCTCGCTGCTTGCGAGCCCCTGGCTACAAGAGGACACCGGAGCACAGATGGTTACAGCACCAGATGAGCGCCTGCGACAGTCAGAAAAGTGTGGCACCCAGGAGGCGCAGCTGCTCAGCCCACTGGTGAAGCGCTAAGCCACTGCAGTCGTGCTCAGAGGTGCTTTTTGTGTGTGGTCACCTGCGACGACCAGGAAGGAGGGGTCCGCGCCGGCCAGGTGCAGCGGCACCAGGGGCTGCGGCGCCGCCAGGCTGATGTCCAGTTGCAGCGTCTCCCCACCCCGCAGCACCTGCACCGAGACGCAAGCCTGAATCACTGCAAAGCAGACCAGAGCAACATGTGACGCAATCATGGGTGAGTGCGAAGCAGACCAGAGCAAGGTGTGAAACAGGGCCACATGTGTTCGGATGGCCTGGAAGCGATGCAAAGAGTGTCAAAACTGCTGGCAAACACAGGTTGCCGGGCAGGAGTTGGTCACTGGCGTGAGTGAAAAGGACGTGAAGGGTGCACCTCCACGTTGGCATGCTCCCCGGTGAACTTTTGAGATATGAGGTACCCAAACGCGATGCGCTCGCCTGACCTGCAGCAGTCATCAGCAAGAGGGTTCATGTCAACGGAGGACATTCAACAGCATCATGAACATCTTCTGGTTTCGAATGGCTTTTCCATCAGGATTCACTCATGTGCCAGGCAGGGATTCATCTGCTGTGTATCTTCGTCCGTCATGCAGTCATTTTCCTTGCTCCATTCATCACACTTCGGTGTTGCAGCTCTCTAGACAGACCGTATGCAGCCAGTCCAATCTACGATGGGCCTCACCTGAAAGGCACAGTGCCGTCAGAGGCGACCTGCACGCCGTCAAAGCGCATGATGACATCGTCAGGCTGCAGGTGCCGGGCCGCGTCTGCTACAGGGCTGACTGCGCGCACCATCACCCCCTTCTGGCCCGCCTTCATCCCGTACGACTCCCTATCAACGTTGTGCAAGGATCTGGGTCAGCGGCTTACATCTACGAACTCAGAGATTGTGGATTGGGAAGGCGGTCACAGCTCAGCATTAGACATCTCCGAGCGTGACCGTGCGCAGTCTGTTATGCTGTACGATGCGATGCTTATAGCAGAAAGGTCACAGCAGGCACACTGACATGCACATTGACAGACAGCAGTGGCTGAGTGCACACGCGGCTGATATCATACTTCATGATGACTGACAGGACACGAACTTCATAACACGTGTGATACAACGAAACAATGAGCTGAGCGCACCGCAGGTGGTCGGACTCCATGCGCTGCCACCTGATGCCGAGGGACGGGAACCCGGTGAACTGGCCGTTCCGTTGGTAGTCCGTCAGGAAGTGGTGGATGACCGGCGTGGGTATGACATACCTGTGCGACAAGTGACACTTGCTCAGCATGAGACACACTCAAGCTCGGCTGGTGCAGCCTTGACATGAGGGTGACACACACTTGGAAGCTACTGCGGGTCTGCGCTCTGACTCACCCAATATTCTCTGCATCGCCGCCGCTCAGCGACTGGAAGGCAATGCCCACGCACTCTCCTGCCTGATTGAACACTGGGCCGCCTGTGCATTGCCAGGGCTCCTCAGACCTCATGCCACACTTGCTTGCAGCAGCATCAGCTTCTGGCCAGTGTTACGTGCCAAGACCGCAGGACTTCACAGCACCGTGGTTGGGAATACGAGCTTATAGCGTTGACTGCTTGCAAGCAACACGCCGCAACCCACCTGAGTTGCCACTGTTGATGGCTGCATCGATCTGGACGCCCAGCAGCTCTGTACTGCTGTGCGCATACGACGTCACCTCGATGCGGCTGACCACGCCTGCAGTCGTGTGGCAACCATGTCTTAAGTGCTGCTGGCAATGCAAGCACTGTCCACAGGTTCTCGCTGTCTTGGGGTATCCCACACTGCCATCACAAGCGTGAGAGCGCATGAGGGTTGCTGACCTGGGGGTGCCACTGATGGCATCAACGCCGATTGGTAGCCAGCCGTAAGCCACAGCCCTCAAAGGTGCAGAGGCTTGCAATGATCTCGAGTCTGGCAGCCCATTTGGCGGCAGGGCCGTGCCTGAGGTGACGCTGATGGTGTCGCCGCCGATGGGGTAGCCCACCACAGCCACTGCATCCTGCAGGTGCGGCAGCGAGCCGAACGCCAGCGGCGAGACGCCCTCCCAGAAGGCGTCGTCGTCCACTGTCAGCAGCGCAATGTCGCACTCTGTGCCGACAGCCAGCACGCGCGCCAGGAACTTGCGGTCGTCCCCCCGCCGCTTCACCTTCACCTGTCACACATCGAAACCCAGTTTCTGGTCCTACATCCACGCTGTCCCGCGCTGCTTCGCCTTGCAACACCAGTGCACAGCATGCAGCACATTGATCCGTGTTTTACAGGGAAGAGGGAGGGCATGCTGAGGGCAGCAGCGGTCAACCTGCGAGTGGTACTCCACAGAGTGCGCATTGGTGAGCAGCCACCGCACGCCGGCTCCGCCCGCATCGATCATGAACCCCGTGCTGGTTGTCGCAAACTGCCGCTTGCGTTGCCATGGCAGGCTGAAGTTGGGCTCTGTGTGCACGCAGTACACCTGCGGCAGTCGGCAGCACAGCTGAGACCCTTGCACATTGGAGATGCCCTGGATCATCAATGTGCAAGACGAGCAGCCTCCCATCCTCGTGTCGGGGATACACATGGGCACTGTCAGGATGTCTTGCCTCGTTCACATCTTGCATTGGATGGATGCTGGTGGAGAGGAGCGCTTGCCAGACTTCAGGCACAGACACAACACGTCCCCACCTTGACGACTGCGTCCATGAAGCGGCCCATTGCCGCCATGGCCGCCTCTGCTGGGTCGTCATCGACATAGGGCACCTGCGCCCGGCGGCCCTCAGCATGCGCTGGCGGGGCCTCGTCCAGCACGTCGAGCTCTGCAACGTCTGCTGCTGCTCCTGCATTACAGTGCACGAACGTAATCATTGGCAGCCAATTTGGCATCTGCGCACCCTCAGGAGCTGCTTGTGACCATTTGCAGAGGAAGTGCAATTCAAGCAGGGCGTCGCACGCACGTCGCTGCAGCTGCATGGCTGTTGTCTGGTCGTTCTGCTTCCTGGCTTTGCCGCGCTTTTTGCGGCCGCGGACGGGTGGCACATCCGCGCTGGCTGTGCTGCTGCTGCTGCCAGCATGCCGACGCTGGTGTGCTGCAGCAAAGCAAAAGCTGGTGCACGGTTCCGCCTTCAGAGCTGGATGGTTGCCGGCACTGATCTGCCGGCACTGAATGCAGATCCATCAGACAATGCCGTACTGACATGTAGCAGTGGCGCTGACCGCACCTGAAATTTGCGCCTCTGACCTAGGCTGAGCAGGTTGACGCAGCAACCTGCATCATCGTGCATGTATACGTTGACTGTTTGCATACGCCACCACCGTTTCATCAGGATATGTGCGCCACTGTCAATGCCGCAAATTCGCCGCTGGGTTGTGTGCAACCGTTGTCAGCTTCACAGACATCTCGGCGAGGGCAGATCAGCTGTTCAAATCCCTGCAATGCATGCACTCGCCTTGCAAACGCGCGCGCCTCGATCGACCGGTGTCGAAACCGCAGCTGACCGCCGTCGAATCTGTGCACAAAAGCTTCACATCTGGGAGACACAGAAGCGCCCGCGCACGATCGCAGTTCCATCCGACTAATACGAAAGAGGCTTCCAACAGCTTACAGGACATGCCGAGCATGCCGCTGCTCACATACTTTATCTGCCAGTAAGCGTTCGGCGTCTTGCATCCTGCAGCCGAGGTCAGACAGGGGTTAGAGGATGGGGCGGGGTGACGACAGCTGCATGACGAGATCTTTGCGCTGTTGCAAGCTCGCATCACGAGAAACAGGATCTTTGCGTGCAGCGAGCAAACTCCAATAGCAGTGATTTCAGCTGGTGCAGTCGTGATCCAAGCTGCTCCAGCCATGCTTCGCTAGCTGTCATCTGGGGTCTGCAGCCAGCCTGGGCGCTGCTACCGTGCGCGTTCAAGCGCGTCCGACACTATGCTCTCGTCACTCAACCAGCGCACGGGCCCAGCGACGGCGGCACCATCCGCAGCCGTGCGGTTGAGGCCGTGTCTCGGCAAGCTTGTGGCAAGGTGTAGATTGCAGCCCGTACAGCAACGTCATCATGTTGAACAGCCTGGGCGCCCTTGTGGGCTCTCCTTACCTGCCATGCTTGCTTGGCCCCAAACCAGCGCGATCGTGAGTAGCATATGGCAAAGTAGGTCCTCAGCGGAATAGTCAGCGGCTCGAGATGGCCTGCCTCACCTTTCCTGTTGCTGTCACTGACACTACCAGTGCAGTCAGTGCAGACGAAGTGCAGCTGCGACGGCACGTGAATCACACCGAGACCGCTTCATCAACGTCATCAAACGAGTCACATCACACATCTTGCAGGCGATCAGCAGTGCTGCACCGCCCTGTGCTGCGGTGCCGCTGCGTCACCCGCAGCGAGCTGGCAACAGGCGGTCGCATAGGCGACCCCGCCCCGCCGCCGGACCCCTCGATCCATGAAGGAGACTGGCGCAACAGGGTATGATGCCGCCCGACCGCCATGATCAGTACTTCTGGCAATACGTCTTGCACGCGGTCATGGGCGGCATGTTTTAGTCCTGGGTGACCTGTGCGCATGAGATATCGCTCGGCTCAGTCATCCGGTTCTACGACGCGGTGCTGAGCATGCCTCAGTTCTGAGATGCCGCACGTGTCGATGATTGCTGGTGTCACTGGTGCAGGGCATCTACCCGGCGCCCACATGGGGTTGGCAGAAGGGTGCCCCCAAGACCTCGCTGTACAAGTACGGCATGGAGCACACGGCGACGCCCACCATCCTCAACATCGTGCAGCTGATCCACTGGATCCCCTTTGTGCCGGCGATCATCTTGGCCGCACAGATCTCCATCAATAGCGCGATGCTGCAGAAGAGCTGCGGCATCAGCGATCTGCAGGTCTGCCTCTGCATGCTCACGCTTGGAAGCCTGTCGTTTGCTGGCTTCTGCATGCGAGGCAGTCAGAGTGCGCTGTAGCTCTATAATATTCTAAGCACTGAAGCTTCTGGTGAGACCTTGCGACCTGCAGGTGTTCTGCCTCCTGCTTGCACCGCTCACTCAGGTGTTCGGCAGCGTCATGGGCATCGTCATGCACGGTGACGATATCCTCTCCGTGGTGGAACCCTGAAATATACAAGATAATGCAGTGAAGGTCAGGTGCCCAGGTGTCTGCACCGTGTTTACTGATGGTGTGTGATGTGGATGCATCACAGAGTATGAGGGGTGGCAGGTTGCGGAGTTTAGGACGCCCACTGTGATTTCTGATGGCACGGTGGAGGGGCAGCAGCACACCTTTTATGACGACCAAGAGGTCTCAATATACACTCACAACAACGAATGGCTGCGGTAAGAGCACGCCTCTGGGCTCCATCGTGTCTTGTTGCAGCCAAAGGTGCTGCAAGCGACGATATAGATGCCAATGTACTGGTGGCTGCCGTTGATATGGCCGGGCATGTCACTGAACTTGCGCTTTTGCACTGCAGGCTTGTCGCATACCGGTTCCTGTTCATATTTCAGGGTGGCGGCCTTGTTGCGATGAACCTGGGCTCGCTGGGCTTCCATCCTCACCACGTCACCATCTGCCTGCTCGGCCTCGCATCCGCCTTCATCCTCCCGCAGAAGTACCGCATGACCTTCAATGCCCCTTGGAACCAGCAGCCGACCTATCCCTTGAGCTTCAACGTAAGTTGGCATGCATTTGGAGCACTTGCGGTACCTGGGCATGGCGTTCTTAGACCTTTGGGCTTTGCACTGGATGCACACATCGAGCACTGATGTGTCGACCAAAACCTGCTACAGCCATCATGTTTATACTGTGTAGGTCGCCATCCCTTTCTTCATCTTTGCCGCAATCAACTTCTACGCTTTCTACCATTTCTTCGGCTGGTTGGGCGTGCTGCCGCCGCTGCTGTTCATGGTTGGCGGCATCATCGAAGGTGCATCCGCGGCGTCCGTTGCTCAGTACGGGTTCTGGGGCCGTCTCATGTCCGCTGCTGCTGTTGTGGATCTGCACAAACTGTCATATACAGCTCACCAGTTGTCTCCATATCCTTGCTGCTACAGGTGTGGTGGCCGAGACCATCTTCGACCAGCGCTGGCACGGGTTTGCGGTGGTGCTGCTCAATGCGGGCTTGATTGCCGAGTTCATCCTGTTCAAGGGCAAGTTTGCCTAAGCCTTTCTGGGCCAAGGGGCTCATCAGATGCAACAGGTGATGCGCAACCTTATGTAACACCAGTGTGGCACTTTAGTTTCTGGGGGATGTCTTGTGTGCTCTGTCAGCTGACCGTCGTTCAATTGTATTCAGTGTTGAAGATCAGTGGGGTGTGTTGTTTTGGCTTTCGACATGACGCGATGGCAGTGGTTTCATGAGGCTGTGGTGCTACAATGGGGGGAGATCTGGAGCTTTGCTCTTGTTTTATCACAGATAGAGTAACCTGATACAGACTTGCCACAGGTCCACTTAAGCACTGGCGTGGGCGCCTCGAGCACCGGACTGGACCCCACACAACACACCTATGATTGCCGCAACGCAGCAATTGCCTGGCTATTACAGCGTAAGATCTCGTCATATGCCAATGTCAACGCCGCGGCACCCACGTGTGCACCGGCTTCGGCAGCTCCAGTGGCGTCTTGGAGATGATCTTGAAGACTTCCTCGGCCTCCACTTGCACCGCCACCGACGCGCTCTGGTACCGATCAGGGTGGAACTTCACAAGCGCCTTCTTCTGTGCCCTGCACAGTGGAACACTGACCAGATGAGCAGAAGCCGTGTGGATTGTCAAAAATCGCTGTCCCAAGCTCACAGCCGCAACCTTCTCGCCGCAGCTTGCATGGATCGCACACACTGTGCGGCGGCAGCATCTCAAGAGTGCAGGACATCATTGCAAACCGGTTTGACGCATTGCACGACTCACTTGAGGAACTGCTCCGGGGTGGGGCGGGGCTCGCCCTCGACTGGCAGCTTCAGGCGGCGCAGCACCTCCGGCAGCGTGGCGCAGCCTGCCAGCCGTGCCTGCAGCATGGTAACGTAGCGCTCAACATGGGCTGGCAGTGGACTTGTGATGTTGTAGATCTTCAGATTACTCAAAGCAGCTTTGCACACTCGCCCGCGGCAAGCAGCCGTGCAGACAGCAAAATGGCTGTATGAGTCGCTTGCTGTCACAGTCGGCCTAGCAGATCCTGCACATGGTACATGCTATCAAGCCACAGACACTGTTGTGGAATACCAAGGATATGGTTCTGCAGGCGGGTGTTGAGCCTGTCGATGATGCAGCGCACCTGGATAGCCGCCACCAGGGGGCCGCGCAGCGCCTCACGCGAGGTCAGCGCCACCGCCTTGGCCTCCTCCCCCTTGCGGTGATCCTGCAGCCGCTCCTGTGTACAACATGCAGCAGGTCAATGGCTGACCTGCAATGACAACTGTCTTCACCCCCCATACACGTTTGCAATGCCTCCCAGGATGCCACCGACCCTCGATGTCCTTTCCCATCTGTTGAACATCCAATGTCCCTGCACCTGACCCAAGTGCAGGGACCCAAGTTCAAGAAACAAACGCCGCCATACACCCCCTGCTTCAAACTTCAGACAGCAAGAGCAAATTACCAGTGACACTGGGTGTCATGCTGTCGTGTACCAATCAATGGCATGCATCCCGGACATTACTCCACAAACACCTGCGCGCGGCGCTGCGCCTCGGAGGCTGCACGGCGCTGCTGCTTGAGGCGGCGAGCTTCTTCTGCTTGCGCCGCGATCACCGCCTGGCGTGCCTGCCACTCCGCTGCATCCGCCGCTTGCGCCTGAATTTTGCAAGGCGCATTGAGCATCGATTGCAGATTACACCTCGGTTGCAGTTGGAGGGCTTGCGCCTGCTGGACTGTCTGTTGCCGGGAGTGCAGACGGCGTCAGGCTTTGCTTGCAAGTCGTTCGCAAAAGGGGGATTGGTCACCGCTGGGTCGGCACGCGCCGCCTCACGGTCCATCTCCACAGCGCGGCCGCCATTGCCGACGGCATCAGCAGCTGCGGCGGCAGCTGGCGCAGCCTGTGCCCCAACAGGTGCTGCGGAGTCACCGCCAGGCCGGGCGCCCGGCCCTGGGCCTGCAGCAGTGGGGTTTGCTGCGGGGTGGGCAGGCTGTAACACTGCAGGGCGCAGGTCTCGTGGTGCTGCAGGTTGGGCGGGCTGTGGCACGGAGGCCGCTGCTGCCTGTGCCTCCGGGTTCATCGACGAATTAACGGACGCAACCGCCGCTGCGGTCTGGCCTGCAGTAGCGGCTGGCTGCGCTCTGCGCGCTGCAGGGTACTGCCGGTGCGGGGGCTGGTGCGGCCTGGCTGCGCTCGCCCTCGCTGCAGCTGCCTTTGCCGGTCCCATCGCTGCAGCGGCACCAGCAGGCGCGGCGGAGGCCGCATCTCTCCTGACGGGCTTGGCGGCGCCAGTCTTGCAATCCGTCCAGCTGGATGCATCCATCCGTACGTGATCCCGCACCAGGTTGGCACCCTGCGGAGGTCGCCACGACGGCTGCTGCTGTGAGTTCCGCGGCTGTGGCGGCTGCGGGTGCCTGCCAGTGTCCTGCGCCGCCATGCGCTTGAACAGGCTCGGCACCGTGCGCTGCGACGCCACAGCAAATGCCCCTGCACCGGCAGGATGGATGCTGTGTGAGGGCGGCCAGTGGTGAGCTTTGCAGTGAGCTAGCATGCTTGCTCGACAATGCCATCATGACAGCCAGCTCACTCTCACAATTCAAACTCAGATGAGTTGCTCGCTTGATGCTTGTTGATGCACAGCGCGAAGTGCAGCAAGCGATATACGCACCTTTTTGGCTGCCAGAGCCTGTGCTGCGCTTCTTTGGCGGAGAAGACACCTGAATGTCGTCCTCATCGCTGTCGCTGGACAGCGTGACTGGATCTGACTCTGTGCCACCGCCCTGTGCGGGTGCTGCACCGGCAGATGCCATCGGCTGCCTGCCAGCTGCATGCTGCTGCTGATACTGCTGGTCGTTGCCAGAAGGATGCCTGTCAGCGGCAGCCCGGGCCACCCTATTACCTTGCGCAGCTGCTGCAGTGTTTGCCGCACCAACAACGGCAGGTGCGTGGACGGGAGGACCCGCCACCGCTGCAGCTGCTGCCTCCCGCCTGCGGCGCCATTGCATGATGGGGTCCTCGTGCCGACCCGCGTCGCCGGACGGGGCCTGCGGCGCTGCAGGCTGCCTGGCTGCCTCTGCAGGCTGGTGCTGCTGCCGCTGCTGCTGAATGTGCTGCTTGTGCCGATGTTGCTGCTGGTGCTGTGGTTCAGCAGCCGTGGCTGGGCCAGCGGCAGCTTTGCTGGCCGGCGGAACATGCACAGCTCCGCCGTGCTGCTGCTGCTGCTGCTGCTGCTGTTGCTGCTGTTGCTGCTGCGGGTCAAGCTGCGAATGCGGTTGCTGCTGCTGCTGCACGGGCTGTGGCTGCACGTGCTGCGCGTGAACAAGCAGCTGGTCGAGCGTGGGCTTGGCCCTGCCCCCTGGACTGCGATGCTGGCCCCTGTGCAGCTGCATCGGCCGCCACGCCGCCGTCGGGATGGCCGGCATCGCAGCAGCGCCACCCTGTCGGTTTGCATCCGGCTGAGGCTGGGGCTGAGGCTGCGCTGACCTGCCATCCTGCTGATGGGCACCTGGCTGCGGTGGGGGGCGTACTTGAGCACGTGCAGCAATTATGTCAACTTGCTGCGCCGCAGCCGAGCGGCCCCAGGCCAGCAGATCGTCCAGCGCCTTGTGGGCGGGCGGCGGCCGCTGCGGCAGCCGGTGCGCGCCGCCGAATCCGGGCAGTTCTGGCATGGCTGCTTGCTGCTCCTGCTGCTGCTGCTGAGGGGGCTGTAAACCCGCCGGCAACTTCTTTTCATGAGCCGGGCTGGCCTGCTGCTGTGGGGACCATGCTGCAGTGGCTGCCCAAGTGTCAGCTGCAGCAGGTATCCCTGGCTGCTGCTGCTGCGCTGGTGACTGTGGAGGCAGGCCTGCATTGCCAGGACCCTGGACATGCGCTTGTGCTGCTGCCGCCTGCCGCTCCTGTCCCCGTGGCTGTTGCTGCGGCTGCACAGGAGGCGGCCCAGGCTGCTCTGCTTGCTGCTGCGCTGCCTCCTGCCGCTCACGCTGTTGCGCCACCTGCAGCTGTGCCAGATGCTGCGCTTGGCCTTGTTGCGGCAGATGCTGGTGCGAAGGCTGTCCACCGTGCGCTGCAGCTCCGCCCTGCCGGCGCTGCAGAATGGCAGCCTTGGTGCGGGGCTTTGGCTGTCGCCGCTGCTCACCTGCTGGCAGGCCGGTGGCAGCGCCAACATTCTCCTGCAATCATCAGCAATCGAAATGAATTGCTGCTTTGCGCATCATGTCGGAATCCCTTTATCCCTTTTTGTCTAAAACCGTTTGAGGGCTGCAATGACAGACTGCATGCTTGGCATCGTTGGTGAGTGGTTTCTGAAGTCAGTTGTCCTGCGCACACCTGTGCTGCGGCCTGCACATCCTGCCTCGGTGGCTGCGCAGGATGCTGGGGTGCAGCTGCCGGTGGAATTTCAGGTTGCGCAGCTGCAGCCTCCGAGGCAGGCCTGTGGGTCCAGCCGCGAGCGTGCGGGTTCTGCGGCGCAGTCGGCACCATCGGCGGCGTGTGGCCACGCACATAAGGCCGCCTGGGGGACTCTGCATGTGGCTGCGTCGCTGGCTGCGCGGCTGGCGAGTCCATTGCTGAGTCGGAGGCCTGTTTCAGGCCCGCCTCCTGCGGGTCCGACAGGCTGACGGCAGCGTCTGAGCCGGGTGACCCTGCGGTGCCGCCACTGCTGCCACTGCCGCCTCTGTGCTGTCCGTTGCCGCCGTGCTTGCCCGTGCTGCGCGTCAAGCCGGCAGGCAAAGCCTCGTCGTCGTCGGATGAGCTGCTAAGCACGACGACATCAGCGGCGGCGGCGGCAGCATCGGTGTCGGCAGTGACGATGGTCGGCACCGCATCCGATCTTGGCTCGTCGGCAGTCGCAGCAGCTGCCGCCGGCGCACTGGCAGCAGGGGTTCGAATGCCCTGCTGATCAGCGTTCAGGGCCTGCGCTGTAGGGTGCTCCCTGGTCGCTGCGGCCTCAGCATGCTGCTGCTGTTGCTGAGCTGCATGCTGCAGCTGTGCACTGGCACTGGTGGGCGATGGCATCACGAAGTCGAAATCATGCGCATCCACCATTTCCTCGTCCGAGTCTTGGCTGCTGCCGCTGCCAGTGGCATGAGGCAGGCTGCCAGGAGCACGCACAGAAGCTGCAGGCTGTTGCTGCTGCCTGCCGGGGCTGCCTTCGGCACCGCTGACATGCACAGGGCCTGTGGCAGCAGCGTTGGCTGCCGCAAAGATGTCTGCCCCTGGCTCGCAAGCCTGCTGCACACCGTCTGCCATGGCGCGTTCAGATGGTGCTGGCTGTGTCTGCTGCCTGGCTGCTGCAGCCGGGCTGCGCTGCTCTGGCTGCTTGCGCTTGCTGCCTGCATGCTGCTGCATTGGGGGCTGCTGCTGTTGCTGGTCCGGCAGCTGCTGAGGCTCCGCCGCGGCCTGCTGCTGTTCACGCGCTTGACGCTGGCGCTGCCGCTTCCTTCGTCTGCTTGCGTTCTTGCTGCGCTGCGCCGGGTGCGGAGCCTGCGAGGGCAGCTGTGATTGCGGCGCCGGTCTCCCAGCTATCACATCCACCGCGCCTGCAGAGCATACTGCTAGTTCTCAGCTGTTACATGTCGACCAGATGACGATGGTCGTGGTTAGCAGTATGTACTGTTCAAGCGGCAGATGCAGCCTCATGCATGCGCTTGCTCCACGACCTGATGGCAATTGCATGCCTGCAGGGTGTGATGTTGCAGGAGAAGCCGCTCCCCCCGCAGCTGTGTGCTCCTTGCCCGCAGGGCCGGAGAGCTGAGGCTGACCGCCTTCTGGGATCCGAGAGGCCTGCGCCGCTGCCGCCTGCTGCGCTGGGTGACCGAGGCTGCTGTGCGTGTGCAGGAGCACGGCATCCACCTGTGACGCCACTCGGTGTGCTGCATCCGCCTCTTTCTGCGGTTGGGCAGCCCTGTAAGATCAGTAACAGCATATACAAGTGTCCATGAACTGTACAGGGTATCATTGGGCAGCAGCTCACACCTGCAGCTCAACAACTGCACGCGCCGCATTCGCCAGAAGCTGTGCCAGAGACGTCGCTTGCGCAGGTGCTTCTGACATTGAGCTGTGAAGC
This sequence comes from Tetratostichococcus sp. P1, assembly GCA_036584455.1. Lineage (NCBI taxonomy): Eukaryota > Viridiplantae > Chlorophyta > Trebouxiophyceae > Prasiolales > Stichococcaceae > Tetratostichococcus > Tetratostichococcus sp. P1. The sequence continues at coordinate 1,311,732 of BTPI01000006.1, forward strand.
AGTGCAGGCATCCTGTGGCACGCCTGCTAGCATCGCTGACACAGAAGCATGTCCAGTTTGCCCACAGGTTTGAAACGGTATTGACATTCGTTATTGAGAATGTTGTACCAAGGTGTGAGCTGTACCGGAGGTATCGTCCAGTGCACAGCTCTTCACATGAGCGCCATGCGCTTCGAATTCTGCAACCCGCGCTGTTTGCACCAGCTGGGTAACGCAAGTGGACGCTGCAGGGGGTGCGAAAAATAGCTCGGGAGTTCGACACGGATGACACTGAGTCGTTTGCCATCTGGAGCCACACTGATCACATCTCTGGACCAGAAAGGCCGTGCAATCTGAACGGCACGCGGGTTCACGGGTTGGGGGCACGGGGTTCAGAGGTGTCTGTGAAGGTCTGACAACAGCCTGCTGCAGGCTTGCAGATCGATCGGGAGGCTGCTCGTGATGAAGATCAACGTGCAGTCACGATCGGGAAGGATCCTGGTTGAGGGCGGCCTGAACCTGCGCGAACAGGCAAGGCTTCAATGCTGGTCACCTGGCGCATGCAAGCAGGACCTTGAGGTGTGCCGCCATGAGCCGCTCTACTGTGTTCTACTGTGTGCAGGCAACGGTAGAGGACCTGAAGTCCGCGTTTTCGAAGGCCAACTCGAAGTTCTACACCTCGCGACAGCGGTTCACCACCCAGCCGACGGCTGACGCTCCGCGCGGTGTGCCGCTGACAGCCGATGCCAAGCAGCTGTCAGACTATGGCGTCACTGACGGCGCCACGCTGCTGTTCAAGGACCTCGGACCGCAGGCATGTTGACTGCTCATCTCGGCATTGACCAACTGGCGCACCCCACCATGCATGCATCGGGCAGGTGCTGCTGGGCTGGTGCCGACGGTGTGCGTCCAGCAACATCAGTGGTGTACTTCTTGCAATTTGCAGATTGGCTATGCGACGGTGTTTTTCTGGGAGTACTTTGGCCCGCTCGCACTGTACACATTGGTATACCTCCTGCCGCAGCTCGCCTACCCAAACCAGAAGTGCGCTCTTGGTTGGTGTCCACAGCAGTCTGATACTGTGCGCCTTTGCTATCCAATGCTGTGTGAGTTTGTCTGGATGCCGCAAGCCTGACATGCAGCCTGAAACCGCTTTTGATGCTGCCGCAGATACATTCCTGAGAAGAACCTTACGCAGAAGCTGGCGCTCGCATTCTGGGTGTTTCACTATGCGAAGCGCATCCTGGAGACTTTCTTCGTTCACAGGTTAGTCGACCTACGGTCAGCTGTGCAGTCTTTCAATACTGCATCATTACGTCCGCTGTGTAGGGCAATGCTCAACGGTATTTGGCCCATGCATACGCAACCATGTGCATCGGGCGAAAACCTCAGCGTTGCCCATGCTGTGTATTGTGACACGCTGCAGGTTCAGCCACGGCACGATGCCGATTTTCAACCTGTACAAGAACTGCTCTTACTACTGGGCATTTGGCGCCTACATTTCCTGGTTCATCAACCACCCGCTGTACACGCCGCCTGACATCACCCGCACCATTGTGCTGCTCACCCTCGCCTTCACCTGCGAGCTGGCCAACTTCAAGTGCGAATCTTGCCATCCAGCCTTGCTGCATCCCTGCAATTACATCAGCCATGACATGCTATTCTGAACCTGACCGCAAGCTTGAAGCTGTACAAGTTTGCTGGTGTGCTACTTTAACATCAACCTTGATGTCAGTCCTGGCCTGACCTCTGCATCTATAGCTGACATTGCAATGTCCATCTGCACAGATGCCACCTGATCCAGGCGAGCCTGCGGCCAGCGGGCTCCAAGGAGTATGTCATTCCGAAGGGCTTCCTGTTCGACTACATCACGTGCGCCAATTATACGGCGGAAATTAGCGCGTGGCTGTGCTTCAGCGCGGCCACACAGACCCTTGCAGCATTCCTTTTTGCAGCAGCTGGCACCTTCCAGATGGTGCCATGGGCGATCGCAAAGCACAAGCGACTCCGAAAGGTCGGCTGTGTTGAAAACAGCCAGCTAGCTTTTGCATTGCTGGTGCTCGCGGGCCTTTGCCACATGCTATGTACTGCCAAATTGCCAATATGTATAGGGAGCCATGCAACACTCGCCCACGTTGACTCGTTTACCAATGCTGCCTGCAGACATTCGACGGAAAGGATGGGCGGCCCAGATATCCTCGGCGCTGGATCATCTTCCCGCTCATCTTCTAGATGTGACAATGCAATGGTGGGTATTTATGGTCGGAACGGCAAACTCACACCGGGGCTGGCCAGCTAAACAATAAGGAGATTGGCCTCCAAAGCAAAATCAGCGCTTCAGCATCTTCATGTGGTGTTAGAATATAAAAGACATTGTCAGAAACGACTGAGTATGCTCTCAATAAGGCTGGTCACCATCTGAATGGCATGCCAATCTGTCACCAGGCCCCCGCCCCATGCGTGGCGTTTTTCTTCATGCATCGGATAGTTGAGGCTGTTGCTTGTCTGCGAAGCCGACTGTCTGCTCCAGAACGTGGGCCAGCTTCAGCAGCTCTGCCTCGCCAAAGCTCTTGCCAATGAGCTGCACTCCAATCGGCAGGCCGCTGGCGCGCTGGCTGGTGTCTAGGCTGAAGGGCAGCGACACCGCTGGCAGTCCTGCAGATGCAGGACACTGCAAGCTGTTGTGCCATGCCATACCAATGGCCCCGAGCTTGCATGGCCCGATGGGCACCCAATCAACGGGCAGACACTCAACTATTCTGGACTTTACTTGCCTGCAAGGTTGAGGCTGACGGTCATGAGGTCGCCCTTGTACATGGCCAGGGGGTCCGACAGCTTCTCGCCAAACTTGTATGCTGCCGTCGGCGCCACAGGGCTGAGCAGCGCGTCATACTTCGACACCGCTGCGTCCATCTCATCCCGGACAACCGTGCGCACCTGCAGTCAGGAATGGGAACCGTGTCACAGATGCACCTTGGCCCACAATCAGCTGCACCCCTGCTGATCTGTCAGTGCCTGGAATGCACACGCAAACCTCGCATACATGGCGGCTCCCGGGTCAGACCAGCTTCTGCCAGTTACTTGGATCAGGTGCGTCGATGGATTACCGCCCAATGCGCTGACAGGAGATGGATCCGGATGGCACCTGCTGGGCGCGCTTGTAGTAGGCGTCATAGAAGCCGGCGGACAGCGCGTAGGTGCCCATCAGGATGCGGCGCTTGACCTCGGGGCCCAGCCCATCGTGCCGAGTGCCCTTGTAAAGCTCCTTGAGGTTGCGCGCCTATGGAATCGCAAGTGGGACTGTCACGTCGCCAACAAGGCAGATACATTGGAGCTATCCTTCTGCAGTCAGCCTCGGCCAGCCACATCGAAACCTGCATACGTGGCGATGGATTGATGTGGGCGCCCGAGCCGGCTGACGATGCACAGGCGCCAGTCGAACTCTGACTTGCCGCTCATGAGGCTCACCTGGGTGCGGCGGCCGTAGCGGATGCCGTCGTAGCGCGACAGGTTGGAGGAGGCCTCGGACATCGCCAGGATGTAGTATGCTGCCAGGCCTGCCTCCAGTTCTGGTATCGACACCTGCAGTTGAACACACGTACTGCATGTCGAAAAAATTCTTGCAGTCTGCTGCGCACAGTACACAGCCCACAACTTGGTCGCATCTTAAGCTGGCTGTTGCGACACTGATTGACAGCGCCCCCAAGCTTCCGACAGCCGCGCTTGAGTGTCCACCAGGCGCTCCAGATTTGCGCATGCAGGTGCTGACCTCCTCGACGGTGGCGCCCAGGCTGCTGAGGTGTGCCGCGCACTGTTGCACGGCATCGCGGACAGCGGCGTCCACGCCCTCCCCGCGCGTCTCCTTTATGAGCGCGATGCGCTTGCCCGCCAGCGGCGCGCTGTCAAAGGAGCTGGCCGGTCGCAGCCCGGCTGCGTAGTCTGCGATCGGTGCGCCTGAGGAGGTGGCGTCTGCGCTGTCTGACCCTGCAGGTGCGGGATCCTCTGGCGTGATGGCGGTGACAGTGCAGCTTGCCGATATCTACCACAGATACGACCATATTGCATGTTAGAGCTGGGAGTCGTGTACCATGGAGCACCACTGCTGCTCTGCAGGGTGCATGCAAGTTGAAGTCGTGATCCACTACATATCTGAACACGAGTGGCAGAGGCTTTGCCTGAAGCTTACCTGCAATGACACTGAGCATGACGGCCGCATCATGTACGCTGCCGGCAATGGGACCAACGACATCGAGGGAGGAGGCATACGCGACCAGGCCATAGCGTGACACTCGGCCATATGTCGGCTTGACGCCGACGACACCGCAGAAGTGTGCCGGCTGCCTGATGCTGCCGCCTGCACAATGATAACAGCCTTCGTGACCATGACATTCGCACCTGCAATTGCTGCACCAGCAAACTGGCAACGCATGTGCAGTTGGACTTGTCCGAGAGCTTCTGCCGCATGCTATTGGCATCGTCAACACGCTAAATGGCCGCTGCACCTGTGTCTGAGCCGAGGGCTGCGACACACTGCCCAGCCGCCACGGCGGCTGCTGAACCGCCAGAGGAGCCGCCTGGCACCCGTTCACTGTCCCAGGGGTTGCGGGTGAGCTGCAACACGATCATGACCCAATGTGAAGCGAAGAGCACAGAGTCGCAACCTATGTATATTGGCCATGCATCGACATCCTAGACACATCTCCACCCCGCACACTGTGTTTTGCTTTGCCCACCTGATAGTCTGAGTGCTCTGTACTGGAGCCCATGCCAAAGCTGTCCATGTTGGTCTTGCCAATTACGATGGCGCCAGCGGCTCGCAGCCGTGTGACTGCTGTAGCGTCAAAGGACGGCACATGCCCTGCACAGCAGTTAACAGAAGTTGACTGCAAGTTTCCGGTCAACAATGGCGGTGCAGTGCAATTGTTCACTCAGACCTGTGCATGCACGCTCACCCTCTAGCACTCGAGCGCCAGCTGTGGTCTGCAGGCCTGCCGTACATATGTTGTCCTTTACTGCAATAGGAACCCCTGCAAGCGGACCAAGCTGCTTGCCGCTGCCGGATTGGATCGCCTCATCCAGCAACCGCGCCTGCCGCAGCATCAAGCGCACACTCTTTCAACGTCATGCAACCTCCTGAAGCTGATGGTACAGACAGTGCTTGGCGCAATCGATTGCAGTCATGCCTGATCAGAACAGCAGCACATCTTGCTGACCTGATCAAGAGCGCCTTCCCTGTCTAGACTGATGAAGCTCTGCACTGTGGGCTCCCTGGCCTGTGCGGCTGATAGGTACTGCTGCACGACATCTATTGCTGATCTGCCGCCCGATGCTACGTCTGACTGTATCTGTGCAACGTGTGAGGCGCTGCAGCAGGTAGAAAACTGCCTCCGCCGACACTGCGGCACCGCCGTGGGTGGCGCATGTACTTGTCGCGGACAGTTCCAGCGGTGCAGCAGCGTCGACATCACCTGACTCAGAAATGTGCCTCTACGCAAGGATTCTGCCGCAACTTGCATGCAGCGACTGATCAGTGCTGGAGACTCCGAAAGGTGCCGGCTGTGAAAATCAGTGAACCAAGTATGCAGGTTCGACTGCAACGCGATCCAGCGGCAACGCGTTATGCCAACGGATGCAATGAGTGCAAATGGCCAAAGCCTGCAATCCAGTAATGATGGTGCGGAGTGCGCTCTGCTTCCGACAGCATGCTGAATCCAGCATGCGTGCTTCCTCACGGCCAGCAGCGGAGGCATACACGCTGCATTCTTCAACTTTCATTTCAGTATCGCTTCAGTGATTGCTGAGGAAGTTGCACAACGTGTGTGCCGGTCGCGGTGGACTCTGTAAACGCCTCAGATCGCAAGTATGGCCAGCCGAGAGGAGCAGGAGGCTGAGGCCTTGCGGCTATTCAAGGGCATCAAACTCGCAGACGAAGTGGCTGCGTAAGCGGTTGCGTTCTTATGTGTTTGCACGCTCCGTGTGGCAACCTGCGCAACTTGGCGCCGCAGCGTGTGCCGAATGCCGCAGATGCATGTGCGCAGGTCCTCGGTGAAGAAGCCAAAGGTCCGGCAGGCGGTTGTGGAGGTCATCAAAGAGGCCGAAGCTGGACCTGAGACCCCCAAGCCTGTCGGCGCCCTGCTGTATGCAACCGCCACCAAGGTGTGTCATGAGGGCAGTGCCGTGGCGGATTCCCAAGAACATCGCCACAGTGGCACTGCACAATGCCAATGCACGGCTTGACATCCTGTATCGCACCTTTTTAACTCTACTGGTCCCGAGCAATGCACGTCGGCATGCTCAACAGTCTCTGTGCTGCTGTAGTACCCGACGAATGCACTCAGCCACCGGCGGACGCTGCTGGCCTACGTCATGGATGGCCGCATCAAGGTGCAACGGCGTTGTGCATGACGGCCATGAGCGTACGCCAATACCGGCAGAGCAAAGTCTGCATGTCATGTTGATGGGGTCAGCATGGTAATGCTTGGTGGGGGCTGTGCATTGTGCTTCAGGCCAACCATCAACTAGATGGCGCACTCGAGTTTCTCTCGGCGCTCGGGCCAGAGCCCCTGGACACCAATGCCCTCGAGGAGGCGTCTGGCGTGGGCATAGAGGTGAGCCTACGCAAGTCACATTTGAACAGTGAACAGGCCAAGCATTGCCAAGGCTCAGCCTGTACAGAAATACTCTCTAGCTAGCCTCTGGGGTGTTGCAGGTGACGCCGGAGCAGATACAGGCAGCAGTCGCGCAGACCATTGCCGCTGAGCAGGAGGTGCTGAAGGAGCGGCGGTACCTGTTCAATCAAAACATCCTGGTCGGCAAGGTGCGGCTTTGCAGTGCTAGGCTCTTGGATTGAGCCTAAGGTGCGCTGAGATAGATCGGGACATGTGACAACCGAGCTGCTGATGATGAGGAGTGACAGCGCCACTTCCTCACATGCCCAACATACTATGTGTCACCTGTCCTCAGGTCCGAATGGTGCTGAAGTGGGCAGAGGTCGGCGCGGTCAAAGCAGAGGTGGAGAAGCAGGTGGTGGCTCTGTTGGGGCCGAAGACAGAGGCGGATGTCGCAGCTGCAGCAGCGCCAAAGAAGAAGGTGAGGCTCCACAGCCAGGGCAGGTGCCTTGCTGCCCAGCAGTTGCATGCACCCCGAATTTCCTGTCGAGGCCTGGGTCTAGATCGGCCGACCTCCATACCTCCACGGTCACACTGGGCACCCCTTCGTTAGCATTGCTTTAGCCATCTAGCTAAGCTTGCTCGTTTTCGCCATTCCGCCTTGGCATAGCCCTTCGCAAAGGCAATGCTGTACCCCATGCTATCACAGGTCAAGGCTCCCAAGCCAGCGGCGCCAAAGGCAGCAGCTTCGGTGCAGGCCGACGGAGCGGCGGCAGCGGCGGCGCCTGATGAGGAGGCGTGGCGCACGGCAGACCCGTTCGCCTTCCTGCCGCGGCCGTCAGCCAATAACATCGTGCACACGTCTGTGCAATTTAGGTCAGCCATGCACCTGGTGTTCGCTTGCCTATTCCACTGCAAACCCACACAGCCCTCTGTAAACCAGATTTCGAAGCCGTCTGATCACCTAGAGAAGGGACATTGATATCAAAATCAGCGTCCACACCTGACACTGTTCGTGTGTGCTATGTTGCAGCGATGATCGGGGGCGTATGGACATTGCCAACACGCAGGCGCAGCTGCAGGCACACTTAGCGGCTACAGGCGGTGCTGTCGTGACACGCTTTCCACCTGAGCCAAATGGCTACCTGCATGTCGGTCACGGCAAGGTCCGCTTTCTCCAATAACCCTGTTCCAGACTTCAGCTTCAAGACTCAGGATCTTCTCATTTGGCCCAACATCCAAAACCATCGCAGCAAGAAGGCACAGCTATTGTGTTCATCCTGTCTTCTGAAGTTGCTGGACATCATAAATTTTCTCTGCCCTGCAGGCGTGCTTTGTGGACTTTGGCATGGCAGCGCAGTATGGCGGGCGGTGCATCCTGCGGTTTGATGACACCAACCCAGATTCAGAGAAGCAGGAGTTCATCGATCACATACAGGACATCGTGGCCTGGCTCGGCTGGAAGCCATCACAGGTATGCTGCCCACTAGTTCTGTTCCAATTGTGCAAGCCCATGTCACAGCTTCATACCGTGTTGGGGCGTTGCACAGACTTCGTGTGTTCAAAGTGTGACTATGCACAACTACCTGCTGCCCTGCTTGACAGCATCTCAAGCTGCAGGACTCTCAGCCTCCCAGAATGCTTGCAGGCTGCTGACAGATCTGGCTTGTTGTGATGCAGATCACGCACTCCAGTGACTACTTCCCACAGCTATACCAGCTGGCTGTGGAGCTCATCAGGCGTGACCACGCGTATGTGGACCACCAGACAGCGGAGGAGATCAAAACCTCCAGGCGAGTGTTTTCCTTCTGGCCCTGCACTGCATAAGCATACTGCATCTGTGTAGGTATTGGATCGTTGCCGGACAATGAGGTCGTGTGGTGAGTCGCAGCACCATGTGGCAGTCCGATTCAATGAGGAGAAGAACAACAACATCAATGACACGCTTGAGGGAGGTGCAGATCGTGTCTGCAGGGAAAAGCGGGAACCCAGCCCATGGCGGGAGCGTCCGGTTGCAGAGTCCCTCGCACTGTTTGAGGACATGCGGCGGGGGCTCTTCGACGAGGGCACTGCCACCCTGCGGTCGGTTTTTGTGACAGTGATGCCAGCGCAGTCGTCTGAACTCTCACGCTCGTAGTCTGCGTGGAGTCCTGTTGTGCTGAAAGGGTGGTGCGCTACTACACCACGCCTGCATAGGCCCCTTGCACTTTTGTCAAACTGGCGTACAACTGGCACTGCAGGATGAAGATGGACGTTAAGAACGACAACTACAACATGTTCGACCTCATCGCATACCGCGTGAAGTTCGCGCCGCACCCGCGGGCAGGCAGCACCTGGTGCATCTACCCGTCATATGACTTCACGCACTGCCTGGTGGACAGCCTGGAGAACGTGTCGCACTCCCTGTGCACGCTGGAGTTTGAGTCGCGCCGGGCGTCGTACTACTGGCTGCTGGAGGTAGGCTGCGATGCGAAGTGAAGGGAATACTATACAGATGGAAAGCAACACTGCCATGACTCCCTGTACAAGACTCAAGCAGCAAGCAGAGGTAACCGCCTAGTGTCTAGGTTGCATACGCACTGCGATGAGGTTCATCAGTGTCAGTGCCCATCATTTCCAGGTGCTGGGCATGTACAAGCCGGTGGTGTGGGAGTACTCGCGGCTCAACATGACGCACGCGGTGATGTCCAAGCGCAAGCTGGCGCAGCTGGTGGCCGGCGGCCACGTGGCCGGGTGGGACGACCCCCGCATGCTCACGCTGTCCGGCATGCGCCGGCGCGGCATCACCCCTGCGGTGCGACGCCCGTTTCGGTGTTAACATCAGTGCCCTCGGCTCCACCCCCTGTTCTGCTGTGCACATTCCTCTGCTGTGCATGTGTCAAGCAGCCAGGATTGACAGGTGTCTGGCAGGTTATAGTATGACCAAGGGTCAGATTTATTTGCAAGCTTCGAGACAGGTGTCTGGCAGTCTATAGTGTGACCAAGGGTCAGTTTATTTGCAAGCTTTGAACGTGGCTGGACTGAGGTGGGAAGCCCTATGTGCAGGCAATCAATAACTTCTGCAGGGAGATGGGCGTCACGCGGTCAGACAACATGATCCACCTGCACAAGCTGGAGCACCATGTGAGTTGACCTTGCCAAGCCCTAACACTCTTCTTGGTCCCAGTTGTTGCTGTGCGGTGCATTGTCACATCTGCTGGCAAGATGTCACTCGCTGCGTGTGATGCTCGTGGTGTGAGCAGTGGCATTTGCTTGTTGACAGGTGCGGGCAGACCTGGAGGCGAATGCTGCCCGGGCACTGGCAGTTGCGCGTCCGCTGCGTGTCGTCATCACCAACCTGCGTGCAGACCATGTGGAGACCGTGCAGGCAAAGGTGAGCGAGCTACAATCCGACAAAACGTCTGTTGACAGTGCCGTAGGTCTTGTAGCAGGATGGGTTCTCCGGCAACATTATTGTAACACCATCCAAGCGGATGAACATGTTGCCGTCATTTGGTGTACAGCGGTACCCGCAGCGGCGGGACAGCACAGAGGAGTACGGCGTGCCCTTCTCGCGGGTGGTGTACATTGAGCGCGACGACTTCCGGGAGGAGGATGCCAAGGACTTCTACGGCCTTGCGCCCGGCAAGTCCGTCATGCTGCGGTGAGCCTCTCGGCTTCAGCATCCTGCCGCATGGACACGAAGTTGACACGGTTCACATCAAGAGCTGGAACATGTTAAAAGCGGTCGGCCAAAAAACTTGCTTGAGGACATCTTTGGAATTGTCCGGTTGATGAGGAAAGGCAAGGACATGTTGCAGTTGGCAATGTGGCATGGTGAGCGAGGCTCCGACAGTCATCATATGCTATGCCTTCTGCAGGTATGCATACCCCATCAGGTGCACATCGTTTAGCAAGGACGCAGCGGGCCAGGTCACCGAGCTCGCTGCAGATTATGATGCCAAGTTTAGGACCCAGAACAAGAAACCGCCAAAGGTGAATGGTGCTGCCTGACGGCCACATAGCTGCTCCCGTAACCCTCCTCGTCACACAGTATCTGAAGGTTCACGGCATCTATTAAATTCGTGGTGGCATCAGCAATGCGCAGCTTGCGCAGGTACAGCAGGTCGCTTCGTTTAGGTGATCCGACAGCCGTAAGCAAGCTTTCCTCGCAATCCGCAGGGTGTGCTGAATTGGGTGGCGGAGGCAGCGCCGGGGACACCGCCACCGGGTATCGAGCTGCGGCTGTACGATGTGCTGTTCAGGTGTTTGACCTCGAATGATCTCAACATCTGGCGCAAGTGTTGGAGACTTTTGCATGTGTTCTGACAGGAATCTCCTGCTCCCTGCAAGCCATGCACAATGTGTCACTGCACAATGTGTGCACTCTTCGCGCAACAAAATATAATTACAGGTCGCACGGCTGCCTTGCTGGAGGATCCGACACGCATGCACGACTGGCCCCAAGTCTCTGGCCTGGCAGGGGCAGACACAAATCTGCCAGGGCACGAGCACTTTCACTTGGTGCTGCGCAGCTCGGAGGACCCTGCGGGGGACGCCGACTGGCTGAGCGGCCTGAACCCCGACAGCCTGGAGGTGGTGCCGGGTGCGCTCGCCAGCCCGCCGCTTGTGGAGGCAAAGCCCGGCGACAGGTGGGCTTGAGAAATGTCAAAAAGTCGTAATTGTGACGTGACACCTAATCAACCTGCATATGACACTTTCGGGGCCACTTGAATTAGACTCTCGGAGCGCAATGCCTGGCGACAGGTGGGCTTGAGTGAGGGTCGGACGTGTGACTACACAGTTGACGTTGCAACGGACGACAGATCGCCAGTACTCAGCAACTTTGAGCTGCATGATGGGCGCTGCCAAGCTCTGCTTGTACATGTTCACCGCCTCCGCATTCCTGTTGAAGGTTAGACAACATATGTGGCACAGTCTTTGAGGCAGTCGAACGTCGCCACTGCAGGTTCCAGCTGGAGCGTCTGGGCTACTTCCATGTGGACCCAAACAGCAAGCCGGGCGCGGTGGTGCTCAACCGCATATGCACCCTGAAGGAGCGCATCGCAAAGCAGGAGGCCTCCAAGAAGGGCGCAAAGCGGTGACGCTGTGTGTAAGGACAGGCGATGCCCTCACAGCATCATGCCACAGAGTCCAGCTCTGGCAAACCATGTCGGCAAACTGAAGCAATAGATGTCAGGGCGTGCAGTGGCGGTGAGGTTGGAAGTGTCAGTCGGCTGCACTTCTGAGAATTGATGATTCAGATTGCACATGTTATTGGCAACTCAGGCAACAAAATTTGAATACGAAGGCAAATCACAGCATCAAACTCTCAGACTCTCACAGTTCCATGCGCTCAACACTGTTTGACATTCCTCCTCCGTCATGCCTGCTTCTACTTGGCAGACTCCTGCCGAAACTGCAGCCAGAGGATTGCAGCGGCAAAATTCGACAGCACATGCGCGCCAGCGGGCACTCCGATGTCGCCGGTGGCCAAATAGGCACCGCCATAGGCGCAGCCCACAACCGCCGCCCAGGTGGCAAACGCCCAATTGCGGCCGCCGCTGTTATGCAGCACGCCAAATGCCGCCCCAGCAATAAGCATTCCGCGCCTGCAATTGCCAGGAGGGCACATGTTCACGAACCTATCACATACACAGTGTTGCAGAGGTACACAGGAGGGCGGGCCTTGCATTGTTGAGGCTCGTGCGCAAAAGACCTTCATGGGCTGGAATTGCCAGCCCTGATGCAGACCTGCAGCGTCTGTGTAGCATCTGTGCAAAATGCTGCAGCATCACCGCAGCATGCTGCAGCGCTCTAATGGAATCCACCAGCCCAGAGACAGCGCTGGGTGTTAGTTTTCATCAATTATGCTCCTCGGAGAGGCCTGGCCTTGTGGTGAACAAATACCTAGCAGTCAGGAAGTCTGGGGACGCCGATCTCACCAGTCAGGTGACAGTGCGGGGATGAGGGCGCCCCGGAACAGCAGCTCCTCGGCCACGCCTGGCAGTGCCGCCAGCCATAGCAGATCGTACGGCGCCAGCGGTGATAGCACCTGCAGGCAGCAGCGAGTTGCGGCACTGTCATCGCTCCATGCAGAAGGACAGCCTGCTCGTGCAAGCAGCAGCAAATGCTGCCGGGCCACCAGGCATGCTGGATCCGGATTGCATAGAACAATGCTCATAGACATGTGTTCTGGATGAGGCAGCCGTCATGGGGCAGTCGAGAGGCCTCTCACACCTGCTGATTTGACGCATCAGTGGCGGCTGCAAAGTCGGGCCATACAGTAAGCAGTGCCTGCCTCCCGCCCGTCACTGCCGCTGCAGTACACAGCATCACCGCCAGGTGCTCGCCATTGGTGAGCTGTGGCGCTGCAGTTGTGAGGCAACACTGTCTGGCTCCGGTAATCATGATGGCTGTTGCAGCTTTGTGTGGCTGTTCGGTGTTTGGCTCAGCCCGGCAGAGCGCACAGCAGTGGCCCATGCAAGTGCATCAGTCAGTGAGATTCTGATACAGCGCACATAGCAAGGATTGCAACCCACCTGCTAGCAGCCGCTCCACAGCCGCTGCATCTGCGCCCAGCACTCCTGAAGTGACCGGCGCCGCTTGCCGCAGCAGCAGCCCGGCTGCGGCAATCGCGCCTGAAATCTGTGAGCAGAGCAGCTACGCCCTTCGCAACCTTCCGACAGCGGCCAATGACTGTGAAGTATCTGGAACCTGCCCCAATCAGCCAGCGCTGGCAAACAGGAGGCTGAGCCAGAACCACCGCTGACATGCGAAAGGCTGGTACACCCACCGTGGCGCAGGTCTGGAACACTCGTGCCCGTGACACCTGTGGCAGCCGGGATGAACCAGCTTCCGCAGGACTGACGCCGCTGGCCTGGGACCAACAGGCAGACTACTCAGACCTCGAAATTGCAGCCGCAGCTGTACACATACATATCTGTTGGGTTTGCTTCTCATGTTGGCCCCTCCAGGGCATACAGCATGAATGGATCACCGCATCAGGCTGCGGAGGCGCCACAGGCTGGGCAGCTCCATCATGGCCAGCCTCGTTGCTGCCTGTGGCAGGTTCCTGCTCGCTGCCTGCAAATTCAGGCACCATGCATGCTGTCACAGGCATATGACTAGGTGTGCGCAGAAACTGCACTACCAGCCGCCTCATGCACTGAACCGGCTATCCGACCCTGGCGTGGCAGCAACTGCATGCAAGTTTACATGCACAAATGGCGTATACAGCAGCTCGCCTGGTATGGAGGAGCCGCCGAAGCCTCGCCCTGCAGTCTGCGTCTTCCTGTTCGTCGCCTGACACCTGAGGCTCCGGCCCTGCAACATGCATTGCTGGTCATGCGACACGCATGTGTCGTGGTCATGTCTGCTGCAGCATAGATTGAGAACAGAGACACGCAGGGGTCACAGATGAAAGTATCTTCGGGAAGCTCGTCGGCACCGCAGTGGTGCCCATTGGCCTCGCTGACCGACATGTTGCATCCGCACATGCTGCGGCGCCCGATGGCCAATGCATGATACAGCGGGCACTTTCAATGCCAGTGGCAGCCGCTGCACGGTATCTTGCGGTCCTACTGCTATGGACCCACCGTGTTCAGACCTGAATGCGGATACAAACATTGAATGTGAGGCCTCTGCCTGATCCGTTCTGCCGGCACCTCACAAGATGACGTGAGCCGACAATCTTGATGTGCACGAGACACCACAGTTCCTTTTCGTCAGTCGTTCTGCGTTGTGCACGCCACTTCGTCACTGATTACGCGGCTCCTCAGTGGTGCACAGAGGTTAAAGCCCATCGAGCAAGCCTGATCGGCTACAAGTGGCAGCAGGCATTCGTGCCATGCAGAGCCAGACCATGCGGACCTGCTCTGTGCGGCGAGCTGATGTCTTCGGCTCCAGGGTGGCATGCAGGAGACAAAGCAGCCGACCGGCTGGCATGCGCATGGCGGCCAGGGCAGATAGCGCGCTGATTATCAACACAAAGGGCGGTGGTCACGCGTTCCTGGGCCTCCACCTGGCCAGGCGCCTGCTGAAGGACGGCCACACGGTGTCCATCCTCAACGACGGGGACGAGGTACAAGGAAAGGATTGCTGATCCCGCTCTGCTCCAAGTGTCGCCATGGTCAGCCCATTGTCGGCTTGAGCCGCCGCAATTGCAACAGATGTTGCGAGCAGTGGCCAGAAAACTCTTTGTTGGGGAGCTCACCAATCAACAAACAGAATGTCATGGCTGCTTAGGCGAAGGCAAAGGCGAAGGACCCATACAGCCAGTACGACAAGCTGGCCTCAGAGGGCGTCAGCATCAGCTGGGGCGACCCCGCCGACGCATCCAGCCTGCCGGACGGGCCCTTCGACATCGTGTACGACAACAACGGCAAGAAGCTGGACGTATGCAAGGCCGCAATCGACAAGTTCAAGGTGGGGCGACATACGCTGCAAGGGCGGGATGCATTTACCAGCCGTTGCCCAGTGGCCAACGCTGCGCCACCACAGATGCATGTGCAGCCACAGCGTCTGTCGGCAGTCCAGTCAGAGGGTGGCGGAATCAAAGATGGTCTATGTATGCTGCAGGGCCAGGTGCAGCATTATGCTTTCGTGGCGTCTGCGGGCGCGTACAAGGCAGACGACATCGAGCCGATGCTTGTGGAGGGCGACGAGCGCAAGGCGTCTGCTGGCCACGTAAGCTCCGGGCTGCTGACATGCTGGAACCCTCTGCAATGCAAGTCTGCACTCCCCAAGGCACTTCTGCTGGCATGAAACAGAGTGCTGTGTGTCAAGTTGGCAGCCGTGCTCTTATGCACTGCCAATCCATGCGTGTACTGCTGCTGCACATGAGGCCTGGGCGCAATGTCCGCAAATGATCATGTTTTGCTACCTGCTATATTGACGACAGGTAGGGGTGACGTCTGAATAACAGGTAGCAGTGATCACCTTGAGCTTAGGTGGAGGTGGAGAAGTACCTGGAGGAGCAGGACCTGCCATACACGGTCTTTCAGCCGCAGTACATCTACGGCCCGTACACCAACAAGGACTGCGAGCAGTGGTTCATCGACCGCATCATCAGGTGCTGCCACCTCACATTGAC
The DNA here is from genome assembly GCA_036584455.1 of Tetratostichococcus sp. P1. Lineage (NCBI taxonomy): Eukaryota > Viridiplantae > Chlorophyta > Trebouxiophyceae > Prasiolales > Stichococcaceae > Tetratostichococcus > Tetratostichococcus sp. P1. Next base: position 1,327,392 of record BTPI01000006.1, read on the forward strand.
ACCATGCATGGCAGCTTCGCCCTCCACGGTCGACTGTCACTGACTCCAGTGATGTTCAGGCCCCAGCATTCAGAGTGCAGCTTGAGTTTCCACTGATGTGCGAAAAGCCACAGAACAGCCGCCACACGCCACACTCTCACTCCTTCGCTGCAAATATGCCACTGGAATGCTGTCATGACATCATCATCATGACTACAGGGACCGTCCGGTGCCCATCCCTGCCCCCGGCATCCAGCTGGTGAACCTGTCGCACGTGGAGGACCTGGCGGAGATGATGGCGGCGGTGCCCGGCAACTCTGCCGCCGTCAAGCAGCACTTCAACCTGGCCTCCGACCGCGCCATCACCTTTGACGGTCAGCAGCTGTTCCAGACTGGCAGCATGTCGGGTCAAGTGTCCTTTGCAACATGGTCATAGCTCGGTCTTCAGTTACGCTAGTTGGTGGAAAATTTGCCTCGTGCTGGCATTTGTGGTAGCGATCATTCAAATCAGTTGTCGGACTTCGCTGTGTGCAGGCATTGTGCGTGCGATCGCAAAGTCATTGGGCAAGGAGCCCAAGATCGTGCACTTCAACCCAAAGGACTTTGACAAGGCCTTCCCCTTCAGGTGATCTGTCAACCTGAGCGTGATTCGGCAATTCGACTGCACACTATTGCGCAAAGCAATGCATCAGACACACCAAGACACTGCTTGCAGAATGCATGGTGTGCACCCCTTCCCTTTAGCAAAGCCTATCAGCTCCAAATGCACTTCTTCGTAGTCATCAACAAAGTGACAGCAGCACTGTTGGGCAGACACTTGCAACCCACTCTCTGTACTGCCAGTCGGCGCTGCAGCTCTCGACAGATTCGCAAGACTTGCTTGGACTCATTTCCTTCATCGACAGAACAACATCGCTTGCTGCAGGAGCACTGTTCACGGGTGTCGAGAATGCGGTGCTGAGATGGCAGTCACAGTCTTCTCCCGTAGCCTTTGGGACGTGACAGGCATACTGATTTTCTGCTGCAGGACGGTGCACTTCTTCACGGGCACTGACAAGGCAAAGTCAGTGCTGGGGTGGCAACCGCAGCACAATTTCTTGGCTGATGTGGACGACCTGGTGGCGGCGTACAAGGCCAGTGGCCGGGAGCAGAAGGACATGGACTTCAGCCTTGACGACCAGATCATTGCCGCTGTGGGCGCCTGATCAGCTGCATCGTGAAATCCAGTCCTCGTGCCTCATGTGCGCCTGTCAGTCCCACTCAACTGGAACAGACTGGCTTGCAATCATCATTGCTTCATTACATCAATTGATTGGCGGCAGAAAAATTGAATATCGGCAACACTATTGCAACAACCACAAAATGTGCTACTGTACAAGCGTCAGCATACTCGAGGTCATGTTGGTTCGCCTGTGGAATGACCCAGATCTCGCAGTAAATCGGTGTAACTGAATCTCTGCGGCTCATGATTGAACTCGTGGACCTTCAGAAAGCTGCGCGGATCGCTGTAGAATGCATGCGTGAGCGCCACCAGGGTTCGTGCCTGCGATCAAAGTGAAAGGGACTCTACTGGTGTAGTGAATGCTCTGTTGTTGTGAAACAGGACCTCTTCGTGAACTGCCATCCCAGTCGGAAAGTCGCAGGATCCCTGTCAGAGCTGCAAATGCTGTGAAGGCAGAAACAGCTTCCGAACAAGCTTTACCTCGGGCACAGACACCACGTGTGGGCTGACTGCGTCCGCGCGTGCCAGCACCAGGTTGTGCGATGCTAGCAGCTCTGGGTAATGCGTGACTGTCATTACTGGGGGCGCTGACGCGCCCATCCTGTGCAATGCATCACAGCATCGTTTGCTTGTGTCACACATGACATCCAGCGGCTGCCCCTTGCTTCAAGCACAAGGATCGTGTCAGGCTGGGGTATGTGGCAATTGGACGACATGATGGTCACAACACGTAGTATAAAGTTAGGGAAAACAATTCCCCTTGAACAAAGTTGAGGTGCACGCACTGCTTGAAGTCCTCGAGGCCGGTGAAAAGAACATGCGGCAGCTGGCACTGTAGCAGTATGCTGAGGGATTTCCCAGGTCCCTTCCCGAGTGGTAGCACGAAGTTGGGCCTGAGCAGACGTAGCATTGACCTGTCACTGAGCCATACAGATATACAGCATGAGTTCCCACAACCTAGCATGATGCCGCCTCCACCGCAACTCCCGATCGGGCACAGGACACTTCAGTGTTCACATGACAAACAGGGTGTATCATGCGCTCACGAGGCGGTGGCTCGAGTCTGGAACATGTTGTACAGCGGGCCCGGCAGCACTGCCCCGGCGCGGCCCTTGCTGTCGTCCAGATGGAACTGCAGCACAAACGATGTATGCTGTCTGTTATGGGACACGGCCCTGCAACTAATGCAAAGCTCAACACTGCCACTCAGGCTATCAACACCGCAGTGCACGTGCATGATCGTCGCCTAGGGCTCATGCTGCACATCAGAATTCCCTGCCCAGAATCCCGCCTGACCTGCATCCAGATGTCCTCCACCTCCTCCGGCGTCCTGTCACGCAGCTGGTCCAGCTTCATGATCTCGTCCAGCGACTGCGGCGCCGGCATGCTGGTGCCCAGGTGCGACTGTGCGGAGAACGATGCAGCTGCTGCACGGCAGGCCAGCTGTGCAAGCGGCTGCAGCGCCTGCGGCCAGCCGGGAATGCGCACCGCCGCCCACATTGCGGGATTTAAATGGTGCAGCTGCTCGGCTGTGGATTTTTAAGAATCGTTTCAGCTGCAAGCAGCCTCTAGCTGTGCCTAGCTTCGTCAGGTGGCAAGCCTGCTGGGTGCCCGGCGCTGCATGCACTCTGGACTTGGTGTGTGCACGCTGCCTGACAGAATGCCACGACGGTCACTTTGCAGCACGAGCGGCTCACAGCAGTGCTCAGCAGCTGCAAATGATGGAGCAACACACCATGAATTAGATGGCAATGGAGTCGTAAAGCCCTAAATCGAATGCCACGTCACTGAGACCACAAATGGCGAATTCGCAGCTGAGAACAGCTGAGTCTTGAATGCGATCGAGCCAGTTTGCACGACTCCCCGGCGCCGCCTCGCCTGCCGCTGTGGCTAGCCAGACGTGATCTGTGGCCATGGCTTTCGCCAGGCCGATGGCGGCGAGCGCAGATGAGAACGCGGCGCTCGGCAATGACGGCCTGGGCAAGGTCGCCCACGGCAAGGGCCTGGCCGCCCCCAGCCGCAGGTGCCGTTCTGCGTGCACCTGCATGCATCTGGTGGCTGTTTGTAGCCGCTTGCAGAAGCTTGGGGCGTTTCCTGACGCGTCGGGACCATGCTGTTGCACTCGCAAATGCTCCGGCCTGACTGCATGCCCTGCCTTGCCGCCAGGGCGCCTCTGGGCGACATCGGCAATGTGGAGCGGCAGTTCAATGCCGGCGTGAACCTCGGCAAGGATGTTGGTGCCGCCAAGAAGCCGTGCTTGGAGCGGGTCAGCCTTCAAACCTCTTTCAGATCCTCAAGCCATCGATCGCCGTTTGGATTGCCCGCTGTAGCCACAGCCAAGACGCGATCATCTTTGGCTATCTAATACCTTGCTGATACTATGCGACTGCGCAGAGCCATGATCGGGCGGCTGCTTTTCGACTTGCGGCATAGTCACTCGTCACACAATGCTTTGCATACGGGACCGCCACAACAGCTGCAGCGTTGCTCTGTGGCAGTGTAGGCAATGCAATGGGCTAAAGAATGGCTCACTGACTGCTTGAATGTGGTGCTGCGCAGCCGGTGTTGGGGCACGGCGTCATGACGCGCCACCAGAAAGCAGCACTGGCAGCCCAGCAACAGCAGCTAGCCAAGGTGGGTGCCTGGCTATGCACTGTTATGCGCCCTCCTCATTGGATTCAAAGAGCATCGTTGGGCATGTTTGGATGCGCGCAGCCGTACCGGGAGTGCGTTCGCGTTCAGGCTAGCTTTCGGAAAGCGCTTGGCTCACGGGCCTATCAGGCTGTGTTGCGTTGCAATCTCTGTAGCCTGTTGCTCAGCCTGTTCCGCGACCAGCACAGGGATGTTGATTGCCTTGCCGAGCCCTGATGGTGGGCAGGGGGCCGGGCGCGGTCGGACGGACTTTCGAACGTTGGGCAAACTTGAACACTCGAATTTCGACATGCGACATTACTTAGTTTCGGACCCGGTCGTGGAGCATTGGTGGCCTGCAGCATTGCTACGGCGTCTTGCATCTGTTACAGAACAACCGTGATCTATAGAAGCGACAGGTCTGGCACCTCAGCCGGCAAGCTTGGTCATGGTTGCAAGACACTGATTTGCAGCTGGGTGCAAGGGGGCACAGTTGATGCGACCCAGGCGCGCACAGCATCACTGATTCTTGCAGCGATTCAGCTTGAGGTGCTGGGTCTGGGGCTGGCAGCAGGGAAAACCTGTGACAGGCAGGCGGCCACCACGATTTTGTCGGGGGCCAGGGGTGCGGCCGAGTGGGACACCACCTCCAGCGACGACAGCAGTGACGAGAGCTATGTGATCCGGCACTCGCAGGGCGGCAGGGAGCCGCTGGCAGCCCTGCACCAGCAGCAGATCAGCGCCACCGGCTGCCATGCCGTCGCGCCGCCGGCAGCGGGCACCCGGGTCCGCAAGAGCATGTCTTCGCAGCTGGAGCAGCAGAGCAACGCCGCGCAGCTCACGCGGCGGCCCAAGCTGGCGCCGCTGCCAGCATCGCCGGTGCCGGACATCGACTCGTGCGACGCCGACAACCCGCTCACAGCAGCCAGCTATGTGTCGGACATCTACGCATACCACAGGCGGACAGAGGCCAACTTCCGGCCGCTGCCCACCTACATGTCGCGCCAGGTGAGCAAACTGGTTCATCTTCAGAGTGCAGCACCAGGCGGCTGGCTTCCTGGAGGAGGATCTCAAAACCAGACATGGTTCAAATGAGACAAGGTGGCGGGACATGTTGATGGTTGAGTCAGCTGTCAGAAGATGAGGTCAACCACAGCCACGAGAGCCTGTGCACACCACCCTGCAGGCGGACATCAACGACAAGATGCGGGCCATCCTGATCGACTGGCTGGTGGAGGTGCACCTGAAGTTCAAGGTGAGCACGTCGATTTGTGGAATCACAGGCATCATCGCCCCTGATCATCACAATTGCAGCCACTGCCGATGCACAGAGACATCCATCTCCTACTTGCTGCAGAGAGTTGTGAACTGAGGCTCTCCTGCTGTCTGGGCTGCAGCTGATGCCGGAGACGCTGTTCCTGACCACCAACCTGATTGATCGCTTCCTGGAGATCAAGGGCGTTACCCGCAAGAACCTGCAGCTGGTGGGTCCTGCCGATGCAGTCGTGCAGTCGTGCAGTCCTGTCAATGCAAAGTGGCACAGGCAAAGCAAAATCCGCAGTCATGCACTCCCCTCAGGAGTCCCAATGGGATGCACTGCTCCTTTAGATACCCTTCCTCATACTAAGATGTGGGTCGAAGTAAGTCAGACTGCCCTGCTGCAATCGTTCAGCAGCCATGCTCACAGTCACACACCTGCAGGTGGGCGTGACAGCCATGCTGATCGCATCCAAGTACGAGGAGATCTGGGCGCCGGAGCTGAACGATTTCGTGTACATCTCCGACCGCGCATACAAGAAGGAGCAGATCCTGACCATGGAGAAGGTCATGCTCAATGCGCTCAAATTCAACCTCACAGGTGAGAGTCTGCTGCCAGAGCCTCCTCCAGCCACACTGCAACCCTGCCGATGGCTGCTGTCAACACATGCTTGCTGCATGTCGAAAGACAGTTCACCTCATCTAGTGACAATTGCAAGCATGTTCGCTCACTAGTTCTCAGCCGCCCATCTGCCTGCTGCGTGGTGTCAAGTGTAAGACAGCAGGAATCCCTATGCACCATGAAATTTAGTATTGTGTAGTGGCAACACCGTGCAAACATTCTATTGCGTTGCATCAGCTTTGGACTGTCAGCAGGAGACATGCAGCACAGCCTTTTACAAGTCTGTCACGCCTGATTTTGCCGTCATGCAGTCGCGACACCGTACATCTTTCTGTCGCGCTTCATCAAGGCGGCGGGTTGCCAGCAGGACAAGGCGGTGCGGCTGTACGCCAGCTACCTCACCGAGCTCAGCCTGCCGGACTATGGCATGCTCAAGTTCTCGTACTCCCAGATTGCCGCCGCCGCCGTGTACACCGCCAACCGGTGAGCTGGGCCATCCGTCCCCATCCGCATCACAGTTCTGTTGTGAATCTCTCAGACGCTTGCACCAGGCAACTGAGAGACAGGATGATGCTGTGGACACTTGGCATCAGTCTTTCTAGCGAAGCATTGCATTCTCATCGACATGTTGCAGCTGCTGTTAGAATGACAGCAGCCACAGGCATCTCAGTGTGCGCAAGGCAGCATGGATGTTGACCCACTTCTGCCCGCCGCCTTCACTGGCATTATGGACGCACCCTGGAGCATGCCGCACTGCCATGCTCTGCAAGCCATGTGGTTGACGGGTGTTGCCTTGTCCGGTCTGCAGGGCGCTCGGCAAGGAGCCGGCTTACCCGCGCAGCCTGCAGAAGCACAGCGGGTACACCCTGGAGCAGCTGCAGCCGGCGGCGCACGCGCTGGCGGCGCTGCAGGCCAAGGCGCCCAACTCCAGCCTGCCCGCCGTGTTCAAGAAGTACAGCCAGCACAAGTTTCACGAGGTGAGTGCCGCAGCCTCCTTGGTGGTCATGGCGTCCTTCGCTCCATGCTGCTGCTTACACCAATTGCAACGCATTTGCTAGCACAGCCTATAGGTTGCAGATCAGGCCAGGCGCTGCATGGCGATCACATCCTAGGACCAGCTGAGAAAAGCTGCTGTTGGGCTGGTGCACTGAATTAGTGATGTCAATTCACAGGTGGCCAGGCTGCCGGGCCCGCAGTGCCTCTGAGGTGGCATCAACGCCGCTGCCCTTGTGGCCGCTCAGCGGCTATGCCGCATTCCAGGCAGCAGGGTTGGAGACTGCAGCAGCTGCGCCAAGGCAGCAGCCGCCAGTCGGCCGGCGGTGCCACAGCAGGCGGCCAGCCACCGGCTGCTGAGCTGGCATTTCCGCAACCCCTGCGGGCCCATTGCTGACTGGTGTCGCTTTGGGACAAGGCGCACACAGTCTGGCTTAGCGCTCACAGGAAAGGGCGCAGCAGAAGCTATAGCTATACTTGGGGGGATGAATTCGCTTGGGGATTCCTGCCAGGCCGCCGTACATGGCCGCCGGGCAACACACTGTGCATTGAATGTGTGAGAAACTGGCGTGACGCGGCTCGGGACGTACACCTGCGACAAAGGGGTCCAGCCCTTCTGCTGGCTAGCTAGACTCTGTACTGCGCACGTGTAGAGCGAACAGGGGACTGTGCACCTGTGAATTCGCACTTGCGGCGGCTGCCGTATGTAGGATAGAGAGCGTCCCCGCCAAGCCCTTGGACTGCCCCTCAAAACACGCTGCGCAGGCTCCCTTTCAACAGTCAGTAGTGATTTCGGCTCTTTGCAACATGCTGTGGTTTCCATGTTCGGGGACTGCGGCAGCGTGCCTTGAGGGGTTGGGCCCAATGGCTAGGGTGGAGGTGAAGGCAATGCCTGCACTCTGAAACATGAGCCCAGGATCGGGAAGTGACACTGCGCTACCCAAAAGAATGATGGCCCATGAAGCCAGCTTGTAACATCACGAGAAGTTGTTTCGAGCCATCACCCAATCAGAAGCAACAACTTGCCCCGCCCCCAATTTTCTCAAGATGAATGTTCTCAACATAACGGCAGCTCCACCAGCAGCGACCGACTCAGCACTCTAAAGGTACATGTTTGCAGTCCAGCAACTCCCAGTCCTCGCTGTGCAGGTGTTCAGTGTCTCCGCTGCCAGGCAGCTGACAAATGCAATGAAAGCTTGCAGAGCAGGTGACACACGAGTACAGAAGCCGTTGGTATGTCCTAATGGGTTCTCTGCATCGACAAACTGCAGTCAGTCCGCCAAACTCCAGCTGTGTCAGCGTCAGGCGATCGCGGGCCCGAGCTGCCAGCCGCGCACGCTGCCGTCAGCAAAGTCTATCGAGCTGGTCCCCGCGCCGCCGCTGCCGTCGAGGCGCCTGCCGGCCGCCCCGCGAGACGGCGCGTCGTCATGGCTGCTGGCCTCGTCGTACGCGTAGACGCCGCCATCGTACGTGACGTCTCCGTCGTAGGACGAGCCGTCGTAGGAGGACGCCGGGGTGATGCCCTCGCGGCGCTCGCGCTGGCGCTCGGACCACCGGCGGTCGCCGCCAGCCGAGCCTCCCGTCTACGCAGGGCGGGTGGATGATCAGCGACAGGCCGGGCGTGACAGAGCTGTGAGCCATCCTGAGATGGCATGTTACATGACCAAAAGGCTTGGCGCTGTAGGATGATGCACGGCAGGCCCGCATGTGGGCGACACACAAAACATCAGAGGGACGTGAATGCTGGTCTGATCATGGCAGAAAATTCCACTTTGAGGCCGCACCTGCAGGACGGACTGCCAGGATGGTGTGCCAGCAGGGGCGCACACCGCCGCGTCCTGCATTCTGATGTTCTGCGCCTACAGAAGCCCCAAGAGGTGCGCATCAACCCTTTGCACCTCAGATGTCTTTGTTCCAGAATATGTAGCAATGCCACACTGTCGAGGTGGAAGCTGCAGCAGGTGCAACATGCAGTCTGACGCCTTCACGGTGGCGCATCTGCAGCGGTCTCACCTGCCGCCCAATGGGCGTCCGCATCAGGCGCCCCGGCTCCCACTCCGCTGCGGCCTTGGGCTTGCGCGAGTTGTTCTCAGCCCTGGAGTAGCATATGGCATACCACGTCAGCACACTGCAAGTGGTGTCAGCACGCGTGCCTCGCCTGCACAGCCTGGTGTGTGGGCAAGGCCAGTCTTGTGCAAAGGCATGGGACCGGTGTAACTCGCATGCAAGGCGAAACCACACTGATGTTGCCTCCAGCATTCCTGTCTGTGGGGCGTGCCCAGCAAACATAGCCCCATGGCAATGGAAACAGGTTGTGCCGCCAGAGCACACCCGACTGGCTCAGTATCAATCACACCACTAAACGCGACATGGTGTGATTGATGTGATACAAGATGTGATACGAGCAATAGTCCTGCGCACCTGGATGTGGCACGAGTCCAGCGTGTGAGCTCCCGCGGCGACAGGAACAGGATGCCGGCTGCGGCGTCCACCTCCACATACAGCCGCAGCCGCCGCAATGTGGCCGCCACACCCAGCCCTGCGGCATCATACGACTTCACATTCACGAAGCAAATCCCCTTAGGTATTGAGAAGCACCAGTCCCTGCCCGGTTCCATAACTCACACGTGTATGCCCTGCACAATCCTATGACAACTCCTGCTGTTGTGGTTCCCACTGCACTTTTGCTGTAGTGCCAAGCAGGTGGTGTACCTGTGGTGCTGCCGGCAATGTAGTGGTCGTCAAAGGAGGCGATGGCGTACTCCGGCAACCCTGCCATCACCTCATCCTCCCTGCAGGGCCGGCGGACACAGCAGCGTGGACAACACGTCTTGGAGACATGGCTCAGCAACATAGGCCGTCCGCAAAGGTACGACAGGGACCCAGCAGGAGCGCAGCTCACCCCTCCATGCGCGCAGCATGCACACCGCCAGCTGCAGCTCCATTGGCGTAGGACGGAGCAAAGACCGCCGACGGGTCGAAAGCTGGTACCAGGAATGTGATCGAGTGTTCCACCTTCACCCTGCACGACATGTCGACAACGAATCTTTTATGACCACTTGGAAGTTGCCGCTGGTCGCAACTTCAAGCCAGTTGATGTGGTAGCCCTCAACTGTGCTCCCTTGAGGGGGCCGCCACCAGACCATGTGGCCCATGGGGTGTGAGTGCCTGTGAGGTTTTACCGCAGTGGCAGAACTGATTCGTTCCAGCAGCAACGACCATGTGCATGAGCTGCGAAGTGATACTCCGAGCAGCACCTGGGGTTGCGGCGGCGCTGCAGGTGCTGCAGCACAGCCAGGACGTACACCTCGGCCACCGCTGGCGGCATGCTGCACACGTCCACCGTGCAGCCCTCGCCCAGCTTGTAGCCTGGCAGCGTACCCTGCAAGTGTGGCAAGTGGCAACGAGGTGAGTCGATGAGGCGCTCAGAATGTGCAGCACCCACACAGGGTGCATCTCGTCCCAGCCTCTCAGAGCAAATGGCATCAGGATGACTAGACTGGCACACCGCAGCACTCGGCAAGATCAGGCGCAAGGGGGCATTTGCTGCTGCTTCAGAGAATGGGTGATGCATGCAATGGATGCCATGCGTATAGTGTTTCACATCACGCCGCAGGAGGGAGAAGTGCACCAAGGAAATGGCCTCCTCCAGCAGCACGATGGCCTTGTCGGTGAAGCCGCCCCACACGCCGCGGTCTGGCGCCTCCAGCGCCGCGACGCCGCCGCCACCAACTCCGCCACCGACGGCATGGCCGCCCCTCGCCGTGCCAATCGGCTGCATGAATCACAACAAGTTATTATTGAGCAGATGACACATCATGACAGCGACATTCGGACAGCAGGTGACTGGATGCAGATGTAGCCTTGAGGCGTGGCTGAGGCGTGGCTGACAAGTTGGCAGCAGGTGGCCGGCAAGCGTTTCGTTGAGTGAGCTGGAGTCAGTGGAAACAGTGGGCGACTGTGCGCGCGGCGCACCCTGAACGCCGGCGGCTGCGTGGCTGCGGCTGCGGCGGCGGCGCGGCGGCTGGTGGGCGCCGGGCGCGGCTCTCGCAGGCACGCCAGCAGCCGGTCTAGGGCCAGCAGGCTGGGCCGCGCCCCGCCTGCACATGCACACCGGGTGACGTCAGATGCTGCGGATGTCGCCGGGGGTTGGGCGCCTGTGGCATGCATCAGGGCCGCCCGCACCCCGCGGCACGAGCGTGCCTGACGCGCTCAAGTCGAAAGTCTTGAGCCAGTGCAAAACTGACTGGTCCTCAGGCTGACATTTCAGAGTTTTGTGGCCCACCGTGCAGCGCCTCCCGGTACACGGACAGTGCGCGGGCGCGCCAATCAGCGGCGGTGGACGCCGCCTCCGCTGGCGGCCGCGGGCGGCCCTGTAGTGCCGACAGCAGCGCCAGCCCTTCCGCTGAGCGCCTGCATTTGCGCAAGTTGGCCGCTCAGCTCTTGGCTGTATCGTTGTGCTATTGGTGAACTTCGACCAATATGCATCTATGCTGCTGCCAGGCTGCATAGCAACATCAGCAGCTCCTGCACAGCTGTTGTGGCTCATCCAAGGGTTGTCTTGCCACAGATACACTGACACCACTGCATGACATACCTGGTGCCAGGCACGAGGGCGTGTACCGATGTTGTGGGCGGGTAGCCTCCAGGCCGCCAGAGCGCGCGCATGCAGTTGAAGCACAGCCGCAGCAGCGGGAACACGTGTGCATCCACCACCCGGATCTGCTGCGCCTTTGCCAGCCTGTGGCACCAACGATATCCAGTGTGGAATGGCCCGATCACGATAGGCCTGTGAACATGAAGGCATGGCCTGCAAAGAAGTGTGCTGCTCAGCAGCCAGGGGACCTGCCGGATGCCCTGATGAAGCTGTGACATCGTGCCAGACAACAGATGTCCCAGCGACACATCAACGGCAAGCTCAGCCCAGCCTCCTGCGCTGCGCACAAATACTGGCCTGGCCCAGACTATCAAGGTCAGTCAGACGGTGCTCCAGGCAGTCGGATGGTGCTTCAGCAGGGCGAGGACGCACTGCAGGATGTCGAAGGCGAGCTCGGCCTCCTCGGCCCGCTGGCACGCCGACAGCAGCGCGGCGTAGGTGAAGGTGTCCGGGCGGCGCCCGGCGGCCAGCATGTCGGCCACCAGCCCCGCCACGTCGCCCAGCCGGAAGGCGCGCCCTGTGGCGTTGATCAGCGCGTTGAAGGCGTGCATGTGCGGCGCCTGCTGCCGCGCCCGCATGGCCTGTGACTCCCATGTCAACATATTAGCATGTTAACACACCAATATCGGATCTCGACCAGAAGGTCTTTCCGTGATCACATGCCTGGCTTGATGTACTTTGCAGCACTGGCAGTTTGCTTTCGGCACAGCATCTGAGCACAACATGGGGCATGGGTGCCATGTGCACGCATGGTTGCTCCCACGCCGCAGCGACAGACGCGACCCCACATGCAATGCATAACAGCTGCTGAAGACCGACATGGTCGATGAGCCAGTGCGCACCTTGTAGACCTCCTGAGCACGCTGCAGCTGGTCGTTGAAGACACACACCACGATGAGCTGCGACATTGCATCCTGTGGTAGCATTCATATCCGTGAGTCAGCAGAGATAATGGAAGCTTGTCACAAGAGGCTGCCCTCTGGACACAAACTGTGCAATGCGAACCTATGTTCAATGCATACAGAGATTTGCAACTCTCCCCCGCAGAGCAAGCTGACCTTGGATGGGCGCAGGCCCTCAGCCTCCATCTCATCCAGCAGCGAGAAGGCCAGGTTCACATCCCCAGCCGCGCCCGCCACTGACATCAGGCTGCCGTACAGACGCTCATCTGGCTGCACACCGTTCCTGTGGAGGCATGTGGCAGACTCGGACTAAATCTCATGCAGCTCACTGGACGACATGCACTTCAGCAACAGACACATGAGTTCTAGCAGCTCGGGCAAGAGCTGGCGTCTGCTTGTTTGTAGAGCAATGCGAAATGTGCACGGCACTGGGTATGCACCTCTGCATGTCAGCATAGATGCGCATGGCCTCCTTGACGTCCACGGTCTCGGAGCAAGACTTGCAGGCGCTGATGGCGGCGTCATACACCACCAGGTTGCTTGTCACCTGCAGCACCCTCAATGATTGCTTTACCACTCACAATATCATGTACATGTGCGTCAGCAGGGCTCAATGCAGCGACGGTCAATCAGCACTTTCGACAATGCAGCAGAGCCGCTGCAGATGCGAAGATGGTGAGACCGGGTATGTACCTTCGATGCCATTGCCCGTGCGTACACCTTGAGCGCCATGTCTGGTCGCTCAGCGCGGGAGCATGCACCAATCAGTGTCGAATATGTGTGCGCATCTGGCTTGCAGTGGTGGCCCTGCAACAACAGGCACACAGTCTCACACAGCAGGTGTGACTCAACAGCCCGAAGCGGCTGCTACTCCGACCGCCACCGTCGGCACCACTGAGGTCGAAAACATGCAAAAGAGATGACACATATGTGGTGCCCAAATGCACGCACCTCCATCTCAGCGACAACCTCCATGGCCCGCTGCAGCTGGCCGGCGCGGCCTGCTGCAGCGACCAGCGCGTTGTACACAACCGCATCCGGCTGGACCCTGGCATCCTGCAGGTTTACCATTCCAGACAGTGACCGTCCATCCAGTAAGTGAGCCTGCTGTGCAGCACCTGAACAGCGCGCTCCATCACTGGACAGACACCACAGACAGATGGACCATTTGACCAGGCATAATAGGGTGCACAAGGTGCACAGGGGCGGGGCCTTTCATTGCGGCGCCTTTCATTGCGGTGCAGGGGGGTGTGTTGCGCCCACCTTCATGTCGTCCAGCAGGTTGAAGGCGCGCTCCAGCAGCACCAGCTGCATGCGGCGGTCCACATCAGCGCCGCCGACGCTGGCGCCCAGCGCGGCGATGAGCGCCGAGAACACATGGCGGTCCAGGCGGCAGCCCTCGCCCCTCATCTTGTCGTACTCGGCCATTGCCGCGGTCGAGTCGCCTGCCTCCGCGCACGCTGCAGCAGGTGGAGCCCCAACCATGACACTTTCAAATTCGTAACGGCACGTGTGTAACCATCAGGCGCAACTGATCTGTCATGCGCGCATGCTGTGCCGCTCTTGTCATTGAATGTCCCTCAAAAGTATATTCAAGTGAAACACACACAGTGTATATATAGAGGATACCTCAAGGTCCACCGAAGTGGCTTGCCATAGCAGATACAATTACAGGTCTGCTCGTGTACATGATCGCCGCACGATCACATCACATCGCTGAATGACATCTGGCTGAGGCACAGTCAACCTCCTCGTGTGGTTGGGCAGCAGCGGACATACGGCATGGCGCGCACTTCTGATGACGTTGGTGTACAGGAAGGTGTCCGGCTTGCGGCCGGTGGAGCGCCACATGTTCGCCACCTGCAGCGCCGCGTGCACATCCTGTGCGGCCGCACAGACAGACACCGCCATGGTGTACGTCCGCGCATCCGTCGCGCCGCGCGGCAGCAGCGACAGGAACCGCAGCGCGGCGTCCACCGCCCTCCGCCGCTGTGCTGCGCGGAAGAAGTGCTTGTGCCGCAGCCTGCATGCAGGGCAACCGCCCTGGCGTCACCAATCGCTCTCTTCTCTGTCATTAGCATGCGAAACAAGCATTCATTCGGTTGCTCTGGTTCGCATCATATGCAGGTCATATATTTCCAGGCCGCGGCCTTGACAGATGTGAGGCCGCACCTAGAGAGCACATCCCTGCGCTTGGCAGCCACCAGCGCCTCTGTTACGGCGAGCGCATCTGCCAGCGCGCCCTGATTCGCCAGGTCGCTGAACGCCGCCAGCAGGGACAGCGAGTCTGCCGTCGTGGCGTCCAAGTCGAGGCGCCGTAGCGGCTTGGGGGCGGTGGTCGACAGCTGCAGGTCTGTGTGCGCCTCTGCGTGTGCTGCGGTGCTGCCGTTGAGGGCTGCAGGGATGGCACGTGCGTGGCCATTCACGCACTGGCCGTTGATTGCTGCGTCCCTGCTGTCAGCTCCCGTGTGTCTGCTGTGCCGCTCCGATAGCAGGTCCTGCACTGCCGCCGCCGCCTCGCCAGCAATGGCGTCTGCCGAACTATGCTGAGCGTCTGCTGCAGTCAGCTGATCGTCCACCACTGCATGCACGGCGTCCGAGGCCGCGTGCGCGTGCTGCTCCGGCACGCGCAGAATCAGCTGCTCGGCTTGGTGCCCTGCATCGGCTGAGTGCTGATCTGCACCTGCCGGTTGGTCCGACAGGCCAGCGCCGTCAATGGGCTCCTGGAAATGGAACACAAGGCTGCCATCCCTGGCGACATCGATGTTGCAGCCCGCGTATGAGCTGGTGGCCGCGGCTGGCGCCGCACACGAGCTCGGGGGCCGGGGCCTGCAGTGCAGTGAGTGGATGGCTGAACAGTACTGCTGTTTCGTGTCGTGCAGACTGCTTCCTGAGCAAGACCTGCAATGTTGAAAAAGAACTCCAGCATGCGCACTTGTTTAGACTTTGCCAAACGATTTGTTGCAGCGTATCTTGCAAGCTGACCTGTGCCTCACAAGGTTTCCGGATGGGGGCTGCACAGCTGGCTGTGGTTTTCCCGCCGCGGCGCAGTGTACATTTGCTCGCGGCGCTGGGCAGCGGTGGTGCAGATCATGCGTGCGCTGCATCGCGCCGCAAAGGGGGTTGTGCTTCAAGAGTGAGCCGTGTAACCGTGTGGCAAACCTTGTCCCCCTACCTATGCAGTATTTCTGAGGCCGGGAGTCATACCGAAACTGTTTCGAGCCGGTTCAAGCGTGTTTGCAGGTGATTCTGTGGCAGTCGGCGCACATGCAACCGCTTTTGTCGGAGACAGCAGCAGGCTTTTGATTAATACTAGGGGAATAATAAAGTAAAGGAAAAAACCCTATATCCGTGGCTGAAAGGGGCTTTGCAGGATTTTATTGGCGGCTGATTGGGCGGCCGATCACAGGCTGCCTTTCTGCTGCGATCCAACTAGGAACAAGACATTATGAATACTGAGGCCGCTGCAGTGCACCAACAGATTACACAGACGAAGCACAGAGCAGCAAACGACAGGACAACACCGTGCAGCGAATCAATACTTGCTGAAGTGAACCCGGCTGGACCCACGCACATGTGGGTGCAGCGGCCGGATGGTTCTCATGCCGCCCATCAACATGATAACAATGACAAAGACATGCAATCTGTGCGCATGTGGTTGCACACCGTTCCTGTTGAGCGTTCTACAAACAGGCACTGTCTATTGTACAGATGTGTGTATCCTCAGAACCGTCTTGTGTGGCGGGCGCCTCCCTGCGTCATATACCAGCAGTCAAACCCTGTGCAGAGGGTGGCTGTTGCAACCTTGGCGTGGCCTGCAGCTCGTGGCATTTCCGCTGTTGGTCACAAAACAAGTTGCCGCCAGACCGCAGCTGCTGCTATAGCCAGCTCCCAGGCTATGAAAGCTGTGTGCCAGCAGAAGACCTTGCTGCCCATGCTGGAGCTGGGCGCTGGCTTGACCAATCACATGATGTCCATGGGCCAGGCGCAGCCGCCGGAGCTGGTGTGGCGGATGATGGGCACCGCGCGCGGCCGCAGCATGTCGCGCTGCAGCGACACCACCCGCGAGATGAGCTGCAGGATGTCCGCCTCCTTGCGCCCCATCATTGCCTTGAGCTTCCTGCACAGTGAAATGGCAATACAAGCCTCGACTTGGCATCACATGTGCATTCATCATGCATGCACACACGTGTACTTGGCCATGCCCATGCGGGTCATGCACAAGCAAGTCATGTGAAATTCAGGACAGCAGCCTGCCAGCGTAATTGCACATACAAGTCGGCCAGCACCTGTTGGTGTCGTGGCTCTTGTACAGCAGCGCAGACAGCACAGCAATGGAGACGACCGAGGTGCCCAGCGCTGCGGTCTTCCAGTCCAGCTTCTGCAGGCGCTGCCCAGCCAGCGACACCGGCCGCACGATCTGCGGCGGCAGCGCCGGTATGTGCACATACACAGCCTGGCTCCACTCCTGCAAGTAGCTCATGTCTGCAATCAGGACTGGGCCCTGTGATGTTTCATGAATCTGCTGTGACTACTTCATGCCATTCCAGAACCAGATGTGCTGCAACCAGAGACAGCATCGACAGGTTGGTTGTCTTCGTAATACGGAAAGTAAGGCAAATTCGAAATTGCCACCTGCAGCGTCTCCCACAGGCTGGCGAGGGCGGCAGACGGCATGTGGCTGGTCAAGTAGGCCTTGAGAGACTCGTACAGAGAGGTGTCGCCACCAGCCAGTGCTGCAGGCGGCACATGGTCTTGTGTGCCTGGAGTACAAATCCTCATTGAGCACGATCAGATGACAGCAGCACGCACACTGGTACATGACTCATACTGGCTCATACTGGCACTTGTGGAATTTGCCCACCTGAGTCGGAACCTGAGGTAGGACCTGCCTGCTGAGCATCGACGACGCCTTGGCTGCCGACCTGGCCCTACAGGCAGAGGTATCTCGTTGGGACATCTCTCTTTTGCAACCGCCTTGCTCTGCAGCAATCACGCACAGCGTCCCGCAGACTGTGACACAGGATTCTGCCACACGCAACAGCATCTCCGCTGAAACAGGCCTCACAACATACCTCCAGCTGGGCGAGCGCCTGCTGCAGCACAGGCTGACTTGCCGGTGCATCGGACAGGTCCGAGTAGGAGGAGCCCAGCGGGCTGGCGTCCTCGGAGGGCGGCTCGCTGCCCGCGGCGGCAGCGCTGACAGCGGAGGACGCCATGCTGGGCATCGAGCCACGGCGCAGGTCCGCCGCCAGCTGCAGCTGCTCCGCAAAGCTGGCCTCCAGACCGGCCTCGGAGCCGTTGCCGCCGTCGGTGCTTGGGGCGGCGGCCGACACGTTGCCGGTGCCGGTCAGGCCGCCGTCAGAGGACCCCAGCAGGGGGCCATCGCCGTCGGCGTCGGGGTTGAGTGCCTCCAGGTCTGGCAGCGAGGGCGGTGACGGCACCGCATCTGCCTCCGCCTCGGAGGCCACGGTCGGCGACGATGGCTGCCCAAACTGGTTGCTCAGGTGCTCGAAAGAGTGCGCCGAGCCGGACAGCGGGCTAGCTGCAGCGCCATTTCCGTCGGCGGGCGAGCCGGCCGCGGCCGCTGGGCGCGGCGACTGCATGGGGGACGTGGTTGGCGTGATGCGCAGCATCACCGAGTCCTGGTTGGACACTATGCGGACCTCTACACCCTCCGTTGGTGAATCTTCCGCGGCCGCCGGTCTGCACGCGCAAGGTTGTTCACATCACAAAACAGGCGAAGCACAGCTTGATCTTGGGGATAGAGCATGTGAGACACCAGCATCAAACTCGACAAAGTGACGAAGATGAAAATGTAGCTTGCAATAGTGAGTGCAGATGCAAGGTCGCACTCGTCATGGTGCAGCAGTTCCCAGCCTTCGCTGTTGGAGCGGCTGAGGTGCTCCGCTGTGGCTGGCGGGCTGCTGTTGCTTGGGCTGCTGACGCCTGACAGCCGCATCACCTGGCCCCAGCCTTGTCGGTCATCGGATGCCAAGGTGCCGGGCGACGTGCCACTGCTGCTCCCACCAACCTGCGCCACACACAAGTACCGACCACGTCAAAACATCTGCCGCATCCAAGGGATATGGACGTTGCGAACGCGGCATCATACTTCAATGAACAGGCTGAGGAGCAGTGTGCCCGATGTGACGTGAAGCCAGAATGCATGTGTCAAGCAGCGCACCTCATTGGCGGGGTCCTCAGGTCTGTGCATGTGGCCACTCTTCTATGAACCGTGCTACGTGCGGGCAGGAAGCCGTGTACCTTTGTTCACGCCCTGCGGCATGACACGAGCCATCATCAGGCGAAAGCAGAACCTTTGCTGTTTCAACATACAACTTCTCAAGATCCAATACGTGGTGCGAACACGCCCCGGGTTCCGAAGCTCGCGCAATGCTGTTGAAGCTCACGGGCATGCTTTTTATGCCTGTTACAAGCGGCTGGTGCAGCAGAGATACGGTTCCAGCACGAAATCGGTATGCGTGGTCAGGGCGGGGCAAGCGTCACGCACTCGCTGGCCAGCCGGCGAGCAAGCTGATGCTCGAGCTGCTACTGCAGGTATTGGATCAGCATCCTTGAAGAGTCTGCAACCTCACAGGAGCGCATCGGCTGCCTGCCAGGTGTCGGAAACAATACCGGCCTTCGGACTCAAACTTCAAACTTCACTGCTGTGCTCGGCAGCGAAGCAGTCACTCCATGCACAGCGCACCGCATCTCAGAAAAGGTATCGAAGGTGAGCTTGCCCATGGAAAAGCATGGTCAGCAGCGCCGCTCAGACTCAACCCCTGAACGTCAGCGACAGAAAGGCGAGGGGACCGCCTGCCTCGACCAGGTTGCCACGGCCTCTGTCCACATCCCACATCAACTTGGGTATTCAACGTAGCATCGCACGTCGAAGCACGGCCGCAGCTGCTCAAGCGTGCTGGATAAGTCCCTGTCAGCACCTGAAGACTGCAGGACTGGACTGGCCCTGCAAGCTCACCCGACATAGCTCACCTGATTTGCAGCGCCTGCAAAGCCGCCGGCTACAACCCGTCACAGTCTAAGCCGCCGGCTACGACCCGTCACAGTCTAAGCCAGCTTGCGCAAGTGCCGCTCTGCTGCTGGCACTGCAGGCACCTGGGACTTTGCCAGAACCTGAACGGGCGCCCTGCAGCGAAACGCTGAGCGAGCTCTACTATAGGTCGAGCCATGCACGTCACACTTGCTCACGGTGCACCAGTCATATTCTGCTGCGTCTGGCTAGTCTGGGATTGGCACATTGCCATCGCAGTACGCGTGCCCCTACAGATATTTGTGCAAATCCACCGTGAGGAGACTGGGAAATGAGCGTTTGCAGACCTGTTGAGGATGCTCACAGCGTGAATACGTGATAGAATTCCAGCAGGAACTTCCCAAGTCTCGGCCTGCAGCATGAAGCAGTTGTGCACATTCGCACAGTGCGATGCTGCCATGCGCCATGCGGCATCCCGCGCATGCAGTCTGCGGGTGATGTACACTTGCATTTCGTGTTGCACATCTCGCAATTGCTAGTTGTTTGATCACAGTTTGCAACTTGACAGAGCTGTGACAAGCTTCAGTCTTCGATGCACCACAGGCCAGCTTCAGTGGGCGCACACTGGTCAGCAGCAGAGCCTTTCGAGCGAGGCAGCAGCAGTGCAGTGTGACAGCAGGTATTTCATTGTGCATGAGCAGCTGTTGGAGCATGGCCTGCATGATCGAACGGTTGTGCATGGTTGACTTGGCACCATTCGCCCAAGTCACTCCTCTGTTGCAGGCATCACGGATGTGGCGGGCGTACTGGTCCTGTCAGCCATCCCATTTGCAGCAGTGCAAGCACTGGCGGACAGCGACCTGGGATCTAAGCTTCAGGTGGGCTTGTTGTGCTGCACCGCACCACAGCTGTGGCATCATAGCATACAATGTGACCCCATTAGTTGGCGCAGAAGGACATGCTCTTTCACAATCGCGCACAAAGCCGATGCCAACAGCCTGTTGACCACATGCACAGGAGGATCTAGAAGCAGCAAAACCGCGGCTGCGGCAGGAGCAGCAGCGCAAGGCAGAGCAGGCTGCACAGGCCCGTACGGACAGGTGTGGATCAGTGCCAAGCTGACTGTGATATCTAACAAGTGGAGGCAGGTGCATGGGTGCAGGCTGCAGGTCAGAAGCCTGGCGGAGGTGTCGAGAGCATCTTGTGCACATATCATTGTCTGTGCTGCTGTAGCCGCTGGTACGGGCCGGAGGCGCCCCGGTGGCTGGGACCGCTGCCGTATGACTACCCAGACTGGCTGCCGAGCGATGCCCCTGGCAACTACGCCTTTGACATTGCAGCGCTGTCAGCTGAAGAGGTGCCATGCGTGCCTGAGATTCCATGCAGAGTTTGCTGCACGCTGCACTTGCACTTGGTGCTGGAGGTCTGGCAGAAGCTGATGGTGCCTCTGTCATGTTTGGGAAGCAGGGCAAGTTCGACAAGTACTTCGAGCTGGAGCTGCTGCATGCGCGGTGGGCCATGCTGGGGGCACTCGGTGCCCTCCTTCCAGGTGCGGCTGCCGTCCATGCATCCTCACAAGTGAGAATCATGCAAGACATGGTCGTCTGCGAGCATGTCCTTGAAATTCATACCAGAACAACCCACGTGACAACATCTGACGAGGCATTGCTGGGCTGCTGCTGCATTGCAGAGGTGCTGCAGTACAGCAGCATCGCGAAGTTCATCGAGCCGGTGTGGTGGCGTGTCGGCGCCGTCAAGGCCTCTGGCGAGGACCTGAACTACCTCGGGGTCGCCGGGCTGCGGGTGGCTGGCGGCCAGGGCATCCTCATCATTGCTGTGTGCCAGGTGAGGGTGTCTGGCAACCAGACAGTTGACAATGACGGCAAATCTTGAGCGTGGCAGCCGACGGACACTGGAGGCTGCTCGGGCTCCATCATGTGCTTGCACACCCGCCACATCAGGTCGGCAGCATGCACTTTTGCACCCATGTTAGACACACCATCTGCCCTGTCGGGATATGAACAGTCCATGCCTCCGTGGAGATGAGAAAGTAGTATTTTGGGGCACAGGTGCTGCTCATGTTTGGACCGGAGTACGCCCGGGCGTGCGGAATTGACGCGCTCGAGCCACTGGGCGTGTGGTTGCCGGGAGACAAGAACTATCCAGGTGCACGCAATTGGACTGTCTGTTCAACTGTCTGGATAGCCTAGCCTAGCCTTGTCATGCCTATGGTTGATAATGTGTCACATGTATGCTGCAGGTGGCTGGGCATTTGACCCTTTCGGCTTCGCCAATGACCCTGTGAAGGCGGAAGATCTGAAGGTGCGCAAGAGTGTCCTCTGTCACCGCACCAGATTGAGCTGCTGCGCCTGCCTGCATCCAAGAAACCAAAACAACGCGATTATCTGCGATGTGGCAGGTCAAGGAGATCAAGCATGGCCGTCTGGCCATGTTGGGCTGGGCTGGGTTCTTTGTGCAAGGAGCAGTTACCAAGACAGGCCCCATACGCAACGCAATTGACTTCTGGCGGGACCCAGGCAACAACAATATATTCACCGAATTGCAGCACTTCCAAGCGAAGCAAGTCCTCAATCTCAATTGAGAGGGTTAATTCTGAGTGTTCAGAAGAGGCACCGAAGAGGCACAATTTTGAGAGAATTTCTTCATTGAATTTGGCAACTGGGGAGAGCGATGAGTGGTGATTGGCAGCTGACGTATTTGCAAACACCGCACTGCTGCTCCTTTCCAGCCATTTTCGGTTCGGATGTTTGGTCTGTTTTCGGCCAGGCAACCGCAATTCACTGCAATGCTAATATACCGCAAACCAAACCCTTCCTCAGCACAGACTCTCGCCCTGCTGCCGCCAGTGCATCTGCGCAACTACTTCGTCAGGAGATCGAAGTGGTTGCCGCCTGCAGTTCAGGTGCCACCCTCAGTATCCACGGCTGGGAAGGCGGTCTCGTGTGCAGAAATGGTATGGCGTGGTCCACCATCACATCGTGTCTTGGCTGGCACACACCTGTGTGCAACAGCGCGACCTCTTCCCTGCTATCTGCATACTCATCACCATACCTGCGGATACAGCTTCATATTGAGGTGCAGTGCCAGTGTTTCAGAGTTATCGGCTTGCTGACAGTCAATCCATGCAGCATCAGGATATTTCCACAGCATAAGACTTGGACGAATATTTTGCCAATCACTGTTGCGACACGAGATATCTCAGCATAGAAAATCAAACATACTCAACAGCTGACCTGCCGAGGGCTGTGAAGCCGCCGCCCCTGCCGCCCTGCTCAGTGATGGAGGTGTACACCGTGATGGGCACCTTCAGCATCTTGCTGAGCACCTGCATCTCAACGTTCCTGCACACAACATGTACCAGCACGTCTCCACTTTTGGCGCATGTGTCAGTTGACGCATGGTGGTGCGCATGACAGCATGCACTTGTTCCATGGTTCTGATTTGTTCAAGACAGGCTTACCCGCCCCAGAATGTGGGCTGCTGCAGCCGCTGGCAGTACCTGCAGTGCAGGCGGCATGACGTACTAGATGTGCTTTTGTTTCTCAACCCAACCAGCAGCATGCACGCAGCAGATGGGCGGAGCAACACTCTGCAGCTTACCCGCCAAGCGTGTCCTCTGCCTCCAGCTCAAACATGGCCTCCTTGAAGTGGCCGCGCCGCTCGGCATTGCGGCACAGGGCATCCGACACCGCCAGCCGCAGCGCATCTGCACAGTGCAGGTTCGACATGGGAGACGAAACAACGTGCTTGAGCCAGCGGCTGTAGGAATCGGCGCTTGTATCGCAGCATCAGCTCCAAGATGCTTTACTAGCAGAGATGCGCAGAACACAGAGCGTGGGGACTTGCAGTCTCAACAGCATGAAAGCCTGACCAGCATCTGCCTCCTCCTCCGGCGAGCCGACGATGTAGTACCCCTGGTTGAAGCTCATGCCGCTGGCCAGTGCCCGGAACATGCACTTGCCATCTGGCGCAATTTTCACGATCCGAAAATCGTGGCGCACCCTCCGCGGGTCCGCCGCTGCTTCCGCCCTGTTTACCAGAATTGTACATCATCGCAATCGTTAGATGCAGGTCTGGCATGCGCCTGCTGCATGTGGAGGTCATGCCACTGCTCCCGCCATGTATCTCCAACAAGCACTGCTGGCATGCCATCCGAGTCAGCAACTTCTCATGTCTCTCACTTTGCGACGCTGAAAAGGCCGACCGGCTTAGGTCGCTGCTCCTGCTGCTGGTTCTGCCGCTGCCGCTGCTGGAACGCCGCCGAGATGGACATCATGCGACTGGCACAGCATAGCTGCTGCGGCCTCCACAGGTGGAAAGAGGAGTCGCCTGTGCAGAGATTATTGAAATGCTGGTTCGAGTGTCCACAGTCAAGCAACGAGCAGTGAGCGTACGCATCGGCGATGAGTTCACGAGTGTCAGGGTGTAGAGCCGCACCAAAGTCATGCTCGGCGGCGGTAGGCTCTGTGACGTCCAGGCCGATGAACCGTGCACGAAAGGCAGTGACGGGCTTCATCATAGTCACGACAGGGCCTGCTCAACTCGGACAGCGTGAGTGCGCCAAGACAAGCTCTGGGCTGTCAGTCACGTCGCCGCTGAGGACAGTGCAAACGTAGTGTGTGACTTCCGGAACGGGCACCCCGCGCTGCGATGAAGCAAGCTGACAGCCTACAACACTCTGTGCTCCGCAAATTGACGGAAGGATGGGCTAAGTGCATGACGGAACAGCGGATGCTGATCGCAGCGCAATCGTGTCAGTCAAGCCCTGAACGATTGCAAGCTGCTGAAGCTTATATAAAAGATGCAATTATATATACGATGCAATTACATATATGAGGCCCGCGGCCCATCCACTTTGCGCACAGCTTTCAAGCAACACACTTGCCGTTGTCTCTGCAGGTTTCAAAACTGCCAAAATTATATCGTCGAACCTTGCGAGGGCGCAGTCACAATGGGCAGCGATTCCAGCGCGGACACTGCAGATCGCAGGAAAGGATGTGGAGATTTGACAGGCTACTATCGTTTGACAAAAACAGACCACCTGGACGAGTATCTCAGGGTACACCTCTTCCATACAAGACTGCAATTTGCACGGCTCGTTCTTAAATTTGTGCTGCAAACATGTCAGGATCTGTGGAGGCGATAACATGTTTCAGCCTCATACATGCTCCCCTTTTTGAGTTCCAAACACACCAAGATCTGGCTTCCTGAGATCGCTGCTTCCTGCACTGCCGCGTAGGCGCAGGGCTGGCCCTGGGTGGTGCGGAAAACATGCAGCAAGTTTGGCCAACGCGCAACTGACATTGTGCAGCAGCGGGGCCAGACGCTGACAGTCGCCACACTCAATGCCAAGGGCGTGTGGTTGCGGCGGTACACAGAGGGCAAGGAGCTCTCCCAGCCCAATGCCGCTGGCGTCATGTGCAAAACCACGGCCTGGTGGGAAGGTGAGCGCGGAAGGCATGTGTCCAATGTCACGCATCGCCCATGCGTAACAACAGCGGCACACCTGAAGACGTCAGCCGATAGCCTATCAGCATGCCCTTACCTCACTGGGACAGCACCATTGCCAACCTTGTTGCGAAGTGTTGCAGGCAAGGTGCACAAAAGCCGGATGCAGGCGAAGAATGGCGACACATGGGAGAGCTGGCGCTTCCTGGAGGCCGGCGTCATGGTCGTCAAGAGCATCTTCACGGACAGCCGCGGCAGGTGGGCCCTGCCGCTCAGCATGTGACACAGAGATCAGCCGGCCATTTATCGAGGCCTTCTGCCGGGCAGCATGTGGCAACTGTGCAGCTTGGCTGACTCTTGTGCAGTACTTGTGAACTTGACATGACGGCTATGTGGTGTGGACACCATGCAGCCAAGGGCACATGTACTGGTACTTCGAGGCGATCAAGGCGCCCGCCTGCAATGTGGCCGCTGACCTGCGGCGGGCGGTGCGGGTGGCCGGCGCTGACACGGCACGCCTCCAGGTGCGTGGCTCACCATGAATGATGAACAAGGTGAAGAAGTAGCTCTCCAACAGACCTCGGTATGCCGGATGCTTCCTCCTGCACCTCACTGCTGGCCTTTGCACGAGAGGCATCAGCAGGGTGGACACAACCGTTGGCCTTGCTTTTGCCACCCGGAACTGTTTTGCATGTTGGCCCGGCAACCTGACGTGCTGCTGACAGTGCAACTTCATTTGCAAGCAGCGGCTGGCAGTGCCGCGCTCCAAGTGGGAGACGCCAGCCGACCAGATCATCGAGCGCGCCGGCTCAACAGCCGACTCACCACGCAAGGTCTGCTCCTCTGCCGCAGTGGGTGCATCTGTGCTGGGCACTAGGGGTGGATGCTGTTGACCTGCTGAGCCGCGTAATGTGCTCTGCATCGGCATTCGAACAGTCCCTGCAAATGGGGTAACATGGGCCGCACAGGAAGTAATCTCAAGGAAGTTCGCCGGCCCATGCGCAGGGCGTGGTCAGCGGGACGACCAGCCCGCTGTCGCAGATCAGCCCCATGGGCAGCGGCATCCTGGCCGGCGGCAGTTCCCTGCCCGCCACGCGCGCCCACAGCGGCTTTGCGCCCGCGCCGCCTCCGCCCTCGGAAGCCAGCCAAAGGGTGGGTGCCCTTTTGCAGTCAAGCTCTCTAGGCTGTAGTCGCGTGATAGCAGAGCGCCTCGTGAAAAGGAGGGGCGTGCGCACTGAATGGGGCGGCTGGCCCTGTGTTGAACCCAGCCAGCGGGGTCCTCACAGCGCAACTGCACTGGACACGGATTCACAGGCTGCCTCGATTAATCAGGTGATGTCACAAGACCCGCACTGTAGTCTCAGTGCCTGTGCACATCACCGCATGCTGCTATGTGCCCATGCAGGATCCACAGGCAGAGGCAGCGGAGCGGGCAGAGAGTGTCCCGGAGCGCGGCATCCTGAAGTCGCCGTCCTCCGAGAGCCTCAACGCGCTCGCGTCAGCAGGTGCAGCTTGCAGCATTTAGGCTTTCTAAGCGACTACTCAGCTGCGACTTCCAACTGCACAGGTGCTCAGCACATGCACGAGCACAGTTGCAATGCATCAGCAATGCTTCACCCATTTTTTTGCGCAGACGGACCAGGTGTTGCTTGCGCAGATGACAAGCGCAGCGGCAGCGGCAGCATCGGCGGCGCCAAGGGGTCGGGGCCCTCCTCGGCGGAGGCGCTGCTGTCGTTCCTGGTGGCGGAGTTTGGCGACGGCCGCTCCATCGCGGCGGTGGTGCCGCTGCAGGCGCGGCTGGCCGCACTGGAGCCGGAGCTGCTGGGGCTGTCTCCCGAGCAGGCCGAAGACACGCAGCTGTGAGCCGCCTGTAGCTGCGGTGTCCATCTGAAGGGTGTTTACCCGGGAACGACAGCATGCAAAACAATCCAGTCGCCATGAACGATGCCAAAAACCTGTAAGATTGCCATGCTGAAGCTGAAGTCTCTAGCTGGAGCAGGGTTGGGACTCGATGCGGTCGTCGGGAGATCTGCGAGGCAACAGTAGCAGCACTGAATGAGGGTGATTTGCACTCTGCAGGAAGCTGTCAGAGTTGGAGGACCAGGTGTCCAGGGCATCGGCGGGGCGTGCACGACACGCCGCCGGCACCAACTGCGGCTGCTGCACACTGCTGCTGCACCAGTATACCATCCCAGAGTACCTACGGTCATGGGATCTGTGAAGTCAGAACGGGACGCTGCGATGGCAGGCGCTGATTTGAGTGCAAATGGTTTTGGCCGTGGTTCGAAGGTTTATGGTTTGGGTAAGGCAATCCATTCCTCTGGAGCCTTCAGCCAGAACCGAAGGCTGCCGTAGGGCTCCAAATTGTTGGCTCGTGGACACTGGGGAGCCGCCAGTGTGTTGTTAGTTTTCTGCGAGGTTTATGCTACAAAATACATAACAGAACTTGGGCCGGTAGGAACTCGGTCAGGTCACAATGTAAGTACTTTTTTGTGAGATTGCCCTTTTGATGCATGGGTTGAGTCGTGAGTGCGCGAGCTACCACTGCGGAGCTGCCCGAGTTAGCAGATCATCTTCAAGGGCAGGAGGGCCAGGAAGAGTGGCAACTAAATAGGGTTTAGGGCCCGCGCCAGCAACAAGGGAGGATTGATCCTCTTGCAGCCTGGATTGTCAGGCTGCGAGGTAATCTACACACGGCTTTCCAGCGAAGAAGAGTTCGTGATACACTGGCAGAGTGGTGTGTCCAGCAAGTAAATGCATGGTCTCCTGGGTCCTGCGACATTAAGAGAGGCTTACCTCAAACTTAGATGCGCCGTAGAGCAGGCAGGGACTGGGGCAGTACCAAGGGATCAGGGGTACCTGCACGTTCAGACTTCAAGAAGGGAGGGACTGGGCACCGCACCTTTATTGCAGGAATGTGAATCGATGCTGGGGGGCCATATTCAGGGACCATTAGGAAGGGTGGGGTGCCAGGGGTGGGGGTGGGGGACGCTGCCACTCCGAGATGGGGGATTTGGACATGTTCAATGAACATGGAAGGGGAGAAAGGAGAGAAAATCCATTACGTGGTTAGAATTCTTCTCAGTTTACAACATGCCAACGCCGTTG